>CM051838.1:40018735-41268735 GCA_028451465.1 Erethizon dorsatum | reverse complement strand
TTCATCGGAGAGTTATGCAAGCATGTGTCTTGCAATATAATAAAGATGGGGGGGATGAAAATTTTAACTACATGAAATACAAATGCATTCAGAATAAAAGTGAAACATAATAAACAAAAATCAAGTGTTGCTGCTATAGGGTTATGGAATAATACCTCAAGTTTTATTATTTCTTTCTTTAGTGTTAAAGTATCTTCATAGAAAGAGAAAAGTAAATAAACAGAAAAGAGGGGGAAAGGGCTGTTAAGGTGTTCACAATAAATCATGCCTTCCAGCTGCCCATGTAGTGTGTATAAAATATTTTGGGCATAATGAAAATCATAGTGTTTGATATACAATTTATTTTAATCTTTTCCTGGTGTGTCCCCTGTTCACTTCACATTTTTATGCATCATTGTTGAATTCATTTTGCTGAATAAAATAAAATTCATAGAATATTTTAAATACATTGCTCCTTTTGGTCACACTTGTGGAGTTGCTACAGGGGCAATATATAAATAATGATAATAGAAAAATTTCAGATTATTTGCTTTTCCTTAACTGGTTCCAAAAGGCCATATCTCAATGATGGAAAGTGTTATATATGTTTCAAGACCTTAATAATTTATTTTGCAACCATAAAAATGACATTAAAATTGTATTGTGCAGATCCACTTATATTGTGAAGGATGACAAAATCTGTAAATTGTCTCATCTGTACTTGATTTATTATGTGTAGGAATTTACAATCACGGAGGCAAGAGTTACTTTGGACTGGCTAAAGGTGTTTTCCTATAAAAGCTATCAATAAGAAAATGAATTTTTTTTAACTTAAAAACAGGAAAGAGTAATTCTCAAACTGAAAAAGAGATATATTAGGGCTAATGATACTAAATTCTTCTACATGTTTCCCTATATTTTTCATGGTCTGTGTGATATTAATCATATAATATTTGGATAAATTATCTTTTCCAAAGATCCAGCACAAAATAATGGAGGGGGAAATGTTCAAATCTACTTAACATTCAAAATATTTGGTAGACAGTTACATTTTTAAAGAGAAAACTCCATAGCTGTATTTATCAGATTAATGTTTTATGCCACCCAGCCATAGTTTTAAGAGAATAATTTTTTCTGTCTTCTTCCTATTAATTCATCTCCTTTCAAGGCAGTGATTTAAAGTCTTTTGGGGGCAATTATTTTACAACTATAAAATACTAATTTACAATATCTGTATAGAGTTGTGTGTGATTATTATCTGTTCATGAACAGTCACATGGGACACAAACATCTTCATGGTTTCTGTTCATTCATTGAATTCCAGTGACACATCCCTTCCTTAGACCACCTTGCCACCAATTTTCCAATGAATTTTTTTCCAGGTCCCTCACTGTCAATCCAAGTCATTGGCTGCATCTCAAGAATCCATAAAAGTTTGTATCTCAGGCCATTTCTTTTTCCCAGCAAAATGAACAACCTGGCATTGCTCAAAGTTCTGGGAGAACTTCCCCTTACCTCCCTCCTCAAGAACTCCTTAAAGTAGGCTAAATTGCTGAAAGTTCCCACTGTGGAGTGTTATTTGCTCATTGTGCAGAGCCATCTGCAAACTGGGTCTGAGGTTTCTTTTCTTCAACCTACTTGTAGAGGACTTGCATGAAACACAGGTGTTATCTGTGACACAGAAGGTAATGTGGCGGAATTGGTGCACTGTGGACACCCTTCGTATAGCTCACCTGTGCTTACGCGGCCCAGGTGAAGCCCAGCTCACTGGCAGCGCGCCCTGCGCGGCAGCCTGGACGCACTGCAGGGGCCTCGCTTGTTCTTGGCCCCGCTCAGAAGTCACAGCTCGGTAGGCCGCTCAGCGAGCGGGCCGAGTCCATACTCAGGAGGCAGTGCGTCCTCTCCGACCCCGAAGAGGCCCGCGGGCACCGTGCCCTTTGCTTTGTAGGATCCCAGATCCAACGCTTTTCGCTTTGGTTGAAAGAAAGAGCCGCACATTCCTCACAGTCACTGAAGTGGAAAGTCCTGATTTTAAAACTCACTCCTATTTGACACCCAAACGTCTTACCAATATATCCGGGGTGTCCACATCTCGCCACTCAGCGTCGCGCCCCGCCGCTCTTGTGTTGTCGCGCTAAGGGGACGAGGCTGCGCACAGACTCCGCAGCAGGGGTTTCCGTTCTCCAAGGCCCGTGGGCTCCGGTTACCGTCACTGGGTCAGCCTGCAGCAGGGAGACCCACACTGAGACCCCGGGGTGCAGCCCACTCGCGAGCGGGCGCCACGCGGCAGGGTGACGCGATCGGACGCTTTCCTCGTGAAGGGCAGCGCTTTCTTGGCACCGTTTCGACACCTGCTCTGCATACAGACTCTCTCCCCTGCCTTCAGTGTTCCTGCTGTCCTGGGCAAGATAAAGCCTTATCCCGTCGGGGTTCCGCGCAGCTCGGCCCCATCAAGGGATTCGCCTTACAGCAGTCACACGCGTCATGGGCTGCGAAGTGCCAGCCTGGAGATGCCAGATTTCCTTTAAAGCAAGAAATATGCAGAAGCGCATTTGAAGGTAAGGGGGAATTTACTGTTCACCATGTAAATTTCCAAGAGTTTGCACTATGAGGATTTGGACGGTACCTAAGAGAAGTGGAAGACATTTGTAGCTGTGAAGGAAAAAAAAAAAAAAAGATTTTGAAAAAATGCAAATGCTTGAATTAATTTTAGGACTGGGCTGAAGGAAAGTTTATGACTTTTCTTTGGTATGGGTGTGTACGGTATGGAGGAAACCTAATTTTAAAAAAGCAGCCACTTTCCCATGAAGCGTAACACAGGGCAAAAAATAGCCTGAGCTTGGCCCCGCGTAGTGGAGTCTACGCTTTTCTCCAATTCTGGGCTCAGTGAACTGGGAAAGGCACTTAGCATTTTCATGAAATCAGATAATGACATGGCCCTCATAGGGTTGGTGTTGAGTATCTGATGGCGCCATGCAAATACAATGCTTTTCAAAATGTAAAAAAAAAAAAAAAAAATGCATTCAAGAAAGTATCATTTCTTCCAATTTTGTATATTTTCATTAGCCACTTTTCTCATGATGAAATATGTACATGTATGGTAGCTAATGTAAACCTGATGACTACTACTTTTTGGTTTAGACCATAATACTTTACACCTAATAAGACATGTGTCTTAGTTTATCTCACTCTAAGGCGTGGAGAAGAGTAAACTTTCTGGCGACTTTCTGTTCAAAGTAAAGAGTTTATTCTTGGCACTGAGAATTTACTAGGCTTAGCGTTGATTAGTGAAGTTATTCTGGCCCTTGCAAATAAATACAGAATCTTTTAATTCCATAATCTATAAATGATTGAATGAGTAGCTGAAAAAAGTACTGTTAGTACTTATTATATAATTTAATTTCTGTAATTAAAATTATTAAAGATTATTTTAAGAAATTATTGCATTAGCTGCTTAATTTATTTGCACCTCATTAATGAAAATGATATATTTGAAATTTCTGGGTTTGTTCAGAACTGTATGGTCTTCAGACTTTAAAATTTTGAAGCATAAAATGATAAGAGCACACACTCATATATTTACATAGACATATATTTATACATGGCAACATTTATGTGTACATATACATCTATTTATGTAAACACATAGTGTATATGTATAACTAAATCAATATAGAATGCACCGTATTGAAGTATAAATTGTTGATCAAATACCATGCTATAATAATAAAATTTTTTCCAAATGAAATTAGATTTCATCTCAGTAATTAAATAGCAACTTATATTAAATGGCACACCTAATTCCAGGGGGAAAAGTAATATTAACAGACATAGAGAAAACACAAAATATTTTAAACCATTTAAACAGTATGGATACAGTTTTCTTCTAAATGTGAAAACCTAGTAATCTTTTTAAAGTTTGGTTCTTTACAATCCCTAAGGCAAAGAAGCCATATGTTAAGCAAAAGAACAGAATAATTCCCAAAGTCTTCAGGATTGTCTGACCTGCTACTCAATATAGATATTTCTTGATATGAGGAGGAAAAAGTACTAACTGGCACCCCAATCTAAGTCTGCAAGTTATAAGTGAATGTTGTTGGCAGAATAATAAAAATGTGGGCACAAGGTGACAGAAATTGAAATAATTTGAATAAGTTTGAAGTCCTATAATTTTGCTACTTTTGTCCTATCAATAAACATACAAAATGTGGTACATAAAATTATAGTGCTATAGTTCTCCAGCCACATTTTCAGTTTACTTAAAGAGACGATGACAGAAGTCAGGTCACTAAAACAACCCCCTCACGCCCTGCTCACAGCAATGTGTGCTATTCCTGTGCTTTCTTTTAGTTCTATTGCAGAGTTGTTCTGCAGCACAGAAATGCCTGGCCACGGCTTGGTAGAACTGAGCCTTGACAACCAGCATCCTACGGTTCATTATTGCTTTTGGTCCAGGCAGTGTTTGTGTTAAGACTTTTCAAATACTGCCAATTGTTAAATCATTTTATAGCACATGCAGAATGAACATATACTACAGGTTTTTGAAAATCCCATAAAAAATTAAAGTCAATTAATAACCTCAATAATTGCAGCCTGACCTTTGGAATACAATAAACCTGCATTTGGCTTGCCTGGGGAAAAAAAAAAAAAAAAAGAGGAATAATACCTCCTTCAGACTTTTTCCTAGTGGCAGTAGTAATGAAGAACCTGGTAGTTATGAGGAATACCAACATACAGGAATTGGGATTCTCTTGTGTTTTTCCTGAAAAATAAATGCTAATAACTACATATTGAGAGGATATGTTAGGGTAGTAGGAAACTCTTTCATTTAAAAGTTATTCAACTCTGGTGACTGAGACTTAGAAAGTAAACACACACATTGCCAAATCCAAGATGCACACCAAATAATAATTATTTTTATTGTTCTACATCATCTCAAAATATCACAGATATTAATTCTCTAGTAGGGCTGTAACAAACTACCACCAACACAGTGGCTGAGAACAACATTTCAGAATGTTTAAAATGTTCTCTCAATGTTCTAGACTTCAAAAGTCCAGAAATCAAGGTGCCAGTGGGACTGTGTTCCTTCCAGAGGCTCCAGAAAGGAATCTGTTTCCTTGACTTTCCTTTACTTTGCATCCCCTAGCCCTTCCTTGTGGCCCGTTTTTCTTCCAACCCAGCAGACTGCATCTCCGCACCTCTGCCTTCTGCCTTTATTTTCATGTATTTTCTGTGACTGATTCCCTGGCTGCCTCTTGTGAGGGCTCTCTGCTGATGACGCTGGGATGACTCCGATAATTCAGCATGACCCCCATCTCGGGATCCTTATGCACATCTGCAAATCATATAAGTTAGTGTATTCATAAATTCCAGGGATTCGGACATGAGGATTTTGTGGGGGGACTATTACTCAGCCTACAGCACTATGTGAGAAAATACACTTGAAATTCACTATGAGGATAAATTTCTTAATTTTCGGACACACATTTCCTATCAGTGATTCTAGTCATTTTTGCCTTCTGACACTGAAGCCTGGAGTTGCAGTTAGCAACAATTCAGCATGTTTAATATGTTTCATTTAATGAAGGAAATGTTAAAGGGGAAAAATGCCATTAAACCCAGATTAAACTTCAGCTCAGATCATACTATTTACTTACTACTCAAGGAAAAAAATTCAGGTCTTGAAGTCAATTTCATTCAAATTTATGTTATCCAAACATGAGCTGACACCTACCTGTGCACCTGGCTATCTGGCTAAATCTGATGCTACTATTTTTCCTCTTCCTCTTACACAGCTATTATGTACAAAGATCAACTCCATCAATCAGTGCCCATAAGAGTTCCAAGAATACCAAGTATGTGAAGCTATGATTTGAAATTGAAAGTGCTCATCTTCTACCTCGAGGCCTAAGATATCCAAAGTCTCCTACATTCTTTTATTTTTGTGTCAGGTACCCATGTTCTCTAAGAGGCAAAACAAACTTCTCTTCTGGCCTGCTACAAAGCAGTGCTATTTTTAAAGCAAATATACCAAAGGTAATCAAAGTTTGTTTTTATTCAAAATGATTAGACATACTGAATAAACATATTGCCACCACATTTCACATAACAGTGAATTTATTTCGCAATTAGAAGAGAATTTGAAGAAACCATATTTCTTATTTCCTCCATTTGTATGTTGAAGATGTTAAAAATAGGAAATACTACAAAAAGTATTCATAATTGTGACTAAGGTTGTGTCAGAGAGACTTAATTCTTTGCTAGCTACAGTACTCAGAGTGATTAAAAGAGGGTCTCCAGGTGAGTTGTAGACACATACATATAGGAACTTTAATTCATAGATTATAAAGGGAGAAGTAGACCCTTTAATGGTTTTTATGCTGTTAGTTAATTGGTTCATTCACAACAAAGAAATTGGACATGCTTTGAACTTCCTCAATGTTGAGAGTTTAATATCTTCTTTTCTTAGCCTACAGAATTTCTGAAATAGAAAAAATAAATGCTGTTTATCGAATTTTGCAAAATATTTTATGATCATCTCACTTAACAAGTATTAAATATTTGTTTCAAACGTCCTTGGTAATAAGATTATTTATCTAAATAAAAGAAAGTATCTTTTATAACTCCCTGTCATTTATTTTTAGGTTATTATTCAATATCTGAATTATAATAGTTGTAGAAAGACTAATACAAAAAAGTTTGTGTGGTTCACTTCTCCAGTAATAAATAATGAAACACCTACAGAATTTTGAGGACTCTGAATTATGGATTTACTCCGGTAGAAGCAATAAGTTATCCAAAATCATCTGCATCCTAAGTCTCCCTTGAGTTCTTACAATGTTGTAAAATGCTAAAATATTTACATGTCCTTCCTCTTGAGTTGAATAGTCAGTGATCCAGTTCTAAAAAATGAATCACAAACAAGCATTGGAAGACACTGGTGAGCACACTGCAAGCGTAGATGGAATCTTTACACATGATTTTTATTTATTCATTTACCCTTCCTACTTCTTCCCGCCAGAATAAGAGACTTGATTCTTAGAAATGGAGTGGCCACCTCTTAACATTAAAAAGTTAGCTGTAGAAGGAAAAGAAATGACATCAGTCTTGAGAAATTAAGCCACTCTATAATCGACAGCGTCTTCTACGTCCATCTTTTTCTTGTGTAAAATAAATCCTGTATTTACATGAGTTAGTACGTTAAGTTTTCCTAATCTAGGAATCTGGGATTTTCGTTGGCATTCTTCACAAATTCCACATGTACCCATGCGTGTGTGCATATACATGTGTGCATGCTTCCATAGGAATTCACATCCTGCCCTGGCTATACTTCACAGAGGCTGCATTCTACTTTCTCAGTGTTTCTATGAAAACAGTTCCAGCACTTTAGAGACATACTGAACTCTTATTCTCTCAAATTTCTTCATCCAATTTGAAGTTTTACGGAACAAGGGGTTTCAATAACTCTTAGACATGACCTATTCTTCACTGCTGTAGTGGTGTTAGCCTGGCTTGTCAAAATCTGTCCACCTACTCAAACTAGTTGTGGCAACCAAGAGATACTCATTAAAGTACATTAAAATATAAAAGCCATAGTAATTTTTAAACTCCTAACATGACTTTTAATTTTTAGTGTTGGGCATTTCATAGGAATATTGTGTTCTTACAGAAATGTTAATTTTGTTCTTCTCTTGGTTTAACCTTATCTACAAAGTAATAGCTTTCGGTATAAATTTTCATGAATTTTCCACATTTTCAAAATGTCGATAGTGATCATGCTGAAGCTATAAAAAGTGCATGTAAAAGACTTGGAATTCAAGAATACTTATTTATCAATCAAAATACAAGTTTGTCTCTAATATTTTTTATGTTGTAGGAAAAAATAATCATACATTCTGCTAGCTTTTAACCATTTAATAATTTCACATATGATTTATATTTTACCATAAATAAAGCCAAATATATTATTTTCTTATGGGTTTGAATCAAAATATTCAGCAGGTTGGAGGATGGTGAATGAGAATTACATAAACTAAAATATAGGCAGAAAAATAGTTTTAGTCATAAATATTTTTGAAACTTTCAAGTTTGTCACCAATGAACAGATACATTATATAAACAATGTTTAAGTGCATATGTGTGTATATGGGTATATATGTACACATACAAATACAAGCACAAAAATCCAAACATACATGTTAATTCTATTTTGCTTGAGAGTGTAGGCAGGTGAAGGACAAGGTAACATTGCAAGACACAGAATTCTACATATTTTGCAATAGTTCCTGATGCACCAAACATCTGTCCATCTGTCTGGCTGTTGTGACTTTTAATAAAGTTGTATTGCCCAGAACAAATACAAATTGGAAATTTTAATTCTTAAATAATTTTGAACTACCACTGCATACAAATTGGCATAAAATTTCCCACCCATTGAAAGAAACTATACTATGTATAAATTCTTAGAGAGAGTCCATGAGTTTAAAATCCATGTTTATTGTTTACTGATTGCATACTACTTGATGAACCATTTAAATGCACCTATCCATTTCCTCATCTTACCTTCTTAGGTTCCTGTCTGGATGGAGCTCCTTTTACACCCACCTATACTCCATCATCCAGAATGCAATCGTGTGTAGGAAATGTGGATTGTATTTTTGAGTCTTACATGCCTATTTAAAATTAGGAGGGCCTGTGATATAGCTCAGTGGCATAAGCACCTGCTTGGCAAGCGCGAGGTCCTGAGTTCGACTCCTGGTACTCGCATACAAAAAATAAATAAAATAAAATAAAATAAAATAAAATCAGGAATAACTAATCCTCGCTGATAACTTTCAGTGTATTTATTCTTATGACTCTATCAAAGAATGATTCTCTTAAGGTTTTAGTCTGATCCCGCCTTTCCTCTGTTCTAAACTTTGTAACGGCTTTATTCCCATCAGATAAAGGACAAAATCTAGCAGGAATCACTCTACCCAATGTTGCTGTCATGGCCTCATAAATGTTTGAAAATTAGGTCTCTGGAAGGAAAACATATATGCACGTGTATTAGCTAACTATAAAGCGTTTCACATAAATGCTGCATTTTAAAAACAAGAAAATGTGCAATGTTCTTTGTTGAAAGTTGTGTGCACTTCTACCTTCAAATTGGATTGTTCTTTTTTTGAAAATCCATTGTTTCATAATTCTAGGGCCAACAGTAGTGTCTCAAATTCAAGTTACGAATGAAAGTTTAGTCACTGCCCCACTCAACTTAGTAGCCTCTCCCATCACAGAAACGCAAGTAGATTTCTGATGAGAAGGCTGTTTGATATTTCTCTTTATGCGAATGATTAAGACAAAAGTAAAACAAAGAAGTTACGTAAAAATCTCTCTCATTAATCAATGGCATAGTGACTTCTTTGGAACATAAGTTGACGGCTTTGGGAAACCTGAAAGAAAATTCACTCACTTTTTTTCTGCTATTCAGAATGTAAAATTTATGCATACAACATCATTTTAAGTTTTACCTGCATTACAAAATTTTTTCCTTCACTCTACTCATCACTTTCTGAAATAAAGATACATCGAAAGCAACAAATGAATGACTAGGTTTAAGGACTTCACAATTTCCCTGTTGTGAAGGCCCATTTTTGGCCACTGAAGATTAGGAAAGGAAGTGGAGTACAATCCCCTTCTTTAGTATTTTCACCATACAATATAATAAATACAAATAACTGCAAGGCTATAGGTGATAGTAAAATGCATTTAAATAAGTAAGAAATGGTAAGGTTTATGCATTCCCTTTGTCTTGGGTATGAGTTTTAATTGTATTTATATTCAAGTGAATTTTAATACTGGAAATGTAAAAATGATCACAAAATTTCCAAATCAAACCATTCTTACTTTGCATTCTAGCTCAATTACTCTTTTTAAGAGGTGGGAAGCAGCAATAACTTCATTTTTAGGATCCATTACTGTAAAGATACAAAATAAATTTTATGTTTGTAAAGTGTGCCCCTTGGGAGTGATATGGTGTCTGTTTATGTAGAGTCATCCCCTCAATAATGTGTCAGTGCAAACAAAGTTGCCTTCCGATGTCTAGCATCCATTAGATTTGATGACTAGTTTGATGATCATTTTATACCTCCTGGTATCAAATAAATATGTTGTAGAGCATGTAAGCAAATGTAAGTGGCTGAAAATTTCAAATCTATTCCTCAAAACGTGACCTTTTTTAGAGATAAAACTCACAGATGAACACATATTCATTTTTAAAAGGCAGTATTCTCACACTGCTCTACTGCTGTATAAGTCTTGGAAGTCAGATAAGGCTCTCTTCTTTTGTTTTAGCTTAAGCGAAGTCTCACATTTTTCACTCTTCTGCCTCATAAACTCTAGCAGATTGGATTATAAATACTAAACTAGTGGGATCTGCTGCCAAATACTGGAGTGTCGATCTACTTTTTGATCTCTATTTCTTTTCTGAGGACTTCTAACTTTCTCCTGTTCTTTTACACCACAGCCTGTGGGAAAGTATCTCACTTTCAGGAACACTCAGGCTTTCTAGGTCTTTTCCCCCAAGGCAGAGATCAAATACCGGGGTTATCCAAATGTCATGACTCATCAGAAAATACAAGAACTATGGAAATGCATGTATTTCTACTGCGGCAAGATTTTTAATTTGGCACAAGTCTTTGAAATCCTGCAAGGTATTCTTTTAGGAATAAGTGTTTTAAATTAATTTTAAGAAATACATACAAACATAAAATTTGTACGTAGCAACAGAATGTCAGTATATGTGATATTTCAGTACATGTATACATCTTCTAATGTTTAAAGCACCTTAAATTTATCCATCTCCTCCAACAGTTGTAACTGCTGTTTTTTTTGTGTGTTTTGTTTTTTATGTGGGTACCAGGAGTCGAACTCAGGAACTCGTGCTTGCCAGGCAGGCGCTTATGACGCTGAGCCATCTCACTGGCCCTGTAATTACTGTTTGATAAAACCTTTCAATACCTTCTCTCCTATCTCTTCTGAACTATACAGCACCATATTGTTACCACACTCACCTGAATTAACTATAGCCCACCTTAATGGTTTGCTCCCAACCATAGCTTATTACTATCAGTTGACCTTTACTACGCTCTTCCCAGGCTCTGACAACAGCCATTCTACTCTAGACGTCTATGTAAAAATTAAAAATTAAGATTTTTAAAACCAGAATTGAACAATAGTAGAGAATACAACCATAACAAAACAATGAGACCAGACTAGGCTTCTAGAAAGATGAAGCATTTTGATGTTTATCCTCTCAAAAATGAGTCCTGAGAACCATGAGTCTCTGTTATTTCATTAGTTAAATATATACTTAAAATTAGATATTTTAGGATATTTCTTCACTTTGGTCATTTGATTAAAATATTTCTGCAGTATAAAAATTACTAGTGGCGTCATTGGGAATGACAGACTCTTGCGCCTTCAGAAAGAAGGTGGTCAGTGTAGTCTTCTAAATAACTCAATGAAATGCAATGTTAAAATTTTCTGGTGACATTCCATAATGCAATCAGGTATTTTTGATTAAGAAATTCTAGTTTTGTAATACTCCTTCTTTTAAGTGAGATGTTTGCCAGATGACACTGTCTTATGATTCATTTAGAAGACCAACATTTAAGTGATAATTAATCATTCTAATGCTTTGGCCAGAAAGTGACTTTTTGAATAATAATTTGCATATTTACAATACATATTTATTAATAACGTAAGTTTTCTTATAGTTTCATAATAATTTTTAATAAAATTATTGTCTTTTCAGATGCCAAATCCCATGAACAGAACATCAGGAAACTGCAAAAGGTTATATTGTCTCTGAGGGTCAAAAGTGGAAATTAACTGCAACATTTAAAGCTACTGTCATTGTTGGTTAGCCTGCTGCCTCCACACTCACTGCACCTTGAAGCCTTCTGCCCCGCTGAGCAGGATGGATTCATGAACAGAGTACAGATGCAGGACCCATACAATGATTAGTAGGAAGTGAACTTCATGGCTTTTATGGTGAAAGTCTGGGGAAGTACACAATAGTAAATGCAAAGGATCTAAGAATTCCTAGAGAAAAATTAAAATAGACTGAAAGTGTAGGATCTAATTTTAGGAAGACAAACATCCCTTCTTTTCTAATTAGGCTGATAAATTAGTGCTTTTATAATATCCTACCTAGTTTATAAATATACATAGCCTTTGGGTCCTTCCTCAGAAATTGTTTTCCCATAAGTCATACAAGAAAAGTTAGAAGTAGAAAAAGGATTATTGGAAATCCTAACTACAACAAAATGTACACAATACCCCCAGGATCAATACTCTAATTAGTGGAAGGTCATGCTCATAGTTTGGATCCTGTATGTCCCCCACAGGCCAGGTGTAGAAAGCTTAGTCACCAGCGTATGGCACTAAGGGGAGGCAGTGGAAATTTTAGTAAGTGGAGAGCTTTGGGAGAGGAAGGTAGATGGCTGGAGATATCTCCTCCAGGGGGACACTGATTCCAGGCTCTCCTCTCTCCTTTGATTCCTGACCGCCACGAGGTGAGCATCTTTGTGCTGAGTCTCACTACAGGACAAAGGCAACAAAGTATTTCGTCACAGCAAAAAAAAACAAACAAACAAACAACAAAAAAAAAAACTTGAACAGTTGCTGTGTCGGACCTAGTTATTTTCACCTATTTCCACAGGAAATAATTCCTTTAAAAAGTATGTGTATTTAAGCATGTGTTTGTATGTGAGTGCCAGTATATATCTTGCTGTGCGATCATTTAAAATTAAACTAGTCCTCTTAAGTGAAATAAATCAAGCACACGTTTAAATACCACATTCTTTCTGTGCTGTGAGAAACCAAAAGTGTATATAAGGACCAAAATGTATAGTAGATATTGGGAAATGGGAACAAATTGTTTAAATGAGAAGGGGAACAGGAAGGAGGGAGGGGGAAAGGAAGGGAGGGACAAGAAAAAAAAAGAGAATAGAAGGGAAAATGGAACAAAAGTTTTTGTAAATAAGCAAGGGAAGCAGGGTTGAAGAGAGGGGAAGGAAATGGGAAAAAAATAAGAAACAAGATATGTCATGTACAGGTACAAATTCCCCATAATATACCAGTTTAAAAACAAATGAATAAACAATAATTCAGAGAAAGAAAAAAAATCTAATAAAAATAAGTAATTCAGGGTAGAGACCTGATAAATATCTGTTAAATCTTGAAACAGAAACATTCATCAAGGAAACACATTCAGATATTTAGCAAGTCAATTTTCTACTTTACGGACTAAAAACAATAATATATTTTAATAATTCAAAAGGGATAGTGCTATTTTTTATGACTTACAAAGGAAATACTGGAAAACAATGAAAAATATTTAAAACAATATTGTTAGGGCCGGTGAGATGGCTCAGCAGCTTAAGCGCCTGCCCGGCAAGCACGAGGGCCCGAGTTCAACTCCCGGAACCCACATACGAAAAAGGGGCCAGTGATATCGCTCAGCGGCACGGGCGCCTGCTGGTGCGCGAGGTCCTGAGGTCGAACCCCTGGTACCCACAAAAAAAAAAAAAATTGTTAAATACATAAAGATTGCATAAGAATTTTTTAGATTATACAATTAAGTAACCTACTTACTTAATTTCATGGCATGGGTCCCATTTAAGAGCCTCTATTGCCCATATTTGTTATTTCATTAAAATTTTTCTGAAGGAAAATAAATTAAACAAGTACTTAATATAGAAAGACATTCTGAGAATTAAAAACTATATATTGAAGTCATAGTGCTGTCCATGTATTTATGTTGGTTCATTAGACATTTACCAAATATCTACCGTGTGCCAGGGATCAAGCTCATTGTTTGGGCTACCAAAATGAAACATGCAGATTAGGTCCCTGCCCACATGAGACTGTTAGTCTTGAGAAGACCCAGATACTAATGAGATTATCACATATTAAAACATAAGATTAGGGGCCGGTGAGATGGCTCAGCAGCTTATGCGTCTGCCTGGCAAACGCGAGGGCCCAAGTTCGACTCCCGGATCCCACATAGGAAAAAAGGGGCCGGTGATATCGCTCAGCAGCACGGGCGCCTACTGGTGCGCGAGGTCCTGAGGTCGACCCCCCGGTACCCACACACAAAAAAAAAAAAACATAAGATTATAACTGTGAGATAAAGTTATATTAAAACAGGAAGAAGCCTGTATTTAAGGAAAAATTAGTTCAGAAGCATGCAATCATTATTTGCATGTCTTCTTTAGAGGAACATGTATTCAAGTATTTCTGCCCATGTTTAAAATCAGGTTGTTTTCTTGCTAGCGAGTAGTTTGAGTTCCTTACCCAATTTGGATATTAACCCTTTATCAGATTTGTGGCATTTTATCCTATGTAATAATTTATACTTTTGCTAGTAGTCATTTCCTTTTCTGTTCAGAAACTTTTCAGTTTGATGTATTTCCATTTATCTAGTTTTGTTCTATTGGCTGTGCTTTTGGGATGATATACAGCAGAATTATTGCCCAGAGCAGTTCCATGAAGCATTTCCCATATAGCTAAAATTTATATGAAAAAAAAGATGCTTAACATCACTAATCATCAGAAAAATGTAAATTAAAACAATAGTGAAATATTATCACTGTTATGGCTTCTATCTAGATGTCCCCCAAAGCCTCATGCACTCATAGGTGAGGCTTTTGAGAGGTGGCTGGATCATGTGTGTGTGATACTGGGATTAAGGGTGTGTGACACTGGATTAATCAGCTAATCAATTTACAGTTCTGGGTGTGGCAGAATGGATTTATTGAAGACAGAAGCCTGACCCTGGGTGTAGGTGGCACCAACAAACAGGTTTGTAGCCTGAATGGAATAAAAAAGGAAAAGGGAGGCTTGAAGCTTGTTGCTTTCTGCCTACCCTGCCATGGACTGTTTCTCTTCTGCCATGCCACCCTGCCTTGGTACCAGTTGACTATGAACTGAAACTTCTACAAATTGTGAGCTGAAACAAATCTTTCCTCTTTTAACTTGTGGCTGTCTCATATTGTGTGTCTAACACACATACTGTGTGTCTAACATCTGTTAGAATGGATTATCAGAAGGATAATAGATAAGATGTATTGGCCAGCATGTGGAGAAAAAGGAAGCCTTTCATACTGTTGGTGAGAATGTAAATTAGTGCAGACACTATGGAAAACACTATGGAGCTTCCACCCCAAGTTTACAAACAGGACTACCATCTGATCTGACAGTGTCACTAGTGGGTGTATATCTGAGAGATATGAAATCAGAACGTCAGCAGATACCTGGTATTCACTGTAGCATTATTCAAACAGCCAAGAAAAGGAATAAACCTAAATTCCCATAAGTGATTGAATGTATAAAGAAAATGTGGTACAAACCCAGAAGAGCGGAGTATGCCTGTAATCCCAGCTTCTTGGAAGGCCGAGGCAAAGAGATCACAAGTTTTAGGCCAGCTTGGACAGCTTAGAAAGACTCCATCAAAATAAGTTTTGTGGTTTTTTTGTTTGTTTGTTTGTTTAGGAGTGCTCAGAATGTACAGTGTCTCTGGGTTCAATCCTCAATTCCACAGCACAGAAAGAGGTAAAAGAAAAATAAAATGTAGGTCCAGCATGGTGGCACACACCTGTAATCCCAGAACTTGGGAGGCTGAGACAGGAAGATTGCTGCAAGTTTGAGGCCAGCCTGGACTACACAGCTAGATGTTGTCTCAGAAAAAAACAAAAACAAAAATGAAAAAGAATATATATATATATATATATATATATATATATATATATATATATGAAATGGAATATTATTCAGCCTCAATAAAAAAGAAATTCTGTCACTTGAGACCGCATGAATAAACATGAAGGATACTATATTAAGTGAAATAAACCAATTTCAGAAAGATAAATACCACATGAACTCAGGTACATCTGAAAAAGCTGAAGTCACACAAGCCTAGAGTGGGATGATTACTGTGATCATTAATTGTGATGCATCAGCTTGAATGGATTGATAAAGCCTAGGAGATTAGTACTGAATACAACTGTGTGGGCCTGTGGATGACTGACATATACACCAGCAAACAGGGAAGAAGTCTCCACCTAGATATGGGTGGCAACAACCGATAGGCTTTCAGCCTGGGCAGCATAAAAAGGGGAAGAAGCAGGAAGTGACATAGTTTTGGAAGAACTCTAGTTTGGGCTGTAGTTGGGCAAGTTTATTCAGCTTTCCAACCAGACTCACACTGGCCACTCTATGGTGAGCTTGCAGGTCTTCGGCATTGGGCTGGCATGCATCCTCCATCCCATCCCTCTTGTTCTGCAACTTCCATCTTGGGCTGATCAGTTCCTGGATTCTCTAGCTCTCTGGCCCATAGGCAGCCACTGGGGACTCTCTCACCTCTGATCCATAAGCGTACTTATTACACTTCCTTGCATAATAATACATGTATTTTCTATTGATTCGGTTCTTCTAGAGAACCATAGCTAATACAATTAATAAAGATTGGGAAAGATGGTGGGAGTTACTGGATGTACAAAATCTCAGACAGGAGGAACATGTTCATGATATCTGTTGTATAACATAATGACTATTATCAGTGACAATATATTGAATACTTAAAACTTCTTTGAAGCACAGATTTTAAGTGTTTTAAGAAGAACAAAATAAACAGTAAGTATGTAAGAAAAACAGTATGTAAGTATGTGAGGGAATGCACATGTCTTCGAATTTCAAAACATCATGCACCACAAATGCACACTATATTCTATTAGCCAATTAAAATTAAATAATTTTAAAGTATGTGCTGTTTGTATACATAAATTACAGTAACACATTATTGAATTTCTTAAACAAGTGATATGTAATTTTGATTCTTTAAAATATAGGAATAATTGAATTTTCTGTGTAAGATAAACTAGCAAAAACAAGAAAGTCACATCAAATACTTATTGATTCCAAGTAGCGTGTGCCTTCCCCCAGGACTATATTATGCTATACAAAAACTTTTTAAACTTACACTGAATTTTTTAAATGTGTATTTGATTGTGACATAGCTTCTCTCTCCATCTTGGTCCAAGAATAATGTAGCAGATGCAATCCAAAGGCACGTATCAATCCATAACCCAAGACAAAGATGTTACAGTTATCTAAGAAAATAAATTGAGACACAGTGGTTAGGCTTTTTAATAACTACTTGAGTCAGATCTTGAAATATCTTTCATAGTTTCACTTAGGCATGAGCAGAAATGGTCTTTGGATTAATGATGCTCCTGATGTCCCTTAATGCTTCTTCCTCCTTGAATTAATGAGATGGAGCAAACTGCTGGTGTCAGCAACAAAAGTAAATACTGTACATCAATTCCAGAGGAAACGCAAAAAGTTTTCTACAAGGAAGGAATCAGCAAAGTTATGGTCACTGCATTTTATTCTCATATATTTTTGATTGTTTTGGAAGATCTAAGAAATAGGAAAACCATTTTTCTTATTTTCAACAATCAGCACCATAGCTTATTTTTCTTCATCTGTAACACTTAGTATATTCTAATGGTTTTTGTTTTTCTCATTTAGGGACCTCATTTTTCTAATAAGTATATGCAAAATTACTTAGCAAAATAGTTTTCAGAAGGACATTTATCATCAAAGTTATATTGTACTAACTTGTAGAGATATTTTAGTGTCTTGTTTAAATCTTGTCCTCTTGGTGGAATTATTTTTGGTAGAAACCTTCAGTAAGTGTACACATTATGTAAATTTAAGGCTATATTGAGTGTTTCAAATGAAATAAGTTTTCATTGGAAATAATACTTTTATAATAAACTGATTAATTAATATGAAAAAACAGGAATCATGGAAAGAAACTTATTTTAAAAATGTGCTAGTGGTCATAAAATTTAGAAGTTTTTTTTATTTTTTATGCTACATTGGCTGAAAATGTTACTTATATTTAGAAAGTCCTAAATTACTTATATTTAGAGAGAATTATTCATCTCTCCTTAAATATTTATTATAAGAAAAGAAGTATTGGAGAAATGATTGTAGTAGGTATGAAAGTCTTATAGTAAAATTTATAGGTTTAAAGTGCACCATGTTATAACATGGAATTAATTTAATTATAGTCATTATCTATAATGTATACCCAAGCAGGTTACAATCTTCCAAATCAATTCCGTTAGCATATTTTGAAGAATATGTACTAGACAAATGCATATATAGAAAAAAGCTGGGGCCGATGAGATGGCTCAGCGGCATACGCACCTGCCTGGCATGTGCGGGGGCCCAAGTTCGACTCCCGGTACCCACATACGAAAAAAGGGCCGGTAATATCGCTCAGCTGCACGGGTGCCTGCTGGCACGTGAGGTCCTGACGTCGACCCCTGGTACCCACACACACACAAAAAAAAACTGGCCAGGTGTTCAGAAATTATTTCTGCTTGCACAAAGAGCAATGAGACTATATTTTCCTGCCTCTTTTGTTGGAAGAACTATATGACTGGGTGATTGCCATTGAAATGTTGGTGGACATGATGTATATACCACAGCTAAAACTAACACAAAAAATTGATTTTGTCATCCTTCAGACCTGTCTAATTTTGTTTGCAAGGTGGAGATTCAAAAGCCCACTCCTGGATTCTAGGGGAGGGAGGAGCTGCTTAATAGGGGCCTTGGCCTCTTAATGGCTTCCTGGAGAACCACCATCTTCCGCCTAACCTGTAAAATTACGCTAGTCCAGGGAGTGGACGTAAAGTAAAACTCTGCTGGGATAAATCACTGAGATGTTGCAGTCGTTGCGACAGTTGCAGTTCGTTATGTTCACCAACATGGCGACAAATAATAGTAAGATTTTGGTTAGGTCACATGTAATGAGAAAAATAAGCCTGGAGAAATTAAGGTCACACTTACGTAACCAACTGGTACTGTAAAACAGTTGCTGCGAACTGAATTCCACGTAAGTTTTCCCTGCTTCCCCTTCATAATGTATACCTCGTGTTAAGTGTTGTCTAATAATTGCAGCACAACAACATACTAAATTTTTCACTGTTGCTTGTCATTAGCATGGCTGGGAATCTAAACGTCTGCCAACTGGGGTTGTGAAGAAAATGCATGTTTAATTCCTAGGTGATTTTAAAAACTTCTCTTAGTTTTTCTTTTTGCCAGGCAGAGTCATGGATTTGACAGTGCACCCAAGTGGACTCCGTAGATGAAGAGATGCATCCTAGCGTGTGACAGACCAACTAAGTAGAGGGAACACTTACCCCTAAATGATGACATGGCCCAGTACCAACGAAAGGGGAATGTCCATCTTGTTAATATGCCGGAGTACATTTGGGCCTCATCAGTATAGCAAGTTAACACATATCCTGTGAAATAAGTACATCGTATAAATTTCATTGTTACCTCATTTATTCAATTCTGAATTTGAATGAAGTTTCAGAACCCTTTCTGAATTTCTCTTAAACGTTACCATCCACTGCCTTTTGTGTTACCTCTTTAAGAAAAGTGTCCGTAGTAAATATATTGCAAGTAAAACTGCTGCTTTCTCTTGTGAGTCCCGGAACAAACCACACTTTGTGCATATCTGCCTTTTGTCTATCCTCTCTTGCACATTTTTCCTATGTCTTACTTATCCCTTTTCCAGGTACAAATTTATTTAAAATATCTGTGGATGCTTTGGATGATAGTCAATAAACACTCCAGAATAGAAATAGGAATAACTGAGGAATCATTTCATTGTCTATTTTAGACATTGATGCAAGCAAGTTATAAAGGAAAAAAAAAACTAAAAAACTATTTTTCTGATATAAATAGAAATCAGAAAGCTAAAAAAGGAAATGACCAGAAAGCAGAAAATTTCTTGAGGACAGTGAATACTTCACCTTTTCCTGCCCCGTTAGCCTATCACAGCTGGGAAGAATTTATTGGCTAAGTGATCATTCATCTTATCTCTCATTATGCAATCACTTATCTTTTGCTTTCTTTGTCTGTGGCAGCAATGGCTTTTCCTATGAATAGTTCAGACCACTTCTAACCTTAGAAATACACTTATTGACTTCTTCCCATTTCCCTCAAGAAAAGAGCCTAATTACTATCAGGGTCACTTTTGTTCCTTCTTTGATGTTTAACTTTGATAACTCCAGAAAAGACAAGCTGCACTGAAATCTTTAAATTAAAATGATCCTTTACCTTTTTACATTTGAAAAGGCGCCATTGTGTGTTATCATTGTTGACCCTGGAATGGGACCAGATGATACTTATTTTTAAATAACTATTGAATAGATACAAAACAGTAATTCTAAAAATACATTTGAGGATTAAGAAAACAATGGAATGAGTACCTTTTTACCCATTAATATTAGAAAAGAACATAACCATTATCTTTTAAGACCGTTTTGATACATCTCAATCCATTGTCTTTCCTTACTTTTCAGAAAATAAAACTGCACTGAATTTCCCATATTATTTGCATTCATTATTTTACAATTTTACCATATAGTTTTTTTTTTTTTTTTTTGTGGGTACCGGGGGTCGACCTCAGGGCCTGGCGCGCCAGCCCCCGCCCGTGCCGCTGAGCGATATCACCGGCCCCTTTTTTCGTATGTGGGATCCGGGAGTCCAACTCGGCCCTCGCGCTTGCCAGGCAGGCGCTTATGCCGCTGAGCCATCTCACCGGCCCTACCATATGGTTTTGAAATATGCGTTAAGAAAAAATTTTTGGCAAGGAAAAATCACAGCTACCAGTTTGTTCCTAAATCTACACCAGCAACTATGTCAATATATTTGTAGGGTGCTTTCTTACATTTTGAAAACAGGATGTTTTTTCTCTCTGTGGTGGTCTGAGGTTTCGTGTAAACATATTCTACATATAGATAATTTTTATTTAATAATTTGGGTTCACTGGGACTCCTAATTGGAGGACAGATGTCTTTCAGTAATTAATTCTGTAAAATTCTATGGTAATATTTTTTTCTCTTTCACTTTTTTTCTCCTACGAGAGTATCCTCAATCTCTTTACATAGTTTTTATGTTTATTTTCTTCTGTACTTCATGTTGTGTCATTTTTTCTTGGATCCATTTTCCTGCCATTGGTTATTATTACCCTTATGACTAACCCTAAAATTACACCTCCATTTTCATCTCTTGAGACTCTGTTTTTTCAATGTTTATTTGCTTTTTTCTATAGTTTTTCTTTCTGATCTTTACTTCTATTGGAAATTTCTACTTTTACTTCAGTTTCTAAAGTTTACCTGAAGTAAAAGTAGGAATTTATTCTACTCATGTAGAAAAGTCCTTAAAGTATACATTTAGAACCTGTAAGTTATCATAGAATGGGCATTTGTATAACTTCTTCCCTACATTGCAAAGGTAACTTCTACCTTGAACTTTATAGCAACAGTTCCTAATTTTCTGAGATTTCCCTAAAAAAAAAAGTATACATTCACGTTGATGATTTTTGAAACAAGTAAATGAAATCATTTGATTCCATTTTCCTTTACTCAACATATATACTGTGCCATTTACTTATCTTTTCTTTTCTTTTAATTTATTTTCATTGAATTATATTATTGCACATTTAAATTATATTCATATATATAATTATTGAGTTATTTTATTAATTTTATTTCCACTGAATTATATTACACATTATATTACACATTAAAACTATAATATTATATTGTTACAATAAATAAAATTATAATATTTCACATGTATATTTATTTATTTACCTATCTATTACCCTTATTGGATGTTAGACGGGTGTTTGGAGTCTATCACAGAACGTCAAGGACACTTACTACACTACTTTGAATATTTGGAACAATTGTATTTTGTTAAGTTATAGTGCACATATTTGCTCATAGGTCACACAGAACTTCAAATTTACTGCATGATGTAAAAATGTTTTCCAGATTAGCTGTGCTCCCTCCTGCATTGTGTACCTGTTTCTCTCTCATAGGCAGTGTGTCTCTTCCTTACTGCCACATTCTCACAAACTCTTGATAGAATCAATTTATATTATTTTAGATTTACTTACCTATATACTGAATTCTCATTTTGCTTTTAATCTATGAGTGATGTCAAACAGCCTTTTCTGTCATTATGAGACATTGGTTATCTTCTTCCTAAAGGTGTCATAGACATTAGGTATCTTTGCTAAGGTAAATATTTAAAGCCTTTTCTCACTTTTTTTCATTTTTGCTTTTAAAAATATTCTTAAAATATCTGTTAACAGTATCTTTTTCCACTGCCTGGCTTGCCTTTCCTCTCTATTAATGGATGGTTTTGTTAAAATAAGTTCTTAGTTTTAATGCTATACACTCAAGCTTTTCTTTTCGGATAAATATTAATCTTACATTTAAGAACTCCTTCCCTTCGATTAATAGTGCATGATGGTCTTTTCCTTGTGTCACTTCCATGCGTTTTATTGTGGAGTCTTTCCTATAATACCTACAGCGCATTTCATATGGAAATGTGGATATGCTGTGTGTCAGAAGACTCATATATTCCATTTGAAAATCCAATTTTTCTAGCTGCATTTATTCAAAGGATGTGTCCCTCCTCCCTGCCCTGCTGTGATAACTCTGTAAATCAGTTCTCGTCAATGTCAGGTTCCGTTCTACTCGCTAATTGTTGTTTCCTGTGAAACAAGGAATTCCATGATTTCTAGAAAGCTGTTACATCCAATGGAATCTTTCTTCTTGCCTAATACTTTCAGTCATGAATCTGATTAAGTATTTCTATTTCCTCATAAATTTAGAATTTGTAAATCTCCTAAATAAAGCTCACAAGGATTTTGATTTGTGTCATCTTCTACTTTAGCTGAGTATTCATCTAGCAGTAGATGAATGTGGAAAGCTATTATCATTGCAATTATGAGCACCTATTTATTTGGCTTTTCCTTTCTTTCATTATTTTATGTATTTTGCATAGAATTTTGGTATGCATTTGTTACAATTGATCCTAGATATTAATATTTTTTCTGTTATTATAAATGTTATTTTGTTAATTGTTGCAATCATTATGCCTTCTGTGTGGTAACACAAATGGTTTAGCATACTGAAATTTTTCTGGAAAGATTTCTGATCTTCACATTTTTTCAAGAATTTACTATATTTTTTGATACTTCATGTACATAATGATGACATCAGCAAACAATAAATGTGGTGTTTCTTGATTTCTAGTTTGTAAATGATTTTCTGATTTTCATTATCACCACACACTTGGTTTACAATTCTTGTTTTTAATTTTCCTAAAATTGCTCTTGGGCCGGTGAGATGGCTCAGCAGCGTAAGTGCCTGCCTGGCACGTGCGAGGGCCTGAGTTTGACTCCCGGAACCCACATACGAAAAAAGGGCCGGTGATATCGCTCAGCAGCACTGCTGGCGCACAAGGTCCTGAGGTCGACTCCCAGTACCCACAAAAAATAAATAAATAAAATAAAATTGCTCTTTAAGTTTTATCTATTCTTCTATACTAATTCATTCAATTGAATGTTCATTCTTTTTCTCTAAAGAGTCTTTGTTATAGAATAGAGGTCTGATTTACAGCGTTTTCATGATATTTGTGCTCTGAACTGTTTCTAATTGCCACTGTGACTTCTTTTCTACTCTTTTTTAAATTTAGAAGTATATTTATTTCTAAAGATAAAAGACTTTGTTTCCAGGTTATTGGCAATATATTTAGAGAATACATGATCTATAAATTCAGTCTTTTAGTGCTGCCAAAATATGCTAGCATCTGGTCATAGCTGTAAGATCCCATGTGGTTTTGAAAAGAGCATACACTTTTATGTTACACCCATATACTGTGTATGGAAATTAATGGGTTGATGAAACCTTTCAAAGTTTTCATTTTACTTCAGAATAGCTATGTACTTATTTCATCAATAACTAAAGCCTCCATTAAGGTTGTGGATTTATTTTTCTTTTCAGATGTACACATTTTTTGCTTTATATATATTGATGTTATATCATGAAATCAATATATATATGTTAGCTGTTTTATGTTTGTGTGGGTTTAAATATTTATCTAGGTGAAGTGCCATCTTTATATGTGATACATATTTGCTCACTTTTTCAAATTCTATTTTGGGTTTTTTTTTTTTTTTTTTTTTTTTTTTTGTGGGTACCGGGGGTTGAACTCAGGACCTCGCGCTTGCCAGGCAGGCACTTATGCCGCTGAGCCATATCACCGGCCTAAATTCTATTTCGGTAGAATTCTATTTCATGAGCTTTCATTTGGTTAGTATTTATATCATTTCCTATTCTCCACTTTCTATAAATTTATTTTACATTATTTTTTGTAAATGTTACATTGCTTAATTTCAATTTTACACATAGCTAAAATGCTTTCTTTTTACTGAAGACCAAATTCCATTTATACCTTAACAAATTATCACATGTTTATTATAAATTATCGTCTTGCTACATGCGTAGACATTTCTTGAAGCTATAGTTTCATTTTTTAAAGAAATTTAAGGAGTTTTTTTAAGGACTGAATTTTGTCTGCCAAAGTTCATATGTTGAACTCCTAACAACTAATGTGACTTTAATTAGAGATAGGGTTTTCAAAAGGTGCTTAGGGTTAATATCATAATGGTGGTGGGCTCATCAAAGATAGCTACAGTCCTTATAGGAAAGGGATATAGGGAGGTATGCACCCCAAGAAAGACATAAACAGGAATGTTAGCTCCACTTCTGAAGAAATAGATCCCCCGCTTCAGCCTCCAGGAAAGAACATGGACCACATATATCTCAATTTTCCCAACAATGCCCAAATTAAATTTCTGAAGCACAGAATCAGAAGAAAAAACTGTATGTATATGTTTGAATTATTCTTTTAACAGTTTTAGAATTTTTAACTGTGGCAAAGTATATATAACATGCAATTTACTGTCTTATCCATTTTAGGTGTGCAGTTCATGAGTAGCAGGTACATTCATATTATCAATTAACCAATCTCCAGAAATCTTTTCATTTTATGAGCTGAATTGTACATCCATTAAACGACTCCGCATTCTCCTCTTCCTCAATCCACAACATCACCATTCTATTTTCTGTCTTAATGAATTTGTCTAGTTTAGATACCTTATATAAGTGGAATCTTACAGACTTTGTTTTTAGTGACTAGATTACATCCCTTAGAATGATTTTTGCAAGGCTCATCCATATCATAGCATATGACAGAATTTCCTTCCTTTTGAAGGCTTAGTAATATCTCATTTTATGAAGCCATGTTTTGTTTCATCCCTCATACATTGATGTATACTTGGGTTGCTATTTCCATTTCTCTATTATGAATAATGTGTCTTGCTATGAACATGGATGTACAAATTGAAGTAGTATAAAGAGACTAATTTTGTGTATATTTTATGGCACTAATAGAAAATTGATTTATTTCTATATTCCTGTTTAGATACTATGAGTGATAGATCCATAGTCTTATTTCCATGCCTACCTGAAAGGGAATCTGAGAAATGTAGCCTTTACATTTTTAATTTCTGTAATCACGAAGACTTATTAAAATGGGTTTTGAGTGGATGCTAACCCACCGCTTGGAAATAGCATCATAGTTCTTGCAGATGTCTTAGGTGTGAACAATAGACAAGGATCCTATTTGTTACTTTTCCCAGAGGGAAGAGAGACAGCAATATTGCAAAGTAACGAAGCAGAGTAAAGACATCCAATTCAAGAGGACTGTCAGAAAGACAAACACAGAATGCAAATGTAGTATGGAAGCTAGAAAACCATATTAAAGAGGGGCGAAATGATCAGAGTTGTCCGCAGTTAAACCAGAGCTGAGAAGGATAAGATTCAGATAGGTGAGAGACCCCTGGTGACATTGTTGAGTGATGTTTCTGGAATTTGTAGAAACAAAGGATATTGCAACAAGGTTAGAAATGAATGAGGTACAAGGATTCTCTCTCTCTTTCTGGGATAGAGTAACAATTGGATATTTTCTTCCAGCCAAAATTTCTCTATGTTTTAGGGAATTTCAAAACAACATACACACCTGAAGAGAAATCTTATGCAATTATGGTTACAGAATAACAAAATCCAAACAATATAGCATAGGAGACACGTCAATCTCAACATTCCAGAACAGGGCATCCGGCAGAAGAAAAGAAACAACTTTACACATTAGTGGAAGATTCTTCCCGGTAATAATCAGTATGAAAGTTTTTGTTGTGTGTTGTTCCCTGGAAGGTAAGGGAGTTCTCCAAAGTCACTCTGACCCCAGGTGTATAGAAGACGTCTTTGTAGGGTTCTCTTATGACAAGTTTGCTGTAGGCTTTTTGCATATGGCAAAGAGGATCGGAGTTCATCACAGTAGTATTGTAACAGAGAAAAATAACAGAAATATCCAGAATTAAATGAACGTAATCTACGGCACTGTGTAGTCAAACACAAGTCTGTGTGCTTCGCACTGATCCTTGCATAGAGGACAGTGAGGTAGCGCGTGTTGTAGGGAGTGGCAGTGCAGGTTACAGCACACTGCTGTTGGCCGCTGCTCCAGGAACCAGGGGCCAGGGTCTCCCACGCCTACCTCAGATGCTAGCATGGCGCTCAGAACATGCAGAGGGGCTGTCTCAGTCCTCCGTGCGCTTCTGGGACTCACACACCTGGGAACGTGGAAGAATTATATCCAAGGCATAGAGCAGAATTTCAACCTCTCCCATCGTGAAGGAGGTGGAAGCAGCTGCATCTCTCTGACCCCTGACCTCGTGAGAATAGTTTTGAGTGGACAGTCGGGCAAAGGAGAATTCCAGAGAAGAAAAGAAAATCGGTTACACATGCTTCAGTTCCACTGAACAGCACCACTACTCAATGCTGGTGCAATGATTTTCCTTCTTCGCAAGGATGGAAATAGAGAAAGAGCTAAGTGTTTCCCTTCTTCCCATTCTTGTGTCCCAACTGTGCCAGACTTGAGCTGAGTGAGGACCGAAACGTTACCTTTGATCTCATTATCATCCTGCACGCGAAATATCAACTACAAGATGGAAGCCTTTTTCTTTTTACTTTTATTGGCTAAAATAAACTGAAAGTGTCTTATTATTATCAAAGAGTGAGCAAAATGCTCTGGGACCAGCTAGAAGTTTTATTCTGGGTCAGTGTAAACGCATGCCCAGGGAGAACATTTCAATAAAGCATGCAGGGAGAACATATTTGATTTACGGTGACACTGTAGGAGTCCTGCTGTCAGCAACTGCATGTGCACTAAGTTTGTCCCTCTTCAGTCTGAGCCTCTCTCCTTTTTCTACCTAAACCAGTTTGTGTTGATCTTCTCTGGTTCCCTACTTGATTAAGAAGTCACTACTTGATTAAGCATTGACTTCTCATTCTGAGCAGCTTCCTTTTCAGTTTTTCTGACTTTGCGCATTGAATGTGGTCCCCATTAACGCAGCAGTCCTTGCGGCACTGGTGCAAAGGACCGTAGAGTAGAGGACAGCTCGCTGCCCACCGCGGCGCCTGGCCACTCCCTGAACTCGCTGCCCACACTGCAAGCCCAGCTCTCCTCACAGCCGCTATGTCTCACCCCAGACTTCTACGTAGGGCGCATCACCTGACTGGCGGGAAAAGCTGCGCGTAAGGACAATGAAAGATGGGTGCTTCCTCACTGAACTGTTGGCTCTCATTAACAGCCTGTGACAAATTTGCTTAATTTTCTGTTGTACTGAATGTTGTTTTATTCTCTCATTTAGAAGAAAAGAAGAATGGTTTGGATTGTGCCATTTTAAATGATGTGAGGAAGGTATTTTTCAATAAAAAGACTTCTTAAAATACTTGGTAGCACACAGCATTAAACTTTCAAGATTCCTTCACTTACTGGTATATATTGTAATTTGCATATGTATTGGAAATATACAATCAATAACACAGCCAGGCACGCACGTGTACACACATACAATACACATAATGGTATAATTGTGAAAAATGAAAAGTGTCTTTTAAGTTTGCTGTGGATTTTTTTCACATTATACGCGGGAAACCATGATTTCGGTACTAGTTGTACTAGTCTTTTATTTGAGATATTGAGTTTATATTTATATAGCTTCAGTGCACATTAATACCTTTTTAAAAGGTTATAGAAGGCACTATCTCCTCCAAAATCTAAATATCAAAAGTTGGTTTCAGTTTGTGCAGGGCAATATATTTACATTCTAATACTGTGCGATGGAATACCTTGCCCTTTTGTGTATTAATCCAGCGTTCTTTCTTTCCCGAAACTCGTGGGAAGCCACCTGGGAAGAACTCCCCGGAGTACTGACGCAGAACAAATGTTTGAAGGGAGATAAACCATCTATCTTCCTTCTCCAGAGAGATTCTCCTCTAGGATTGTTATCTTTGCTTTTCTTGTTTCCTCATTTTCCAGCTGAAGAAGGGGAGAAAGCATTACAAATGAAGAATTGAGGGAACCACTTAGTAACATTTTTCTTTAAATATTGGTTTTATGAGCAAAAGTGAAGCAATATACTGCTGTTTACATCTGTGCCACTCCATTTTCTTAAATGTACAATTCACACAAACACGCACTTCAAGGAAAATTTCCTTTCCTTCACTTTTCAAATCTCCGTACTTATATCTCCTCACATACCTGAAACAGTCACTTGCCTTCACAGCAGGCAAACTGGCCACCATATATTAATTTAATTTTTTCTCCCCTTGCTTCCTTTGGCCAAATTCTCTCTTGTCCCTTCTTTATTCTTCTCTCATTCTGAGCCTCAATTCCCTCTGCTAAAAACTGTCTTATGTGCAACTCTCATTTCTCCACCTGAGTGGAGTTTGCTTAATGTATGCTGCTGAGCTCTCTTGCTTTCCTCCCACATGCGTAGCAAAACGCTTGGCAATGAACAGGTACTCCGAAGATATTGTAGCATAAATGCTCTTTCCTTCAAGATGGCAATAGAATAGTTTTTGAATTATCTCTCCTACAATTTTACCTAGAAATGATTATAGTCCCAGAATCTCTGCTAAAATTAAATCTTATAAAAATAATATAAAAAATATAGGTAGAAACAGAAAAGTAGTTGTTGAAATAAGTGAGGTAGAGGGAGGGTTGGAGACCAGCATGATTATTTCTACCTTATTTGAAGGATGCCCCCAGAATTCTACAATGGTAAGGAGGACGGTCTGAGACTCGCTAAGGTAATTAGTTATGTGTAGAGTGACTCCTGGTACCTTCTGAGGTCACAGGGGAAAATAAAGCTTCATATATCTTGGAAGGAATCCAAATGGAAGGGAAAGCATGTTCAAAATTATAAGAAATTTAAATGGAGAAAAAAAACCTTTAAATAGAATATTGGTGAGTTTGGCCCAAATTCTCAAAGAAACAGTCATACCATACCTTCTATTTCTAATTCATGTAAAAATGGCATGTGATTTAGGACACTCAATTAATTTGGAAGTGCAAAACTTGTAGGAAAAAGTGTTATGGGAGCAGCACAATATAGAAAACTTTTTTATTACATTGTATCTATTATCTTATATATTAAATTAGAGCAAATAATTACATGTAATGATCCTGGGACAAGTTATGTTATCCTATCTCCTAAAGTAACTATTGGTTAACATCTCTAAGCCTGCCACTTTCTTAGAGAAAATGGAATCTACTGTGTAGTACTCCTATGAGCACCACTAATAATGTGCAAAGTAGCTGATAAATCATGTGGTAGGTCCTTTGTATGTAGTTGTACTTTTGTACTTGTTATAAAAAGGAAAAGTTTTAAAGTTCATTAATGTTATTGACATTGTTCATAATATCACTAGTTAAATCACTGAATATCAATCGGCAATTTATAGCAAAGTGTGTCTTATATATGTTTTATTTTTCAGTATATATATATATGTATATATTGTGTGTATGAAAAAATTTAGTTAAAATATGTTTGCTGTCTTAGTTACTTTTGTTGCTGAGACAGAATACTCAATGCCCGAAGTTAAAGGAGGAAAGGTTTATTTAGCTTACAGTTTGTAGATGTTTCGGTTCATAGTTGGCTGGCTCCAAGGCAGGGTGACAAGGCTGAGGGGCATGGCAGAGCAGGCAAGCAGAAGGCAGCAAGCAGCAAGTGACAGCAGCCCTCTTTCTCTCTCTTATATGTTATGGAGACTTAATCTGAGCACTGCACCATGAATCAACCCAACATCACATCCTTGATCCCAGCATTACACATCCTAGATCCAGCCACCTTCGAAAAGCTCCACCTATGACCACATGAGGTTTGGAGGGACATCTAGGCACAAGTCGTAGCATTTGCTCTTTTCTGTAGTCCTATATATGTAAAATGATGTGTGTGTATATATATGTGTATATATATATATATATATATATATATACACATATACATATATATATGTAACATATGTCATGATGTAACATATGTAACATTGTATATCTAACGAACTATGTGTGTATGTTAGTGATTCATTAATAGTCAATTAGAAAATATGGAAAGACAATGTCCATTGTGAAACTCAACTGTAATGACAGCAGAACTAATGTGGGCATTAACATTCGTCTGTCCGTATTCTCTCACATTCACGCGCTCTGCTTTCATGGTGATGGACGGGAACTCTACTGGAACCACGTCCTCTGCTTTTTCCAGAGCAGCCAGTGCCTGCTCCATCCCCTATCTTCTCCTTCCCCCAGGCTTCCATTTCAGAATAATCTCTCTTTACCATGTTTTCGATTAACTCCTCCATGCAGCTAGAAGGAAATAAAAGTGCTTGTTTTTACCTTTCAACACAGAATCACTTCATGCTACTGTGTGGCCTCCGTCGTTTCCGATTAGTCACTCGAACCGAACTCTGGCCTGAAATGGTGGCCTGTGACACAGCAGCACCACTTCTGCTGTGTATATGGGAACGTTTTTGCCACATTAAGGAAATGTTCAAATACACAAAAGTAAAATATAGAGTATAATAACTTCATCCAATACTGATCACATAGTTTCAACCTATAGCGATGTTTGCTAACCATCTATTTCCCACATTTTCTGCTTCAGTGTTTTAAAGCAAAACACTCACATAGTTCTCCCATAAAAATTTATACTATATATCACTTAAAAATCAGGATTTTATAATAGCCACAATACCATTATCACTCATCACCAAATCTATAGTATTTAGCATTTATTGGGATGTACTAAATATTCAAAATTTCTTGATAGTTTTAAAAATATTTTTAAGTTTAGTTTGATGAAATCATGATCCACATCCACTCCATGTATTCCACTTGGATAATATGCCCTCAAAGTAGTTTCTTTTCCTCCTTTGTGTTCCCAAATCCCGTTATTTTCACAGTATTTATTTGTTAATGACTATTTCATTTGCTCTGTAGAATTTCTGTATTCTGGATTTTGCCTAATCTTCCCTTATTGAGGCATTTGATGTGTTCTCTTCAGCCCCAAATTTTCTGTAACCAGATAGATTTAGTGATGTGATAAAATTAAGGTTAAATTTTCTCAGGAAAAATCAACAACAGTGAAGGTATTTACCTCTGATTATATCATACAAGGAGGCACATTTGATTTTCCCATACTTGAGAGATGTTAAAATTAGTTCCTAGTCATCCTAATCTAGTACTGTAATTCTCATGAATTGCATATACTTTTTTTCTTTTCTTTCCTCTGCATTTATTGTCTGACATTTAATTTTATAAAGAAGAGCATTTTTATACCAAGTAATTGTGGTAACTGAAGTATAGTTCATAAAAATAAATGCTTGGTTCTTTCTTTTCATATATCAACCTTGGCACTTACTATGTATTTAATTATGTACTTACTTATTAGTTTTACCCTAAAACAGCAATGCTGAGATCATTAATGTCATTATTATCACTAAATACAATTCAGAGTTTCTTTGCTTATAGTATTTTCTGAGGATTATCCTACCTTTAATAGTCAAACTTTTGTATTTTCCAAGCTCTTGTGAAGGTGAATGATCACATGCATAATACATTTTTGGTTTCTGTCATTTGTCTGAGTAAATTTGTAGAAGTAAGATTCACACACACTTTAGATAAATATTTCAATCTTAATGATGACTATTTTTTTTGCATTTTCACCAGCAATATGAAAGTTTCTGCTTCCCTATGAAGCAGTGTTACAAGTATTGTATGCTACTGAACTTTTGAATGTTCTAAATTTGATAGGTGAGATATGGAATATCAATGCCACTTTAATTTTTATTTGAATTATACTGAGAAAGTGAGCATGGTTTTATTTTCTTGGAGATACTCTGCGAACTGCCTAGCTTGACATTATGTCCACTTTTCATTGGGCTTTTGGTCTTCTCAATATTGAGAAGCATGTTCTTTATCAGGCATCTGAACGGGGTGTGTAGCTCTGTCTGTGGAGGCAGAATAGATCCTGGGCAGTCAGGACTTCACGCAGATTGTTGGCGAGAGGGGATGAAGTTGAATTTTCTAGCCAACAGGATCTGCTGTAGGACTGAGGCCCTCAAGCCTATTCCAGTAACTCAGACAAACTTGTCTCCCTCTAGATTCCCACGCAGGCAAGAGTGCTCTCAGATGATAGCTGAGAGGACAATTTCAGGACAATTAAGAAACCACTTCCAGGAAAAAGGCTCACGGCCTGTCATCCTGTCATAAACAGGAGCAGCTTCTTCCAGGTCCCTTGGCAAATGGTTCTAGCGCCAGGACCCACACTAAACGGTGTTTAAGTGAACGAGGAGGTGGAAGGGTTCCCACAGCAGGAGCTGTGACTTCATTCGTTTATTCTGCCACTTGCTTTCTCAAAATAACCTTCCTAGGTTTGGGCTCTACTGAGGTTTTAGTCACTGAATCCCAAAACTCCCACATGGGCTTTTTTGTCAACAGATGACTGGAAAATCATTTTAGCAGTGGATGGATAGGCAGGGGACCTTCTACTCCCCACCTTGCTGATGCCCCTGCTGCGTGAGATACTTTAATACCAATAAGTAACATTCTCAGTACCTCATCTGCTATAGTTTCCCAGTGCCTGTTCTCACATACTCATTAGTCTGAATGAATTTTAAAATCAATTTATTTAGGGCCCAGAAAAATGCATTTCTATTGTGAGTGAAGCACTGTTATAATTAACCTGAAACTGAGGTCAACTGACATTTTGCAAAGTTTGAATCATTATATCCAAGAAGATTTTTTCTAAATGTTTCCTTTTGTTCAATGTTATATTGAATTCCTTGGTTTTGTTTATTTTTCATTCTCATTTTTTGTTACCTTTGCTCTAGTTGACTTCTTTTTCCCCAGATGAAGAAAGTCGTTTTCATTGTATTGGCTTATTGGCTGTGTAGATAAATATCCTGCATTTTAATGAGACTAAATTTTTTCCAATCAAAAGCAACAATACATATCTGATCATAAATAAATCTCTACAGTTATAGACACCCATGGCACTAGTGTGTGAAGGGAAGGAGATGGATTTTCAGGACGGAGTTACAGAGGGCACAGTCTGATCCCTTGGTTCTCATCTTCCTTGGCAGTGCCCACTTTGGTGGCTGCACTTAATATAGAGCTGAAGCTCCTTGGGCTACAGTAAATTATCTTATTCAACCCTTTCTACTTCATACGTGGAGGAGGAGAAACAATTTAGCTCAAAGAGCCTCTGTTCATTTATTCCACAACAGTCACTGCTTGATAAATTAAGCTAATCTTCTACAGAAATGTTCCAATCACCTCTGCAATTACGTACGATATGGCAACACAATAGCTGTGGCCTTAATTACTGTGCTATAAGATATCAACTCTGAAATGCATTGTTATCTATATAAACTGGAAAAGCACTGTGTGTTGATGAATCTAAGATTATAGTCAGTGTAAAATGGTTTTGAAGGTCAGAAGTGAACTTGCAAATTAAAAGTTGCTGATAAGACCTTCCCTCATGTTTTCCTTTTGGTGAAACGGCATGAATAGGTCCCATATATAGGTGATTTTCCCATGGTCAGAATTTGAAATCTGTTAAATTTGACTATGCTGAAAGTCTTACCCATAAAAAAAATTTAAAGATGGGTTATCATCATTAGTATTTTCTCCCTTAAACAATCTCCACGATTCAGTCTATCAAGAAAAAAAATTGGAGATCCTCTGAATTAAGGCTACTGGATTAATAATTCTGATTTAGAGCAAAGGCAATTTTGGCTCGGCTAATTTTTCATATCTGCTCAATTAACCTCATAGTGTTTTAGAACAAAAGGCAGCATGACTATTGTCATTAAAATTAAACAAATGCCATTTATCTGTCAAGGTACTAACTTATATCAGGCAGTCCGGGCCAAGACCACACTGTCAAATGGGGTGGACAAGCAATGAGTTGCTAGGATTTAATTGTCCAGCATTTCACAAATCATGCATAGCATTATATGTGAAGATCATTATTTAATGAGCTCTTTGAGATCATTTAGAAGAGCAGGACTAGGTTATCTATCTACTAGCACTTGTAAAATCCCTAGTTTATATTCTCCTGTGACCCCTGTCATAGGCGAGAAATACCTTCAGCAATGATGTCCATGATTTTTAATTACACATTATACTCTTCATTGTACATTCAAGGCATTTATTTTCATAGACTGGAAAACAGATATTGGACTGGCTATCTGAGTAACTTTATATTTAGCAACTGCAGTTACCAGTGAAGATTTCTCAGTAAAACAATGCAGCTCAAAATAGACGAAAATATGAGAGATTAATTGAATGTCATTACAATATACTAGAAAAGGGAATTACTCCCACTTAGCACTCACACTCCTTAAATGGAAAGGCATTGTGTATTTTCAAGTCATTTTTTATATTTTATAGTCAATAATTCAACTACTTTAATCTAGGTTCTTTTTATCACCTGAAGAAAAAAAGTCTATTTTATCTCACTAGAATAAAGATTCACTCTTCTATTTTGCAAATACCCAAATGCATTTTGAATTTTAGCATGAAATATTTGTTTTGTTTTGTTTTTTCTTTATGTGGGTTCTGGGAACCGAACTCAGGACCTCGTGCTTGCCAGGCAGGCGCTTATGATGCTGAGCTATATCAGCGGTCTAGTATGAAATATTAAAATAAATGTTGAGACAAATCCATTTTATCTTTGTCAATAATACGAAACTTTCTTCAGATATTCTCTATTAATCTGTAAGACCACAATGCCCCCTTTGAATATCCAGGACTAATATCTAGATGTGTGTAGCTAACATGTCTAACGTACTAGTGTCAACAACAAAGCAGGACATTATAAAGAAGCAGGACATAGAAACTTCTTAGATTTGGTTTAAGCCAGTGACATCAACATCAGAAGTTGATTATCTGATCTTCAGCATTGTTTCAAGTAGTTGCTGAAGAATTGAATCCAACCCAGTAAGCAGGGTCCTACATAAAGCTAAAATATATCTTTCTCTAATTTTCTTTGGAATATTGGCCATGATACAAAAAGTCATTACGAGTCAGAGAGAGCAATTACGATGCCGTTGTTGTGCAAGGCATTAATGTGGGAATTTCTACTACCAGTGCTTCAGGTCCTAGGTATACTCTTACTATCAGGAGCACCAGCCTGATTAGATGATTTCTTTCTAATCACACAAAAATGGGTCATTTTAGAGGATCTGGGGAACAGAATTACCACTTTGCACCATCACTAATATTTAAAGTCAATACTAGATTAATAAAAGAGTAACTGTGTACTTTAGGTATTGAGTCTTCTTAACATAACTCCAATCATCACTTGAATATGATGCTAGCCCCCTTAAGAAAGGATGTTCCTAGAAAGGACCCATGGAGATAGGATTAGAAAAACCTCAGCGATAAGAGGATGCTTGTTGGGGACCAGCATATGTAAGGATTAAATTGTTCACCATGAAGGGACCTCTGGCGGTGTTGGAAAAGCTCCTATTCACAGTGCTCTGAAGTGAAGATGACACCACAGCTGAGAAGGATGAGGACATGGGCTGCTGATCCTCCCAATTCCAGAGCAATAAGGCTGCCAACCTTAGAGACCAAACAGTTCTCTTAATTGGCAAGATTTGCTGCCTTTGTTTCTCAAGGCCCTGGTCATCTTCACGGGTTTTGCCTCTAATGTACCCTCCACTTCCTACACCCCCTGAATCTGTGAAAACCTAATGAATAAGGGTGATCTGGAAAACTCACGATCTTTTACTCCCAGAGAGTTCTGACCTTCGTGGATTCCCCAAAAACCATACTGCTTGTTTCTTTATTTAAGCCTTTGCCACAACTCGTTTTAGGAGATTGGGGGCTAGGCCAAGTCCCTGACAGATGCTGTTGCTTCATTTCTTAATTCCAAACTTGGACACAAGGAAATAACTGTTCAGGAAATTAGTGTTTTATTCATTCATATAGGAAAGAACCTGGGATCTAATTAAAATTATTTTGTAGGAATATTAGTATCTTGTTAAAATGTCAAATGTTGAGTGTTATCTCCTAGAATCAGTAATTTACTTAACGATCTGAGCAGTACTGGCTATATTGGAAAGATATTCAAGTGTATTTTCTTCATATTTGTATGAATACATATTAGTTTCAAGTAATTTATCATTAACAATAAGTGGGGAAATCTGGCAATTCAGCAAGACCCTATCTCAAAATAAAAAATAAGAAAGGGCTGGGGATGTTGCTCAGTAATAAGACCGTGGGTTCTACCCCCAATAACACACAAATTAAAACACAAAAACATTAAAAAAGAACCTAGCTTTTGCAAAATTAGTGGGAATCATACTTATCACAATGGTACATAATTATTAAAAGATGTTTTGTATTTTGTTATGAATTTAGATAGCAAAATTACATTACTTAAATTATATATTTGCATGGGAATATGTTTAAATATTTATATGTACTAATAAAGAAACAATTATAAAAATAGCATAATATTAAGGAGAACAAAAGATGATCTGTCTCAAAAAATATATCTTTGTCTGTGTCATACAGAGCAACATTCCCACATGACACACATTATATAAACATATTTTCCTGAAAAGGATTACAACTTAACTTCATCACACAATTTGCTTATGGATTACTATATTAGTTCAAAGATGATAAAACTAAATTCTAGGAACATAGAATAGAAAGTAACTCAAATTTGATAAAACCCAAACATGTACTGCTAAAGGTATTCTCTCATATTGTATTATAAAAATAATGTTCATAATTTCCTGTCCTCTTTCCTTGGTGAGTTATTACAAAGGTATTAAAAATTACTAAGTGCCTATGTGTGTAAAGTATTCAAGTATCTCCTAGATCAAAGATTATCCAGCTTTTGTTTTTCAACTGTAAAGGGCCCGAAAGTAAATATCCACTCTCTTTTGCCCATGAGATCTCTGTAGAAGATATTCAGTGCTATTGCTGCAGCATGAAAATAGTTATAAACAATATAGCAACAAACTAGCATGGTTCCAATGCTAGAAAACAAGAGATGGGCTAGATTTTATCTGTGGGCTGCAGCTTGGCAACACTATTTATAGTTAAACTGCTAAGAAAAAATATGAAGATTTACAGTTGTGTATGTAAATATATCATCTGTACAGAAAGAGGAGTATGTATATACTTGCCCATGTGGTACATGTTTATAAAGACAAGGAGACACTAGTAACACTGATTTCCTTTAGAGAAGAGAATGCAGCTGGAGATAAATTGAAAGGTAAATATACATTTTGGTGAATATAATGTGCATCTTTTGAATTTCGTACAATTTTTATGCATTATCTTTCTAGAAACAGTACATAAAATTTTTAATAATTAAACAAAAGTACATATAATAAACAGAATAGCAAGAACTCAAAGAAGATTTTGAGAAACTATGAGAATAAATTTCATTAAGTCTACTTATTTACAAAAGAAAGAGGAACCTGGTAGGTTATTCTAAATTCCTTCTATAGAATAAGCATGAAACTGCAAAAAAAAAAAAAAAAAAATCGATTCCATTGGTAATTAATTCTTTATCTGTGTTTGTAGAAGACATTATCTTTATAACCTATCAATTACTTCTTACCGTTAAATGTGTGCTCTAACCAAACTCCATTATTTGGTATTTTTCAAACATGCATTAAGTTTCCTCATCTTCTAATTTCTCATCTTGTAGTTCTTGCTTCTTGAAATATCCAGTTACCTTCACTTATACTGAAAAATTTTTAAGGACAAATTGCCTAAGTAAAACACGACTTAATAATGTATTTTACTTAGCCCAATATATACGTAAAATATAATTTGTACGCACATAATTACTGTAAATAGTATTTATGATATATTTCACTTTCTTTTGTAATAATTATTTCAAGTCCAGAGTATATACAGCACATAACATTTTGGAATAGGCTTAATTTAAGTGCTACGTAGCCCACATGGCTAATTCCTGTAGCACTCAACTTCACATACTAAACAGAACGCTGCCCATCTAGAACATATTTACCATGCTAAAATATTTTATTGTATTTGAGAATCAGTTTTACTGAGCTGTAATTTATACACAATGAAACACACAGGTCATAATTGTACACTTCCATTAGTATTGAAAAATGTATGCACGTATGTAGGAACAAGGCGATTTATTGCATTGCTATCTTTCACTGCTATAACAAACAACCACATTGAGCAGCTTCAAAGAACACAGAAGTATTAATTTATAGGTCTGGGATTCCCAATCAGGAAAAGAGTCACGTGTTACTGCTTCAATGTTCGGGTGCGAGTGGTTGCATCTGGAGGCTACTGGGGAGAATCCACTTCCTTGCCTTGCAACTTCTGCAGGATCATTCCTTGTTAGACTCTCACTGCTTCACCTTCATCTCTGCACACTTCATATTTATGTCTCCTTTTATACATTGACCTTCTTGTTTTCCACTTGCATGGAGCTTTATGATTACACAGCATCCATCTGAATAATCCAGGATCATCTGCCTTTCTCAAGGTCCTTAACCTAATGGAAATAGTGAAGTACCTTCTGCCATATAAGGTAATATTTTAAGAGGTTCTAAGTGCTACAGCGTGGACATCTTTGGGGTCTGTTATTCCATCGCATATCATAAACAGAATAGAGAGTATTTCTGCCCAGTCAGAGAATGCCATCTTCTTCTTTTGCAAGAAATCATCAAATACTAAGCCCCAAGTCACTGACTACTTTGTCAGTGTACGAGAGTTCACCTTATTCTGAAGCATCCTATGAATGGAATACCATGGAGACCTTGTGTGTACCTTCTTATTCTCACCATGTTTTTAAAGTTCATCCAAGATTTTTTATATTTCATCCATTTTTAAACGTAATTGCTCAGTATTCTTGTATTCTATTTGAATACAACACATTTTGTTTCTTCATTCATCTGTTGGTGAACACATGGGTTGTTTCCATTTGTGGCTATTTTGAATAAAGCTACTCTAAGCTTTTATGCACTATATTTGTAGACACATTTCCATCCCTTTTTTGTAAGTACTTAGTATTAAAAATGGATCATTGATTAGACATCTGCTTAATCGGAAGTAATTGAAATATTTTTCCAAGTGATTTTACCAATTTACCCTCTTACCGGCAATATAGGAGGATACTTTTTTTTACACATTTTTTGTTAAAAATTGCTATTTCCAATCTTTAACTTGAACTGTTGAAATTAGTTGAAATTAGAACATCATTTTGGTTTTAATGTGCTTTTCCTCACAATTATGGGAAAGCATCGCACAAGCTTCTAGCATCCTTCTCTGCTTGGCTTCCTCCTCTTCTGTATTCTGCGCACAGCTCAACTCCTTCACCTCGAGTGCCAGTCTATGACTCCACAGCTCAGGGGATTCTGCTCCGAGTCTTTCTCCCTGAGGCGCCATCAGCATTCTACTATTGGAGACCTAGAACTGCAAGCTCATACCATGTGCTTCTTCACTCAGCAATTGTCTTATTATCCAAGAAATGAAAATGATTACATATTGTATTTTCCAAATTTGTAACTGTTTATGATGGAAGGACAATGCCAATTTTAATGAATTAATCATAGTCAAAATAGAAAATTTCTCCATGAAGAATGTTTATACAATCTTCCCTTTTCAAGTTCCTTATAATAAAGTACGAACACTATTTGGCAGAACCATGAAAACTATTATACAACCAAGCAAACCAAGCATATATTGAATATTTACTTAGTAAGTAAATGATACAGAATGAGTTCAACAGTTATTCAATTTCCTATTCCTTCCTTTTATGGCTGTTGTCTAGATGTCTCCCCAAAGCTTCTTGTGGTCATAGAGGGCTTTTTAGAAGTGGCTGGATCTAAAGTGTGTAACGCAGGGATCAAGGATGTGTGATTACTAAATTAGTCCACCAATTAGTTTGTCATAGTTCTGGGTAGGATTAAGGGTGCCCTGCCCTAGGTTTGAGTGCTACCCGGACTAAGGGCAGGTAGCCAGGATAAAATATAAGAGACAGAAAGAGGGCTAGCGTGGCTGCTTGTTGCTTGCTTGCTGCTTGCTGTCTTCTGCCTGCCCTGCTTTGCTGTGGGCTGTATCTCCTCTGCGATGCCCCTCAGCCATGCAACCCTGGCTTGGAGCCAGCCGACTATGGACTGAAACTTTTATGAAATGCGAGCTAAATAAACCTTTCCTCCTCTAACTTTAGGCGTTAGGTATTTTGTCTCAGCAACAAGAAAGTAACAAACTCACCTCCTATATGCTGATTTCTGAATTTTTCTCTGTTTCATAACTGCATTTGTGGCTTCTCAAGCTATACAAAAGTGTACATAATCAAACATATTGGTAAATTTGCTTGCTCCAAACTTTCTATGAAAAGTACAAGTTGTTTTTTGCTTGGTTTGGTTTTAGATCTTTTCCTTTAATTATGGCTAAGTAAGAAAACCAAACATTTTGTACTCATCACAACTAGTTCTTGAAACTTCTGGCTGAGGATTTGCCCCACGTACTCATGCTGATTAAATTTATACTAGTTTCTAGCTGTGGTCTTCCATGGAAGTTTCTCTTTGTGATTTAAAACTGAAATTCACTTTGAGGGCTACATTATAAAGCATCATTTACATATTCAGAGTGCTTCTATAAAGCAGAATTTCAATGAATGTTCAAATGTATCATATAAAACCAGTTTCAGTTTCTACATACAAAAATATATCCATATAGAGTTCCTGGGTTTTCAAAAGCATTCATATTCTGCTGACTTTAGAAAGAAGCTGCATTATAAATGATATATATCAAAACTCATAGCACAGATTTTGCAGGTATTGTCCCTATTTTTGTGGGTGATTTCCCTTCTAAAAATTTTTGATTCTATTTATTGCATTTCTTAAAAGAGGCTTATTGTTGAAGGCTACAAATTGCAGAATACTGACTCCTTGCCCCTCAGAATAAATCACTACATTGTATCTTTTATTCAAAATAAGGTTTGGCATCAGCGGTCTTGGCTTCTATGGTTTTTCCACAAACCAATACACAAGAAAAATGGAATGAAGTCTCAGCGTCTATTACAGGCAACATCAAACCTATCCATGTTTCACAGAAAATTCCTAGGAGTCATTTTAATTTAAGAAAATTTCTTGAGAAAAGAAGAACTAAGTTATGAGAGACCAGATTGAAACTAAAATTTTTTAAGTCTTTTGGCAATTTAGTGGACTGATCATTTTGTATTACCGTGTTTCTTTAGAAATAACTCTAGGCATGAACACTCCAACTTGATTTTATCAACAGAATAGATTTTGCAAAGATCATTGTTATTTACAGGTCATTTCTTTCTCAAATGGAATATATAACATTTATTTGAATAGGACTTTTAAATAGTTGGTAGCCTGGTATGAGTTATTTCTATGAAAGGTAGAAAGGCTCTACTACCCAAAATGATCTCCCCGATAACCTATAAAAGTGTCTCAAATGCCAACATTGACATTCATCCCCTTGGGCTTCAACGATTCTATTAATCTTTATTTTTATGTGTTTCTCTTAGAATTCCATTATCATTGAATCAAATTTTGAGCTCAAACTTATGCCATGCTATATCAAGTCCCCAGATTTTATAGAGCTTGTACTCTAATGTTTAAAAAACTATTTTTTTTTCCAGAAGACAAAGGCAGAGCATAGGGAGATACACACAGATGTGGTTCTTTATATATATGGTCATGGAGATCTCCATTAGTTTATATAAAATTAAAGACCTGAGTGCCAATCCTCATTCATATGGATAACTTAGGAAAAAGAATTCCTGGTAGCAAGAATTATGGCTACCTGGAAATGGGGACATATTTGAGAAACCATGGGTCAGCATCAGAGTGAGTGTGAAGATTACTTTAAAAATGGGTTCAGAGGTTGGTGCTGTGGTGTATAACTGTAATGTCAGCATTCTGGGAGGATGAGGCAGGAGGACAGGAAGTTTGAACCCACCCTGGGCAACTTAGCTACTTTGGAGATACTGCCTCAAAATATAAAAGGGGGTTGGAGATGATGTATTTCAGTCTGAAAACCCTGGGAGACCCTAGGTTCGACTCTGAGAACTGGAAAAAAAAAAAAAGAAAAAAGAAAAAATAATATCAAGAACACAGGAGGACCTAGAAATTTTGGAAGAATTCAGACTTCTACCAATAATTTTCTCATTACCCACACCTAATCAAATCTATAAAATCAAGTGTTAATTTTAAAATCGTATCTCAGGATTAACACTTGAAAATCTTCCCCTTTGGCAGGTATACAATAGCCATTTTAGTTTAGTTTGCTTGCCTTCTAAGTTAGCTACTAAAAATACTTTTTAATGTATTGTTTTCCGATATTGTATTATCATAAGGAAAAACTACTAAACGTCAGATCCCATGGTCCCAGCCCTCAACCAGGGACCCATAAATTTAAAGGCATTGTCCCGAGAAGCCAGTTTTTACAAACATTACTCGGCTGATTGCTATGATCAGATGCAATAAGAGAGTAATTAGAAATTACTTCCATAATTAAGTAGGAATTTAATTGCTTCCTGTTTCTTAAAATGGTAGTCGTTTTTATATTTTATATTCTCATTAGGCTTATCATCCCTGCCTCTCAACTACAGCAACAACAAAATGTCTAGTGCCGTAGATTCCTGACTTTTCCTTAGCGTAAATCCCTCAAATAAGACAGTAGACATTTAAACTCTTAGAAATGCATATAAGCCTTTCCACAGATTGAGTTTCATCAGTAACCTAACATCATCTCCAGAAACCTTCAGGTACACACACACATACATGTAAGTTTCTAGCATTGTCACCTAAACTGTGGAAGTATTTCAGAAATTATCAGCTTGTTTTATAGTTCTGCCCCTTTGTATTTCCAAGCATATATATGCATATGTATGCCTCTATCTATGTCCTCTGCTGTGACAGCAGTTTAAACTTTGAATCAACTAGGGAAAAACTAATTATCCTTCAAGAATCAGGGCAAATATATCTTTAATTTATACTTTATTGTTCTCCTTTTGAAAGTGACAAATTCAGTTGACCTCAACTGTGGTCCACATTTGTTGTAGCACTGATGACAAAGTCATAATTTAAATTATGAAAATGAAATATGTAATATAAAATATTAAATATGTAAATTACTCATTTCCCCATTAAAGTGTGAACCTCTTGAAAGCAAGCCTGTATTTCATCAATTTTTGATCTACAGTTATCAGCAGAATTAATAAACCAGCCACGTATTCATGAAAAGCTTGCTAAATAAGTAAATGAGTTTAAGGGGTCGAATAGACAATATTTGGGGTGCTAAAGTAAGAGATATTTTTGTTATTTGAATACATGAAATGATTAAACTGAACATTTTAATCAATGTGTTAGAATTCTGTATTGATTTAAAATTTAAATTTGCAAGTTTTTAAAAATTATACGACTAAATCTCTATGCACAGCCAAATTACGTATTTGCTGGTTACTCAATTGATTATGCAATTTCCAATCCAAATTAACTTAAAGGTATCCATTGGTGCTGTTGTTTGGTTTTCTTAGAGATTCCCATCATACACTGAAAGGTTAAACCTGTTATTTTTTTGACCTGTGTTAAATTCAAGCATGCAGTTCTTTAACTTGTTCACCATCTGTTTAAGAGCAATTATATATGTTCACCTGCTTTGCAAAACACTTGGTCCATTGACAATTGGAATAATGTGTGAGAGTCAGGAACTAAGGAAGAACAGAAAGAGAAGGAAAATCCAATGAAAGCAGGGTTTTTCAGCCAGGAGGAGAGACTTTCTAGAGGGACATTCCCAAATAGTATTTCAGAAGAGGATGAGGTAGGTGATAGTGTAGATAATACGAATAGATATAAATTGATACTTCAAGAAAAAAATTGTGGAGTGGGAAAGATAATGTAGTAAATTGGAGGCAAACTTGAAGATTTATGGATGCTAGGAGAGGTCAGTTTTCATTTTTGTTCTGTTTTCAAGCATTCATTATTTGATTGTATTTCCATACTAAGAAAAGAAAACAGATGCTGGCATGGGAAGTTTGACATAATTGTGGAAAGTGAAAGGTAAGGCACAAGATTTTGAACATTGGATTAATGGGTGTGGAGGAAGCAATTGTTTTAGCATACAGAACCAGGAAATCTCCTTAGACAAAAGATTTAAGAAACAAAACAAGACAGAAGCTTTTTATTGGACTCACATTACATTTATTTTTATTTGATTCACTGTTGAAATAGTCTCATGATGGGTCCATTATAAATACTTGAACATATGTCTGTAATGTTGGAAAACGTGAATCTATTCTATGTGCTTATTTACATATGGATTTGTATCCTTGGTTAATTCTTAAATTTTAAAACCATTTTGTATGGTCAGAATCTCAAGAATGACTATCAAGTGACTTTCTGGGGGACACCGTAGTCTATAACATGGTGCCAGTGGATTTGGTGCCTCTAGGCTTGTGGTATGTGCATTTGTTAGTTGGAAGATAGAGTATTTCATTTTAAGACCTATTGTTATGTTACATAAAGCAAAGAGTGTGAAATTGCTGTATCATCAAGTTAACAAGGCAGATAATGCATAAATAGACTGACACTGATTTTCAACAAAGGTGGCAATATAATTTAAACAATGAGGAAAGTTCTTTTTTCCACTTTTTCACCTGGATATCCCAAAAGAAAGAACTGAACTTCCACCAGTACCTTACACCATATACTTTACAGATGGATCACAGACAGAAATGTGAAGACTACAAAGTTTCTGAAATAAACAGAAAGAAGATAGTCACATTTTCAGGGTTAGGAAGGATTTCTAAGAAAGGGGAAGCATAAAAGAAAAAGCGATTATTAGTACTTCAATAAAATTTTTAAAAATTCATTTGTCAAAAGATGCCATGAGAAAATTAAAGTGTAAGCTATACATGGAAAAAATAAGCATAGTACCTATACCTGAAGTTGCTTCAGTTGTGTCATGATATATAGAGAGCACTTACAAATCTTTGATAAAAAGACAAATGACTCAATAGTAATGGGCAAAAAACTTAAAAAGATTCTTCAAAAAAGGCACATTAAAAATGGACAATAAGCCCATGAAATCTCCTCAACATCATTAGTTGTCAAGAAAATGGAAATTAAGGGCCGGTGAGATGGCTCAGAGGCCTACGCGCCTGCTTGGCAAGCGCGAGGGCCCGAGTTCGATTCCCAGATCCCACATACGAAAAAAGGGGCCGGTGATATCGCTCAGTGGCACAGGCGCCTGCTGGCACGCGAGGTCCTGAGGTTGACCCCCGGTACCCACAAAAAAAAAAAAAAAAAAAAAATGGAAATTAAAACCACCAGATACTGCTTTCTAAAATTGCTCTGCTTTTTTAATATAAGTATATACCTAAGATCCAACAATTCTACTGATTATTTATCCATGATAAATGAAAATGCCCGTACAATAATGTTTATAGGTGTAGTCCCAGCAGCTAAAAGTAAGAAATAACCCAAATTTCCAGTAAGAGGAGAATGATCAAACCTTTGGTAGTTTTCCAATAGAACTGAATACTGCTAGCAATATGAAAGAAAGAGCAGTATATGCAACTTCATGGATGCAAATCAAAAGCATTGTGTTGACAAAAGAAACTCAACACAAAAAAAGTATATAGACTAGAGTTCTACTTACAAGAATTTGTAGAAGAAGAAACAAAACAGATCTGTACTGAGAAGAAATAAGATGCTATGTGTCTAGGGTAGGGGCTAAGGGATTGACAGAAAAAGCATTTTCTGGGGCTATGGAAATGGCCTAAACCTTGAGTGGAAACTGGAGGCCTAAATCTTTAAACATTCCAGATGGATCGCTTAAATGACAAATTAGGTTAAGGGAGGCTTCGTCTCTTTTTCTGTTAGAATAATGCATTACTATGCCCTTTGAGAATAGAGCCATATCTGCTCTTGCTGTGAAAGCAACATCATTTCATGTGGGCTTATGATAGAATATCGCAGAAGAACACAGATGTTTTTATATATGTATGTACTTTTTAAGAAAACAAAAATATACTTTTGAGCATAACTGTAATTTCATATGCATATGAAAGCTGGGAACCAACCCTTGTTTTTTTGAGTCTATGATATGATGATACTGTAGAACTATAACCAAAAATATGTAACAAGAATATCAATTAATATAAGCTTTGAAAGTAACTGATGAAAGGTAAAAAGAAGATATATGGATTTTTCCTTCATTTATAAATTTTTTGCAAACATGTATTGAAGAGCTTCATAGAAACATTAACCATTGCTTTGAATATGAATTTGATTGCTAAATTAAGGGGTGAGAAATGTTAGAGCTACTCATTTAATCTGAAGGACGTCACCCCTTGCCTTTTGCTTACAGACTGCTTCTTAATATGAATTTTGTTGAACCTGGAATGATTCAGTAACTTTAGAATTTTATTTCTAAGTCAAGAAATTTGTTTTCTCTGGTTCAACTAAATACTATGCTTCTATTTTAAATAACTTAAAAGTTATGAAAAGAAATTAAATATATCCACTTGAAGTATTTTAAAATAATTCAGTTGTGAAACAATGTTTTTAAATTTAGAGTGCTTGGGCTGGTGAGATGGCTCAGTGGTGTAAGCACCTGCCTGGCAAGCGCGAGGGCCCGAGTTCGACTCCCGGAACCCACATAGGAAAAAAGGGCCGGTGATATTGCTCAGCGGCAAGGGTGGCCTGCTGGCACGTGAAGTCCTGAGGTCGACCCACGGTGCCCACAAAAAAAATTAAAAAATTAAAAAAATAAATTTAGAATGCTATTTTATCTTTTATTAAGTTTATTGGTACAATTTAGATATTCATAATGGTCATATTCTTCATAGGGAATTTGTACCTGTATATATACATCTTGATTCCTCTCCCCTATAAGAACAAATTTTTAAAAAATTTTAAAACCTCTTTAATACCATACATTGATATATGTCCTCCAAAATAAAAGAACTTCCTCACATCTTTTCATTAATTAACAGTACATGTTACTTTGTAGGAACTGCTGTGACATATGACAGAAAAAAATATTCTTTTTAGAGAAGAAAATAAATATAGCACTATGTAATATTTCAAATTAATTTTTGTATTAATCTCAACTGAGTTACTCTTCTCATTGCTGAGCCAAAATACCAACACCCAAAGTTAAAGGAGGAAAGGTTTATTTCAACTCACACTTTGTTAGAGGTTCCAGTCCCTAATCAGCTGTCTCCAAGGCAGGGTGGCTTGGCAAAGAGGCATCGCAGAGGAGAAACAGCTCATGGCAAAGCAGGGCAGGCAGAAGGCAGCAAGCAGCAAGCAATAAGCAACCAGCAGTGATCGACAAGCCTCTTTCTGTCCCTTATATTACTTAGGGCAGGTAGCACTCACACCCTTAATCCTAGCATTGCATCTTTAATCTCAGCAGCACACACCCTAGATCCAGCCACCTCCAAAAAGCCCCACCTGTGACTGCATGAGGCTTGGGGGGACATCTAGACACACGCCATAACAACCACAACACAGTTTATCAACAAAAAGAATAAAATTGTGAGATAAAAATGACCAAGCATGCAGTTATTAACAACATAAAACTTCACATAAGGAAATGAAAAACAGAATCTGTCTTGATTGAAGAATTGAAAAAAGTTTGATCCTTTCACAATGTCCCTCATTCCAAACTAAATTTGAAACACAAACCAAAATTTGCATGCCAGTTGAGGAATATCAACACACATTTATAGGGTACTCATTAAAGAATTGTACAGATCTCACTGTACAAGCTTTTAAATCATTAGTGTTCTTTTACCTGTTAATATTTAAATGATTTAAGTTATTTTAAGCCCCTAAATTGAAATTATCTCATTCTAGTATGAAATTGCATAGTACTATATTTGGATAGCACTGAGAACTTTTTGTTGTTGTTCATTTTTACCCTACTTTGTCTTTCAGTTGCTTCCTCCATATCCCTTTTCTGTCCTTAGCTCCTTAAGGAGTACCCATTTCCACTTTGGTTATCATGTCCCTTTTGCCTTCTCCTAACAATCATTAATAAATGCTACATAAAGAAATGAACCTTGAAAGAAGAAAGGCAACAGGAATAAAATTTGATACACTTCCAAGATCACAAATTTCTGTACTAGAGGGAAGTAACAGGAATGGCTAACAGAACCTAAAAGAACAGAAGTTGAGAGAACAGCATTACCTAATGGCTTATGTTTTAAGGAGATCAGCTAGCTTTATTTTTGTGGAGATTAGCTAGTAGACTTTTGGCATTTGATAGATATGCAGACACATGAACTTACATAGTACTTGGTGTAGTCTGTGTAAATGAATATTTATGAGGAAAGCCTTGAAGATTTATTACACAACTTCATAGATCCGACTACATTTTACTACTTTATTCATTGCCTCGGCTTGTCTGAATATCACTCAATTACTTGAAAGCTTTGTTTTTATCAGCCTCAGACCCTCCCAACCCTAACTTAGATTAAAACCATTAAGAGTCATTTTTAAAGCTATGCAAAGAAAGCACTACATCAAAACTGTGAATATACACCTCAAACAGAAAGTGTACATATCTTCGTTTGTCTTGCACCTCATTTATGTCAGCCTGCATCTGTATGGCAAAAATTGCTCTCTTGCTCCAGAGAATCTAATTTGACTGGCACTTGAGTATTACAGTGTTTCTTTGGTTGAAGTAAAAGATTTGCAAAACCAGTCCCAAAACTTTATTATCAGGGAAAAGCATCAACGTTGTTTCTTGAACATTCATCACAAACTGAAAGTGTGCGAGCTGGAAGGGAATGAATCATCCCAGATTACCTATCTAGCTCTTGAGAGGCCTACCACAAAACAGCAGCGGCAGAGATGAACTCCCCGAAGTTCCCGGGAAATTTACAGAGGCTGTTCTGTGGAGAAATAGAATCCCCATTTGCAAGGTCCTTACCTGTGAAAGGCATCTTAAATCAGGGTGAGCCTGAACATGAAAATTCTGCCAGTGTCCCATAGGGTCGAGGTTATCCTGATAATCTTCCAGCAGTCTTCCTCTTTGTTGGCTGTCCTTACTTTTTGAACACATAGATGCATTCAAATTCAGATTAGTTTGGCATAAAAATGAAAATTTAACACTGTTGTTGCCCATGACAGATCTTCATAGCCCTGGGAAGATATTCAGATAGGATCCTTAAATCTTATCTTTGTCCAAAGGAGTAAACTGAGGTCTTAAATATTTGTGCATCCTCTTTCTAGTCATCAGTTTTTCTGCAATAACTCCTGGGAAGTCAGTCCATCTATGTAGTTAATAAAGTACTCACTGTGTCTTATCGATCTATACAATGGAATTCTCAGGTGGTTAAAAGGTCACTATTTTCTATACTTATTATCTTTCCAATTACTACTTGAGTGATTTCCCTCATAAATTTACTATACTGACTTACTACTAGATACTATTTAGGAAAAATTTCTGGAAATCCTATATCCATGTAGCCAAAAATAGGCATCCAAAGCAGCCTTCCTCCCTCTAACAAGCAAAGATATTCCTTTCCACCTAACATTCTCATCTGAGACAATTAATGGAATTAAGGCGCTGAGGCCCCTGGATGAAAAGCAAAAATATATTTGAGCATAGACATAGATATAGAAAAAGATATAGAAATAGATAATACACTTACAATACATCTTTGATGTATTTATATACGTATGAACAAGAAAGTACCAAGTTCGACATCCTGGGAAAGCATATTAACAGATAGAAAATGTAAAGGAAATAACTCAGTGTGTTTAGAGAAGAGCAGGAGAGAGTGGGTCTCTCCCCCTTTGCCCTGCCACCACCTTGATTTTAAATTTCTCAGTCTCCAATGAGAAAAAATACACTGCTGCTTTTTGTAGATGTTAAAACATCAAGTATTCTATTACAGCAACACAAACAGACTGAAACAACTTATTTTTTTTTATTTTCCTTGATGCTGCCATAACTTTTGCTTCTTTTTGATTTTCCATTTTCATTTGCTTTTGTCACTGAATAAACACTAAGTTTTGTGTTCAAAATGAACCAATGAAAAACATTTACCTGGATTGCCTCATTGCAAAATTATATTGTTGTTGGTCCCTAAAATCTGTTCATGCTTTGGATATACTAAGGATAAAATATTTCTGGTTAGAAATGTGTAAATTATTAAAATATTTCTCTCTTCTTAGCTGTCTGTATTTTGTGACAGTATTTGTATTTTTTAAATTTGTAGCATTAAACTAGGCATCAGGTCATTTTTGATTGAATATCTAAGTAATTTAGCTTTGCTCAGTCACTAAAAAATGGTTTTTCTTTGGTGTGTTTTAAAAAACAAAAGTCTTCCACTCATTCATGAACCAGATTTACACCACAGGGAGAAGATGGCACTGTCCTCTCGCTAGTGGTCTCTGGCTCTCACAGATATAAACCTCTCACGCTTCCAGCAAGAAGAGTCAGGCTACACACGCGAGGGAAACCGAGGAGATTCCCAAAGGAATGCTAAACCCTGTGGTCCATTTATAGCAGGTTTACTGGGTTTCTATTATTACTTTCATGGTAACTCTATTTCTATTCCTGAAACTAAAATATAGCAAATACTTTGCATAGTTTGATAAACATAAAATCTTCTAGTGAAATAAAGGAACATGATACCACTGTTGAGACACCAAAGAGGGAAATCGGGAGGTAATTTATACTAGGAACAAATGTCTAGATACCTTACCAGACACAGTAAGGGGACCGTGGGCTTCTGAGGACCCACTTGTTTATAGCCTAAGCTTCTAACTCTTAACATCATGGACATATAATTTAAAACAGATGAGTCCTGATACAACAAAGAAAATAGGAAATGACACAGTGAAAGAAATAAAGGTTTAAATTTTACAAATAAATTCATATACAGATTTCATTCCAATCCTACTACATTTTCTCAGATCTACAAAAATCTATGCAATATTTTTCTTTGACACCCTGGACAACTACCTGGAAGACAATCATTGAAACTTTATTCATTCTAATACCAATATTAACAACTATCCTCATAACCATTTTCTTTCTTATTCTCCAGAATATGTTCTCTTTAAAATTATATTTAAATCATATGCTATGGCTTGTAGGCTTAATTTTTAACATATAATTTAAATGTCCATTACAGGAGAGATGGGTTAGATATGTTAAAAAGCAAAGGGAAATATTTAATATAATTTAATATGATGATTCATGGGAGGATGTCAAAATGCCAACATTGAGAGGAGTTTAGAAGAAGTTAATTACAAACTTCTTAGATGGTTTTGAGGGATTCAAACTTTTGTGGGTAAAGGAAATGCAGACATAGAGGAAAGAGCAGAAAAACTTGATTTAGAAGTGGAGCATCAAAATGTAACTGAATTGCAGAAATGTCATTATAAAATGTTAATGAATGAAATGTTGCTTCTTATAGATGAAAACAGAATGTGGTTTCCTGAGATAGAATACACTGCTGGTGAAGATGCTTGTGAATACTAGAGAAATAATAAAAAAGATTTAGAATATTATATAAAATGAGTCGATAAAGGAATGGCAAGTTTTCAGAAGACACATATATAGATATATAATTGCATATATATGCAATGCAGTACTACTCAGCCATAAAGTGGCTTAGAGAACTCTGTTCCAATGAGAGCAGAGAAGATTTATTTTTTAGGTTGAAGTCATACTAATATAGTGTGCAGTATTCACTGAAACTTATAATCCTTGACAAAGCTATTCTACTCAGGCCCTCTATGAGCTAAAATAATCCAGTAGCAGCTACTGAACTCCTAAGTGCGTGAATAATCACATCTTTAGTGATATATTTGTGACTGAGGCTTTATAAAATTCCCCTACTTAGCACTACATGATTAAAAGCAAAAAATAAACATAAAGATGTTCTCTAGACTTTTGAGCCATGACACACAGTGAGTGAATCAGTTGACAGTGTCTTTTCTTAATTAAAATCACAACTGAACTGAACACAAAAACTCAAGATAGATAGGTAACTCTCGTGGTCTGTGTGCACACTCTTCGGATCGTCCTGAGGTCTGTATGCACCCAAAGGCATCTGCTTCTTTCCTTAGACCTTTGTCACTGAGCTGTGAAATTTATTTGTCTGGTTTCTCAGGTTTGTTTTGGGAAAGAGTCACTGATTTCTTTTAAAAGACTGTTGCAAATATTGAGTGCTTTCTTCACCTATTAATTTTATAAAGCTCGGGGTAGCTTGTTCCTCTTTGTATCCTTAAATCTGAGCTCTGTGGGGCCCTCCTTTCCTTGCAACATTCACACTGTCACATTTTATTATGTCTTTGGGCGACAAGTGGGGCAATGTAAACCCCTTCTGAATTACATAAAGTGCAACCACTGTCGCTTGTGGAAACCACGCAGTGCCTCAAATTATCAATTGCGTTCTGAGCAGCACTAGTTAATGAGCGCTCATTAAATTATTTATTTCTTCGTATTGTGAAAGTTATATTTAAACAGCTTTATTTACACAAATTTAATTCCCAGCATCAATTTTTAATCTTTCCCAAATGTTTATATACCCAGGTCAAGTCAAATTTTACGATTTTTTTCTTTACATTTTTTCTAGGTCTGAATAAATATTCTGGGGCAATCGTTTGTCAAGTTTGGTGTATATTGACATCATATTAAAACCATCTGAGGGTCCCAGGCCCAGTTTTTGGTTCAATGGGCTCTGTGTAGGGTCGGGGTACCTACTTTCCTAGCTAAATGGTGCTGTATCAAGGGCTCCATTTTAAAAAACAACCACAGCTCTGGACAATGAGGCCAAGAAGTTCTGTTCTCTGAAGAGAAAAACCTCTACCAACATACAATTAAATCATTGCTCTTCATACTTACTTAGTAAACGTATTATCCATATACTCTCCATATTCCTAGGTTCACAGACCTAAATATTATAGACTTTATGATTTCTTATTCACTTGTTTTGCATAAGAGAAGCTAACATTTTTAATATATCATACAGCTGATATTAAAATCAATGCTTTTCTAAGCTTACTTCACTGGTCTTCCAAATCATCTTTCTTTCCCCCTCCTTTTAATTAATAAGTACAGCACATCAGTAATATATCAAATTCCAAGTTCATTCTTTAACAGCGTGGTCTTTCAGAGTCAGGGCATGCACTTTATTGTATAGTGTATTTTCACAGTCATACAAGTTACCATAATGCTCACGCTTGCCTTCTTTGAGTGATAATAAAATTAGGGAATTCTCCGAAAATACCTTTATACTGACTACACAGGAAAAAAGGCTCAGGGAAGATAGAAACAAAATACACATACACTCACACACACACACACACACACACACACAACCTAGAAACCACTGCTCTATACTTGACATTATTACTGATTGGCCGTGAAAGATCTTGAGGAATTAAATCCCCTTGCCTGGGCAGTTTTGCTTTCAATCCCTCCCCTAGAGCGCTAGCATGAGAGGGTATTAAAGGCCTCAGAGAAGCCGTGCAGACACGCAGCACATCTCTTTCTCTGTCTCTGACACAGGTGACAATGCATGAGCAGAGGGTGAGCAGGACCCTGCTCGAGGACATGCGGAGGACCGGACGGGAGAGCGGGAGATAACCCGCAAATTACGCTGTCAACGCCTCGCCGCAAAGAGCGCGGAGGCAGGAGCTGCCACAGACAGGCACCTTCCCCGTGAAGGGTCTTTTTCCCACAGAGCCAAGCGTCCGTTTTCCTCGCCTCTCTTTTATGGCTCTAGACGTCCAACAAATGAATGCAATTCTTACGCAGAGCACATGTTCGCTATGGAAGGTTTAATAGTATTAAACCCTCTTGCTCTTCGCTTTGTGTATATGCAGCGCTACATGTAATACAAAAGAAGAATGATACTATTTGTAAATTGGTACCCAGATGAATATTGAACACAAGAAATTTTAAAAAATTAAATTTACTTTTAATAAAAAATAATCTAATTTAAAGGCAACCTAAAGCCTCAGTGTTATTGACAATAATTCAAAATATTAAACAGCCTTAAGAAAATAGCACTGACTCAGATAAAATTTTGGTCCCAAGACAGAAGCATATTTTGTGCGTGTGTGTGTGTGTGTGTGTGTGTGTGTGTGTGTGTAGTACCACGTATTTCACTTAGGCTGAATTTGCTTCAAAAGTACATGGCATTGGCTATACCTATAATGGTGACATTTTTAGAACAGTTCATACGCTGAAGTCAGTATGTTCTAAATCAGCTCAAAGGTGAAATAGCTTGATGAATGAAACACATATCAAACTTGACCTTATAGGCAGGGCCTCTCTGACATGAAATATGAATGTCAACTAAATGCTACAAAAGCAATTGGATTAAGTTTATCAAAATGCATAGGAAAAGTTATGGAAGAGACAAATGAGTGTCAAGCCGAGAGTAAATTGTATTTTTTATAAACTCTCAATTATGGTCATTTTCATTTTTTGTGTACATCATCATTGAATATGAGCTTCTGCTTGCTAAAGTGAAATCTTGCAAAAGAACAGGTCTATGGGAATTAATCTTTTAAAAAAATACAAGATATAGAAAAATGGAGATTGATTTACTTAAAATAGAGGACCATGCAATAATTGATTTCAAGTACAAAGAAAATAGAACAAAAACAAGAAAAATTTCTATAAACAAGGTTTTCACACAAGTAATGCTAAAACTACTATATATATATCATAATTCTTGCTATGTATCAAGATACCTACTCCTTATTGAAGAGACATTTAAACAAAGAGATTAATATACTGCTTTTTAAATTTGCTATTTATATTTTAGCATTAAAAATACAAAAGAATTTCAGAAATAGTGTATGACACTGAAAGTGACATAAAAATAATATGACACATTTGGGAGGCTGAGGCAGGAGGATTGTTGTGAGTTCGAGGCCAGCCTGGGCTACAAAGTGAGTTCAAGTCCAGCCTGAACTACATAGTGAAACCCTGTCTCAAAAAGACAAAAAAAAAAGAGACAGAATTGACAAAATACATGTTATTAGACAACAAATTTCTTGTGTAGAAGTCCGTTGGAATGTTTGCAAATAATTTATAAAATGAATGGCTTATTCCAAATTGAAGTATACCTGTGCAAAGTTTATTGGGACTTGCAGTTTCCACTGCCTCAATAAACTCATGTTTGTCACTGTATTAGTCACTTTTCTGTAGCTGGACCAATTACTTGGCATACACAATGAAAAGGAGTAAGGATTTCCTTAGGATAGTTTCAGAGATTTCATGCATGGTCAGCTGCTGTCCAGGTAGAAACATCATGGTAGAGAGGCGTGGCGGAGGAAAGCTGCTCACCTCATCCCTGCCAGAAAGCCACTTCCCTCAGCCAGGCAGGGCCAGCCCTAGCTGGACATAAAGCTACAAGCTCATCAATGGATCCATCCACCACCAAGTGTGGAACCCATAGGACCCCATTATCTTCAAGTACATGACACCTTTGAGAAATGCTTTAAACAATAACAGGTATATTGAAATTAATGTTAAACTGTTTTCTAAGATTTCTAATCACTGAAGAAAAGTTTTCTCATCTGGTTTTGCTCACAACAGAGCACAAATTATATGAAATTTATAATTGTTTGATTTATATTTATTAATAAAATTTGTGACATCTGAAATTGATAATTTTTCATTTTTTTAGGTTAAAATTGACAAATAGAAATTATATGTATTTAAGCTACATATTTAAAGTTTTAATATAACTACTCACTGTGATTTCATCATTGCAACGAAGCTAGTTCACATATCCATCACTCTACACAGCCACCATTCTTTTTTGTGTGGTGAGAACAAATAAGATCTACCAACTTAATAATTTCAAATAACCAAACAGTATTGCTAACTACGCTCTTCTTGGTGTACATTAGATTTCCAAAACTTATTCATGCCACATTACTAAAATTGCATTTCCTCTGACATCTAATTTTAATGGAAAACGGATAACAAAAATTTTGAAATAAATGACATTTTTAATTGCTTATCTGATAATTTTCAAATATGAGTATTTGTCATTCAATTCAGTTGTTTAAAATACTTTACCTAGTCTAGTTTATTTTTTTATTTATTTATTTTTTTGTGGGTACCAGGGGGTCGACCTCAGGACCTCGCGCGCCAGCAGGCACCCGTGCCGCTGAGTGATATCACCGGCCCCTTTTTCGTATTTGGGTTCCAGGAGTCGAACTCAGGCCCTTGCGCTTGCCGGGCAGGCGCTTAAGCTGCTGAGCCATCTCACCGGCCCCCCCAGTCTAGTTTAAATCACATTAAAAACATAGTATAGGGGCTGGTGAGACGGCTCAGCGGCTTAAGCGCCTGCCTTGCAAGCGCGAAGGCCCGAGTTCGACTCCCGGAACCCACATACGAAAAAGGGGCCGGTGATATCGCTCAGTGGCACGGGCGCCTGCTGGCGCGCGAGGTCCTGAGGTCGTCCCCCCGGTACCCACAAAAAAAAAAAAAAAATAAAAATAAAAACATAGTATAAATACTTCTGTGTGTTTGTGGACTTGCTGTTAAGGAATGAAGAAAAATATATTTTTTCTTAAAATCCTGGGTCTAATTCATAACTTTAAAGGTGTAGATATATGTTAAACTCTACTTGGTCTCTTGCCCAAGGTCTTGCAAATGTTAAAGATCAGCATTTATGCCTTGGTTTTCTCAATGTGCATGGTAGCTCTGATGACCTCAAACAGCATCATACATAAGTTTGCCTGTTCAAAAAGAGAAGAAAATCACCTCCCACCTTGCTTTCCTGGAAAAGCCAAGGGACTCTTAGGGCCTGGGGCCTCGTGTGGACTCAGTAAAGCTGAGGCCAGGGCTGACCTCGCGGTGCACTCAAGACAATCGAGCTCCACTGCCCTGTGCTTCTCTGCTCTACAGAACGAGCTCACTGTGCTCCACGGAAGTGCCCTGTTCCCTGATAGCGGTATTGTTATTTCAAATAATATGACTGCAGTTTTCCCCTGGAAATATCATGGTAAAATCCTGATTCTCTGACTTGGTATTTTCTGAATACCCTGGACTTATCTCAGAATATTTCTTTAAATCTTCAAGTACTCTACAAGCATTTGCATTTGGGTCATTTCAGGTTCAATAAACAAAGAGAACTCCACATTTCTGCCAAATACAAAAACTGTCAGCAATGACTGTATATAATAGAATGGAACGTGATTTCATTTAAGTATTTTACTTCAACCAATGATGACAAATACGAATTTTTGTTGCTCGGGAAAAAGAAAAACAATATTTGAATGGGGTGTTTCCCTTTAGAGACTCATTCCCAGCTTTGAATTCTGGAAATAAGTATATAATCAATGACACCTCCTTCTTGTCCAACGATACTGAATTCTCCTAGGCTCCATTTGCATAACTTTACTATGAAGCAAATTGCAGAAATGAGCCATTTATTTGAGAACGTCAGTAGAAAAATAATTTCTCACTGTGGGATAGTTTCAGAACTCCTAGTGCAAATAGAAATTTCTGATTTGTGGCCAAGTAAGGCACCTCAAATTAATAATACCCAAAGAGTGTGAGTACATGTTGCAGGCGTTTCCATTGTTATTTGTATTTTAATAGCATTAAGAGACTACAAGTATTTTCTTCTTAGAGATTATTGCACTGTTCTGAAGACTGAAATCACCTACACTTCAGCCACTCTCTGGTGTGTTTTTTATGAGAAAGAAGAAGGCGCATGCTGTTGATGTCTTAGTGTTCACTTAAGAAGCAAAGAAAATGCTCTTTCATGTATATTGCAAGAACAAAATGGTTCATACATAACAAATCAGGAACAGGCCCTACTGCTGTTGATAGAATTCACATGCAAAAAAATAAATCTGTGAAAATCTGAGCTTTTCATTAATTATTTTTTAAAAAATGAGAAAGCCTATATTGGTTCTGAATCACTGAGGAATATTACTTGGTAAAATCACGCTTAAATTAAGAATTATGCTCACTGAAGAGTCACATTAGGAGAGAGTTGACAGAGAAAAAAGTCTTAAAAAGATGAATGCACATCTCACTTTATTTAATTACAATAAACTAGATCACAGAGACAGCCAGACTCTCACAACAGAGGAATAATCTTCCAAATTCTGATATTCTGTTTTGCGAAACTGCATAAAAGTTTTGTAGTGGATTATAGTCATCTTTCAACAAGTTCTTTCCATGGACTCACATAAAGTCTTATTTATTACCTTATTATTGCCTGTTTGGCCTGAAGCAACTTCCAAGAGAACAATTTCAGCTGATTTTTTTCTTTCTCTGTGTGCTCAAAGAGATAATGAAAGTCTCTCTTTTAGTTATGCAAATTACTACAGACCTGCAGGTTTTTTGGCCTGAACAAAATTAGACTTCATTTAAAATGGAGTGTAAGCTACAAAAGCTACTTCTACCATTGAGATCGTGACTCTGGAAGCTCTATGCGGGTTATCTATTTCTTCACTGACATACCCTTCAACATTCCAGTCTTCCATTGCTTTTGCTGAACTTTTTTTCCCCAGAGCTACATCAAGATTGTCTCTATTTTTATTTGTTTATTGACTGTTCTGTTCAATAAAATTTTAACTCAGTGTCCGCATATCCGTGCCAAAGTCATGGCACTTGGCACAATGACTTACCTTGATATACTGATAAAGAAGTAAACAAGTAGAGTTGTAATCGTGAGCCACTCTCATATTTTCTTAAATGTTTGATAGTTTTATTCTTGTAAGATATACAGGTACTTTTCACTGTGAGATATGAATTCATAGTTCATTTTTGCTGTCATTCCAAAAGTGCAGATATTTTTCTTGTCTGTGTATATACAAGTGTGTTATGTGACTGCTAGCCATTCTCTGAGGAGGAATTTGTCTTGGCTCCGCATGATAGTGGGGCTGCAGGGGGGACCCCAAGTCCTTGTAACTCAGCAAGATGGTATCTCTTTTTATATCTTTGGAAGCAGATAAAATTCTCTAAATTTTATATTTCTTTCGAGTCTGGAGGAAGAAGAACATGAGAATATTTCATTTATAAAATGAAGCTTTTATCTTCTACCACATGAAGCATAAGTGACCTGAATCAATGGTGACAGTATGTCCCCAGCCATTGGGAAGGTCTTTCGCCTGCTGAGCTTGATTCTTGGCATGATGACCATGAACCCATGACTTCCACATGCAGTCTCAGCTTTAACCTTGGCTCTGTCTGGATCACCGAAGAGCTTGGGTTGGGACTGCACCATTTTGGCTTTTTGCATAATGGTTTTCATCAATTCCATTTTAGTTTTAGACTACAATCCGATACTTGAGGGTATGAAATTAGAAACAGAAACTTGTAGTTAGAGATGCTGTCAAAAACACCCTGTGGTCTTTATGAATGTTTTTTATTAATTACCTGCAGGAGAAATCTCACTCAGCTGCTTTTAGAGAGAGATCATTTTAAGGGATACTTGCGTTTGGTGTTGAGCTTGGAATTCTGCCGCTAATGATTTTTTCTTCTGATTTTCCTCTCAGAAGTTCTTTATCTCATGAGTGTTGGTAATCCTGCAGTTCTCTGCACTTCACTGTCTATTTCATATTCAGCAAACTTGGAATAAAATTTGGCCTCCTCTTTAGTAACTGTATACAAATAATACTTTGTAACACAATACTTTACATTTTCTTGTTTGTCAGCTAAACCTTGGCTTCATCCTATTCCTAATTTTCCCTTCTTTCCTTCAACTATTCATTCCAATTTCTTTTTTACTATCCTTATTTTGCTAAGCCACCTCATAAAATCCTTGCTGTTAGAGATCTGTACAAAAGTATTCACGACATATTCTTAGCAATGTTCATAGCGTCACAGGTTTGCTGTCTTAATTGTTAACTCTTATCTTAGTAACTCGCCCCTACCTCACTGTCCTCTCGCACCCCAGCACCACTGTTCTCCTCAGTCCCTTTAAAGTTCCTCCGAGAAGCCACGCTGTTCATGGTATTCGGGCCTTGGTTCCGAACTCTGTGCTCCCTGGGTCGCTAGTTCCACCCTCACCCTTGCTCGGTCTTCTGCCTCCCCTTCCCCATCAGCGAGCACCAATGCCTTCTCCCTTTTGTATCTTCTATAAACTTCAACTCATAGTTAACACAGACACATTCATGACTCGTCCTCACAAATCAGCCATAAAACTATGAACTATTTATGTCGGAAAAGCAAGAGCATTCGTCTATTTTCTGACATCTTGTAGACTTTCAGCGTATGTTTGTCATATGGGCACTGGGTGACTGAATGAATATATGAATGTATTACTGAACACTGCTATGGGAAGCACCGCAGTTTTACCAATATGAGACCAGAAATTGATTGCGTGATTGCCCGTGCAATCTCAATCCTTCAACCTGTGGAGATAAACTGTACGAAAGAAATAAGGAAAATGGAATGATTTTTTTAAAAAAGTACTAGGTTCATGTATTCAAAGGGATAATGTATCTTTCTAATGTCTAAATTAAAAAATAAAATATGAATATAGATGCTGTATTGAGAATATACACATGTACGGAGGTTTCAGTTTTCTGACTCCATCTGCTTTCAAGGTTTCTTGGATTTTCTCAGCACTCACTACCTCTGCACATTTTAAATTTTTTAAAATTTCAAGTAAGTCATTAGAAATGAGTTGCTGAATAAAAATCCAGATCTTAAAATGCCAAACTAAAACTGTCGAGTGAAGGCAAGGCTGCTGCACAAAGATTCATATAAAATAGACCGCACATTCTTTCTATAGACTACGGATCTGTGTAAATCTCTTCAAAAATTTCCCAAAGACTAGAAGCACTTCTTTTTTCATATATGAATGAGTAGATTAGACCACTACTAGGACATTTTTAAAGAAATATTTATTTTAACAGCATTCAAGAAAGTCATGCATGTAACAGTGTGTTGAAAAACATATTATATTTTACCATGTGGCTTTGCGTTTTAGTTCTAAATTTGATGGTCTGTAAGTATGATACATAAAACTTTCACCACATGTAGCTTGCCAATCTTGTCTAGTATATCCAGCACTCATAGACAACGCGTACTTAATTATGGAGTTTGAACCTACATAATCTTACACTGTTTATGTTGAAGAGAATCCCCTCACCAACTTTGCAGAAAACTTTAGCCATGCATAAATGCTTTAATTTTGTTTATGTGACTATATACTGACCCATTCCTTGTTCACATGCCACTATATTAATAAAATATGCCATATGTAAAAATCACAGATATTGTAAGTACATAATTAGAACCATAAATATGGATGATAGAGTATTATTGCTGCAAACCTTACACTTTATAAATGCAACAATTAATTTTACTGTATGAAAGTTATATGTGTAGTGGCATAAGATTTTTTGAGGAATGATGCTGTTAAATGTTTCTTTTTTTTTTTTTTTTGTGGGTACCAGGGGGTTGACCTCAGGACCTCGGGCGCCAGTAGGCGCCCATGCCGCTGAGCAATATCACCGGCCCCTTTTTTCGTATGTGGGATCTGGGAGTCGAACTCGGGCCCTCGCGCTTGCCAGGCAGGCGCTTACGCTGCTGAGCCATCTCACCGGCCCTAAACGTTTCTTTTTATCAGTTATTTGAAAATTGAAAAATCCAGCAAATTCTATTGAATATATCAGCAACCACTAACCACACAAATTGGACCATTATTGTGTGTAAGTAATTACAGGAGTACGATTGAGGAATTCAGTAGAATAGATGGTTAAGCCCTATACAAGATCCTTGAAACTAGAAAGTAATTACATAGACTAACTCCCAAGTGTTGGTATTTGTGTTTTCAAATATATTTTTATTCATCCTTAGGAAAGCCCTTGCAATTAAGGTAAGGAAAGCAATGTATGCAATGTATATTGTTTTCAATTTTGTGTAAAACATGTCAGTTTTAATAAAGAAACAAAAGGTGAGATGATCTTATATGCACAAAAGCCCCAAATGTTCCACAACTTACCTATTAGATACAATAAATGAATGCAAACTTTAAAGGTTATAACATCAACATGCAAAACTCTGTTTTGCCTTTAAGCATCGAAATTAAGCACAGACATTTAAAAAACTGCATTTACAATAGCATCAAAAAGAATGAAATACAAAGGACAAAACAAACAAAGGTAAAATATTTTAACAATTGAAACTAAAATATTTTCTGAAATAAACTAAAGAAGACACAAATAAATGGAAAGACATCCTGGGTCTGTTTAATTCATAAATTTAAAGGTTTAGATGTATGTTAAATTCTACTTAATCTTTTGGCCAAGGTCTTGCAAGTGTTAAAGATCAGCATTTATGCCTCGGTTTCCTCAATGCACGTGGTAGCTCTGATGACCTCAAACAGCATCATACATAAGTTTGCCTGTTCAAAAAGAGAAGAAAATCACGTCCTACCAGGGTTTCCTGGAAAAGCCAAGGGGCTCTCAGGACCTGGCGCCTCGTGTGGACTCAGTAAAGCTGAGGCCAGGGCTGACCTCGCGGTGCACTCAAGACAATCGAGCTCCACTGCCCTGTGCTTCTCTGCTCTTCGGAACGAGCTCACTGTGCTCCACGAAGTGCCCTGTTCCCTGACAGCGGTATTGTTATTCCAAATAATATGACTGCAGTTTTCCCCTGGAAATATCATGGTAAAATCCTGATTCTCTGACTTGGTATTTTCTGAATACCCTGGACTTATCTCAGAGTATTTCTTTAAATCTTCAAGTACTCTACAAGCATTTGCATTTGGGTCATTTCAGGTTCAATAAACAAAGGGAACTCCACATTTCTGAATACGAAGACTGTCAGCGAAGACTGTGTATAACAGAATGGAACATGAGGCTACCGAAACCACGCAACAGACAGGGTGGCCTTCACGAAAGTATCAGGAGGATTGAACGGGCACATCCAAAAGAGCGAGACGAAGCCTCATTTTACACCGTACACAAAAATTAACTCTGGTTGGATAAAGACCTAAATAGAAGATCAACAATTATAAATTCAGAATATATGAAGGGCTACTGGAATTAGACAGTAAAAAAAAAATAACCTGATTTTAAAATGGGTAAAAAACTTGAATAGATATTTCCTCGATGATGATACATGAACATTCATCAAGCATATAAAAAGAATCAACATCCTTAATTATCATAGAATTACAAATCAAAACTTAGATGAGATATTACTGCAGACCCATTAGTAGAGCAAGTATAAAAAATAATAATAATAAGTGTTGGCAAGAAGGTGGGGAAGTTGGAAGCACTGTGTACTGTTGGTGAGATTGTAAAATGGTGCAATTCTTTTGGGAATCTGTCTGAGGTACTTCAAAAACTTTAAAATAGAACACTATGATCCAATAATCTCACTTCTGGGTATTTGTACAGAAGAATTGAAAACAGTGTCTGGACAACATATTTGGACACTTGTATTTACAGCCACATGGTTCACAATAGCAATAAGATGGAAGCCACCTACTCACCCATCAATAGACGAAAGGCAAACAAAACATGGAAAGTTATTACACACACAATGGAAAACTATTCAGTCCTAAAATGGAAAGAAATCCTATCCCATGCTACAACACTTATGAATTCTGATGATGCTGCGCTAAGTGAATTATGCTATCACAAAAAGGCAAATGGAGTATAATTCCACTTATGTTAAGAATCTAGTCAAGTTCATAGAAACGAAGACAAATTCATAACAACAGTATTTACCAGGCTTTTGGAGGAGGAAGAAAAAATGGGAGTTGTTGTTTAATGGGTATGGAGTTTTATTTTTGCAAGATGAAAAAGTTCAAGAGGTCTGTTTGGCAACGTATATTAAGTATATTTTACACTGCTTAACTACACAGTTGAAATGGGTTACGATGATAAGGTCAGGTATTTTTAACACACTGCAATATTATTTTTACATGTACACATCTCTAGGTTGTTTCTAGATTCAAAATCACTATCTTAAAGTATTCAGTGATTTTAATTAAATAGAAATTAAGTTTAGCTCTGTGTATAGAGATCCAAAATGTAAAACACTATAGGATACTCCACATCTGAAGTAAGCTCAAATAAGGACGATGCAGTGAGCTGCACCTGTAAATCAGCCATCATTACACAGAAGTTCTGAGGTTCTTACTAGTTCTCGTTGCTTAGGAAATAGAACTGCAAATAAAAACTACGTCAAATGGGACTGAGTTTTCTGAGGACTCTCCACACTGATTTCCACAGTGGTTGCAGCAGTCTACATTCCCACCAACAGTGGAGAAGGGTTCCTTTTTCCCCACAGCCCCACCAGCATTTGTTATTGGTTGATTTCTTGATGACAGCCATTCTTTCTGGGGTGAGATGGAATCTCAGTGTTGTTTTAATTTGCATTTCTGAAATGACCAATGATGTTGAACATTTTTTCATATATTTATTAGCTATTTGTATTTCTTCATCTGAGAAATGTGTATTCATCTCAGATGCCCATTTCTGGATTGAGTCTCTGAATTTGGGGGGGCCTGATTTTTTTCTCTTTATGTTCTAGATATAAGTCTTTGTCTGAGGAACAATCGAGATATATCATGTACAGGTATAGATTTCTTATGATCAATATGATCATTGTGTATAGCTAAATTGTACCAATAAACTTAATAAAAACATTTTTTAAAAGTATGTAACACTTTTGTTAAAAACTGCACCATAATTTAGCAACAAACCCCCAAACAAATAAATAACAAAAACTTCTTCTGTTCCTATTGAAAACTTGAAATTGTAGTCAATTTAGTTTCTCTTCAAGTAATTAGGAATTTGTTATTCAAAGGTTGAGACAGAGTTTTGTTTTGGTTTTGTTTTGTTTTGATTTACAGTGCTGGGAGATTGAATCCAGGGCCTTCACAATGAGCTATCTTTTTTAAAACTCTTTTATTTTGAGTTACTAAATTTTACCATTCTCCTGACTCAGCCTCCCACAGCACTGGGATTACAAGTGCGCACCACCACACCCAGCTGACTTTAACAATTCCTTAGATAAATTTTGTTTGTGAGAAGAACTTTTTATAGCAGGCAACTGAAATAATGAGCTGCTGAAACTGTATAGACAATGGAAGAAAATTAAAATAAAATGTTTGGATGAAAGCACGGTATTTGAAACCACATTGTTTTGTACTTCCTACCATCTTAATTACTTGGTAAGGATCAAAGCTCATGTAACAGCATTTAAAACTGTCTCTTTTCATATGCTGCTGGCCATTTAAATTATTTTTCTCCTTTACCAAATAGGTTTAATTCAAACTGTGTCTGTTAAAACATTTTTGATAAATGTGAAACCTCTAGTACATGTTCCATGATCATTGCTTCTAAGCAAATCTTCCACATTTTAATCTTCCAATGTAAGTTCACTGTTACATGGCCTGACTAGTGCTGGAATTTATCAATCAACTGAATTGCTTTTGGTTAGTCCAGTTTTCTTATGTCTTTATTTATTTTCCGTAGACTAAGGATAAATTTTTGAACTAGAAGGATGCAATACTATATTTTGATTATCTTTTTAATTTTTATTAGTACTTGTTTGCTGCATATAATGATGACATTCCTTATGTGGAGTTGGTGCATGTACATAACACATCTTAATTATCTTATTCCCCTTTCCTTTTGCAGAAGATCTATCTCCCTGCTTCCTATTATCTTTTATGTTGCTCTTAAATTTATTTATATTTTTGGTTTCTTACACAAGAGAAATTATGTGATATTTTAGCTTGTGGTTACCTTTGATTTCCTGCTTTTGGACTAAAGATTGTCCTGAGGATCCAGATGCTTATAAAGTTGTGTAGGAAAAGAAGTAGCCCTGAAATAAAGCCAGATATCTGAATAGACTCTGCAGAAGAGCTTCCACTTGCTAGAGCTCTCTCCTTCCTGAATTCTCAGAATGCAAATGTGAGGGCTGCAAACTCTGTTTCTAGATTAATTAGACATTCCCTCAAGAAATATTTAAAGTTATCCTTTACCTCCATTACCAGGTCATTAGAGAGAATTTATAACTCCCAAGCCTGAGGATAATAAGCCTCAGACCACTTGAAGGTACCACAGAGAGTAAAAGTTTGGCATTAGAATATTTAGTCACAGATGGTAAATGGAATTCCAACTCTGCTGCTCGCAGATAGCAGATTACATTTCACTTGCTCACATTTCTCTCCATGTCTTTTAGAGTATTTTTTGTCTCTATAAAGTTTATTTTGTTCTGCAGCAGTTTTAAATTTGATCTTCGGAGGAGACTGATACTTCCTGATTTTCTGGAGAGGAAAAGTGATAGATTGCTTTGTAAATGAAGACCCCTGCTGGTACTGTCTGCACTTGAGATAGTCATGTTAGATTAAGCAGCATTCGGCTGTGGCCCCTTATTAATTATGAGGCTCCCAGCTGCCACGCTGGCTCTTTCTGTCCTGATGGCTCTACTACGAGGAGACACAGCTTCTTTCAAAGAAGCCCATCACAATGCAAGCAGATCGTTACTTCAGTCTTCCTCCCAGGGTCTTGTGACAGCCATGAGAACCTTCCCTAACTAACTTTACAGAGAGATAATAAACTTTTATTTCCCTTTCACAGCCATTCAAGGGCAGTTCATCATGTTCTTTCCTTCCAGACAGAATTTTGAACAGAAGCTGAGGGGCATAAACCATTTTTTTTTTTTTTATGATCTGGATGTCACTAAATTGGAAATAACTGTAAATGACCAATAGCTCCTTCATTTGGCTAGCTCTATATATTATTACAAAAGCAACACTTGAGGTCATGGCTGAGTGTCTATTTGCTTTAGGAAATAATGAGATAAATTGAAATCTGCATGGTTCTCTTCCAAGATTCAAATTCTAAAGCTATTTTCCTTCAGCGTTATTTAGTTTTGGGGTTTTTGTTGTTACTGGTCACTAACAAGTAGGAGACCATTTACCTAATGTGAAACTAGTCACACATTAATACTCCTTAAATCTCACATTCCCAAACTCCACCACGGTGTCTCTTTTCTTTGAATTATCTGCCCAAATATTTTCTAAAACTGTAAGTACTTTTGAAAAGGGATCTATAATGAATTGACAGGAATCAATCTGAGCAGTCTATGTTATGCTAACATACCAGATGACCCCAAAAATGTCAAGAGCCGAACACTACAAAAATGTGTTTCTCTGTCTTACTACAAGTGAAAAGAGGGTTGGCCAAGAGCTTTGCCCACCACTGTCGCTCAGGAGCAAGACCAACGTCTCTTTCTTCCCCACATGTCTCCATGAATGCCTGGCCACAAGGGGAAGGACTGGGTTGTAAAGTGGCTTTCAAAATTCCTCAGAAAAGGCGTATGTCACTGCTTCCGTTCAGCAAGCCAAATGAATGCTGTGGCCACACCTAACTCTAAGGATTATCAAAGTATAATACTTCCTAGAGCAGAAGGCACAGAGTACTGTGTACAATCGGTTGTAAATTAGTTCCTTATACATACTTAGCTGATATCTATCTGAAACTGGGACTAGAAAATTGCACTTAAGGGAGCAAAAAAAAAGAAAAAGAAAAAGAAAATGCTTTTGAAACAAACAAACCCAGGAGATGCAAAACAACACAGCATCAGGTACCTATTTCAGTGACAGGAGAGTTCCTGCAGAAGCAATGTCCAAGCTCACCAGCTTGCAGTGCTGCTCAGTAAAAACAGTAATTCTTAACCTTGGTAAGTAATTCTATGAATAATAAAATGTCATTCAATAAAATGTAAGCAATCAATAAATCAGTATTTAATAAACGGTATTTATAAGGTTTTGTTGCTTTATAAGCCATGGCTTTGACGAGAGGAAATACTATAAAGTATTAGTGAGGGAATGATTGGAAATCACTGGCCTAAAGTAAAAGATTTACAGTTCCCTGGGAGTAGGGGCTCTGTCTTATATCCTTCTCTGTCTCCGATTGCTGAGTTACAGCTGACCGTATTGACTGAGGAACATAACAGTAAAATATGCGAATAAAAGGCCTGAATTTGAGTCTTTTCCTGATCTCTTATTGGTGGGCTAACTATGAGCACATAGCTGTTGTTTTTGCCTGGACAGCATCCATTTCTCCTTCTGGTAACTGTCTCTAATCCCTAACTGCCACTTTCTGAATAACTCCGGACATTTCCTATGTCCATGAGCTCTGGAGATTACCTCCTGGCTTCTGCTTTAGCACATGTCACAGCACAGCACATTCCCATGGTCATATGATTGTTTCAGAGGTTCATGTCTCCATAGAGAGACAAAAAGTTTTCATTGGAAGCTTTTTATTTTTTAATCACTAGGGAAAAAGAAATTTGTATTTTTATTTGATGACAATGGAGAGAATTTTACACCAATCTGGAGATGTTGGCCCCCATTTTACTCTCAAAAGGGGACCACTTGTCTGAGAAAGGAGCCAGTTTAGGAACTCTCAACTGAATGACGGAGAGAAAAATAGGGAAAGATGATACGCTAAAGTCACTGTTTAAAACTCACTTTGATTCCTAGACTTGATCTTTCAATTATAAGACACCATTCATTCCTATTTCACTGAATTTAGCTGGTGTTGGAGTTCTTGAATCACAAAGCATTCTGACACATAAATCCTCTTAAGAATGTTTCCACACAATTAAGAAAAATATGGTCATAACATTATGTAAACTTACTCAAAGAAATTACAAATCCTTCAAAATACTGCATGCAGCAGGTTTGTAGAAGATTGTACATCTTGTGGATATACTTGAACAGAAGTGGAACTCCAGCTGATATCCCTGTCTGGATTCCTGGAAATCTATAGTGGAAGGAGATGGAGATTTGGGAGTCATCAACACAGAAAAGATAATCAGAGCCGAAGTGATACATAAAAGTGCTTGTCAAAGTGTGTCATACTTAAAGGAGAAGGGGATATTGTATATTTTAAATTTGATGGAGCATAAAATTCAGTGGGGTTGAGTACAAAGGAATGATTTGATCTAAAGTCACAAGGGGCTGCACTGTCCAATTTATGTAAGTCTTAGACCTGGAGAGAGCGCTATGGAAAGTATTGTTTTTTACCTAGGCAAATAAATTAGAGTCAATGAAGGGTTTCAACAGAACAACATTTTCACTTTTGTTAAAATTACCCTTGTGGAAAGATGTCTTGATTACTTTTTTCTCATTGCTGAGACAAAATACCTAATGTACAAAATTAAGGGAGGAAAGGTTTATTTAGCTCACAATTTGTGGAGGTTTCAGTCTGTAATTGACTGGCTCCAAGGCAGGGTGGCATGGCAGAAGGGCAACATCTCATGCGGTGGAAGACACCAAAGGCAACAAGAGCAAAAAGGGAAGAGCAACACTCTTTTACTCCCTTATATTGTATGTGGGCTACCCACCCTAAGATGGTTGTAACACTCATATCACTAATCTCAGCACTAGACAATGAGCCAGTCACAAACTCTAGATTCAGCAGCCTCCAAAAAGCCCACCCCCATGACCACACGAGGCTTTAGGGGGACATCCAGACACAAGTTATAATATTCTTCCCCTAGCCCCCCAAGGACTGATGTACAGCTCCTTATGTAAAAGGCATTTAGTTCATCTCTAAGAGTTGACATAGTTCCTAACAGTCTCAGCATTGGTGAAAAGTCTAAGTCCAAAGTCTCCTCCAAGATGTAAGGCAAATTCTTACCTGTAAGCCTCTGTACAAATGAAAAGTTAAACACTTCCAACATCCAATGGCATGAGATAAACATTTTCATTTCAAAAGTTACAGTGGTACAAAGGAATAGGACCAAAGCAAGTCCAAAATCCAGCAGGGCAAACATTCAGTCCTGTAGTTCCATGTGCAGCATCCAAAGCAATCTGTAGCAAGTTGTGAGCTCCCAAGGGTTGGATGGCTCAGCCCCTATGGCACTTCTGGAGGTTATAGCTACCACGGCTTTTCTCTTGGGCCTGATTTGCTTCCTCCTTATAGCTTTTCTTAGATGATCCACTTTCCTGGCTTTTTCAAACTTTTGTGGTCTACACTGTACCTTTGGCTTTGCCCTCACAGCTTTACACATTGTCCTCTCAGGGGCACATTGTCTGGCCTCCCAGGCCTTTTGAAATTGGGGTGGAAGTCTTTTTAACCCCACAACACTTGCATTTTGTATGTGTCTAAAACCAGCACCATGTGGATGATGTGAAGGTCTGCTACCCAGTGGAGCTGTAGCCAGGCATCTTTTTCTCTTGGCTGTAGGGCTCTAGCATCTGGATTGCTGGGCACTCTGAATCCAATATGCAGGAACAAATTTTTTATGCTGCCACCATTTTTTTTTTTTTTTGTGGGTACCGGGGGGTCAACCTCAGGACCTCGCGCGCCAGCAGGCGCCCGTGCCGCTGAGCAATATCACCGGCCCCTTTTCCGTATGTGGGATCCGAGAGTCGAACTTGGGCCCTCGCGCTTGCAAGGCAGGCGCTTAAGCCACTGAGCCATCTCACCGGCCCTGCTGCCACCATTTTGGGACATGGTACGGCCACCACCACTGTGGAACATGATGTGGCCACCACCATTTTGGAACATGGTGCTCTGTGGCTTTCTTCTCAAAGCAAAGTCTTTCATTTTTGCAGTTTTGAGGCAGTAAAGGGTGGAGTCTTGCTGTTTCTTATGATGTCCTCAGGCCATCTTTTATTTATTTATTTTTGTTTCTTTGTTTCTTTTCAGCAATCAAGATTTCCTCAGCTCCATCTTTGTAGTCCACAGCTTTACTGGAGCTTCCTTTTTGGTCAAACTCACAACATTTTAAATCATTTTGTTGGGCTTTCTATTTTTGATTTGCAACATAAATCTGGCTAAAAGCCCTCAACAATAGCCACGTCACTTCCTCAATATTTAACTGTCTTGAAATTTCTTCTGCTAGATTAATTGTCCACTGCCCTTAATCTCAGACTCAGGCAAAGTCTCTGGACACGAGTAAAATACAGACAAACTTTCTGCCAAGCCGTAACACATATCATCTGGAGTCCAATAACCAATGCAGTCCTTCTTCCCAGGAGAAACCTGCCGAGCCTGGTCTTTATCAGCAGGATTTTTATCAGCCTTTTGGTCTTTGAGCTCTGACCAGAATCTCCCATACAGAACAGCCTAAGGCATTCCAGCACTATTTTTTTAGGTGACAGCTCCAAACCTTTTTATACTCTTCCCACAACCATTTCTAAAGGCTCCTCAACCACATGGTCAGGTATAGTCACAGCAACAACCCCACTCCTTGCACCAAATTTTGTCTTGGTTACTTTTTTCTCATTGCTGATATAAAATTCTGGAGGCCCAAAATTAAAGGTGGAAAGGTTTATTCAGCTCACAGTTTGTTCAGCCCATAACTGGCTGGCTCCAACGCAGGGTGGCATGGCAGAAGGGCAACAGTTCATGGCAGTGGAAGACACCAAAGGCAACAAGAGCAAAAAGGGAGGAGCAACCCTCTTTTACTCCCTTATATTGTACATAGGCTACCCACCCTAGGGTGGGTGTAGCACTCACATCACTAATCCCAGCACTAGATAATGAACCAATCACAAACTCTAGATTCAGCACCCTCCAAAAGTCTGCCCCATGACCACATGAGGGTTTGGGGGGACATGCAGACACAAACCAAAACAGAAGAGAAGATAGATTATATGTGGAAGTGAATGATGTCAGAGAGACTAATCAATTTTTCCAGTTCTTCAAGCAAAACTTAATGAGGACCTATTTCAAGGAAGTAAGAGTAAGATGAGAGTAATATCTGAAGGAGATTTAAGAGTATCTTACATAATTCAAAATATTGGAGGGCTGAGGAAGAAAAACTAATGTAAAGGTCTCCACTATCATAATTGAGAGAATACTGACGACTCAAAGCCAGCAGAAAACGAAGAGGATTGCCCAGAAATTGCTGTTAAATGCCAAACATGAACAAAAAAGCATAGGAAGACATGTAAGTTGAGATAAAGACGAACTCTAAGGATGGATTCCCTGCTGATAAAGATTTGCCACTTTCTGCAAATATTTAAAAGGAAAAAACAAAACAAAACACCAGAAATGAGTTTAGATGCCTACTAAAGAGCAGAATATGAACTCTGAGGTAGGGACTGTAAGACCTCTTTTCTGAACATCATAAGGAATCTGGCAGTTTTTTGAGGAATAAAAATATCATCATATCATAATCAGATCTTCAGAGCAACAGTGTTCATCTCAAGTCAAATTTATTCAGCATGCACATGACTTGCTTTACGACTTTATTTAACTTTATTTTTTTTTGTGGGTACCGGGGGGTCAACCTTAGGACCTCACGCGCCAACAGGCACCCGTGCCACTGAGCGATATCACTTTTTTGTATGTGGGATCCGGGAGTCGAACTCGGGCCCTCGTGCTTGCAAGGCAGGCACTTACGCCGCTGAGCCATCTCACCGGCCCGACTTTATTTAACTTTACTATCAATAAGAACAGCTAGAAATAAAATTTTTAAAAATGAAATTCTTGAAAATTTAGAATGTAATCCTATGAAACAATCTGAGCCTAATGTTTACTTTCTGACTGTTACCAGTGAGTTGATTATTGCTCATTGTAGTTATTTTCAATTTCTAAGGATTAGTTTTACTCACAGAATAAATTCTCTACTTCGTTTTAATTTCCAGATGTCATAACATGAAGTTTTTCATAAGACTCTCATACAGAAGTGCGACTATTGTAATTCTGATGAATCGGCTCCTTTTCCACCTCTGATGCTCTGCATCTCTGTCTTCTGTCTTCTTTTTTCCATGATGCACATTTCTGTAGGCTTGTCTCCTAAAACTAGAAACAAAAGCCCTTATTTGTCTTTTTGAAGAATAAACTTTTGACATAGCCAAACAAGAAAAATACTTTTATAAATGAGTAGAGTTTTAATTTCCTTCTTTAAGATTTGCTCCCATTTTAAATGCACTTGGACCCACCTCATCTTACTCCTGCATAGTAAATGTTGAACGTCCTATTCTTTGCAACCTTGTAATTCTCTGTGAATTCCTTTCTATTCATGTTTTCAAATTTGTATTTTAAATATTGATTATATTATTTCGTTTTGTAACAAACTGTGAGGTCTGTCAGGATGAAACTGATTTTCTTTCCCATACATGTAGCATCTGTCCCGGCAGAAGGATAATTATGAAATGCCACCCCAGTAGCTACCATTCCTTATCTAAAGTGCAGTCTCCACACAGCTACCAACCAGCTTGAAGACTTAACTCTCCTGCTTCTCTTATATATTTCTTCTCTGATTCTTTCCATTTGTAAGCTGTCCCCAGTGTGAAGTGTAATCTCTAGTTTACTATTTGTAGACCACTGGATAGGATAAATGCCCTTTCTTCCACTGAGTTCTGAAAGAAACTAGGTAGAGAAGAGCCAGACTATTTTATCTAGTCAAAAGCCTAATAATGCACTGGGCTGCAATTCGAATAGAAAATCAAATATAAAATGTTTACCAAAAGTAAAATGAACATAGAAGAGAGCCACAGCATATAGGGCACTTGGTGGACATTCTGACAAGCTTTTCTTAATACCACATAAAGATAGAAAAGTGAAGATAGCCGCCTTCACAAGAACCATGGTCCCTGTCATGCTCCCTCCTATAGGAAAGCATGCTTCTCCAGCTCGCACATCTCTTTAACTCTCTGTTCAGAAGAGCTCATTGTGTGCGTGTGTGGTAGTGTAGACCTAACTCAGGGCCCTCAGACTGAGCTACATTCTATTAGCTTTTATTTGGAGACAGGGTCTCACTAAGTTGCTACATTGCCCAAGCTGGGCTTAAACTTGCATCCTTCCTGCCTTAATGTTCTGTAAATCTTATTCTTTCTGGGGAAATATTTATTTGACCACAGTGTACATTGTGGGTCTTTCCTGAATCCACACTCCAGGCCAATACCTAGAACTCAGTTGTAGAAATTAATATCTCTTCTGTTCATTTCAAGAATTTCAGAAACATTGCAGGATATGGAGAAGAGGCAAGTGTGATCTCAGAATCTTATTATCTTTGCACTAGCAAGAGTCATGAGTCAGTAATTACTTGTTAAATAATTCATGCTCAAAAAATGTATTTTTTTTTCCTGAGACATCAAATTTAATATCAAATTTTTCATTAAAAACATTTTCCCAAGTGTGATGTCACACCTGTTAATCCCAGCACTCTGGAAGCTGAAGCAGGACAGTCACCTGGTCTACATAGTGGGAACACATCTCAAAAAAATAACACAGCATATTTTCCTATAAACAAAATTATGGATGTGCCATTATCAAATAAGGAGCATGAGTGCATACTTGTCTGCTCTACTTGGGACTTTACTAACATCTAATGACTACTCTTTTGGCTAACGTCTCATCAAAATGGTTCCAGTTAAATTGTTTCAGAGCCACAGTAAAATATGAAGGCAGATTGTCTCCTCAAATTGCATTTGTTTAGAACTTATTTACACTAAATACATCACATTATATAATTCTTATGACAACTTTGTTATTTAAAATATGAAGGCAGATTGTCTCCTCAAATTGCATTTGTTTAGAACTTATTTACACTAAATACATCACATTATATAATTCTTATGACAACTTTGTTATTTTACTGGTTTCCAATAATAATTGGCATATGTATAATTTGTTGAAATGCAAACACTCTGTCTCTGATAAAAGTGGGTTTGGCTCCTTGTAGACAATGACTTAATGGGGAGGGGCATTTATTACATGTGTGAACACTAGCCTACTGGGATCAAGTCCTGAAAAGATGAAGCCACTGTAATTGTTTGCATGCTAATTTACTATGTAATGTTCTCCTAACCCTAAAGGCACAAAGTTTTATGCTGAAGGTCTTAGTCTATTGTAACAAATAATTTTAAAAACTCCTTAGGTCCAAGTCCTATGCATTTTTTTACTTCAGTAACTTTTCTATTTATATATTACTCCCACAACAGTACCAGCTTTTTCCTGCAAGGTAGAAACTTAAAATTCACCCTTCGCTCTTTGCTTTTCTCATGCCACTTGCCTAGTTTGTTTCTCCTCTGTCACTTGTACTCTATGAATTACTTGAGAACTTGAAATTCTTGCCTTCATTTTTTCACAAAAAATAATCACTTCCAAGTTTCTATTGCAGAATTCTTTTCACTTATTGTCATGGCATACTTTACACATCTGCTGAGCAGTTCTGTAGAAGAAAAGGATTTCCATTTAATACACTCTACACTTGCATTAAGGTTCAGTGCAAGAAATAGCAACCACCTGATGCAAGTTAAGCAGAGAGGAACTTAATGCAGGTAATTAGGTACTTACTCAATCACGGGAAGGGAGGGAGAAATGGACCATAAGGTGGGTCTCAGCAATGACTGCGGAATCTACAGAATGAACGTACCAGTAGCTCCTTCCTCCCAGAGCACAGCTGTAATCGCCTTACTGTGGTTGAGGATCGTGAGACGGCAGTCAGGAGCTCTTACTGCGAACAGTGCGCTGCCACCTGACTTCTGGGTGCCACTGAGCTCCCACATACGGCAGTGCCTCAGTTCACGAACTCAATTCTCTCCACGATTCTGGTTGCAAATCAAATGGGATGAAAACCGAATCAAATTTCCCCCTAAGGTCAACATTGAACCTAACATTTCAAGTTGATTCAGTTCTCACCCAACTTGGTTTGGGACTAGAATCATGGGAAGACTTGAGCGCATGAACTGAGGAACCTCTGTATGCTGGACATAAAATCCTGCCATTGCTCTGTCACAAGGGCCTGTCCACAAACAGGAAGCCTAAGGATGGAGCCCAGAATTTTTACAGCATTGTATTGCCACTGTTTTGCTTGAAAGCAGAAAGTAGCCATTGTAAAAAATATATACATGGCATCATTTGATTTGTGCCTTCCAAAGTTAGATAAGTGCATCTACTTGCTGGACTTTAATTAATACCCAGAGGCTGGTCCACAAAAGCGTCCCATCTATGTTATTCTAAGCTTTCTGCTTTCTACAACACAGGAGAACACATTAGAAGGAAGGAGAAACGGAAGCTGATCAAACTAAGTTGTCCCTTTGTTGCTCAAATCTGTCTGTGCCCTACCTTTACTTAGATTCTGAGTAATCAGAATTAACAGGAATAACATTCTGTCCTCCAAATAAAGCAGTGATGCTTTTCCAAGTGAAAATATTCACGACTTCTTCCAAAAGCAATGTTACAGATTTCCAGTGATTGACTTGTTCATTTCTGGGTGGTGGTCATCTCTCTTCTATTAAGTCACAATAATCTATTTTTTCCCATTAAAAACAAATTATTATTTTAATTATACAAACACAGAGGATATAAAGTTGCTCAGGGAGGGCAAGAAGTGGTTAAACACAAATATGGGGATGAAACAAGTAAGAAGAAAACAGAAAAGAAAGGAATGAGAACAAGGGAAAACCCCAGTTATGAGTAAAATTCTAAACTGTAAATGGACCTGAGGTCATACAGCAGCATCCTTCTTTATAGCTTTCCTTATCTCCTGTCCCTTTTTTTTGTTCCCTCCACCTGTATACATCACCTCAGCTGGCTGGGTTTCTTTACATGATGGCTGATTTACTTTTTTGCCCTCAAGAAATATCAATACTTGCTATCCTGCCAGCCGTGCACTGTCACAGTAGTGACAACAGTGACCTCTTAAAGGTAGCACTGCCTGTGACACGAGTGGCAACCCTCCCTGCCCCTGTGCAGCAGTAATTATATTTCTTTTTGATAGAGGGACTCACTCCAACTTAAACAACCTGTTTTATTTTCTTTTATTCTGCATTTGTTTTTGTTTTTGTTTTTTTTTTGTGGGTACCAGGGGTCGACCTCAGGACCTCGCGCGCCAGCAGGCACCCGTGTCGCTGAGCGATACCACCGGCCCTTACTTCCTATGTGGGTTCTGGGCGTCGAACTCAGGCCCTCGCACTTGCCAGGCAGGCGCTTATGCCGCTGAGCCATCTCACCGGCCCCTCTGCATTTGTTTTGTTTGTTTTTGTTTTGTTATGGTTTAAGAAACAAAGAGTTCCCAATAATCAGATGGGCTAGTTGTTGTTTTTTCCCTTAGAATTACAGTGATTCTGAGTACTAAGATACAGAACCTAGAAAAACCAGAAGCTACAAGATCAGAGAGCAAAGATATTGTAAATAAATCGTCAGTTATAAAGGTATGAAAGGACACAGCCACATCTAGTTAGGAACTGCAAGATCACTTACCCACCACAACTCTCTTTACTGATATGACGGTTCTGATTTTGTTTCTTACTGTAATAACCACTATAGAAATTGCACGCATATTATCGCTGATTTTTAATCTGCCACATGCCCTTGAAATAAAGGTGCATATTTCAGTGGGAGCATTGTTTATTTTCATATCCGACCTATAGAACACAGAGATTATGATGCTACTCAAGGGTGCTGAAATACTCCACCAGTGTACTTCTCAACATAAGATCTTGGCGAGTGTCCTTTTAACCTCGAGATATGAGGGTCGTTGTATTTTTATCTTCATAAATCTATGGACCCTTTTATTCCTACCGTATCTAGGAAATGTTGGGCCCCTAAATTCATTTATTGGAGACTGTAGTTAGATCTTCAGTTAATCTACCAACCAGTGTTACAACTATTCCAAGATGTTTTAGCCGTATCTTTGAATCCACATTTTCTGGGCATCCATTGTACTCTGTCTACGTGGGTGAATTTTTCTGATAATTCTACACACGTACAGTAGATTAAACACATTATTATACTCATTTTTCTCTTCCATTATTTCTCTGAGAATCCATTCCCACAATGTTCTGCCTATGTATTCTTTGAGTGTTTAAGCCTTTAAGCCTTTGCTTTTTAAAAAATACTAAGATCTGATTTTAGTTTAAAGGTGGAGCCAAGGGTGGTGGCACACGCAAGTAATTCCCATAGTCCTGTAGGCTGAGGCAGGAAGATTACAAATGTGAGCTCAGCCTGGGAAAATTAGCTGCTGAGCAAGAGCTTGTCAAAAGAAAAACAAAAAAGGGCTGGAGATGTAGCTCAGTGTGAAGGCCTGGAGTTCAACCCCCAACCCCTACTGCCTTAAAGTATTTTGAAGAAATGACGGATGAAAGGGAAAGGGCATAAAGTTGAAAGAGAATTTGCTTACAAGATAGTTATGCCAGGAGAAATTACTGTATGATCCTTAGGCGAGGGAGGAGGCCAAACAGTAAGAGATAAGGGAGAAGGGGTAGGGGGAAGACGATGCTTCTGCTCTCTACAGAAATCATAGGTCTTGAAATACCTCCGGTGTTCCATTCATTCTTCTCTGAGGATTTCAGTCATTACTCTTCAGTGCACTAAGTTCAAAAGACTGAATTAAACTTCCGTTGTATCTGATTTCTAGCTGCATCAGCGTCTGTGATTGCAGAGACGGGAAATTACATTAGTATCCTCGCTCCTGGACCTTCTGTATACTTTCTGACCTGAGCATTGAAGACCCAATTAAAACACTTCCTTGCCTTAGGCTCTCCACTTCCGTTCAACTTTGCTGTTCCAACCCCGCAGTGCCTAAGTCATCATTCCTACTCTAATGATCTACTGCACTGTCTACTTGCTTCCCTGATCCCTCGTTTTTAACAGACGTTTCATTTCAGGTGATCACAGAAGATCATTTAAGAAATTCATTAACCGTTTGCTTCCATTGGCTTCCAGTACCACATTTTCCTATGAAAACAACTCAGTTATCTGCTCAAAAACATGCTGAGTACTAAACACTGAATTAGGTTTGAGTACAGAAAATAAGGACACACTTCCAATACTTTTAAAAAAAATTTTATTTCTATGATGCATGTTTGTAGTACATAATGATCACACTCATTGTGGGGAGCTGTTGCTAACCAGAACATAACACATTTAAAATCTTCTTATGTCCTCTCCCCTGCATGTCCCCCTCTCCATCTCTCGGTCTGCTTCTTGTCAGCTAAAGATCTGTCTTCCTATTTCCTATTATCTGTCCTTTATTTTGCCCTATGCCACTAATTTAATGTAGAAGTTAGATACTTATGTACTTAACACAAAGGACGGGAGGATGAGTTCCTGTGTAGATTCACACTGTCTGCCACAACTCTTTTTAGCGTGGGCAGCTGTTTTTGAGCAAGTTCTTCTCCTCTTAGTTACATACTGTAACACTTCCAAAACTGTGACAGGTCACTTGATGAAAACTTGTATTTGAACTGAGGGTGTCCTAGAGCCCTGGAAATGTAGCATTTGTCGCCTACCCTTCACCTAATGTCCACTCTCTTCTCAGCTAGGCTGCCTTAAAAGGAAATCACCTTGAATTCTCCAGCACCCACTTCAGTTATGTCTCTGTCCCAGGCCCTGCTTTCATGCCCTTAGTCTCCAAATGGCCTTGTTCCTTCTACTTTGTGCTTACAGCCTCTTGACAGACTCTTTGCACATTTACACGAATGCAAGAATTATTCATTATACTTCAACAAATTCAGTGAGAATTTTGTTCTGCTGAAAGCATCAACTTAAATTTCAATCATGAACCATCATGTGACTTTTGTTTACATCTAAAATCACAAACTAAGAAAGATTCACTTCTTCAGACGTACACAAACAGCCATGCAAATTCAATTATATTAGACATTTTTCATTTCAGGTTTGGTTTGAATTCTTGATGTGGATATTGTGTAGTGGATGGTTCCAAGTTATAAAAGGCAAGGACATTTTAGAGCAAAGAGCTAACACCCAATTGATGAATATGATTGGACAGACAAAGCAGATGAATGGGGAACATTCGGGTAGAGAGGAGGGGCTACTCAGAAACAGAACTGTGGCCACAATGTTCATGTTTGCAAACCCTCAGCTCAAACTGTTATTTCTGGTATTTTAGAAGGAACCTGAATCTCTGAACAGAAGAACCCAGCTCAAATTCTATAAATGACCCCTGGTGAATCATGAAGTTTCTTAAAGCATGCTTCTCTTCAATAAAACCATAATCAGATATGCAACTCCACGAGTTCTTATATTTAATACTGGCTTTCTAGTGTCTGACTACATGACATGTACTACTGTGGTCTCCTGGCCAGTTTATATCTCTAGTCCCCACCTCTAAAGGTGGAGAAGAGAACAGATGACTATTTCCTGGTGAGAAGAGCAAGATTCTCAATGCTGCTTGAATTCTGAAACAGTATATATTCGTATGAAAAATCTGTTTTCCCTCTGATGCATTTCTTGTTTGTGCTTGTGCAGAATGGATCAAAATTCTACAGTGAAAGGGAAGATAACAGAGGGACAACAGTGCTTTGAAATCTGCATCTTGGCATAGTTCTATTAACCAACAGGGTGAAGTTCACAACCTTCACGACTGATGCAGGGACACCTCTTTTCTTTTAAATCCACATTGTGAAAGAATTCATACAGCTTTCGTAGGGTGCAACGAATTATAAGTGGAACAGGTTAAAGTGTCATGCCACAGACAGAGGACGTGTAAATCAGCTTGAAAATTGAAAAGAATCACAAAGAGTCGTTTGGGAATGACTCTGGGGCTAAACGGAGAAGGAGAGCATTTGAATGGACCTGCAGATAAGAGTACAAGCTCTGACTGAAGTAGAGGTTTCTAGTAGGAGGGGCCTCTGCCAATGCATCCCTGTCCTTAGTGCACACGGGTCATGGAGGCTGCGTAGTGAGTTTGTAGAAGAGGACAGCAGCCTAAACTGTTTAATATTCAATGTTGCTAAATTGGAAGTGTGTACTAAAACATGTACCAACATGCTACAAAGCATGTCATCATTATGAACTGCAAACATGTACTAATAAAAAATATGTAAAGTATTCTGAACAAACTAAAGCAAGACTCAGAACCAATTACTCATTTTAGTGAATTTAATCTGAAGATGGAAAGCAATGAGAATTAATTCCTAAATTTTACCATTAAGAAAAAAAAAAGCTCGGCCACCAGGCTTAGCATTCCACTAAAACAAAGATGCTTCATGTGGTGACACCAAGGTGGCCCTTGTGTCAAAGGTGGCGTGGAGCTGCATGTAGCTCTCCTGAGCCCCGAGTCCTCATTCTGACTGGACAGGAAAAGGGAAGCATGAAAGCCCCTTTCTAAGGAGAATGCACTCCTAACTCAATGGAGGATAAAAGGAGTCAAGCCAGGGCCGGTGAGATGGCTCAGCGGCTTAAGCGCCTGCCCGGCAAGCGCGAGAGCCCGAGTTCGACTCCCGGAACCCACATACGAAAAAGGGGCTGGTGATATCGCTCAGCGGCAAGGGCGCCTGCTGGCGCACGAGGTCCTGAGGTCGACCCCCCGGTACCCACAAAAAAAAAAAAAAAGAGTCAAGCCAAAGGGGCTGCTTTTATCCTAGGACAGTTCGCAAGTCTGCATTTAACTCACGAAAGCTTTTAATTTGAATAGACTGTGGAGGTCGCTAGGTCCCACCCTCTAAAGTGCAGGACTCTTCAACATAATTACCAGTACAGGGAAATTTGATCTTGCTTGACTAACTCTGGTAATAAAAATTCACTAACTCGTGAGGAAGCCCGTTCAATAATTAGAGCTTTGTAATTATTCAGAACCTGCTCTTTATACACAATCATTCCACTCTAGTATGATCTTTTATTGTTTTCACAGACCTACTCACACACAAACTCACACAAATGAACCCACACTTATGTATACTTGCCTTCATCTACAGACCTTCAGAGGTACAGTTACAATGTTCTTTCTAATCCTCTCATCCCAATTCTTTTAACCAGGCCAAGCGCTCTCAAGATTAGTGCAGTGACTATCTCATCCTGCAAACAATGGCGGCAATAGCAGCATAAAATATGTTAGCAATTAGTGTTGTACTTGGTTCACTTCATACAATTCCTATAACATTATGAGATAATGAAACGGAAGCAGAGAGAGGTCAGCATCCTGCTCAAGATCGCACAACCGAGTATTGGTGCAAGGATTAAATTCTGGTCATGTTATCTATGGAGCCAGTGCTTTCAATTTATTTTGCTGACAAAAAAAAAAGGAAAAACAGATTATGCATTTTGGCATCTTGCATTTTCCAGGAAATTAGCTTTAAATTCAAACAAAGAAAGAGAGAATGAGTGACAAATAATCCATAACAAGGACATGATTGTAGAAGTACCTATAACTCGTGTACATAAAAACCAATTGACACTACTGCTATTCATCAATAAATAAGTATTTTATTAATGGATTTTGGAAAAACGACTTTAACCCAGAGCAAAACAAAATTTGGAGAAATAGCAATCTCATCAAAAGATGAGGAAAAAATACAATTTCTACTTGTTATATATAATTAATGAATGTAATATCTTCAGAATCAACTTAAAGAAACAAGACATGTACAAACATCAAAATATTAACTGAATTAGCTTTTTACTGTAAGACTCCACAACCCTTTCAAGGGGATTCAGCAACTGAACTACAAGCACAGAAAGTTTTTGTTTGTTTGTTTGTTTGTTTTTCCAATGATGGTAATAACTAGTATTATTCTAGATTCAGGGGAAAGAAATTGCCTCATTATTTATTAAGTTTGCTACACAGTAAGCCTGGAACTGCCGTGGTTGAGAACTGATACCCCTTGTAGATATTCTTTTAGATCATTTTTGCCATATGAAGATATGTTAGACTTTTCGATTAAAGGTTTAATTGTTAAATTTTTCTGACCAAAAGGAAACAATACTTACTTTTTTATATGCTCTGGCTGTAAAATGTTTAAAACAAACCGTAAGCCGTTGTTAGAGCCTGAAAATATGTTTTAAAAATAACAATGTAGAATATATGCTCTATTTGTTTTCCCTAGGAGTCATTATCTCTTTTTTTCTATAAATGATGACACTAAGGAATGTATCTTAAGTACTTACCAAATTATAAAATAAATGTCCTTGAAAGTTGCTTTAATACTTATATCTACCTAATATCTACCTAATCTGTGTGCGTGTACTGGGGATCGAATAGGGCCTCATGCATGCTAAGCCCATTTTCTACCGGTAAAATGCATTCCTGGCCTCTGTCTAAATATTTTCCTGCAGCCACATCACTATGATTAAGAAGCCATTAGCTTACTCCACGAAGCTTCCACTGGGTGATTCTCCCACTCACCAACAGAACATTTCTAAAAATTCCATGGGTAACTTCAACATGTGAAAGCACCATCTGTAAGTTCTAAACAATGAAGCCATCTCTGCCTCTTTCCTTTTTCTGTAATTTGCCATCACACCATTTCAAACCATGTGGGTGCTTCCCAAAGCTTTTAAATTATGTTTTCATCATAGCTTTCACAAATGACCTTTCCTTACCTTTCCTAATGGGGCCATCCAGCTCCACTTCCAGATCATTCTAAAAGCTGTCTCATGTCCTTCCTGCCTGACCAGCCAAGTCCCCATTCAGAAATCTCCAAGAGAAAGTTCCATTTACCCTCCATTATTGACTGGGATAGTATTGATAGTCAAAACCTAACTCTAAATAAAAGTCTATTTCCTAACACATCTATAATTTTACAATTATGAATAATTGTGTTGCCCCTCAGGCTTATTTGTTGTTTTACTGTATATCTGTCATTTAAATACTTGTTCTATTTTCCTTTTTTCTTCAATTTGTTTATAATTATGTGTGGATCATTATGTCCCCTTAAGTTTGGTTTGGCAAATAATAAACACATGAAATCTTTGCAAATGTGTCTCTAGTTCAGTTTTCTCATTTTAAAATGAAGTCAGTTGTAATATCTGCCTTACAGTATTGTTTAAAGTATTGAATGAATTAAAGTAGACCATTAAAACATTACAAAAATTATGGTAAAAGCACAATAAGCATTACCCATAACTATGACAAGATTTGCTTTTTCAGTAATTGACTCTAAAGAAGTTTTTTCTGCTCCTTTTCCCAATCCCTATGATCAGGGTCAAGAACCGGGGACATAATTTACTCTAAAGCAGTATATGAACTAATGTTTAGGTAACAAAAAAGAAGCAAAAATAATTTCAAAGTTGTCTAAATTAGAAAAAGTGAAGAGCTTTGAATCTGGATGTATTTTGTTTCTTTTACTTTTTGACAAAATATATTAGGTTTCTGGCAGAAGATGGAAACTGAAGGAATGATTAGCATTCCCTGAAATCCCTATCACTTTCAGCCGAGATGGTGCAATAAGCAGCAGATTTACAGCCTGAAAAAACTAAGCCACAGACGCATTATAAAAAACAGTAGGTTTTAGACAATAGACATCAGGCAATGAAGAAGAATGATCCCTGAGAGGTAATAAACAAACCAGGCGAGTCCACCATGGTCCCAACAGCAGGACACTTCAACACTGTGCTCTGACTCGTTTCCCGGATGTGGCACTGGGCGAGGGAGCTCAGGTGGAGCCCGGCGGTCTCCAGAGGTGAGGAGACAGAGCTGGAGACCCAGGGACTGCAGCCACCGAGCGCCCATCACACTGGAGACAAAGAGCTTTGGTGTGGAGATCTGCAAAGTATTTGCACGTGCTCGAAGATGAGTACAGACAAAGGTACACAGGCAAAGAAACCACCCAATGCAGGGGAGAAGCTAGGATTTCAGTAAGGATGCCAGACACATCCGCAGACTAGAAAACCTCGCCACGCATGGGACGTGGACGCCATGCGCAGCGGGACACTGGGCAGAGATCCAGCATCGTTCCTGCCTCGACTACGGAGCAAGCGCTGAGTGGATCAAACGACGCTCCAGCAACATCGCTGGCCCGGAGCAAGGCCTCTGACTGAAGGAACGCGAATGTCAAGGGCTCAGTCAGGGAAAATTCACGCTGCCCCACTTCGACGAGAAATTACCTGACAGGTAAAGAAACAGAAGAACCAATTCATAATGAAAATGATGGCCCAGGATTGAAGAACTATCAAAATCAGCAGACAAGTGCTTTAGAGAATAGGATACGTGTCCTAGACATGTACTAATATTTATGTAACGCCATAGAAGACACAGACAAAAGTTTCAAACAGAAATCCTACAAATTCCAATAATAATTGGAATACGGAGAATACACTGAACAGATTCGCAGTAAATTAAGCACTAGAAAAGAAGAAAAATTGCAAATTGAGGAGACAAGGATTTCTGCCTTGCACTCCGCTTCAATACTGTACTGAGAAGAAAAAGTAATTACATCCATTCAGATTGAGAAGGAAGAAAAACATCTTCTCTTATTCAATGACATCATGACAGTCAATAGAGAAATATAAAAGCTACTGGAATTAATAAATGAATTTTGCCAGCATTTGCAGGTAAATTAAAGCTAAAAGACAAACTACAAAAATTAGACACAGTTCTAAATACTAGTATTTAATAGTTGAAAATAAATACTATATAAGAATATTTTTAAAAGGTATCAAGTCATAAAATATTTACAATAAATCTAGCAAAACATGTAAAAATCCTATGTACTGAAAACAGTGAAATGATTCTGAGAGAATTTTAAAAATATACAAATTAATTTAGGTAAATATATATCATGCTCATGAGTGGAAGTACTTAATATTAAATGTCAATTCTCTCATAATGATCAACAGATTCAACACAATACACAATATGCTCTTCTTGTAGAAGTTGAAAACTCACACCAAATCTAATGTAGCAATACAAGTAATTGCCATGGCACAAATGACTTTGAAAAAGAAGTATAAATTTGGAAGACTAACATCACCTGTTAAAGACTACAAAGCCACAAAGATCAAGTTAAGGTAATTCCGGTACAAACACAGGCAAATATACCAGGGGAATATATTAATACAGAAGTCAGCTCACACATACAGTCAACTCATTTTAACAAGGAAAAGATAAGTTTTGGAACAACTCTAAATCCATATGCTAAAAAAAGAAAGAACATCGAATCATACTTCCATCCACAGAGAGAGTTTAACTCAAAGTTAAAAATAAACCTACAACCGGGCATGCTGGCACACACCTGTAATCCCAGCACTTGGGAGGCTGAGCCAGGAGGATTGCCACAAATTCGAGACCAGCTTGGGCTACACGGCAAGATCCTTTCTCAAAAACCAAAAACTAACCAACTAACTAAATAAATAAATAAGTAAACCCAGACATTACAAAATTCCAGAATGAGAGTCACCAGTTGTGGTGGCGCACATCTGTAATCCACTTGGCAGCCTGCGGCATGACAATCTCGAGTTCGAGTCCACCTGACCTGAGCACAACTCTTAAAAGAAAAACCTAGTGGTATTTTCTTCATCAGAATTTAAAACTTCTTTCCTTGAAAGACATAGTAAATGAAAAAAGACAAACCAAATACTTGTACAAAATATTTGCAAATTCTTACAAATTCTTATCTCGTGAGGAACTTGTTTCCAGGCTATATGAAGAATTCTCAAAGTGCACTAAGATAAAAAAGACTTGAAAATAAACAAAATCAGTGAAAATACTCAGACATCCACATTACCAAGGCAAATTAAATTATGAAAAGCAAATGAAAAGATGTTCAAATTATTAGTTGGTAGGGAAACATACACTAAAACTTCAACCGGAGTCTATTATACATCATTTAGAATGACTAAAGATTGAAAAGCTGAGTGTCTAAAGTGACACTGAGAATACAGAAGCGGAATACACATACTGCGCAGTTGAGAACCTTTTAATATGAGTACATACGTGTAGTACGTAGCGTTCACATTCCTTGTAGGCTGGTGGTACATGTGCATACTATATCTTAATTATTTTTTGTTCCCTTTTATTCCTCCCTCCCTCACCACCCTCTCTTGATCCTGTTCCTCCCCTCTTTTTGTGCATGTATGCAGTGCGTAATGTTTATATTCCTTGTGTGTAGCTGGTACATGTACGTAACACATCTTAATTTCCTTTTTCAGCTCCTGTCCAACTCCTCCCTCCATTTCTTGATTCCTTTCCACTTTGACAAACATCTACCTACCTACTTCCTGTTATCTCGGTTTTATTTTGCCAGTAGTACTTGAGAAAATAGCTTTACAGTTTCTTGAAAAATTCTGCTTACATCTACCATATAGTACCATTCTTTCATTCATTTCTTGATACCCAAGAGAAATGAAAAAAATTCATATTAATATGTGTACAAAAACTCTTCTAGTAGTTTTATTTGTAATAATTCCCAAATTAAACAATGCAAATGCTAACCAACAGGCGAATGAATAAATTGTAGTTCCTCCACACAGTAAGAAAAATAATGAAGTATTAATACATTTAACATGGGTAACCACAAAATAATTGTGCTGAGTTAAAGAATCCAGACATACATACGTACATTCAGTATAATTACTTCTATATGCATTCCTAGAAACCACTTGCTTATCTATAGTGATACAGAATAATAAATCTGCAGTTGTCTAGGGATGGATGGGAAGGGACAGGATAGAGGATTGCGAAGAGGTACAAAAAGGCTTTGGGAGTGATGAATGTATTCTCTATCTAAACTGTGGTGATGGTTTCACATTTGTACACATATGTGAAATCTCATCAAATTGCACATTGCACATACATGTTGTTTATTGTATGTCAATTACATCTCAGTGAGTACCTAAAATTTTCTGGGTATCACAAAAAATCATAAAAATATTTTTGTATACATTTTTTATGATATAGCAAATTGTTGTTTGAGATACTGAAATATGTTCTTAACCTATAGTCTCAGCACTCAGGAGGCTGAGGCAGGAAGATTGTGAGTTGGAGCCCAGACTGGATAATTTAGCAACTGAGTGAGACCCTGTCTCAAATTTAAAAATCACAAAGTGGGTGAGGCCAAGGATGTAGCTCAGTGCAAAGGTCCTGAGTTCAATTTCCAGTACCACAAAAGGAAGGAAGGAATAAATTTAGTTCTCAGTTGATTCATGCTCAAAAATTTTTGGACAAATAATTTAGGTATTTATAAAAGAGACCACTTTATAAAGGAAATATTTACATCTCTTGAAGGATTAAAAACTCATTTGGAGACAGAGATTAATCTTACAAATTGGGGCCTCTTACGTATTCAAGTTTTCCAATATTCTAAGAAAGATTGTATCAGGTGATTATCTCTCAGGTTTCATTATTCTGTCTAAGACTGATGAGTGAACAGAGAATATTTGTAATTGTAATCCTCCCATTTGTCTCATTTTTATATGAAAAATAATTACGATTTTTTCTGAAATATCTGTTGGCCTTTTCTTACATCAAAAGCTCACGTTCACTCACTCGGATTATGTTCTCACGTTCTCAACTTCCCTTCAAGGAAAAACTTGTTCAAGTTTTCTAGCATTTCCTATTTTTTATGTAACTGCAGGTACAATTTTATTGCTGTTAATTATAATGAAATTTTACTCAGGGAAATGAAGACTAAAATATTCTCTCATGATTTTATATTATTAAGATATCAATCTGATTATCAAAGCATAGTTTATTCAATTTAAAGTTTTACTTTTAAAAAATTGGAGAGGGTTCCTAATCTTCTTCAAAGTGTCCCTTACAGTTTAATAATTTAGAACAACTCTGTGGATTGATCTTTATCATAAGCCAAATTAGCGGGCAACGTTTTTTCTTCCATTTCCTGTTTTCAGAACCTACTAAATTCAACCTCCTTTATTCCACGAGCATCTCCTTACAGAGGGAAAGCAAGATACTATCACAATATTTCTCATTTAAAATTAAACAAAAGAAAGAGAGAGAGAGAAAGATATAAAGAGAGAGAGAAGCCCTGAAGTATTCCCCAGCCTAAACCATCCTTTTCTAATTAAATAAGGGAAACAACTGCACTGTGAATGCTTCATGCGATACTATGTTATAAATGTGTTATCAGTTTCAACACCCTCGAATTTCTTGTTCAGGAGAGAATAGTATCACTTTAGGTAGCTGAGAAAAAAAAAAAAAAGCTCTCAACCCAAAAATGTAATTTCCCACTGAATTTGAAATGCTTTTCAGTGCGTTTTGAGTGTTAGCTTACTAGTTAAAATCAAATAAGGGCTTCCATTGCCGGTGTAATGTACCGCTAGGGACATTTTCGCCCATACCCTAGACATAGGTGCAGGGCGGAGGGGCCGGAGGAGACCTGGGGGTCTGGGCACCGAGCGAGGCCAGAGCGTGGACCCGGGGCTGGGCAGCTGCAGCGCCGCACAGGGAGGGGACAGGGGAAGACAGGAACCGTCCACGGGACGGCCTGCGTGCTGGAAGCAAGAGGAACGGAGAAGGAGCTCCGGATGAGCTTTGGGAGGGTCCAACCGTGATTCGGAAATTGAGTTTCTGTTCCTTCACCCCGGATCACCCCGGGAAGAGAAGGTAACACATTTCACCCTGTCTGCGCTGACTCCTGAGTGTGAGGTGCACAGACCTGAGAACTCTTACACAGTCCATCTAAACACAGAGCACACTTTCCAGTGAAACACTGAAGCAGCTGTATTCTGTAAAGGCCTTAGTCTATTTTTATCACCAAGCTACAGCCTGGTGTTTAGATTTTTGCTGTTACATCTGTCATAATTCCTTGGAAATTTATTGACTCTCACCATAAAAGGGGATTCTTACACAATAAAGTTCAAAACTCCTACGGGAATGGTCACAGCATTCTTGTTGTTTAGCTCACCAGTGTCAAGTTATTGGCTTTATCTAGAAAACTGGCCTGTCTGGAGTTTATTTTTTAGTAAAATGCACTATTTGTCTTTTCTTAAACTATGGCAAACATCAAGCACCATAATGTTTGAAAGATGAGGAAATTGAGCTTCTATTTAAATAGAAGAATGAGAGTTGCAGTGAACAGTTCAGCGGACTCTTGTGTTTCTGAAGGGTCCACGAATGCTCTCTCATGGTGAGCCCCAGCATGGCCCTCTGGTCCTTGCATGGAATGTCCTCTCGGCCTTTTCCAGTTGCACTTGTGCACACACAGCTGTGCTGGAGCTCCTGGCTGCCAGTTTCCTTACCTTAAATATGCATTCTTTTGAAGACTCAAGCCTGGTTTCCCTTCCAAATCATTCTCTCAGCCCAATAGGAAAACCGTAATGGGGTGCAGAGGGAATTTTTGCTTCCTTGTCTAATTTCCTTGCCATTAAGCAAGACCGAAGGCAGCCCCACACCCCAGACTTTCCCAAAGCAAAAAAGTGGCAGATTCCAAATTCCTGTGTGTTCCCCAAGCCCCAGACTCGGAAGGAGTCTTCACTCTGCTCCAAAGCAGTGGCAGCCCAGGGACTGGCCTTTGCGCATCTTCACTGTGGAAGTCAGGAGGCGCTCAGCCTGCCTCTCCAGCTGGTCCTGGAAATGCTACGCACTGGTTCTTTCTGAGCTTCATTCTCATCTACATCAGGATGGGGACTGCGAGAAAGAAGAGAGAACAAATGCGGGCAAGGGTGCAGAGAGAGGAGACGCCTAGACCACGCTGGGAATGAAGGCTGGCACGATCATGGTGAATTACTGGGGAAACTACAAAAAGCAGGATTCACGGCCCCATAAAGAAAATAAAAATAAATAAATATATCCAGCAATCTTTCTCTGGGTATATACCTAGAAGACATGAAATCAGCATCTCGTAGATATTTCTGAACTGCTATATTCATTGTAGCATTATTTACAAAGGTCAAAATATACAATCCAATTATCTATCCATCCATGGGCTTAAAAAGGTGATTGTGCCATTTTCCACAAAACACATGGATCTGAAACACATCGTAAGCAGATGAAACTGAAATAAGCTGATGCAGGAAGAAAAACATTACATAATCCCTCTTATTATATGTGGAATTTTTAAAAAATCATATATAATAGCAGAGAAGATAAAACTGCTTACGGGAAGATGCACAGGACCAGGAATGGGGAGATGTAAATCAAAGGATACAAAGTAGCCAGTATACAGGGCCAACAACTCCAGAAACGTCTCAGCTACAACTGCAGAATTACGATTGTACTTGGGATTTTTGTTGAGAAGATTTTAGCTGCTCTTGTCACAAAGTGTAGTAATTACGTGAGATTATAAATATATTAATTTTCTTCACTATAGTAACCATTTTATTATCTATATGTATCCCATAGCATCATGTTTTAAAACTAATATATACATAATCGATACTATGAAATAATTGTTTAAAAATAAGTGTTGTTTCAGGACAAATGTACTGTGAATTCCTAGGACAAGCACCATGATCCATAACTCACTGGCTTTGCAACTCTGAAGAGGTTGGAGATCTTTGAGGTGCTCCTTCATTCTAAGGAGGCCACTCCTCAGTGTCATGAAGGATGTCCCCTAACATCTGCCAGTGACCTACATACTTCTTTAGACTGTTCGTTCTTACCTTTGCTGAATCTGAGTACTTCCCGACTACCAGATACTCTTTAAATCTATGGTGTTAACTATCTCATGAGAGGGCAGAGAATGAAATCAAATAAATTACAATATTACACAAATGTGCCTGACAATAGACAGTGTGCTATGTAAGCTCAGAGCAGGGATTAATAAACTCTTACATTAAAGTAATGCTTACAGAAAGTATAATATCTAAGATTATTATTCAAGGATGACAATGACCTTGGGAAGCAGAGAAAGGGGATAAATAGCATCTAGCTGTCAGCCCAGATGCATGGGCAGATTAATCAGGGTAAGCGTGTTTGACATAAAATAAATATCAAATATGTGGATTCTTTTTACAGTTTTCACTGTCAAATTAAATATATATATTCAAATAGGATGGATTTCAAGCCTTAAATCCTATTAAAATGTTTTGGCCTAATACTTAAACTAAATCTTGTACAGTTTAGATAACATCAAAAACTCTTAAAATTCTAAACCTGAAATTTTAATGTGTAATCCAGAATTTAATGTATTTTGTGCATTTCATTCAAAAATATCAGATCTCAGTATTTTTATATCATGAAGAACCTTTCTCTGCAGCTACACAGTCATTCTACAGCTATAAACTGTGAAAGCAGCTTCTTAAGGAACATGTATTTATGTGGATCAAAGTAGCTAAATCAATTTTAATTTTGCTAATTGTCCAACTTCACATCTCTGCCTACATGTTGTAATTTAGGTAGAAGTGAGAAAAAATAGCATTTTTAAATGATCCAAGTTCTTATACACAGATGTAGTTTAGTTATGGAAACTCATTCAGTGTTTCTAAAGTACTTTTGGAAATATTACATTAACTTGCACTTTAAATGTTCTGAACATCATCCAGAGAAATTTATGTCAGATTTTAATTTAAATTTCCCATTATCAAATACTCTAAAAATTCTTAAACTTTCTTCTATTGCCTACGAATCAATGAATTGGAAATTGCCTGAGTAAGACTGTTACATACATTCAGATTCTCAACTCACACTGTCACGCCACATTAACACTTTCAGAGAGCTCACTGAAGTTTTTAAAATTAAGTTTCCAGAACAATTTTTATACTAGTCAACCTGTCCCTCCAGCAGATCACTCAAATTATTTCCTGCAAGTCAAAAATCAATCTTCTATGTTAGGAATGGTAATATATATGTACAGAAATCTAGGTATACTTTGAACTGAAACTACATTTAAGTTTAAAATAGATTGTTTCTGTTCTTGCAATTGCAGGATTTATATGCTGGATTCTGCAACCCTCTCTACATGCTCACATTTTCTTTTTCCTTTTCTATATTTCATCCTTCTCTCTTTTAATACACACAAAAAACATTATTAGGATCAAATATTCACTTTTGTTTATTTTTTTTTTTCTTCTAAAATATATAGAGTATGCCAAAAAAAAAAAAAAATACCCAATTCAGAAATTGAAAAATAAAAAATGTCTGGAAGCTCATTGACCTCACTTGGAGCACCTCTTGTAATTGTAGAGGCCGACAGTAATTTGTATCAATCTCATGATGTTTCAATATATTTAGCATTAAAATATTTATACAAGTTTTTCTTTTTTTGAAGTGTGTATACATTTTTAGGTCAGAGTTTGTATTTTAAAAGCATTTATGCAATAGAATATATGGATTCAGAGGGCAAAACACAAATTTGAAGTCCAAGATTGTAACTAATTTTCGTACAGGAAAATCTCAGCAGCATTAACTTGCTTTTTTATTTATTTTTTTTGTGGGTACCGGGGGTCGACCTCAGGACCTCATGCACCAGCAGGCGCCCGTGCCGCTGAGCGATATCACCGGCCCTTTTTTCATATGTGGGTTCCGGGAGTTGAACTCAGGACCTCGTGCTTGCCAGGCAGGCGCTTATACTGCTGAGCCATCTCACCGGCCCTAACTTGCTTTATATGGAAGTTTAACAAAGTTTACACTGAAAATATAAAACAAGAAAAGCTAAAACGTTTTATGCATGAAGAGCCGAGAGTCTGAAACCATATTAATTCTAATGCGTACTGGATATGTATCTAACACATACATTATATATGCCTGCACATGACCACAAGCAGTTCCGTACCTGTACAGAGTCCACCAAGAAAATGTACACACTCCAGCAGTTTGCCATGGTAATAAACGTCTGGAAGCTCGTGGCCACTTCTTTGAGCACCTCTTGTCATTGTAGAGGCCAAAGGTAACTGGTATCAATCTCATGAATCTTAATATATTTAGTATTACAATGTTTACACAAGTTTTTCTTTTCCTGATGTACACATTTTTTGACGGCCTCTGTATGTTATGATGGGCAGAAGTGAGGTGAGAGTGATCAAAATTTCAGGATTTGCTAAAATTACTGTCAGTGTGCACCTGAAGAGGCTGGCTCTATTCCACAGGTCTTTCTGTAAATCTTGACTCAGGTGACCGTAGTGCTTATTCACTACACTACCCCCACCAACAGAACATGTCTGATTTCGCATTTAGAATGAAGGAAACCAAAAGTAAACAAAAATTCTAATCAAAAAGTATGCGTGGGCTGGTGAGATGGCTCAGCGGCATAAGCGCCTGCTTGGCAAGCGCGAGGGCCCCAGTTCGACTCTGGAAACCCACATACGAAAAAAGGGCCAGTGATATGGCTCAGTGGCACGGGCGCCTGCTGGCGTGCGAGGTCCTGAGGTCGACTCCCGGTACCCACAAAAAAAAAAAAAAAGTATGCGACATGTCAACTTCCATGTGTATGAGAGGCAACTACTTGTTTAGAACGCTTTAATATTAGAAATCTCCAAATATCTGTCTTTTATTTTCTGTCTTGCATCCTTAATACTTCTGTTCAAAGAAAGCCTCTTTTTTCTTTAGTATCTCATACTCCCTTTCTGGTATTTAATCTTTCTTCTCCCAGCTATAGGTCAATGTTCAATTTTTGCTTACTATGAAGTTCAGATATTTACTTTATGAAGATGCTAACTCATGTTTTGCCTGTTTTCAGGTTAATTTACACACTGATTGTTCATCTATGACCAAATGGTACAATTGGTAGGAAGAGATAAAAAGTCAAAAGAAGAAAAATTTTGCTTCAGTAAAGAAGGAAACTTTTTAAAAAATGCTTTTCTTAACCTAATGTCTCTTTAGCTCATTTATTATCTGGATCTTATTTAATTTGCACTTATTGAGTATAAAATATCTCATACTTTGGGCCGGTGAGATGGCTCAGCGGCTAAAGCGCCTGCCCGGCAAGCGCGAGGGCCCGAGTTCGACACCCGGAACCCACATACGAAAAAGGGGCTGGTGATATCGCTCAGCGGCTGGCTCGCGAGGTCCTAAGGTCGACTCCCCGGTACCCACAAAAAAAAAAAAAAATCTCATACTTTAGCAAGCAAACTTTGTTTTATCAGTCAAAAAATACTGATACCAGATATAATTATTTCTCCATTGTAAGACCATTTACTTACTATGGGGTGAAGTGAGAGGGAAAAAGCAAGTTTGTCAAGCAAATTTTATTTACTCTCCAGTACCAACCAAAGGTACCTACATTTTTTAGGGGAAAACAAAAGCTGCTTCATAGGTTCCATAGGTCCCCAGTAGGCAGGTTCTTTAGACAGGAAATATTATTTGGTTTTAATATAGAAATGTTTCCTGGGCCGGTGAGATGGCTCAGCGGCATAAGCACCTGCCCGGCAAGTGCGAGGGCCCGAGTTCGACTCCCGGAACCCACATACGAAAAAAGGGCCGGTGATATCGCCTAGCAGCACGGGCGCCTGCTGGTGCGCGAGGTCCTGAGGTCGACCCCCGGTACCCACAAAAAAAAAAAAAAAAAAAGAAATGTTTCCTATGAGGTGGGCCATGTATTCTGCTATTTATTTAGGAATGTGTAAGTAGAAATCTGTGAGTGGAGAAAAGAGGGAAAGCTAAAGTTCACTTCTCTTGGCTCTAAATTATGGAAATAAACTCACTACATAATGAAGAAACATCATGTTATTCCTGCAGTCTAAATACTGAATATTTTGCAAAGAATATATGTATATAAGAAAACCAGAGAGTTATAAAAGTAAGCACAAGGGCCCTGAGAACTCTAATGCCAGCTGTAACCAAAAGGAATAATAAAATTACTGTCACTTGCAGAGTACTTTAATGACAATAGCTATTATTACTGTCAACAGCATAAGTACAGAATGATCCAGAATCTAAAATCTTTCAATAATGGAATCTCTAGTGCCCCAACAGAAAGCTCTCAGCAAAGCATCACCGGTTAAATGTATCTCTCAGTAGAAGTCTGTGAAGCATCGAAAACGACTGCATCTGATTCCTACTTATTATGCTAAGAAACGCAGCCCTCACATTGAGCTCATTATAGCCCATTGCTGTAGCTTAAATAATAGGTAAGGAACATAGCAAGGGACTTACTTCTCACAAATCATAATAATTACACACTTCTTGTTGATACTCAATCCACTAATTAACCATCAAGATTGCAAATCAATGTCTATTGTCAAGATTATTTTGATACCTGTTCTTGCTTATTCCTGTCAGGAAGAAAAGAGAAAACATCAACAAACCTCAAAGGAAACAACTTTTGGGTTTTTGAGTTGCTGTTCAGTACTACCCTATTGCTTCAGGGAAAGGAAATTATAGTAGAACATGGCAATATTTTATGAAAAAAATTCAGAGAAGGGAGTAACAAAGGGAAGGAGAGGGAATGGAGGGAGCGGTGAAAACATTAATATCCTAACATGTCATAGTAATTTGCCATATTTGCAATATACATTCTCTACTACTCTTTTTCAGACCTGTTCTCAATTATTCACATTGTTAGATTGTTTTCCTCCTTGAGTGCCTTGTGCCAAACTTGGCCATCATGCGAGGTCTAATTTTAACATTTTCTGCACTAAATTTAATATTTTGCACATTAGGTGCACTTATCAGTGTAGTACCTGATTTACTGCTTATAGATGAGAACAATCCCACATCAGGGTCTTTAGCTTGGACTTACAGCCCATTGAAGGGCAGACCGAAGGAAAGAAAGACTAATTGGGTATTCACCATTTAAAAAGGAAGTTATTTAACATTTACAGAAAATCAAATATTTGACCCACCCTAACAGCAAAGCAGAGTAAAAGAAAAAGAAACAGATCTCTCAAGTCTACTTATGCTTAATTTTAAATTTTGGAGATATAGCTGGACTTCAATAATCTTTCTACTTTTTTATTTTTCTTTTTACACTCTCTGTATAAATATTAGGAAATCAAGCTTGCCTTAGCCATTTCTATGATTTCACATACTTACATCTTAGTATACATTTAGGAATAAAGAGATTTTATCAGGGATGTTTGTATTTCAAAACATTTTCAGATTTAAAAAAAAAAAGTTATCTAGTGCAAGGATTCCAAGACTAACTGAAAGAGAAGTGTTTCACTGAAGTATTTGTCTTTTTTGTGATCATCAAATCCCCATCATGAAGGCCACCACTTTCCAGTGAAGGGACTCCATGTGTCTGCAAATGTGGGATTATGCTCTACACGTTGGCTTTCGCCTCGAACTACACCCTAGCAGAAAATCACTACTAACCCGACATCAAAAAAGGTGGAAAGGCGCTGTCCTGTTGCATGGAAACACACAGGAGGGTCCCCTCAAGAGTAGGCAGCAGCGCGCTTATTAGAACAGAGCTTGGCTCTCCTGCAGGAAGGAGAGGATTTCGGACAGCGTTACCTTAAAGCTGAAGACCAATAATAAAGAGGCCTTTGGTACGCAGCACTATGGCTAAACCTCCCCAACTTACTTTATTCACACCCCGTTCACCTGTGCCCAAAAGGGCAGACACAATTAGTCTTATTGCTGGAATTAGTTCCAATCAACATACCAAATGCAATCTACAAGGAAAAAATTCTGAAATATATACGGAACAAGATGAGACCCAGAGTAGGCAAAGCAATCCTAAGCGACCAGAGCAAAGCGGGAGGCAGCACAAACCCGGATTTCACACTACAAGTCACACTACAAGGCTACGGTGGTGAAAAACATTGTGTTGATCCATGGAACAGAATGAAGGGCACAGAAACAACCCCAGAATAAAGACAGCCGACAGCATGGGAGAAGCATTTGCTAGCTATGCCACACACAAGAGCTTAAAAAACAGAAACCCTCCAAATTAAAGGCCCAATCAATTGTCAACTGAAATGGATAAATGCTTCTCAGAAGAAGAACAAGCAGCAATGGATGCATGAAAACTGCTCAGCATCTCTGGTCATTAGAGAAACACAAATTAAAACAATACCGAGATTCTTTCTTACTCCAGAAACAATGACTATCATCAAGAAATCAAATAATAACAAAGCTGGTAAGGCCGTGGAGAGAAAGAAACACTTCTACTTTACTGTTTGGGATGTAAACTATGGAAATCAGTATGGGGCTTCCTCAGAACTCTAAAATTAGAAATTCCATCAGATGCAGCGATCCCCTTTCTGGGTATCTTCCTGAAAGAGTTGCAGACATCGTATTACCGTGGTCCATGCACACCCATGGTTATAGCAACACAATTCATAATGGCTAAATCTTGGAAGCATCCTGTATGCCCATCAACAGATGAGTGGGTGAATAAAATGTGGTATTTACATACAGTGGAGTATGGGTCAGCCATAAAGAAGGTTAAATTTGCATCATTTGTAGGAAGATGGATCCACACAGAAACCATAATACTAAATGAAATAAATCAGACACAGAAGGAGAAATATCACGTGGTTTTTCTTATAGGAGAAACTGAAAATATAAATAAGGAAAAAATGTAAATTAGATGATAGGAAAAGTGAGAGACTTAGTGGAGATTGGCAGGGGACCTGGAATTAGGAGAAAGGAGGCAGGAAGGGGAAAGAGAAGCCGAAAGGATTAAGATGCAGTGTGTTTGTGTGCCAATCCCCATGGTGAGTGAATTTATTATGCATCACAGACACATACTAAATAGTTCCAAATGATAACAACAGTATATTTATCATAACTTGGTCACAAAACCTACATGGAGAAGAAAAATGACAAGGAAATAATATGCAAGGATCCAGGAGAAAAATAAAGTAATATTCTTAGTGTTTTGGGAATGACTCTATCAAAACGCAGACATCAGTATATTCACAAAATGCATTTTCTCTCTATTGATAAAACCTAAGTATAAAAGTGGACTAACGCCTAGAGCACTTTTTGAATAGGTAAATTGATTTATTCCATTATATTTTGTTTCCATTTAAAAACTGCAGGAATCACTCACCGCTCTTCAAGCCTATGAGAAAATAAGTGAACCCAAAAAGACATTTTCTCTTTTGTTACAAGAAAGTATATCATTAATATTTTCATCAATTTAAATAAGTTTAAGTAAAAATATAGCATAATCCAAACAAACCAGGTTGACATAAGCAAATATTCTCTATTGCCCTTCAAGAAATACTGATGGCCGCCAGTTGCAAGATTAGCAAATACATAAGTAAACTATGACTTCCGTGTTTAGGGAATGAATTTATAAAAACCGTATAGCTGCATTTATAATTTTGGGTCTTGGACTATTGTCCAAGTTAAGAAAATAATATTTGTCTTCAGTTTTATATTTTCTATCTATTATTTGGCATTTAAAAATCTTCAGTAAAGAAATAACATGAGAACATATCACCTTAGGGTTGTTCTACATGAAAAAAGAAAAGTTTCCCCAAGTATTGAAATCTCATTCAATTATAAATTAATGAAGCTGAATTACCAAAGACAATAAAATTTGACATGCATTCTATTCTACTACAATTAGTTGCCAGTTTTCATTACACTTGCATGGATTTCACTGTAGAAATTTTATTGAAATTAGATTTTCAAAAAAAAAGAATGCATATGCATTCTCTATCTCTAACTTTTATTATTTATTCTTTCAGGGTCCAAAACTTTGCTAAGGGAGATCTTTTTATTAGGTTGGATTTATAAAAAGAGTTTATTGCATAGTTTAAAGACAAATCTCATTAGATATTAAAACTATTCACCATGACTTTTTCTTGTCATAACTTATTATTTTTGTGGTTCTTGATTCCTTAAACATTGAATCCCCATTGTACACTGAAAACAGTGCCCCTGCAGCTGTAAAAAAAATGGCCAAAGCAGAACATACTGAATTTAGGAGAATTCAATTTCATATTTTTGTCCTGGACAGTTGTAGCAAGACCATATTTAGATTAAGGCAATTTCTTTTTCTACTCTGATGCACACAACCTTTTAAAATGCCTGCCACAAAGACACAGGCTTCAGTATGAATTCCAAATGACCTTTTAACTCCTTAAATTATTGCTTATATGTCTTAAGCCCCTGATTGGCTTCACAGTAAGGGAACGCTTTGCAACCCAGGGTTCTTTACCTTTACGTTCAGATGCTACTTTGCATATCTGATATTCTCATATGAAAATCTACAATATGGACATTACTTTTTAAGGATGTCATCATCTTTGACATCATCTTTCTGGAAACGAGCTACTAAGTATTCTTTAGATTGATGTAAGTGCCCAATACAATCCTCTAAGCCTTATGTCACACCAATAGAGTTTCTTTCTAAAATCACAACTATCTTACAAAGTAACCAGGAAACGTAAAAGTCCAGTTCCCATCTGCCAAGTTGGAGAAAACCAACAAGTTCATATGGTTCAATTAAAATTCAAAACATATGTGTTTTATCTTGGGTAGAACAGAGGAATATAAAATATTATAGCTAAAAGAGCTTTTCTTCTACTTGCATGAAACAAGAAGTAAATCACATAGAAATGCTCACAGATACATTAAGTATGATATATGTGCATGGTCTTAATATCAAACAGTAACTTAATATCAAGATTTTGAGAGGTAGGCTTTAGAATATATTTTCACTCATTATAAATATCAATATTTAGAAAGAAATAGCTATAGATTCAAATATATATATCTTAAAATTTTTTTATTTTTAATGTAGAATTTTGAACATATTCAAAAACTGCTGTAAAGAATCTGTGTGTGCCCAGTGTTCCATCACAATAATTATTGTATCTTGGAGAATCCTGTTCCATCTACAGTACTTTTCATTTTCTCTCATCCTATATTTTTGAGGCAAACTCCAATTGTGACCTTAATTAATCTATAAATATTTAACATAAATCCTTTGTCTTTAACATAAAGAGAAAGGGAGTTATTTTCTAAAAAACTTATTCTCAAAACTATTTTCATATCTACATAATAATGATAATTTCTTAATATACAAAGTCCTCACTATTCAAATTACCATGCTCACTATTGGTGTGCTTATGGTTAATATGGATATTCCCTGAGAGCTGCAAATGCCCTGTGACTGAGCCAATGCCACCCCTGCAGGTTTACTTTCAGGCCCTGGGCTCCTCCATAGCCTACAGCTCAGCTCAAGTCTTGAGGTTTCCATGGAGCCCTCTCTTAGCACACGCAGGCTTGCTTGGTATTTATTACCTTTCCTAAACCTGTGTCCATGACTGCATTGTATTGGACATTTATCTGGTGAATATTTCAAAAACACTAGAAGTAAAGATTCTGAACATTTTTACCACAAAGAAATGAAAAATATTTGACAAAATTAGGACGCTTATTCTGATTTATCGCATCATGTATGCATTCATCGAAGTGGCACACAGTAGTAAATGGGTACTAATTAGTAAATAGGCACACGTTTTATGTCAATTTAAAAATTGAACTAAATCATATGTATTAGTACTGCATCTTCTGTATATGGATTTGAAAACATAATGTCTTACACATGTGATGTTAAATCCAAGAACAGAAATGATGAGTCTTGTTAAATATTTTATGACAGGTCATTTCATTTCAATTATATTTTTGAGTTATGGAGGATTTTATTTTAAAATATGACTGATCTAGCAGCTTTAATAGGTTGTTGTAAAGGAACTGCCAAGGTACAGCAATTTGGAGTTACAACAAATAGGAAAATATTTTATAATAAATATAACAAGAATAGAAAACACTGTGCTTACCACTTATATAAGCACATCATGTATGTTGCCTCATTTATCCTCACAATCTGGGGGTAGAAGAATCATTAAATTAATTTCCCTTTTACAGATCTGAAAACTGACACATATAAAGGCTATATTCATTTTATTTTACATACATGAACTCTTGTAACTGTCATGGCTAATAAGTGGCAGTGTGAAGGCTGGCATTCATGAATCCTAATGCCACACCGTGTCCATCCTGAAATCCATCACAGAAGAGAGAATTTAAATGCGTGCAGGTAGAAAACAGGCATGGAGGAACAGGCCTGTGCACTTCCTTCTGAAGAGGAAATAAGGCCTGATTAAATAATGACTCACAGATACGGTGGGATGTTGTTGAGGGAATTCTGACTGTCCTCAGGGATCTATGAGAGAATGAGTCTTTGAAAAATAAAGTGTAGGAAAGATGTAGGACCAGGGGTCCTTTAATTTTGTCAGAGAAAATTTGAACCAGCTGCTCTGGAGAATGCAATTGGGAGACAACAAGAAATACATTTGTACAACAGCTGAAAGGGAGTGAGATCTCAGTTGAAGGTGGTTAGGGTGGCATAATCTCAAATAAAATAAAGAAATACGTGTGACAATAGGAATTGATGGTTTTGATGTTTTTAAAAATAGGTTTTATTAACTTGTAGTAATGGGAAGAGAAGGGAGATCTTGGGATCTGAGCTTTGTGGAAGGTACTGTCAGGGAGTTGAGCCCCAGATTTGAATCTTACTGAGCACAATCTCCGCGAACGCAGACGCTGTGTAGATGAATGCCCCCACAGAGAGAGAGGAAGAAAGGGGACCCGAGAAGCAAGGGCTGCGGTGACTGAGGACGGTGGAGGCTTGGGAGAGACCGTTCTGGTGAGGTCGATGTGGACAGAGATAGGCTGTTCACACCGTAAGCATTGTATTCCCACTGCGTGATGAAACCTGGCTTTGTGACCGACTGAGACAGCGCTGTGTTCTGGATTGGTGAGCAGAGGCCCTGCTCATTTCCCTCCACCTTGGCAAAGTCACAGGTTCATGAGAAGTTGAGTCCTCCCTTGGGTCAGACTCTCGGAAAAGTGTTATATAGGAGCCCTTTATGACTTTCAGACAAGGAAATGTGGTAGAGTAGATTATAGGAGGAATATTTCTGGGAGAAAATGTCATTTTCCCATGCCAAGAGGTGACACGAAGAGAATTTGCTCAGTTACTCAAAGAAGGTTCTGTGTTTGCAGGAGAGAAAAGAGGGAGAGAGACTCACGGCAGAAATGAGGGCTCAGGAGGGTGACAGAGGACAATAACTGTGGCAAAAGTCAAGGAGAACAAGTATAACCAGAAGTTAAGATAGCAGAAAAATAGTCTAATCAAGTATGTTTGTGCAAAAACTGGAAGGGCAAATGTTCTCCATTAAACAGAAATATTTTAGTGCCAGAAAGCTGGAGAGCAGGGAGCATAAAGGTTATCACATTGGAAGGTTGGGATACAGTGGCTCTGGGACATAGAAAGTGACTTCAAGAGCTCTGCGTGTGGAGCACAAGTATGGCTGTAAACAGCCACAATACCGAACCTTACAGAATAATTTGAACTTCGTACATCTTTATGGGACCAAAGAGCTAGCCAGTAGTAATTTTAGAACACACCAAAATTACTTTTATCATTCATTAGTGCTTTAAATTCAGTAACTACAACTTACTTCTGATGTTTGCCTCTAAAAATGTTCTTTGTCTTCAACATACCTATGTGGTATCATTTGTGGTGTCAGTAAATCTGAGCCCCAATACACAAATCCTTTTCTAGCTGTCAGCTCACACATGTGTGAACTTATATAGAGGTGATTTCCTTGTGATTCAAAACTTACTTTCAGCACCATTATTTCCACATTTTGTTTGCCTCTCTAAAGCATCAAAGAGGAATTCTTCATCGTCGGTTCTCTCTTCCCATGTGCGTTGTTTCCATGTTTGCCCCCAAGGCACTATAAAGAATTTTTTTCTCTCTGTCTTGGTTAATCTTGAAATTCTGTGATTTCTGTCACCTAACCCATATCTACATGACAGCAAACAAATGTTTCAGCAGGAATAACCGGTTCCTAGAGGAATGGGAACCGTCATCCAATCTCCAAATAGTATCATTAAAGTAGTTCTTTATGTTTGGAAGAATCAAAGGGAATATTTCTGAACTAAAAATTTTTGTAGCACTTCAATAATCACAAATTTTATACAATCTTAGCCCAAATCTGTTTTTATTTAAAAGCTTACATGTGGGAGTTGTTAAGCTCCTGGGACTTCTGCCTCCTAATTCTCTCCTCAGACCATTCTCGCACTTTTGGGGGGCATTTCCCCTCTACCTCCCACTCCACATCCTTCTTTATAATACTCCATGCTAAGCTTTGACTCAGAGCTTGAATTACCAGTCTGAATTTACTTAGCAAGAACAAATATCATGAAACCTCCATTATTTTGACAGGGCTGAAATTGCTCTGGTGATTCATTAATCAAATTATCAAATGTGGAGTGGGATAGGGAACATACTAATTGAAAGTCAAGAAATAGAGCTTAATTGTTTAATGTCAAAAGCTCAGGGAAAGATTTCAGGTAATTGTTAGAAAGTCTATTCACATGAGTTTTAAAACAAGCACTTGATCTAGGTTAAACTAAAGACACCTTCTAATTATTTGGAAAGGGGTTCTTGAGTACATGCTTCAATTTGGATTAAATAAGTAACTTGAAAAAAACAATTGTGAGTATAATTTTAATTGAAGTCTGATACAAACTACAAAAGTGGAGACAAATTACATGTACACAAAAAAGAAAACGAATTGCATTAAAAACAAATTGCACTCTCGGAAGAAAGCAATGGCCATTACCTATCTTAAAGATACAACTTGTTTCTAAAATATTCAGTAGATAAATTACTTATCATTACTATGTTGAAAGCATGTTTGAAAATGATAATGTTTCTCACTTTCAAACTGAAGACAGGAATTTAAGCATTTTAGTCTCAGGATAGGGAGATTTTAATTTCTTTTAAAACACACAGAATTGCTAATATATCTCAAGATAATTTTACAAATTCTGATTTTTTTTTTTACTTTAGTCATAGTTCTAGAAAATGAGAATATGAACAGTTGGCCCTGAGGCACTTTGACTTTTGAGGAAGTACTTTAAAATACGAAATTCCAACTAGCTCCAGCCATTAGTACTATTGAGAATAACTTCTATCAGGTTCAGTTATACTTCTGGAAATCAAGACTCACATCTCCACCTGCCTTATAGGCCCTTCCTCCAGCATACTTGCTGGTACATCAAGCGCAACTGGCCCCAAAGTGAATATTTTGCACCACTCCTTCTCCAACCAAGCCCTCTGTTCTCTTTTTAAAATTATGTTTCTGGGGCTGGTGAGATGGCTCAGCGGCATAAGCGCCTGCCTTGCAAGCGCGAGGGCCCGAGTTCGACTCCCGGATCCCACATACGAAAAAGGGGCCGGTGATATCACTCAGCGGCACGGGCGCCTGTTGGCACGCGAGGTCCTGAGGTCGACCCCCCGGTACCCACAAAAAAATAAATAAATAAATAAATAAAAATAAAATTATGTTTCTTCAATTTTGCCACTCTCCCAGCCATTGAGATTCAGAAACTTGGTATTTTTATGATTCAGCTTATTACTGAATATTTAGCAAAAAAAATCTCGACTCCGATAATTTTCATGTGCATTTAAATGTATAAAGTATGATCAAAATATAGGTGAGCATTTAAATATTTTTTTTAAAAATTACAGTAAAAGACACATTGCCATTAATCTCCTTCAGACTATTCCCCCTCACTTAAACACCTTATCCTGGTTTCTTGCCACTTTCTGAAGCAGTTCTGGAAGTCCTATTTCCTGAGCGTCTTCAAGGGTGTGATTAAAAAAAAAAAATAGTTAATGCTCCTGCCCAGTGCCATCCAATGGAAAGGCAGCTCATAAAAACACGATGCTGTGTCCTCATACCTCATTCGCCAGATCTGGCACCATGCGACTTCTGACTCTTTCCCAAAGTCAGAACGACCATGAAAAGCAAGCACTTTACATCAGTTCAGGACCTAAAGGCAGAAACAACAGCACAAGTAAACAGAAACCCTCAGGAAAGAGGACTTGCAGAACTGCTTTGGAAAGTGGCAAGAAAGATGGCATAAATGTGTTTGAAGTACAGAGGTGTATTTTGAGCGAGATTAAAGGTAAACTTTCTTATACAATAAAGATACTTTAAATTTAAACATTCACTTTATTTTTCATTTATTCCACTACATTAGAAATATCATGTATGGCAGATACATAGATTATTATATATAATAATATATCACACATAATAAATATACAATAAATATGTATAAATATCACATATAATAAATATATATACAATAAATATTATATAATAAATATCACATATGGCAGAGATATGTATTATATATAATCAAACTTATAGAATTGGATTAGTATAATGGTGAATAATGAAATCTTTAGTTTTTTTGTGTTTAAGAAGCTTGAAAATAAAACTAACATTTAAGATTACCGCTGTGTGGTAGGAGTACAGATGGTTAATATATTATGCTTTATAGCTGTCCCTTGTCTAAAACAAAAGACCTGGACACCGTAGACCACGCCGTTGGCGGGTTTCTGCTCTGTGCTGCGTGTCTTTGCCCGTTCTGACCTTTCCGATTCCCTGTCCACTTTTCCAGCCTCATTGTGTCTGGACACTGGCACAAAGTATTACAATAGGTCACGCTGACTGTGAAGCGTTTTAAATCCAAGGCAACTCTTCCATGATATCAGGTGATAATCCTCTATATTTTCATGAGCTTCCATTGCAGATGAAATGAAAAACTTAATTGAAATATCAATATTCATAGTCTATGGTGATGTGGGACATGCTCTCCTTAATTCCTTCGCTTCTCCACCATCTATCCTTTCAAACACCCTACTCATTCATAACCAAGCCCAAGTTCTGTTTTTCACTCTTTCTTTAGATCTGTACTGTCTTCAATCCTGAACGCTTTGCCCTGTGCTTACATTATGCATACCTACATAATTTTTATATTTTAAGGTTTAGATTCTACTCAAATATTTGTCTGTAAATCTTTTACAATTTAACGTATGAGTCATGATAGCTATATATTATACTTTTGTATAAAATGAAGTTCTCAGTTTGATGTTCATTATTTCCTGTTTAAATATTATCATGAGCATACATAACTTTATTCCTAGTTGTAAGCTCTCTGAGGATGCCTTGTCTTCCTGACTTATTGCCCATAATACACAGTACAATATAGCTTAATTCTTAAATAACCAAAAATATTGCTAAGTATGGTTTAATTACCGGTAGCTGCCAGGAAGTGTTTCTAGATTCAGCAAAATATGATGTTTTTTGTAAGGCTCTTTCTCATAACAACGCAAACAGCACATTAAGTTCTAGTCTCCGGTAGCCTTCACTCACAGCTCTTACACATAGTGGAATTTTGTAATTTTTGTGTGCATCAGTGTCAACAAGGAACTTCCTTTTCAACCACTCATATTAATCGATGACATTAAAATCAAAGAAAGTGTGAAAATTAACAACTCTTTTCTCCAAAGTAGCTCTTCAGCCACCATGCAAATATTCTCATTCTGCCCCTAGCAACACTGAACTCTTCATCCCAAGAGTTGAGGAATGTTGTAAACTTGGCCAAGCCAGAAACCCTTACCTAGTCATGAGCAGTTCTAGATAGTAGACATGCTGTTTTCCTAAAACAGGTGCTGATCCTTTAATCTTCTCCACCCTACTTTGCAAATTAAAAAGCAATCAAGAGAGCTCGTAGAAATTAGATTTCTAGTTCAGGAATAGGAAACCAGAGTGTTCTACCCACCACTTGCCTATTGTCCTTTCCCCCTATATTCATAAGGATACTTGAAAAGAGTAATTAACCATGAAGTTTCAGGTTCAATACTGGAGAAACAAATCAGCACTTAATTACAGCATTTTTTCCCAAGATATTGTGAGTAATGGATCCAGCTAAATAAACAGCTGTGTTTTTTATTCAAAGCACTATTTTCTATGTGATCAGGTTTCATCATCAAAACAACACCTCCATTAGGCAGAGCAGAAACAGCATTTGCAAATGAGAACAACCACACATAAACGCAAAAGAGTTCAACTGAGCCTAAAGGACTGCTTGGCTAGAAGGTGAATACCAGTCTTGGCACCTGCTCAAGCTTTTGCTCCATTCCAATTTTTGTGTGCCATCTTGTTACTAGAAAATGAACTACTTGGGCCGGCGACATAGCTCAGCGGCACAGCGCCTGCCTGGCAAGTGCAAGGTCCTGAGTTTGATTTCCAGTACCAAAAATAAATAAATAAATAAAAGAAAATGAACTACTTAAGAGCAATGATCATTGTTATCACTCTCAAAACACTATGTGCTTTAATGATTCATGAATAACTTTTTATACTAAGCAGAAAATTGCAACCCCCCAGTGCTGCCAGTATCTCTCATATTTTCTGTGTTTGACTATAGAACATAAATGTTTCCTTGGTACTTAACCCAGAAGCCCAGAATCATCTTTCTGATATTTTCTTAAAATATCACAAGATGGATTTTACAGAAAGGTTTATATGATTAAGAAATTATTTTTTGCTTTTTTGAAGTAAAATGTAATATTAGTTAATTACAAAATATAGCTAAATTGTGGATGTTTATATAAAATAAAAGTCACTTTCAATTCTATTACACCAAGATATAATTTTTGTATATTCAAGGATAGTTTTTCCTCACTCTCTCATATATGTATCTACATATACATATATATATATAATTTTAGTCAGAAATCTGCATTAACTCATTAACTTTGCAACTAACCTTATTTGTTCATTTAATACTTTACTTTCACATATTAATTATAGAAACATATTAAAAAAGAAAATACTTAAGAGTATTTGGTAGAATACAGCTTCAGATTTACACAATAATAACTGATACTCAACAGAAGGGCCAATCTCTTCCACATGACTGATAATAATTTCCTGCTCCCCAGGAGGGTGGAATAACATCCCAAGCAAAAATCAGGTAAGGACTAGAAGTCTGGAATTCATAAAGAAAGACGGGCCCGCCAAGAGTTAAATTAATTTCAAAATGATGGTGAATAATGAATTGCTAAATTATGAAATTAAAAACATTTGAAAATGTATGGATTCATTATTTAAGTTAGAAATTAAGATGTAAAAAAACATTTGAAAGAGCTTAAAAGAAAATCAGTGAAGTGTAAGCAGTGAAAAAGTTCTGTAGAAAATGACAAAAAAATGTGTCAGGATATAGAATTTATACTCACTGTGTTTGCTGATTGTGAGTACATGTTTCTTTCATTAATATTTATGCATTACTTCTCAAATATCTCTTTTCTTTTAATCATTAGATTTGTGGTGCGTTTTGTAAGTAAACACCAAAGACAAAGAAGAGATGTTAGGAAATGACCAGAATCAAAAGACAAATTACCTATAAAGAAATAGCTCAATAATAAAAAAGATGACAGTGTAATCATTTTTTCCAAAATACAAAGGTAAAATAACCATTGAGATTCATTTATACACATATTATCTTTAAGAGTGTCATAAAGGGTGATATATAGATACATCCATACATTTAGGTGTATATGATGTAAAGACAGCAATAATCATACACAAACCTTAGTAATAAACCTTGCTACCTAATCTTTAAAAATATGGTTTTGAAGAAGTGAGAAAACAGAATTCTTAAATATAAGAAAAGTGAGGAGTTAGAAAAGTGATAAGCACTTGAATAAATCTAGCTACTTATTGACTACAAAAGCCAGTGATGAGAATGACAAATATGCTACATATGAAGGGAGGAAAGCCCAGCATAATGGTTCACACCTGTAACCCCAGCACCCTGGGAGGCTGAGGCAGTAGGTCTGCAAGTTTGAACCCAGTCTGGTAACTTAGCTACTTAGTGAGACCCTGTCTCAAAATTAATTTTAGAAATGTGAAAAAGATCAGGATGTAGCCCAGTGCAAGGGCTCTGTATTCAATCTCCAGTACCACAAAAAAGGGGGAAATATAATATTAGGTGTTTCACTGCAGTGCCACGTGGCCAGGGTTCGGGAGCAGGCTCAGAAACAGCTGCATGCAGCCCTTACGCTGCTTATGGAAATATAAACATGAATTTTATGAAAGCAGGTATGAACTGAATTGTAAATGATAACCTTTGCGAATATAAAAGGGAAGGTGTATCTTACACGTGAATGTGGGAGTCATATTAAGTAAGAACATAGTTCACTTGAAAGGGCTAAAGGAAACAGTGCAATAATGAAAATCGCTCCTTAGGTTCTGCCAAATGTGATGCACCTAGTATCGATCTAAATTTTCCTCAATATCTCAAGTATGTCAATTATATTTATAGAGTTATACATTGATTGCATGTACATATGTTTATAGATACATTTAAATAATGTGTATACTTATATATCTGTGTAATAGTGTTTATATTTTATGCAATATCTTGACATTATTTACATGTAATCCATACAATACATATAAATGATATATATGCACATGCAAATATTTATATATGGTTACTTAAAAATTATTAGAAAATAACTATGGCTACCAGATTTGACAGGACAGAAATAGAAAGTGTACATTAATGTAAGATTCCAATTCTCCTCATTGGCTTTCTCCTGTAATATCTTTCTATTTGAGCTAAAACATAAAAGCGAAAGTGAAAGGATCAGGATTATTACCAAAGTGAGTAAACAAAATGTCTTAGTTACTTTCTCTTTGCTGAGACAAAGTACCTGACACCCACAAGTTAAAGGAGGAAAGATTTATTTTAGCTCATAGGTTGTAGAGGTTTTTCAATCCACGGTCCACTGGTTCCAAGGCAGAGGAGCGTGGTGGAGGAGAAGCAGTTCATGGCAGGCAGGCAGGAACCAGCAGCCTTCCTTCCTTCTTTTTCTTTTTATTCCACCCAGGCTGAAAGCCTATTGGTTGGTGCCACTCATGCCAAGGGTGGGTTTTCCTCTTTGCTATGTCAATTATCCTGTCACACCTAGAACTATGCTAAGCCAATCAGCAGACTAACCCATTTATCACACCTTTAATCTAGTATCACACACCCATGATTCATCACCCCCAAAAGCCCAATTTTTGAGCGCTTGATGCTTTGGGGGAGACATCTAGATAAAAACAGTAACACCAAACATTAGACTTCAGAGTTATCAAGCATTCAGTATTTAAGGAATCAAGGACATTGAAAATTTGTGTGTAGTAATATTTAAATCATGCATCAACTTCTATGGCATATTTAAAAGTATTGAAAGTTAAAAGTAAGTGTCTAAAATTTACAGTCAAGAGATGAAGGGAGGGGAGGGGAAGAGGATGCAAAGAATTAAGTATGCTATGTATATGTATACGAACCAACTGCCCATTCATTAAGAATGTAATCCTCATGTACTACAAACATGTACTGATAAAATAAAATTGAAAAAAAGAAATCATACTAAAATTTTCAAAGTGTTAAATGATAAACATTATATATAAAAACTTACAAGATGCTGGCAAAATGATACTTCAAAAGAAAACTCAACAAAGAAGATATATAAATAGCAGATAAGTACATGAAAATATACCCAAATTCACCAGGGAATCACATTTTAAAATGATCAAGGTACCCCGCATCGCTAATTGAATGGCAAAAATGCAGAGTACTGGCCACATCAAATGCTGGCAAGGATAAAAAGCCACAGGAACTCTATTCCATTTTAAATGGAAAGTGAAATGGACTGACCAATTTGAAAGGCAATTTGGCAGTTCCATACAAAACTAAATGTACTCTTACTATCTTGCAATCATGCTCCTTGGATTTATACCAGTGATTCACAAGCATAGGGCTGCAAAAGAGCCTAAAAACAAAGGTTGGTAGAGGTTCTGTACATAATTGCCTAAACTTGGAAGCAATTAAGATGTCTTCAGTAGATGAAATGGTATATAAATTGTGGTGCATCTGAAAAGACTATTCAGACAGAGGACTAATATCTAGAATATATGAAGAACTCAAGAAAAATTAGACCCCTCACAATAAATGCCCAATAAAAAAATGGGTAACTGAAATAAATGTATATTTCTCAGAAGAAAATACAAATGATCAGTAAGAATGTGAAAAAAAAATGTTCAACATCTCTGGCCATTAAAGAAATGCAAACTAAGACACCATGAGGATTTCACCTCACTCCATTAAGAATAACTATCATCAAGAAATCAAATAATAGCAAATGCTGGTGAGACTGGGGATAGAGGAAGGAACCCTTCTATATTGTGGGAGTGTAAACTAGTACAGGCACTATGGAAATCATATGAAGATTCTTCAAAAAACTAAAGCTAGACTCAGCTCTTGGACTAGCTAGTCCCTACTAAGTATCTTCCCAAAAGAGTTAAATATATCATATTACAGTAATATGTTCATAGCACCACAATTCATGATAGCTAAATCTTAGAAGGAGCCCATATGTCCATGAAAAAAAGAATAGATAAAGGAAATGTGGTATTTATACATGGTAGAGGACTAATCTGCCTTAAAAAAAGGATAAACTTGAGTCATTAGTAGGAAAATGGATGCACCCCAAGACCATAATGTTAAGTGAAATAAATCAGACACACAAGCTTAAATATCATATGCTTTCTCTTGTATGAGAAAATAAAAATGTAAATAGAGAGCAAAATAAAAGACAGAGGATAAGAAGAAGGAAGACAGATCATTTGCAAATGGGAGGGAGACCAAGAGATGGAGAGAGAAAGAGAGAGAGAGGAAAGGAAGCAGAAGGGGATGAAAAATGCATTAAGATATTTTATGTGTATGCACCAATTCCCACAAGGAATGGAATGATTATGTACTGCAAACACGTACTAATAAAAACTAAAATTTTTAAAAGGTAGCTAACAAATCATGAAAAAACAAACTGGAATTCACTTATATCTTAAATAGCTTCCATGAAAGATATATTGTATTATTTCAAGTTTATGACATTATGGAAAAAATAGAACTATGGAGGCAGTGAAAAGGTCAGTAGTTGCTTGGAGTTTGGGAGGAAGGAGAGATGAATAGAAGGAGCAAAGCAAAAGGAATGTACCAGCAGCAAAAGCACTCTGTGTGATGCTACTATGGTGAGGACCCGCCCTTAGGCATCTAAGGAAACATAGGGTGTACCTCACACAGTACACCACCTTAGCAAAGAAGCTGATGGTCAGAGAGGCTGGAGAAGTGGTAAGCAGGGAGCAAATGGCTGTTCTGTGCTCTCTGTTCGATGTGCTGTGAACCTAAAATTGCTCTAAAATATAAATTCCACTTTTAAAAATAATATGTTAAGGTGTAACAAGTAATTTGCATACCAAATAGAAAAACAAGAACAATATGGCCAATTAACCATGACATACTCCTCTAATAACACTAAGATATTTTCATTGATTTAAGATGTTTTAATCAGAGGATCTTATCATGTATCATCACTTCACATTGGTGTCACAGACCTAGAATAGAAATGGATGGGCAGGGCTTGGTCAACCCCTGCAAAGTTGCCTTCCTGGCAGCAGGGCATCAATTGACATGACAAGAAGATACCAGGTTCACTTGAGAGCCCGGGAAGTGGCCAAGATCTGGAGGCATGTGTGGCTGTCAGATTTCTCCCTCGGTTCATCCTGATTCCCTTTTCTTTCTTTTTTTTTTTTTTTTCCTGCTCACAATTGTGGATCTCCCCCAAACTTGTCCCCAGTCTTTCTTAATATCTGCTTCCAGATGGCCTAACATATGACACATTATTTCTGTCAAATACACCTTTTATATGTATCTCTCTTTGTCACAGTTTTTAACTTAAGTGGACACCAGTGTAGAGAATGTCTTGATATCTATGTACATGAATATATTTTGAAAATAAGAAATTGACAAACTGTATGCTGCTTAAGGTCAAAGTGGTATCATTTTATTTAATTGGAATGACTTAACAGCTTATATAATATACTTATAAATATTGTCTATTCAAGGTATAATAAATGTAGATTACAGCATCTTACTGGGGTTTTGTCAGCTGCTGGCAAGAGTGGATCAGTATTTCAACAAAGCTTTTAGGTGTTTAGCACAGTGCCTGTGACCTGCTACAAATGTGCCAGCTGCACCTGACCGAACAATGTTCTCTTCCACTTCAAGTGGTCAGTAGTATAAAGAATTTGTCTAAAACAGTTATCACATTGGCAGACTAACTATCCCCATTTTATTTAAATATAATCTTTTGTTTATATATAGGAACATATTTTCTAATTTTCCTCCCAATATTTGTCAATGTATAGGAACAAATTGCACAGATTACAAAAGTAGCTCAAAGAGAAATAAAAAGAAAATAACATGTAAAAATATAGAGATGTGAAGTTCTTTGATCCATTAAATCATTCATAGTCTCTCATTTGATGGTCATATGGAACTCACAGAATGCGTTTTTGAAGTTGCATTGCAGATAAGGAAGAAACTGTAACTGTCCTTGTCAAATAATTTTTAAACTACTAAGCCATGTGGTAAACATCCCATGAGATTTAACTTTTTGCCTTCATATCATGTTTTCTTTAGGACCACAGAGGTTTAGAAATCAATTATGGATTTCTTGATTTTGAGTTGACCATAAGACAGATCAAGTTATTGGATGTACATAAAGTCCGTAAAGTCGGATCAGAGATGGAGATTCTTCATTTTGCTATCCTTTGGCAAAAGCACCATGATAGGAAAGAGCCAGTGTCTTTTCACACATGAACCTGTGCTGCCCCATCACCGCCAAGCACTCTGGACTGCAGAGAGCAGCAGCCAAACGTACAGAAGGCCTTGGCAGTCAAGAGCAGCGTTTTGCATATTTGTACGACGCTCACTGCAGTGGCAGCTGCTGAGACAGATTTCAAAGTCTTTTACACCATCAGTTTCCCACATAGTTCTATCCTTGGCACCTTTTTCAAGAATGGAAAATACCAGCTGTTCCTTCTGGCCACCAAGTCAGTGCATAAAATTGCTTTCTTTCCTAAAATAAACAAATAAGAAACAAATAACAATGAACAGAAGTAAAATCTGAGCAGACAGGGGCATAACCATCCAAGGAAGGTTTTATTAGCAGTTCCAACTATCACATCAATACTTTGGCTCACACTTTACCCAAAATATCCTGGTGCTCTTAGTCTTTCCTGGAAATATAAACAAAGCTGAAAAAAACAGGAGAAAAAAAATCCTCTCCTAATGTCCTGAATAATGTGTTTGAGCTCCTGGAGAGATTTCAGTCTGTTCTTTAAGGCGTGCCCAAAAAATGCCAGCCTCCTATGAATCTTAGTACTTACTGAGCAGGTTTCCTTTCCAAATCTTGTTGGTTTCATACACTGATTTTTAAAATACTAGGAAAATTATGTAATAATCATGTTCCAGTCAATGAGAGATAAAAGCTTTCCAAATAATTGGAGCATATGGGAAAAACCTAGATAACAAGCTTAGGAAAATATAGCTCCTTTTCCCCTTATTCAACATACATATAACACTGATAAAACAGATGATATCATTTTAAATTAAATTTAAAAAATACTTGTCATTAGTAAGATCTCCACAAATATTTTTAAAACTTTCTTGTTCCCTCCTTATAAATATTATTTTTTTATCTTCTTTATTTAAAAGAGACTCATAAATTCATTAGCATAACATTAAAAAAATCTATTTTTATAAAATTCCCACAATCTGTCAGTAAAAGAAGGAAAATTAAGTTAAACTTCCCACTTGCATTTTAAGCTTTATAATGCCAGTATATGTGTTTTGCAATCTTTTGGATAAAATTTCATATAGCATATTGCAATATTTGTTCCAATTAACATTTTGAAGCACTCCCATTATTGAGTCTAAATCAAATGCACAGCAATCAAATGAATAATACAGTGGACCAATATATAAACAATAATTTTAGAAATGATTCTGCTACACAGTTAATATATGTTAACCTAAACTTCATTCTAATTTAACACACTTTCAGGAAAATAAGGGAATGTATTATGATCCTTGTTGCACATCTAAAATTAAAATTAGAATGTGCACTTAAAAACATATGTAATGTCCGAGTCATAACAGATATTCGCTTTTCTTTCCAGCTACTCATATATAAGGTGTTTGTTGCTTCTTTCTTATTTTTGTCTTTCTTAGAAGATAACTAATTTCTCATTTCCAATTTCAAGGAACCCAAATTTTGTTAGTGCTCTTTCAAGCATTTATTCATTTTAAAACTTCATCTTTCTCTTTTTCTTTTTTTTTTTTTTTTTTTGCTTTAGAATTGGTATCTTGCCTATTTCTCAAAAACTCTCATATTACATTTGGAAGGCTGTGAAGGACTCTGCATGTAAATGTTTGTATCCCATCCATGATATTTAGCACACATTGCAATATTCCTCTTCCCTTCCTCCCACTCTCAAAATATTAACATTTCTCATACTTGTATTCTTTAAATTTGCAAGCGTGCAAACTTCAAAGTTGAATGAATTGGTTGAAGTGCCTTATATTGTATTATTACAAATGTGAAAGGAAAGCATTTGGTACTAAAAGGAATGCCAGTTCTGATATTGTGCTCTCACTGGACACCATGCAACTCCATTCCTCAAGAACATTCGAGGCTTTAGGACTCTAGAGTTATAAATTCAGCATCTTACATTCCAAGGAGGTTCATGCAGCTTTCTTCAACCATCATTTTGGACAAAATTGATTATTAATTTTTTCTTAGCAAAAGCACATTGAAAATGAAATAGTCTATACATGGTTGATTTGCATTTACCAATCCCATTCAGCTTTGATTATTTTTTCTGGAATGATAAATTAATAGCAGTATTATTTTGTTAATGAGGCGAAGTTTATATTTTGAAAACTCGAAGTGAAATTTTAGTTTTGCTTTATTAGATGTTTTACAAACTCTTTTCCTTTCGTCAGAGCACTTCTGCTCCAGGGGTTCCGGGAGGAACCGGACTTGCTTTCTCTGCAATTCACTGGTGCTAAGGCATGAGGAAACCTCAATTCTATATTCATAACATTTCACCAAGCTTGCTTTTCTTTGCCTGCAGATCACGACATAAATTACTATTTTTCACAACTGGCTTCCCAGGATGGCAGCATTTATGATTTCTTTAATAATTACAACTAGTTGTTCAGTACCTAGCATATAACATTACACACATTCTCTCTCAAAATACATATCCACCTTGCATTTTAAAATTTAAAGACAGAAGTCCACAGAAACCAAGAAGCTTGCCCTATGCCACACAGCTAATCATATAGAAAACAGTCTTAGAGTTCATTTTTCAAGATCCTTTTCTCATAAAGAGGAAAGAGAGGAAGGCATTGTATTTAGACATTTGTGGTTATAGGTGACTTTAGCCATACCAGTAATAATTAAGATTAAACAATATTTTCATTTGGGCAATTAAAATGGATTATATGTTTTGAAATGCTAGTTGTCCTTAGATTTTACAAAAAGTTGCCACTTTAATAGTTGAGTTAGAAAGAATGTTTCACCATAAAGCTTTGGAAGTAGAATTCAGCATCTTGTGGAAAATCACAGCCTAGTTCAGCTATAATTGTCTCCTTGATTGTGGCAAAGCTGAGGTCTGGCTTTAGCCTTTTTTATGGAAAAATCTTTCCTTAAAAGGAAATTTTATAGAAAAGTGGTTTTTTTCTTCCATTGAGAAATAGATGTGAATAATAAACATCTTATTTTCCCCTCAAAAGTCTTAACATAATTTGAGACCTAAGTGTGTCACTGGAACCTTCTCTTCTGTTGGTAACACAGACATTCTTGATGCCAAGATTTCAAGTGTTTCTCTCAGAATTTTCTTTCTCTTTCATGTAGTTCTCTGGATATCTCTTCCTGAGCTCCTGGGGCCTAGGACAATCTATGACCCTAAGTCTATTTTTTCCAGAAGAAACGTTTGGTCTTTTTGCATGATGTATCATATAATTACACTCAATCACAAAATTTTCCAAGAAAAATTGCACTATATGATTAAAATCAGATTAATAAACAGTACTTGATTAAAATGGAAAATCTTCACAATGCTTTTAGAATCAGTTGGGACCCAACAATATCAAACTTCTAACTATAAAGAAAATCCAGGGCTGGTGAGATGGTTCAGTGGCGTAAGCGCCTGCCTGGCAAGCGCGAGGGCCTGAGTTCGACTCCCGGAACCCACATACGAAAAAAGGGCCGGTGATATCGCTCAGCGGCATGGGCGCCTGCTGGCACGCGAGGTCCTGAGGTCGACCCCTGGTACCCACAAAAAAAAAAAAAAGAAAATCCAAAAATAGTGTTAGTCTAGAAAATATTAGTAATGCACATTTTGGGGGGCAGGAAGGGCTGCTACATTAACAACTAAGCCAGATTACATCTTGGCAGATCAGGAGATAATAGACAAGGTAACCGTGGTCTACAACAGGAAGGGGAGCGAGTTACACTCCATTGTCTTCTTATAACCTTCTCCTGGTCATTAGCACTTTGGACCTGGTGTGTCGCTACAACTAGAAAAAACAACACAATTCACACAGGAATCTCAATTATCATTAGTGGAGCCAAAGGTAAAGCCCATCAAGACAGAAGCAATTATATGTCTGAGTTTTAAGCAGAAACAGGAAACTTTTTATTACTCCTCATTCATCTAAATCTTCTGAGGCATTCAGTCTTTTGTGCAAAGAATGTGCAAAATTATTTTTCTTATGTATATGATCGTCAAATCTTGAGATTTTGCTATAAAAAGTGAATTCCACATTGAATATAATATGAACACATAGAAACATACAATGCGAATCCTTCATGTAAAGAAAAACAAATGTGAATCATAGAAGATAAAACTGAAATTTGAAATATAGGGGATGGGTTTTCACTTCTCATTCCTGAGCCGAATGCACCTTGTAAATAGTGTGTGGCTTTTCCTTTAAGCATGTAACTTACCTTTCAAAAATCATGAGCTTTTGTTTGAAATGTCATCCTCATCACGTGGATTCCTGAGTCTCAGGTCACAAGCTATGATCATTCCATTTGTTCAAGGATGTAAAAAGAAGACAGCTTGATTTTGCAAAGCTAGACCGCTGGGCAGCAAAATAGCTATGCTTTATCTCATGATTGTATCTAATGAAACTAGCCATCAGAGAATAAGCAAATCACACTCTTTCTAGAAGGATGGCTTCAAAAATATTCGACCTTAGAACACCAGGGGAATCAATCCTATAAATGCTCAGATTTATATCCTTAATGCTACCGTGATTGCCCCTTTCTGTGGCATATGAGGACGGACTAAACTTGGAACGTGTTCCTTAAATCGTATGTGTGGTTAATCTTAGAAGTTAACATGATAAGATTAAAGGCAGTTGGGGAGCAAAATGAAATCAAAGAATTCAAGACCTTTGACTTAAAGTCTCACAATACAGTTGTAGCAAATCAGAGAGATTGTTATCCACATTTTGTCACAAATGTATATTTAATAGGATAATTTTCTCCCTTTGCACATCAGACATTAACAAGTACTTCCACCATCTGTTCTTATTTAGCATCAGCCTGCTTACCTACCACTTTATTACTTACAAAGGAAAAATGATACACTTAGAATGACTGAAGCAACATTTTAGATTAAGTATATTTAAGTTAACTATAATGTCAGTGACAACCAATAGACAGTAAGAGCATGGTTATAAAATGCTGAAGAGGGATGAGAGAGAAGGGGAAGGGATGAATTCATCAAAGGATACTAAGTTGCAATTGGACTGGAGAAATCAGTTTGAGTTATCCATTGCACTAGGTGGTGACCACAGTTAAAAATAAGGCATTGCATATTTCAAAATTAAAAACATAGGTTTTAGTTTTTATTTTATTTTATTTTTTTTGTGGGTACCGGGGGGTCGACCTCAGGACCTCAGGCGCCCGTGCCGCTGAGCGATATCACCGGCCCCTTTTTCGTATGTGGGTTCCGGGAGTCAGACTCGGGCCCTCGCGCTTGCCGGGCAGGCGCTTAAGCCGCTGAGCTATCTCACTGGCCCTAGATTTTAGTATTTTGTCCCCAGAAGACCAATTGATGAGATGAAGGCTACGTTAACCGGCTTGATTGAATCTTTATGTAATCTAAAATAAATCAAAATATTATATCATACCCATAAATACACATAATTAGTATTTATCACTCAAAATAAATTATTTTAAAAGCTGAAAAAACATCAATGACATTGATACATGTTCCCTACCTTAAGTAACTGAATATCCAAATTAAGAAAAGATCTGGTAAAATCTAGAGTGAAGTTAGTATTTACAAAAATAAAATTATGCAGAAGAGTAATGGAAATAATGAAGCCAGAATAAATGATCATACCCAGAACTGCAAAGTTTATGAAGTATATGAATCTACTTAAATACATGATGGTGTGGAATGAAAAATTAACGGAAACTGATAAATAGAACTTAAAATACCTTGTGCTTAGAGTAGGTCCCTTCTGGCTTTGTGCCCACCTCATGTGGGAAAAGTTTTCAATTCTGCTCTGAGGAATCACTTGCGGGGGAATCGTCAGATGTACTGTTTCCTACTCATAGCAATTTTGTCATTGTTATTGTTTGTTTATTTGTTTGGTCGACTTTTTTTTTAGAAAACAAACTTCTAGTCTCAAGAATTTTCTTTAAGATGTGGAACTTATACCCACCTCCAAGCGCTCAGAGTGAGGAGAAGACATGGATTCTCATAGAGGGCAGTGTGGAGACCACGAGTGTGAGTGAAGAACACTTGGTTTTCACTGAAGAGGCAGAAGTAGGAAAAACATAACCTCAGTAGCTGCAAACACATTTACACAGATCACTGGCAATAAGTTGCTGTAGATTTTCATCACTGTGACAAAACACCTCAGAGCAATGACTTAAAGGAAGAAAGCTTCACTATGGCTCACAATTCCAGAGACTTCAGTGCATGTCTTCTTGTGTTCGTTGTTTCTAGACCTCCAAGGAGGCAGAAGAGCATAGTGGAAAGGCCAGCAGAGTGAAGCTGTGGCTCTCCTGCAGCCAGGACCAAGAGTGCCACATACTCCTGGGGCGGGGGGTCCTCCTTCCACGCTCCTTCCATCGAATGGTGCAGCCCAGATTCAAAGCAAGTCTGCTCCCTCCTTTAGTTGTCCCATGTGTGATCATATCCAGAAACGTCCTCAGCGACACACCCGCAAGTGTGCTCTACTAGTTCCCTTGGCATTTCCAATCCAATCAAACTGACAAGAGGATTAACCACCAGAGTGAATCATTACTGGCAACGCAAATTTATGATGAAATTAAAAAAAAAAAAGAGGAAATATGTTTGCACAGTACAGCCTGGTAACATTTTCCTCATTTTTAGTTTTGAGATAATAAGGCATTTTTACTCATTGTATGTGTGAGATAATCTGGAAAACAATAGCAAGCACACTGGCATCATAAATAAGAAGCAGGGCTTTGGTTGGAATATAGGTTTCTGGTTCTCTACATTTGTGAACTTGGGCAAGTTATTAAATCTCACTGAAGCTCATTCATATGTAATAATTAATATGCAGATTTCTCTGTATTTAATTAGATAATGAATAGAAAGTTAGCTTAAGTTATGATAGAGGAGTTTATACTGAGGCATAGCTACTATAGTTTATATTACCTATATTTTTAAGTAAAGGAATTACTAGCATATTCACTACACCAAATTGGTAAATGTGATGGTTAATTTTAGGTGTCAGGTTGACTGATTAAGTAGTATTCAGGTAGCTAGTAGAGTCAGTTCTGGATATGTCTATGCAGATGCATCCAAAGGAGAGTAGTATTTGAATAAGAAGATCGAGTAAGAAACACCTTCACATACCAATATGGCGGGCGACATACAATCCATTGAGGGCTTGGTTGGAAGAGCAAAACAGGAGAAACAAATCTGTTCTCTCTTCTGCGGATGGAAAATTCATCTTCTCCTGCTCTTGGATATCAGAACACAAGGTTCCCGGCTTTGGATCCCAGGAGCTGCACCTGCAGCCCCGCAGGTGTTCAGGCCTTTAGCCTCCAGCTGGGTATGACACCATCAGCTTCTCTGATTTTTAAGCCACTGCACTCAGTCCGAATTGCACCACTGACTTTGCTAGTGCTCCAGCCTGTATGTCACTGATGTGACTTTCCAGCCAATATCATGGTATAAGCCGATCCCTAAACTCAATAAACATTCTATGTATCTATATCTATCTATCTATCTATCTCTATCATCTATCTATCCATCCATATATCTATGTCTCTGTCTATCTACCTATGCTTCCCAACTTATGATGCTATTCCGTTCAAATAAACCCATGATAAATTGAAATTTTAAGTAAAAAATGCATCTAATGTGCTCACGGAGTTAGCATTGATCAGATCTGTAGCTCACTGTCCCCTGCCCAGCATGAGGACAGAGTATTGTACGGCACATTGCTAGCCAGAGAAAAAGGAAGTACTTAAATTTTGAAATAGAGTTGCTACAGAAAGAATATCACTTTTGCCCCACCATAAACTCAGGGAACCTAGAACTCGAACCAGTAAGTTGGGGAGCATCTATATATGTTACTTGTTAGTTCCTTTTCCCGAAAAACCCTAGCACCCAATCATTTTATGCACAACTCAATTTCAGCACATGACTCTAGTCAGCTTTTCCTCTGCATGGATTACTTAACAAAAAATAATAAAAACAAAATAATATTATAGTATTCAAGAAGTATGAAGCCACCCAGGCTTAATTTCATTTTTAAACTTATTTGATAGATTTAATGTTTGTAGCCATTTAAGTTTTATAGAAAAACAAAACAAAACAAAAACAGAAAATATCAGATTCCCATAGACTATCCCCTCCTCTCAGTTTACCCTGTTATGAATAGAATAGTTTAACTACCCTAAAATTGTCTCATGTTGTACCAAATCATCCTTCTGTCCCTCCCAACAAATTTCTGGAACCCATTTTCTTTTTTACAATTTCCATAGTTTTGTCATTTTTATTGCTGAATGATGTTTCACGGATGTGCTACTGTTTGTCTGTCTATTCAACTACTGAAGGAAATTTCCCTGCATAATAGTTTTGACAGTACAAGTAATATAAACACTCGTTTGTAAACTTTCATGTGGACAAAACTTTTCAGTTCCCCCAAGTAAATACCAAGAATCATGATTGCTAGATCAATGGTTAATAGTTCACATAATTTTCTGTATTACTGAAAAATTCCTCCAAAGTGGCTATACTATTTTGCATCCCCACAAGAAATTAATTCTTGTTTATACGTCGGTGTTTTCAGTGTTTTGGATATGGGCTATTCTACTATGTTTTTGATAATATCCTATTGCTGTTGCTTTAATTTTTAAAAAATCTTTCTTAATACTGTACATATTTGCAGTATAATGATTACACCAATTTGTGGGGAGCTGGTACATAACACACCTTATTTCTTTTTTAACTTGCAATTCCACAGTGACATATGATGGTAAACATTATTCATATGCTTATTTTCTATCTATATACTTGCCTTGCAACCCAGCCTTTAGAAAGCCAATGGTCTTTTCTGAATCATAAAGTACTAGGGCAAACAAAGCTCTTCCTTTTCAGAGAAGCACAATCCCAAGGAGTTCATGAAGGTATTAATGATGATTTAAAGCTGTTTTCAAAAATAAAAAGGATGCACGAGGTCCTGAGGTCGACCCCCAGTACCCACAAAAAAAATACAAAAATAAAATAAAATTAAAAGGAAATTGTAAATATTTACATACTTGGGATTGTTAAACCCAGAATGGGAGAAAATTGATTGTGATATATTTGTTACATTAGTTCTTTCAAAACATGGCCCCAGTATTCTTTATATTATGTCTTGCTGTCTCTTTTCTCATCTACATTTTCCTTTCTCATTTGCATAATTGTAGATTCAGCTCTAATTTATCCCTTTTTTTAATAAATACCCATATAAGACCCTTTATTTATTGTCTCTTCCTAAAGCCTTAAAATTATTGGCTACTGAATATTTTTATTATGAGTATACAATTTACTTTTCTGTATTATAAAATGAAGAACATATTTCCTCTCCCTTTAGCAAAAACAGTCTAAGCTAGGACAGCCGATGGTGCTGCCACATGCTGGGAAAAATGTTTCATTGGCAGACTCTGTCATCTGGATTGCTGCAAATGGCACTGAAGCCATTGGTCTGGTAGGCTTCCAGATACATTTCTGACAAAGTCAAACATGGGAATATGTCACATCCCATTCTGCCGCTGTTTAGACTTAGATCCTAACCTTAAAATATATTCCTGCCTTTGGGACGTCCCCGTGTGTTTCTGCACAGAGAGCAAAGCTTTAGAATAAAGATCCGTGATGCTACTGGAAAAGTCATTCACACAAATGTGCTGTAATCAATTGATAAATCTTTGTCAACTTATCTTCTGCCAACTATTAGGAAAATTGACATTCAGTGACATGTGATACTCAACTTATTTTGTTTTGTTTCCGTTTCGTTTCTGATTCTGCTTTGGAATATTCATGTTTGGTCCTGTTCAGGGATGTCTTTTGGATTCCATTCCCTGACTCTGACTGAGGCTGTGTCCGCTCCCTGCTTTCCTCTTCACCAGACAATGCAGAGAGTTGTTGGCAATACAAAGCTGTGCTCAAAGCACAAAACAATTTGTTTATTCTTGCACCTATCAAATATGTTGGTTAAAGATACATGGCATAGTTGCATAAGTGGAAAAAATAAAACTTGACAGAATTAAATTTGTGGTATAAGGAACCGAAAAACCCAAGCAGTTAAAAAAAAAAAAAAAGGGCTGCAAAACTGTTGAAGTAAGTAAAACTAAGGCCCTCTTTCTTTGAATGAGATATTGAAATTTCAATGTATAAAACACAAATCCAATAAATCACTGGATTTGCAAAATCAACATAATGTCAATTTGTCTTAGAGTTCTGAGTCCATAGGATTCGGAGTTAGAGTGTACTTTCAATTTGACTGGCTGTAGGACCCACCACAGAGACCAGTGGGGCTCGCTTCTGGGGAATCTGGGTGGGGTGGGGCATCGGCCGTGAGGTGTATCCGCTCCCTGTTCCCTTCCTTTCTGGCACTGCCCTTGCTCTGCTGTGCTTGGGGCCATGAAGTAGGCACCCTCCTGCCATGGCGTCTCAACCTTGACACCAGCTGATCATGCAGGGAAACGGGAGCTAAATTAAACCTTTTCTCAAGGGCCTGACTTCAGAAAATAAGCTTTATGGTTTCTTATTCTCATGTATGTTTTTTCCTATCAACATGGAATAACTTATCTCCTCTCGTACTCTGAGATCTCTCCCTGAAAATACTTCCACTTAACTTACAGTTGTCCCTTTGTTCCATGAGATCACATTCGGATCTATATAGAATATCTCTCATGGTGAAAGTTGGTCCTTCACCTTCACTTGCTGTGAATTTCTCAAGAGCTCTTCAATGTCTTATAAACAGTAATTTCCACTATTTCTACTCCCACCTAGCACAAACTCCGACTCAAAAAAGCCCTTCAATAATTTAATCCCATTACCTCCATTAGGTAAGAAAATTGTTAAATTTTATCTTCCAAAGAGGCAACCTATAAAAATCGTATTGTAGTTACCTGCCATATATAAATACAAAGACAAATGAGTAGGCTGAAGTTGGTGACAATCTATTGTTTTTTCTCTTCATCCACTGCAAAAAAAAAAAAAAAAATCCCACATGTGTTATGTAATGTACGGAAGATCTAGTTAGGAAAATCCATGCTGTAATTTCCAACCACAACCTTCAACATAAGGCAACATGCCCAAGTCTTGCTTTGAATTAACAGTGGTTCAATTCAGTGTTGCGTTATTAAGCAATACATTTTCATGATCTGAGAAAAAGTCTTCTCAGAAATTCCACTTCCTAAGAGGGGAAAATAAAGCAAAAATGTAAATAGTCTTAAGAGTAGAAATGAATAAAGTACTAGCTATCTGTATAATACCCCCCCCCGCCGATTTCTGTGGAAGACAAACTTTGTTTGAGAAAAGTCAAATTTTTCCTGTGACAACACAAGAGAATGAAAACAATTTAAATAACATGTCTTAGCCTGGAGTGGGGTGAGGTTTTTAATTTGATATTGTTTAAAGCTAATATACACTAATATACCAAGTAAAACTTGTTTTGGGGAATTTCAAGTAAATAGTGGAAACTAAATTGTGGGAAAATGAGTAAAAACCGCCATATGAAGGTTCTAATGTTTCTCTTTGTAACTTCTAAATGTGAGATGATCTGATCAAACAGTCCATTAGGGTGATGTCCCAAGTTTCAGTGGAAATAAATATGATGTGAATTTGTTCTGTATTTTTCTTTATTCTTATAGCTTATATTATCTAAAATACTATTTACCTGCTAAAATGGACAGAAAAGACATTATAACAGATAATGGTAATGTTGACCACTGAATCACGTATTTAGTGTTATAGTCTATTCATTCTCTAGAAGACAGATATATAAATTAGAAAATATTTCCTTAACTTTTAAAATGTGTATTCTGAGTAGAAGTACTAAGGTTGATTGTCAGAGCTCTGCTGATATATTTGATTCTTAGGAATGTGTTTTTAATTCCTGCAAAGCTGTTACTGAAAGAAAAGATAGAAACTCCTTGGACTAAAAATGTGTGAGATGAAAATATTTACAACTCTTAACTTGTCTACTTATGAGACACGTCACTATATCTATCTAAAGGACCAAGTGCTGGCTGACATTTACTGCATGCAACAACTCCAGAAAAGAATGGCTAAATAATCAGTTCCTTCGCAGCCTCCCAGGCAAACTAAAATGAGTAAGGGCGGAAGAAAAGCGAGATTGAGAGTGACTGCTCTGACTTGCTGCCTAAACCACAGCTTCTTTTGCTATGGAGCATTTTGGTTTTGTTCATTTTGTTTGGAATGGAACAGAGAGAGATCTCATTCTCACTGGAATCCTATGACGGCTCAGCCATGGCACAAAACAGATGAAAGAGAATGGTAGGCTGAGCGTTATCAAATGACTGCGCTAGTCAGTTGTGAAACAAGCTATCCCCAAATCTAGTGGCTTAAAACAACTGTAATAGATTATTTTTCTCATGAAATCTGCAGGGCTCAGTGGAGAAAACTCGTCTCTGCTCCATTCAGCTTTCATGGGGGTTGTTTATCTCAAAACTGAGGGATCTATGACATTGTGCTCCAAAACCACTTGCTTATGTGGTTTGCAAGCTGGGGTAGGATTTGCCTGAGGACATAACGGGGAAAGAAGGATGAGGTCCTTGTCATTTGGGGATCTCTGTGTGACCTAGCCTTATTCACAGCCTGGAGGTGGCAGGGTTTCAAGGTGAAGTGTTCTAAAGGAGCGTCAGGAAGTCTGTCACTCTCTGTCTTAGGCTGAGATGTCTTCCTGCTCACTTCTGCCTCACCTTATGGGTTGAGGTAACATAAATGCTTTTTCAGTTTCAAGAGGAGAGAGAGAGTTTACCTCTGCACCAGGGAGTAGCAAAGTTTTTGGAATAGTGATCAAGCCAGTTTTGGGAAACAAAATTTTCCCCAAAATCATTAGGAGCAATAATAGTGATTTTAATGCAGATGAGAATTTAAGTGTTTGTGGAGCCAGTCAAGTAGTCTTTGAGTTCAGTGGTACATTAGAAGCCTGGAAAGAAAGAGGGAAGTAGAGAAGGGCAGATCTCAATGGAAACCCACAAAGATGAGCTGGAACCTTGAGGATGAACTAAAACACACATCGTCACCGTCTAGAATCTACATCAGTGTCTTCACTGCCTCCAGAAGCAAATTGGACGATGCAAGTGAAATGCGGAAGAAGTGCTGGACTTTGCCAAGGAGCTGCACACAAATTGGTCCAGAGCTTTGCCAAACAGAAGTGGGAGGAATCTGTGAGCTGGAGGAGTGCAGGACTCTGCCCTTACCTCACTGAGACAAGTTAAGTAAGCAGACCCCGGACGAGGGGCTCAGTGATTGACCTCCACTTCCACCTCCCACAGCTGTTTCTGTATGTCCGACACTAACCCAGAGCCCAGAACCACCACGCAGGGAGTTGTGGTTACGTTTTAGCTGAATTGATACAATATGGAGCTGATCATACAGCTTATAATATGGCAAATTTTCTTTTCTTCTCTTTTTTTCTTTTTCTTTCTTTCTTTCTTTCTTTTTGCTTTTGAGACAGGGTCTTTCCTTGTAGTTCAGGCTGGACTTGGACTCACTATGTAGCCCAGGCTGGTCTTGAACTCATGGCAATCTTCTGGTATATGGCCAATTTTAATGAGTGTACCATGTACATTTGAAAATAGGCTGTGTTTTCTATTTTTTGAATTAGTTTCATGCCTATAAATCTACCTCACTGACCATGCATTTAATCTTAGACAAGCTCACTACTGCGTGTTCCCTTGCTCAGTCTTGGGTGGAGAGAGCACGGCCTATCACGGCCATGATTTTTTGTTCACATAGCTTATATTCTCTGCTGTAAGGAAGTTAGTGGTCTGTTACTGGGGCCGTAGGTATAAATGAACAAGTCTTCATTGTGAGTGTAGGCTTTGGGATTAATAACATGTCCTTTCTTCCTCTCTTTTAATAATTTTGTCTGATTTCTGTCTTATCAGTTACTAATGTTGTGACCTCCCTTCCCCTGTTTAAGTTTGCCTTCTGTCATCATTTGGTTCTTTTAAAAATTTTAACCATTGATATATATTTAAGTGTATCTACACCTCAATATATCATGTAAATAGCAGAATATTGACTTGAATTTGTTAATCATCAATTTCAGGATATTTATGATTTTATTAGGTGAGTTAAAACAATTTACACCATCCTTAGCAATTTGTTACATGTTGTTTGTCTCTCATTTTGAGGGGAATGTGCACGTATATATTTCATCTTTTAGGAAGTGGGATTGTTGCTTGAAGTTTTAATTTTAGACTAATAATTTAATGCAATATTTGTATCCTTTCTTTTATTTCTATTGTGTGATTCCCTCTACTATTATCATTACTGAAATGACCCAATAACCTTTGTTTCCACATCACTGTTTTCCCAGAATTGAGGTAGTACCTCATCATTCTAGTTCATATCTGTGGGCCCTCCTACATTTTTAACTCTTACTTCTCCTACTCCTCTGTTTTTTTTTTTTCATCTGTTGGAAAAACACACAAGATTACATATTGTGTAACATATGTAACAATCTAATTTATGTTAGATATTAGTGCTATTAATATTATTAAATATAATATATGTTAGCTATATTAAACATTATATTAAATTATATTAAACAATTAAACACATTAAACAATCTAATATACTCTTTGGTAAATGAAAAAAATTATGTTTATCATTCTTTTTATATCAACATTATTACAATTTCATAAAATTTCCAAAAGTTTGTAGATTTTTAAATAAAAAATTATGGGATTATCTTTGTGACTTGACTGAACTGACTCCTACATATCTAAAGGTCATTTTTCTCAGGAATAAAATTTCATGGCTTACATTTTCTTCTAACATTTTTTTAGACTACATTAAGTATTCTAAATATGTTATTTCAATATTCTTTTGCATAAATACTTCTGTGGAAAATTAGAAAGGCAAGATGAGGTTTCGTTTCGTTTTGTTTTTTTATGAATAATTTGCTCACTAGGCCTATGCCTAAAGGGATTTTTTCTTTTTTCTTTGAAATTTCATAGTTTGACAAATTTAATACTGATACAGCTTAGCATTCTTCATTGACTTAGGCAATAGCCTTGAAGTTTGTTAAACGTAGTCTGCCTCAGGAGGTTTCCTCATCTATACTTAGATATTGTTCTGTTTCAGTTTGTTCTTCCGGGTCTCTCTCTAAACGGAGACCCAGGTAGGTAAGTGGACAGATAGATGATAGATGTTTAGGTACATATAGATTTTGTATGACCCGTATGTATAATTTATAATGGCTCTGTCTTAGTTTCTTTTCTCTTTGCCAAGACAAAATACCTGACACCCAGTGTTAAAGGTGGAAAGTTTTATTTAGCTCACAATTTTTAGAGGTTCAGTCCATAGTTGGCTGGCTCCAAGGCAGGGTGGCACTGGCAGAGGGGCAATAGTTCATGGAAGGCAGAAGACAGCAAAAGCAACAAGCAAGAGAGGGAGGGACAAGCTTCTTTCTGTCCTTACATTGTATGCAGGCTACCTGCCCTAGGGCAGGTGTACCACTCACCCCCTTAATCCCAGCATTGGACCATGAATAGATCAAAAACTCCAGATTCGGCCACCTCCAAAACGCCTGCCACTGATGACTTTATGAGGCTTTGAGGGAACATCTAGACACAAGCCATAACAGTCTGTACTTTTATTTGTGAAAATTTTCCACTTTGAAAATTTTTCATAAATTATCACCCATTTTTTACTACCATTTCTGAATTATTTTCAATTTTTGTAATGAATTTTATTTTATTTTGAGTCTATCTTATCTCATCAAATCTGCTTTCCCTGAAATAATTTTAATCCTGAATTGATTCATGTTGTTCTTTCATAGCACACATTTTTAATCAGTTCACACTTGTTTTAAAATTTTAAGTCACATGGGCGGTGAGATGGCTCAGCAGCGTAAGCGCCTGCCTTGCAAGCGCGAGGGCCCGAGTTTGACTCCCAGATCCCACATACGGAAAAGGGGCCAGTGATATCGCTCAGTGACACGGGTGCCTGTTGGTGCGCGAGGTCCTGAGGTCGACCCCCTAGTACCCACAAAAAAAAAAAAATTTTAAGTCACAATCCCCATCAGTTCCATGAGCAAATCTTTCTGGTGCATTTTTACTGCCCAGTGCAATGCTATTCTGTGCTCACCTTCTTTCTTTCCCATTGTAGATACTGGATAAAATTTGGCTGAAACTATTTCGTTGTTCATTACTTTACATTAATTTTCCGGTTGTTGAAGGAAGCCTCATTTTGCAGGGGATGCCTTGATTGGTTTTCTCTTATTGTTCTTCTGTGTTTTAAATCTCTACAGATCCCTCTTCTATTGTTTCAACAAAGTGATCAAAAGTATCTGTAGAAATTCTTAGACTGTGTTTTCAGTTCTGCTTTCATACTTTTACCTGAATCTCCTTTTTCCTTTTGGTTTACTTTAAGTTCCACTTTCAGCGATTTTTCTCCTTGGCCTGGGGCTTTGTCTTGTGAATTTCAGTACTTCATGGGACCCAGGTCACTCTCCTGTCCTTCCTTGTCACATCACTGCACTACCCTCTGCATTCCCCTGTGAGGCCGTGCCAGTGAAATCAGCTGCTCTTCTCAGACTCACCCTCAAATCTTCTCAGAGTGCATCTACAGGGAATTTCTCAAGGCTTTTAGAATGTGTTTCTTCAACTTCTTCCCACTGACAAGCTGATAATGTAGGTCCTGTGAGTGTTAGCATTTTTGTGCTTACCTGCAGGTACATGGGGTCAATTGGGACGCCTTCTTGCCTGGTTTTCTTGTAGAGATCATTCACATGTCATCAGTTTAGCCTTCCTCATTGCTTTTGCCTGTTTTTATAGGGCCACTGAGTGGATTTAATTATGTCGCTACCCCCACCATCTTTCCAGAATCACCTCTTGAAAAATGTTTGTTTATGGCAAAAGAACATATTTATTTATTTATTTATTTATTTTTTTAATGAGATCTTGTCTGGAAGCTACAGATGTAAACTAGTAACAGAAGAGCTTATCTTTTAAAGATATATGAGCAGGATAGAGAGAACATATTGGCATTGTCCCTGGGTGAGCCTCCGCCCTACACCTCTACCCACTTACACTATGCAGAATATGGAACCTAAAGATGGACACTGAAGAGGCAATACATGGGCAGGCAAGAGCCTTAGTTATTTCAAATGCATGGGTTTGTATAATGCAGACTTTTCTCCCCACTCAACTGTTGCTTTTCCATACCTGGTGACAATTATATTTTTTTATTTTTTAAATGATGTATAAATGAGATGTCAGCAGAAGCAAAGAGGAAGGCCTAAACCTAGGTAGAAAAAAATCTAAAGAAAAAGAATAACAATAATTAAACATTAATATTTCAATTATTTTAAACATGCAATGATAGAAGGTTTGGAAATTAATTTGATAAAACTTTTAAAGAAATTTTGTAAAGAAACTTATGCAAGATCTATAAAAGGCATTGATCTAGGAAAAATCAAAAACATAGAAACACTTTGATAATGAAATTTTGCAGAGCATGGAAACCAAGCAAAATTGTATCCAAAGCAAGTTCTAAATAACCAAAAATGTAAATTACTCATATTAAATATTTTCTTTTTTATTCTTAATATTTTAATGTAAGTTCATTCTTTTTAATTTATGAATTAGTGAATAAGTTTAAAAGCATTGTGTCATTATTGCAAAAATTAAGTACTGAAAGATAAGTTTACATACAAATAAGTAAACTATAAAAATGAATTTAAATTGTATTTGTTCTTAAATATATTGGTTAAATAACTATATCATACTTAACATCTAATCAATACTTTCAACAGCTGAATTTAAACCCTTCTTTTAGAAATGTCCTCTTCTCTTTTGATAAGACTATCAGTAAAATATTACTGTATTTTGTTTTGGGTTCTTTCAAAACATATATTTCCATTCTGTTTTGAGATTTCTAGTTTTAAGTTACTGCAAGAAAATCTGAAGGTAAGACAGAAGTAGTTGTGTGATAATCAACTTCCTAAAATATTCTTCCAAATGATGCAAAAATCCACTTCACAAATGATGCATATTGGTTTCAAAGATGCATATTCCATAAAGATGATATTAGACTACATAAAATACCTTTAAAAATTGCATGACAGAAAACATTACAACCAAAAGCAAAATACATGCACAAACAGGGACAAAAATACTTGCCACACACATGATAAAATACTGCTACCCATAATTTGTAAAGAACTCTTAAAAACTGAAGGCCATGTGACAAATATCCAATGGGAAAATGACAAAAATGCGTGGGAAGAAAATTCACAAATGACATGAAATTGCCCTCAGACATATTAAAAATTCAGATTCATTTATAATTACTGAAATGCAAATTAAGACAATACTGAAATACCATCCTCATTACAAAAATAAAATTTCAATGAAATACACACATTCAATGCTGGCAAGAATGAAAATTGGCATAATACTTCTGGAGAGATTTTAACAATATCTGACAAAATTATATGGGACTTACCCATCTGTACAGAAATTCCTCTTCTATGAATACATTATACAAAAATTCAAAAACATACATCCACAAAAATATTCATTGTACTATTGTTTTAAAATGAGAAATATTGGAAAAAGACATAATTGTCTTTTCATAAATATCTTGATGTGATCCAAATATCTTAGAAGATCCAAATATCATTATTGTATTACTTCCAAAACTGAAAGATTTCATTCCAATCGAGAAAATCTCAGAGACTAGGGTGACCAAAGAGTAACCCTTGAATACAATGCAGGATCCTCAATGGATTACTAAGGCAGAAGATGAAAAGTTAGTGACATTTGAGTAGGGTCTTTAGTTAATGATATTACATTAATACTAATATATTACATAATATTTATAATATTTAATATTAATATTTATATTACATTATATTTATATTAATATTTATAATGATATTTACATTAATGTTTATATTACATTAATATTTATATTAATATCCTGTTCTTGATGTCTATATTATACTACTAATAAGTTCATTTTCAGTAAAAAGAAGATGAAGGATAAGTAAAGAGCTTGAAATATGTTGGAAAATTGTATTCTGAAATTGGTTTATGAGCTATAAAGTGAGTTTCTCCCCCTCACAGAAGCAGGACCTCAGGAAGCCACTGCTACAGAGTGGAGCTCGTGTGGCCTTCTAATGGCTTGTGACAGTCCTGTGCCCTGGCTTCACAGCTCTGTGAAGTTCCCTCCCTCGAATGTGTGCCAGAGGACGTGACTTGCTTCTGCTAAGTAGAAAGGGATGCCGTTTCTGATATTTAGTTACAAAAAGTTTTGACTTTAACCTTGCCCGTCTTCTTTTTCTGCTTCCTTTCATATCCTTGCTCTGAAAGAACCAAGCGTGGCCTCTGGCTCACAGCCAGTAGACAACGAAGGACTTCAGCGTCTAGCCTGCAAAGATGGAGGTCATTTCAGCAAACCCTGACTGAGCTCGGAAGGGGATCCGACCCAGAAGAGCCCAGAAGTCACTGCAGCCCTGGGAGAAATATTATCACAGCCTCATGAGACTGCAGCAGAGGCCCGAGCCCCACACCTAATCACAGCAACTGTGAGATAATAAACATGTGTGTTGTTTAAGCTCTGAAATTGTGCTATAATTTGTTATGCTCCAATAGATAATGAATAGAGCAAGAATAAAAATTAACAAGGCAAAAGGCTGAAGATAAGGAACTTGAATACTCAGGATTTTCAATAAGAGGATGAATAATCAGTAAAAAGTTGAAAAAGACACCGTTATCGTGCGCCTAATACCCGCAGTGTGTGGAAGACACTCCCAGAGGACAAAGTTTGTCTCCCCAAACCTCTGTATTTTAAAATGGACTTAACTCGACTGCAAAGACCTGTTTTGTGACTTTTAAAAGCTCATCCAGTATTTGAGTCATTCCCTGCATTTATTATCAAGCAATCAATATACTTGGGGGTCCAACAGGTGTGGGCGTGAGCTCTGTTTCTGTGACACACATGCTCAAACCGTATTCCAGAAAACTAAAGAAGAGTGGCGAAACAGACTTCTGTTTTCATTTCAGGTCATTACACGTTGCAATTTCATTTCCATGCTTTTTTAAAGATTGAGTTCATTCCCTATGTTGTATGCACAATTATGCCTAATATGTCTAGATTATTAGGTTTTTTCTTCTATCCCCTGAAATGCTAACCTCTGCCAGGTTAATTAAATTATCAGGGAAAAAAGAAACCAAAACACACAGGTAAATAAATGAGCTGAACTAATTTTCAGTGTTCCACATAAAAGCCAACCTTGCCAATTGTAAGCCCTTTTTTTCTATGTAAGTCAAAATATACTCCTAACCTGGGCTAATAATGTAATAAATAAATACTCTCAGATGCTATGGAATAGAAAAGCGACAGGAGATTATGTAACTTCACTGGAAAGACCTCTTTCAGGAAGTCACACTGACGTAGGACAAACGTAGGTGGACATGGAAAGGGTAACGACATACTTCTCATGGGAAACCTTCCTGAAACTTCCTACCCAGCCCCTCTGGTCTTTTCAGAAGCACTTGGTTTAGCACCAAATATGACACTCATGGGCTTCTATACTATGCACACTTGTTTCCTTTAACCCTAAATCACACTTTAAATTTGAACCATAACAAAAAATATATGCTGGTTTTAAAACATTAATTTTAAAATTAAACTTCTTCTTAAAAAGAATCTGCTGTCACTGGGCTACTTAAGTAAGTCCCACTTCTTTTAATCACCTTGTACTCTTTTTAATATAAGCACTCTTGGTAGTTTCCATTACCCTTTGCAAACCTAAAAAGTTACCATAATTTGCTTTTAAAAATGAAGCAGATTTGTGATATTTGTTCATATTTTCTTCATTTTAGAGTCTTCTTACTTCCCCGTCATGCATTGCTTTTATTACTAGAAAAGGCCTCTGTGGATTCCTTATCCCTGTTGTTTTAGGAGGAAATCTCCTTTGAGCCCCATCCTCTGGGCACCGCTGATTAAATTAGGTTTGTGAATGTGATCCAAGCTGTGTCAAGAATTCCATTCCTTATCGTTTGAATTTAGGACACAGGAGGTGAATTGGTGTCTCTCAGAGTTTCCAGACTGCAGTGTGGAACAGTGGCGATACCCAGAGCCTCTCAAATCAGATTGACCTCGCTCTACTTATCTTATTCCGTCCCTGTGAGGATCGCAAAGAATAAAACACATACAGAGTCCCTGCACTTAGAAAATCCTAAATAACTGGTGTCAGTGTTGTTTTTCTTCCATTGTTGCTTAGGAATGTTATGGACCAAAACTTAGAGGAAAATAACTGCATATAGAGAAAATGAGTCAAGAAATATCCAATGGCATTGCAGTCTTGCCCTCACTTGTCTTTGATGTGTCACAATTGTTCTTAGTTGCTATGAGCCATTGTAATCCCCTCATAAAAAATTTCTTTCCACTTAAGTTTATTTGTGATGTATTTACTTTCAGGCAGAAGAGCCATACCTAACACAAAAATCCCACCTATATCCAGAATATTGTCTACATTATTAGTTATTTTATTATGTTTTTGTAGAGAACTAAAAAATAGCTGATGCCTTCTTAATAAGTGTTGTCTTATCTCGTATAATCCTGCCAATTAATTTTAATTGTCAACTTTACGGGATTAAGAGACCCGCGGAAAGATGATTGGATCACAGGGGTGCTGTACTCCTCAGTGGATGAAATATGTAATAGTGAGAAATAATCTGGCAGCCTGTATCATTTAAATAAACATATACTTTTCAACCTTTATCATCTATCTTTTGCACTAATTATAACAACATGATGAGTATAATCCTGAATTATGCCACTCAGTAAGATACAAGTGATGAAATGTTTTTGCATCTTTACCCAATGACTATTGTGTAATATATTTTATTCATTTTTCAGTAGTAGGCAGTAGGAGTCTACAAGTGGAAAATGTCTTTAATTTCTCACCCAAAAGAAATTATTTAAACACCTAATAACAGTCAAATAATATAACACATTATTTAAACACATAATAACATTCAAATAATATAACACTTTGGAATGGTAAATAGTGAAGCTGTGTATGTATATATTTTTTGAAAGGCACTCAAGCTGGTTAAAAACAACACAAACTCTCACTACTAAATTACTGATAATTTAGACATGTGCGTACATACACATAATTATGCATACTATATATATATATATATGAAGTGAATGTGTACATATTAGAAATGTCATTTATGTGTGCATGTAATATTGCTCCAGAAGCTGATTCTAAGAAAAATATTTGAGTATACAATGTATGATTGAAAAATACAGTCTATTCAAATTTAAAGAAATTTATTAAGTCACAGACATATTGGCATTAATCCTCCTCGAAATATTCCTCTTTGTTTCAGATGCACTCATCCCACCATTCTTGCCATTTATTTTCTGAAGCAGTCCTGGAGGTGCTTTCATGAGCATCTTTAATTGTGCTGTCACGGCCACCTTGATATCTGGTGTGGATTCAAAATGTTTCATGGACGTTTTCTCTTCAGGGAAGAGCCAGAAGTTGAACACCAGATCTGGGGAATAAGGCGGATGAGGGCACAGCGCCATGTCTTCAAGAGCCTTTCTGTCTGATGCCCCCGACAGCAGTATTCATGTGCTCTTGATCATAAAGACACGCGATAGGACTCCCGGAACTGCTTCAGCAAGTGTCAAAAATGATGGGAGAAGCGTATTTCAAGAAAGGTGCAATATTCTGAGGAAGATTAATAGCAATGAATTTTTGACTGTAATAATTTCTTTAAATTTGAACGCTCCCCATATTCTACAGTCACCCTTTATCTGTGGCAAATTTAAGGCTGTAACAAATTTTCTAATGATTTAGAACCTCAAGACAACAAAGATTCTTCTTCGCACACAGCTTCTGACAGTTGGGGTACAAAAATGGCTTAATTGGACGATTCCCCCTGTGTACCTCCCTGGAGGACTAGTCCAGGCATCTGCCACCATCTGAAGGTTTATGTGGGACAAAGGATCTGCTTCCAAAGGACTCATTTACGTAGCTCCCAGAGGCTGGAGGCTTTAGTTCCTATTAGCAGCACATACACATTCCCAGGACATTTTCTACTTTAGACTTCTGGGATTGCTTCTAGTTCATACTCAAGGAGAGAGTGATTATGTTTAATCTCTTGAAAGCAATATTAAAAAAAAAACTGTAGACTTATTTTAAAACTACGACACTAATTTCATCTCAGGAGAGAATGGTAGATGAATTGGGGAGATGTATGAGACATAGAATAAATAGAATTCAACACAAGGTACATTAAAGTGCATATTAATTGCAATGAGTAATTTGGTTCAGTTTCCCCCAGGGATTACTGTGAGGAGGTTCGGAATATGACTGTGTTAGTTTTGAGTTCTTTGAGAAACAGGTAAATTTAGTACAGGAAAAGTCTCTGAAGGATAAAAGGGAGGAAGGAAGAGGCAGGGTGAGCATTTAGAATGCCTGCCACTTGTGAAGAAAAAGGGGGAGGCGGGACAGATTTGACAGGAAGAGTCCTAAAGAGCTGCAAGATTCGTCATCTCAGGCCAGTAGGAGGACTTTTACAGGAGTCCAGACCCTTGAAGGGCTGCCACTGGCAATCGCGCTGTTCAGACACACCGCCAGCAGTGCTGGGGAAATGTGGCCACCCTGGCAGTAAGGCCGAGGCAGCACTGCCCGGCTCCTGTGGTCCCTGCAGCACGGGATCTGAGTAGTGTAATTTCACAGTTTCTGAGAAGATATGAAGGAAACAAATCGAGGTTGGTTTGGGGATCACAGGGCATGTTCATCCTTTCTGGCCTGCACTGTGCATTCTAAAATCCCCTCCCCTTCAGCAGTCGCAATGGTGGATCTTAGTAAGAGCTTGCGCTGTGATCCTAACTTCCATTTCTGAGGGCCTCCATACTCACCCACCATCTGTTTCTCAGGCCATAGCTATTAGGAACTTCTACCCAGTTACCGCGGCCACGAGAGCATTAAAGGAGCCCGGAGCGATCACGCAGCTTCCGTGTTTATGTCCACCCGCCCCATTCTGTAAAAGCAGTCCCATCGCCCCCCTGTTGAAACAAGCAATTATTCTGTCCAAGATATTGACTCTGTTTCGTACGTGGAGACCCGCAAGGGCCCTAATGCCAGCTGCAGATTGGACTTTTGTGGTATAATGCCTATAATGCCTTGTTAATGATGCCGTCTTTGCCCAGGGAACAATCAGTCGGCCAGTCCCAACGTTCTGTACTACCTGTGCTTTTCTTTACTATTCCTGATTCTGCCGGAATGTTTTTTTAGAAAAACACCTAGAACAGAATAAGACATGTGAGAGACTGATTAGTGAATTGCCTGTGAAAAATAAGGGGGAGAAAGAGGAGTTAGAAGGGGAGTCTTCACATGATGCAGGTCTGACACCCACGAAAAGAGAGGCTGAAGAAAAGGTTTCAGGAAAGAGAGTAAGGAGTGGTGATCAAAATACACAGAGACTGCTTAAATTTTTTAAAACCATGTAGTAAAAGACACTTTACTCTTAACCCCCCTCATAGTCTTCCCCTCGCTTTGAGCACACTTATTCCATCATTCTCGCTACTTTCTGAAGCAGTTCTGAATGTTCTTTTTGTGAGTGTCTTTGCCAGATATGATAAAAAAAAATTTGATGAACTCTGCTGCTGAGTGCCATCTAATGGAGATACAGGCTCAGAAAAACATGACACTGTGTCCTCACCATCTGTTCAATGGATCTGATAACTCACAACTTCTGGATCATCCCCAAAGTCGGGTGACCATGAAAGGTCAAAATTTTGAATCAATTCAGGACACTGAGGTAGCCACTGCTTCAGAAAGTGGCAAGAAAAATGGGGAAGGAAAGGAAAAGAAAAAAATGAGAAAAGAAGAATAAAATGGAAACAAATCTTTGTAAATAAGAAGGGGAAGAGGGGTTGGAGGGAGAGGAATGGAATGGGAAAAAAAGAATCAAGATGTATCATGTGCAAGTACAAATTCCCAGTGATGAATGTGATCATCATATATACCCAAAATGTTCCAATAAACTTAACTTAAAAGAAAGAAAAAGAAAAATGGGACAAGCACATTCAAAGGCAGAGGAAGGGTTTTGAAGGGGATTCATGGCAATGTGACTTTTACAGTAATTTTTAAAAATCTAAATCTTTTAACTTTCACTGTATTAATCAATCATACCTCATGCATCAGGCTAATGTGGAATCCACTGGCCTTCATTTTTCTTTTAAAAAAATCCACATCTAATAGGAATGGGCCCGCACAATACCTCAGAGTCACGTCGCCTGAGGTTCTAGTTGGCTTTAATTCTCTTCATTGTAGTCCATAGGTGATATCAGGAGGACATCGCAGCCAAGCACAAATGCGCTGGGAGATGGCTATGTTTCAGCAACAGGATTCCTACAAAGATTTGTAAATCCAGGTACATATCTACAAGCAGTCTGAACCCTGTAACTGAACACTGTAACTGAAAATACTAGTGATGCATGTGATTAATTTGGAACTTCTGTTTCATTTTCCATCATCTCTGACTTCTCTGATAATCTATTTTATAATTTAAAGATGTTAGTTTCAGTTTTTATTAAAATACTATTCAGGAAAAATGCAAAATACTTATAATACCTTGTTTATGAAAATAAGGAGAATAGAGAAGTGCATAGATTTCATCTATTTAAATATATTTAAGCAAACACATGGGGGGTACTCATTAGAATGACAGTAATGTTGTATGATTGCAGTTTTTATTATCACAATCCAATATTTTACTGGTAAGGATAAGCAAACAGAGAATGTATTTTTTGAAAGTTTGCACATTTAGCAAATCTTAGGAAAACACGTACCTCTCACATTGCCATTATTATCTTCCCTTTTATCTCAATTAAAATTCGCTATGGAACTAGACCTGTCAAGTGAAACTTTTAAACACTGAATTATTAAACTTTTAAACATTGAAACATTAAGCATTGAAATTGTTATATTAACCCAAGTGTCAACATGAAATTCATATTTGGAGAAAATAATAAAAGAATCTGGTTGAAAATTAGTGAGACTGATGTTACTGTGAAAGTTTTGCATAACCTGCGATGGAATTAACATTTCAATAGCCATGGAGATAACCTACCTGTTGAACACCTTGAATACTGTATCCGCGGTGGGATCACCGGTTAAGGTCCTTTCTTCTCTCCTGTAGGATGTGCCTCTTGTGTAGGCAAGAATCGGGAGACATTCTGCCTTACAATGCGAACCATAACAAGGTAAAAGAAAAGAAAATGAATAGCATCTCAAGTTTAGGTAGAAATCAATTCATATCAAAGGACAAAGACTTGGCTACATCTAAAACTAAATCCTGGAAGAAAAATGGAAAATACTTGTCCTTTTCCTCCCACTTTCATTGTTTCAGATTCTGAATTGACTAGATGTTGGGTACTTTTCTCTGAGCTCCTGCTATTCTGCATTTGGTCCTAATTTCAACCACCTTTAAGTTGCCTCCACCCTTTGAGCACCGTTATCCCTGAAATCAATAAAGGGAAAATAAAGGAGACCAGCATTTAAACTGCTATTTCGTGGTTTTCATTTGTATAAATTCAGTTTGCTCGTTCATTTTTAAACATTAGTTTTAATAAATTTCTCTTTTGCTGTTTGAAAAATTGTCCCTTTTGTTACATGTTCTTTGTTTGTTTGTTGATAGTTTTTTTTCTCTTTACCAACATAATCTGATAGGTGATAAAGGGGTTTTAAATTTTTTTCCTGTATTTTGTTTGTCATTGATCTCATTTCTCCACTAAATTCTGAGGCTCTATGTGAATTTCCCAACATATCTTTGGGATTCCTAGATGCTTCATTAAACAAACAAACAAATAAACAAATCACTAGAAAGGGTATTTTATTTTATTTTATTTTTTTATATACGGGTACCGGAAGTCGAACTCAGGCTTGCCAGGCAGGTGCTTATGCCGCTGAGCTATACCACTGGCCCTAGAAAGGGTATTTTAACTATGCATTAGATGTCTGAGACCAAATATCACTGTATTAAAGTGGCTGCATTTGTGTTTATTGTAGGATGAAGTTGGCAATAGTATCCCTTTATCACAGGCTAATGAAGAGGGAAAAATGGACACAATAAAGTAATTCACACCAAAACAACAGTAACTAGTGTCACTGCTCCACACATAAAAGTCTTAGTATAATTTGAAATTGAAATTTTTATGACACTTCGCAAGGAAGAGTCTGTAACTGGTATTCATGTTATGAAAAACAATTTAGATTCAGCAACATAGCGCTAATGGTCAAATAAAATTGATATTATTAATTTGAAATTTTATAGTTTATATTTGATTTGTAACATTGGCTATAAGCATAAGGGACTCATTTGATTTTATTTTCTACCATTTTAAAAACCATTGCAATTAAAATATTTTATGTTAATATTGTTTTCCTTTAAAAGTAATATGTATATTTTCCAATTACTGGCTAAGTTAGTAACTCTGGACCAGGCTATAGCTAAGCATAAAAATTCTGAAAACCTTAAGCAAAAATAAAATACTGAATCTAGTCATATAACACGCTCAAATTTCTGGTGTTTTCTTTCTACCTTCTAGAAAATCTATGGACATAAATTTCTTATCTCTTATATGTTCCTGCAAACTTATCCCAGGAATTTAAAGGGTATGAATTCCCTAGTCAACTAATCTCATAATATCACTTATTATTTTCTTCTAATTAATAATGAAGATTATAAAAATTTTCTCTCTTCGCATTTTAAAAATATTTGCGGGTTATTTCTCAAAAATCTTTCTCACTTTTTATCTCTTTTTAAATATTTGCTTAGTTGCCTGTTTTTCTTGACTCAAACTAGTTAGAAATTAAGAGAGCCATAATTTAAAGATACTCATGTCATTATATATACATATATTTCTGTTATGGTTTCAAAGTTAAAAGGTTATTTCATGAGTCTTCCATAGAACTATGCTAAGATATAATTGTCCTCCATTTTTTCTCTGGAAAATCAAGAAGAAAAGATTAATATTCTCTAAAAAATTTAGATAAAATAAATAATTATATAATTTTAAATGCAGAGTAAAGAATATATAAAGACTTTGGAAGAAATCATAGAAATAATCAGTAGCATTTTTATATTTTTTTTATTAAGATGGGAGTAACTTAGAGAAAGCACATTAATACAAAATAGCACAATCCTTATAAACTGATTCAATGTGGGAACCAAATTCAATTATTCCTTTTCCTAAAATATTTTTATCTCAATGTGCAAAGCCTCTTGGATTCTTATTCAATGAACAAAGAATGTGTACTTTTCCTGACAACCTTCAGAATTGCTTGCTTTGTAAGTCATATGACTAAAGGCTATAAAATTAAAATGGAAAAATAAAATTGTGATGGTTAATCTTGGTTGTTAAATTGATCCTCTTGAGAACTGCCTAAGGAATTAGCAAGCACACTTGTGGTTGTGTATGTGAGGTGTTTCCAGGGTGATCCGCAGGTCGCTCAGCACTCTGAGGAGGTGCACAAGCCCTACATGTAACTGACATCATCCAGTAGCCTTTGGGACATGAACGGAAAAAAAGCAGAGACAAGAGGAAGCCCCCAGGTTAGCCCATCTCTCTCCTGCCACACAGGGAGCAGCTTTCCTCCTGCACATCCTTCAGCCCTGATGTTTCTGCGTCGCCATGGACTGCACCCTGAGAGACCTAATACATCCTTCCTCCTTCATGAGGATTCTTCCAGGTGTTTTGTCACAGACAGAAAGTTGACCAACCCAGAGCATCAATATCTAAACAATTGTTATTGGTGAATAATGCTTTCATTCTCAGAACTTGGGATCTCAAAGAAAAATTAAAATCAGTTAAAAAAAAGGTTCAAAGGTGCAATTGTACACATTTGAAAGCAGGATTTAGAAAATGAGGTATATATTTGAATATAAATTCCAGCCACCCACCTAAAAAATAATGTATTGAAAGATTGTATCCTTAAAGCCAGGCACAGTGGTACACATCTGTTGACCTAGGTACTTAGGAGGCAGAGGCAGGAGCAACGTGAGTTGAGGCCAATCCCACGAACACAGACAATGCAGCACAAGCCTGTCTCAAAAAAAAAAAAAAAAAAAAAAAACTAATTTATAAAGAAAAATATTGTAAAATGTAATTACAAAACTTTAAAATTTCCTAAATAACATTACATTAGAAAGCAAATATTGGTATGTAAATAAATATTTAAATATTTCTATTTTTTAAAATTTTACCCTAGCGACATAATGAAAGAAAATTATCGACCCTTAATCTATTCAGTCCTACTAAGGTCAGTGTCTACGTGATATGTATCATGTAATGATAGCTAAATGAATGTTCTCAACTGCTTGAATAATGAGATAATTGGTGTTTATAATGAAAACTGGTGCAAAATAAATGTAATTCTTTGATGCAGTGCTACCTTTCAGACTCTAATTTTAATAGTAAAATAGGTATGTAAACTAAAAGACAATAAATTGAGAAAAATACCCCAGTTCCTATTCTGATAATTTAGCTTAAATTGGTTTCGTGTTATTTGCAGACTTGGGAAGACAAATGGCTTGTAGCACTCCTTTAGTGAAAAAACTAAAGTTCCAGAAAAACTTTCTGAGTAGGGCTTTTTCCAGAGCTTCTACAAACAAGAATTTTTAAAAATCACTTAGCATATCTGTTATGGTTTGTGTCTGGATGTCCCCCCAAATCCTCATGCAATTTTAGGTGAGGCTTTTTTGGAGGCAGCTGAATCTAGAGTTTGCGACTGATTCATAGTACAATGCTGGGATTAAGGGTGCTGGGATCAAGGGTGGGTGACTGCTGGATCAGTCCACTGATTGGAAGGGCACTGCCCTAATCCCAGCAGTCTGGATAAGATATAAGGGACAGTCTTCTCTCACTTGATCTCACTTGTTGCTTTTGCTATCTTCAGCTGCCATGAACTGTTGCCCTCTGCCATGTGCCACCCTGACTTGGAGCCAGCAGATTATGGATTGAAACCTGTACAAACTGTGAGCTAAATAAACCTTTCCTCCTTTAACTTTGGGTGTTGGGTATTTTGTACCAGCAACAAGAAAGTAACTAAGACAATATTTAAAGTTCCATTATTTGTAGTGCATTTTTGTGTCTTAGGGATACAGAGATTCCTTAATGCTCCCTTTCCAAAAAGTTGTCTAATGAGTGCAACTATGTGGATTTCATTGAGTCAGCCTGAAAAATATGCAAAGAACCCACATTTTCCAAGCTGAACTTTGTGCCTAATGCCTCACCTCTGTCCCAGAGTGATTCTCAATACATAGACTTTAACTGAGTTTCAATTATTGTACTCTGGTGGAATTTACAGGAAGCTTGCAATTAATATCTCAGGCTGGTGCTAAAAGCTTCTGTTACTAAGTAAAAAGAGAAAACAAAAAGAGAAAGCCAAATAACTAACATACCAAGCACGTGGCACAAGGTGGACACTCAGAATTCTCAGGATGATTAGTCACTGGCTCGGCTTGTTAGAATACGGCGCTGGGATCAAGATCAAAGGTAGATCCATAAGATCACAATGTGGCAAGTATCCCAAAGGCAGTCACATGCAGATGGACAACTTCCACAGAGGGGAGCTGATAAGAACCACACACAACAACCAGGTTATCTTAAACCACCACTGGTTATAGAAACACAGAGTACATGCACTATTTTTTTGTGCATTATTGGAAATGTCTTTGCTAAAATAGGCATCACTGTCCCACAAGACAAATCAAATACTGCCGTGGTTTTTTCACAAAATATGCACAGAATTTAGACATTTTGTTAAACAATGATGGGCAACCAATGAATAATAAATAGCTATGTTGCATTTCATTTCTTACTTTGCTTTAAGATGTGGAACATACCATTAAGTAAATAAATTGACATCAATTGAAAATTCTTTTGTTTTTCATTTTTTGTTCATATCCAAGTAAGGAAAAACTTTACCAGGAGAAATGGTAGAAAATTAGAAGATAAGACTATTTTAATATCATTTCCTTCAGGGAATTAAAAAAACGGAAGAGTCAGATTTTGTGACTCCAGACTCCCGGGGTAAACAGAGAGTTGCTGTTACTCTGTGGTACTTCTGAAAATTTTCTTGTCTGTTTATGAACACTATGAAGGTCGCAATGACAACGCTGGCAAGAAGCCACATTCCTGTCTCTAAGAAACTGACGCACTTTTTAAAAGAAATGTTGGCTCTGTCAACACAAATATTCTGTATGTGACCATATTTTTCTTTCACAATTTTTAAGATAGCTATTTGATGGCTTTGTACCTCAAATTGCTCGAATAGGATTTATTCTCTCTACATTACCACCATATTTTGAGCTTTTATCTTCAAACAGTAACCAAGGGAAAAATGAGTTATAACACAAAGAGTTGGAATGGATGAAGTAAGACAAATAGAATAAATGAGATTTTTGCAATTTATTTTTCACTATTATAGGCAAAAGTAAAGCCACAGCCTCCAATTTTGAAAAGCCAGCTTGAAATATCATCTTTCCAGTAATGAATACTTTATTAACTTGTGACATTTGCATACCTGCTCGTGTATCTAATGGAACTACAGATATCTCTTGTTATCGTGTTCCAGCCAGCAACCCATTGCATTCATGAAAAGGGATAGACTGCCGAGCGTGGAGAAAATCACTACTGTGTGAGCAAGCTCACGGGCTGTCACCCAGAGTGACAGAGGCTGGGATGCCCAAGGGCTGCAGGAAGCCTCCTGCTTTGGTTACCGCATGAAATGTGTGCTTCACGAGTTTCACAGAAAGAAGTACAAGGCATGAGATGGATGTGTGGTTATTTCTCTCTCTCTCTCTCTCTCTCTCTCTCTCTGTCTCCCTCTGTCTCTGTACATCTCTCTGTCTTTCTCTCTCTATATATATTTTTTTTCCTACCTAACTGTAAACAAAAGTGACACATGCACCATGAATTTGGCAGTTTCATGGATATTTTATAATAAGAGAGTCAGTCTTTTCTTTCTTTTTTTTTCCTTTGGAATCGGGAATCGAACTCAGGACCTCGAGCTTGCCAGGCAGGCACTGTACCGCTGAGGTATCCCCCTGGCCAGTCTTTTCTATTTAAGCCTAATTTATTATATAAAGTAAACGTACATAGTCAAATCATAGACATAAGTAGTCAATGGCTAAAAATAAATTTTTAAGAGTCTCTTCCTTTCCACTAGAAAAGATGTAGTGGGTACAACTTAACCCTCTTTGGAAACAGCAGTAGAAGAAAGAAAGGGAAAAAGAGAGGGAGAGAGAGGAAGAAAAGGAAGATGGGGAAAGAGGCAGGAAGGAAACAAAACAGAAAAAGAAAACATATTTGAAAATCTTCACCCCCACCCTGAGGCTATAAGGGTTATGTTTCATGCAATTATATTTTAAAAGCCAGGTAAACTTAATATAGATTTTTAGCAAATTTTACCCAATTCAAACAGTCAATATTCAGCCACCAAAATGAATGTTAAAAACAATAATGTTCAGGTAATTAATTAGCAATCTTCTCCCAAGTTTTCTATACATGGGAAAACCAATGCCAGGTATTTCTTTTATGTTTTGTTTACTACCACTACAAAGTGAATTAAATTTGATTATTGAATAGAACTTAAAAAAAAAACAACATAAAAATAAAATAAGCATGTGTTTTATCTTCATCCTAAATGGTATATGATTTTCCCTTGTGTTTATGTGGAGACAAGAGCCATTTCTATTTTTCCTTAGGTTGCGCAGTTTAATGGGAAATAAATGAGAATTAAAGGAAAAACTAAAATTACTTTTTCTAATGTTTAATTTATTTTTCATACTGGAGATCTTTTAGCACTGAAACTAACCCTGAGATCCATAAAACAATACTAACTCTACTTATTATTTATTATAAACATTCTACAGTTTGACCTCTTATTATATTTTTGCCACTTACTTAGCTATGTGTTCACATAACCAAGCAAATAAACTTACTTCACTATATGAATCTTAATTTTATTCCTGCTTCTTTTTGCCTTACATTATATTTTATCTGTGTCAAGTATTACCCATTTAAGAGTCCTTTATTTTCTTGTCTTGCCCTTTTTCCTTGTCTTAACCCATCTATAAAACTGACAGAAATAAATCATGAAAAATTATGTAGTAGGAAGAAACTCTTTCCTTAACTGAAAGCAATAATTATATTTGTTTTTCTATGGGTTTTCAGGACATGATATTTAGTGCTCAGATTCCTACCTGAGTAAGGTACTATGCTAATCTATTTTTACTGATAATAAAATTGAGGCTAAAGTGATGATTAACTATTTGGCTTTGCTCACTTCTTCAGGCATTGAGCTGAGTCTTAAAGCCTGTAGGAGTCCAGTATTTAAGCTCATAACAACATACTATTTCCCCCAGTTTTAAAAGGTGTGGATCAGATCCATCTAATCATGTGTTGAATACAGAGATCAATTATTTGTTCTCTTTGTAAGAGTCACATGGTAATCTACATGTGGTGCATAATAACATCCAAACGAATGAAGGATTAAATAATTCAAATGCACCCAATTTTCACAGTGAGTAACGGCTTAGTTGCTGTTCTCAAATGTCTTCAGAAAACTGATTTTTCAGATTTTTATCAGTCATGTTTGAAAATCTGTTACAGTATATGTTACTTTATAGAAAACTTGTTTAAAATATAAATTTTACAAATAAACATGTAAGCCCCAAGCAATAGCAGGAAATTACTCAGAGAAATACCTGATATATTACATATCCTCACTTAGGAGAGGATAATAGATTTTTATTTCAGTCTTCATTGTATAAATTTGAGTTATAATTTACATGATCTTAAAAATATTAAAGAATACATTTTTGTAAGCTAGGTGTTTATGCATAGTCATAAGGGGTTAATTGAGCACAGACAGCATATACTTGAGTGTCCAAATTGAATAATTTGATTTGTAAACAGGTGCTTATTATCAAGAAGCTATTACATATGCAATTATCTGTCTTCAATTAATTGTGTGCATCTCTAAGGAGCGACTTATAATGTCTGTTTCAGTTTCACTGGCTGTAAGGCCTGATATCTATGAACATTCATTTAACTTTTGCTATAGCTTTCAACTTTAGAGAAGACGTGGGTGAAAACAATTACCACGTGCCTGGAAGAGCCACATTAGGACTGGAATCATCATAGGCCAGGTTTAAGTCATCTCGCTACACACAAGCATTCATCTTAGGAAAGAAAAATGCTCAGACTTCTCTCCAGCATGGGCAACCATGTATTATTAAACATCTGTATGTGTCAATAAGGGATTTCTCTTAGTTCAATAACTTTTTCTCCTGGATGTATTTCTCATCCAACTAAACAACAGCCAAAGCCTAGTTTAGGTTGCTTGATCATGTGAACTATGATTTCTTCAATGAACTGGATGTCACTGCCTCAAAGCTGGGCCAATGAGAAAACACAATGTAGTCCTTCAAAGATGCCTTCAAAGTACTCCACAGCGGTCTTCACAGAGAGAGAGAGAGATTGCCTCTTTCCAATCTACTCAGTCAGAAAACACATATCTCACTCAGAGTTTGAGACACCATTACTTTCTGTATATGTGTTGCTTAGAAATTCAGTTCTGCAGACATGATGGATCCTCCTTTCCCGTTCTTCTTCTATCTCCACTACCATCTCAACCTTGTCTTCTGTTCTTACTTTTAACCCCACAAAGCTGGAATTTATAATTTCAATACACATGGGGGAAAAGACTCCTCATAGACGATACACTGTTAAGCAGGGCCAGGTTTTAACTCTCTACTACCAGGTTTTAAAGGATTGCCTGGGGTGTTCACAATAATCAATGAATCATTGCTAAATGAGTGACTTTTGTGTGCAAACACCAAAATAGTGATGTCTTTCTGGAGATCCATTCTAAAACTGTCTGTCTGAGTTTGCTGACTTTCCATCCACTCCTGTATTCCCCCACTTATTACATAGGTGAAATCCACTTTGAACCTTTGATTATAATGCACTATTGGTTTTCACAAATGACAGACAGGAACTGGTAAGAACCATGATGACAACACACACAACAGGCATGGAACCCATGTGCTTTTCAGGAAACACTGCTGTTGGATCCTAGAGGCTGAGCATGAAACAGGGATTTGAGCTCGACTTGTTTATCTGGAAAGATCGAGAGTGGGAATGTATGAAGATGGAATAAGAAAGTGAAGCCTGCCTCTACAGATCTATTAGGAAGCCAGCTGCCATAGGAAATGGCTGGAGCTTAATGCTGTGAGAGAACCCTGGCAAACACAGAGGGCTCGGAATTCCCCAACCTTGGAGATGAAGAACCTGAGGGCCTTCTCATCTTCTAGGGGTTGCAGCTAGGATGGTGTAAATGGCTCAGCTCTGCTGGGGCCATAGTGGGTGTCTACAGTTTGTAGGGAGAGTGGCAGTGGGAATCCAGAGGTCAGCCAGAGTGTTCTCAGATTGAAGCGAGGGGTGGAGCCACATGGGAAGGACAGGGATAGTGTTGGCTATGAGAGTCCAGGGCACTGACATGGACCACCTGGAGTCTGGGATGCTATTACACTTCCATTGGAGGCATTGGTAACTGGCTGGGACTTCATGGGTAGCCACAAAGGAAGGAGGGAAACATTGCGAGTTTGTCTCAGAGTGAGGCAATGTCACCCAAGAGGTAGAAAAAAGAAAGCGCTGAGACAAGCTGTATTTGCAAAGTATTGTGATTTGAGGCACAATGCATAATACTCAACACTATTCATCCAGGTATTTATTCCACATCTGAGAAATAAAAAGTAAAATTGAAATATTACTTTCTGCAGTAATATCAAGAGACCAAATCTGTCATTTTATTCAATATTCAGAATGAAAGCCAGTAGTCTTCTTTCTTTAAAATGTATTTATTAGCTTTAAGTGCTACAGCTTTAATTCCGAAAGGGTTTATTTGTTACTTTTCATAAAAGAATAGTCCCATGTTTCAAAACAGATTAATTGAAATTATTCAAATCAAGTTATATATACATCCCTACTGTGTATATTCACCAGAGCTTGACAAGAAAAGAAGTCCTAATTATTTTATGGATAATTCCAGTTAAACGTGAATCTTTCCAGGAGGGCTCAGGAGTCTTCATCTCCACATAGTTTTTAGTGCCCACATTTACTTCATAAACACCATCAGGGTAAGCATATTGCTTTTCAAGATTATTATTAAAATATTGCTTTAAAAGGTAAAATCCTTCCCTGACTAATAACCTAATAAATATTATTAAGACATTTATTTTAAAGATTAAAAATATTCCCAGTTCTTCATTGGAAACTAAAATTTTCACCGGGCATGGGGCCACATGCTAGTAATCTCAGCTACGCAGGAGGCTGAGGCAGGCAAAACCTGAGTTCAAGACAAGCCTGAAAAACTTAGTAAAAGCTGGGAAAACCATGTAAGAGTTCTTCTATTTTTCCCACCTACAGTTCATCTCCATGCCCTGTCAACTGAACCCCAAAGCACATCCTAATTTAAATCCAGAAAGGCTTAGTCTGTCTTCGTTATTACCACCCATACTAAATTACCACCATCCTAGGAGGTTTCTGGCAGTATCCTAATTTACCTCCTTGCTTCATACCATCAATACACTCAGAGTCCATTCTCAATATTGTAAAACACACCACAGTGGTTTTTAAAATGGGAATAAGTTTATTTTGGTGTTTCCTACTGTAGCTATCAGAACGTGCTGTCATGAAAGCGTTTTGATTAACTCGGTTATTGTGAGCTGCGGTGTGTGCTGGGGAGCACAGGTAGTTTAGCGCTGTGGCAGGATAAATGAACAGTGAGATTCAAGGCAGGAAAGCTAGTGGCAATAAGTTGATAGAAGGGCTTTAGGCTTTGTTAGGAACTTTTGATTTTATATTTTTGGTAGGGCACGTGATCAAGACTCCTTGTAGGATTTAGAAAAAACCTGTGTATCTTTTCCAACAGGAGAAAATCACTTAGCATCATGTTTAGAAACATAGTGCATATGTAATTTCATTGAGCACCCCGACCCACTGTATACCATTCTTGGACCAGGATTAAATATTCTGCAGAAAGTATTTCGGATGCACAGAATGATGCCAATCAGTGGGGCACTGTGAGAAGTGTGTCACAAAGGACTTTGTACCTAGAGTGGATGTCAGAAAGACAATCCTGGAGATGAGAAGAATGGTTAGGAAATAATTTGTTAAGTCCAGAAATGTTAAGTGAGGGAATGATGGATTTTTACACATTATCTATCAGATAATGTGTAACTGTTGGAAGTAACTATTGGAGGAGAGTTGTAAATGTCTGTCCCCAAGTTTCCAGGGTGGGTTCCTTGTACACACCATTCTGTTTTGATTCCTGGTCACAATTATTAGTGATGCCTATTGTCCACCTTGCTGAGTGCATTTGCAAATGCAGGATGAATATCAATTTTGGTATTACAAATCACTTTAGCAAGAGCAAAAATTTGCAAATATTGAATCTGCAAATAATCAGGATGAACTACCATTTTTATATTTAAGTGTCTTAAAATACATATGCAAGGGAAAACGTAATGTACCAACCCAATATACTCAACACCCATCCTCATCAGATTTTTCCTACATTTTTTAATTCATTGTTTTCTTTTCTACTATGCTTTCTGAAATGGTTTTAGAATTGATTCTAAGTACTGTGTCATTTCATTATAGGTATTTGTTAGAGTAAATAGATTTTCATTTATAATATTTTTTCCACTATACCTTAAAACACCTTACAAAATTAACACTAATTCCTTTGACTTGTCTAATAGAAATTCTACATCAAATTTTTAAGGTTCTTTATGGTTTTTTTTCCTCCTTACAGTGCTGGTGATGAAACCCAGGGTGTCATGCATGCTCATCAAACACTGTACCACTAAACTGCATCTTCAGCCCTCTATTGACTTTTTTAAAAGATCCATTGTGTACTCACGCTCATAGTAATATTATTCAGCATAAGCAAAGGTGAGAACACCCAGTAGTCATCAACCAATACGTGGATTTTTAAAATACGTTTTTCGCATATACTGAAATGCAAAATGTAAGGAAACATGGGTGTGTTGTAGAAGAGGGATAATATTTGAAGACATTATGTTAAGTGAAATAAGTCAGACAGAAATGTACAAATATTATTAGTCTACACTTACGAGATTCCTAAAATAGGTAAATTCATAGGGAACAAATGTAGTAGAGTGGTAACTGAGGGTTACAGTTTGGAGAAATGGAAGGTTGTTGCTTGATGGGTACAGATTTTTAGTTAAGGATAATAGAATTGTTCCAGAGATGGCAAGTAGTGACTGTTGCATCAAAATGTGGATGTACTTAATGCCACTGAGCTCTATACTTACAAATGTTTAAAGTGGTAACCTTTATGCTATGCACTTGTATTACAGTAAATAGAATCTATCCCACAATACAATGAGTAATATTTTAACAAAATATACATTTTCTCAAATACCTAAATAAAGTTAGCAATTTTCTGTTTAAAAAGTTAAAAACTATTTAAAATTTAAAAACTGAAATGTTTTGCTTTGTTCATTTGCCTCTTTGTCGTATCAATTAATATGTCCCCTAGATCAACGTTCATCAAAATTTGCATGGAAATTTGGCATGGATTTCAGATAGGTGCAAGCCTGAGAATTTATTAAAAATGAAGGTGTTGGGGTCATTCCTCAGATCAGAACTAGAAAGTAATTTAAGTGTGTATTTAAATTTGAAAAGCTCTTTTTATCTCATGTATTTCCTCTTGTAAGTGGAAGTTACCCACATGAGTTTAATTGTAATGAAGTTTGGAATGACTGATTGCCCATTGCAATCCACTGGGGAGAACTTTTTAAAACTCCAGAAGCGTATCTCCTGCTTCTACAGAACTGATAGAATTGATTTGAGGAGCAGCCTGGGCATTGTTTGCTTGTTCGTTTGCTTGTTTTTGTGCTTGTTTGTTTGAAACTATTCAGACAGTTCTACTACAAAGACAAAGCTGAGAACAGCCGCAATGTAATGTCGTCCTGCTGCTAATGACGCTAAGAATTCTTAGGAGGTTTTTATAAGGAACACAGAGTCCCATCTTCGCAACATCTACCAACCACCCTTGATGAAAGAAATGTCCTTGAATTTAATGGATTTTATGATCTCAAGTCAGGACTCTATGAAGACAATAACAATACTGATGTATTACCTGCCCCTTTAGTGCCTTAAAGGATTCATTTTTCTTTCACAAAATACTTGTAGCAATACTCAATATATGAGAAAAATGGAATTCAGTGTTTAAAATAAAGCTTCAAAGCACAGAAGAAATTTTGATTTTCAAAACAGATTTCCTTGAAAATATTTATCAGTTTGAATTAAATCTTACAAGGAATAATATACCAACATATTAACATAAAAATCTGTTAAGCGTATCACTAGAGTAATTTTTAAGATAACATACAATTCAAATAGTCTGAGTAAACTGGCTCTAAATCAATAAGATCACTGTGGCCCTTACAATATTAAAGCCATCTGTTATGGTTCTGATCTAAAATGTATCCCAAGCCTCTTATTCAGAGATAGGGCCTAGCTGAAAGTGTCAGGTCACTGGGGGCATCACATGGAGGGGCATATTCTTGTACCCAGCTTCCTCCTTTCTCTGTTTGCCTCCTTGCCACTATGCAGTGAACGGCCTGCCTCCAGCATGCCTTTCTACCATGCTGGCCCTGCCTCGGAGCCCACCGACCCAGTGAAACTGGGAACCAAAATCAATTGCTCCTGCTTCATGTTGCAGTTGTGGGATTTTGTCCCAGTGACGAGAAAGCTGAATAAGATACCATCAAACAGATAAATGCATTGAAAGCAGCTCAGAATGGCATACAATATTTTATAATATAGATGAAAGTTGACATGCTGAGAAAATTAAAAGGCAACCACATTTTAACTCACACGCTAAGATTTGTGTTGTTTATAATGATGTGATTTCTAAGGATCCCTTTTACATTTTACCTAATTTGACAAGGTAGAAATGAAAGAAAATCCTCTTTATCTGGACCCTCTGACAGATGGAGGGATATGAGATTTGGTAGAAAGTACCAAGCAGAAGCAAACACACTCAAGGAGGACCGGAAGGGCATGAGGAGGGTTGCAGAGGACTAAGCCTGGTGTGGGGGTCCCTCTATACTGTCCTCACCTTGAGCAGAAGAAAAGAAGAATTTGTTAAACCACCAAAACACTGAAGATTTCTCATTGGAGGACAACTACGAATTTGTACTGGCTTCTTCTCAACCATCAGTGTATCATGGCATATTAGTGGATCAATTTATTATGATACAATTCCTTTATATACTCCAATTTGCTTTCGAGGGGACATAATATTTGACCTTCACATTATGGGTTACTTAGGGCTAGCATTATTATCTCCAAAGAACTTGAGGTTTAAATTTTGACTTGGCAAAACGGGGATCTCACATGTACATTGTGATCATCTTATCATTTGTAGATCTAGAGATCTGCAGTGTGATTGCTGTGCAGACGAAAGAAGCCAGGCTTACTGTAGAGAGAAATGTATTTGAACCTTTTTACATTCAGATGCAGGAGCTACAAAGAGCTCATGCTATAGCGCTCAAGGATTTCTACATAAAAATTCCACAAAGTGGAAGGAGTCACAATATAAACTAAAGGAAAGAAATATAAAACAACCTTTGAATGAGAAGTTAGAAATGGATGTATAGGCAGATGATTCCCTAGGAGCAAAGAAAAATTAAAAGAAAATAGAATGAGTGGGTTATAGCCTTGAACATGATAATAAGCAATACGATTTAATAAAACTATAAATAAAAGCAGCATGTGGATGTAATTATCTCTGCTTTGGAATCCTAGAACCCTACCTATTCCAATGAAATATGGCTCACTTTACTTTAATTGCATGAACTTGCCTAGTTAGAGAGACTTCTTGGACAATTGTTCCATGGAAGTCCTAATATCTTTGTAAGTTGAAAGATGTGTCCTAGAAGACAAAAAATAGTGAAATAAGGACGGGAAAGAATTGGGAAACTGTAACAATAAAGAAAAAGGACAAATAGAACTTTCTTTCCAGTAACAATTATTGGGTTAGGGGATATATATATATATATATATATATATATATATATATATATATAATGTATACGTGTGCATTTGTGTGTGTGTATTTAGAAGAAACAAAGTAATTAAAAAAATTCTACATATTATTTACTCTGAGTAGACAGATGTTCCATGTAGAAAGTTGCCTGTGTCTTTATATTTCCCATATAAATCATTTTCTGGAGGTCTTGGACAATAATTCAGTTGACATAGCTCATTTATTCTCCACCCTGCGATCAAGAGCTAAATGCATGGGGTAAAGCAAGACAGCTGCTGACTGAGACCATCCAACCAGCCTCTCTCAACAGAGACACCAATTTTGACAGCTGGTCACACATCACTCTACCTTCACAAGAAGTAAGACTTCTGAGAGACCACAGTGTGTACTTTTAGTACAATGAAAAGGACAGATGCTTAGAAGAAGGCAGAAAGGGAAGAACTGTCTGTGTCACACCTTCTCCAATTCCAAGGAGTAGCAGCATGGAAAGCGACACCTCCCTATGAAGGACAAGGAACTGAGTCAAAGAACAAAGCTTCAGTCATAGGACTTCAGTTCAGCCAGCATGACTAGTGGGTGTTCACAGCAGTCTCAGGTGACCAAGCTGCCTCAGTAGCAAGCAGCCCATGGCACCAAGGACCGTGGAACTGCCTTGTTCTCTGATAGTCTTGGAGAGCGGCAGGCTGTGAATATGATCCAGCCTCGACGTCACAATTCCCTATACCATTTCTCCCCAGACTTCAGGCAGCATAACACAGAAAAAGTACTATATTTGTCCACTCAGGGTAGGTACTAAGTTAGTATATAAAAGCCAGCAGTGCCCTCCACTCAGATAAGGTCCAGAGTCAGCCAGAATCTTGTGATCACAGGCAGTGGCTGTGGATAAGGTATCTGGGGCTGCCCTGGACTAAGGACAGCCTTGTATGCAGTGGACTACACTGTGCCCTCCTATGGTTCAGTCAAAACAGCAAGCCAACTACTGATGTGGTACAGCACCAGGCTTCGGGCTCCATCTAGTGCTAAGGCAGTGGCACCACACCAGCAATGAATTAGTGATCAACGTGGACTTATAGTGTCATCAAGTGCTGAAATAATGGAAGTGTCTGTAGGTTCTGACAAAATAGATGCTCTGCTTAGAATTTCCAATAACTTTCTCATATAAGAGAAACCATGCAATATTTAACTTTTGCAGATATGAAAGGTATCTAAGGATGGAAAGATAGGGGAGGGAAGGGAACAGAACAGATGGCAAAAAGGATTAAGTAAGAGAAAAAAAAGATTAAGAATATATATACCAACTCCTTCTGATGAATGCATTTGTTATGTGTCACAAACATATAACAATAAAAAACAAATTAAATTATAGAAACTAAGGAAAACAGTTTCTAAAATGTATAAATGCTCAACATTCTAGTCAGCTTTTCATTGCTGCAAACAAACATGTAACAAACATAGATTAAAAGAAGAAAACTTTATTTTGGCTCAGTTTCACAGGTTTCAGTCTATGATCATTTGGTGTAAGGCAGAAAACTCATGGGAGAAGGGCATGGCAGAGGCAAACTGCCTACCTCACAGCAGCCAGGAGCACAGTGGGAAGAAAGGTGCCCATGAGTGAGGGCCAGTGGCCAGATATAGTCCCCAAGGTCAAAACCCCAAAACCAAAACACTTCAAGTACATGTAGGTTATGTTTCTCACAACCTCCCAATAATGCAAGCAAAGTGCAATCTCATTAAAGGATTAATTCATGGATGAGGTTACAATGCTCATTATCCAACCACCTTCCAAAAGTACTGCCTCTGAACACAGAAGGTTTTTAAGGGATATTTTACATCTAAACATTAAAATTCAGATCATGAAGACTGAAATAAATAGCTGATCTTTTAAAGCTCACACAATTTCACATACCAACAAACATCAGGATATTTTGGGGAACTAAGACGTCACCTAATGCACAAAACAGAATTCCAGAAACTGAGACTATGGCAATTCATGTGAACTCTCAAGTGAAGTTATTTAAAATATCAATTTTAAGGAAACTTCAAAATGTGAAAAAACAAAGAGAAATGATTCAGTACTCTATCAGGTAAACTAGACAGAATGAATAAAGTAATTTAAAATATCAAGCAGCTATCCTTGAGCTAAAAAGTACACCAAGGAAATTCAAAAACAGAAAGCATTAGTAGCAGAAGATGTCAGGCAGAAGAAGCATTACTTAGTTTGAAGATAATCTGGTTGAAAATATCAAAAAAGCAAATATTAAGAGGAATGAAGAAAGCTTAAGGGGATTTTGGGACATCATTTTTAGAAGCATATATTTGGGTTATGGGGGTTCAAGAAAGATGTAAGTAAGTCAAAAGAGTAGAAAGTGTATTCAAAGAGAAATTTTTCCAAACTCAGAGAAGGATACAAATATTCACGTACAGGAATCAAAAATCACCAGATTCAACACAACCAAATTTTCTGGAACAATAGTGTAACGAAGATACTAAAGGTTAAAGATAACCATAGGATTCTCAAAGCAGCAAGAAGAAAAACAAGCAGATAATGCATAAATGTTTCCCATACACCTGGCAGCACAGTGCTCAACGGAGATAATTATCCATTCAGGTGTTCCTTGCAAATGGAATCAGAAAGAAGGAATAGCCTTACTTACAGTATTTGAAGGAGATAGTAAATCAAAAAAACAGTAAAAAAAGACAAGGAATGTCACTATATAATGACAAAGGGGTCGAGAAGAAACAATAATTCTAAATAGGTATGCACTCAATATTAGAGCACCCAAATATATAAATCGAGTATTAATAAAGCTAAAGGGAAACATAAACTCAAATATAATAATAGTTGTGGGCATTCACAGCCTGTCTTCAGTAATGGACAAAAAATCAACAAAAACTCAGCAGAGTTAAACTGAACTCTAGACCAAATGGTGAGAGATACACCTACAGTACCTTCCATCCAAAAGCTGCTAAGGTACGCTCTTCTCAACAGCACATGAATCATGTCCCAGATAGATTACACATTGAGCAAAAAAACTTCCTTTGAAAATTTTAAAATCTTAAATCATATAAAGTGTTTTATCAGATCATAACAAAATAATACTATAAACCCACACTGCTTTGGAAATTATACAAATACAAGGAAATTAAATAACTTACTCTTGAACAACCAGTGGAACAATAAAAATATCAAGTAGGAAATTTGCAACTTTCTTGAAACAAATGAAAACAGAAACAAAACATACTAAAACTTATTGGACACAACAAAAGTGTTACTAAACCACAAAGAGATATTACCTCATTCTAGTTAGAATGGTGATTAGCAAAAGGACAGAGGATACCAAGTTCTGGGAAAGGTGAGGAGAATGAGACCATTTGCACACTAGTTGATGGGAGAGTTGAATAGTATAGTCAGTTATGGAAAATAGTACGGAGGTTCCTCAAACAGTGAAGAACAGAACTACCAGATAGCCCAGGAGTGGGTGTACAGCTACAAGAAAGGAAATCAGTCTGTTGAAAAAGCATTTGTGCTCCCATGTTTACTAAACACTATACATAACAGCAAGAAATGGAAGTAGCCTAAATAAGTGTCCATCCACTGAAAAATGGATAAAGAATATGGGATACATAACCACAATGAAATACTATTGAGCCACAAAAATAATGAAATCCTATCATTTACAACAATATGGATGAACAGGAGATCATCCTCGTAAGTGAAATGTCAGGCATACAAAGACAAGTATCACATGTTTTTATAAATGTGTAAGGAAATGTTTAACCTAATTTAAACATTATACAAGGTGCACATGTGTTGAAATATCACTCGGTCCTTGTTATAGGCCATTATGTTTTTATATAGCAACCAAAGGAATTTTAACTTAATTTAAGATAAAAAGTGTTTAATCCCAAAACGTAAAACAATTTTTAAAAAAAGAAATACTGAATGAGGAGATAGATACTTTCATATGCTTTCCCCGATGGGAACTTTACACAGTGCATATCTGTATTGAAATTACAAATGTGTACAATTTTCATGTTTCACTTTCTTTCATTGATTGTTTTCTTGTTTTGCAGTTCTGGGGATCAAACCTAAGTCTCATACATGCTAGACAAGAGCTGCATTCCCAGCACAGTTAAACATTTTTTAAATTTAAAAACCAAAGAAATGTAAATTAACTCAATTTAAAGTGATGCTGAATGGAGAATAAACAGGCCTTAAATATCAACATGAATATTAATAAATGAGTATCGACGATATAGGTGCCTAAAAAATGAATCAAATGATTCAAGTAGCTCACGCTCAGGGAAAACCAATCACGGAAAAGTGGCTCTCTCCTCTATTTAACTGTCAAGAATTATTTGGCCACAATTAGGCCTTGTGGACTCACATAACTTTGTACTGATATCGTGTTAATGCCTAGTCTGATATTTTTTAAAACAGTAAATTAGGTAAAACTTGACCCATCTTTGGAAGATTTTTCCACTCCAATTTGCAAAAGGGGATATTTAAGCTTTGTACTTACATCTTAACTCTGTCATTTACTAGTTGTGTGGCATTTAGATATTCATTTAAATTCTGTGGTCTTCAGTTTGTGCCTGTGTACAATAAGACTGAATGAGACCTAGAATTAGGTTTGTGATAAGAAAATAAAAATGGACTTCAGGGCATTAGAGGTAAATCACACTTTGATGCTATTCCATTGATAGAATTAATTCTTCTGACAAGCAGGTTAATATGCTGATAATTTAGGAAAATCTAATAGATTATTTCTTGGTTTATATAGTAGCATTTAAATTAAATGTCCCCAAATTACTTTATATGCCACCTCAGTGAGTATTTCAATTATCTATTCATGTAAGCAATACCCATGAGGCAACGCCTATGTTCCTGGTATCGTGCTATGCATTAGGCATGTGATGATGTCCCTGCTGCCTAGAAAATAGAATCTAATAGAGGAAGCAAAGTATAAAAAGAAGTGGCACACAGTGAAAAGCAAATAGAAGAAAAGAACAAGGAGCTGAGAGACGAGGCATTGAAGAATCTACATTGGATGTGGACATGGTGGAAGAAAATGAAAAGAGACTTTCAAGCAGCTCATCCTAACTGCAAAATATGAATAAAACCTTGAGGTGGGAAAATGGCCAGTGTGTTGAGAAAGTAAAAGGCCATCACCACTTAAGGATGCTCCAGAAAAAGACAGCCCTAGGTGAAAAGGAGAGACAGAGAAAGATGCATATCTTGAGCATACTTCAGGTTTTATGGTACTACTTACGGACAACAGAAAGCCATTAAAGAGGCTTTTAAGCATGCAAGTGATGAAAAGTTAGTTACATTTTACACAGAATGCCCTGTCTTAGTCAAAGTTAGTCAGGAGGACAGTAGCAAAGCTTAGCAATTCTTAGAGACTTTCTGGAAAGGTACTTTGGTGCACTGGTACAGAAGATGGAAGAAAACATCATCTGTATTTATGAGCTAGGCATACACTCATAGTGAAACCAACCTCCACAGTAGTGGAGTTTGGAACTCGTTTGCTTTTACCAGCGTTATCCAGTTTGTTAGTCCATGCATGGATCAATTGGGGTTCACTGGAGGAACAGATTTAATGTGAAATATAAAGGCATCACAAGGTAAGCTTACAATAGTTGCCTGCAGATCCAGGTGTGGAAAAGTGCAAAAGGTCTATGTGCTGGGGATCTGAAGAACACAGTTGAAAGTTGAAGGCCTGAAGCTCACTACAGAGTCCTGCAAGAGTTTGTTTCAGGAAGCCAAAAGGTCTGTTCTGGAAGCCTGGAGACAGACGTCCAAAGGAGATGGAGAAGATCTGACCTCCTCAGGAGCAGAAGCAAGACTTCCTTCTTCTTTCCCTTTTTATTCCATCCAGGCTAAGAGCTTATTGGTTGGAGCTACCCATAATGAGGGGCTTCCCTCTTCAGCAATCCATCATCCAGACATACCCAGAACTGTGCTAACTCAATCAACCAGGCATTTCTCATTCAAATTGACAATAAACTATCACAATGCATAAAGAAAATGGAGAGCAGAAGGCATTTGCAAGAGTCTGATTACTGTGCATAAAGTAACATAAGTAGGGAGGAAGGGCAGGGAAGTCAGGAGGGAATTGACAGACAGTAAAGGGTGGGATTCATGGGCCAGTAGTCACCAAGATAGTGTAGAGTTACAAATGACACAGGGGGACAGGGTCTTCTTTACCAACTGAACTGAAAGGATGAACTAATGCGTTTAGAGATGCTGCATCATTCTCCATGTGCAAGTCAGAAAATTATAAAACACATTAAAAGAAACTAGAAGACTGAGGCACAAATGCATCAAAGGATAAACAAGTGGAATGTTGCACTTATATTGCAGTTACACATCGCTTCTGTAGCTCGGCTATAATGCCTCAGTGACATCCTAGCAATGTGTAGAATGTCTATTACTCAAGAGATATGCCCTGGATTTCCTTTCCAATAACACTAGCATGTGATTTATATGAGTTTTACTGCAACATCAGTAAAAGCTGAAAAGCTGTCAAAATCAATATAAATTAGTGTTAATGCAGAATTATCTCAGAATTTTAATAACATCTTTCCACAACCTTTTAAGCTGAACAACTTGTTAGCAGTGCAACTGGTCTGTCATTTAAAAAAAAATCATTTGCCTTATTATTTAAGGGAAATAACCTACAGCATTTGAAAATATGGTGACAGGAAATAATGTATGAGAGTAAAATATGGCATTCAGGTAGTTAAGTTCAAAAGGACATGAAGCCCTATTCTATTCTAAATTCTATTCTAAATTCTATTCTAAAATATGCTGATGTCTACATTCAAAGCACAAAAGCTAGTATATTTAAAAATTATTTATCTTTCTCCTCTCTGTAAGCCACTATCCCCTTAAATACACATACATGTAACACTTTTCTTAGGCTACACCCTAGAATGAGCTACAGGCAGATTGAAGTGTGTGTGTATGTGTGTATACCATGTTTTAAATGATATATAGAACAACGCAATGATTGGATTAGTTTGTACTTTAGATATCGTAAAATATAAAAGAAAATAATTATTGTTAATGTGAGAGTAGAGTTAAATTCAAATTCTGTTCAATTCAGAATAGAAAAGATTTCTGTGTTTCTTATGTGCAAGGTTTTAACTATCAACAATTAAAATCATGTACTTGTGCTCAAGGAATTCAAATCTGTTCACTTTTTAAATTTTCTTCTGTTCATTTAGCATCTCTAAGTTTGCAGCAATATAGTCTTGGGATGTTCACACCCTGGTTGCATTTAACCCTTCTGGATAACCATGTTAACTGAGTAAAGATATATTTCAAACTTAGAAATTTGCTTGAGATATTTTAACAATGCTTGCCCTATTTTAAACCACAGAGTTTTACTGATGCAAAGTACATATTGAATTTAAGTGCCAGAGCCATAATATTAAGCAGTATATTAAAATCTTTCCAGAAAGTTGATACCATTTCAGTAGACATATCTACACATTTGTTCTTCAAGTCTCTCTCTTTATCTTTCTATCTGTTCTCAGCTACCACAGATTAACAAGAAGTGCTTAATAAAATGATCCACTGATTACTGGATTGGAAACATTTTTATAAAGAAAATGAAAATTAAATTTAAAATCAAGACACATCAACTTCCCTTATATACGTGCAGTTCTAACTGCAAGCATGGAAGCAAGTGCTTCCCTGCAAGAAGACTGTTTTATGCGCCTTTAAATTTGAAACTCCCTACAAATTGAAGAGGAATGTCAGGAAAATGCATCTGTTTAGCCCATTGCAGTTTGGGGAAAATTCTTTAAGAATATTGCATTAGCATCAAAATGGCAATGTGCAGATTGGAAGGATATTATAGTTTGCAAAGTCTCACCGCCTTCACTTTAGAACAGAGAGGCAGCACTGGAACCATCTGGGTTGAGAGCTGTTGGCTGCCTATATTCGATATTACTGCTTCCAATTGCAAAGCAGAGAGACAGAGGGAGAGAGAGGAGAGATTCCCGGTGTATGCCCTCTGGCAACACCAAACCTGACAAATCAAAGAGATTTGATGAATTCTGAGCATTCAAAAGCCACTTAATACATCACCAGGATTAGTGCTGTCTCCAGAAAACGTTGCTTTGAGTTCAGGCTCTATTTGTGGAAGAGAAATGAAGAATAACAGAGGCTGTTCAGTAAATGATAAAGAAATAGAAAACAGGAAATATGAAGAAAAAACCTAAAGCTCAAGTCAGGGAAGTAAGCGTAAGGCTAAAGCATAACTTCCCTTTCATAACCAGTGAAAGGTATAAAAGCCCTTTCTCACTGTCTCTGTGTGTGAAATGTACCAGTGCTATACCACACAATACGCAGCAACAATCACAGGCACCCGTGATGGTGACAGGGTGAAGACCATTGCATCAGTTTCATAGCAGAAGACACCTTTAATTTAGAGCTCTATGTAATAAATTAGATTTGGCTGCAACGTGGGACATCCACACACACACTGCTCTCTTGTGCTCGCTTAGGCAGCACACGCCCACATACATTGTTCTCTTGCCATGTGAGCCTAGTTATTTGGGGAGAAGCAAAAATTCTTTACTTTGCTACCTTGTAAATAAACAGAATCTTGGTGATACCTTGCTAGGAATCTGACCTGCTTTCTGTTAAACTTTTGACCTAGTTCCTGGTGTGCTTGGTTTCAATCTACTTCCAAACACAAAACTTTGGATTATTTTTCACAGAATAGGTAAAAACATCATCCTACAACATGGAGGTCACTTCACTGAAAGATTTTAAATAATTGTAACTCACATTTCTGTAAGATTTCCAGTTAATCGTGTGCTATTACTTCATTTGATTATAGCAGCTGGCTTGCACTGTGTCTTGCATTTAATAGGAAGTGAAGAAGTATTTGTGGATTGATTAACTATATAATCTTCTTGCTCATGCAAGCAGTGAAATGTTCAGTAACCCTGGTTACATCATTACCTCAGCTGTCTGGCCCATTGTGATAATTTCCTCAGGGAAACAGCCTTTGAGAACAAACACTACAGCTTTACTGAAAATGGGAGAAGAGTTAGCCTGGCACTACATAAGGGTGTGGCTTTTTGTGTTGGATAAAGACAAAAGCTACTGCTTTGTTTACCTGGCATACCGAGTACCCCACCGCAGTCACTTTGAAGCCATGGCTAGTTCCATTAATAGCCCAGTCACAGTGATTTCTTCTTACAACATTTTTCATCATGCTAAGCAATACTTAAGTATACTTTGGCATCAGATTGCTTTTGGGTTTCATTCCATAATGTTTTCATTAAATGTGTACACCAAAAGAGGAAGGAGTCAGGGAATAGAAATTACCATTGGAAAATTGTAGCCAGGCAGGCTTCATAAATAATGCTTTGTTTTTGCTATTGATGTCAATCCGGGCAAGCTTCTCAATGCCTATCTTTGTTATTCTGAACACCACAGTTGCTAGCACTAGAGGTTATTCAGACTCTCTTCTTTCTGTAAGGAAATACAGATAGAATGATTGCAAATGAAACCATTTGAGAAGATCAAAATTGTATTTTTTCACAAACAAAGAAGACCTCAGCATAAGAATGCATGTAAAATGAACAAAACTATAACTTTATTTATTGTGCAATAACAAAACAAAGAGAAGGAATGAAAAAAGGATGATAAGCCATATGAAATGGTATTCTCATAGCATTCAGTAAATGAGTGGAAAGTACTTGTTTTTTATAGTTTAAAAATGTTACTGAGAGTGAAAGCACCTTAATATGTTCGAAACCATTTTAGGATGCACAGTTTCCCACAAAACACTCACATGAGCAATATGGGGGAATCTATTAAATGGTAGTGGGTGAGTTCTCAGGAGTTGGTACACACTAACCTGTCCTCTCAGTGTGGCTCATGCCTCTGTAAGATCCTTTCGACTAGACTATCGTGGAGACCTCTGACGTGCTTGTAGAATAGGACATGCTAAAATGGTGCATGTGGGCTCCATAAGGCTGTCTGCGTGGCTAATGTCGTGTGGAACTCACCGGACTGTGGGGTGTTCAGACAGCTGGTGACATGTGACTGCCCGCTGAGTCTGTGTGCAGTCAGAGCAGGTTAGCATCTCAGTTGGGAGTCTCGTCACCAGGCAGGGCCTGGGGAGGCTCTCAAAGCAGTGCAGGTAAGGAGCTAAGCCTGCCCTCTATGCACAGTGAGTTTGCAGGTACTCTGATCCTGTCATGGAAAAGAGTCTTTAGGACAGGTCAGTAAGAGTCATAAAGGGATTTGTTAGGCAGAAATTTAAAACTACACACTAAAATAAATAGAGTGCCGCCACTCAAGAGAGAGAGGTGCTTATTTCCTGGAACTGAGAGTGCATATGCTTCTTTTCTGGGGCGTGGAGACTTCAGGAAAATGTGGCCCGAACCACAGAGGATACTGTTCCATATTACAGGTGTGAGCCCGTCTTCTTTGTATATTTCTCAGAAGAATGATTTAAGCATTCTTTTAATTCTCTCAACCTGTTTCTTTAGCTTAGAATCAGATTCCTGCTCTTCACTTTCTCAATTTAGCCACTTTATGGACTTACAGGATCCATGGATAAAGAAAATGTGGTATTTACACACAATGGACTACTACCTTGCCATAAAGAAGGGTAATTTGAGTCATTTGTAGAAAAATGGATGCACCTTCAGGAGTGTGGGTCATAATGGTTAAAGAAGGAAGGGAGCTAAAGTAAGCAAGGGAATGTTGATATATACAGTTTTGGGTAATTTCAACTGTGTCCTGGAGTTCACAGTCCTTTTGAGAGTACAATTTTTAGATGTGATATTCCTTATCTCTTTACCTTTATTTCTTCTATCCTACCTCAGACTGAGTAAAGAATATCTATTTCCAACATGTCAGAAGGCCTCATCTAATTTATTGAGGGCCTGAGTAGAACAAAACAGCGAGGAAGGATAAAGTACCTCTTGCTTCCTGAGCTAGACCGTTTTACCTTCTCTCGCCCTTGGAGATGGGAGCTCCTGAGTCCTGAGATTGCTGGACTCTGGAATCACACAGGATCCCCAGGCCCCATCCCTCATGTGCTGCTAACACAGAATCCTAGGACCACATGGTGTAGGACAAACAGGAGGTCATTGGCTCATGATTCAGGAGGCGCTGACATCCAAGACCAAGATGTCACCATTTGCTGAGGTCCTCTGGCTCCACTACTCCATGGCAGAAAATCTAACAGAAGGCATGGGAGAAAGACTGAGGAGGACACAGCTCCTTTACAGTGATGCTACACTCCCTGCTTTTATGATAATGAATTAATCCGTTTGTGAGTTTTGTGCCAAATACTTTCTATTGTGACCCACCTCACAACTCCGCTGCACTGGATATCAGGTCTCCACCCATGAGCTGCGGAGCACACATTCAAACCAAAGTGCCCCACTTCTCAGGCCTTCACACTCAGCTGAATTACCATTCTATCTTCTCTGGTTCTCGTACTTCCAAGGGACACATTGTGGGACATCCTATCTTCCATAATTACAAGAGCCAGCTGCCATGGTAAATTTCTTTCCATATACCTATAGTTTTTCCAGTTGGTTCTGTTTCTCTGGAGAGCCCTAAATAATTTGGGGCTGGGGGAGAGGTGGATATTTCAGATGGCTTTGAAGAAGTGACAACCATGATGGAACTGATTATGGGGAAGAACACCAGGCAGCCTCCTGCATCTGAAGGAGCCAAGAGCCGACAGCGAGACTCTCAAGCCCTCCATCATAGAGCCACAAGAACGTAACTGTGCCAACAACCGGAAGGAGCTTGAAAACAGATTTACTAAAATCAAAACTCTAGAAAACAACACTGCTAGGTCCAATTTTGTTGTGTGCAGTACTGAAGATTGAACTCAAAACCACACACATGCTGAAAGCACACTCCATCACTAAGCCCCATCCTTAGGCCCCTCGCTCAAATGTTGATTGCAACCTCCCGAGACTGAGAGCACCAGCTAACGTATGCCAGGCATGGCTCATTCTCACGGAAAGCTGTGAGATAATGAATGTGTGCTTGCTGAAGGTCCTCAGTGTGTGGCGATTTGCTAGTTGGCAACAGAAATTACTATATAAAGTGACCCCAGACTGAACAGAATTACAGCCTTTGGGTACCTATGCTGCTCTGCTACTACCAGGCAGTGCATTTGGGTGAAATGCCTTCTGAGAAGATGTTGATTTTCTGTGGAGTAAAATAATTAGTGGTGCCACTAGCAAATTAAAGATGCAGAACATAAGAGGTGGAGTTACTGTTTGTGTCCAGGAATATAAGGGTAAAGCATTAGCTGTTATAAAGTATAAGTTATATAAGTATAATGATAGTACAATGTTTATATTTTGAAAATTATGTCAATGCATGTATTGAGATCTGTTGGTTAAAGTTATCTAGGAGAACAGAATCAGTAAGATACACACATGCACACACACATGCACATACATGCACACACACACATATATGAACTCTGAGGCTTAGAAGGTGAGAGGCATGAGAGTCCACAAGGACCATCTGTGTGTCTGAGAGCTGGACGACCCAGCAGCTGCTGAGCTGAAAAACCTGTGAGTGGAGGAACGAGAGGGATCAAGAACACAGCACCAAACTGAGACCAAACTCCAGGAAGCTCTCCGGAGAGTGCCTGTATGAATTTGCTTTGGAAGACTGAGGAAACTGGAGTCTTACATTCACAGGGGGCTGTACCAAGAGATGCGCCCTTGGAAGTGGAATCAGACTCCAACTCCCTTCCCCTTTCCCTTTATTCCACCCAGGCTACAAGCCCACTGGTCGGTGCCATCCTCATCAGGGTTGGTCTTCTCCCTTCAGTTTGCTGACCAGCGTGGCCTCCATCTCTGGAAAAACCACACAGACACACTAGAAGGGAGCTTCGCTAATGTGCTTGGCATTTCCTAACCCAGTCAGGTTGACATATCACAATTAACTGTCGGGATATATAGATTATAAAATCTCTATTATTGTAGAAGAGAAAGTAATATGTATACTGAACATTTGAATAGATTGAGTAAAATCTATTTAAAGCATCAATATCCTAAGATTGGTTAAAGATGCATAATAAGAAATAATTTAATTGTCTTCAGCATGCATTGTCTATGAAAGGACTGGAAAAACTCACAGTACACATGTTCCTGGATTTCATAAAGGATGTGTTTTAGTTACTTTTCTCATTGCTGAGGTGAAAAACACAACACCCAACATTAAAGGAGGAAAGGTTTATTGTAGCTCACAGTTTGTAGAGGTTTCAGTTCATAGTTGGGTGGCTCCAAGGAAGGGTGGCATGGCAGAGGAGAAACAGTTCACGGAGGGCAGAAGGCAGCAAAGCGGCAAAGTAGTGAAGAAGCAGCAAGCAATGACAGCCCTTTGGGAGGATAGCACTCACACCCAGGGTGGGGCACCCTTAATCCAGCCCAGAACTGTGCCAAACCAATCAGTGGGCTAATTTAGTAATCACACACCCTTGATCTTAGCATCACGCACTCTAGATGCATCCACCTCTGAAAAGCCCCACCTATGACTGCATAAGGCTTTGGGGGGACATCTAGACACGAGCCATAACAGGCTAGGTATTAAAGATTTTTCCTTAAAGTTTTATGAAATAGAATCTGGTGGGACAAGAGGGGGAAGCCTACTGATCATAGTATTTGCTAAAAATATTATTGGTTCAATCTCTACCGTAGGTGACCCAAGAATCTCCTCCATAAGCTGCTCTGGGGACCTGGGCACCCCATGGCTCATCTACTGTGGATGCTGCCTACCAAAGCAGAAGCAGCTGTGGATACTGCTGATGGAGTGCAAATGCAGGGGCTGCCAATGGATTCATCCCTGCTGAGACTCAAAAGTCAGACAGCTGGGGAGAACAGGCAGAAGTGGGGTGCTTATTTCCATCACCCTGGAAGCAGAGTTCTCCCCGGTGACCTCACCTTGGAAGGCCTGGTTCCCTAGAGAGGCTAGGATGATAATTCCTGGAGGACACTGGTCACCTTTGTTCTTCTCATCTACTAGCTGGTGTCTACCAAGTGGGAAAAAGGCTATTGCCTATCAAGAGGGAAAAAAATCAATCCAAAATTTCTGTCGCCTTATTGAAGAAAACGTGTCGGGATACTTGTATGTCACTCTTTCTATTGAAAACACTCATGGCTTTGAATGACTGCTCAGTCACTCCTCCAAGCCCTTGATACCTGCTGTCTTGATATCAGACTCTGCCTCTAAATTTTGTTCCACTAACATCCAACTCCTTTTTCTCCTTACCTCATCTGAAAATGGGAACAATCTCTAGAAATGGTGTTGGTATAAAATAGGTTAATAGATATGTACTACTCAACGTTTTCACCTTTTCTTCTCCCATAAATATACAATCTTATAAATTATGATTGTTTTCACCTAAAAAGTTTCATGTGTTTATCTCTGAAATGTTTTGCTATGGGTCCTCCGACTTTCTTTCAGAAATCCTCAGGAATAAAAGTTTTACTGCACCACAGTAAATTCAATAAAATGTGAACACTCACATATTTTTAACACTGACATATTTTGAACTATTAAGAATTACCTGTAAGCCAAAGAAACTGCTATCAGCTTTTGCTTGTATCTCAAGTTTATAGTTGAGGTACTACTGCGGCCTTTTGTTTTGACCCCTTTTATATCTGGACACATGAACAATTGTAGAGGCCAAAAAGTGAGAAAATAACAGAGGTTAAGGAGTCCCGTCTTTCTCTGTTGCACTTTCAAAAAGCTAACATCTGAAAAGCTAACCATACACCTTTTTTCAGGACACTCATGGTTTTCCATTGCACCTGTAATTCTCTTAAACAAATCTTTACATAAATGTATCATTTGGTAATATTCAGTAGAGTTCAAACTTACATCATTTAATTTCTTCATAATGAGTTTAATAAGATGTTTACCCTATAATACTTTTTTTTCCAGCATCACTGAGGTTTTATAGTGAATACTTACGTCTACCTCCTACAAGTATGTATAGGTTCACATCATGGGTTTAGATAATGAAATTAGAGATATTTTAAAAGATAGAATTCCAGTTATCTTAAATAAAAGTTTTATTTCAAAACTTTTTGGTGGTAATTTTCAAAATATACATAGAGAAAATAATGTATCATAAAATCCAAAAAATTAAATTACTTTATTAGTTTTCTAGTCTAGCTTGAGTTTCCATAGAACAAGCTACCAAAAATTCAGCAAAATATCTCAAGTTCAGTTGGCTCAGTGGTTCTGTGTCATTATCATGACCCCAAGTTCGTGAGGTTTTGACTGACTTCCTGTGGATTTTATCTGGCTAGAAGATTAGGCAGAATTTCTGCAATGGAGAAGAGAAAAGAAAGATGTAACTTAGAAACATCCCTCTGGTCCAGCTAGCCATGGAGAAAGCAGACCGAGAACAATTCCTGTCTCCGCAAAACATGACCACAGGGCCGGTGAGATGGCTCAGCGGCGTAAGCGCCTGCCTGGCAAGCGCGAGGGCCAGAGTTCGACTCCCGGAACCCACATACGGAAAAGGGGCCGGTGATATCGCTCAGTGGCACGGGCGCCTGCTGGCGCGCGAGGTCCTGAGGTCGTTCCCCCGGTACCCACAAAAAAAAAAAAAAAAAAAAAAAAACATGACCGCAACTTCACTGAGGAAGAAGGAAAACACCCTAGACCAGTGGTGGCTAACCTAAGGCACACATTTGCTTTTCTTTTAAGACAAAGACACGGTTTTTTTTCCTAAACTAAAACCTCAGTATTCAGGTTTAGTGGCAGTGTTGGTACTGTGCAATGAATAAGTGGGTTTTGGGGTGCAGTTCACCAAACAGTTTTGGCCTTGGTATTTAGCCCTTCTCATCCTAGAGTTGAAGTATGCCTAGGGCAGTGATGGTGAACATTTTAGAAATGAGGCCCAGACTGCACCCCAAAACCCACTTATTTATTGCACAGTACCAACACTGCCACTAAACCTGAATATTGAGGTTTTCTTTGTCCCTTCAACCCTTGATACTCACTGCACAATCATTCACAGTAGCAGTATATACAGTCCTCCTTAGGTTTAAATTTGTACCTTCCCACATCTGTCTTGTTTGCCAATTAATAGGAGTGACAAAGAGAGTGGAAGAGAGAGAGAGAGACAGAGAGAGAGAGAGAGAGACACAGAGAGAACAACAAGATAGAAACAGAGGCATAGAGACAGTTAGAGATACCTTGCAATTAGGAAAATTATAAAAGAAATGGAAGTGTTATAAAAGTGTAAGTCTCTTTTAGTTTTGTATCTTATTTGGAGTAAATTCTAGTTTTGGAACAGAGTAGCAGTCAATAACAGGATCATCATCAAACTTACCAAAGCAGAAAGAAAAATATGAAATATGGTACGAATAAAAGGAAATAAGAATCAGAATTCATAAAATGGAAGAAAAAAGGGAGGCAGAGAAAGCAAAGCAGTAAAGTAATGATAACATCCAACATTTATTGAAGGTTATTTATGTGGTCATTTCATGCTCACAACAATCCTGCAAGCTTGGCATTTTTATTTTATTTTATTTTATTTTTTTGTGGGTACCGGGGGTTCGACCTCAGGACCTCATGCACCAGCAGGCGCCCGTGCCGCTGAGCGATATCACCGGCCCCTTTTTCGTATGTGGGTTCCGGGAGTCGAACTCGGGCCCTCGCGCTTGCAAGGCAGGCGCTTACACTGCTGAGCCATCTCACCGGCCCTTGGCATTTTTAAATTCACAGATCAAAATACTGAGTCTTAGGGAGTCAAGTAACTTATCTAAATAACATGTGGGGAAACCATACCTGAAAATATGGCTGTCCAATCCCAACGTTCAAGAATGTCATTATCAATGATCAATTATAATATTATAGTGTCTAGTCTTAGTTTAGTACTGTTTTGTATTTTCTCATGAATCTTTTCTTGGCTCTCATAATAAATACAGTTCATATTAAATAAAAATTTCATCAGGGGTAAAGAATCACAGGGCTTCCAGGAATAACTGCCAAATTATGCTAATGCATGGCTGACCTTTCATACATCCTTGGCTGTAAATCTAATAGAATAATTGCCTCACTTTAAATTCCTAAATTCTTAGTTTTATAAACACTAATACTCTCTCACACCTGAATGTATGCTAGTCATTTCAAGGAAAAGAATTAAATTTTCAACAATTGATAGACGTTATTTCTATTATCTAAAATTTAAATTGTTTATTGTAATTACTATTAAGAATTTAAATGTTCTCAGATTTTTCTAGTTATTCTACTAATGTGCTTGTTACTTCTAAGTGAATCACAGGGAAAAAAATAAAACATGAGTTTGGAAATAGGCTCTCAGAAGTCCATAATAAAATCAGCTTTGAGATTTGCACTGCTATCAGTATGTGTATTGAGCAATGAAAAGTAGATTGGTGGATTTTAGATTTATGACATATCAATTAGGTGATAGGTGAACTTCTAAAGATTTCATGGAGTTTTGATAAGCATCCAAGGTCTCTGGAAGTTATTAAAACTTTATCTCAAACCAAATGAATTTTTACTTAAAAAAAAAACAATAAATCAGATAGCACACCCTGTGAAGCTAAGTCCTTACATACAAATTAGGGTAAGTTTTGAGCAGTTTGGAGGACTGTGTTTGTGTGTGTTGGTAACCATTCATTTCCTCCTCAGCTGTCTTACACCTCTAAAGTGACGACCAGCAGGCCCCAGAAATGAAAGCAGCAAAACAAAAAGATTATGGCCACTTGCTCTCAGATAATCCACAATCTGATAAAGGACATAGCATGTGAAAAATAATGACACTTCTGTGAAGTTAAGTGCTAATAGAGGATCTGGCTAGGCTTGCTGGCATTTAGAGAACAGTAATTTCTGCCAGGCATTGTGGTTAAAGCAAGGGCATTGCCAGGAAATTTCTCTTGAGAACAAATGGCATTTCGCAGAGTTTTTAGTATATTAATTAGATAACATGAGTTTCATCCAAATTCCTAACTCAAGAACCCCTCATGATTTGTGAAGCTTCTCAAAATTGACTCTTAAAAGGCCTACCTCTTATTTTCCCCCAATTCTGCAGTTTGATATTCTGGGAAGCCCTTTAAAAGCTGGTATCTTTCAAGTATGATGACCTAAGCCTTGTATTACTTACCATGGATAATCATTATTTCTCTCAAATGGGAACCTTGTTTCTTCTGTTAATAGTCAAAAACATGAAATTGTAGGATTAGTCATCCAACATAAATACAACTTCTGAGACAAGGGGTACCCAGAAGCACACAGGAGCCCACTCTGAGAGAGTCTGGCCTGGGATCTGCCTAACCAGGAGCCTGCAGCCAGCACTTGACCTTCACAGGAAGGAGCGTTTTGACATGTCCCCACACCTGTTCAGGATTATTCACCTCCCCAAATATCCCTAGGCCATTCTTCCATCTAAAAAAAACTTACTCTTTCCGTCTCAGTGCCTCCTTAGTCTAAAGCTTATTTTTATCTCCTGCAGCTTGTTTCAGCTCAGGAGACTAACAGAATTTTTCATGTACCTGCTTTCACTTCATTCAAGCTCTGCTTCCTATAAACTCCACTAGACTGTCCCAGTTTTGCAAGCATGACCCTGGAGCCTCAAACTTCCAGAGAATTCTTTAAAAACATTTTATTTGCTGTAGGTATTTTCAAGGCAGCATTTAACATAGCCATGAAACAAATCAGGCTGTATTCTTCTGCAGAATTATGCCCATTTCATTTTTATTTCTCTAGAAAGAACACTGTAACAAATATACATCTGACATAGGAGGTGATGGCCCAGGCAAACCACACTAACTGGGAGGAATGTGTCAGTGAGCATAAAAACCCATGCCTAACAGGTGGAGCAAGGTATTTTCTTAAAAAGAGAGGAAATGCACAGAACATGAGACCCAAAATAATGTCGGGCTTACGGCTGAGCACCGTGAACCAATGAGAAAAGTGTTATTTTCAGTACTTCATTTAAATCTAGCTCTGTTGGAGGTACCAATCAGAAGGTGCTCCTTCAATCCTTCATTTGCACAACTGATCAAAAGACATTGTTCCTGATCCTTCATTTACATGTGGTGGGAAAACAAGAGAAGTTTTCAATAGGACAGCTAATGATGGCACCAGGCCAAGTGGGTTTTGATAGGATGACTGTCCCCATGCCTTATGTGCATGGGGAAGAGGTCAGTCCAGGTATTTTGGATACCAAAGTCCCCTTTCCCCTTTTCTAGGGGAGCTGTGAGCTTTTCACCACCCCACTTTGACCTTGCCCTGCAGAGCGTACTTTTTTTCTGCCTTCTCTAAGTCTACACCTTTGCTGGTTTCTCTTTGTGGCTCGTCCAATTTTTTGTTCAGGACACCAAGAATCTTGAAAGAAGCCCCATGCCGCCCCCATCTGATAACATGTTCGTTTGAAGATTTTTCCCAAGGTCGTACAGAATGTACTAAAAAAGCTTTTTCCCTATATTACATACATTAGCATAATTAAGAAATCTGAAGATGTCATAAGACCCAACATCATTTCTTCCAACTCCTATTTTTACAAATGGAGAAACGTAGATGCAAAGTCTCACTACCCACTATTTTAGTATAACTTATTTTTAACTTGTTAATTCCATAGCGTGATCTGCATATTATCCGCAAGTGTTTAATTTTCATTATTGAATTGGAATTCTTCTTCCCGAACTAAAATGTTTTCATTACTTGACCTTGAGGAGTGAAGGGTGTGTTTCCTTAACTTCTTCCAAAACTGATTGAAACAGTTTGCAAAAAAAAACAAAAAACAAAAAACATGAAGAAAGAACATGTAAGAAGTGAGGAAAGTAAGGTTCCAAGGAAAATCAAGCAGGTAAAAAACAATCATTGTGAAATCAGAAATAAAGCAAGGTCATATAATTTGTGTCACAACTAAATGCTGAGTTAAAGGCAAGAACTCTGACATTCCTTTGTCCACGTTTTTACCCTTTATCCTACTCGCAGGTGAAGTCACATCAGATTACAGAGCAATCAAGTAAGCATTATTCTTTGAATAGAACCTGTTGATACTTCTATTTTTAATCAAGCCTCAAGGAAAATTGCTGACTCCTTACAGATACATGTTCTGCAGTGTTGATAGTTTTTTAATGTGTAACAATGGAGAATTTTTCCCACTGAGTGGTATCAGTGATGCAGAAAAAAAAATCTACATTGTTTGCAAAGACAGTCAAATAAGAGAACTATGAACAATATTTTATCAGAAATATTCATTATGGGGCCAGTGAGATGGCTCAGTGGCATAAGCACCTGCCTGGCAAGCACGAGGTCCTAAGTTCGACTCCTGACACCCACATAAAGGAAAAAAAGGGCCAGTGATATCGCTCAGTGGCATGGGTGCCTGCTGGTGCGTGACATCCTGAGGTCGACCCCCAGTACCCACAAAAAAAGAAAAGAAATATTCATTACTAGTTTAATAAACATATACTATCTATTTATGTTAAAAATATCTACAGTACCTCTGTCTTGGAATGACACGTCTAACATAAATATTTTTATTTTTAAAATTCCAAAATGATTATTATTTTTCTACTAGCAGATGACAATCGAGATGAATTTAAATAAAAACCATGGATTTTCACTTTCCAGAAAATGAAATAATTCAAAATTCACCTACCACATATCAAAGTTTAATTTGGTCTTTTCATATGATATGATCATCTCAGTCAACTCTCTAATTGATATTTATATTGATCTGTGAATGTGAAATATTTCTATATCAGTTACCATACCAAAACTTTCCCATAATTTTTTATGAAAAATAAAATACTATCAAAGAATAATGATTTTCTTATCAAATTCTGTATCATTTCGTATTGTTAACATCAAACGGATATCACTTAGTCCTCATGATAAGATATGCAGATGGGAGAGCAGACCTAGTTTATTTTTCAACGGAAAGGGAGAGAGCTTCTGTGAGAAAGTGTGATTAAAATGTAACACTTATCTGTCAGCAAGACTATGCCGATTCCACAAGAACGTGGAAAGAAGGTGCTAGGTGCTAACCTGTTACGCAAAGCTCTCTAACCTGCCATGCTCCATCATGTCAATTTGCGATTAACCAAAGTAAAAGTGGAACAGCTGTCAGTGGTATCCAGTAGAGTGGGGGATAAAAGGGAATACGTTTGACCTCAGAATTGCAGAAAAGGCTAAAATGTAATTCCATCATTGTAAGTCAAATTTCAAGACTCAAACACCGCAATGACTAACAAAAATTTTAATAACATGCATGCATAATTCATAGCACTGAATGGATCTCTAATATTATCAACTATTTTTAATGCTTTCAAATTAAAAAAATACATTAAAATCTCCAACAAAGAAGATGTGCTTCAGGAGACAGAAATTGACCCTTTGGTTAACATAGGATCAGCATTCTTGGCACAATAAAAAGACCAATTATACTGCAATGATTGCGGTGATAAGTGTAATTCTATTAATTGAATACATATTTACTCAAACCTGTAATAGATTTCTGTTTCTATTTAACAAATTACCAGAAACACAGTGGCTTAAAATAATGCCTGCTTATGAGCTCACAGTCCTCTAGGTCAGAGTCCAGGCAGGATGAGCGTGGATTTTCTTCTTAGGGTTTCAGGGGCTAAAATTAAAGTGTCAGTTTGGCTGATTTGTCCTCTAGTGGCCTGGGGGAATAATCCACTCACAAAATTATTTCCAAGATTGGTAGAATTCAATCCTTTGGTGGTGTGGGATTGAAGTCTGCATTTCCTGGCTGGCCGTCGGCCAAGAGGCTGTCTTAACTCCAGCAAGCTGTGCTCCCTCCGTGCCACGTGGCCCCGAAGATCTCCAAGCCAGCAACTGACAGAGCTCCTTAGGTGGCATCCTTTGAGCTTCAAATCTCTTTGACTTCCCATCTCTGACAGCGAGAGCCAGGTGGTGAGATTAGGCCTGCCCAGTTAATCGTCCCAACTTCAGGTGATCAGTGACCTTAATTACATCAGCAAAGCCCTTTCCTGTCATGGTCTAGATTGGGGTGTAGCTGACTCTCTGGGGCAGGATGTGTGTACCTCAGGGGTTGAAAGTCACAAGCGTCTTTTAAGCCTTAGCCTGTTCTGTGAACTGAGGTCAGAGCAATGAAGAAAAAGACAAATCCTTGTCACCAAGATATTTTAAAATGTTTTAGTGAGGGGGAGAAAAGCAATTTAAGAATCTGAGTGATATTATACTGATAAATATAATGATATTTTACAATTGGTGTTTTATGTTGAGAGGTAACACGTGTAACAGAAAAATAAATCTGGACACAAGGAAGAGTTGGGTCAAGAGACAGGAAACTGAATTACCCCCAACAGAGAAGGTGATATCTGAATAAACACCTGGGCAGGTATCTGAGCAACACATTCAGGTACAGAAAAGGATATTTTAGAAGGAGTGCATGCACGTCAAAGTCTCTAAAGAGGACAATGTCCAGAAGGCTTGGAGTGTTCCCACACTCTGATAGGACATGCTGGCTTGCACAGCATGTGACAGTAAGGGGATTAAAAAAGAATAGGCTGAGAGTGAGCCGCAGTAGGTGGGCCTCTAACCTCTGACCCGGGCTGACCCAGCAGAATCTTATGTCCAAGGCCAGCGTGGGCAACAAGCCCCTGTTTTAGAATAAGAAAAATGTTAGGGATGTAGCTTAGTCGTGGAGCATGTGCCTAGCATGAGGACCTATGTTCTTGCCCCAGTATAGCAAAAGAAGGAAGGAAGGAAGGGAGGAGAAAAGGGAGGGAGGGAAGGAGGGGGGGATGGGGAAGGGGGAAGGGAGGAAGGGAGGAAAGGAAGGTGGAAGGAAAATACACTCATAGAAGAAGAGTAGATATGGAGGAGGGAGGCAATAGCTTGAGACCCTAGGCTTCTAAACCATTGAAAGGACACAGACTAGTATTATAATTGAAACAGAAAGCCATTATAAGGCTGGAATGGAGACATATCAACGATATGACTTGAGGATCATTCTGCTGTGTTGAAGGCGGAATTCAGGGGGAAGTAAAGGAGGGCAATTTGGACTCTAGTGTAATGACTGAGGTGAAGAAGAGGGTCGTTCAGAATTCAGTGTCAGTAGTGTGGGTGATAGGAAGCAGTTCTGTGATGGATCTATTTCTAACAAAGAGCCAGTAAGGCTTCGACTTCAGGGAAAGGGAAGTCTAAGATGGAAATGAATTAAAGATAACTCCAAGGATTTTCACACACGCAGTGGGAGGAATAAAATAACCGAACGTTGAGATGAGACATGGTATATATGGAGCAAATGTGGGATGGGGAAAGTGGGGCTTCATTTTGAGTGTATTTGTCCAATATTAAATGTAGGTGTCAGGTTGATAGTTGAATGTGTGAGCTTAGACACATAGAAGAATTATGGGCACAATTATTTTATCTATGGTAGATATATTCATGGTGGTTAAAGCCATGTGACTATATAAGGTAGACAATGTGTTCAGAAAGTAAACAAAATAACATAAGAGATCAAGACCGAGCCACGGGACACTGATAATCATCGCTGGAGGATATCACAGAAGACAGAGAAGTGGCAGGCGGCGAGGCTGGAAGAAAGCCACAAGAATGCAGGAGCTAGGGTACAAGAGGACACAGGTGTTCCAAAGACAAGAACGTGGTAAACCCGGTCAAATGCTCTTTGTACGCTGCCATCACCTACGTTTGCTGCTCTGACAAAGTACCAAAGGCTGGACAATTCATAAACAAATTAATTTTCTTACAGTTCTATAAAAGTGAAGTCTAAGATCAAGGTGCTTTTCCCAGCACCTGGTGAAGGTCTTTGTTGGTCAGCTTTTTCGCTGCTGGGCCAAAATACCTGACAAATACAACCTAGAGATGCCAGAGTTGACTGTGGCTCACGCTTTCCGAGGTTTCTGACCGTGGACAGCTGGATCCAAGGCTGAAACAGTGTGGCAGAGAATCACAGGGGAGGAAAGCTGTTCAATCCATGACATCCAGGAAGCAGAGAAAGGGCCCAAAGGAAGTGGACACGGATGGCAGAGTCCCCGAAGTCACAGCCCCACAGCCCACCCTGACAGACCCAGAAGGGCGCTTTCCTAATCTGCTACGTACCTCTCAAGAGATCAAGCTGACAATCAAGGCCAACTGTCCCAGTCTTCTTGTAATCTCAATGGAGGAATGGAATCACAGAACAGCCTAAATTAATTTCCACTGGCCCTTTTCTGAGACAATAATCAATTCATGAAGGTGGAACCCTTGTGACTTAATCACTTCCTCAAAGGCCAAGCTCTCAGCATCACCACAACGGGGTAAAGTTTCAAATAGACTCCTAGAGGACACATTCCATCGTAGCATAGGGCCAGTAGGTCAGAACTAAGAACTGGCTACTGGTTTTGCAAAATAGAGAACGTTTACCTGGACAACAAAGTCAGCTTGTTTTGAGCAATTTTAGGATAGAAAAGAAGAGAAAAAATCATGGACAAGCAGTCAGAAAAGAGTTTTAAAACACTTTTCAGTAAAAGGGTCAAAGAGGACATTAGAGGACATGGAAAGGGATGGGTTCAGAATAAGTTATTTTTAAAAGGAAAACAGCGGCATGTTTGTCCGCTAATGGTAATGATTGCTATAAAGCAAAAAACTGACAATGTCCTGAAGAGGAGGGAAAGCTGAAAACACAGTCTTTTTTTTTTTTTTTTTTTTTTTTGTGGGTACTGGGAGTCAAACTCAGGACCTCGCACTTGCCAGCAGGTGCTTGTGCCGCTGAGCGATATCACTGGTCCTTTTCTTTTTTATTTGGGTACTGGGAGTCGAACTCAGGACTTCATGCTTGCCAGGCAGGCGCTTATGGCGCTGAGCTATCTCAGCAACCCTGAAAACACATTCTTGATTAGGCCAGAGGGAGCAGGGTTCCTGCCACAAGCAAAGGAGCCGCCTTAGGCAGGGCACAGAAAGCCCACCGCGGGAAGAGGCGGAATATTCAGATACAAATGCTCGTAGTTGCGCAGATGCTGGGGGTGATCGTGGAGCGGTGTCTGTGATTGCCTCTGTGCTCTCAGTTTCATTGTATTGCCAATTCATGTTCTGAAGACAAGAAAGCCTCGTGTGTGAAGGAGAGCGCTCCTGAACCAGTTAGAATGACGCTGCCCTAAAATAACCCCGGTCTGACTTCGAGCAGCAGGTGCAGCCCCTGTGTCTCTGCTCTTCTGCCTGCGAAAGGTGAGAACTGAACCAGTAACTCTCTCAGTGTGGAATATTAGTATTTTACAACAATAATATTTTACTGGGATATTTAGTTTTAATTCATACCTATAAGTTTATTTCATACTATAGATCTATCAAGGTAAAGAAAGAACAATAGAGAAATATGCAAGACACTATCATTTTAGATGAAATAATAACTCTAATTAGGACACAGATTATTTCTTTTGTGAACCGTCAGGGCATGATTTATTTTTAACACAATGTGTATGTAGGTATGTAGGTCAATTCCCCTCAATGAAAATGTCCTGGAATCTCAGATTGCCTATGCAAACACTGAGTATCTGAAAACTAAACACTTCAGACCTGGAAAAGACCTTATACATGGTAATCTAAGGTCATCACTTTTCACAGAAAGGAACAAACCTGGAGAAAATGAGACAACTTGTCCCGAGTTACTCACTGACAGACATAGGAATCTATTCATACATAGGCTGTCAAATGAGTGTTTTGTTTTTTTTTCCCCATTATTCTCAGAAACTGGCATGTACTACATATCTTTTTTTTTTTTTTATGTGGGTACCAGGAGTCGAACTCAGGACCTCGCACTTGCCAGGCAGGCGCTTACACCACTGGGCCATCTCACTGGCCCTGTACTGTATATCTTTCTGGGTTTGGATTACACTTGGTTATTACTTAAAGCCAGAGTAAAATTTTCTGGTGCATACATTTTAACTTTTGCTTATTTCATTGAAGCATTTTTTAACTCATTCCCTAGTCAACAATGTTTTATTGAATATTTAGTATTTACTATGAAGAGTTAATTTCTATTTTAAAATGAAGAATGCAGCAAAGAAACTTAATAGGTAATACTAGTGATGGCATGGAGCTTAATTAAGTAACAAAAAGTTATTCCATTGCAGAGAGAGAGAGAGATAGTTACTCTCAGGAAATAATCTTTTATTTTCTCTCTTATTCCAAGATGTGGAGCACTAGGCTAGGTACTAACAACAGAGAAGCATGGGACGTGGCCCGTGCTCTCCGGCAGCTGGTAACAGATCAAAGCAGACAGAAACAGAGAATGACTGCTCATGGCATTGATAAATGATGGCACAGCCGTGTGCACAAAGGAGAGGCTGGTGTTAAGGCTAAGAAGTCAAACCTGCATCCCTAGTACAGCTGTTGCAGGTGTCCATCAGGATAAAGATGTGTGAGCAAATTAAAGGTGAGGAGTTAAACAGCTTTTCAAACCAAGCGTAAAAAAGAAAGAAAAAAGAAAAAAATGGAGAGAGTAGACAGCATTCTGTAGGAAATGACGGGATTTCTGCATAAGCGGCACACCAGGCAGCGAACAAGCTGCAATGGGAATGAGATGAGTGTAGTTAAGGAAGCACCTGGAAGGGTGGCAGAGGGGAAAGCTTGGTGCTGGATGTTTACAAAGTGCCAGCAACTGCACTGACCACTTATTATTCATGGCAATCTTATGCTTCAACTTAATAAATGGTTTTAGCTCCATTTTAATGAGTGAGATAAATGAATCAGTGAGTAAGTAAACATCGACCCTACAGTGTATCTAGAAGTAGAGGTGAACAGGGTATATTGTCAGAAATCCTGTTTTCCCAGCCCAGGCTAGTTACCTTTTCCACTGGAAAAGGACAGAATAACTGTCATCCGCAACTTTAAGCAACTTAAAGCAAGCAACTTAAAGCAACTTAAAGCAAGAGACGTTTATTTAACTTATGGTTTGGGGGGTTTCAGTCCCTGATGGACTAGCTCCAAGAGAGAAACGGCTTGGAAAAGAGCCTGGTGATGGGAAGTTGCGCAACACATGGCACCAAGGATGGAGAGAGAGAGAGAGAGGGAGAGAGAGAGAAAGAGCGAGGCAGAGAGAGCAAGAGAGAGCCAAAACAAGAAGGGTACTTTCCAACAGCCTGTCTGCAGTGACTCATCTCCAATGGGCTCCTACCACCACACTCAGCTATGACCTCATTAACGATGAGTATGGCACTGCTGTGATCCAGTCACCTTCCAAAAGCCCCAGCTCTGAATATATGAGACAGTGAGGGGACATTTTAGGTATAAACCGTAACATTCCACCCTGGACCTCAAAGGGCTCCTGTCCATTTCATTCTGCAAAATGCATTTAGTCCATCTCTGTCACCAAAGTCTTGACAATTTCAGCACTGCTCAATCCGGGTCCAAAATCTCCTTTGAGCCTCAAGGGAAACCGTGGCCATGAATCCCTGTAAAATTCAAACAGGAAGTTAAAATACTTCCAACACACAATTGCATGAGTAAGCATTTTCAATTGAAAAGAGAGGAATGATGGCTAGAAATGACTCAGACCAAAGTGATACAGAAATTAATGACAGAAATGTTGCATGCTGCAGTTCCACGCCCAGCGTTCAGAGCACTTGGTGCTGAGATGTGAGATTCATGGCCCTTGGGCAGCGCAGTCCCTCTGGCACAGAGGGAGCCTGCATGGCCTCTTACATAGCTGACTGTGCTCATTGAGCCTTCCTCCACATCCCGCCATCAGCAACTACCTGAGGTCACCACTACATATTCAGCTTCATCACTGCCTTCCAGAGGGAACTACCTGGCTTCTGAAGCCTTCCTTTGATCCCCAAGTACAAGTGTCCCTGAGCCCACAGCTCTTACATGCTTGTAAAACTAGCACCATGTGGATGACACCAGGGTCTGCCCCTAGCCCGAGCAGGAGCCGGGCCCCCATGGATTATTACTGAATATCCTCTGCATGCCAGGATGGATGAACACAGGGAAACAGTTCTCTAGGTGACCCTAAATAAAGAGGGTGCCCTGGGGCTGTCTTTACAAGGCCATGTATTTTGAAGGAGTTTATCATTCTATACCCTTGGGCTTGTGATGAGTAGAGTCTGACCAGTTTTGAGATGCCCTAAAGACTTCATTCTTATTGTCATAGTGCAAAATACTTGGTACTAAGCAACCACACCATCTGTGGCCTCGACTTTGTACACCATTCTTCTCTGGCTGAACTGCCAATTTTTCACATTTTTGCCTCTGTTTTATAGTCTCAATATTCATTGTAAAATTAACTAAAAACAGCTAGTGGTACCCATGCCACAGCCTGAACATTGGACTGCCTTGGAATCTCCTTTCTCATTTTAATTAGTCTGACACCTTTATATTCAGCTTCACATCATCTTATGACATGGGAAAAATGTGGCAAGTATTTGTGAGAATATATTGTGAATAGGCCCTAGTCAATTTCCAACAGTGGAGAACTCACCATCTGAAAACTCCTGAACCTGGCCTTTACTCTGCGCATTCCTCTTAGCATTTTGGTCGTCTGAGCTCCAACCCAAATCACCCATCATGTTCTGCTTACAGCATTGCAGGACTTCTCTTGTCTGCAGCTCCAAACCTTTCCAAACTTCCTTCAGACTACTAGGTCCAAGGAGTTCTGAACAACATGGTCAGGAATAGTCACAGTAACGACCCTACTTCTCTGATACCAGTTTCCTGTATTAGTCACCATTCCCATCACTGGGTCAAAATACCTGGTATCCAAAATTTAAAGAAGGAAATGTTTATTTGGCACAAGGTTTCAGCTCAGAGTTCATCAGTGATGAATACAGCAACTCCATGACCCAATCGCTTTTCTAAAAGCCCCAGATCCAAACATCCGAGTCTTATGGGGACATTTGAGATCGAAACTATGATATAGCTACTTGAAAGACTAATGCAGGAGGTTCACTTGAGCTCTAGAGTTCAAGATCAGCTTGTGCGACATAAGTTTGTCATACCTAGTCTCAAAGAAATAAGGAAAATACTGTAGAATAGAATGATGGTTTTCCTAAATTCAATGGAATAATTTTTCATTATGTCACAAAGCATTTTAATTTTATTTTCAAATTATCTGAGTTTTTGGTTTTTTGTTTGTATTTTTAAAGAGATAACAAAGGGAAGGAAATCTTTGAATGGCATTTACTAGGGTACTGACATTATTCAAATTGATCTTTTTTTTTTTTTTGATGGAGGAATTTTAAAATAGTTTGCAAATAGAATGAATATATGTGAGAAAGTAATATAAAAGACAAATATATATTTGGGGAGACTGTTTTGGAATGCTCTAAAAATAAGTCAGTGTTAAATTACTTATTTAACGAAGTATGGATTTAATTAGATACCTTCAAGAAATATTAAAAAGGCTGAATTGGACATACTTAGAGTCCGGGTGTGCAGGCTAAGATAGGTGTCCCATCACCAACCTTGGGAATACAAAATGGCAATGGCAGGGATTTGAATTGTGAACTGCCCAAAGTATTTTCAAGTCCTGATCTCTGAAAATAGAGAATGTGACTTTACTTAAAAATAGAGTCCTTGCAGATGTAATCATGAAATCAGACCACCCTAGCCATTCAAACACTAGTGTCATTAAAGAAGATAGGACATATAAAAATATTCACCAAGGAAAGTAGGCCAAGATCACAATGATGTAGCTCCATACCAAGGACAGTAAGGATTGCTAGCAGCCAACAGCAAGTAGGAGAGAGGGATGGACCAGGTGTTTCCTCAGAGCCTTGGAAGGAACCAACCCTGACAATATTTTTATTTCAAACTTGTAGTATCCAGGATTGTGCTTGAGCACTTTGCACTGCTTTGACCTATTCAGTTTGTGGTACCTCGTTATAGCACACTGAGGAAACCAATAAAGGAAGACATTATGGATAGGAGGTGTTACTGATTCAGGTTATTTTCATAGGTTACATTTAACATTATGGTAGAGAAACCCACAAGGAATTGTACATATGCAATTTGAAGCATAAAAGAGATCTGAACTGAGTAATCTTTTCTTAAAATCTTTTTTATTGAGTAAATGATTAATTTTCTTTATTCACTCTTTTCTCAGACTAAGTATTATTTCATAAAAGTGGCCTAATCAGCTAAAGTAGCTGTTAAATTACGCCTTCATGTTACAAACTTCAGCTTACTTTATAGTTAATAGTACTATATATTTTCCTTCCATTCATGTATCCCGTTTCATCAGAAAAGTCCAGAATGTGGGAACATTAGGCTGGAGCTGCATATTGCCTGAAAACCAGGGCCTTAACTGTGTTCTGTGAGAACACGCAGAAGACATGGGCTTCACTCGGGAAGGGAGAAAGGCACTGGCAGTAGGGTTGTCAGCATCAGGTCACTTGGGAAAATTGTCCTTGGAGGTGGGCAGTAATGTCAGGGCTACTGCTGTGAAATACCAGAGTCCAGTGGCAAAGGAGAACAGGAGCCACTATGTTGGGAATGTGTGACTGTGCCATAGACAGATGCAATCCTATCCACAGGCCGCAATATCAAAGTGGCAGTGTATTCACCCACAGCATCTAAAGCAGCGGGTCAAGTCAATCCTAGGGGTATGAGAGATGGCTAGAATTGAGTGTGTCACCATTTTACACAAACAAAAGAATCCTGACCAGTCAGAGAGAAAGCTGAAACCAGCTACTGGGGTTAGACCAGGGCAGCTCTCCGCTTGCCATTCTTCAGTCTCAGTAGCGGCACCATCCTCACAGCTGCACACAGTGAGGAGGGGCTGGGCCAGAACACCTGTAAGAAGGATTCAGGAAGGAGACTGGAGTAGCTTGAAACATTCAAACATCAAATAAAATGTCAGAGGAAGCAACTACTTAAAGGAACTATGTTCTAAAGCTTAGATTGGAATATAATAAGCTGGAGAACTAAAGACTGCATCTTACGCTTTGAAGAAACATGTTACCGTAGTGCTACTATAAGAAAAATTAAGGGGCTTTACTCCATGAGCAGTGTAAAAGAAAATATGTAAAGGAAAAATGATTATGCTCAAATATGTGGAATTAGTTAATACTGCTCATTTTTATACTAAACAGTGTAAGTTGGTGGAGTCAATTAAAACTAGACATGCACACTTTCTTTCTTCTCCCTTTGAGAGGTGGAGACTAACTCACTGACCTTCGAAAATGGAAAGCTATGGATCTCCCTAACCCAGATAATACAGTGGCAGTGATGCCCCATACCTCTGAGTCTGCCTCCTAAACAGGCTTGCAGCTTCAGCTGGGCTTCGAAGAATGCCCACTCTCGGACCTACCCACGATGCTTTCCCAGAAATTTGGTGGTGGAGAAGCTCAAGCTTCCGAAGAGGCTCCAGCCTGTTGTTCCAATTGGCCTGCAGCCCAAGACCAGTGTCCACAATCAGCCATAGCAGTAAGGCTGGAGGTCAGCATGCCAAGCTTTCCATTCAGTACAGCCCAGCCAGTCTGACTGTTGCCTTAGGGAAGACTACAGCAAGGACTGCGGTGAGTCCCTCTAATCCATGGACATCTGAGAGAGAACATCTTTAACCCATTGTATTAGTGGCTATAAGAGTTGCCCAGAGTTCCTGACTCAGGGAGAAGGCTCTGAGATGCCTCCTGAGATGAATGCACACTTCTCAGATCAAGAAGTACAAACAGCAAATAAATATATGAAAAAATGTTCAATATCACTGGTCGTTTGAAAGATAAAAGTTAAAACAATGCTGAGATTCCATCTCACTTCAGAAACAATGGCTATCATCAAGAAATAACCAATAACAAATGCTGGAGGGGCTTTGGGGAAATAGAAACTCTTCTCCACTGTTGGTGGGAGTGTAGACTAGTGCAACCACTGTGGAAATCAGTGTGGAGATTCCTCAAAAAAGTAGGGCTAGAGGTTCCATTTGACCCAGCTGTTCCTCTTCCTGAAAGAATTAAAAGCATCATACCACAGTGATATATATACACCCATGTTTACAGCAGGACAGTTTGTGATAGCTAAATCTTGAAAACAGCCCAAATGCCCATTAATAGATGAATGGATAAAGAAGATGTTATATATACACATATACACATATATATAATACATATGTGTGTGTATATATATATATATATATATATATATATATATATATATATTACAGTACTGCTCTGCCATAAAGAAGGATAAGATGGAGACATTTCTAGGAAAATTGATGCATCTTGAGACCATACTGTTAAGTGAAATAAATCGACACACAAGTGTAAATACCTCATTGTTTCTCTATTGTGAGAAACTGAAATTATAAATAAGAATCAAAGTGTACAATATTGTGAAATAGGAAGAAAATGCTCAAATGGAGAGGGGAAGAAGGAAAAAGTAAAAAAAATGCAAAAAGAAGGAAAAAGTGGAAACAAAGCTTTTGTAAATGGGGAGGGGAGGAGGGGTTGAAGGGAGGGTAGGGGAATGGAAAAAAAAGAATCAAATATCATGTATAGGTACAAGTTGTCTATGATGAAAGTGGTCACTATGTATATCTAAAATGTATCAATAAAATCTGATTATAAATAAATAAATAAATAAATAAATAAATAAATAAATAATGTTGCCCCAAGCTGAGTCTCTTTCTCACCCTCCCCTCTCCTCCTCCCTTTTCATCCCTGTGCCTTCCACTCCTCCTCTCGCTCTTCCTCTCTCCATCTCCCATTCTCTCGCTTTCCCCTCAGCAACCTACTTAGAATGAGCCTCTAACTGGATAATGCTCTTCTTTCTCCAGCCTTTTGTTCCCTTTCCTAGGGTCTTAAGGATTTTTAGGAAATGCTTACAACAGAGACATTGGCTTCTGTTCGTTTTGAAAACCTCTCACCTCAATCAACAATTCATGATTGTTGTTCTTGCTAAATAGATTTGATGTTTATTGTTTCCACAGAACAAATAAAGCATGGAATTAGCTTCCATTTCATAATGACCTGTAGTACTTAATTTGACAGTTTTTCTGTTACAACTAAGACATGAAAAACATTGAATTTCTATTGTAAATTATTCTAGATATTTATATATAAAATCTATAAAAATCCTGAGCTAAATGAAAAAAACATTTTTGAATTTTTTATTATAAAGAAGTGAAATAAAGCCACTGGACACATTTACAGGACCATGAAATCAGCGTAGCATCTCAACATGTGGGAAAATGAGAAATATGTGCTTATGTCAATCCATTGCTTCTTTTTTTTTTTTTTTTTTTTTGTGGGTACCGGGGGGTCGACCTCAGGACCTCGCGCGCCAACAGGCACCCGTGCCGCTGAGCGATATCACCGGCCCCTTTTCCGTATGTGGGATCCGGGAGTCGAACTCAGGCCCTCGCGCTTGCAAGGCAGGCGCTTACGCCGCTGAGCCATCTCACCGGCCCAATCCATTGCTTCTTTAATTTAAAATACCCTCAAATAAACTGAAGGCAACTAATAAATGAAGTACAAATTTGCAATTTTCCAGCTCCAGATATTCAAAATGAATTTAGAAAAGCTTGGATATTTTTAGCTGGAAAAACTTGTCCTTTCCATTTAAAATCAAAAGTGGAATCTTAACCCCAAAGAAAGGCAGCATGGAGACAGAATTTTCTCCTCATTGTTTTGTTTTTCAAGAGAGCCAGGGATATAGCTCAGTGGCACAGCACCTGCCCCGCAAGCGCAAGGTCCTAAGTTTGATTCCTGGTACCAAAAAAAAAAAAAAAAAAAAAAGCCTTTAAGAGAGATAAGTATAACTGTAAAATACTTTTTATACCTTTTTTAGTTAACACTTTGAATTGTTTTGCTCATTGATAAGTATTTATTTATTTTTTTTGTGGGTACCGGGGGGTCGACCTCAGGACCTTGCGCGCCAACAGGCACCCGTGCCGCTGAGCGATATCACCGGCCCCTTTTTCGTATGTGGGTTCTGGGAGTCAAACTCGGGCCCTCTCGCTTGCAAGTCAGGCGCTTACACCGCTGAGCCATCTCACTGGCTCACATTGATAACTATTTAGCAAACAGTAAAGAGTTCTGTTTTAGGCATCAAATTTTTTTGTGTTGGGTAAGATGAGCAAACTTCTAACCATTTTTTGCCAGAAAATAATAATAAAATAACCTACCTTAAATTCCAGCATTTACAGATAGGAGTGAAGTTTTGGCTTGTTCAATACTTGCTGAAAGATCAGGTTAATCAAAGAAGACTTACATAGGAATTTGTCTGCTCAATCACTGTGAAGCATATTTAACTCTAGGTCAAATAATGGCAGAATCAAATATGAGCTAAAATGTAATCAATTCCAGTACAATCTTCTGTAAGAACGAAATCTTTTCAATCCTCAAGACAACTTGGCATCAAGTGGAGGAAATCTTGGATGATTCCTCTAAATTAGTTCAAGGAAGAGTGATTGTCAGGGGAAACTAAAGGTAAGGACAAAGTCATAAAACTCTTTATTGGAATCCATTACTGCAACAATTTAGACCTCACATTTGCATTCCAGTTAAACACCCCACAGACAAAGATCTCTAAGAATAAATTTGCCTTGAGAGATGATGGTGGAAGATTGCACAAGTGTCAGCTAAATCACAAGACACTCATATTTTCCTCACTTTCAAGTTGAATCAAAGTTATTGTTTCCTTCACTTCTGCATTAACCTGGACTGATGTCACACACTAGATATGGTTTTTGGAAAAAGTCAATGGAATATTACATAGAAACATTACAAACCAGGTGTCAACATTTTTCCCTGGCATTGTGTAATAGAAACTCTTTCATTTAGAGTTCTATATTTCTGAGTAGCTATCAGATCCCATGCATGTAGAGCCGCTACAAGCAATTCTAAAATACAAAGAGAAGCAGTTGTATTCTAGTAACAAACACCTGTCACACATCCGCAGTATATGGGCACCCATACTACCATTTTGAAATCAGTGGCCTTGCATGAAAACCAGAGGTGTTGCTTCATGTGGGTGTCACCATGGACATGTCTAAGCCAGTCGCACTATCCAGGGAGGCCACATCCCAGACCCCAGAGAAAGGCTGATGGACCAGTACAGTAGTAGGAAAGATAGATATACCATGTCTTTTCCTATACACACATATCTATATCAAATGTAATTTATGAATTATACAGTGAAATTAACAATAATAAGTAATATAAAACAGAATAATTATAGCAACATGTAGTATCATAATAAAATATGCTTATTTTTGAAATTTTCTGTTTAATATTTTTAAACTGAAAATCAATCATAGGCCTATGCAAAGTGAAAGTACAAATTAGTGTGAACTATTGGACTACTAAAAGATTCAGAAAAATCCTTACCAAAAAATTTTAAGCCTTAAACTGTGTTCTAATTAACTATGTGATATTACTGCAGATAGCTTAGCCCACTATGTCCCTGTTTTTTCATCTATAAAATGATAGATTCTCTTTCTTTTTTCCTTTGTTTCTTTCTTATTTTCTTTCTTTTTCTTCTCTTTCTTTCTTTCTTTCCTTCCTTCCTTCCTTCCTTCCTTCCTTCCTTCATTATTTCCTTCATTATTTCCTTATTTGTTTTTGTGGTGTTGGAGATTTACCCCAGGGCTTCAAGCATGCTAAGCAAGCGCTCTGTCACTGAGCTCCAACCCCAGCCTGACAGAGGAAATTTTAAAGATGACTTCATTAGTATAGAAGTCTTAAAAATGAATCAGCACATATTCATTAGTCAACATCATCATAGCACTATATCTCAAAATGCTGAACACAAATTTTGAGATGAAACCGTGCTCATGAACACTTGGGCCTGGGGATGTTGCTTAGTTGTAAAGCATGTCCTTAGCATACATGAGGCCCTGGATTTGACCCCTGGGACCACAAAAATTAATTTTTTTATGGACAGGACTTACTTAACATACTGTCTATATACTACTATTGGACTTTTATGTCTGCTTTATAGGATATGCCAAAATTTATGACAAAACTCTTCCACAACTACCATTCCTAGGACTCATGAACTGCTCTCTTTAGAGTTTCCATCAAGCAAAATTGAAATTCTTCATGAGATTTCCCGTCTCATGTGGAAGTAATTTCAATTGCAATCTCTTCCTGTGCCTTTCCCACATCCACAAAGCCCTTAACATCTGACCTGCCGTCTTTGTTTAGCCTCGAGGTCTTTGGACATCATTATTTGTAAGTATCCTATTCTTGTGTTTGATCATATCCAATCTTGTGTTTGATGATATCAATACAATGAACATTATTTTTTGGATTTCTATTCGGAATTTAATCCTTCCACCATTTCAATGTGATACATTTGAATTTTGTATAGTATCAAAGCACTATGAATTTATTAAGCATTACATCAGTAGGAATCATATATTCCTGTACTATCATTTCCCTAGAAAGGAGGTAAAGATATTTCATCTGGAAACAAACTTCAATTTCAGAATTATTTTGTAAACTGTTGGTTTAACCCAAATGCTTATAGGAACTCCTTCATCTTCGTTCATAATAACCCATAATGTTGTGGTTTAGACTGAGAATATCTGGGAAGCCTCATGCTCACAGATCAAGCTTTCGGAAAGTGCTTGGATCATGGGTCCAGACTTGAATGTGCTGCGTGCGAGGAGGTGAGTTTTGGTTGAAAGAGGCAGGTCGCTGGGGAAAGATCTGGAAGAACATATCTCCCTCCTCTGCTCCTCTCTTCCCTCTCCTGCTTCCTGACCACCGTGATGTGAGAAGCTTTCTTCCACAAGGCCTTTTCCCCAGGCCATTTTCCTTGGAGCCAGCTGCCCATGGACTGTAACCATGGGCCAAAATAAACATTGCCTCCTTTGAGTTGTGGGTGTCAGGTATTATATCTCAGCAACGAGAAAGTGATAAGACACATGGTATTACTAAATACAGATAAATATTAAATGCAACAGTCATGTTAGATTTTCATGGCTTAAAACAAGTCTATATTCACCACCGTGGAACATGATAGTAATCCCAGCTCACAGGAAAGATGAGGAAAGAGAATAGCAAGTTTGAGCTCAGCCTGGGAAATTTAGTGACTTAGCAAGACCTGATTTCAAAGTAAAAAATTAAAGGGGGTGAAGGTGAAGAGATGGAGATATAGCTCAGTATGAATGCCCTGGGTTCAATCCCCAGTAATGAAAAGAAAATAAAAAAGCATACTGACAAGCAACATCTTTATGTTGACTAGGTAGGCAATTTCTGTTACCCGAGATTTCCTAAAATCACAAACTAGAATGTGTAATCTTAGGAGGTTTTCCTAGTGCAGCTCACTACATTGAAAGCCCTTTCCTTTTCCTTTCCTTTCACTAAAACTTCTTTATAAGCCAATAGAGTGACCAGTAGTTATCACATTGCTTTCTAACTTCATAAGCTATTTTTTCATTTTTTTAATTTTAATTTTTATTTTGTAGTAGATAATGATGGCATTCCTTGTGAGGAATTGGTACATGTATTTAACACATATTAATTTTTTTTCATCTTCTTTCTCTCCCTCCCCTCTTCTGTTACAGTGATCCGTGCACACCCACGTTTATAGCAGCAAAACTCATAATAGCTAAACCTTGGAAACGGTCTATATGTACATCAACAGATGAATGGATAAGGAAAGTGTGGTATTTACACTCAATGGAATACTACTCTGCCACAATGGATTAAGCTTGAGTCATTTTCGGAAAACAAATGCACCTTGAGAACATGTTAAGTGGAATAAATCAGACACACAGGATTAAATATCACATGGCTTCTCTTACATAAAAACCCAAAATATTAATAAAGAGCCCAATGAAAGACAGATAATAGGAAGTAGGGAGATAGATATTTTCAGAGACAACCTATTTTTAAAACAGGTTGAGGGGCCAGTGAGATGGCTCAGCGGCATAAGCACCTGCCTGGCAAGCGCGAGGGCCTGAGTTCGACTCCTGGAACCCACATACGAAAAAAGGGCCGGTGATATCACTCAGTGGCACGGGCGCCTGCTGGCACTCGAGGTTCTGAGGTCAACCACCCATACCCACACACACACACAATGATAAAAAGACAACCTAACAAAAAAAAAAACAGGTTGAGATAGAAATAATATTTAATAAATATCATTTTTGAAATACATAGCATGATAAATGGCATCATATGAAAACAGCATCATAACTAAAAAGCCATCAAGCTAATGAGAAAACCAAGATAGTAAATATTCATCACTCACTTGTTTCTTCCTGCCTTTTTTTAGTCTTTCACTCCTGGGCTTCTTTCCTCACCATCACCAGGGACCACTGCTGTTTTTTGTCATCATGGACTGGTTGTCTGTACACACTTTCTAGAGGTTTATAGAACATTTGTACTCTTTTTCATGTGTGTGATTTCTCATTCACTCAACAAGATAGTTTGAGTTTGATTCTTGTTGCTGTATGCACAGTCTAGAAGTTATTTCTTATGCATGGATTGCTGTAAAAATTGTTATGCAATCACACTAGAATGGTGGCCCAATACAAAAATTCTGCTCATGCCTGAGGATGAGGACCTCTTTTTAGGCATTTGAATCTGAGGTATAAAAAGACATGCACAGCAAATAGCAGGAGTACAATCTACAAGATGTGTATAAAAGGAGGTAAGTTTTCCCTCTTTCCACATAATGACAGGACAATATTACAAGACGAGTGATATAGCTTATAACTGAAAGGCTTGGCATTTGTCTTAATCCTCATGGATTCCCTAGGATGCATGAAGTATATTTTGAAAATTAATGTTTAGTTGAAAATAATTTATGTGCATATACATAGATAGATAGATAGACAGACAGATAGATAGACAGACAGATGGACAGAGTTTTTCCTACAAAAGCCATCCGTGTTTTTATCAGTCTAATCAGTAATCACATGAGGACAGCTATAGATTTATTTCTTAACTATTCAGTTGTTTTGACAAAGTATTAAGCATTTATGCTACCTTTTTAAAGTAGTTTGTTTTAAGGTAACAAATTAGTTGATGGAGGAAAGTCCTTTGTGAAAGAATTCTGGCTGCTAAAGATGAAAGGAAAGAAAAAAACAGAAAAAAATACCATTTTATCCCTTAGTGAAATGGTCAGATTAAGCAGTGATTATTAGTGAAAACTAAACTCAATAGTGAAAATTCTATCAAGTTTTCTAATGCATAGCTCAGGTCATCACCATGTGAATCTGATGATTACATTTACATCCCTAAAACTGGGACAACTCAATAGAATATATCTTACACAGTGATGCAATGGGAAGCATGTAGGTAACACCTATAACAGGTCATACTTAAAAATTGGACTGAAATTTAATGCAGCTTCAAAATCGTACCACCTCAAGAACATAAAAGATATAAGTGATAAGAAACTTCATGACAGCATTTTTGAAGAGCCCTTCTTTCTTTTCTTTTCTTTCTCGCTCTCTCTCTCTTTTTTTTTTTTTTTTTTTTTTGTGGTAGGGAATTGAACTCAGGGCCTTGTGCATGCTAGGCAAGCACTACCACTGAGCCACATCCCCAGCTCAAGAGAGCATTTTTAAAAACCCAGATTGGGAACATTATAAGGAACTGACTAAATTAAACTGATAAGAACAAATAGTACACTTGATCTTAGCCAAAAGGGGGAGAAGTGATGACTAAATTTATAAATAAATCAGTGGCATTGAAGAGGATAAAGTATATTCTAGAACAAAAAGGATGTGCTACAGCAGCTAAATGGACATTTTAGGAGCTTAACTGAAGAAACCAATGATAAAAAGACAACCTAATGAAATAGGAATACGGAGTAGGCATGAGAATAAACAAGATAATCATCTGTTCCCAATGATATCTGTTATAACAATGACACAGTTGTGTATAAATAGGATTGGCCTTTTAGTTCCACTTCAGTTAGAGATGCACCCTGAAGTAATAAAGAAGATGATACAATATGGAGAATTTTTAAATTTCCTTTAAACGAAGAGGCAAACCAATTAAAGATTAGCAAAATGCTCATAAATACTGAAATTGAGTAGCATAAATGTGTTTATTCTATTCTCACTTATATTTTGTATGTTTGAAACTGTTTTTTTTTTGTTGTTTTTTTTGTTTGTTTGTTTTTTTGGTACCGGGAATTGAACTCAGGACCTTGCACTTGCCAGGCAGGCACTTGCACCACTGAGCTATATCCCTAGCCCTGCTTGAAACTTTTATGGTATAAACAAAAGACTTTCTTCTTTTTCTATTACTATGTATTAACCTCTGCGTTGAGCTGGGGGCTTGTTGAACTTTCTTGAGACTCAAGGAAATCAGGCTTTTCTCTTCTCAGTTATTCCACCACTGAAATACGTGATTCTTTTACTACCCACAGTTTTTATTTGATGCTGAATTCTAATAAACCCATTAATGTCATTTTATTTCCCTCCTAGACTCTGGAATTTACTATGTGTTTGATCTAATACTCTCTATTACTTCATATATTTTTTTCTTACCAGAACCAAAAAGCAGCTCTCATTTATAAATTAATAGTGATAAACTTTAATGTGTACCTTAATTTTTTTACATACGTTGCATGAATTAAGACTTTGGCCAAATATGTTATTATTGAATATTGATCAACTAAGTGATGAAGTAATTAATGATAAAAATAATCAAGGACCTGAATAAATACAGAACACAATCTTAGAAAACATAAATATCTTACTTTAAGTGAATTTCAAGAGTTACACACAAATACTATTTTGTGATGCCCAGAGAAGAACCTGCCAACGAGTACCCAAGGTTATCCAAAGCAGACTAGAGAAATGTGTGGCTATCATTGAATAAATAGTATATAATATATGACTTGTAATTTATAGGAATATTAATAGCCCTTAATAATCCTAATTGCAGTTTTCTGTTTTAATTTTTATAAACAAAGTTTTCTGAAGATAATTTGAAATTTTATTTCAAGTCCTACTGAGATACGGTTTTGGAAGTTGAGGCGGATATTCTTCTGTTTTAGGTTTAGCCATTTTGATCCAGAGTACATTCTGCTATTTAGTCTGGAGAAAAGGTTCTATGCCTTAGCCAAGGGCAGGAATTCAGAGTGAATATTTGTGTACTAGGGGTTAAAAACACTGTTAAGTCTTTATGAGGAGCACTGCTAAATCAGCTAATTTGTTACATTAAACTGTTATGTATAGAAATGCATGTCTTTAATGATTTTGAAAATATAAGCATTTCTTTTCTGAAAAACTGTTCATTTATAAAAGACTTCCACTTTTACATAGCAACTGATTTCACTAGCAAAAATGAAGGCAAGTAAAATGAATCAAAGAAACATCAAGTTCCTGACACTGACACACTGTCAATATTGAATAATGTTCAAAGGCTGTTTTCAGTCACAGGAGAATATCCTTTTCAAGATTATAAACACCTTTGGAGAATACAACAGTGTTTTTCTTTGCTCTATTAAAAGATCATAATGGATAATGTTTTTGAGAGGAATAAATACTTCTAATAAATGGAATAGAAGAAAGAGTATGGTCAGGGTACTTCAGGAGTTACACTAGCATGGTTATGTTGAGGAAGCCTGACATATGCTTTTTTCTGTTGGTAGGAAATACCATAATTTGTTCAAATATCGACACATAACCAATTCATAATCCATTCAAATTAGGGAGTGGCTTCAAGCAGTCTTTGGAGAAAATCTGATAAAAATGCCTCTGCAGAACTTTCAACTCTGAGAGTGCTGGGATTACAAGCATACAACACACTTGGCTTAGTGCATTAAATATTTTTAAACAACTTATTGTTCATACATGATCCAAAGTCCTAGCTTTGCCCTAGCTTTGTTGGGATATTCATAGTTAACCAAATATAAGATGAGAGATTTACCATAAAAATTCAAGCCTCATAAAGTTAGCTTGGCAAATTGTATCTGAAATACTAGTTCAATATTGAGTATGTTTTAATTAATTTATGGCTTTATCTGAGTTTTAAGAAAAGGTATAAAACATATTTCCAAGCATACTTCTTGATTGAATATCATTGATTTTGTTAGAATTTTCCAAAGTATATTTTGTTTTTAGTTATATAATTAGAATTTGACTGAGTATATTAAATTATAGAGAAAATTAGACACTACTTTGATGATTTTAGTATAATGATATTCAACATGCCTTTTAATTTCAACTATTTAGAAATTGGTACAGAATCAAATGTGCAATGATACAATAAGTGAGACATGGTTTCAAAATTAAGCTGACAATATGCAAATATCTTCTTCTGCTTCATTAAAAAAGCATTTACTATTAATATATTCTCAATTACCTTCCTAATTATTAAAATAATGTTAGCAGGAATCAAATAATTTTACTATATATTATAATATATAGATAGGGTAAATAATTCATCTAACATATTCTACATCACGTTTTTGTTTGAAAAATATTTCTGAAAAAATTGCAGAATCATTATATGCTTTCATTTTTAAAAATCTTTTTGACTTTATTCAGTGCCAGAAATACTTAAAATGATATACTTCACAAGCAGGGTTAAAGGAAGTTAGAAAAATTTATATGAACCGAATTTAATAAAGCCACTTCTAATAACAAATGAAGGATCAAGTGAGGACTTCAATAAAGATTTCGGTACAAATGATAATTTCCCTGTGAAACACCACAGGCATGTGTTTGAAGTTCAAATATGTGTTGTTTATATAATTCAGCAGATCAGCTAGTGGCACTACCTTCTTCAGCATTTTACTCACTGAGGAATAGATTTATTATTGGTTTAGTAAAAATTTATAACTGAATCACTACTCAGTAAATAAAAACACTATCCCAAAACTTAATCCAGTCTGTTTGGTCATATTAATCTATTAACTCAAATTGCTGAAAAATACTACAGGTGTTTAATTAGAAACCCTGAGGGACAAAGTCCCAAAAGTAGAGAGGCATCAAAATATGAGACCCTACGAAAACTTAAATTTCTCATTGGGGAAAAAGATCTAGGAATAGGAAAAACTGAAATATACACCAATCCTCACAAATATTTTAACCCTTCCTTATGTTAGTTCAAGAATAATTAGATTAGGATCACATTCCATCAGGATAACTGCCAGAAGGAAACAAAACAATTTCTCTGTTCTAGAAATACGATCAACCAAAGTCTCTACAATTTCTGCATATAATGTACTGCATTCAAGCAAAAGTTACCAGATCTATCACAGCTGAGAAAAAATGACAGAAAGCCAAGAGGGAAAACTGCACTGTAGGAAAAAAAAAAAATCACTTGAAAATATTAGCATAAAATTTAAAATAACCAATTAATACATTTAAGATAACAAAGGAAAAAAATAGAAAAATCTCAACATAGTCTAGATTTAGATTTTTAAAAATCAAATGAAAATTCTAAAATTTAAAACTGCAGTAATCTAAAAGCTAAATAAATGAGCTTAGTAGTAGTCATTTGCTCAAGGAGCAAAAGGTGTTACTAAGCGCACAATAAATTAGCATAAAATATCCAGACTGAAAACTAAAGAGTAAATAAAATTCTATATAAAGCTAGCAACATAGAATAAGGCACAGAGGGAACACTGCCGAGGTGTAGTATGTATTGAAGAAAAGGAGAGGAAAGAAAGGTAGAAATCTTATTTGAAGAAATAAAATATTTCCAAAGCTGCTACACATACAAGCAGTGATTTAAAGACATGGTGAATGTTTAAATTTTTAAGAAGTCTTGTGACAGAAAAAGATATGTTGCCAAAAACTATATTTCTCAAAAATAAAAAGGAGGAATATTTTGAGTATTTGAGGGAGATTAATGATTGTCTGTTACTATAATAAGTTTTAAAATTTAAACAGTCACTGTATTTTATGATCAGAACACATTGATCAAATGTTTATGGTAATTTCTGTCAAAAAATATTATGGTATGTGTCCTCATCCACTTTATTCACTAGATCTGACACCACAACACTTCTAATTCCTTCCCAAAGCCAAAATGATGATGATAGACAACAATTTTGAATGGATTTAGGACATCAGGGCAGCTGTGATAGCACAAGTAAAGACACTCAAGTAAGAGGACTTCCAGCACTGCTTCAGAAAATGGCAAGAACAGGGCCGGTGAGATGGCTCAGCGGCGTACGCGCCTGCCTGGCAAGCGCGAGGGCCCGAGTTCGACTCCCGGAACCCACATACGAAAAAGGGGCCGGTGATATCGTTCAGTGGCGTGCGAGGTCCTGAGGTCGACACCCGATACCCCCCCCCAAAAAAAAGAAAATGGCAAGAACAATGGGATAAGCGTGTTCGATGCAAGGGAGAGGATTTGGAGGGGATTCATGGCAAAATATCTTTTAACGAATTTTTTTAATTTTTAAAAAATATACAACATATTTTTTCATTACACCTAGTATCAGATGAACAATGAAAGATTTTCTACAAGCAGATTTTCATTCTAAACAAAACAAGAAAAGAGTAAGCAGTGATAATGGTGAAAACCAAAAGTCAAAAAGAAAACGCTAAAAGCAGTCAGGGAATGATGTCCAAACAATTACTTTAAATGGAAAGCAATAAGACTTCCCAATAAAAGTTAGTAAACCAGAGCATAATGGAAGGACATCTTCAAAGTTTTGAAAGATAACATTTCAAAATAGAATTGAAAACTCTGAGACAGAATGCTTTAAATGAAGGGAAAATTAATAGATAAAAACAAAAATTGAGAGAATTACTAAAAGATTTCTTCAAGCAGAATAAAAGGTGCCATAAACAAACAGTGAAGGAAAGGAAGGAATAGAGAGCACTAGAAAGAGTTACTATCTGGGTAAATCTAAATGAATATTGATTTTATAAAGCAAAAATAACGTTATGATGTAACACTTATAATACAGATATAATTAAAACAAAAATACATTTCAAAAGAAAGAGGTAAGTCCCCTTGCAATATTTAGAAGCAGAAAATCATCAAGTTGTATATGTCCATTTTAATTTCTGAAAAAAGATTTGTAATAAATAAGTTGAATGTAATGGAAAAAATAACCCAGAATACGTTGAAAAATTAAAACACATGTACACATTACTAATTGTTACACAAGATTACTGAAAAAAAAACAAGTATACACTGTATTAGTCAAATTTCCTCTTGCTGGGGACAAGTACCCAACATCCACACCGCCAAAGAAGAAATGCATTTTTGGCACAAAGTTTCAGAGGTGTCAGTTCATGGTTGGTTGGCTGGCTCCAAGGGAAAACCATCATGGCAGGAGTGCACAGCAGAGCAAAGCCGATCAGTTCATGGTGGTCACAAAGCAGAGCAGGGGACAGTGCCAGAGATGTAGGGGCAAAGGGTCAGAGGTAGACCTCAAGGTCATGTGTCCATGATCCACCTAGACACACCCAAAAGTGCCTTACTAATCCCCTAGGCAGCTCCCAAGCCAACTAAGTGGACGACTAAGCTCATCAATCATAGTGGTGCCTAAGAGCTATGCATTAAGTATGAGGATACAGAAAACACGAAACTACAAGTTCAGACAACGACTCACCAAGCAAACAAAACCAAAAAGTGCAGGATTATAGTAAAGGAAAAGGTAGACGTTAAAATAGAAAGTATTACCAGAGTTCAAATAAGAAAATGTCCAGTTTCTGGGAAAATATCATAATAATACTAAATTAGCACTGAACAGACTCAACTTTTATAAAGCAAAAACTGACATTAAGAAAAACTAGAGAAATAAATAATTGCAGTAGGAATTTTTAACTAAATCAGTTTGTAATAAGAGAAGAAAGAATAAAAACAGTAAAAAAGAATATTTGGACAGTGCACTTAAATATTTGGACAGTACACTTAAAATGCTATAAACTCTATGTATATATTATGTATATTATATATACATAACTATATATTATATATATAACTATGTATATTATATATATATAACTATATATTATATATATAACTATGTATATTATATATATAACTTATATATATAAGTATGTATTAGTATATGTATATGAATATAAATTTCCATTCATTTAATTGTACATTGATTTTCCAGTTTTCTAATCATCAAAACGTCGTGTCTGTAAATGACAGACAGAGAGAAGGATCACAATTTGTGTTTTCACAAATTGTTCTCATGGTCTGGCAGTCAGTAGCCTCCTTAGGTAGACTTGGGCAAGAGCGGGAGAGTCATCCTAGGTTACATAATTTAGAAACCGTCTGAACGTTCCCTCTTCTATCTGTTCTCTTCTCCTAAGATAAGCAGTCTAGGAGGAAGAGGTGAATACCCACCTGGAACGTGTGCTGTCAGCCATTCTCTAACAAAGCTTAGGAATCCCGGTCCCCAGTACCCCCAAGCGTACTGCAGAGACTGTAAGACCTTTTTCCAGAACTTTTCCCTCCCATGGTTGACCGTACTGGCACGTGCACACTTCGGCAGTGCAGTGGCCTCCCCATATGTGGGGATGGAAAGTTGCCAATGTCAGTTGAAGCATCCACACATGTGGGTATCGGTCCCTCCCGAAGAAGTAAGCAGCTAAAACTAGCAGGTGAAGCCAGGAGCGGAGCAGGCCTCCCGCGGGGCGGGGCAGGGCCGGGAGGCAGGCTTGCCCCTTCCCTCTTATGTTCTGCTCTAGAAAGCAAAAATTTTCAGAATTGGAACCTTAAATCTGGTCTTCAGGGTTTTGAAAAAAACAGTGGCCAGAGCATAAAACATTTTCTTTAATAGCTTGATTCACTATTTTAAATATTTAAATAGGATTTATATATTTGTTTTTGCAGTATAACACCTTTCCCCAATTTTGACGGGTTAAACAGTGAGATTTACTACGTTTCTTAAGGGTAGGAGTTGGTTAAGTGACTCTTCCGATGTGTGCCAGGCTTGCCTGATCTTTTGTCAGTCGTCAGTTGATTAGCTGGGAGCTGGGCTGCTATGAATGGTCTCGGCTGTCGTTACTGAGTCCCGTTACATGAGGAGAGCCCATGACGGCTTCGTGTTGGTGACAGAGTTTGAGAGAAAGAACAAATACACACAAGGTTTCTTGCAGCCTCATCTCAGCAGTATCACCATACAATCAATTTTCATAGCATTCTATTGGCAAAAGATAAGCCACAAAATCAGCGAGGATGCAAGTAGCAGGAAAAGAGATTCTACCTCTTGCTGAAAGGAGAAACAAAATTCACATTGCATGGGTGAGGATTCAGGGAAGAGCGCACAACCGAGGCCGTTTTGGCGATCAATCGACTATAGTTTATGAATTTCCATTTGGATTGTGGCCCCAGCCCCACATATGTTAGTGTCTGCCTGCTTATAAATAGTGTAAAACCCTCTCAGAGTCTACCAGTAGGCTGATTGTCAGCTTTTGTTTTTCCCACTAGAATACTTTTTATGACATTATGATAAAATACAAAATACTCTGCTAACAAGTAACTTCATCACCAAGTAATAATTTATTTAAAATAGGTAGTTGCATCTGTTTATTTAAAAAGAAAATGCAATTACAGTATGTAGATAGAAGAACAACTTATTTTACATTGGAGTGATATTTTTAAACATGTCTAGATTAAGAAGTACAGTGTGATGCAACAGTTATTTTATACTATAGAGCTATATTTAATTTACAGCAGGAATAAATTTATCGTGAATGTTTTCCGGTCTTCATATGTGCTTCGCAAACAACTTTTTGATGTGCCTTGAGCAATTCATTTTTTTGTATCCATAATGGATGTAATAAACGTCAACTCAAGTGTTCTGCTGTGTGTGCCCTGGGGGGAACAGAGATATAATTGAGTGTGAAAACACAAATCAGACTCATGGCAGAAATTATTCCCAAATTTATATTATTACAAAGGCACTACCATTTAATCATCATTTACTTTGTGGTATCGGTCAAGTGCGAAAGTCAATAAAGGAGTATGTAACACTGTGAGATGCAATGAAGAAAAAAATAAAACCCATGCTACTTGCAACCTAAGAAAATACATCTTCAGAAAATACTCACAGTTCGTTTAAACAAATCTACATTTTACAAAAAACTTCCAATCTATTATTATTATTTTTTTTTAACGTGGGTTCCCGGAGTCGACCTCAGGACCTCGCGCTTGCCAGGCAGGTGCTTATGCCACTGAGCTATCTCACCGGCCCTTCCAATCTATTATTGAAAATATTTTACTTCAAAAATTTACCTATTAGCTCTGAAAAAGTCTCATTTTTCATACTTTTACTTGATTAGCAAATCTGCAGAAAATGTTCTCCAAAGAATAGATTTCTAGTTAAACATTTTCCATCAATTTTTCAGGCCCTGTGAGAGTAAACTTATCTCTTTTATATTAGAAAACGCTGTTTGCACCAGATATATTTTTACAACAATTTGTTTCAGCACTTGAGTACACTAAATGACCATTTGAATTAGTTTTTGTTTTTGAAATTCATACTGGATTGACTATCATTGTGTATTTATAAATCTAACCTATGAATTTAGTAAATTTTAACATTAAACTTGGCATATTTTAATACATAATGTTAAAAAACATTATCATACTTAAGATTCTCCTTAGAATCTGAATATCTGGGCCGGTGAGATGGCTCAGCGGCTTAAGCGCCTTCCCGGCAAGCGTGAGGGCCCGAGTTCGACTCCCGGAACCCACATACGAAAAGGGGGCTGGTGATATCGCTCAGTGGCACGGGCGCCTGCTGGCGCGCGAGGTCCTGAGGTCGACCCCCCGGTACCCACAAAAAAAAAAAAAAAAGAATCTGAATATCTAAATTCCTTTAGTATAACTATTTAATATTCCTGCATTTAGAGAATGTATTCAAATATTTTTGTACTTAAAAAAAAAATGCTCTCAAGATTTCCAGAAACTTTTAGATGTCTAATAAGTTATGTTTAGAAATATTGTGTCATTTAAAATTCTCAAATGTTTCTGTACTGTTAGCAACTATATTTTCTTGAAATTTTCAAATAAAATCACACATCTATTTTACTTGCTTAATTACACATTAAATTGGAATTAAAAGTATAAAATCTTAGTCAAATATGTCAAATTATCTTAAACACCACAAAAATACTCCAATTATTTCTGTGCTTAAATCTAGATATTTTAATTAAAAATGAAGTAGTGGGACAATCCTAAGTAATCCAGACTCTTAATTCGAGCTGTTTCAGTATCTATAGTTAGAGAGCCACTTTACCAGAAATCTATACTTCCTATCATACCACACTCAGATCAGGTGGAATCCTACTTATTTTTACCATGACTTCCGTTTGACACCAAAGGTCAAAATCTATACTCATGAGAGTTAACTTGTATTTATCAACATTCAACTCAGTTCCCAGATGATAGCTTTCATTTTGCACTAATTTTTAGACTTTTTATTATTTATTTATTTAGATTTAACAACATGCTAGTGACCAGGCATGGTGGCACACACTTGTAATCCCAGCATTCTGGGAGGCTGAAGCAGGAGGATCACAAGATAGAGTCCAGCAGGAACAATTTGGAAACTAAAGAGATCCTGTCTCAGAAAAACTAAACAGAAAAAAAAAAAAAAAAAAAAAAAGTGCTGGGGATATGGCTCAGTGCAAAGATCTTGGATTCACTATCCAGCACAGGAAAAAAAAATGTCTTCTATACATTTAAACTTCTTATCATTGTGTACTTCATACACACTTCATTCTTTCAGAGCATTTTGAACTGTTTTGCCTCATTTAACTACCAAGAACTCTGAATCACTCTCCACATTTTTCCCACATTGCAAGCCCACAAATTTACAGTTGTGAAGATGGCCCCCCACTGGATTTCATACATATCTTCTGACTTCTTCTGACCCTAGAGTCAAATTCTAAAGCCATGCTGCTAAAGGTAATAAATATTTAGTTAGTGTTGAAACTGATGTTTCCAACCTGTATTCACTGCTTTGCCGTGTAAAGTTCCTTTAGCAGAGGAGTACTTTGTCAGAGATTAAAGTTGTACGTTTGCTTTTGCTGGAAAATTATCTTGGAATCATTAAAACTAACCTCCCTTCGAAAATTTGAGAAGCAAAGGGAGGCAAGTAAACGTTTTGAATTTTGAACATTCTCATGAAGATCTTTAAAAGTACTACAGGGGTGGGGGAACCTCATGGGTGAGGAGGCGGAGTCCCTGGAGAGTGACTTCATATTCTGGAACCTTTGCAAAAGATGCTTCTAAAACTAGACTTACGTTTGTGGGAGGCAAAAACCTGGATGTTTACATAAGAGCTGAAATTTGGTCATGGTGAACAGGTCCCTTGGCCAGGGAAGAGTTTGCTCAAGATGACAGAGATGTTGGGAATAAAACTTTGTAAAGGTTTTGGGATGTGGACAATGTGTTACAGAAGAAAAAAATAAAGCAATGACAAATAGAGAGTCCTTCCTCAGCCAGAGGTCAGGAACTCAGCCCAGTGGCCACAGTGGAAGGGATTACTGAGGACACAAGAGTGCTGTTTTCAGAGGAGCCAAGTTTGACCCAGGGTTGCTGATTTGGAGCCCATGTGCTGCCGTACTCCACAGTGGGAAAGCACTTTCCCCTGTTTTTCTGTACCAAGTGTCTGTTCAGCCTGGCCAGCTCAGTGTCACTGTGTCTGCCAGGAGGAGAACAGTGTCCCCCAGCAGCATCTGGAGTCAGCAGCAGAGCAGCTCTGTAAAGAAATGAAGACCGGAGAGACATCATCCTGTTCCCCCTCTGACACATTCCAGAGCCTCTCAGAAAAAACTGGGAAAGGTTTTGAAGTAGGCATTGATTTCCTCAACTTATGCAAAGTCAAGGCAGCAATATTTGGAAACTTGTATTAGTGTCACCTGGTTGAATTTATAGGCTAGAGAGGCACAAGGGCATTTTGGTTTCAAATGAATATGTATGTGCAGGTCAAGGTATACTTTGTTCCTTTTCAAGGATGGAGTGTTTTGTTTTGCTTTGACATTTGAAATGTGATTATTAAAAATTGACATAAGGGAAGTCAAAAGAATGTGAATAATTTCCTAGCTGTTGTACTCATTGTCATAAGTGATATAACTTGAATATTCCCAATGCTGCCTCATAAGTATTAAATTGAGGTGGAAGGAATAAGAAAACCTGAGATGTCATGAGGAAAGTTCCAAGGAGAAACTCTGGGAGAATTTAGCAGAGCTCTCTAAAACAAATAATTTGGAGGAGAGAAGGAAGTTTGCATTTTTGTTTTGATATGATGCAATTGTTACCAATTACATTAAAGCACTATTGGCTCATGATATACAAGCATTATGTAATACAAATTAATCTTTATTGAGTCTTCCTGGATGGCCGACATTGGATGAGGTAATTTAAATTTATCAACTCAATTAGTCTCAACAATCCTAATGAGGACTAGAGAAGTTTAGTAATTTTTGGTGAAGTAATTGTCAGTAACAGTGAAAAGTCTGAGATCGTGCCGTCCTTGCAGGCTAACACTTCGGTGTGTCACAGAATCATGGACGAAATACAAGACTCTCGGAGCAGAGACTAAGGCTTTATGATTTACTGCTAGTCAAGCAGCACGAGCCTCGTGACTCTGTCGGTGCCTGTGCCCCTCAGTCCCTCAAGGGCAGCACGAGGGGGCCTCAGTCAGTGCTGCACTTATTGAGAGTCCGTGTCACAACTGAGCTTATCAGGCCCTGGGGAGCCTGATGTTTTATGATGGACTACAGACAGCCTGCAAAGTCTTTGCTCTGGAGAGATTAGAGGTTCATTTTATTCTCTACATTTTACTTCATTTTCTTTTACTGTAGTCCAGAGGGAGAGACAATCTTTGTACAATCCAAGAACGTTCGCTGTATAAACATCATGGAAAAGATGGTCTGCAATAGCAGGGAGTCAGTGTTCTGGCTGCAAGATGTGCAGAGAGACTTATTGATGATTGTGTCTCCCACACAAGATCTGCACTTGACTTCGGAAGCATCTTCCCTTCTAGTGAATTTCCTCATGGGTCTGCATTCTGTTTCCTGTCACAGTAATAACCAGCTCCCAATTGCACAGCCAGGACTGACACCCAGGCCTTCTGACTCAATAGTCTAAAAAGCTCTGGAAGGCTGTTTAGTAAGGATTCAAGAGAATTCATATACTAGCATTAACTAAGCAACAAAGAAGGAATTCAGACTTCCGGATTCAAGAGATGAGAGAATTTAATTAAGTAGGAGAAGAGAATTGTGTGAGCTAGAGGAGGAAAGAAGGAAGGAAAGAAGGAAAGAAGGAAGAAAGGAAGGCAGGAAAGGAAAGGAAGAAGGAAGGAAAGAAGGAAGGAAGGAAATAGATCCAGCTCTAATTTGGAATTAAACTAAACTAATACACTGAAATGGTCATCTTGGCCGAGCCACTTAGAAAGAAGAAACAGAAGTAATTGGAAAGGAACACTTGCTCGAGAGTAAACGTAACAATTAAAACTTAATATGTTTAAAGAATAAGTATCATGAAGATACAGTACAAAAAGTATGTTAAAACATAACATACATGTGGTTTCTCTATATAAATTTATACACGTTCCAATGAAAATAAATTTCTAAACACCATGGAGCAGGGATGGCAATGCCCTTAATGAGTAAAACCAGGGTTCCAGAAAGAGGAGGGAAGAGTGGTTTGCGCATGAGCAAATACATCCTTGCAGTAGCCAAGGGCAGTGCATTACAGAAGTTAAAGAGGAAAAATAAGTGGGAAGCTGTAAGTGGGAGCTGCAGCGGAGGAGCTGCCTCTACTTCTGGGTCTCTGGAGGCCTTAGACGCTTTGCATCTCCGGGGCGAGCTCAGGAGTTTTCCAAAGCTGACAGATTTCTGGGGCTCTGGGTGTCAGGAGCCTTTGCTCCCCACAGGAAAAGCATTTAAATAGAATCAAACGATGTCTGTCTTTGGTTCTTGCCCTTGATAATACTTTTCACAAAGAAAAGAAAAGTACTCTGAACACAGCAGTTCGTTCCACAGTTCTCTTGGGGTTAGAAGGAAAGGTAAATGTTATTTTATCCCCTCAGGTTTTCGGGTATCTTTACTTTATCTGGAATTTGGATTTGGATTTGTTTTGTTTTATATATGTTTTAAAAGAGTAAAATCATTGTATTTATGTTTCATATATCTAATGTATCATCTTCCTTATTTTATATACATATAGTATACAAATATTCACATATTTTTATAATTATATAAGTCTAATATATAAATTTATGTAATGTGTATGCATGGATATATACATACACATGTATAAAATATATATATTATATATTATATATAAATATATATATTATATATATACATATATACACATATCAGTGTGTTTCATAAAGATACAGTTAGGAATAATATTTAAAATACTTTGTCATGTAGAAAAGAGATGAGAGATATTGATCTCAGTATTTTAAGACACAAAGAGAAGGGGCAGATCAGTTTCTAAAGTAATGCACTTCAGGTGATATAGACGAATTCTGAAGACCATAATTTAACTTTAGCTGAGTACCCTAACGTACAACAACTGTCCTTCAGAGCGTAACAGTGTGTCATTCCCCATCCATCGAGAAGGACAGTTCTCTCGGATCACAAGCAAGAGATACATGGAAATGACGCATTGCTATGACATTTATCAAACACAGAAACACGGTGCATAAAAGAAATCTACCTCGTCGGCGACAAACAAGAGGAATTTCATTTCTCCTAACTCTGCTGTGAAAAGTGTGCTTATTTACGGCCACTGGAAATTTGCTCAGTAGTCCTCAGGGTAGCAGCTTTAATGGGGTCACCTCGAAAGTTATGTTTGGTTGTTGTAGGTTGATGCTAAATAAGGTCCTTTTTAAAGAAGAATTCCAGTCTCCTTCAGGCGTTGTGGTGTCGTCTAGCCAACTTAGCCCAAACTGAGGCAGAAGCTGGCTACCCCTTTCTCAAAGGAAACAAAGTAAGAGAAAAACACAGCAGGGCTGGTTGGAGGTGGGGGTGGACTTGTGGGCCCTTTCCACATTAGTTACGTGTGAGACATCAAGAGTTTCTGGTCCTGTCTTTCAATCCTGCCATACACACATAGTGGGAGAATGCAAAGCAGATTTGCTACCAACTCCAAGAAAGGACTTGCACTACAAACCTGGAGTTCGTATGCCTCTGCCCACTCCACTTTGGCTACTATTTTGGTCCATCACGTACTGCGTACCTCTTTGTCTGAATCTGGTAAGACACAACACACTCACACAACAGAGTATGTGAGTTCTATTTTACTTAGACACTGGCGGGAAGAGACAGAAGCCTGAGATCCATTTCCTCTCACCAGTCCTCCAAGGCTCAGGAAAGCTGCGCCGCGCACATGCAGGCGTGGCTTTGAGAGCACACCTGGTGCCACAGGTGAGAGACCCCAAAGGCTGTCGGTCCACCTGGGTTGGACAGCTCAGAGGCTGTGTAACACACTGGGAAAACCTTTGAAGGATACTCAGCTTCCAGTGGAGAATAGAGCAACTTCCAGGCTTTCCTGAGCAGTTTGTTACAAACTCACGATGTTACTTTTCCTAGAGGGGACAGGAACAAGGCTTGGACCATGTCACCGGGCTTCTCTTTATTTTGAGATAATTGCATTCCATCACGTTCCACAGATATTCTGGAGAATTACGAGGGGAAGGGAGTAAGTCTCCACCTCTGTCTTTCTATACTTGTATTACATCCACTTTAAATCTAAAGCCATAGAAAATCAGACTCTCCAGGGTTTAAATTACTATAATTTTAAAACAAAGTGATATGTTATAGATAGCTTCCTCCAAACTTTAAGAAAATATCATAAAGGAGTCACAATTCTATAAATTCTTGAAAAACAGTGCTCATCTAAGTTTGGATCTGTAGACCCTCAATTCAAAATATACTCAGCTATGTATATCTTTACAAAATAACTTTTGTAATCTAAAGGTTTGTTATCAAAATTAGCAGAATATTTTTCTCAGCCTGTTTTCTGCTGGCATGACGAGACAGGTTACCTAAGAGAACAGAAGTTCGTTTAGCTCACAGCTCTCTGGCTGACAAGCGTAACAGTCCAGCACTGGCATCCGTGGGGCAGGGGCATCACCCGGTGAGCTGGACGAGTCTCCCTGTCTTCCTGGTCTTTCAGAGATGCTGAGGTTGTGAGTGCCACCTCAGGACTTCATCTAATCCTGTTTACCTCTCAAAGGTCCCATTTGCAAATATTATTAGCATATGAATTTGGGATTAACTTGCCAAGCATTCAACCAGTACTTTTAGAATCTTATTCTCAAGGATTTTTAAAAATAGAGAAGATAGCTTAAATTTTTGAAGTATTTTGCCCTAAAATACACAAAGTAACACTGAAATTTTAAAAAATTGTGTGAGTGTGTTAGTCAGTTTTGCCTAATTCTATTTATTGACTACAATCATATTTCTAAATTTAACGGGAAATAGAATAACAGCTAAGATTCAAGAACGCCAAGAAGTGGCCCAGTAGAAAGCCTCCCTCACTTCTCTCCTTCCAAGTCTCCTATTTCTTTCCCTGGAGGTAACTGACATCATTAATGTCTTGTGCATACTCCTGGAGATATGTCGTACTTATAAAAATAAATTATTTTCCAAGCTGGCATGGTGGTGCATGCCCGAAACTCCAGCAATCTGGGAGGCTGATGCGCACAAAAATTCAAGCCCAGCTTGGACAACTTAGCAATTTAGTGAGACCCTGTCTCAAAATAAAAAAAGGAAAATAAGGGGGAGGGCAAAGAGAATGAACTCGGTGTGGAGGCCCTGGTGCTATCCTGAGTAATGTCTAAACAAACAATAAATAATATTCTTTCCCAAATATGTGTTCTGTGTCTCTACTGTTCCATAGCTTTTTTCAGTTAATCATCATGCTAAGAGCTCATTCAATCTTGTTTTATTGAGTGACTATACTACAATTACTCATTTAATGATGGACCTTTAGATGTCCCGTGGTGTTTCTCTCAATCTTTTGCTGTGACAAATAATGTTGAAAAACAAGTCTGTAAGCAGCTCATTTCAAACATATGCCAGAATATCAGGAATTACTGAAGCAGACCATGTGTTTGATTTTGATAGACATTTTCCAATTTTCCTCAGTGGAGTCTGTACCAATTTAAATTCCTACCAGCAATATATTAAAGTAGTTTTCCCTGTAACACAAACAGTATATTTCAAAAATTTTGATACTTGCAAATCAGCCAGATGCAAAATGGGTCTTCAGTTATAATGTGCACTCATCCTGATTTAAACTGAACACCTGGGGCCGGTGAGACGGCTCAGTGGTGTACATGCCTGCCTGGCAAGTGTGAGGGCCCGAGTTCGACTCCCGGATCCCACATACGAAAAAAGGGCCGGTGATATCGCTCAGCGGCACAGGCGCCTGCTGGCGCACAAGGTCCTGAGGTCGACCCCCGGTACCCACAAAAAAAAAAAAAAAAACTGAACACCTATTGTAAACTATGCATCTGCCGCTATTTCTTTGAACAGTGAAGTGTGTGTCCATATCCTTTGCATGTTTTTATTGAGTAATATGTCTAGTTCTTAATTTATTAATTCATATTATAAAATTTAATCTTTCCTAAGTGTATATTACATTTTCATATTGTGTATATTTCATAAGGAAGAAATTTGTGAACCTGTTTCATTTTTCCTAAAGGCTACTCAGTTACACAGAAAAGGTAGAAAAATCCTTGTTTTTATATTGTTACTTCTAGCCATGTGACTTCATCCAATATATGTTCCTAAGTTGAGATTTTAATTATTGATATTTTATTATTTATTTTAGTGTTTGAAGAGTTGGTGTCCATTACTCTTCTACTTGGTTTTGTTTTGTTTTGTTTCTAATTTCCTTTACTGATCCTTCTCATATAGTTTTGAAGTAAATTTTAGAATAAGGTAGTTTCAAATCAAAATGTAGCAGGATTATTTTTGTTAAACTCTTTTTTTTTTTTTTTTTTCTTTATGTGGGTACCAGGAACCAAACTCAGGACCTCGCGCTTGCTAGGCAGGCGCTTGTGCCGCTGAGCTATATCACCGGCCCTGTTAAACTCTTCTTAACTTTAGAAATCGACTCTTCAACTTGATAATTGCAATCATGAGAGTCATACAAGCCTTTCTGGGTTTTTAAATTCTCTTATAAATCATTTAACATACTTTAAAGTTTTCTTCAGTTCATTATTTTATATGTAGCCTACCACATCTTCCACAAATAAATATATTTATGTTCCTTCTTCTGTTGCATATTTATGTCTGTGCCATTCTTCTTATCTGATTGTACAGTATCGGATATTTTTTCCAGAACAGTGCTAAAGAGTAACGGTGATAGTGGACACACTGACTTGGGCCGAGTCTACATTTTTGAAGGTACTCATAGCAGCTTACAATAAATATGTTTTTATTATGATCAAGTAAAATGTTTCTCAATAACTGCTTCATTAAGGATTGTCAAGAAAAACAATTTAAACATAAAAATAAAATGCCGAGAGCATTTTAAAAACAAACACATTAAAATTATAATAGTTTTCTACCTCCTATTTTTTTCTTTCTCATCCAAACACCATGTAGCTTTGTAACATTTTTCCCAAATACAAAAATAAGAGCATATTGCTCCTTCTGTAAATATGTCTAGTGACTTCACTCATTGCAGAAAAATATCAAAACACCTCAGCACTTGAAATAAATACCTTTTAAAAATGTCCCCAACTAGTCTTTTCCCTTTATCTTATAAATTTACATGAAAAAGTCTTACGGTTGGGCTTAAAAATGCTTTTATACAAGTCTTTCAATCTTCTGTTATGCCTGCTATCAAATTATAACAATATATTTAACATACTTAGAAGAAAATGATTTTCTATGGAAAAGTGATAAGTATGAAGATAGTCACAGCATCTTAGTTATCTGTGTAAGCCTACATCCTAGTACAGAGCCTAAAATGGATTATATGCTCATTATTTTTTTAAAATAATAGATTTGGTGTGAGTAAATATAACAATGATTGGATATTAGCAAAAAGTGTCTCTAATTTTGCATAGCAAAGGAAACAACCAGTGGTGTTAAAAGACAACCTACAGAATGGAAGAAAATATTTTCACATTGTCCACCTAGCAAAGAATTAGTATCCAGAATCCATAAAAAGCACCAATAACCAAACAACAAAATAAATAAATAAATGATCCAGCTGAAAATAAACCAAGGATCTGAACAGACATTTCTTGAAAGAAAACATGCCAGTGGCCAACAAACATGTAAAATACTCAGGATACTAATTGTAGGGAAATATAAAATCAAAACCACACTGAAGTATCATGTCCATGTGGCTATATTCAAGGAAACAAAAATTAACAAAGGCCTGCAGGAATTTGGAGAGAGGGAATTGTTATGTACTATTTTTGACAATGTAACTTGAAGGAATTATGGAAAATACTATAGAAGTTCCTCAAAGAAATAAAAATAAAAATACCCTAGGATTCAAGAATCCCACTACTTGATGTATATTAAAAAAAAAAAAAAAAAAAAAAAAAAGAAAGTGGGCCGGTGATATAGCTCAGCGGCATAAGTGCCTGCCTGGCAAGCGAGAGGTGCTGAGTTCAACTCCCGGTACCCACAAATTAAAAAAAAAAAAAAAAAAAAGGAGGAGGGGGAGCCTTTTGGGAGGGGTAGGAAGAAGAGGAGGAGAAGGAAGACACAGAAGAGGAGGAGAAGAGGCCCTGAAATGTTGATGAAGTAATAAAGTACCTGAACTCTCAAGTTTATTGCAGCTTGATTCACAAGATCCAACATTTAGAATCAATTTAAGTGTCCATCAAGTGATAAATAAAGAATGCATATTATTCTTCCATAAAAAGAATAAAACTCTCACATTTGTGGCAACATAGTTGACCTGGAGGTCATTATATTAAATGAAATAAGCCAAGACTTGAAAGACAAACATCATGAGTTTTCTATTATATGTGGAGAACAAAAGATTGGTTTCACAGAAGTAGAGAGTAGTACAGTGTTACCAGAAGCTAGGAAAGGGAGTAAGGAGAAGAAATTGGGAGAGATTGGTTACTCAGTAAAAAGCTGTACTGAGAAGGAATACATTCTACTGTTCTATAACACAACAGAATGACTCTAATTAAAAACAATTCATTTTATATTTCAAAATAGCTATGAGAGACAATTTTAAATGTTCTCAACACAAAAAAATGACAAGGCTTAAGGTAATGAATATGCAAATTATCTTGATTACACATTGTAAAAATGTACTGAAATGTCACACTGTACCCCCAATATGTGTACACGTGTTATGGGACAATTAAAAATAAAATAAAAGAGAATAAAGTGCTATTCAATCAGTATTAATAATACGTTGGAATAATAAAAATAAGATACGTGAAATTACATGCTATGATGATAATGAATACAGTGATATATTTTGGGACTATTGACATATGCTGTCATTTTTGATATGTGTGTGGGAACAATTGTTACCAAAATTGTATTTATGTTCTGTCCATCATTAAAAGTTAGTGCTTTAACTATCATAGACATATGCGCTACTACAGGACTTTAAAAATAAATTTTGTGTATAGTTTGTAAAATAGATTCCTACCAACCTTATTTCTTAATTTACAAGTTTGCTAAAAGCATTTCTTAATGGATTTGATTTTACAAAAGCAAAGCATGTGTAAATATCATGAAGAATAGTACGTCTGGAGTGTGGATTAATGTCCCTTCCTTAAATCATGATATATTGTTTTGAGGCACTACTTGAGTTACTATGTCGCATGCTACAATAAAGCAAAATGCAGAAACATGGACTGTTGTGAAGATGCAGATGTATCTTGGATATGCAAAGATGCAGCAGTCTTGTGAACAAAAATGCATTTAGAGCAGAATGACCTAAAACTCAGTTAGTGCTTACAATTTTTCACACTTAAGTTCTCTGACTTGACTAACCCTTCTCTCACTTGTGTCCTCGCCTGGGAAACATGCTGTCCCAATTATTCTTCTTTTCAATATATTGCTTAATTCTTGCTTAATTAATTACTTAATGTCTTGCTCTAGAAATGCAATTGTTGATGTTTTTCTCTAATTATATGATATTGTACGTATTTTAGCACTTGTATTTACTAATTTTCAATTTCTTTCCAATGTCATTTACTAAGAAGGTTTCAGCACAAATACAAGTTTCATAAAGTCTCTAGAGAAAATACTTCTGAATCTTCATAATCATGAAAAGACATACAGGCTCAAATGCAGTAGCCAGACAAGGCAAAAATCGCACATTCCAGGCTCTTCCTGACATCCGTGCACAGATGTGTTTTCCCAATGCAGAAGTTACTGATGTAGAGTAGAATAGAGTGGGATTTTGGATAAATTTTTCTTTGTCAGTTTCATTTCATTTTAGGTTGCTTTCTCTAGTTCTAAGAACTAAAAATTTTCTTCTTTCATTGCCTCAGAAAAAGTGGAGATTATTATCCTGCATATAAGACTTAATCCTTACTTATAAAAATGGTTCAAAAGAATCCATATTCAATCTGATTAGCTTCTACTGTGCAGCATAAAGAGATATTTCAGTTGTTAAAGAGGTAAATTTCAGAATAAGGGATAAAAGTGAAGTAACAAACCAGAAGTAGAGAAATAAGGATCAACTAAAACATATTTTAAAGTAAATACCTTCAAGAAGAAGGAAAAAAAAAACATAGCAAGTATTTTTGAGGAAAATTTGACAATTGTTTTCCACTCAAACTCTGTTTCATAGAAAAAAAGTACTCAATATAAACATGTCCGAAGTGTTCAGTTACCAAAAATTGGGAACCCCAATATGAGCAGTGCAGAAAGGTCTGATGTAGATAATCTACTGCAAGTCGAGAAGTCACAATTTAATGAAAACTAGCTGTGACTGCTATTTTCAGGTGACATGACTTGGTTATCCGATGCCTAGAGAGTGAGTAAAACGTAAATTGTGCAAGACTAGCACTCGTGTCAGTAGGCTGAGTAGGACTAACCCCCTTCAGCAGAATGAGGGGCACCTCCCAAGCCATGCAGAGCCCAAACAGAGCCTGAGGCTGAGGGCGGGTAAGCCCATCTTTCCTCCTGAACAGACCCACCCATCTTGCCCTTCCCTGGGACCATGCTCCTGGACTCCAAGGCTGCAGACCCAGCCAGGCCTGTAACCATCAGGCTTCCCTGCTTCTCAGGCCTCTGCACTCAGACCGGAATCACATCGTTTGTTCTCCTGGGCATCCAGCTTGAGACAGGGGACTTCTCAGGTTCCATGATGGCAGGAGGTTAGACATGTGGGCATGCGTATGTGCATGCATGTGTTTGTGTGTGCATATTCCTTTAAGCTCAGAATTCATCTCTTATAAAACAATCCACTGGGCTGGTGAGATGGCTCAGCAGCGTAAGCGCCTGCCTGGCAAGCGCGAGGGCCCGAGTTCGACTCCCGGAACCCACATACGAAAAAAGGGCCAGTGATATCGCTCAGCGGCACGGGTGCCTGCTGGCGCGCGAGGTCCTGAGGTCAACCCCCGGTACCCACAAACACACACACACATGCACACACACACAAAAAAATCCACTGCATTTGGAGGTGTCACCTGCACCCAGAAAACTCATGTCTTCTTCCACTGTGTTAGTGGAGGTTCTCCAGAAAAACAGAACCAACAGGAGATACAGTGATATACAATAATGTGATAGATAAATTTTATTACATACTAGATCCTATATAAGACTACATATATCTGGCACTTTACCAAAAGTTGCAGGTGGTATGGTAATATTTTTACAAAGATGGAAGAGTTAGTGTTAAACACTCTTTTCTCTCTTCGGAGTCAGATTACCTGTATTCATATCTGTGCTCTGCAGTCCAGATCAGAGCAAGCACATTTTCTTCATGTGTCAAAATAGCGATCGTAGCAATAACATACATCATAGGATTGCTGTAAAAATTAAATGAGATACTGCTGCTTTGAATGCATTACTTAGCCCTAGGAAATGCAGCATGAATGTTATTTATTACCATAATGCAGAATGATACAGAAAAGAGCTGATTTCCCAGTCACTAACGATCAAACTGCATAGCCTTCTAGACATTCAGATCCTGTTGTACTATAGTTGTAATTACATATGATTATGTTCCAAAATGTTAATATCATAACAAAGCTCAATCATGAAAGATAACACAAATCTACCATTGTAATTTTATTATTATTTTGATTATAGTTTTTCAGATAACTATATTATTCTGATTGCTAACGTTTATTTAGGTCATCCTCACAGTCCTACAGTACTGCTTTGCAATCACCTTATTTCTCCCTTAGAAAAATCCTCAAGTATATTATTACTTCTCTTTCAAAAATGAAGAGCCTGAAGCTATCCATGTTAGTAAACTGACCAAGGTCATATAAGTGAAAAATGCTAACAATAAAGCCTGAGAGTGAAGAAACAGAAATGCAATCAGAGAAAATTTAGGATAATTACAATGATGGGCATGAAATAATAAGTCTGTGTTTTCTCTGTACCCTGTATTATAAGTTTCTGAACAATTTCTAAGATTCTCAAAGACAAGAGCCATTTATTTTGTTTCCTACTTTCCTGTCAGTCTTCTGTAAAAAGCATAGTTTCTGGATGCAAACACACTGACTGAATGAGTTCGGGAGCCTATTCTTCTAGCACTGCCTGGATAATATATTTGTTTCCTTTGGTTGAACATGAGCGGTCTCAAGCCAGAATCCAGTATGCGCAGGGTCAGAAGCATCCCAGTGTCTGAGTGTACTGTAGCCCACAGAGCCAGTCTACTGAAGTCAGAGGTCTAGTCGTGTTTTTGTATAAAGGAGCTGTTGGCGCAGTGCAGGCAGGAACCATGGACTTCCCGTGTGAGTACAGAGTGCTTGGCCGACAAGAGGCAGAGCAAAGTCAGCACGAATCGCGGAAGGTCAGGTATTCACCTGCCTGCACTAAAGATGCACCATGTTCAGAAAAGTCGTGGCAGACCGAGAATGTCAGCAACAGCCCCTGGAGGTAAAATCCAGCAAAATGTAGATGGTCTCTGTCCTGGACAATTTTTTTTCTTTCTAATTTGAAATGATGATTTTGTAATTGTCTCAAAACCTCAATTATGTGTACCTATTAATTTTTCTCAAGCTTATGAGTGAAAACACAAGTACTACCAAAATAAAATAATCACAAATCAGGAGTGGGTCATGTTGACATAATGTAATTTTCCTTCTAGCTCTTAACATGAAACTTTGAAATGATGCCCAGGTTTTCCAAATTGCAGAGACAATGTGAAACGTGATCGGTATAGGACTGATATACAGATTGTTAAACAACACAGATAGCTCATGTGTTTATCCAAACGCATATTGTGCCAAAACATGAGCTCTTCTGTTGTTTTGTATAAACTGTTGTTACACTCTATTCCAATGTTCCTAAAGCCTGAGTAAAATTGGATGCAAAACTGTTCTGATACGATCCAAAAATTCAGGATGCCCACGTTCTAATGACAATGTTAATATGACTTTCTCAGATCATAATTCCTGTTAGAAAGCCTGCAAATCATTTTTCATGTACCATTTCTAGATTATTCTGCTTTATACAGGAAGAAAAGCTGGACTTTTCCAGGCTGGACTGGACTTCAGAGAAATTAAAAACAAGCCAAGATCACCTGATTGAGATGTGCCACACGATGACTTTTAACTCTGACTCCAATGTATGTGCCAGACAGCGTCATGTAGCCTACGCATTCCTATTCATTTCAATAAATGCCAACACGAAGGGGTTACAGGCCTAGAGGGGACCCTCCGAAATAAAACTTGTGTTCTGGCAAAGCCTAAAAATAACTTCTAACAGCCATGCTTTCCAAACTCTTTCCTGCATTTCATCTCACTGTGACAGTGAAGTCATTTCAAAAGCATAAATAAATTAATGTGAAAGTAAATAGAGAAGGAGTTAAGAACAATTTTCTCCTAAAATTACTATTTAATGTTGTTAAGAAAAGTTTACACTTGATTTTAGTCTTTGCTTGTTTTTTTTTTTTTTGAGAAAAAAATAAAAATAACAGTAAAACAGTTTCAAAACAGGTTAGTAGGAGAGTTACAATAATTAACATATCGCGTATTGTTGTCTTCATAGAAGTTATTCAGAGTACAAGATCTAGGCATGATATCTTGGCCAAACAATATTAGCACAGACCTTTCTTTTCAATGAACTAAGTGAAACCAGCTGTATAACCATCTTTACTTGTTAAGGAGCTTTAGGAACAAGGTAATTATATGTTATGAATAACATAACCCATGAACAGAAGCTCTGAAGACATAACTATACATGGGTGCTTGGAAACATTTCTAAATTTTGAATTTATATTACCGAATCATGTATTACTAAATTATTATTATTAATCTGTGTTATGTTTCTCTTTCATTTCAACATCTGTGACTTGTTTTATTATTTGCTTTATGTTTGTTCTATAAAAATATATTCTTTATTGACCCAAGGCATTAAGATATTTTAAGTGCAGTCTTTTTGTTCTAAAAGTGTGTTTAAATTAAATGTACAGAAGTCAGAATATTTTAAATAAAAGGTACAAAATTACATTCTCTGATTTCTATAAACTGGGAGGTAAGCAGTTTGAGGGCAAACAATGAATGTGTTTGGAGCAGCCCATTCCCAAGCATTGTAAGTATGAGTTCACTGTTTTCTCTCCTGCTCTAAAAGCATTCTCATGTGAAATAAATTTTCTTCTATGCCACAATGAAATAAAAATATTGCTTACTGCTGTCCTCAATTCAAAATTTCAATACTGTTACTAATTTAAAATAGGCATGTGGTAAACATTTTCCCATAAAATTGCAAATTATTTTAAATTTTTATAGCAAAAATGTCAAATGCCTAATGCTTCAATACATTTTGATTCTTTTTCTAATTTAATAAAAATGAATTGACTAGACGTGGTGGCACAAGCCTGTAATCCCAGTAGTTGGGAGGCTGAGGCAGGAGGATCACCATGAGTTCGAGGCCAGCGTGGGCTACATAGTGAGTTCAAGGCCACCCTGAACTACACAGCGAGACCCTGTCTCAAAAAAAAAAAAAAGAATTATTCCTACACCTTTGAAATTTATTAAAAATTTACATTTATATAACAATTAATTTGTTGGAGAATATCATGAATTGTGTAATTGATTTGGAAGCGTGGACTCCTCTCTTGATGGTATTCCTTCTGCATATTATTGTGTGTAAAGATCCAGGTTGCAGTGATCCTGGGGAAACCTCGTGTATTATGCAGAATTTCCCATCCCTTCAATTGCGGGATAGCATAGTGATTATGACAGGGAGTTCTTCCATAATTTCAGAGGATTTTGGAGGATATAATTAAGACCCTTGGAAGGTTTGCTTCAATCAAATGGGAGATTACTCCTAGCGGTCGTCATTTAACCAGTACATCCACTAACAGAGGATCTGCTCTACTCTTGTTCATTTTTCAGTACTGCGGCTCAGACTCAGGACCTGACCAACACGCGCTAAGGAAGCATCCTACCGCCCACGTACACCCCAGCCCTTTTTTGGGTTTATTTTACCACAGGTTCTCACTAAGTTGCCCAGGCTGGCCTTAAACTTGTATCTTCTTGCCTCGGATTCCACAGTACCTGGGATAATGGGCGCGTGCTGCCACACCTGCTTAGAAGAGCATGTGCAGGCTAGAAAAAGAAGAGGTGACACAGCTGACCTTTCCTGCGGGCCGTGCAGAGTGAACTGCTGAACTGTGGAGGCCCACCGAGCCGGGGTCGTGGGCGGCCCCGGAGGCTGAAGACCTCACCCTGCAGCCTCAAGGAACTGAATGCTACCCACAGCCGTGAGCTGGGGAGAGAATCTCAAGCTGCAGGCGAGATCACATCCCAGCTGCTCCTGAACAGAAGAACAAGTTAGCCTGAGCTCGGCCCCCCACCCACGCGTACTGCGAGACAAGGAATCCGCGGAGCCCTCAACCAGTGCGCATGCAGTCACTTCTCACACAGCCACTGGTGAGGACCAGAGGGAGCCACAACAATTTCTCTGCTCTTCAACCATGAAGAGTTCTTTCGTGTGTTCTTTGCACAGGGAGAAAGAAGTGCCGATGAACACTCAGTGTCCCCGTACCACCCTGAAAGAAGCGGGGCTCACCTTTCAGGGCTCCTGACTCTTCCCCTGTTCACACAGCAAAACTGCATAACTGAAACTGTTGACTCCCAACGAAGGCCCAACAAAGTGCTTATTGCTCTTTAATAAGTCAATAAACAACTGAGAATAAAATCAGTGGTGAGATGCCAATAACATACCTTAGTTCTCTATCCTGCAGGTTCAACTCGCATGCCGATTTTCTCTTCAGAAATTGAACCTGGGTTTTATTTCATTTCCAAATTTTTCAAACCGTAAAATAAAATATCTTGAAGTGCATTCATTTACAACAATCTCATTTCAACTGGAATAATTTACATGCCCAGACGGCATTCATTGTGCTGCATAGAGAGGGTGAGCTAAGCCTATGATGGATATAACTCACTTGCTATGTGGAGAAATTTCACTTACCCTTCAGTTTTTCAAATCACAATAATTTTGTGACTCGCTTAGCAATATAATGAGGATTATTTTATGCACGATGATTTCAATGTTCCAAGGCAACTTCTGAAGTATTTTTGAATTAGGAAACAAGATATATTTCTAAAAAGATTATTTTGGTAAAGTTGAACTTTGTAAATCAAGTATTATTTTCTTAGTGATTTTGTAGAGGCGCCATTTTCCAAAGGCAGAAATGGTCATAAAATAATCATACTTTCTGAAAATTACAGCAAGTGTTCTTTTAAGAGTCTTAATATACATCAAAAATGTGGATACATATTTAAAACAAATGTGCATGAATCTAATGTTTTATGGAAATGACTGTTTCAAAGTCATATTAAATTATCTAATATTGAAGTTTATTATCAAACAGAAATCAGTATGTTTAAGTTAGCCTACAGTGATCATGTGCCCATGTGTTAAACAATTTTGACCTGAAAAAAATATTTTCAGGACCCTAGCACTGGTTAGTTCCTCTGCTGCCCGTTCTGTTCTCAAGCACTTCCTTTTATTTCAACAACTGACTCATCAGTTCCTTTCCATTGCGTATTCTCTTTGCCCGCTACAAGTTCCCAGGATGCAGTAGGAGGAAAGCTGCCTTGCTCACCCCATGGTTTTGTTGACACACAGGATTTGGACAAAAAAGAAACACTTAGTGGGATAAAAGTAGGAGCAAATAAAGGAGAGAAGGAGTGAGAGAGAAAAGGAATGACAGAAAGGAGGGAGAGATGGAAAGGACAAGGACAGGAAAGGAGAGAAAATGTGAAGCATAAAGATGAAACAATCAAAAGAGAGAGACAGGAAGGAAAGGAAGAAGGAAGGAGAAGGGAGGAAGGAGAGAAAGAGGTGGGAAGAAAGGCTAATATAAATTTGAAGTAGACTCTATTTCTCAAAATAAAAAAATCATAGCTACACTTTATTAAATACTTTTAACATATTTAGCTTTTCGATATAAGTGCTATGTACATTGTATAAATTTATATACTGTAAAATTCAAAAATATATTAATGAGGACTCAGTGGCATAATAAGCACCTGCCTGGCAAGCACGAGGTCCTGAGTTCGACTCCCGATACCCACATAAAAAAAATTTTTAAATATATATATATATATATATATATATATATATATTAATGAAGTTCTAATATACAAATAATTCTCTCAGGCCAATTATTCAAAACTCAGTGACTTAAGTTTTCTCTTTCATATAATGAGGGTGATTGTACAATTCGTCTCATTGGACTTTTTGAGATTTAAGTGAATTTTAAGGAAACTTAGAGGAATTCCTGGATGAAGTAAAGTTTCAATAAATAGACATAATATTGTTACTATTTTTTACTATACTATTTCTAACAAATTATTATCACTTAAAAGAACCGAACATGAAACTGTTTGCTGAAAGTCTCGCTGAGTGTATAAAGGTGCTTCAAAACCTACATTCAGATTATTACTGTACAAGCAAATACTCTTGATGCTGTGATGCCCCAAATTATTATTGGCTATGTCCTTAATATGATTTCTATAATCAAAATGCATATTCAAGGCATTTAAATATCTAAGCTGTACAGGTTGTAATCCCAGCCGTTATGTGGGCATTGCCATTATCCTAGAGCTGAGAAAAACTGAGTAACGAGCAGTCGATCTAGGACCATAAAAAAATGACAGGTTATGTTACTAAGTTCTTCATATGGAAACATTTATCTTGTTTTTATTTGCATAAATAATCCATAAATAGTAAAGGAGTTGAGGGAATTCTTCCTTGTTGAAGATCTGTTTGAATTTAGAAAATGCAGACTTTGATATTTTTTTTCCATTCTTCCATAATTTTTTCAAAAACTTCACAATTTAAATGCATGTAATTATTTTCTCCAGTGATTATTGATGAGAGCCAATGTTAGGTGAGTTTTCTGTTTTCTGAGTTTTCTGTTCCAGCCACAGATTGGGTTATGATGTCCAGGTTTGGTTTTGCACTCTCCCTAGTCCGGCTAACCTGAGTTAATGCTCGGTTCTTTCTAACAGCACCAAGGGGCACGGCCTCCTCAGGAAACCGCGGGCTCTGCTCTATTCTAGCACAGAGCAGACAAGGCAATCGCTAGAGTTCTACCTGAGGTCTCAGAGCCTGCTTGAAAGAAAATGAAGAAACGAGTTCTCACTCCAGTACCAAAACTAAAACGTTCAGATATTTATAGATTGTTTTTCTTTTTCCTCTTTCTTTTCTTCCTTTCTTTCTTTTTTTCTTTCTTTCTTTCTTTCTTTCTTTCTTTCTTCTTTCTTTCTCCATCTTTGGCTCTCTTTTGTGTTTGTCTATTTTTGTTGTTGTTGCTTTTATTCTTTTTTCTTTTGGGTGGTATTTGAAATCAAATCTACTGTCAATAAAGACCATCCAAACCTTATTTGACAGGCCTAGGCCTCTTTCTGGCATAAGTCATATTCACAAGGTCTTCACCTTCATAACTTAATTAGTCTCAAAGGCCAAGATACCTAAAATCATCACATTGGGATCAGGAGTTTATGAATTTTAGAGGGGTGTGAAACATTTAGCCCATATCACATAGCAACATAAATATGAACAAACACCATGTGTAGAAAAAATGTAGAATAAAAAAGTCTGTTGTGTGTTGTCTGTTGTGTAAAATGTAGGTTTTATTCTGGTTCAGGTATGGCGATACCAACAGCTAAGGGGATTACCACCCCAGAAAAACGTGTTTTGTTACCCACAGTTCGGGTGCCCACCAGACCACAAAGCACCATGAAGACAAGCGCCACACAGGCAAGAGCCAGGGTCTGTCAGGAGGCAGAAAGAGAGGAACAGGGAGGGAAAAGTGTGAACTAGAGTCTTTGTGGCAGTTTCCATGGATGACAAGGGGCACGGCAGGATCAGCAGGGTTAGGATAGCTAGTTTATATTTCATGGCAGGCTCTGGCCAATGGGGCCATTCCTAGTTGTCTGGTGCTGGCCTCAGAATGATTAGGGTGGGGCAATAGTGAAAGCACCACGCAAGAGCAGATGCATGCATGGCCTCTAGGTCGGGTGGTTTGTATATGAGACATAGGCTTGTGGTTGACTAAGGACTGCTGTGTGCAGGGTCTGTCCCTCCAGGATCAAAAAAGCAGCAAGTGCTAAGGCATCGAACAGAGATATGCGATTATCCAGGTACTCACTACAGGAGAAAGAAGAGACACGATTCCAGGTGAGGAAGCTGACCTGCAGAGATGTCCCAAGAAAGAGGCCATCCTCTTGCTATAAAACTTTTAATCAGTCCAGGCTTATAGTCACTGTACCTTCAGACTGCATTTAGAACAGGCGGCTGTAACAGAAAATCACCAAAATGAAAGCCAGAGAGCTTTTCAAACCAAGAGGAAATCACAGATGTCACTACCTCCTTATCATTCTAGCTTACTCATATTAAGGGTACAGAGCAAGACATTCAGGGTTCCCCCAAAACCCATGCATGACTTGGGTTGTGCTCTGGGCATTTTCTGATCACAAAATGTAGCATCAAGTTAATTTACTACATCTTATTTCTGCCTAGAAGCATAATGTTGAAATGTTACTTTTTTTAGCTTACTTACTTGATACTTTGGGGGTAAAAACATTGTAGTAAATATTATCCCTCAAAGAGAGAATATTTTAAGAATTGTTATAACAATTCAAAATAAGCTGACCCACGGATGGAGATGTCCATTTAAACTACAATAATAGGAAAATCTACCTCATTCATGGTTTTCCATAAAAGCTGCCTAGAAAACAGAGATTGTCACAATATCCATAAATGAGGTGCTGGAACATAAATGTTACCCTTTAAAGCATGTACTTTACCCTACCTTTCTTCTCTCTTTCTTGCCGCATCTGCTTGCCCCTGGGGTTTTGGACAGACCGCACTGAGCTCCACGTCAGGGCCCGGAAGCTGCTCCCCGCTGTGTAAGGCTCTGCCTTTCCAACACTGATGCTTTTCAGAGACGAAGAATGTTAACGTGAAGGGTGAGACATGGCTGCGTGGGTGTCAAAACCTTTCATCACTCTAACTGCCACGCTCAGCAGCTCACCTATGTCTCCAACCTCTCCCTCTGGCTGCTGAGTTGCTAGAGAACCTGGAGCAGCAGTGTGCAAGTGCGGTTGTCAGAACCCCTTCAGCTTCTGCAGCTGTGTGGCTCTGGGCTCCCTACTTAACACACTGCGCCAGCCCTTGCATCATGTGTGGCCAACTTTCTGTTACTGTAAAAAATACATGAGATAATCTGCAAGGAGGAAAAGAATTTATGGGGTTCCTAGTTATGACGATTTCAAGCTGGGATCTGTTGGCCCTGATGATTTGGGCCTGTGGCAAAGCAGCACATGATGCTGGGAGCACATGGTGGAGCAAAGCCATTCAGCTCACGGCTGGGAAGTGAAAGAATGAAGGAGAGAGATAGTGGTGTCCCACAATCCCTTCCAGGGACACAGCACCAATGACCCCAATCTTCCACCAGGTCCTACCTATCAAAGGTTCAACCACCTCCCCAGAGCACCAAACTAGAAAAAATCCTTTAACACACGGGCTGCTGGGGATATCCCAGAGCCAGGCCACAGCAAAGGGTAACATTTATGTTTCAGCACCTCATTTATGGATATTGTGTCAAGCGTTTGTGCAATACCTAGGCTTATTCCTTTTTTTCCCCTTATAGCTTTTTTAAGAATGAGCAGGCCCTTGTTTTTTTAATTTTGCAATGCATAAACAATTCAAAACTAAGTCAACAACCTCCAGATAGTCAGAATAGGTTAGTTTTGACCCTGCCAGTGGTATTGGCAGAATTCTACACGAATTCTTCCATCTTCATATTTTGTTTTTTTGTGATTCAAATCTTTTTAGCAAGAACTTGAATTGGTTGCCAAGGCTATCGTATCATATGCATCTTATTAATTCTTTCTTTACTTCTTAGCATTTCCATAATAATCTTGATGAACATATGCACGTGTCCACAGTCACTCACCCACAGATGTGAAAGTCATAACCAACAGAATTGTTTTTCCTATCTGCTCAGCAAAATGATCAACCATATTTGGTTAAATATAATTTAAAGGCTTTTTATTTGAGGTGTTTAGTCTTCATAATTATCAGTTCCTCCCACTCATCTTCACACTGTCTCTAACCCTAATGCCAATTGTTCTGGCTTATATATAGATGCCCTTCCCACTCCACTGCTGCCAAAGCCTTATGTGGTCATATGTGGGGAGTTTCAAAGGTGTCTGGATTAGGGTGTGTGAATGTGGATTTAGGGTGTGACACTGGGATTAATGGTGTGGACACTGGAAGTCTCACCCTGGGTGTGGGTGGCACCAATCAATAGACTTACATCTGTATGGAATATAAAGGGAGGGAGAGAAGGCAGGCTGTTTGCTGCTGCCTCCTCCCTGCTCTGCAATGCCCTTCTGCCATGCCACCCTGCCTTGGAGCCAGCCAACTATAGAATGAAACCTACAAATGCTGAGCCAAAATAAACTTTTTCTTCTTTAACTTTGGGTATTGGGTATTTTGTCTCAGCAATGATAAAAGTACCTAAGACACCGATTCATCCTTGTTTCAGACTACTTTTCATTGGATGAATATGATAATTTCCAGAAAACTGATGATTTTTTTAGGTTAACACATGTAATCATTTATCTCCCTCTTCAAGCTACTTGGAAAAAAAAATAGCACATTGTTTTGGATCTTATACAACGTCCCAAACACTGTACTAAGCACTGTGAGGTTGAGTGTATTTTTGTATCTCTAAAGAGCTTCCTGCAGCTGCCCAAGGTTTGCTACAGGGCATGGAAGAAAGGTTTTGACAGATGGGATCCAGGGCCAGAACACCTCACAAACCCTTTTTCTTAAAAAATAAAATAAAAAAGACATTTAATTCACATATAAGTAGTGCATAATGATTTAACTGTAGCATGAACGTCTCTTTTTCTCTGCTCTCATGATTAAATCTCATTTTATTAGCTCAGATTTTCTCTCATGCATCTGGAAAAATTAGTAATGGAGGAGACAAAACAATCTTTAAAACTCTGCTTTGCACCCGCTTTTCCCTCAGGGGATGCTTTGATGCAGGGAGATATTCATTCCCTCCTTTACTTGAACTGTCACAAAAGACAGACATCCTTCAAGCCACTTCTCAGTAATGCTGAAAGCAGTCGCTGGAATTCAACCCCATGTTAATGCACCAGCTACAATGTGTGCTATGACTCTACTTCTGATGGCAAGGGTGTACTTGTGCCCTGCCACAGGAAACACAAAATCCTTAATGTATTAACCTTACTACTAATTCTTTCAAGAATTACGAGTTGAATGTTCTAGAGAAACAACGTTAACCAGACATGTAAGTTTACAATTTTTATTACAGTTTTGTTCTTGAGAGTAAGAGACAATTTTTTAAAAAGATAAATGAATGAGTGAACAAATAAAGTATTAGCAAATAATTACACTAGGTAAAGATGAGTGACTTGTAGAGAATTTAAACCAAGTGATACGATAGGGTGGTGACTTGTGCTTGCATGGACAAGGAAGTCTCTCTCAGACAGAAATATTTTTGCAGGATTCTGAATGATGGCAATTAGAATTTAATTTTCTACAGAAGATTATCCTAAACAGACAGTGGGGCTATTATAAAGTTCCTGAGGTAGGTGAAGCTGATTATGTTCCAGGAAGGGAAACAAAGCCGGCGTGCCTGCATCCTCATGGTAGAGAAGTTTACATATGCAATAGGAATTGGGAAGTTGAGGAGGTGTCCAAAAACCTCTGCCCGTGTCCAGAGAGCTGAAACACATGAGTATTACCTTACTGGAGAAAGAATGTTGACAGATACCCAAAATTAAGAAAGCTAGAGATACGTTCATCTTGGATTACCCAGGTAGAATATAAATCCAATGGCAAGTGTCCTTACAAAAGAAGAGAAGAAACAAGTAGAAGAGGAGAAAATACAGATAGCAAATGAGAAAGCAATTTGAAGAAAGAAGCAGAGATTGGAGTGAAGAGGCCACCAAAGAAGCCAAGGAAAGCCACCTGCTACCAGAGAATAGCAGAAGCAAGGAGGATTTTCTCCTTGAGCCTCTGCAGAAAGTGTAGACCTGTGGACACCTTGACTCTGGACTTCTAACTTCTAGAACTGCTACAAGAAAAATTCTGTTAATTTAAGCCCCCCAATTTGGGGTAAATTGTTATGGCATTCCTAGGAATCTAATGCAGAGAGACAAGCTTGGGGCTGAGGATGTAGAACATGGAAGCAAAAATAAGGAGTCTGGAATTTTATCTATGTTAAAAGAAAAAAACAGGAGCTTGAATGTGGGTTGCAGGGTGAGAGCTGACCGCTAGAGGACTGGGGAAGCCTGGTTTTCGAGGGGAGAGAGAAACACTGGTGCAGACAGCTGGACGTTGATTGTGGACTCCCAGTATTAGATCTCTATCAGCTATTTGACATGGGACAACGGACTTCAAGTATGTGTGATTTAAGTCTGCTTATCTAGTTGAAGATAACAATAATAAAGGCAACTCAGATTCACTGTGAGAATTCAGTGAGTTTATAATTTAAGATACTTCAGAAGAGTACCAAATAATAATTACTTAATGAACATTGAATATTATTACTAGCATTACGTTTTGGAAAGTTTGGAAAATACATTTTAGGAGAGCAAAAATTGAGGCAAGAGGAAAAAAGGGATGCATAAGTCCAGTTAGGGCATTGGATAAGAATGGTAACAGGAGCAAAAGTGCATGAATTAGTAAGTGTTATGGTAGTAGAATCTGCTCAGCTAGGATTGGAGTGTAGGGGCAAGAAAAATGAAGGAAGATGCCTAGATTTTCAGTTTGACTACTTAAGAACTATATAGTATCATGAACTAAGAAGGACAAGATATGGAGTCCTTAAGTGGTCAGCATTTCTGATAGGAAAATAGTTCTATTTTTAATCTATAACATTTCAGATGCCTACTAAAGTTTCAAGAAAAAAAAAAAGGGAGCTGTGTCCATGATTGTGGTATGTGAAGAAGGTTTTGACTTTGCACATGAAGGCTAGAGACAGAGATTTTGAAATAATAAATCTACAGATGTTTTTTCACATTTGAGCCAGGGTGTGATCATCCATACAAAAAGGGTAAATAATTCAAAAAGAGAAATAGAGTAAGGGTAAACTATTACAAAAAAAGAAATAGAGAGGAAAATAAGAGATAATGAAGCTCAAAATGTATTATTTCCTAATGTTACCGGAATTTGAGGTTGTGTCCCAGGGTGGTGAAGAATGAAACCACAGACAGAGTAGAAAGGACGCAGGCAAATTTATTCAGAGGAAAGGAAGTAAACTATGTAAAGGCCAGGAAGTAGAGCTGCTGCTGGCCGGGAGGGGTTCTGAGCAGGATCCCCACCAAGGCTCTTTGTCTAGGGGTTTTTAAGGAGTTGAAGGGAGCTCGGGCTCTGTGTAAACGGTATAATCGCCATCCTATAGGAAATGACAGATTTTTTAGGGTCCATATGTGCATTGTTCGCACAGTGTCCAGGCAGGGTCCGTGCACCCCTGAGCCAATGGCCCTCCTGATCATGCTCCAGGGAGGTCCTAAACAGTTTCAGGGCGCCCGACAGACGTTTCTGTAAGATCCCTGGAGGGTCCTGACTCAGCTGACTTTATTTTGGCCTTCCTGACTCCATTTGTCCTCACTGCCTAATACAGTCCTAATTCCTGCCTCACTAAATACCGTTACACTAATTTGCAAGACTTTACAGTGACCTGGGTTGCAGTAACCCACCAGAGTAGGTAAATCAAAAGACCGTAGATACCTATTTAGTTTAAATGTCACATCAGACATTGCTTCCTCCCCATGCTAGTGGCTCCAAACTCAAGGTACCATAGACTAGATTCCTGGTTAAGACGCTCTTCCAAGCTCACATGCAACTACTTTCTGTGTCCTCACAGCACAGAAAAAGAAAGAACTCTTCTCTCCTTTGCTCTTCATAAAACCGACAGTCACATCATGAGCACCCCACCCTTGTGAACTAGTTACATCCCAGAGGCCCTACCTTCAGACACTATCATGTTGGGTGGTGGGGAGTTAACATATGAGTTTTAGGGACACAAGCACCCAGGTCAGAACATATACTTTTGAGGTATATATTCACCCTGCACCTGTATAACAGAAAGACGATACACAATGGGGTGCTGTGAAAAAATTGGCCTGCGATAGGTAAGGGTCATCAATAGTGACATCAGCAGATGTGTTGTAAGTAGTTTAGTATGTTTGTATGGGACATGATGAGGACATCCTTTCTTGTCAGAAAAGGAAGACACTCTACCAAGCTCATATCTCAGAAGGAAGTTTTATGTCCCCAAATTACAACTTCTGTATCTTCTCCTGGAATCAACTTGGCCAACAACTTGCAAACCATTTTTTCATATTGTACTGGGTCTTCAAAGATAAAACCATTCAGTGGAAAACACTTTTTCTGATTACTTACAAAAGTGCTCTAAGTCTTGAAAATGAAATTACTACTAAAACCTATTTGTCTCACTGCTGATAAAAATTTACCTCTGATCTTATATGGAAATCACAAGTCTCAGAAATCTTCCAAATATCTATATGAAATAATATTGTGGTGGATTTCCCTAGTTTATGTAAATTTTGAAATCCCATGAGTATTTTATGAGTGAGATATTGAGCTCTCAGTACAGTTAATGCTAAAGAAGTTCCATTGGAGTGTGTAGCACTTGATAAAAGAGTCTATTTAAAAATTAGAATCTGTTAAAGTGGAGTAATCATCAGCCATGGTGTGGTCAGAGAGGATAGCTGATCTCTGAGATGAATAAACCTCCTAATTCCTTAAGATTTAACTCATAACAGAAACTGGCTGTCAGTAAAGAATAATTCACTTAAGCCTAATATTCAGGGTAACTGAAATGCTTTTTACATTATATTCAATTGCTTCCTCCTGCTGATGATGGGGACCCAGTTTGTTTACTGTGATGTAAGTGACCATCAGAAAATATTCTGATGATGCTAAATTGCACACAAAATAGCTAACATAGTCTGAATCGATTTGGAACTAATGGAATATGGTAAGTCTTTTCCCATCTCTAGAAAAGCTTTATTTCTTACTGACCTAATACTTTTAAAAAATATATCTGTTAGAGTATATAAAGAACTAAAACAATTAGACCCTCCCCCCAATTTAAATGCCCAATTAAAAAATGGGCATCTGAAATGATAGACACTCTTCAGATGAAGAAGTACAAATATAAATACACGAAAAAATGTTCAACATCACTGGTCATTCAAGAAATGCAAATGAAGAAGTACAAATATAAATACACGAAAAAATGTTCAACATCACTGGTCATTCAAGAAATGCAAATGAAGAAGTACAAATATAAATACACGAAAAAATGTTCAACATCACTGGCCATTCAAGAAATGCAAATGAAAACAATGCTGAGATTTCATCTCACTCCAGAAAGAATGGCTATTACCAAGGAATCAAATAATAACAAGTGCTGGTGGAGCTGTGGGGAGAAAGAAACTCTTCTCTTTTGTTGGTGGGAGGGTAAACTGATGCAACCACTATGAAAATCAGTGTGGAGATTCCTCAAACAACTAAAAGTAGAAATTCCATTTGACTCAGACATTTTCTTTCTAGATATCTTCTCAAAAGAGGTAAAGGCATCATAGCACAGTGATGTAGGCATACCAATGTGTATAGCAGGGCAATTCATAAGAGCTAAAACTTGGAAACAACCTATATGTTCATCAACAGATGAATAGATAAAAACATGTGGTATTTATACACAGTGGAGTACTACTCTGCCATAAAGAAGGATAAACTTGAGTCATTTGTAGGAAAATGGATGCACCTTGATACCATAGTGTTAAATGAAGTAACTTGGACACAGAAGCTTAAATATCATGTGGTTTCTCTTATAGGAAAAACCTTCTCTCTGCATAGATACATCTCTCTCTCTCTTTCTCTTTCTCCCCCATCTATCTATCTATCTATCTATCTATCTATCTATCTATCTATGTATATATATATATATATATATATATATATATATATATATATATATATCAGATAATAGGAAAAACGGGAAAGAAAAAAATGTATTATCCAGTGTGGACAATGTATCTAAAATTGTACTTTGACTTAGTAGTACAACTGTCCTACATGTTTTATGTGTTCTTTGGCCTATTAGTCTGGTTTTCAATCTGTGTATATGACGATTAACTTTATAAGATCTTACAAGATAAGTAAATGCATCTGATGCTGGAAAAACAGAAGGAGGCTGGAGGGTGGTGGGGAGAAGAGAATTGTGATCTGTTATGTACGTGTTTCAATCCCCTACAGTGAATGTAAACATTATGTATTGCAGACATACCAATAAAAGTCAAAAAATATATATCTGCTCTCTGAGGAGAGGACTGTTTTCAATTTGCCTCACAGACATTGTGACACAAGGGAATAACTCATGGGTCAAATAAGGTGTTTCCAGGAGTTTTGTTATTTTAGGTGACTCAGAAACTCATCCATTAGCTGAAGGCAGAGAGATAATTGGAATCATTCAAATACCATGGGAAAGGAGTCAAGATCTCAGAGAAATTAAATACAGAATTGGCAATCCTTTTGGATTTCATTAAAAAAAAATAATATTCTGGGTCCAAAGTTTGTTGGTTGGTTGGTATTATGCTAGAGACGGAAAGTTGTAATCTTTTTTCCATGGGCTAGCATTAATCCAAGTCACACCATCTTTTATGTCAGTCTAGTGTTCTGCCTGCTATCTACAAATCCTTCCCAATCTATTCAGTAAATATCTGAAATACCTCATTCATTGTTTTCTGAAAATCTCATCTGTCAGAGACTGTGCTTGGCGACAATAAACCAGTCGTTTAAGATCCTGGATAAGGATCTTACCTTGCCAGAGTTTCTCTTCTGTCATGAGAGTTGAGTGGGAATTTAACACAACTAAGGTAAGTAGAGTCTCTGAGAAGTTCTAGAAAAGAAATAAAACTTCGGGGTCAACAAAAGCTGAGGCCGAGGATGGTGAGAGGGAAGTGCAGCGCTGCTGCTAGAGTTTGGACACAGCCAGTTGAAGGAATCCACTGTTTAGACAGTTGGGGGGTAGTGATAAGGCAAAGGTATGAAGTGGGGATAAATTTGTCTTCACAATCACATCAGTGGCTTAATTGCAACCTCCAGGTAAATCAGAGCCCAAGGCGGTAAAGGACTTGGAGCACTTGCTCATCTTTTCTTCAGTCCTGGGTGGTGTGCTAGCTACCCCAGCCAGGAAAGTGCCATACTTTCAATTGACTACCTTTATGCATTCTCCTCTGATTTAATGCTTTATTACAGAATAGATGAGATAAAGAAGGAGACTTGGGTCTCTTTTGTTCATCGATGCACCTCCAATGCTGAGAATAGCCCTCAGCATACAGCAAGTCCCCAGAAGCCAGATGGATTGAAGCATTTAATGAAAGAAGTATGAGAGGAAAGGGTTTAATCGGTCAGGTACAAATAATGCACTAATGTGGAATCAAAGAGCTTTTCACCTAAAGCAGGTACACTATAACTCTTGTAAATGAAGATACATTAACATATAATCTTTACATAAAAGATTCTTACAAATGAGGGTACATTAACATATAATTTATACATACTTGAGACCTGCAAAACACAGAATACAGTGTCTAAAATTATTTGCAGCTTAACATTCTCCTGTTGAACAAATGAATGAATATAAATACTCGCAAACATTTTTTTATTTCATTTTTTTTGGTTTGTTTGTTTTTCTTTTTGAGACAGGGTTTCACTATGGAGCTCAGGCTGGCCTTGAACTCAATTTGTAGCCCAGGCTGGCCTCGAACTCACTTTGTAGCCCAGGCTGGCCTCAAACTCGCAGCAATCCTCCTGCCTCAGCCTGCAGAGTGCTAGGATTTCAGGTGTGCACTACCAAACCTGGCTCATTTCCTCTATTTTAATGTTGTCTTAGGACAAGTAGTCACACACAGTTCTTCTGTATTAAAAATATATAAAACAACTGAGATTATTTAAGATTAAATATACAAAGTGTCTTCAACCATACTATTAAAAATACTATTCAGTTTTAGACTATGTTCCCCTCAAACCATAACTTTGAATGTATCTTTCAGAACTTTTTGCAGAGTTATATGTGCTATGAAATGAAAAATTAATTATTTTTGCAAATGCCACCCACAGAAAAGCAGTCACAGAGCTGATGAGCATTTAATTAGATTTTTTGATACACTCCTTGCCATGTATTTTTTATTTGTTAATCAGTTAAAAATAGTTTCTAATGTTACTCAAATTGCCACAAGGTCAAGCGCTGGTGGGGATTTTTTTCTCAAGTCAAATCACAGAAACCTATTATAAATATATAAGAAACCGATTTGCAACTCAAACAATTCAGAATTTCTTTTGACAAATTTGGTGTAGGATTTCTCTGCAGAATCTGAACATTTGAGGTTTTCGATTGTAACGATAGAAAGCAGCTTTTCCCTCTTTCTCCACAGACATTGATGCTAATCAGACTAATAACCTCTCCCACCTAATCATAAAGAAGCACGTGACTGAACAAGAATCTCTGTAGCCGCTGAAGGAGGGGATGTGAGCCATACAGACTACAGCTTCTGCTGAACCAACCTTACTGACCGGACTGCTAGCATAGAGTAAGCGTTTTGCCAGATGCTGAATTCCCATCAGGGCACAACTGCGTACCAGTCATTTCACCAGTAGCACACGCTATCCCCATATGTGTAGTAAAATCTTTCAGTAATAACTAAGATGATTTCCATTCGATCATTCCCTCTGCAAACTTCTGGATTTCGGTTGATTTCAGAACAGTTCCATGAGCTAGTTGGCTTATTTAGTAGCAAAACAAAACCTCCCTTATAGAACAAGAGTTTAGGCAACATGATGTGTTCGTGTTGTACTGTAAATGGTAATAGCCATGCATTTTAAATGTGATGATGTAAAATGCTGTTGATTCACAAATGAGAAAACCAAAGCTCATAAAGTGGTGGTGTCACGAGACCAAAGTACAGCAGGAGGAGACGAGACGTTGCAGAGCCAAATGAGGGTCAGTTCTCCGGGGACAACCTCAGTTTTCCTGGACAACCAAAACTTTCTATAATGATGGCATTTTTTGAAAGCTGGTTATTTTTATATTTCATCAAGTTTTGAATTAATAATAAAGAAATAACAGTTGAAAGAAAAAAAGAATGATGACTTTTACCTTGAAAAGTGTACTTCAGGTCTGGGGGTCCAGTTCAGAGGTTGTGCATTTGACTAGCATGGTGAGGCCCTGGGTTGGATACCGAGCACTGCAAAAACAAAACCAGTAAACAGTGCCCTTTTCTTCAGCTCCATGAGTACCTAATCTTTCCCTTGCCGATTAAAGAAAAAGTCATCTTGAAGATCTAGGGACAAGAAATAAGCGTGTCTTAACCAGTTTCTCACAGCTGGCGTGAAATACCTGACACCCAAAACTTAGAGAAAGAGGTTTGTGATGAGTTAGGGTAACCATGGATGTCTGGCTCCCAGGCAGGAAGGGCATGGTCAAGGGGCGTGGAGGAGGAAAGCTGCTCATCTCATGGTGGCCAGGAAGCAGGAAGCAAAGGGCAGAGCTGGGGAGGGCCACAGACACTTCCTGGTTACCCCTCACCAAGCTCCAGCTCCTAACAGCAACTCAGCAATATCCCCCAGGATCCTATGAGGCACGAGGCCCTTGGGGGACATGCTCGATATAAGCCTTAAAACACATGTGCATGTATGGATTAACTAATGGTTGACTTGGAACACCCAGCTGAACGGAGTCAGTGTGGTGCTGGGTGTCGAGGGCCCACCTGAGGACTGTTGCCAACAGCATAAAAGTTGAATTGGAGGGGAAGGCGGTGTGCTGTTGATTCTCCTGGAGAAGTTTGTTGCACTGGTTTTCCTGACATGAACTTGGCTGTTCTCATTGCCGGAGGAGCTCAGGTCCTGTCTGTTGCTGAGGATGGCTGCAGTTCTCTTTGGGGAGCTCTGGTAATTGAGCGTCACTTCCTGGCTCCAGTGCAGACCCCTCAGCCCACTGGCATAGATTCTTCATCCCGCTGGTGTAGACTTTCTAGCTTCCACCACTGGCCTTTGGGCCTTCCCAGTGCAGATCCTTGATACAGACTTGCATTAGACATTGTCGTGGGCTCTAGGTCTTCAGCTGCACTCGTGGAGGACATTGCCGTGGGCTCTAGGTCTTCAGCTGGACTCGTGGAGGACACTGCCATGGGATCCAGCCCCTCAGCTGGATTCTTTGGGTCTTTAGTGCCTGAAAAGATCTCTTACACTCCTCTGCATTTGACTTTTTGGGTGAATATTATAAAGTAATCCTACAAATTATGTGTCCTTTATTAAATCTGTTCCCTTGCAAATCCTGACTACAACAGGTACATATGTATCTATTCACAGGTACATATTTATCCACATTTGTCTGGATGTGTACCTGCACGTGTAAGTGAATGTGCATTTTTCCTAAGAAAATAGTGGCCAATACACATACTGTTCTCATTCTGCTGTTTTTGCTTAAAAATGTTCCTGGGGCTCAGTCTTAGGCTGCATGCTTAGCATACAGAAGTCCTTAGGTTCGATTCCCAGTGTGCGCGCGCACACACACACACACACACACACACACACTGCTTTGAGACCATGCACTATGAAGACATAATTAACTTCTTTAGTCATTTTACCTTTGGAAATATATTTTGTTCATTTTTGATTTCCATTTTTGCTTTTGTTGGATAGCAAATGCATGAATGTAACATAAAATTCAAAAGAACTAAAAGAGGAAACAGTGAAAAATAAGATTTAGTCAATGTTCACGTTTCCCTAACCAGTGTCAAATAGTCTTCTTTCCTTAAGTTTTCCTCCAGGTAATCTTATTTGGAAAATTTTTCTTTTCTTCCGCAGTGTAGCCTAGAGGAATCAGAAGGCTTGTGAGCACAAACTGATTTAAAAAACTTTAGACTTTATTGTAATCATCAGGTTAGGAACATACTTGTTTACAGTTTTGTGATTCAATTTCAGATGTACATCATCACCATCCATAAAACAATTGCATTGACTTTCATTAATTTATGGATAATGAATTCATCACTAGGCTACAAATTATTGAACTTGCACTATACTTGTCTCCTTTTACAACTAATAGGTATAAATAGTCCCATGAAGTGTTTTCATCATTATTATGGGCTAGAAATTTCCTTCCCTTCTCTTCAGTATGAGTCTTCTACTTCGGCTATAATATTCCTCCCTTTTTTCCTTCCTTCCTTTCTTACCTTCTTTCCTCCCTTCCTTCCGTCCTTTCCTCTTTCTGTCTTATTCTTTCCTTGATGGATCATGAACATAGTTAACTTCCTAAGAAAGTGTGTGTAAGAAATGCATTTGGTTGGTAGCTTGTATGAAGTACAGATTTCTGGGATAAAAATATTTCCCTTCAAAATATGAAGTCATTGTTCCTTCACCTTCTAGCTTCTGCTGTGGCTACTAAAAAATCTGAAGTCATTCTGATTGTGATCTTTTGTTGGAAATATATTTATTTTTTCTCCCTGAGAACATTTCTGTGATCCCATTAATCTAAATGTCACGTAAGTTTGTATCCTGTGAGTGTCTATTTTTAACTACCATTGTAGAAATGACATTATTTTGTATTTGCCATTTCTAATGCCTACGTGGGTAATAAGGTCTGTCCCAAGGCAATGACTCTGATTTTTAGACTAAATGAGATACCAGAGACGAATCATAACAGATGGTAGGAGCAGAAACTTTCCTCAGTCCCCAACCACTGTACATTATTAGTTCTCATGTCATGCAGATGTTCGAAATGACAGCAATTAATTCCAGATTGTCAGATGTTGCAAGAAACCCAGCCAACAGTTCATGTCATCGTTACTGTGTAGTTTGTAAAATGGTCTGGTCACTTTCCTATACTGCCACAGTCTATTTCCCCAACCCTTGGATCTGAGTGGGTCATTAAAGTGACAAATGCAAACACACTTCTGTTCTGAGGCCTTTCTCCTTTCTCTGTCTTTGCGGAACTGAGGAACTGCCACCTGAAAAAGACCGCTGCTCCTGTGAGAAAGACATGACCAGTTGCCTCCCTTTCTCCAACCAGATGAGCCAAACCTCAAGTACAGAGCCAACTAACTTTCCCAAAGCTGGGATGGAAACTAAAACTGCTTCTAATGCCCAGTTGTCCCAACATGAAAAAGATTCCCTAACACAAACATGGTCTAGAACAATGCTAAAATCAAGGGTATAGTTGTAAACATCTGGAAGAATTGAGATAGTGTATGAGGTAAGATCAGCAAAGATAGTGACAGCTTAAATTAATAAAATATAGTAAAAGACACATTGCCATTAATGCCCCTCAACTGTCCCCCCCCCCATTTCAAACACAGTTCTGGCCACTTTCTGAAGCAGTTCTGGAAGTTCTCTTTTGTAAGTGTCTTTAGTTGAGCTGTCATGGCTGCTTTTATGTCCTGAATCCATGCAAACTGTTTCTCTTTCATGTTCATTTTGACTTTGGGAGAGAGCTAGAAATCACATGGTGCCAGATCTGGTAATAAAATGGATAAGGTCACGGAGTCATATTTTTAAGAGCCAGCCTTTCCATTTCATAGCACTGGGTAGTAGCATTCACCATATATATTTTTACCCCCACCCGCCACTTTTCATCAGGCTGAATTAATCATACTGAACCATATCCTCACACTAGCTAAGGGTTTACAAATTAATATCTATACAGATTCAAGGTACGCATTCAATATATTACACAATCATCCTTCCATCTGGGCGGAAAGGGGATTTCTCACTTCCTGAGGGTCTTCGGTCATTAACGCTCCACTCATTAAAGACTTTCTTCAGGCTGTCCTATTGCCAACAAGGGCAGGAGTGCTTCACTGCAGGGGACACCAGACTTTCAGACTCCATAGCCACCAGAAATGCCTTCGCAGTTAAACTGCTAAAGAGGCAACTGGCCTCCCCTACCACCCTCCTAAAGGTCAATATTTTACCCTTTCTGGGATAACTCTGGCCTACTTCCCTTCTGAATTTAACAATATCACGACCTTCCCACAAAACTCGAAAGGGCTGTAACCAGTGGGTTCTCTAGGGGCAGCATGAATTCTAAGAAGAGCAATTGGGAGGAAGGAAACCCAATCTTTGCAAAGCTGAAGTGTAAGCTTACTGAGATGGGCCTAAGGAGGCTGTTAGCTCTTTCTGCCTTATTGAAGGACTGAGGTTGATAGGGAGCACGGAAATTCCATTGGATCCCTAGTGACTTAGACATCTCTCGGGTAACTTGACTAATAAAAGCTGGGCCATTATATGATTGAATGGGGGTGGGGAGATCAACCTTGGAATAACATCAGCTAAAAGAGAGTGGGTAACAGCTTAGGCTTTCTCTGAGGCTGTGGGAAAGCTTCTGCACATCCAGTAAATGTGCCTACCCAGATCAGGAGATATCTTAACTTCCACACTCAAGGCATGGGGTGCAATCATATTTTCAATCACTCCTCACTGACACATGAAAGAAGTCTTCCAGAACTGCTCCAGAAATTGGCAAGAATGACGGGATAAATGTGTTCAAAGTGATCTTTGAAGAAGATTAGTGGCAATAAATCTTTTAAAGTTAAACATTCACCATATAACTTGGTCACTCTTTGTATGTAACACATTCAAATGGACAAAGGCATTTCTAAGAATCATAAAAAATGTTACAGGGCAGCCTTGAAAACCCGGCCAAAGTAAGAGAACTACGCATATGGCTTTTACTGATTGGAAAGCATACAATTAAATTCATGGGAAACCATAAACTTTTTGATAGCAAAGTGCTAACAGAAGTACCACTGGCAAGGATGACGGGCAGTTGACAATATGAAAGAACACAGACCACTCTTTCTTTCTATAGGAACCGTACTAAGAAAAATCTTTAAAATGTATCTTTCCAATAACATCTGTACAAGTGGAAAAAAGGGTGGAAATGGAAAAACACCCAACAGTGCTGCTGAACACCATGAAAATAGTGTCCTCAGGAGTGATTTCTAGGGCACAAATCAAGACAGACCCACTGTTCCTAGAAAAGGTACAACTTTGTGTTTCATAACTGTCATCAGTCAGTGACTGCAATATTTCCTCCCCCCAAATGAGAATATTTGGGTTTTTCTTTCTCACAATTATCTGTTGGGAAATAGGAGAAAGATAACTTTACTTTCATAGGTCTTTGTCAGGTCTTTTACCAGGTACCTGGTAAAACCTCTGGGAATTTGAGCTTTGTGCCTGATAGGGTGAGATTCGGGCGGAAGAGACTTCCACCTGTCTTGTAGGCAGAGATGCACGAGAAAGTCAAGCCAAATCCGAGGGAACTTCTCCGCGACAACGCCTACGTGGCTGACCCAGTGCTAAGCTAAGCACGGTACTTTATATTTGTCTGTTGTAATGTCTAGGCTGGCATGTAAAAGCTACCCTGTGCTTTAATATGTGGGCCCATAATCTTGGAAATTACTCTGGTCTCTAGTTTTATGAGATAATATAGAGGAACATTTTCAGACATCAAAGAACAGGGATTTACCGTTGGCTTTAAACCAGTGTTTCTTTATTATTCTCTTACCTTCAAAGACTGGACAATTTTAGCAGACAATCTTGGGCTTTCTGATATTCTATGATGTTCAGTCAATAGTTAATAACCTCTTCTTTAGTTCTCATTGAGAGTTAGTTAAATTATCATCCACCAATACCAGTCACTGTGCAGGAGGTGGGAAGCATTTTGCGTGCCAGCTCCTTATTGTATAGTGGCCCTAATGCTGCACTAATGTGTGGGATCCTGTAATGAAGGAAAGGACACTGATTGCTTATCTTAATGACAGTGTAGGTAAGAGTCTAGCATATATTAGGGAACACATTATTCATTTATTTATCCATTCTCTGGATCATAGATAAAATCCTAATTTAATGGGGGAACAAGAAAGAGAAAGTATTTGAGATTCATTTTTTGAACCATTAACAATGCCCAGAAAGGAACAGAGCTAAAGCTGAAAGAGCAGGACTTGAGTTGCTCCAATCTGTGCTTCACTAAATCCATTCCCCTATTTCTTTGCTAATTATTGCTCCTATTCTCTGAGGTAACACATCCTTTGCACCATTTTCCAAATGAGGGGTGTGAGCCCTGGGGACAGAATTAGTCTTGGAAATAGTCACAGGCAAGATCTTTATTCAAACACCCACACATCGTGATGTAAGAGTCAATGCTATTAAAATTATGTTCCACCTCTACCTTACAGGATTCATTAATTTTTTATAAATGATATTATTAAAAGTTTTAGAATCACTGCATTTTTCATTATAGAAAATCTAATACAAGTTTCACTCTAAATTACTGCAAAAGGTATACAAAGAATGTTAAAGACACAATTTTAGGAAAAAATATTTAGATGTAAATGTTTACTCATCATTTGTATTTCAACACATTTCTTTTTTAGTAACATGGCCCATTTTTAACATGTAAAACACGCCACTGATACTGCTCTTCCCAATACCATGGAAAATTAAAGTTTGATAGCTATGTTATAAACACATAAATGTATGAAACTGGAATTTCCCAAAATAAAATTTTGAATCACAGATGTCACAAGCTTTCTTTTCTTTTTTTATTATTAAATGTCTGCAGCACATACAGTTGACAATAATCTTGGGAAGTGAGTGCATGCACGTAATACATCTTGGTTCTTTTTTTTAATCCTCTTCCTTCCATCCTCCATTAATTCACCTTTTTTCATTTTCATTCTTATTGATAGTATTAATCTTAGCTCATGTTTATAAAACATCAATTCTTTAAAGCTTCCTAAAATGTTGATAAATTAAAAATAAGTTGTGATTCTAATTGTATGCCAGCGGAATAAAGTGTTAGTTTAACAAAGTTACTGACTAGGGAAAGACATTTTGCTCTTGACTTAAATATGAGGTACAATTGACATTTCTGTGTAGGACAACAGTAGGTAGGATTAATTTTAATGAAAAATACTTAAAATAATTTGCTGAAAATCTTTTAGGGAAAGCCCTTAGCAGCTGATGAAATAAATGATACAGTATTTTCCAAGCAGCCATGAGGCCGCTTCAGACAACTACTCAGCGCTTTGCAAAAACCTTATCAAACCACCTCGATAACTTTTTGCACTTATTTATTTTAAGTCATCCCAATATAATTTATGAGATAAATCACAATTATGAAGATGTTAGATTATCATGTAAGAAATGAGTTTTTAAATTTTAAGAAAATCTGTAAAATGCAGAGGAAAATACTTTGCTATTGTGGCAAGTCCATTCTTATACACTTTCGTTTGCTGAACTTCTGTTTGCTGTGTCATGACTCAGTAACAAAAATGTGAACGGGGTCAAAATGCCATCATCTTTCGTCCTTGGATTTCTTTCCAAAAGATGAATCCACCATCAAACTAGAAAAGGGAAGAAATGATGCCTTCTGCTGGAGCAGTCATCAAGCCCTTTACATTCTTAACTCTTTCAGTTAAAAATAATAATCATAATGGTAGAAGTCATGTGGATGATAGTAACGATAATAATAAGAGGATTATACAGAAGGGGTACAGCACTTGGTATGCAAATAGAAGTCTCATTGCTAACTTCTTTTCTTGGTAAGTAATAATATGAAGATAAAAACTTAATAACATGAGGCTGACACTTCCCTAACTTTCTTCTTGCCTATTTTTAAGTTCCATGTTACTGTTATTTACAGTTCTGGAAGAACGGGGCAATCTATTTTACTAATATGATTGGTGCATTTCAATTCGTTGGTGCTATGGTGATGATAGATGATAGTTTATGAGAAAAAAAAAAAATCCCATGAGGAATTTAATGGGACTGAAATGGCCAAAATAATAAATGTCATAAAATGCTAATAAGTACAAAGCAAGCATGATAATGCTTCAGTTTATACCATATATTTAAAAATAAATTTCACTTGGTGATTATATTGAGGATTTCTCACTGCCAAAGGTGTGCATCTTTGAAATCTGACTAAGAGTATATTATCCACTACTGTCTTTCCCAGGAAGCATCTACCCTATTTAGGAGCTATTTTGATTAGGAGAAAAAAATGCTCATCTTAAGGAAAATGAATCCTAAACATAGCTCAACTCTTGATGTATATTATGGAACACAGCATGGTTGTCAAAACCTTTCACTAACTGTACATGGCAGAGATGTATTATGTCATTATATTTTGTAAAATATGTTAGGTAGATGCAACAATTGACCAAATATTTTACATAAAAGAGCTCTCAAAATTCAGGTTTTACATCAAATACATGATGAAACATGGTTGCACCACTGTAATTCATACATCTACTAAGATATTGTATATTAAATTTATGAATTTCAAATGTGTCAGGGTGTATGTGTGTAGACTTATCCATTCATTTTGTAAGCATTTATGGAGATCATATTAGATGATAGACATAGCGTATAAAAGTCATCAAACAATATAGTCCCTTGAGGCACTAATACTATTGTGTTAATTCTATTTGATACAAGGTCTTATCTTGATTTATCAATGACTGACTGAGAAAAAATTTCAATGGAAAATACAGTTTTTGGGGTTTTTTTTTGTGGGTACCGGGGGTCGACCTCAGGACTTCACATGCCAGCAGGTGCCCGTGCCACTGAGTGATGTCACCAGCCCGTTCTTCGTATGTGGGTTCCAGGAGTCGAACTCAGGCCCTCGCGCTTGCCAGGCAGGTGCTTACACCACTGAGCCATCTCACTGGCTCCTGGAAAATACAGGTTTTTGCAAACCTTATATTTAGTATGAACTCCCAGACTATACAAACTATGAACTCCCAGACTATGAAACCATTTGTATCTCTATTAAAAGCAAACTTTATGGCCCTGAGATGGATATGTCAAAAAACACATATCAATATTTTCCAAATAATATAAGCATATTAATATTCAACTTGAAAACTTATGTTTGCATAGTTTCTGTTTTCTGCCAACAATGAATCACAGAATAGCATAATTCTATCACAAGAAGGTTTCCTTCTCATTTTGAAGAGTCTAAGCAATTATGATAGATTCATATATAAAACCTTAAACTATTGATCGTAATACACATATATTTAGCTTTTCTTTCAGTGCTGAGGGTAATCCAAGCTTTGCACTGGCCTGTATTTCCAAACTTTTCTTTTCACTTTTTGTTTGGAGACAGAAATCTCGTTAGGCCGCTAAATTTCCCAGGCTGGGCTCCAACTTACTATCCTCCTGCCTCAGTCACACAAGTGCTACCTGTGCGTGCCACCATACCCAGATTGTTTTCTTGGCTTTTAAATTGTTGAAAATTTCAAGACTCAGTTGCTTTGATTTTCTTATTAAAATGAAAATAAGATTCTATGAAGAAAGAGTGAATTCCCACAAATCACCATAGTTTAAAAATCAGTAATTCTGCTTCAAGTGAAATCAAACATTAGTCATAAACCAGGGTTATCGCTCTAAAGCTATTCAACTCTGATATTTAAAACAACCTCATTCAGTTACTTAAACACATAAAAAGCAAGGGGCATGCATTCTAAGAGTTTTACATTTTCTGAATTCTTGCTGTAAACAAGACCAAATAAGTAATGTGTTTATTTCACCCAGCACTGTTTATGACTGCATGCCCATAAAGGTAAAAACAGTTTTCAGGAAAATGCCTAGAGCAGCAGAAAGCAGCCATAGCACAATGTCAAGGACATCCAGTTACCTCCAAGGGAGCTACTACTGAATGTCAACCTGAAACTTTCTGAATTTTTTTGCAGTCTTTCTTATGCATCTTATGTTTTGATGGCTGATATCATAACCTTCGAAAATCTCCTAACTCTGCCAATCTTTTTAATATGGCCCATAGGTGGTTAGAACATTAACAAGTATATAGTATTTCTTATGTTAAAATGCTTCAGAGTGATTCTGGCAGATTTTCTCATGAGACGATCATTCAAATGAACTTGACTCTTGTTGCGTGTTTATAGATTGGCTGGGCTTCTTGCTGCTTAGTGCTCTGGAATATTTATTTATTTATTTTCATGGCAGTAGTAAAATGATCATTTCTTGGGGAAAATATCTTGGTTCAAGTGCTCCATATAAAACCAGTCCCCAAGTTAATGTTGAGGACAATTATTACAAAGAATGGTTTGTCTACAAGAGCTAATTATGATCTACTTTAAAAATTAGAAGTAATCACAAGTACATCTAGACAAAATTTTCCATATCAACCTATAACTTATCTGTCTCACCTGGAGAGCATCAAGATGTTGGATATGAACCAGTCTTGCTCTCAATGAGCTATCTTACTGAGGTACGGCTGTACAGATAGACTGCATCTATATTTAAGACATTTAAGTCCTTTTAGATTCATAGTTTAATGATGAAATTGGAATGATTCATTCCTATGAGAGCAAAGTGTTATTCCAACAAATATATAGAACACCTTTTGTTCTGACTAAGTATAAAGTGCTGGATTTTCCACATTATGAAAGTCTAGTACATCTTTAAATGCTTAAGAACACACAGCATCATTTCCAGGATTTTTAAGTATCACTTAATGCCCTGTATTAGTAAGGATTTTTGAACAATCAAAAGTCATAATCTGGAAGTTCAAAATAATTTTATTCCTATGGGTTATCTTTGTACCAGTCCTATAGATAATTGTCTTTAGTTAAAACAAACTATATCATAAAGAAGATAAATCACAGATATCATATGCATAACAAATCAGAGTCTAAATTACTCCCTACCATTTGTACTACAAGTACAATATTGCAAGATAACAGTTTGAAATATATTGAAATACATACTTGCTGTTCAGAAGCATAGAAATGTGCAAAATTTAGAGGTAGTTTATTTTTTCTAAAGTTGAAAATTTTGTGTCTTCGGGTCTTTATGGCATTGTGCAATTGTAATGGTCAAGCTTGTTTGTATACATTTGATTGACTTGAGATCTTCTACAGGGTTAATGGAGGGCATTTCTGAGTGTCTGGTGGGCCATGGAAGTTTGACCTTGGGCACAATCTGGTCCCTCACTCCTTCCTCTCTGGTGCTGTCTCCTGCTCTGGTTCCTGGCCACCAGGATCTAAGGAGCTTTGCTCTACTACACTCTTCTACCATGATGCTCCTCACTTGGAGCCAACTTCCCATGGACTGAATCCTGTGAACCTACAAGCCAAATTAAACCTCCCACTTTTTAAATTGTAGGTGTTATATATTGCGACCTAAGAACAAGAAGTCTGAATAATACAGCAATACTGTGTATAGTAAATTCCTAGCCTTTTATTTTATTTTATTTTATTTTTTTGTGGGTACCGGGGGTCAACCTCAGGACCTTGCGCACCAACAGGCACCTGTGCCGCTGAGTGATATCACCAGCCCTTTTTTCGTGTGTGGGTTCTGGGAGTCGAACTCGAGCCCTCACGCTTGCCAGGCAGGCACTTACACCACTGAGCCATCTCACCAGCCCATTCCTAGCCTTTTAAAAGTTAACATGATAATGGTAAAATGTACAGAAGTATGGATGATTTCAAGATCAGTTAAGAAAACAGATCTTTTGGTGTTCTACATAATCTGGCTTTAAAATCCTTTTCATAGTGAAACAAACCTTTAGGTTATTGTCATTTGGAGATGAAATAGAGGTCATTACATTAAAGAGTAATACTTGTGTTAAGTGATTTCTTTTTTGGTTTGGATTTGACCAATTTAATCTTATTGATAATATAATGATGAAATCTTAGAAGCATAAACATGAATCTCATAATAAATATGAACTAGACGAAAGTTTGAGCTACTTATTTTAACCATAATTTCATGCGTTAAATGAACTGAATTCATTAGATAAATTGGCAGATGCTTCATGAACATCTCTAAACTCTGAAAATGACTCTTAAAGGTTAACTCTGGGGAAGAATAATGGAATATCTTAAAATCAGTCTGATCTGCCACTGCTTTTCTCCATCAATGGGCAAGCTTCAGTGGTCTTTACATATACCATCAATATTTGAAAAACAAAATGTTCTTAGAAAATGCTGTCGTATTTCAAAGCAAAAGTTAAACTAATAATTGTGCTAATGTACTTGAGAATGCACATTTCTTATTAAAATTTTTCAAAGAAAATGAATCCCTTCTTATGTCACTGTCACCAAGCGGACACTAACGTAAAAGCTGTCAATTTTGCTGCAAATGGTAACGTTCGGTACATAGCTCCTTGCTCCCTTCCTCTACTCCTTTACCTATTTCCTCTCATCTCACTATTCTTTAATCAATTTGGTGCCACATATTCCATTCAGTCACTCAAAAAAAAAAAAAGAATGATTATTCTTTATTTCTCTCTCTCTCAACCCACCGCCAGTTAGTATTGGCAATTGTGTCCTAAATATGTCAATAAATTCTGCCTACCCCTTCATTATTATCCTCATCTTCTTCGTTTAAGTTCAAAGCATCTCCTTATTGTACTATGTCAATGTCCTCTTAGCTACCTGCTCTCCTGGCTTTTAATCATGTCTTCTCTAATCTCTTCTACATAGCACTGCCTAGTGTCCTATTCAAAACACAAATCACCTCTTGTAGCTTTGCAATGAGTCTCTATTTTCAAGCCTTCAAATACGCCACAGCTAGCTTTCCTCCACATCGACCCCCTCTCTCCAGACATATCTTTTCTTTCTTCTTTGTTTGAACTTAATGACCTATCCACGCTGGATTTCTTACAGTTCTCTACCTACATTTACGTTGTTTTCTGCTTTGATGGCTCTTCAGATGAAGTTCTTATGATGGGAATGTCCTTACCCCCGCTCTCCTCACTGCTGTAATTCCTATGTGGTTTTTGCTTTTCCTTAAGATTCAAATTGCGTATGTCTACGGCTGTTACCCCACAACTAATTAAACATTTATTATTGTGTTGCTTTTCGTGCTCCATCTTATGTGTCTTAGTTCTCTCAAACCTAGAGCACTGACTAGCAATAAAGACACGCTATACATTGCTACGAATAAGCTGTTATACTCAAAAGAGTATGTCATTTTCAAAAGGCTCATCCTCATAATTGAAGTAGAACTTCACTTGATCATCTGCTGAAATGTCAAATCAGAGCCCAGATATTATCATGATTCACTTGAAGTAATTCCAAATGTTATCACTCTAGGATGGATAAAAAAATGTACTCCAAGAAGGTGTTGCTAATTTATGTCCTTTCACATCAGAGAATGATCTGTGCCCCGAGACGCAGCCCTAACTGCTGTGTGTCCTTTCAGGGGTGAAAGTAAAGTCTCCCCGCTCTGCTCAGTAGTACTGAAGACCTCCTAAACTCAGCATCGGATTATATATCATTTTCTTCTTTAAAAAGTGCTGTTTCTTTAATCATCCCAGAGAACAAGAAAATTGTCATATTCATCAGATTATAGCTAAAGAATTGGACATTTTCATTCAATTTTGATTTTATTGATTTTTAAACATTTTTATAAGCTTTAACATATATAGGGAAAGTAATTATATACTAAAAGTTCAATCACACATTTATGTAATAGTTAACATTATTTTCAGCTTTTACAATCCAACAATTCTCTGATCTCACCTCCTCACCTCTTCTGTGGGCTCATATTATCTAAAAGACCAGTGCAATTTTTGTTAACTGCTTGTGAATATAACTTTCAGACAACTATGATTTCCTATTTTTTCATTGGCAAAGGTCTTGCATTCTCACACCCGAAAGGCAGTAGAGCTTTCAACAATAGAAAAACGAGGGTTACATAAAATCTTCCCAGGGCTGCTCAGATTCTATTCATATGAAATAGTTCTTCAACAGGAAGTTAATATGCCCGCTGAAGTGTTAGCAAGACACACTGCAGCACGGAGTCTTTCTTTTCCGTTCACAGAATATCCTGTGGTGAGGATGTTGATGTTGGAAAGAAAAACTTATTTCAATTCAAAGAAAGAAATTTAATTCATATGGAATTTCTTCCCTGTCGTTGAGTGTGGCTTTGTACTAAACATGAATTAGAAGTCAAAGAACTAAACTCTATTCTCAGTTGTGTCCATTGTCTCCTTGCTTTAGGTTATGCAGAAGTCACCAAAGCAATTATCTCTCTCTTTTGCCACATGTGAAAATAGTGACAGTTTTTCCCCACAAATAAGGGGATCAGTAAGAAACTGTGGCGTCTTTATTACATTTCTATTTCAGGAAGCTAAAGGAGGCCCCACAGAACTGCAAGATTTAAAGAAATTATGAACAACATGTTTGGTTAGTAACACTGATAACATTTTTCAGATTGAAGCAACATGTTTGGAGAATATAAATGTGAATGAAACATACGTCCTGTCCTCAAAAAATCCTCAAGTCTGAGGAAAGACAAAAGCAGTGTAGCTCCCCTTGAGAAAAGAAGATAGTTCCAAGGAGCCAGGATCAGTGAGACACACACCATGAAGTTAATTGGGGCTGGGAAAGAGTTGAGGCTATAAATTTAAAGAATTCGATGTGTGAGGGCTACGATGTGCCAAGCAAAGGATTTGTTTCAAAAACAGCTAAGATAGATTTAGAAAGGTGGTTTGGGTCCAGACTATAGAAAGCCTTGAAAATTTGGACTATTCTCTGGGGAGATCAGCAAGCACATAAAGTATGAGAAAGATGCATCCTGGGGTTAACCAGAAAGTGCAGAGAATGAAGACAGAGAGTACAGCTGGCATTTTTAGCTGTTTTCCTGAAATATAATTATACCACCCTGAGTAGCACCTTAGGTCAGAAAAAGAAACTGTTAGCAATAAGAAGTACAAATAGGATTTGGTGACAGTGCGATAAGAGGGAAGCATTTTCTTCTGAAAGACAGAGTCTAATAGGTGGCCTGAAAATTGAGTCTTGAGAAATGCTTATATTTAGAGGCGGCATAGTAAAAAGGTATGAGCCTCCCTTTAGTGACAGATAAAATCCAGGAGGACAGAAGAAAGCAGACAGCAAATATATCCAAGACAAAGGAATTTTCTTTTCTAGGCACAAAAGCATTTCCTTCATATGTTTGTCTCCCTCTCTAAGACCTAGTTCAAGAATAATCTCTTTTAGTCTGTGGAAGTAGCTCAGTGGTAGAGAGCATGCCTACTATTGGGATCAATCCACATTACTACAAAAAGGAAAAAAAAAAAAAAAAACTTCTTCGTAGAATGTCCCTTTCGTTTGAATCTCCCTATTGCTGTCCCACCTTTCCTTCCAAGGAAAATCGTTCCTTGTTTTCATGCCTACACTCTCCGTTTGCTTGTGTTTAGCATGTGTGTTGTAAGTCACAGAACTCATCCTACTGCCATATTTATTTTCATTTTTACTGTATATATTAGACTGTGAAGTAGTAGTGGCCGGCCTCACTCTTCTCAGTAGGATACTTAGAACATGAAAGCTATTGCACAGGAGGATTTGTGAACTCATGGAGATCAGAGAACCAGGAGGATCTTCAGAATGAAGCCCAAATGAATTGAGGCAAAATGTTTTCTGATATGAGAATTAACTCCAAAAAAGGATGATCACCAGTACGTATTATAGAAACCAAAGAAAAGCAAACTCCAGTTTTATGCCAGTGACATCAGACATAAAATAGTTTACCCCAATGAGAAGTAGAATAGTAGACACCCCAAGTATTATATCCTAATTTCTAGATGTTTCGAGTATGTGAGATTTTATAGCATAAGTGGATGACTGTTGCCTACAGAATTAAGGTTACTAATTGAGTGATCTCAAAATAGAAAGATTATCCTGGATTATTCAAGTGGGGTTGAGGTATTAAAAACAATATTAAAAAGTGGAAGAGGGTAAGAAGATGTGACGATGGAAGTGGAAATAGCAGTTTTGATGGGAAAGGCTCCACACTGTCCTTGATATCTTTGAAGACAGAAAGAGGACATAAAATTAAGTTTGCAAGCAGCATTTAGAGCCTGGACAAAGCAAGAAACTGGATTCCCTCCCAGACCTCTGCAAAGGGACACTGCCCTTAATTCTACGCCAGAGAACCTGAGTCTGACTTCACTTCTAGAAGAGTAAGATAATAAATGCATTGTGCTATAGGCACTTTTTTTTTTTGGTGATTAATTACAGGAGAAACAGTAATGTAGCACAGACACTTTGGATACAGTAAAATTCCAATGTTTTTAGTACGCTCATCAAACTGAGTTGTTACATTTTGGTAAAATAGAAATAATACTGTATCTGACAAAAAAAAAAAAAAACAAACTTGACTTCAGTGTGGACCTTTACAAAATACCCAAACACATGGTCTTGTACCAGCCCCTAAACCTCTGCAACTTACCTCTCCTAAAAAAAAAGAGTGAGATAAGATAATATTCCAGATGTCTTGCAGATATAAATTATTCTAAGCGAATGACTGAGCTAATTCAAGCTAACATGAATTTTTCCACAGTTCCTTCTCGTCATGCCTAACCTTCCTCTATGGCTTTTGAATCACAATTTTGAGTCACACAGTGCAGTATTTTTTAACTATAGTTATCTTTCTACCTAATAAGAGTCCATAATATATTTTCCTGTCTGGCTGTGACTTTGTACCCACTGACCAGCCTCTCTCCTTCTCCTTCCCTCCTTACATTCAAAGGCCTCTTGAAGCCACAAGTCTGCGTGCTAATTCTGTGAGCTCAGTCACCAAAATGCCACATAAGAGACAGACCTTGTGCTACTTGTCTTATTTTCTGTGTCACTTATTTCCCCACATATTATTAGCTCTAGGTCCATCCATGTTTCTGCAAGTGACAAAATTTCATCCTTTTTTGTCTGAATGGTGTTCCATTGTATGATTTTATCACATTTCCTTTACTCAGCCATCAATGAATGAATCAAGTTGATTCTGTGTGTCAGCTACTGGGAACACTGCTGGAATAATTACAGGAGTTCAGGTAGCTCTTTAATATACAGATTTCATTTTCTTTGCATATATATCTCTCCTTTAAAAGAAGCTAATGGGTTTTTCTTCTTTTCCTTGAAGTCAAATAATATCTGCTAATCTCTGCCTACAGCCATGAGCCCACCAATTTGGCACTGATTTTCCATGCTAATACCAAATGATGCATAAAAGATAAATGTATAATGATCCTATCACTCAATGAGCAGAACACCCAATTATGAACTAATAGCTTATATATATATATATATATATATATATATATATATATATATGATTTTAAATTCATAACATTCAAGTTAAAAATTGAAATACGTGCTTCAAGGTTTTTCTTTTTTTTTTCCTTCTCTGTCATATCCTGTTTACTTTTTCCCATTGAGAGAGCTACACAGGTATGGGATGGATTTATCATATTATTTCTAAGGGATTTAACCCTGTTGGAGGTGGGTGAAGCAATACATTGCCCACTAAAATTTTCTTCATTTCACGAATACTTTCTATTGTGAAAGAAAACTTCACTAGACTTCTCAAAGTTATTTTGCTTGTACCCAAAAATGATGAATGGAGATTTTTACCCTGGGATACAGTTAAATGTTCTTTGTTTAAGAGAAGTATGCAGTCCTGTGTTTTGCATTATATTTAAATACATGGGTGCTTTAAACTTTAATATTCTCCCTTGTTCTGAGAGAGATGATGTCAATTTTTCTTGTGCTGGGGGATTTTTCCATTGCTCAAGGTATAAATATAAAAAAAAAACTAACAAAAGGTGGAATTTATTGATGTATTACTGGTGTTGTGGCAGTGACAGCCCGTCATATGCTTTGTAAAGAAAGTCATTAGCCAAATGGAAATTTAGGTCATCTAACATTTCTGAATGATATTTAGGGTATCACTGAAATCATTGAAAATGTGCTTCATATTTCATCATGCAAATGTCAAACTTGATTTCTTATTCATTTATTTACAGTCATGTTCCCAGTATTACCTGAATATGCAACCAGGGAAAGATCCATCATTAAATGAAGCTTTCGTTGCTCACATTTCTTTGTTTCATAAATTTTTATTCCCCTGCTTTTATGTTAAGCTTTTCATAGTGTATTAGCTGTGTTTTTGAGTCAGAGCAGCCACAAAGATCCTTTCCTTGCATTGGTGCTGGTGGTAGGAGCTGCTGAGCATGAAACTCCAAGATTCCATTCCCAATAAATCTCTCTGCACAACTGATTATACTAGGCATACTGAGAATTGTCATTGTCACCAATTTTGTAAAAGTAAAACACTTGGAAAAGTAAAACACTGGGAACATTCAGTAATGCGGGGCAGACACACAAGCACTAGAACTGTCCTAGAAGCAGATTCCAATGACGCAGACACTCTCCCACATTTCCGAATTTCAACAATTGAGGCAAATCTCTGTACCTCATGTCTTTAAATAACTCCTGCACACACAAATAAATATTTATGCATACTATACGCACATGAACACATATGACAGGGACTGTATATGTAAAAGCATAGGTACTTACAACCTTTAAAGGTATGATCTGCACTGCTTAAGGGGTGAAGATGTCTTTGGCAAAAATACTGAGGGCTCCACTTGCCCTCCAGAACCATCAGGTTGACAAGACAGCCTAGGATGTCAGGAAACAAAGAAGACACTTGAGCCAGCAGAGGTGGGAAAAGAAGTCAGGAAAAAGTGAATGAAATGGAATTAAGTAAATTTGTGAGAAGTTTTAGTGAGGGGTGTGCATTACATTTCCTGCTATATAATCATCAGGAAAACATGGATTTGGAAGTTACTATCATCCTGAAAGCTTTGGATTCAGAATGTTTTCTTTTCATGTGTAAAATAAGACTGGACTTAGCAAAACCAAAAAACCATCTTGTGTTACTTGGGATGCACATAAAGCTATATGCATAAGTCTTAGCATGGCTGAATACCTAGTATGCTACCTTGGTTTTATGTGCTTTAAAGAAAACAAATAATCAACAAAATTATGTGAATGTTAGAGACTTACACTGTATCAGTGCTCACAAAACACGGCATAAGATAAATAAAAATACCTTGTGATTAAATTCAAATTTTTTGTAATTGATCTCTGCCAAACCCTGAGTTTAGCTGGCCTCTCTTCTTTATTTTCTATGATCTTGTTCTTCTCCTTTCTCGGTCAACACTTTGCCACAATTAGGATTTAGAATGTATTACCAATAATTGCATACCCTCGATATTCTCATTTTAAGCATTCAATAGTGCATTAATAACCTTTTATATTTTCAGCTCTATTATTCTAATTCTAATAATTCTTTGACTTCATCTAAACCTCCAATTTATTGAAACTACCATCTTTCCATTCCCTATAAATAAGAGTTGATTGTGTTCACCCTAATGTCTGATGCCCTCTACAACTACGGTATGGTCCTTCAATATCTGATACATTTACTCTTCATCTCATGCTTTTTTATTGCCTACAACAGTAGCAGCAAAAATCTTATGAAATATAAACATTTTTGAAACTTCAGGGTATTTAATCAGAGGAATTCTTAAAAACCAACTAAAAGCAGAATCAGTTTTGCTATGTCATCTTAGTAAGATATATTTTTCATAAATTAAGAAATTTGTAGGAAAAAGTTGATCTTCAATTAATCAGAAAATTCTTAGAATTCCAGCTTATTCAAGTTCAAAAATGATAGCTTTGTTTATACTCAGCCATAAAGCAGGATAAACTTGAGACTTTGGTAGGTAAATGGATGCAACTCAAGACCGTACTCATAAATGAAATAAATCAGACGCACATGTATAGACATCCTATTGTCTCAATAGTGTGAGAAGCTGAAAGAGTAAGATCCAAAATGTACAAAGTTATTGTGAATTGGGAAGAAATGTCCAAAAGGAAAGAGAAACTGGGATGGGAGAAAGGAGAAAGGAAGGAAGGGAAAAGGAAAAAAATATATACATATACAATATAGTTAAGATAATTATATTACTAGTTTCTCTTAGTCATTGAAAAGAAAGATTTGTGCTAATATTGTTTGGGCAATTGAATGCCTATATCTTGTACTCGGTGTAACTACTTTGAAGATAATACACAATGTATTAATTACTGTTACTCTCTTATTACTTTGTTTTGAAATTTTACTTTTTTCTCCTTAAAATACAAAAATACATTGAAATAGTAGGAATATTAAAAAATTATATCTTTGTAAGTGATGTTTGTAAACAAGCACTCCCTTCTCTAAGAGGTATATGATTATATTTTATATAGTTATACTCTATTCTGTGAAATCTTTGCAGCAATAGACAAAAAATCCAAAGCGGAATAAACTCAATTTAAAGGAGGATGTACCTAAGAGGTCAGTTTTCTCTTCCTTGGTTCTTCTTATTTCAATATAGACTCTATTCTTTTCATATTGAATAAGTGTAAATATATGCTTATGAATCTTATCAGGATTCCTGAATTCAAATTTGCATTCATAAGTCACACCTTAATGATACTTTACAGCATGAAAACTTTTATCTTTCTTGAACATCACAGCATAAGATTAAGTTTTGTAGCTGATTTCTCATTGTAGTAAAGGTTCTCGTCATCACAACTGACAGTTTATGGCTCTGATTTCCTTCTCTACTAAGTTCATTGATGAAAATAGTGGCAAGAGCACCGTCTCTGAGAACATCTCCATATTTATTGATATAAATTGTTCAGCGGATTTTAATCAATAACAGTTTCCAATTTTCTTGTATTCCTCATCCATGCAGTGTACTTAATACTCCTCTACAGAAAATTTTAATTGAGCGTAAAACTAAGACCAAAGATATGTCCTCATAAGAAATGCATTTAGGCAAAATGCCTTGGTTATGGAGCCTGTATTTTGGGGGCAAAATAAATTCCTGGAAACCAGGTCAAAGTGATATTTGTAAAGTGGTTCCTATTTTCTCCAAAGGCAATATTGTATCTTACCAAGTCACGGGTATAAATCAAAGACACCGTAAATAACGGGTTACAGTCTTCTGGCTAAATAACACATAATGCATGTATTTCTTCAGCATAATAGTCACATTTTTGAAGGACATTAAAATCTACAGTCACCTGAAAATTCCTTTCTCCAAATTAAAAATTTTCACATCTTTACACTGTTCCATCCCTTTTATATGTTAAGATTTTATTCATCTTTAAATATTCAGACCAACATTACTATCTTATTAATATCCTACATCTTGAAAAATAAAAATAAATAAATAAATGAAAAGGTTATAATTGTTTCTTCTGTATTTGAATTGTTACATCTTTAGAGTAGGGTGTACTGTCTTCCATCTCCCTTTTATCTTGTATTACTATTTGTGATATCTCCGTGGCTGTTTGGGGTTAAGTCTGTATCTCCTCATCTTTGTTCAAGGCCTACCAGGGTTATTGGGGTATATCATAAATGCTCAGTGATGTGTTCTAAGTTGGTTCAAGTTTAAGTCCAACTGTCTCCTAAAAATCAATGAAACTTAGACACAGAGCCTCACAAAAAGAAGCAGGTCAGATCCACTTGTGACTGCTGGGAATAATATTATTATCACAAGACAGTCTTAATTGTGGGGGTTATATTTAATTTTACATGTCTATTTGTTGCAGATAAGAACTAGAAATACAAACGAGCAAAAAATGTCTGAACTTTCCCTCCACAAAAGTAACTACTATTAATATCCAGCAGGCATTGTCCAGGTATTTTTTCCATGTTGCATTCCATCTGTGATTCTCGAAGGAGGAAATAAAGAGAAATGATACTCAGTCAAGATAGGTCAGGACACACTGATCAATTAGCCTGGCACTCGACCTAGATGGCACCAGGAAAGAAAGACTTTAATCTTCCTTTCCTGAAGATTTCATTTTTATTTTCTATTCCCCCCTACCAAAGCTCTCCATGGACTGTGTATGTGCAGTAAGAAGAGTCAGATAAATATTCAGGGTTCACTTCTGTATTTCTCTTATACTCTTATCCCAAAATAGCAATGAGAAACATAGGTTTAATATTGCTAAATATTTTTAAATTGTCTAGTTAATTTAACATCAAATAATGTACTAAAATTAGTGGAGTTGATGTGTTACACTATTAATTTTCATAAGTTATGTTACATTGTTTAAGAAACCTCAGTAGAATTAAACAGAATTCAACAAGATTAAGTCTAATGAAACTCACTTGTGTCACGTTATCTATGATACTTAACTATTTTACATTTTTATTTTTATTTATTTATTTATTTTGTGGGTGCCGGGGGTCGAACTCAGGACCTCGCGCACCAGCAGGCGCCCATGCGCGCTGAGCGATATCACCGGCCCTTTTCTCATATGTGGGTTCCGGGAGTCGAACTCGGGCCCTCGCGCTTGCCAGGCAGGTGCTTACGCCGCTGAGCCATCTCACTGGCCCTACATTTTTAAATATTAGATAAATTGACCTATACTTTTAAATCTTGTCAGGGCTCTAGGTAAAAATTACCTCATAGTTAATGAGAATGAAAGGTATGTATTTTAGTAAATTTACCAATTCCTCCATTGATATCTGTTGGTAATGTATAGTATAGCTAATGTTAATTTTTAAGAAGGATCCTGTCATAAAACAGCAGACAGCTCCTCAGTTATAATGCTCAATTTAGGATTTCTTTTAGTTTACGACAGTACAAAGACCATAGATATTCAGCGGAAACCATGAGTGGAATTTTGAGATTTATTATCTTCCCAATGCAGCAACGCACAGTGCAGTACTCGTGATGATGGATGGACGGTGAGCAAGCTTCAGCAGGCTGCGGTTCCCGGTCAGCCGTGGAATCCTGAGGGATAGTGATGGATGCTCCACAGTATCCCAGGATGCTAAACGAGGATGCTCAGTGGGCTAGGTGTAATGATGCACTTTTGACAAGATATTTTCAACCTGTGATGGTTTTATCAGCAATTCTATCTGTCCTGATTGTCAAGTAGCAATAAATCACTTCCCCAAAAAGAAAAGAAGTATACCCCTATTGCGAAGAGGTAAGGAAAGAATGTACACCAGGAAAATGTGCACAGTAGGGTCCCTGCAGGGTTTTGAAGGATTTCTTTACAAAGAGAAAAATCATGCTGCGGAAGCAGGGACAGTGAGCTTGAGTCATAGAAACATGATAGCCTACCCACCACGCAAAGTTAGAACTGGAAAGTCAGTATTTCACTCTCATTTTCTACTTTACCTCTTATTTCCTCTTGCCCACATCAAAGGAACGCTTGCGGTCTTGGAACCCCATTGAAGAGATCCGCGTGTGTACAAACAGGAAGACTTGATCTGAAAAGCAAACAGAAGACAATCAGAGGAGTTGATGAACTCATGATAAAAACGACTTGAAACTAACAGCAAATGAAAATCAAGAGAAATGTTTATTTTAATATAAGAGAGCTCAACATATACTTGTGGACAAAGAAGAGGTCAGGAATTAAAGGAGAATGCAGGAAATGTGAAGAAAGAGAATCGTATAGCAAAGAAAAAAAAATCCCCTAGAGTCATAAGTGTGGATATCAGTAACAAATTCATGATCAAAATAATCCAGTGTCTGGGAAATATGCCGATTTCTTGTCAACTCTACGCAAAACACAGAGATAATTTCCACTGCACCTTACATAGCTCTCTGTTACCTCATTCCCAAATCCTTCCTTTTACCATGTTATTTATGAAGGTGAGTAGCCTATTTTACCAAAATAAATCATAAATATGTTACGTACTTGACTAATTCACACAGTTGTAAATAACTGTTACGTACAAGATGTCCCTGTTAATCTTGATTGTCAACTGGATTGGATTAAAAGACTACCGCATAAGTGACTAGATTGTGAGGGCGCCAACCTCAGGAATGAGTTAACCCACCGATGTGTTCCTAGCTAAATGCAGGCATGGCTTACTCAAAGGAAGCAGGTCGTGAGGGTGTGGCTTTGGGTACTGACCCTTTCTTTTCTTGCTCCGTCTAACACACTCTGCTTCCAGAAGCTAGAAACTGAGTAGCTTTCCCCTGCCCTGCCTCTTATGCCATGATTTCTTACTTCAAGCCATTCAAACACAGACTGAAACCTTGGAAACTGAATCAATAAAATTCTCCTCTTTTTGTTGGAGTATCTGGTATTTTATCCCAGTAGTCAAAGGAAAGAAAGAAGAAAAGAAAACAAGAATGCAAGAAAGCATGGAAGGAAAGAAAGAAGGGAGGAAAGAAGAGAAGGAAGAAGGGAGGAAGAGAGGAAGAAAGGAAGGGAAGGAGGAAAACTGGGCAAGTCTCGGATCGCTGAGTGGAGCACTGTCCTTGAAGAACACATCATTTAAAACTCATGTAATTCAGGAGACTCTGAATAAACGCTGTAGTATAAGAAGAAAAATTTGAGGATAATAAAGGAGAGAATAATGAATTTTGAGGATTCAAATGTAAAACTTTTCATACTGGATTGCAAATCTCTTACATTTGAATGCAATTCTTATACATACAAACATCAGAATTAAAAATATCATTTATATTAAATACACACACTGTCTAAGTGTTTAAAGTGTTGTAAATTCTAAACTTTTAAATGATTTTGATCATATATATGAATAAATACACCAATTCATTAATTATAGACCTTACCCATAAAGCCCAGATGATGTAGGTAGTAAAAAGAAAATTCTTCTTATATCCTAAAAAAAGGTTTTAATGGGTAGAATGATGAAGAGATTTAAGATGAATTAACTACTCAGGAATGTATGAAAGTATAACTACAAATACTTGAGTTATATTCTTTTAAGCAAATACTGGGGAAGGAAACTATTACAATCTAGATACCATGTTTGAGAAAAACTAGCAGCTAGAAGGCCTCCAGTGTGATCGTGAATGACATTTCTAATGTTACTTCTATGCCTTGTTATTAAGATGATGATTCAGCTAGTTTTTAAAGTCCTCTAACCTCCCCTTGTAATGACTTACCCCAGTGTTTAACAGCTCCTACCATCAAGGGCATTTTCTTGATATCTAACTCACATTCCCTATAAAATTCTGAGAGGACAAAGAGAGAAACATGTATCTGTTCTCTGAATAAAAAATCCTAAGAGAGGCCAAACTCATGTTAGCTTTCCTGAAAACAGCTGAAAAATTATGATGGAAGGTTCAAGTGATAGGACTATGAATTTCTCCCAAATATCTTAAAAGTGCATAGATTAAAAATTGGAAGAGGACACAAACACCTGAATGAACTGTTGATACTCTGTAAATCTACTTTCCTCTATCACTCTCATTATGAAATTATCCTTATTCAGAGAGTAGTTTACATAATCCAATTATTTACTGTCTAAAATATATATATAGGCTATTATGTTAAAACATTGAAAAATCTTAAGAATTAAATCTTTTAAATTTATACTGTGGACAACTTTTAAACATATACTAAATATATATATATATATATATATATATATATATATATATACATATCCCTTCATTGTATTTATATACATATCTGAATACAATGTGTATATGAAATAACATGAACTCAATTTACTAAGAGAATGCATAAGAACATGCTTTCAAATATGGACATCTTAGCAAGTAATATGCTTGATGTAAAGAAAATACAGATGTAACTCAATGTATTTATCTGTATAGTTGGAGCAATTTCATAAAATCTGATATAAAATGGACAACTCAAAAGACCTTATTTACAAATCTGTTATAAAACAAGTCGTAATAAAAGTGGGAGGATAATATACTTTAAAATTACAGAAAAATGATTCAGTGATTCTAGGTAAAGACAGTCCTACTGCTACGTTATTACTTTTTAGTTACATTAAACATTTAAAACACCCAGGACAGAGTCTGGTACAAAATAGTTACTAAAATTGGTGACTGCATTTTCCACTCCTACCAGATTAAACATAGCAAGTCATAGTAAGACTTTCATGTCTTTGTTTTTAAAACCTGTCTTTCATAATTTTATTTCCCTGACCAAGAGCCTCTATGCTTATTTCTTTTCGTTCTAAGATTGTACTATTGAGCTTGGACCTCACAGCTTCTTAAGTACTGGTTCTTCCTTAGCTCCTGGTATTTTCTCTGCTTTGTCCAACAATTTACCTCCAATCCCAGCTTCTTGCTGCTTTCATGAATGCCATACTCATTTTCACTTCTCCACTTTTATTCTTGCTATTTTAGATGCCTGAATGCTTTCCCCCTCTAGAAGCTGTTCATCAAATCTTTCTCTAATTTTTTTCCATATTGGACTGAATGTGGTACTTATATTACTACCACCAAATTAAATACATAAAGGTTTTGGAGGAGAAGGTAAATATAGAAAAAATAGGTAATGTATTATAAGTATGGTCTTAAACATTTAATGTATAATAGGAGACAAATAAGACCTGTTCCCTTGATTTGGCCATCAAATATTAACTGGACACTAATTTATGTCAATCAGTAGTTTATATATTTGAGATTAAAATCTGTAGGGAAAACAAGATCTTTGCCTATATAAAACATGTTTAATGAGAAGCAATACATATAAAAATGAATAAAATACCCAGTAGATTAAAATGATAAGTACTATGGAATTAAATAGGGAAACAGTATATGGGGAATGTAGAATCATGTCCTGTTTGAGAAATTTGAATAGTGAATGGGAGTTATCCCAAAAAATGAGAATAGTGTAGGCAGTACTTTTGAGGAGTTGGACTATATAAACAGAAAGAAGAGGACACTGTCAGAAAGGAGAAGAAATCTTGACATATGTTTTTACTGGTTTGTTAAATTGGAAAATGGCTAAACACATAAAGAATCCTCAATTGTCAATTAAAAATAGAAACAGAAAAACACTTTGAACAGTTAGGCAGGAAGGGCAGATCATAATGCAAGCTGATCACATTTGAATAAATGACCATTAAGATTGCTTTGAGATGAGCAAGCCATGAGGCCCCCACGTTGATTTTTGTCAATATGTGTGTATTGTTGGGATTCTCTAGTCAACATAATCAATAGCAAATATACATGTAATTATGCAAGGGAATTTATTACATAGGCTTACAAGGTCAGAGGCAGGAGAGTCTGTAATGGCCGTATGCACTCTGGAAAACCAGGGCATCGAGCAGCTGCTCAACCCAGGAAGTTTAAGAGCCATGGTGTCCTTGCCCTTTGGAAAATCTGTTTCTGTACATCCTTTGGTATGCTATTAAGCGCTAAATCAAAGTACCTGAAGGAACTTGGTCTTTGGAGGATTGCTCATCTTTCCTATCTTCAGAGGACTTATTATGGGCAATCAGGAACTATAGGAGGCATGAATATTTCTCTCAAAGTGGAGATTTTGAACACTTAAAAGTTTACAAGATGGATCGGGAGGTAAAACTAACTTCTTTGACTGAGATGAACAATGTGAAACAAAGTTGCTTAGAATGAAATAGAGCAGTGCTTGAATCATGGTGGTGACTCACAGCTGGATGTATTAGCAGATCATCAAAAAGACAGCTCTGATCTGAAGTCCAAGTGCTAAGAACTTAAGCACAAAAGTGTTTCTTCAAAACTATTTTTATGGATTGTTCTAGATGTCCCCCCAAAGCCTCATGTGGTCACAAGTGTGGCTTTTTCAGAGGTGGCTGAATCTAGAGTGTGTGATTGATTCATGGTGCAATCGTAAGATTAATGGTGCTAGGATTAAGGGTGTGTGATTACTAAATCAGTCCATTGATTGGTTTGGCACTGGCATAATCCCAGTGGCCTGGATACAATATAAGGGAGAGAAAGAGGCTTCTCCTCTCCCTTGCTTGCTTGCTTTTGCTTTCTTCTGCTTGCCATGAACTGGTTCTTTTCTGTGTTGCCCTCTGCCATGCTACCCTGCTGTGGAAGCAGCCAATTATGGACTGAAATGTCTACAAACTGTGAGCTAAATAAACCTTTCCCCCTTTAATTTTGGGTATCGGATATCTTGTCTTAACAATCAGAGAAAAGTAACTAAGATATATTCTCATGAATTTTTCAACTGCAATTGAAGCATCATGGCCCTGAAAGCTTAAAAAGGTACTAGGTGAATGGTTATATATTGTTAAATGATCAATCAGCAATGAATATTTCTGCAATTTGAGTGGAAAATTCAAATTAAATTTAATTTATAAGCTCTTTTTGAAAGCTGAAAGGAGGATTATATCTACATAATTTTAAGAATGCCCACATAGGGAGAAATGAAGACTATATTATTTTTTAAAAATTTTACTTGTACATAATTGCAGTACTACTATTCTTGGGAGGTTCAGTACTTGTATCAAAAAAGACAAGTAAAAACAATCATGATATGTAATCACTATGTATGAAAATATATACTAATAAAAATTTTAGGGCCGGTGAGATGGCTCAGCAGCATAAAGCACCTGCCCGGCAGGTGCAAGGGCTCAAGTTTGACTCCCCGAACCCACATACAAAAAAAGGGCCAGTGATATCCCTCAGCGGCATGTGCACCAGCTGGAGTGCAAGGTCCTGAGGTCGACCCCCGGTACCCACCAAAAAAAAAAAAAAAAAAATTTAGTAAAAGAGACTACAGGGTATTGTATTTGTTGGAATCTGAAGATTTGAGAACTAGTTCTGACACTGCAACTTCACCAATTGTAAGCACTTGAGTGAGTTCTTGGGCCTCTCTGAGCCTTCATTTCCTCATCTTAAAATAAAAAATAAAGGTTCTAATAGTGATTGCAATATATATATATATTCCTTGTGAAAATAAAGTGCAGACAAGATTTGTTAGATTTGTCCCGGACATAAAATAAATTAGAGACATTGGTACTATAATTGTATCAAAGCTGGAAACTGAGAGTAACAGGAACAGAATTAGGCCCAAATATGGTTCATGTACAACAGGGGGCCTACTTAGAAATCATATAAGAACAAGCCATCTTCAATAATTTTGAAGGTAAAGAACTTTGTAATGATTCAGAAATAAAGGCTTGTGAAATATGATAATAAGACTATACCAAGTTCTTCACATGGATAAGATGATCCCTTCTTGGTAAAGATATGAATAAATCAGTATTACAGTGTAGAAATCAATATTACAGTGCAGATTAAAAGAAATATATCCCTACCATAAGGCTTGGCACATGGTAGACATCTTTGAGTTACTTTTGCTGATGAATTTTTCCTTTCCCATATCGCTTCATCTGCCTTTTTCCTATCTATTTCTAAAGGAGTGCACTCAGGTGAATTCTTGTTCAGTTATAACCATGGTCTCAACTCACCAATGAAAAGAAACAAACTGGCAGAATGGATCAAGAAACAAGATCCAACAGTATGCTGCATTCAAGAAACACATTTAACTCAAAAAGAAATTCATACTCTAAAAGTCAAAGGATGGAAAACAACCCTACATGACACAGGAACCCAGAAAAAAGCAGGAGTAGCTACTCTATTCACAGACAATGTAAACTTTAAGCCAAAACTGATCAAAAGACACAAGGAAGGTCACTACATACTTGTTAAGGGGAACTCCAAGAAGAAGAGATAACAATTATAAATATATATGCACCAAACACTGATGTACCCAACCACATAAAACAAATATTAACAGATATGAAAAACCAAATGAGCACTAACACAATTGTAGTGGGGAACCTTCATACCCCACTCTCACAAATAGATAGATGAACTAAACAAAAAATCAACAAATAAATATCAGAATTAAAACAAGCCTATGAACAAATGGAATTGATAGATGTCTACAGTGTGTTCCACATCAGAATATACATTCTTCTCAGCTGCACATGGGATGTTCTCCAAAATAGACCACATATTAGCCCACAAAACATGTTTAAGTAAGTGGAGAGGAATTAAAATCATCCCATGGATACTATCTGATCATAGCTCAATGAAACAAAATCAATGACAAAAGAAACCACAAAAAATACATAAACACATGGAAATTAAACAACACACTTCTCAACAACCAATGGATCACAGAGGAAATTAAAGATGAAATAAAAGAGTACACACAATTAGGTAATAATGCCGATACAACCTATTGAAACTTATGGGATGCAATGAAAGCAGTCCTCTGAGGGAAATTTACAGCAATGAACTCTCACATCTGACATTCTCACTTTCTGTGGAAAAAGCATTTTATTTATCACCTTACAACTAAAGAGTTGTCAATATATATGAACAAAGAATATGAAAAATTCTTGAGTCACAATAATTTTCAATAGTTTTCTCTACATAAATGAATTGTCTTATAATGAGGAAAAACTGGTATGTTAGTCAAGGTTCCATCATGGTGTCAAAATGCTGGTTCCTTTTGGCTTACAGTTTCAGTGGACTCAGTCAGTAGACAGCTGGTTCCATTGGTTTTAGGCCTGTGGCAAAGCAGAAACTGTCCCTGAGAAAACCTAGACTCACCCAGAAGTGGGCTTTACCAATTTCCTAGGCATTCCATAAGCCAATCAATTTGACCATTGCAAATGGCTACCATGAAAATTCCACTTATTCTCCTTTTCTTTACTGAGTTGCTGAGAAATAAGAGCATCTGTTAATTTAGACCTTAAAGTAAATTTGAGAGACACAGGATAAAAAATGCAGCTGCTCAAAGATAATTTCTGACATCTATAAAAACATGGACTTGATGCTTGATATTTTTAGAAAATGAGAAAACAAACTCATGTATTAGAAATTTAATGCATGTGTTAATTTCCTTCTGACACCTAAAAAAAGAGAGTATGTCTGTACAGTCCTTAGTCGAGAGCTGAAAGGAAGACTGAAGTCACCTAATTGGCTAATACACAGTGATTAACAATTTTAGCAGTACATTGGTTCTGCTTAATTCATATAAAAATTTTCACTGCCAAAATTATCATGACTGGTATGCATTTTCTGATTTTATAATGTCCCCTTTGTCTTTATTCCTTAAAAATTGTATAATATATTATAAAATATTCCCATATTATTATTTTTTTTCCTGTATCACCATCTGGATTACAAGCTTGCACAGCAGACATATGTTCTTTGTCTTGTGTTGTTTCAAGTGCTTAGAAATAGTTATTATCAGTGTGTTTTTGTTTGTTTTTTCTTGTTTTGTTTGGTTTGGTTTTTGTGTTTCTTTATGTGATATTGAGGAATAAACCCAGGATCTGCCTATGGAGTTATATATCCAGCAATTTTTTTATTTGTTATTTTGAAACAGGATGTTGTTAAGTCACTAATTTGACCAAGTGGCACTCCAACTTGGGACCCTCCTGCCTCAGCCTCCCAACGTGCTGAGATTATGAATACGTGCCACCTTGCTCTGTTATTAGTACACATGTTAAATGAACTAATTGTGCAAATTCACTATGGAAATGTGCTTGAATATCAACTTTCATATTTAATATTATTTAAGCATAAACCCTAAAACTTCTATTATCAAATATTTGTTGTTTTGAAAAGTATATGAAAATTACCTTTGTATTATTGTATTGTACTTATTGTTGTATTGTATTGTATTGTTGTATTGTTGTATTGTACTTATGAACCAGAGAAAAAACTGAATAACTTGTGGAGTGAGTTTTGCACAAAATTTTAAATAAAAACAGACCAATTCTTTAATGTATAAAGACAGTTATTTTTTGTTTGTTTGTTTTGGTTTGTTTGTTTGTTTGTTTCAATCAGTGATATAGCTTGAGTAGTATTTGGGAATTAAATAAAGATGACGGGAAGTAGAGGATACTGAGAATATCTGTCTCAGAGAAGAAAGCTATATCCAGGGAAATAACTGAATGCTTTATTGGATTTCATTAATGCTCAGAATATCAGGACAGAGTAACAAATGTTTGACACTTACTTCCATTGAACCTAAAAAGAGTATTAAGGTAAGAAGATGTACGGAAATGTACACAGCTAACACTGAGAACATCCTTTTATCTGGCTACCCAGTCAGTAGTGGAAATGTGATCATCAAAGATAGAGGTTTTGCATTACTATAAAACCTTGAGTTGTTAAACTACATTCCCTAAAACTGCAAGTATGTAAGTGTCATTGAATGGTATTCTAGCCAGCATTAGATATATTTAGTTTAGTTTTTGGATTTTAACCATGTTGGTATGTGTATGTTATTACTATATTGTCTTAATTTTCAACTACCTGGTGACATATAATTTTGAGCATGTTTTAATAGGCTTACTTGATATTTAGATACCTGCTTTTGTAAGACATCTGTTCACATCTTTTGTCCAGTTTTCAATTGCTTTTCCCTAATTATTGGGGTTTAAGAGTTCTGTGTATATTCTAGAACCAGATCTTTTACAAGACATGGGTTTTCTATATATTTTTTCCAGCTTTTCCTGTTTCTAAGTGCCTTTTGCAAAATGGAAATTTTAATTTTAATAGAGTCAGAAAATCTATTTCTTCTTTCATAAATCATGTTTTTGGTTTAGAATAAAAATGCACTGCTTATATCAAAGTCACTTGAAATTTTTCCCTGTTCTTTTCAATTGAACATTTAGCTTGTTATGGTTGATACATTGTGTCAACTTGAGAAATTTAGAAGCTTAGCTAAGCAGGGGGCCAGGGTCCTCACTTTGTAAACATCCTTAGCCTGTACAAGAGGAGGGCATGGAGATGGTGTGGGTGGGTAACCCGCTTACAGTATAAGGGAGGAAAAGAATCTTGCCCTCCCTGCCTCCCCACCTTTTGCTCTTATTGCTTTGCTGTCTTCTGCCGCCTTGAACTGTTGCCCCTGTGCCATGCCACCCTGCTTTGAAGCCAGCTGATTATGGACTGAAACCTCCACAAACTGAACTAAATAAACCTTTCCTTCCTTAATTTTGGGAGTCGGGTATTTTGTTTCAACAAGGAAAGAAAAGTAACCAAGACATAGGTCTATGATCCACTTACCTTTTGTAAAAAGTATGTAACTAGACCTATACTTTGATACACTGTCTAGTTGTCCCAAATATTTGTTGAAAAGTTTATCACTTCTCCACTTTTACTCCTTTGTCAAAGATCACTTGATTGCGCTTGCATGGATCCATTTCAGGGACCTCTATTCTATTTCATTTATCTATTGGTTTATTCCTCTGCCAGCATTACACCATCCTGACACTGCACTGTCCCAGAAAATCCTCGAGCTGGATGATGTCATTCAGCCAATTATTTTCTTGTTCAGTCTTTTCTTGACTGTGCTCTCTTGCTTTTCCATATAAACTTTGGAATCAGTTTCTCAATATCCATGAAATGAATTGTTTGATTTTATTGACATTCAGTTTACTCTATAGACAAAAGTGGAAATAACTGATATTTTAATTATATTGAGTCTTTCTATAAAAGAACATGAAATACCTTTTCATACACCATATTTAATTTTCTTCATACGAGCTTAGTCATTTTCCTCATATTTTTTGCATTTTTTTATATTTATATTTAAATATTTCATTGATTTAATGCTAATGTAAATAGTATTGTGTTTATACTTTCAAATTCCAGTAATTTTTTATAGGAAAGCAGTTGACTTTTGTATATTAATGTTGTGTCTGTAACCTTGCTATAATCACTTATGAATGCCAGAAGATATTTTTTGTGGATTAGTTGAAATTTTCTGCATAGACAATCAAATCATATATGATCAAAGATGGTCTTAATTATTCTATCTCAATCTGTATAGTGTTATTTCCTGTCCTTGGATTGTTGGATTGATTACTATTTCTTTTCCTTATTGCACTGTCTATAAATACTATATTAAGTAGGAAGAATAAAAAAGGGCACCTATGTTTTTCCTGTTAATATAAGGACAACAACTAGTTCCTCATCATTAACTATTTAATTAATTGTATATTGTATCGAGTTGTGGCTGTTCCCATCAGTTCCTATTTTACTGAGCGTTTCTGTCCTGCATAGGCTTTGAGAATTTTTCACCAATATTTTTGGCATCTATCCATGTAATCATACGAGTTTCAGTCTGTTAGAGTGATGGACATATTAATGAACTTCTTAATTGTGGAAACACCCTTGCATGCCTAGAATAAACCCCACTTGTTCAGGGTGTATAATTCTGTTTATATATTGCTGGATTTGATTTACTAGTATTTTGTTAAGTTTTTAAAAATTTATATTGATAAAAGATATTGGTGTACAGTCAGATTTTTCTTTCTGGTTTTCACACTATGATAACACTATCCTTATAGAATAATTTAGAATGTGAATCTCCTGTACTTACTCAAAATGATGGTAGAAAACTTGAGATCATTTCTTCCTCAATTGGAGAGCTAAGTCTTCGAAGGTACTGAGCCTCTTCTTCTAGGTTGTCAAATTTATGGACATGGAGTTAATAATGTTCCTTTATTATCCTTTTAAGGTTTGTGGGATCTTTAGTGATGGCTTCTTTCTCATTTCTTTTTTTATGTTATGAAAAATAAAACAAAATTTCATAACCAAATAATAAGAAAATAATAATAGTTATTATACTGTGTATGATTATTGTCAAAGTAGTTAACTCAGAGTACAGGACATAAATGAAAAAGATTCTTACAATAAAGAAACAAACACAAAAATGCAAATTTTCTTTCCAATTAACTAAGATAAATTAGTAGTATAAATGAAGCCAATTAGTACATATATATATTGAAATATTTTTAAAGTTTGTGGAAGTATTTGAACTTCTCCCTGATTCCTATTTATCTGTTTTCTATTTTGCTCAAATGAAGAGTATATATATATATAGCTTCTCATATAAAGAAATTATGCAATATTTCTAAAATTGTCTTTTCTATTTTTGTTTTGGTTTCTGTGGGTACAGTATCACTAATGGCATTCACTTTTTCAATGAATCAGCTTTTTGTTTCCTTTTCTTTATTGATTTCCTGTCTTCAAGTTCAGGTCTAATTTTTATTATTTATTCTCTTCTGCTTGCTTTGGAATTATGGTTCTCCTTCTCCTCTGGTGTTATAAGGCAGAACCTGAGCTCACGATTCCAGGTCTTCTTTCAGAATTACTCTGTCCAGTTTCCTATCTACTTAGCATTGCTTTGAGTCCTGCAAATTTTTATTTTAATTTTTTGGAAATATTTTCAATTTCTTTTGAGAATTTTTAAACCAAAATATTATTTAGAACTTCTTCTTTGACATAAAATATCTTAGGACTTCCTAGATATCTTTGTGTTATTGATTTCCAGTTCAATTCTATATGTTCTTAGAGCATACACTGTGTTATCTCTATTCTTAGAAAAAATTTTATGTTGTGCTTTAAACAAAATGTAATTTATCCTGATGAGTGTTCCTGTGAGCGTGAGAAAATGTCTATCTTGCTATCGTTGGGTGAATGATTCTTTCATTTATTTATGGTACTGTTCTGTTAAAAGGTAACTTTACTTATTTTCTATCTACTGGGTCTCTCACTTACTGATAGATGAATCTTGAAAGTCTCAACTACTGTAGTTGGATTCTCATCTCTCTTGGCAATTGTATCAGTTTTACCTTACTCATTTAGACATTTTTGATCTATGTATGCACCTTAAATATCATTAATCTTCATGGAGAATTGACTACTTCTTCATTATTTAATCTCCCTTATTTATTCTTGGCAATTTTCTTTGTTCTGAAATCTATTTTGTTTGAGGTTAAAGTAGTTACTCAAGCTTTCTTCTGGGTAGTATTAACATGATTTTTTTCCCCCATTGCTAGACTCTTAATCTATTTGTGTCTTTGGAATATTATTATTATTATTATTATTTTGGTACTGGGAATCGAACTCAGGACCTTGCACTTATCAGGCAAGGGCTGTGCCACTGAGCTATACCCCCAGCCCTATTTGTGTCTTCATATTTAAAATAATTTTTCTAATAAGCAACAATATACTTGGGACTTAATTCTTTACCACACTGACAGTTTGTTTTTAATTCACATATATAGGTCATTTAGATTTAAATTGAATACTGATATAATTATGTTAACATTTACCATATTTGAATTGTTTTCTATCCTTTGTAATTTTTATATACTTCTTGGGTTTGTTTTATGTTTGTATTATATTTTTCTGTCTTCTTTGATTTTAATTGAACATTTTATATGGTTACATTTTTTTCTACTTTTGTGTATCAATTACACATTTTAAAATTACTTTAGTGTTTTAATTTTGCAACATACATTTAAAAATTAATCTACCCTCTTTCAAATAACACTTTACTGCTTCATGGCTATTGCAGTTATCTTATAAAAGGTATCTCAATTTCTTCTTCTTGTCTTTCATAACATTCCTTTACTTTAATTACACTCATCACCTGCTGTAATCACCCAATAAATTATCAGTTTTCATGGCATTTAATCCTGATTATCTACTTTATTGGCTTGACACACTTAGCTCATTATTAAGGCAGACCTGTGGGAATGTCTGGTGAGTCTTTGGCACGTGATCTTGGTGACTGTGTCAGGTCCCTGGGTCCCCTCTCTCTGGGCCCTTGCCCTGTGCTCTCTTTCCTGGATTCCATGATTTGAGCCACTTTCCTTCCCCACATCCTCTGGCTATGGCATCTCTACCTTGGATCTTGCTGACATTGGACTAGAACCTCTGAAGCCATGAGCCAAAATAAAACTCCCCTTCTTCCAGTTGGGGCTTCATGTATTTTGTTCCCCCCACGGGAAAGCTGGTGAGTAAAGTGTTACTACTTTGAACACACAATATCTCTTTAGTCTATGATGAATAATAAAAACATGATGTCATTTCACTTCCATAAGTTACTTCCTTAATGGTGTTCCTCAGTGTAGATCTAGGTTTCTGATGTATATCATTTTCATTCTGTTTATAGAACTACTTTATAAAATTTTCTACAATATTGATGAGAAATTGTACCAACTTCTTTTCTAGAAAAACATTATTTCTCCTTTATTTTTAAAGGGGAGGGGCTGGGGATATAGCTCAGAGGCACAGCGCCTGCCTGGCAAACACAAGGTCCTGAGTTCAATTCCCAGTAGCAAAAATAAATAAACAAATAAATAAAAATAAAGGGTAATTACATGGAATATAAACTTCTATGTTGGTGATGGTTTTCTTTTACGTAACATTTCACTGCATCCTCATCTTATTTGTGTGGCTTCTGAAGGAAAATTTTATGTAATTCTCATTCTTACTCCTCTGTAGGCAATGAGAATTCCCTTTCTTGGATTTTTATGGGATTTTCTCTTTGTCTTTAATTTACTGCGGTGTGAATATGAAATTTCTAGGAGTAGGTTTTTGGTAATTATCCTGCCTGGTATTCTCTTCTTTAATATGTTACTAACTCTGGAAAATTATTACCCATGATTAAGTCAGTTGTTTACTCTTCTTATTTCTCTTTTCCTCTAGTATCCCCGTTATATGGGAATTGTATTTTTGTAGTCTTCCCACAGTTACTGAATATCTATTCATTTTCACCTTCTTTGCATTTCTATTTGGAAAATTTCTATTGACACCCTTCCATCCTCATAAATTATTTCCTTTGTGATGTCCTTTCACTGTTGGTGTGAACAAAGATTTTTTTTTAATTTCTGTTACAGTGTTTTTCATTTCTAGAAGTTCTGCTTCATTCTTAGATCCTCTTTCTCTCTCTCTCTCTCTCTGTCTCTCTCTGTTGTCTATACTTTTTATGTTGTCTAATTCTTCATTGGATTTTCTAATACAGTAATCATAACTACTTAAATATTTCTATGTGACAATTCTAAAATCTGTGTCATAATTTTGTTTGGTTCTGATGTTTGCTTTGCCTCTTTAGACATGACTTTATGTTTCTCTTCCTTTTAATATATCATGTGAATTTTTTTGTTTAAACCTGGTCAAGAAGTACTGGATAATATCAACTGCTATAATTATGCTTTTAACATGAGCTTTTATGTTAGTTTGGTCAAGAATTGAATTGTGTTTAATGCTTACTATAGTTACAGATGTCAGAGGCCTCAGATTTGTCAGGTTTTCTTTTCTTTTCTTTTCTTTTCTTTTTTTTTTGTGGGTACTGGGGGTCGACCTCAGGACCTCGCGCGCCAGCAGGCGCCCGTGCCGCTGAGCGATATCACCGGCCCTTTATTCGTATGTGGGTTCCGGGAGTCAAACTCGGGCCCTCGCACTTGCCAGGCAGGCGCGTACGTCACTGAGCCATCTTACCAGCCCCCTTTGCTTTTTTTTTTTAATCCTCTTTTCTTGTGGTTTCCCAAGGATTTTTTTCATAAATAGAATGGGTGTCTTGTAGTTGTTCCAGTTGTAATTCGTGGGTATCATATTGGGGCACTATTAATTTTCTATCAAGACATCAGAGACAGAAAGCATTCTACTGTATTACAATGAAATCTCAGTTTTTTCTTTGGCATAAGCCCCTCCTGTGGGCTCATCTTAGGTGCCTCTTGGGCTTTTTACCATTTTTGAAGGACAGGAAATTTAGTGGGTGCTGGGGATGGCTAACGTTCCATTCCTCTGGTTCCACAGGCTGTGGTAAATTTCTTTCTCTTGTAAAGCAATCTAGGAGAACAACATAGGTTCATTTCAGTGTAATTACTTTTCTCTGGACTTTTTTTTCAAAGTGGTTAATGTTTTTCTTCATTCAGCCTGAAACAGAAAGAAATGTTTTTCAACATTCACCTTAAAAAAAACTATTGGAATTCCTGGAAGTAAAAATACAGAAGTCTGGAGACTGTCTTGAAACTAGGCTTCAGTTGGTTTTAATTATCAGGATACTTCACACTGAGCTTTCAGCAAGTATTCCTAGATGTTACTGGATTCTAGCAGCTTCTATTCCAAGACAAATTAACGTTAGCTTCACTTTGTATTACTCTTTCTTCAAATTGTGGGAAGATCATTTGCCCTGTGACCTCAACTCTCTGATAGATCAAAGAAAATTTGTTGGTTTTCAGTTTATGCATCCCCCCTCTTGCTTTCTAGAATAGAAATGACAATTTCTTAGCATTCTATAGATTGTAGTGGAAACCTAAAGTCTTTGCAAAAAATTATAAAGCTTTTAAGAAATATTTGCAAGTATTTAAAAATTAAATTTATGTCAACATACAAAACGTGTAGTATGAAGGAAAAAGAGTATCTAATGTTTGTTTTGTAAAGAAAACATATTTTTTATTTCCTATAAATATACTGGAATTCTATTGTTTCAAAATTTATATTTCTTCTGCTTTCTTCACCTACAAATGAATATCAGTGAAACCTACACATGTTTTTAACAACAGGATGAGCCTGCTAAGAAACGTTTTTATTCACTGTTGGAGTAGTTAATAATGCTTATAATAAAATCATGTGGCCTCTTCTGTAGCCAAGGACATGGAAGAATTTGTGAGTGTCTATATAAATAAAGAACTAAAACATCCTTGAAATGAAGCATTTTCATTTCTTTTCTTAAGGCACTTACTCTGTGTGAAAGTCTTTTTCCATAGTCCATGCTCACAGGCTTCTGTTCCTTTTATTACGGACGTTTGCATTTCTGAATCATCTACCATCTCATAAGCTTTTTGAGATGCAGAAAACAGACTGGTTATCAACAGCACGTCAGTGCCACACCAAGCATAAACGCTGAACCATGAACAGTATTGGGGGAATCAGAGCATTCAAAACCCATGGCTTCTTATTTTCCAGACAGATAAGTGAAATAAAACAAAATGAAATTGATCAAGTACATGCAATGAGCAAAATAGCAAGCACAGTGGTTAGTGAGTACGTACATGTTCTGCCTGCTCTCTCTTGAATCCATCTCATTCAATGTGCTACTTACATTTCTACTGCTATATTTTTTGAATTCTTGTATAATTACCTCCATTGGCCTTAGGCTTAGAAGAGGAAGAGACATAATTTGTTGACCTCCAGAATCTCGACAGTGAATAACATCCGGGATGATAAAAGTCAACTTCTGTATGAGTACAATATTTTCTTAAAAGATATATTTGGTACCCAGTGACAGTATGGAAAGAGCAGAATTTAATATTTAATTTTAGGACAACTTCATATTAGCCATTTTCATAGCTATTTGGGCTGCTGCAACAAAATACAGAAAACTTGGTTTATAAACAACAAAAAATTTAGTCCCACAGTTCCGGAAGTTGGAAGTCCAAGATCATGACCCCAGGATATCTGGTGTCTGATGAGGCCCATGTACGTGGTCACCTTACTCTGCATCTTCACAGAGGAGGCAGCGAGGCAGCTCTCAGGGAGTCCTTTTAGAAGAACATTAACTACCTTTGAATAGTCCCACCTCCTGTTTCCACCACATTGGTGATTAGGTTGCAACAAACAAATTTGAATATATGCAAATATGCAGACTATAGCATTGAGCTTGGATCATTAAAATATTAAACTGTTCATTTGACATGATTAAGTTTTTTTCTCCAAGCAGTTCAAGCTGTATTATCGACACTTCCTTTTTTTTTTTTTTATCAGATCCTAGGAGACAATAAAAAGTAAGCCAGTGCCACTGATGTGACAATTCTGACAGAAAAAGAGCCGGATGGCACAGCCCACCTTCACGTTCCAAGTGCAAACTATCACCATGATGCAGCCAGCCTGCCACATAGATGTTACCTCATAAGAGAGATTGGACCTCATAATATAATATCATTTACACTTTCATTTTCTCCAGCTATCCAAAGACTTTTTATGGATGCTTCATAAATCTTGAGTTATAATTGTGGGAGCAAATATTTTGCTATATAAGGAAGTACTTGCTAAGGCAGTCTTGGTTTCAAATTATCAAGGGAAGACACTCAACACTCCATAGAAAGGCATAAATCTTCCAAGAATGTTCTACTTCCTTCTGCTGTATAATATGTTCAATTTCTGAAGTGGTTCTTGGTTCTAAATATACAGAATGAACAAGGCAGACTAAATCCTCAATTCCAAGCAGGTAATACTTTAAAGAAGTGGTAGAAACCTAACAAAACAAATAGATGTTTTAGAGATGGGGCAAGAAATAGGAGAGAACAGCTAAGACAATTTTTCATTCCTTTTAAAAAATCTTTTCTGTCCAATAAATTTATATCATATGCAGGTTTCAGTGTTAGGTATTAAGAGGTAAGATATTTTTAATATCAGCCCCTGAAGGGAGATGAAACATAAGATAAACTAATTCTCCCTATCCTTAGTTTCAATGCTAACTAATGCAGCCTTTCCAGAAAAAGCAGAAGCTGTAGATGCAATTAAAAAGTTTGAAAATAACTCTAGAACTCTTCTGTACTTGCTGAATGACTGGTAGGCAAAAGTTATAGAAATATAGGAAGTGGAGACTTACTTCCTTCTATTTCTTTACTAAAATGGCACAGGAAATTTATGATAATGCCAAGCACTGAAAAGCTGGCTTCGGTTAGAGTTATTTTTCATGATAGAAAAGAATTAAAGATACTGAAAGTGAACATTTTAATGCATTCAAATGTATTGGAAAATATTTCCTCATATATATTTAGGGAGCACATGCACTTTATATACACTGTGTAATGATTAAACAAAGCTAATTAACACACCAACTCACATACTTACATGTTTTTGACAAAAATGTTTAAAATCTACTCTCAGCAATTTAAAGTACAGTACTGTATATTTCCATCACTTATTCTTCACTGAAACTATGCCCTTTTACCAAAATCTCCCGCACTCTTCTCTCCCCTCACACACAAACACACACCCTGGTAACTCACATGCTGCCCTCTACTTCTATGAGTTACACACATTTGATTTTAGATCCCACGTAGAAGTAAGAACACGGAGTATTTTGTCTGAGTCTTACATATAGTCCTCTGAATTTATCCATCTTAAAGCAATTCACAGAATTACCATCTTTCGTATGAGCAAATAATATTGCATTACAAGTATATACCACATTCTCTTTACTCTTTCATTTATCAAAGGCCATTCAGGTTATTTCCATATCTTGTGATGTCTCCAGTCCCTTCCTTCCTTTCTTCCTTCCATTCCCCACTCCCTTTTTTAAACAGGGTTTTGTTAAATCTCTAAATTATGCAGGCAGGGCTTGAACTTGTGATCCTCCTTCCTCAGCCTTCCAGAGTGCCAGGTTTATAAGCTCTAGATTTTTTCTTTTTGCTGAGTATTGCTTTAGATATTCAGAGTCTTTTGTGGCTTTATACAAATTTTAGGATTTTTTCTATTTCTATGACTACTATCATTGGGTCTTGATAGTGATTGCATTGAATTTATGGATTCCTTGGGTAGCATGATCATCTTAGCAGTATTAATTTTTCCAGTCCATGATCAAGGGATATATTTCCATTTAATTCTGTGATGTTCAATTTCTTTCACCAATGTTTGTGCTCTTACTACAATCTGAATGAAATGAAAGTCTTATAAGAATAAAAAGAATTCCACATTAAAATACAAATATATGATAATATATATAATGCATAATATATGCAAAATACCTAAACAATTACCACATGTAATAATATATAGTACATATAAAATGTAACAATAATGCAAATAAATACCACCAAATATAGGAGGGAGTAATTCAAAACTAAAGCTGAAGCATCATCAAGAACTTCTGTGTCAGCACAGTAGCCACAAACCTCATATGGCTCTATGAATTTTAATTTATTAATTACAATGAAATAATATTACATATTTATATATTTTTCAATCTATAGTATAACTACTGCAGGAACATAAACGAAAGGATATTAAGTGAGCTTAGAGAGGGTAAAATAGAACAGAGTATAAAATTATAAATAATTGACTAATTAAAAAGATTATACACAAGAAGAGAGGCATGAAAGTAGATACGGTGGTCAAACAAAAAACATAAAGAAGGTAAATAAAACTGAAATGTTAATCAATAATTTTATTGAATGTAAGTACATCCAATCACTTTCAAAATCCCTTTAGTTTTTTTTTCTAGAAATTGATAACATGGTTCTAAAATTTATAGAAAATTGAAGGAGCCAGAGAGCCAGTTATTTTGAAAAAAATAACAAAGATAAAGTACTTACACATCCAGACATAGACCCATACATTTGGTTTTCTTATAAATGCCAGTAATTGATGAGGTAAATGTAGTTCATTCAACAAATAGTGCTGGATTAATGGGTATTCCTATGCAAACAGGAAAAAGAGCAGGAGGAAAACCTCGATCCGTACTGCGCATCTTACACAAAAATTAGCACATGCTGGTTTGCAGATCTAAATATAGGTGCCGAAACTCTGATACTTGAAAATACAGGAGAAAAATATCCATGACCTTGGATTAGGCAGATTTTTTAGTTAAGAAACCTAAAACACAACCTGCAAAAGACAAAATATGAACAATTGGACTTCATCCAATTTTTAAACTTTTGTTCTTTCAAAGACATTTTTGGGAAATGAAAAGACAACCCACAGATTGTAAGAGAATATTTGCAAAATATAGAGCTGCTGAAGATTTGTATCCAGAATACATAAAAATCTCATACAATTTAACTAGATAAAGATATAAACATACTTTAAAAAGTGAAAGACTTGATTAGACAATGTTACTAAACAAGACACATAAGTACCAAATAAGCACATGAAAGTTTGTTCAACATAATTTTTAAAGAAATTTAATTTCAAACTGCCAATGTAATGCCAATACATATCCAGAAGAATTGGGCTAAAATAAAAATTTTTGATGATACTAAGGATGGAGAAGATGTTAAGAAATTGGAAGGATCTTGTACTACCAGTGGAAATGTAGTTTAGTAGAGTAACTTTGGAAAAGTTTCTTAAGACACTAAACATATATATTCAGTATACTAATTAATAATTTGAGACTTAGATATATACCCAAGATGAAACCAAAAAATGTCCCACAAAAGTATGCAAATATGCATAACAGATTTTGTCTTCTCAAGCTATTATAATCAAATATCATGAATTAAGTGTTCTATAAACAACAGGAATTTATTTCTCACAGTTCTAGATGCCAAGAAGTCGAAGATCACAGGCATCAGAAATTTGTCGTGAGCAAATTTGCCCACTCTCTAGTACCTTTTTTATTTTATATCTTTAATTTTTCACCATTTTGTTTACTCTTATGAGTCCATGTTTGCAGCACATTGTGATCTCATTCCTTGTGCGGAGTTGGTGCATGTATGTAACATCTTCCTTCCTTCTTCATCCCCTCCCCCCTCCCCTCCCTCCATCTGTTGATCCCCTTCCCATTTGAGAAGGATTTAGCTCCCTACTTCCTATTATCTACCCTTTGTTTTGGTCTTTATTTATACTTTGTGTTTCTCATGTAATAGAAACCATGCAATATTTAAGCTTGTGTGTCTGATTTATTTCACTTAATATTGCAGTCTCATGGTGCATCCATTTTCCTACAAATGATTCAAGTTATCCCTCTTTATGGCAGAGTAGTACTCCATGGTGTTAAACATATTTTCTCTATCCCTTCTTAAATTTCCATGTGGCAGAAGGAGATGAGGCACTTCTCTGAGGCTTCCTTTGTAAGTGTATTAATTCTTTCACAGGAACTCTGCTCTCGTGGTCTAATCACTTCCCAAAAGTACCACCTCCAAATCCTATCGCATTCAGGATTAGATTTCAACATATGAATGTGAGGAGAGCAGGAAGATTCATGTTACAGCAAGTATTATCCATAGCAGCCAAAATCTGGAGACAACTGACATGCCCATCAATTAGTGGGCAGGTAAAGGAAAGATAGTGTATTTGCATAGTATGCAGCAATACGAAGAGTCAAAGCTTTGTTATGGAATACAACATGGATGAACTTCAAACGTATGTTACTGAAAAATGTTACAAATGACTACAAATTATATGATCACAGTTATATGAAATTTAAATTAAATTTAAACAAAATCACAAAAAATTGACCAAGTTAAATCATTTGACTATAGAATTCTGCTTATGAAGTTGAAAAGCAAAAGAAAACCTAGTTGATTTTCTAGTGCTGGAAATCATATTAGAGGTTATCTTTGAGCAGGGAGATGTAGTACTTAAGAGAGAATAAATAAACATTCGAGGTGCTGCTAATGTCCATTTTAAAAATTCTGAGTGTTTCTTACACAGTTATGTTCATTTTGTGAGAAGCGAACCCATGTTTTCTGTATTTTTTCTGAATGAATGTTACAGATATTTTTCTGAAATCGGACAAATATAAACATTGTAAAGGTTAAGAATCAAAACAAATATAAAATTGCCACAATATACTTTAGAGAAATTCAAAGAGGTATAATCCATGTAAAAATCATATTTTATCTTGAATAAAAAAATGAAAGCATAAAATCAAATTCTTTTGAACAAAAAAGAAAATCAACTTTTGCACTACAAGTGAGTAGTGAAATTATTTCCATTTAAAATACCAAAGAATGCAAAAGTAGACTTAAATATATGCTAAATTGTAGAATTATAATGTTCTCAAGAATTAGAATGAACTTTTTATAATTTCTGTATCATTAAACTTATTATTTACATTTTAGTTTTATTCTTGGGGAATTACATCCTGAGGAATTTATTTTGGCTTTTCTGCAAATGTACCACTTAATTATTCCTAATGGGAGAGTTGTACATTGTTCATTTTATACATTCATTCAATCAGAAGAGAAAAATGTCACTGAATTCAGAAATTTGGCCCTTCAGAGAGGCAACCCCCTTTTCTCCAACACCCTGCTTGCTTTGGCTCTCAGCACTCAGCCAAACTGACCTTTCCTTTAATGCGCCGAGTTTTTAGAGTCTGTAAGGGAACACTCCTTTATTTTTTAAAAATTACCATCGCTGCTTTGAATGCAGCTGCCCGTTGATCACTCAAGTTCTTCACCCAGAGTCTTCCTATCTTTCTGCACCCAGGACTCTTGGGCCAACACTTTAACAGTGACTCTGGACCTGGCCACGTGACTTGTTTTGGCTCATGGGAAAGTAACAAATGCGCAGCAAGTGGAGACTTGGGGAAGGCAGTCAGACATTGTCACTTCTCTGGGGCTCTTCTGCCAAGCCTGCTAGAAGTAAGGACTGGGGTAAAGGTGAGTCACTCTAGTGTCCCAGCTGTGGCTACTCCATGCCAGCCACAGGCCTGAAGAAGAGCCCAGTCCAGATGCAGAGAGCCTGCTGGTAGAGACACTGCTGCTCACCGGCCCGGGAGGAGCCCCTCTAGGGTCGGAGAAACCCTAGCCAACCTGCCAACTGGCGAGCTGCTCTAACTGTGCTGAGCCGTTGAAGGTTGGAGTAGTTCGTAACAGCATTTTTGTCTCAGTAGATAAGCAAGATATCAACATTTCCCTTATAGATTCTCTTTACCAAACACAGAATCAGAGGAATGCTTCAGAAAAGGAGCCTAGAGGCCCAGCCGACTTTAATTCCTACGTTCACAGATTTGCAGCTTTGCAGAAAGATACCAGCTTTAGCATACAACTCCAGGAAAGCAACAATTCATAACCTGATATTATCACGAAAATTTTTATATTTTATTTCTGGTTAAAATTATTATTCTTACTAGCTCTAAAAGCATACCTATAAAAGCAGTATCTACTCATGTCTTCCACAGTGTAGGTTGCCACAATTTCTTCTCCCCAGTGTCTCTTCCACTCCTAGAACTCTTCCCCTAGAACTTGTGACTACTCCTCCTTTTGAGCTCACACATTCCTCATGCACGACTTCGCAGACCTTCCCATTTTGGTCAAGGTGTTCTCATGCTTCCATTTATTTCTTCTCAGTAGCACTCATCACATAGTGCAATTTTCTATTTATTTCTTCAATTCTTATGTTAATCATCTGTCCTTACCTAAATTACCTAATTCTTAATTGCACGAGAGTAGAAAACACATAATTTTGCTGACCACTTTGTTCTACCACTCATACAATGCATAGCTCACAAAATACAGTCAATAATCACTGTGTGATTAAATCAGTGAAAACTTAATATAAAGTTAAACACTATTTGTACATTTAATTATACAATATATGTTTTATTTTTTAGTCTCTGTTACTTTTCCATAGCAAGGATATTGAATAAACTTAAATTTTTACAAAATAAGCCAAGTAAATGTTTTAAAATATGTAGAAAATTTGGAGAAAAGCCTACAGAGTAAAGATAAAGAAGTTTGAGAACTTGAGCCATGTGATAAGGATTATTTATATTTATTGAAATCTAAACCAGTGTACCATATTATTACGGAAAATATTGCAAATAAATCCTATATATCAAATGAACAAATCTCTTCCAGAGTCATTTAAGGGGTAATTTAATAATGGAATAATAAAATATTCATACTTAATTTAAATATCAACATAATCATTTGTGTGCTTTGGTAGAAGTAAAAACAACATTTTAAAGAATAGATATTGCCATTTACTGGAAAATTCTGCTTCTATTTGCAGTTAATCAGATCTTTAATAGAAAATTGACGTGAAGAGCTGGAATAATATGGATTCTTATAAAAAACTTAATCAGCAGCAACATTGTTAAACATAACTTTTAGAGACACAAATAAATGAAGGGTATTAATTTCAATATAACATATTTTGATGTTATAGTGTATTAGAATATATAATGTTAGAATAGACTATATAGTCAAGATTTTTCTGCATCTGCTTGGAATAAAAATGCTTATTAGATGACATTATAATATTTAATATAGAGTATGAACTTTTTGAACTCATGAGATCAAGTTGTAAAAACCATAACAAAATGTACTAAGCACTTTCCATATGTCTATATTTTGTTAAGTGCTAGACACTTTTTGTCTTTGGTTAATAGAAATTCTAGCCTCATTTTATAAATGAGAACATAAGACTCTAAAAGATGAAGTAAACCTACCCATGGATATATTCCTTGTAATTTTAATACTAATTTTAATTTTAATACTAAATTTAATTTTAATACTACTTTAGCTCCTGTATCCTTTTAATTTCAAAACGTCATACCCTTTCATTACCCATCATCTATATCCCAAAAAAGAATGGAACTGTAAGTGAAGACATATGTACTTGTTATATAACATGACTTTGGAAAACAGCCCTCCTGAATCATTTAACTGAAACCATTCAATTATAAAAATAAATTGACTCTTAATTACAATTAAATTATTAATTATAATTAGCTCTAGAATGCGGTTTCTTCCAATTTGTTCTTCAGAAGTACTCTATACAAAATAATGGACTGTTACTATCCCTATTTAATAATATATAAGTGACAGTTTACAATGGCTAGATCATTTCGTCTCCTATCATGTCAATTAGCAACTGCTAAGTCAGTACATAAAGGTTTGGGTTTCCTCCCAATTCTCTTCTTGTTACTTCTCCCAAAGAGGACCTAAAAGAAGACAGTTCTCTGTGAACCTGTTGCATTCATGGACATCTTGCAGGTCTGGTCTAAACTATCTTTTCAAAGACGTTGGTGAAGGGAGTAGCCTTGGACGATTCATATAATGTGTAGCTCTGGACCACAAGGTGGGCATTTTTACTGCCCTTTGTAAGACTGAGGCTTCCTAAGCCTTAGGTTCCTCTCTTGTAATGCAACAAACTGAAATTCTAAGGACTTAACATGATGATTTTTTTCCCTTGTTCTTTCCATCTTCATGTATAAGGGAATTCTTATTGACTTCTAATGGTCAGTTACATAATACTCAGGACCTTGCAATTGCCAGGCAGTCACTGTGTTGCTAAGCTATATCCCCAGCCCCACATAATACTTTTAATTTATCTAAAATAGCTAGTTTCATGCTAATTTCCAAGAATGTCTCTTAATTCTGTTCCCTTCAGTTTAAAAAAATCACATATTTTTCTACATTAGACAGTCATTGTAAAAATTTTAATCACACACTTATATATGGTTTTAGTTTATTTTATTTCTTAATAAAAAGCTATAACTGCTGTTTTTTCCAACATATATTTTATTTGAAAGTATATTCTGGTACAAATATACTTTTCTGAAATACAAGATGGATCATTACTGATATAAAAAATTCAAATTATTAGGGTGTCTTAGATCTTGATTTTGAGGTAATCATGCATTTCTCCACATTTATAGTGCATCCTTGGGTTCTAGGGAAAATGGTGAAATAATATCATCTCTTACAAAGTCTACTTGTGCTGAAGACTTCCATCTTTAATCAGTAGCTAGGTATCAAAATTGGTGTGTTTTAAGTGTGCTGTTCGATTACAGCATTTTGATTTGGGAACACCAAGGTGGGAAATTGCTCTGCTATATTTTGTCTTATTAGTAACTCCAGGGGGAAGTACTTATTCAGGATTAGGTCGTTCCTTCTTTCATATGCTAAATACTGCTCTTTGGTCGAAAAATATCTATAAGCATTAAATTCTTGCTCCAAGCATACTTTGTTTCTGCCATCTTTGTTTTGGTTGATTTACCTTTTTAAGCCAGGAATCTTCTTGGCGATTTTCAGCTCTTGTCAGTTTCTCAAGTAAATGTCTTTTTATTTCCAGCCCACTCAAAGGTACACAATTTGCATCTTTGTAATGGTCATTTTCCAGCTCTATAATAATATATCTCAGAGATTTTAAAAGTTAAGATAATAAATATAATTTTAAAACATGCATGAAAAATACAAAACTATGGAGCCCAGCATGCAGGAATAATGAGGGGACCAGTGTAACCCAAGCAGGGCTGGTGTAGTATACAGCAGTGACAAGCTATGAAGACGCTGAGGAGCTGTAATCACATGAGAACTGTGTGCTACCTACAGCCAGATGCTTGAATGCTGGGCCCTGTGAACAGGAAATACACTGGACAAGAGCCTACTTTTATAGCAAGGGGCTTAGAGGAGAGAGTAGATGGCATTGTCTTTGGGGCCAGGGCTTCAAATGAGCTTTCTGTCTCTACATAACAATACAGTACCAGCCACGAAACAAGTTTTGAGGAAAAGAGAACACAGCAGATGAAAGAGATTGGAGACGGTGTAAGAAGCCCCATATTGCTTGAAAGGGGCTCTTTCCAGAGTAAGAGTAGTATTAAATTTTTCAGGGAAAAATACAGGAAACTATATCAGCTTTAAAAAAAAAAAAAGAATAAAACTAACATTGACTTTTAAACTGATAAAGCAGCAGAAGAAATGGGTGTCAATGAATAAGCTAGTTTCAGAAAAAAGCAGTTTTACAAGTTTTGGGCTTAACACCGGAAATAAATCTAAATTGGAAAAAAAGGAAAAGATCATCACTGAGAGGTCAGTCATAAAAACACACCTGTGGAGGTCTTCATCGAAGTCACAACTAAAACCCCCAATATGTGATCTGGTTCTTGATAAACTTCTTGGTTCTCTGTCCTGTAATTGTCACGGCCATTTAGCCACATGTAGCTATTGGGCAGCTGAAATGTGAACAGTCCAAAATGAGATGTATTTTAGGTATAAGTGCCACACTGATATCATTCTTAATATTAAAACAAATAATGTAAAAGATCTCATGAATAATGTTCATCTAGATTGCGTGTTTAAATAATTTGGCTATATGGGCCGGTGAGATGGCTCAGAGGCATAAGCGCCTGCCTTGCAAGCGCGAGGGCCCGAGTTCGACTCCCGGATCCCACATACGAAAAAGGGGCCGGTGATATCGCTCAGCGGCACGGGTGCCTGTTGGCGCGCGAGGTCCTGAGGTCGACCCCCCGGTACCCACCAAAAAAAAAATAATAATAATAATAATTTGGCTATATTAAGATAAATCATATATATATATATATATATATATATATATGTAAAATTAGTTGCACACTTTTATTTTTTAAATATGGCTACAAAAATATTTAAAATTCATTACTTGTCTCACATCCTACTTCTTTCAGAGAGTACTGTTCTAGAGATCCAGGGATTATATGTTTCATTCTTATGGTAATAAATTAAGTAAAAGGCATACCTACGATTTGATAGTCCTTGAACACATAGACTTTCTTTTCTCAATCCTAACCTCTCTGACCCTAAGATTGTGTCGACAGATGTTTAGTGAATTGACAGTGGTTTGTTTTTTGAATTATCAAAAATATTTCAATGTATTGAACTGTGGCAGGATTCTCAAACTGTGCCACTGTTGTTAGCCTCTGTGGCATCTCCTGAGGACACGTTAGAAATGTAACTCTGTCAGACTCATCACAAACCACTGAAATCAGAAACTCTGAGACTGCAGGGCCACAGTCTGTTTTAATAAATCTTCAGGTGATTCTAATTCATTCTCTCCTCCTCGAGGAACCTCTGGTCCAGAAAAAGATGAGCAAACAGAAGGCATTAGAATAATTTTGCTGGAGTTGTTCAACAATAAATTAGAAATACTAATTGGGATATATTCATATTATGACATGTGACATTCAAGCAACAGAAGGGAAAGTGAGGTTTTAGTGCTACATACCCAGAAAATTAAATCTCACTTATCTGTGGAGTACTTAAAAGTGGATGTAACATTCACAAAGTAAAGTAGACCTGCAGGAAAGTTTAAGATAGAAATGAAAAGAAAAATGTAACGATATTTTCACTTTTAGCATACTGTGTAAAATTTTAAAGTCTATTGTTAGTGTCTTAAAATTAAAGGGCACTTTTACATGGTTTAGCTAGCCATTCTCAGGTTTTTAATCAGCACTTATGGCTCTATGCTGGCGCATAAAGGCTTCAGTTAACTCAGTGAATATCTTGAGCACAACCTCATAAAATCCATACTACCCCACAGAATGACTCGAACTATAGGAATACTGGTTACTGATGGGTTAGTGGATATGCCCAATCACAAATTTATATTGATCTATGATCCTCAAGTTTTAAATGTGCTTTTGTTTTCTTTGCCATTGATTCTCCCTTCAATCATTTTAGACCATTAAATTTTGTTTTTGGTTTTTTGTTTTTTTTTTGTGGGTACCGGGGGTTGAACTCAGGACCTCGTGCGCCAGCGGGCGCCCGTGCCGCTGAGTGATATCACCGGCCCTTTTTTCATATGTGGGTTCTGGGAGTTGAACTCAGGCCTACACCACTGACCCATCTCACTGGCTCCTAGACCTTTATATTTTGATAAAGAATTGTATTTTTGTATCAGCACATCAAAGGAAAAAAGGACATTGTTATGGTTTGTGTCTGGATGTACCCCCAAAGCCTCATGTGGTCAGGAGGGGTGGGCTTTTCAGAGGCAGCTGAATCTAGAGTTTGTGGTTGGTTTATTGTCTAGTGCTGGGATTGGGGGTTTGAGTGCTACGCCTGCCCTAGGGTGGGCAGCCTGTATACAATATAGGGGATGAAAAAGAGGCTTGCTTCTCCCCTTTTGCTCTTGTTGCTTTTTCTGTTTTCTGCCTTCATGAACTGTTGCCCCTCTGCCTTGGAGCCAAGTAATTATGGACTAAAACCTCTACAAACTTGAGCTAAATAAATCTTTCCTTTCTTAATTTTAGGCATCAGGCATTTTGTCCAGCAACAAAAGAAAAGTAACTAAGACAGAATTTGGTACCAGGAGTGGGGTCATTTCTGTGAATATACCTGACCGCATGCTTCAAGAGCCTTTGGGAATGGCTTGTGAGAAGAGATTAAAAAGGTTCAGAGATGCCAGCTGAAAAAGTAGAGCTGGAACACCTTAGGCTGTTCTCTATGGGAGATTCTGGTCAGAACTCAAAAGAACAGAAGTCTGGTAGAAAACCCGCAGGTTAAGACCAGGCTTGGGAGGTTTCTGCTTGGAAGAAGGGCTGCATTGGTTGTTGGAGTCCAGAGGATGTGTGTTATGGATTGGCAGAGATTTTGTCTGCATTTTGCTCATGTCCATAGACTTTGCCTGAGACAAAGATTAAGGGTAGTGGACTAATCAATCTGGCAGAAGAAATTTCAAGGCAGTCAAAAATTGAGACAGTGGAGTGGCTATTGTTGGGGGCTTTTAGCCAGATTTATGTTGAGAATCAAGGGCAAAGAACCCAGCAGAATGATTTAAAACATTGTGAATTTGGCCAGAAAGGCAGCTCCAGTAAATCTGTGGACTGCAAAGATAGAGCAAAGGAGATCTGGATTGTGGAGAAGGAACAGGAAAATACAAAAGATGACCTGAGGGCACCACAAGAAACACCAGGACTCAAACTTTGCAGCCTCAAAGTTGCAAAAGTGAAAGACTTTGCTTTGTGGAGAAAGCCTCACAGCACCATGTTCCAAAATGGTGGCAGTTCTGCCATTGCGGTGGCATAGAGAATTTGTTCATCAGAATTGGACTCAGAGTGCCCAGCAATACAGGCACTCAACCCCTACAGCCAAGAGAGAAGGTAGTCTGGCTACTGCTCCAGCTGGCAACAGACCTTGGCATCATCCACATGGTGCTGGTTTTAGGAGTATGCAGAATGCAAGAGTTATGGGGTTAGAAAAGCTTCCACTCTGATTTCAGAAGGCCTGGGAGCCCAGACAGTGTGCCCCTGAGAAGACAATGTGTGAAGCTGTCAGGGCAAAGCCAAAGGTGCCGTGGAGACCCTAGATGTTTGAAAGAGCCAAAAATATGGATCAGCTAATGAACATAGCAAGAAGGGAGCAAAGTAGGCCTAAGAGGGAAGCTGTGGGAGCTATAACCACCAGAAGTGTCATAAGGGTGCAGCCACCCAAGCCTTTGTAGCTCACAACTTGCCATAGATTGCCTCAGATGCTGCACATGGAACTACAGGACTTAATGTTTGCCCTGCTGGATTTTGGACTTGCTTTGGCCCCATTCCTTTGTATCCCATTTGTAGCTTTTGGAATGGAAATGTTTGTCTTGTGCCATTGAATGTTGGAAGTATTTAACTTTCTTTTCATTTGTATAGGGGCTCACAGCTAAGAGTTTGCCTTATATATTAGAGGATACTTGGGACTTGGACTTTTCAGCAATGCTAAAACTGTTAGGAATTTGGCAACTCATAGAAATGGACTAAATGCCTTTTGCATAAAGGGATGTACATGAATCTTTGGAGGCCAGGGGTGGAATGTTATGGTTTGTGTCTGGATGTACCCCCAAAGCCTCATGTAGTCATGGGGGGTGGGCTTTTCTGAGGCAGCTGAATCTAGAGTTTGTGATTGGTTCATTGTCTAATGCTGGGTTTGGGGGTGTGAAGGCTATGCCTGCCCTAGGGCAGGTAACCTGCATACAATAAAAGGGATGAAAAAGAGACTTACTTCTCCCCTTTTGTTCTTGTTGCTTTTGCTGTCTTCTGCCATCATGAACTTTTGCCCCTCTGCCACACCACCCTGCCTTGGAGCCACCTGATTATGGACTAAAACCTCTACAAACTGTGAGCTAAACAAACCTTTCCTTTCCTAATTTTGGGCATCAGGTATTTTGTCCAGCAACAAGAGGAAAGTAACTAAGACAGACATGCTCCTACCATTTTGTGATTTGTCTTACATATAATGAAAAATAAATCTAGTTAGAACTATAATTAACTTGCTTTACCTAAAAAATGAGTCCTCACATTCCAATTTGTACTCTGAACATCACTGGTTATATATGCAGCCCATCTTTCTCAAAATCCAGAGCAATATTGGCCGTCACCAAGAAAAACTGACAATTTTATTGATCCAAATGCAGATTTTTGTTTACTTTTCATGTTATGAGCATGAAATTGAGTTGGGTTGCTGAATATAATGTACAAAACCAATGACTGTTATGCACACTGAAAGGTAATTCCAATAATTTATTATTTACTCATGACCTATTCTGGGGAGTGGCTGAAGCTGAAGATCAATCACACATTCAGGGCTAGAGCAAGGCCAGCCCTGAGAACATGGACCAGAGGCGAGCCAGGAGAACAAGTTGTTCCAACCCCAAGAACACGAGGCACCTGAAGCGAGCTAGGTGAACAAGTCGTTAGGCAGAGGGGTTTCACCTGACATCAACCTGCCGCGTGTATGAGTAAACGCTGCAGTCGCTGGACAGTCCTTTCCTCCATCCAAGAGAGAGGGCTCCACCTGAGCTCAGCTTTCTACACTTTGACTCCTGCCTTCATTTCTTCACGGTCCTCCCCACTGGAGTTTCTCAAGAGCTGTGCCGGACGTGGCAACCTATGCTCGCTTCATTGAGGATGAATGTAAATCAAGACAGGAAAATAATTTATCCACAAATAGAAGAAAAATATAGTCCACGTGCCTTGCGACAATAAATACGTCTTGAAAAGATGGACTAAGAATTTAAGAAATAGGAAAGTTTGATGAATTAACTAATAGCCTTCTCAATGAACCCATGTAGAGGGAGAGAGCATTGTCCCATAGAATTTTGGGGGAAGATTTTATTTTACATAATTTAATTTCATTTTAACAATGTGATTTCTATGCATAGTACAAAGAATAAAACATCTGTGTATCATTCACAATGAAGAGAGGATGCATCCTCTGAACCCACTGCACGTGGTTCTCACTAGCCGATGAATTAAAAACATTTCAACAATTTGTTGTATTATTTCCTATATATACGGAAAATAATATACTTATATCATTGTCTAGTTTCAGTTTAGGAGGTATTTATTTCTTGCCATTAAGAAATTTAAACATTTAACTCTCTTTGTATCTTTCTTTTCACATACAGAACTTATATGCATACTTCTTATCATCCTAATATAGTTATATAAAATGGTGATTAGGGCCGGTGAGATGGCTCAGCAGCATAAGCACCTGCCTGGCAAGCGCAAGGTCCTGAGTCCAACTCCTGGTACCCACATAAAGGAAAAAAAAGGGCCGGTGATATCGCTCAGCGGCACAAGCGCTTGCTGGCAAGTGCAAGGTCCTGAGGTCGACTCCCAGTACCCACATTAAAAGAAATAAATAAAAATAAAAAATAAAATAGTGATTAAAACAAAACTATATGGTCATGAGTATATAAATTTTCTTCATAAAAGAATCTATAATAATCCATGATCATTTTTCCTACATAATATTTTGAGATTAATATTTACCTCACTTCAGTTTATTTATATTACTAATGCAACCTGGAACTCCTCACAGTTGTATAAATCTCCCTCTCTCTCTCTCTCCATATATCCATATATATGTGTGCTAGGATATGGGGAAATCATAGAAAAGGTCTACTAAATCTTATTATTCAATGAATGGATTGTGATCATTATTGTCGCAAGGTATATTTACTATTAACCATGTATGATATCTTGCAAGGAACTGTCCTTCTGCTTTAGCTTCTACATAAGAAATATTTTAACCTGTAAGTAATGGGTTATAGTATGGCTATTTGGATTTCTCTCACAAATTTTGTGTTTGCTTATTTATTTGATTCAGTCAAATCTACTTTCCAAAAGGCACATCCATAGTTTTTTATGGACATGGTTCATCAGTCAAGATTCTCCAGTGGAAAAAACAATGGTGTATGTGTGTGCATGTGTGTGTGTGTGTGTGTGTGTGTGTGTCTTTGGAGATAGAGAGATGGCGAAAGGGACAGGGAGACACAGAGCACGATTTTGTCACAGACTTGGAAATCACGGAATCTGCAGGATAGGCAAGCAGTCTGCGAGTGCGGGAGAGGGATGCAGTTCAAATCAAAAGGCAGTCTGCTAGCAGAATCCCTTCCGACTTAGGGGAGCTCATATCTGTTTCATTATGACTTCAAATGATTGGATAAGATCCTCCCACATTATGAAAAGTAATATATTTCATTCAAAATCCAGGCTTAAATGTTACTGACACCCAATAAATACTTTCAGAGAATACATCCAGAGTAATATTTAAGCAAATATGATCTAGCCAAGTTGACACACAAATTACACCTTTCTTTAACTATGCTTATTGGTTTTGGTTTATTCACAAGTACTTTGACCATATCATCCTTCTCAGGAGCCATAACCTTCTAAGTTCTAATTTAAATGATTAACTAGATATTCTTAATATTTTAGTAAGTTTAACAAAATTGCAACATCAGAATCTCACTTTAATATATACCCTAAAACTATGTCTTACTGACATTATCCTGAACTTGGTCATTTATCTGCAAATCCGTTTTTTTTTTTTTTTTTTTGTGGGTACCGGGGGACGACCTCAGGACCTCGCGCGCCAACAGGCACCCGTGCCACTGAGCGATATCACCGGCCCCTTTTTCGTATGTGGGTTCCGGGAGTCGAACTCGGGCCCTCACGCTTGCAAGGCAGGCGCTTACGCCGCTGAGCCATCTCACCGGCCCTGCAAATCCGTTTTTATAAATAAGAGATTGATTTGGTAAAAAACAAAACAAAATTCAGTTAACATTTTCTCATCATGCAACTCTGAAATTTGGGTTTTCTATTTTCCTGTTAACTTTGTTAACATAGATTTTCTTTTCTGATTTTATTTCTTTTGTATAGCGTCTTAACTAGCTACTACTAGTGCATGTCTTTAACATTTGATTGGAAATTTCTTCAGTCTCTAAACATTATAATTCTGTCTTTATATCACAAAAAATTTTATAGAAAAGTTAACTATTACATAACAGGAATTACCATTTTACCATTACTCAGCAGTGGTATCCTTAAAACTTTTCCAGATGCCTATAAAATTTTCTCACTAACTTGCCTGCCACCAAACCACTTTTATGGATTGCCTAAATTTAGGGTGCTAATTTCAGCATGGAGGTGCACACCTATAATCCTAGCAGTTGAGAGGCTGTGAGTTTGAGGCCAGCCTGGGCTACATAGTGAGACCCTGACTCAAAAAACCAAAATAAATAAATAAATACATTAAATAAATAAATAAATAAATAATAAATAAATGAAGTGTTAATTTCTGTGTTATTAGCTATTTCTGTGCACATCACGTTTCCAACTTCTGCTGTTATGAATTACTAGAGCTAAACAGCCTAGTACAAAACAAACGTATTGTCTTATAGTTCTGAAGTTCAAAACTCTAAAATAGGCATCACACGTCTGCCATCAGGGTGCTGTTAGGGCAGAATTCCTTCTGGACTTTCCTGAGGACAATCTGTTTCCTTCGCTTTTCCACCCCTTAGTTAATGGCTACCTTTCTGCATCTTCAAATCCAGCAATAGCAGGCTGGTTCCCTCTCAAACTGCCACATCTCTTACTGTCTGTAATCTAATCTTCCTGTAACCTTTCAGAAAGGTTCATGATTGTATTGGGGCCATTCTGTTAACCCAGAATAACCTTACTCTTTTAAGGTGATGCTCTGTAACCTTTATTTCTTCTGCAGGCCTTATGTCCACTTTCTCTGCAGCGTGACATTTTCACAGGCTCCAGCACTTTGGTCATCTTGGGGCCATCATGCTGCCCAGCTCTCAGAGTAGAAAGTGGCAGAATCTCAGGTGCCTCAGACAACACTTTAATTTCTAGATTTCACATGTGCTCCTAGGCCGAGGCTTGGCTAACGTGGGCTGGGTTACTGGCTGGAGGCCAAGTACCAGATCAGGCCGAGACCTGTTTTATAAGATCCCCTTCTTCCTTTGGCCAACACTTGTCTGAAGCATGTTCTCATAGAAGAAGGCAGAAGAGCAAACCAGCACTCCCAATTTCACTGACATTTTCCAAACTGTTATTTATGTCATATCTTTTAATATCCCACTAGACAAAAAATAAATAAATAAAAATAGGTAGTATAGTCAAGCTCAATTGCTTTGGTGCAAAAGAAAAAAATACTCTTCAGAAGGTACAGGGAAGGATTGTATATTTGCTAGGGAGAAAAAAAAAAAAAAAAAAAGAGGGCCGGTGAGATAGCTCAGCAGCATAAGCACCTGCCTGGCAAGCACAAGGTCCTGAGCTTGACTCCCGGAACCCACGTACAAAAAAAGGGCCGGTGATATCGCTCAGCAGCACGGGCGCCTGCTGGTGTGCGAGGTCCTGAGGTCGACCCCCGGTACCCACAAAAAAAAAAAGAAAAAGAAAAAGAAAGACTTAATTTACCTTACTTAATAAAAAGGAGTTTTCACTAACTAAAACTTCCCCATTCACTTACATCTGCGAATATTCATAAGCACCATTCAAACCCATACTGTCTATTATATACCTTACCGTGCATTTTATTTCATCTCCTTTTACTGTCAGGTTAAAATATTTTAGGTACGTAGTAAAGCTAAAAATAAACAAAAATGAGTTATTACATTTCCTACCCATTTTCACACGCATAAAATCATTTTCAATCTCTTGAAAAATGTAAGATCCACAAGTATGTTCTATGGTTAAGTGGTCACACACCTTAGAAATTACTTTATTCTTAGGAAGATTGCAGAGTTCTCTTTATCTGTGGTGATAACATTGTCACAAATAAATATAGACGTAGAAGTATGGTGCTGGTGTCTCTACAATACTTTTAAGTCAGGACAAGAAAATCTACGCTATTTCACTGAAACCAGTACTCCTACAATGGTCTACTTCAAACCATCTTCTAAATCCTTAATCATGGTAACCGTTGTATTTCCTGAAAAATACTGTTAGGGTCGGGATGCCCGCTGCGTGAAGGAAGACTCCAAGAAGCGTTCTCTCATGCAAAGGGCAAGGGGTTTTATTATCCAAGCATGCGTGGGGCTCACTGAACACGCAGGAACAGTGGGCCCCGAGGTTTGTCTGTGCAGGGCTTATATGTCTATAGAACAAAGGGAGGAGGGGTCTTTGCAAGCGCGGTTACAGAAGCAGATAGCATTGGTTAGTTTAAACAGCTTTTTACATTCATTGGGAGAAGACACTCATACGGGAGTTTTTAGGCTGGCCGACCGAGCAGGGAGGATGTTTTCTAATATGGGCAGCAGGTGGTCTGGAACAGCACAATCTGCAATCCTTGCAAATTTCTTAGCCCAGGGTCAGTCGTTATCTTGCAGCCCAGTTCCCTGGTCTGTGGTCAGCTTTGTTTTGTTTTTATCTACTTTAGGTAGCTTTGTAACAGCTCAATTCCCGGAACATTGGGAGGAGGGGGACAGTATAGACTGTGCATTCCCAGAAGGGAAAATTTCTCTTACAATACTAGAGAAAATAAGATTATTTTAAAAAAAATTCAAGCCAAATATTACAATTAAGTTGTTTCTAAAAGATTAGTCTCTAACTGGGCTCTGAGTTCTGTTACCTGATTCCATTACGTACTGAAAGGGAGTTGTCCCTCCTTTTCAGTCAGGCGGTATTTGAGCTGTTTACCTATCTTACCGCTCAATAATACAGAGAAATCCAGGATAAATCACGGTTTCTAAGGTATTTATAGAAGCTAAACAAACATTTTATAGCACTGTCAGACTTTTTTTGGGAAAAACCCACTTTCATGAGGAGTTTAACTCGGCATACAGTATTCAATATATAATTTAGCTACCGATTTTAAACTTTTGATTTTGATTGCTTTTTATTTTGTTGCTAGTAAGCAAGTACAATCTTCTGTAATTATACTTTTTTGTATTTCTTAAAACTGTGAAACAATCTCAAACTTACAGAAAGTGTTTTACTGTGAGCCTGCTGTCCCCAGCATGGGCTCCCTTATTTACCTGGCTTAGACTTCGGTTTCCCTCCACAGGAAAACCAACCTACTCTGTCCACCGGTTCACTTTTGGGAGGAATGACTGGTACTGTACGTGTGGGATTCTTCACTAGTCCGGTTGGTTAGGAGGTCCATCCGCTGTGGGCTGTAGAGTCCAGCTTCGTCCTGAGGAATCTTAGAAATCATTACTCTACAGAGTGACAACTGAGAATACATTTGCTGTGGTTAATGTATCTGCATCATCAACTCTTAGATTTCTTATATAAAAATACTATGTCAAGCTGGTGCTGGTGGTGCATGCCTGCAATTCCATCACTCCAGGAGGCTGAGGCTAGACCAGAAGAATCACAAGTTCAAGGCCAGCCTGAGTAACTTAACGAAACCCTGTCTCAAAAATGAAAAATGAAAAGGAGTGGGGGGGCATAGCTCAGTGCAGTGGCCCTGAATCCAATCCTTTGCCAACAACCTAACAAGAAAAATGCTACATTTCACAACCAATAAAATTAATCACATAACAGAATGATTCACTCATATTTACTAAAGACTGTTTTTAATTATTCAAATAGTTAAAACAGATACATTAGTTATTTGGAAAAGATTTAAATGGATAAATTTTATACAATAATCAGAGATTCTGAATGCATATTTCAATTAGCTGATTTCAAAACATTTTAAGATAATATTCATGTATTTTTTCACAGTTATTAATTACACTTAGTCATGTTCATTTTCATTATCGTTATTCTATTTATTCTTTTTGTTTTTCACTTTCCAGGATAACTTACTTTGAATAATGCATACTAAAAAGTGTTAGGCCTCAAGACACAAATAAATACACAGGAACAGAAAGATAGTCTATTCCAAACATAAAAGTATTTCTATCTTAGTTCTGCCAAACAAAATACAAAAAAAATGGTCTGTTTCTATAAAATCTGGGACAGGAGCAAGCATGCTATCAGTAGTAAGTGCGTTTTGCACTAGAAAATCACAAAGTACTTTTGCAAATCAATATGGTCTGTAAAAAATATTTAAAAACCTATCCAGAGGGGAAATCACTTTCCAAGTCAGAGGATGGTGAAAGATAATGGGCACTGAAAGGTTTTCTTTCTCTCTATTCAGGATGTTTCCGTTTTCCCACCTGAGACTCAAAGGAGTCAAACACACGGACCTCTCAAGAAAGGAACAAGCCCTCACTGATCCATCTCAGGCATCGTGGCCCTGGACATGGCCTCAGAACCCTAAAAATATTTGATTCCCTTTTCATCTATTCCAGATTTTTGTGGAAATTTTTCTAGTATGGTGTAATTGTTGTTGTTTAGAACAAATTTCTCCAATTTTCTTCCAATTGTATCTTTCTATATTAGAATTGTGGTCAATTCTCTGAACACACAAAACACAATGAATACATATGTTTTGAACATATTTTCTCTCGATATTTTTTATTCAAGGCAGTCACGCAGTATATTTCATTTTTCCTGGGTATATCATGCAAGTCAACATTATTCTGGTTATGTCATAGGAAAGATATAAAGAGGGTCACACCATTTTAGTTCATAAGAATCTGGATTATAAATATTTATATTTAACCAATATTCTCAAATCATTCATTCAAGGGGCCAACATTTATTGAATAACTGCCTTCTGCCATCGAATTGCAAATTATTGGCCCCAGGAACACAATGATAAATGAGATTGTATCTGGGCCTGAGAGAGATTTCGAGTCTAATGGGTGCCTCCATGGAGCAGCCTTCAAAATATTTGGAAAATTGAAAGTGAAAGTCATTCTTTTCATGTGCTGTTAATATCCAAAAGAAGAGAACACTTGCTTTCGAAAGAAGTAAATCGTCGGAGTTAATGTACCTATAAAATATTGATTAAATATTAATAGGTTTCTATGAAACAATGAAAACAAATAGCAACAGGAAACAACATTTCCTGTATTAAATCATTAAAAAAATTCTAGAATCTTTAAAATGAGTTGTAAATGCTAACAATATGGAGTCCTCGGCCTAAGTAGCTACATTCTGGCCGTCAGAGAATTACAGAATTAATCTGATATATCATGATTAAAATTTTGACTCACTCAAAGTTTCTTCTATTTCCGTAACTAAGGCAGTTTTTGAAATCTCTGTTTTAACAGGATCATTGTCTTCAGCCTTCCCCTCACTCTTATTTTGTAGACATCCTGCACAATAGTCTGAGATAATGGCATTCTTCATTATGTTTTATTCATTCAAAAATACTGACTAAATATATACTTTCAACAAGTGATAAAGCTGTTCACATTCCATTTGGCTGACGGATAGCTGCTTCTTCCCTTTTGTTATGGTGCGCCTCAGAAAAGTTACGTGTTTATGGTGTCGTTTTAAAAACATCCATCAATTCTGAATTGATTCTCAGCCACTCTATTTCCTCGTGCCCTCGCAGATGATCTAGCAAAAATCAGGAAATGCATAGTCACCTGTCGCTCTGCAGCGCACCTTCCCAAGTCTTAGCAGATTGCCCCAGTGAGCGCCTGCCTGCCACAGTCTGCGCTTCTTCCCGGACTCCTGCGCGCGGCTGAACGGCTCACCTGGACTCGGGCACCCGTGCCGAAGGCAGGGCCTCCTCTCCGCTGCAGGCCTCCAGCTTTCTCCTCCTTGACTCATCCTCAAGTAGGCTTGGTTACACTTGTTCTTGACACCATAGGCTCAGGGTCCCGAGATTCAGAGCGGGGAAACTCCAAGGCCTTTGTTGTGATCTAGGGTCCAGGGCGCACGCAGCATCACTCCGGGTACATTCTGTGGACCACGGGAAGAATCGAGACCATGTCCGTGGGACCCAGTGGGGGAAAGAGTCCGCTCCATTAAAGCTGCTGCTGCAATGTCGCATTGCACAGGGACAGCAGCCCAGGAAAGTGTTATTCTTGGAGAAGATTATTAAAAGTTTTTCTTACAAGCCAGGCTTGGTGGCTTATGACAGTAATTCCATACTCTCAGAGGCTGAGGCAGGAGGACTGATAGTTCAAGCCCAGCCTGGATAATTTACCAACTTAACAAGACCCTGTTTCAAAATTAAAAAAAAAAAGCGAAAAGAAAAGAAAAGTGCTGGCGATGTAGCTCAGTGCAAAAGCCCTTGTTCAATTACTTTCTTTCTTTCTTTTTTTTTTTTATTTTTCCTTTATGTGGGTACACGGAACCAAACTCAGGACCTAGTGCTTGCCAGGCAGGCGCTTATGGCACTGAGCTGTATCACCCGCCCTTTTGTTCAATTTCTAGTACCACACAAATACATACCACATGCACACAAAACTTTGTATTACAACATACAAAAATCATGTACTTCCAGGTATAAAAATGATATTTATAATATAAAAAGTTGTAAATTCATTTGATCATAATACATATTTAGGACGATTTAAACTATAGAATTAAAAATTACATTTCAAACTGAAAGGAGTTATTTTTCCTCAAAACACAGAATGGATGTATCAGTTAAAAGGCTGGTACTCAATTATTTTTTTGAAAAGGTGACTATAAAATAAAATCTTCCAATCCCCAAAGCTCCATGACGTCAAGGAGGTGGTTACACTGTTATTGTTGCTATTGTTTATTTTGTTATTTTATTTTTTAAACTATCACATCCTCAGCCCCAAGCGACCTGACACATACATTAGATTAAACTGACACACAAATATAGTAGACCTTTTCTTGGTTTGTTATGGTGCATAGTACAGTATCTACTTAGTTGTATCATAAATAAAGGAACTTATTTTTACTGTGATTTCTTTATTTTGCTATCGTTTTTATATTTGTTGTTAGCTTCTATTTTTACTTGAAGGTTGAACTCACTTGTTCTATAAATGAGAATACAGAGCTCAGATAACTCAGTTATCCAGGTTTAAGGATTTGAAGCATAATAATTTTATTTAATCTTTTGGTATGTTTCCACTTTGAGGTGTTTCCCTAATTTCTTCCAAAATCCACTTCTAATCTCTCACCTCTTTTATGTAACTATCATAGGAGATATATAAAGATTTTAACAAAGGACACATATGTGCCAATTTAATTATTATGTTAATTATTTTTGTTTCTTCTAAAATTATTGTACCATTTTCCTTAGAAAGAACACAATTTAATTAATAAGCAAGTGTTTCCTTATATTGTTTTATGATATTACCCTTCTCTAATGTCTATTATATTCAGTGTTAGCAACGAATATGGGTAACCTTTAATTTTTAAAGATTTATTACAGTAAAAGACACATTGCCCAGACATCCCATCAAACTACTTCTCTTTGCTTCAAACACGCTCATCCCACAGTTCTTGCCACTTTTTGAAGCAGTTCTGAGAGGCTTCATTCACGAATGTCCTTATAAGTTGTGATCAAAAATACCATGCATGCTCCTGTGGAGCACCATCCAATGCAAAGGCTGGTCGTGATCGCAGGACAGTGTGTCCCCATGCACTTCATTCACCCGGCATGGTCCCATGCGGCTTTTGGGTCTTCCCTACAATCAAAGTGACTATGAAAGGTAACATTGCAAATCCATTCACGATATCAAGGCAACCAGCATAGTGCAGATGAAGGCATGGATGAAAGAGGACTCCAGAGCTGCTGCAGAAACTGGCAAGAACAATGGGATAAGTGTGTTTAAAGCAAGGAGAAGGATTTTGAGGGGGATTAATGGCAATGTGTCTTCTACTGTAATAAATTTTTAACACTCACCCTATATTTTGATCATCCCATATACATATAGAGAATTTCTCATAATTACTCAACTAGAAAACGTGTGCTTAATTAAAATCTTATAAACACTTTAATTGATTTTTTAGAGCAAAAGTGTTATTTTAATTTTAATAAAAGAATAAGTTAAATGTCTACAAGGATTATAGTTTTAAAGATCATTGCACAGGGAAACATAAAGCTACTTAATTACTTTCAAGTCCTAAATCAATAGTTGAATTTTAAAATATGGGCTAAATATGTGCAGTATGATATTTTAATTTTGGAAGTTATTTTTAATGTGAGAAAAGAATGTTACTGAGTACAGTAGCCTTTTTCAAAAGGATTATTTTGTCACGTTTTTGTTGGAAATATCAGAACAAGAGAAATTTTCATATTTTAGGGACTAGATGGAACATGACTAAATATACCATTCATCAGCACCTTCAACAGTTTTGGACACCTATGGTGAGGAAAATCTTCCTTTTGCAGGCTGAAATCTATTTCCTGGTATCCTCTACTAAGCATTTCCTGTAAGCACTCCCTGGACTGCTCCATGCACAAGGGAACCCACAGTGCTCTCCTTCCTATTAAGTGCTTCTTCCTGTCCCATGCCGAAAGGGTCTCCAGGCCGGTGTTAATCAGGTGCCTTTTGCAAATCTCCATGATGGAAACTCATTTGTGTCACAGGGCCACTTAGAGACACATTTGCTGCTGGTTTCTTACTCTTGAGGTCACCTTGTGGTTTTGTTCTGTTTCCTTGGTTCCAATGGAGTACTCAGACCCCTGAGGTGATGTTTAAAGGAGAGACATTTTTACCCTAACCCTTTACTGTTCAAGAGGAAGTGACAAAATAGATTCCTCTCAAGAAATACTGCATTAGTAAATATTCTCAGATATTAATAATGGTTAAAGAATCCCCTCAGAAAGTGACATATTACTATTATTTTATGTATTTTAAAATAAGACAGTGAAACATAAATTTTAGATAAACCATACTGATTAAAAATAAACTTCTTGGGCCGGTGAGATAGTTCAGTGGCATAAGCGCCTGCCTGGCAAGTGCGAAGTCCTGAGTTCGACTCCTGGTACCCACATATGAAAAAAGGGCCGGTGATATCGCTCAGCGGCACGGGCGCCTGCTGGCGCGCGAGGTCTTGAGGTCAACCCCCGTTACCCACAAAATAAATAAACAAATAAATAAATAAACTTCTTTAAATGATTATGAAATCTAATGACATAAATGTTCATGTGAGTAACCTTGTAGAGTGAAACTCTAGAAATTCAGGCAACAGCATAATTGGTGGAATTTCTTTCTTATTCTATCTGAACTCCCCAATAAGATTTCTTTCCATTATAATAAAAATCAGTTTCTCTTAAATAAAATAAAGGAAGTGAACCCACACAGGAAATGTATTCTCTACAATATTCTTAAAGGACCACCCAAAACACTACCGAATGCAAGAGGTTGACCAGCTTTATTCCTGAACAAGATGGTGTGATACGATTGGAAAGGAGTCAATAAGCCAAGCCAGTTTATGCTAAGTTCTTCATGGATGTCATCACCCAAACTCAAAGGGTTTGCAATACTTTTATGAAGGAAATAGTTATGCATTTAAATAAGCAGAAAGTGAGGCTTAAAGAGCTTAACTAACATTTGCAAAGTCACACAGTAAAATATGAGAAACATAGTTTATGTGACTCAAACATTATACCCACTGGTCGACACCACAATCCAAATCATTGTTTTTCCAGACCTCTAGGGAGGAAAATCCAAGTACTGGAATCATTTGTGTTTTCTTCAGCAGTGTAACTTAGTAGCAAAGCTAGGGACTATGATCTGGTGTTGAATTTTCCTTCAATGAGCGGAGAACTTAAGGTGAGTCATTTTACATCATGATATCCAGTTTCCTATGTTTAAAAAATGCAGACTTTAAACCAAGTGATCTCTAATATTCCAGAGTTGAAGTTTACTGACCCTCGCATAACTTTTAAATTAAATGTTCTTCTTAAGTAAAATGTTATCTGGATTTATAGTTGTAATTACCTTCATGTCAGTATAAATATTTGGAACAATAGTAGGTTTTACTTGGCAAAATGTTAGCAACACTCTGTATTAATCTTTTTAAAGTCTTATGCTGATACCAAATGTCATGTATATGCTGAAATGAGTGATGTAGGATGGAAGGCCGTTTGATGCTAGTGCTTCTCTTCTCATTTGGAAATCACAAGGTGTTCGGCACATGTATACAGTTAGATTCCTAAGACCCAGTGTAACAACACCTCATTTAATACATTTTTTGTAATTTATTGATTTGGTCATTAGAAAAAAACCTGATATTGTTAGCTGAAATTAACAATGAAGTGCAAAGTCTGAAAATAAAAAAAAAAAATGGGGAAGAGATGTCTACATACAATGCATGAATTAAAATATGCATATTCACATGTACATGCAGCTCATAGAAGTACACACACAGAGGCTAGAAATTAGTTTTTTTCTTTCTGAACCTGAAATGTCATATTTTACAGGATTTGAAAGAAACAAAGCTAAATTACTCATATTGTTTCAACACAAATTTGCTTTTCTATGTCATTGAAATTGTCTTTTATTTTCTAAGCAAAAGTGAAGAAATTTTCAGTTATTGTATCATTGTTTACTTAAATTATATTTTTATTTTATAGAATAGACAATACTCTTACACAAAAAGAAAAAAAATTGGCATCATAATACAACAATAATCAATTTTTAAATCTCTTGTTATAGATCCTTTCCAAATTTCCCTGAGAATTTATTTACATACATATGATTATACTACATTTATATGCTCTTTTTTTAGCCTGATATATTTTGTGCAATATTTAATATAATCATATACAAAATAAAATGATCGATGTACCTGAAGTATTTGTTTATGTGGGTTACTCAATTAAATATTATTCATCTTTTTAGAAAACTTTTGACATTAATAACAGTGGGCAGTAAACATGGACATATCCATATCTGGTTGGCCAATTTTTCCCTTGGGGTTATATTTCAAAATACGAATTTATTAGGTGAAATGTGAAGCGGCTATAAATGATTCAGTATTTACTATTAAATTTTTCTACAGACTTTGTAACATTTTATATTTTGGGCTTATTTCTCAACATCTACTTTTCTTAACAGCAAAATCCTCTTGTTTAAACCATATTTAAATATTTTGATCACCTCGTTAACATTTTATCCATATGTTCCAACAAAACATACCAGCATATGAATTACAGAAGTGTTGAAGACAAAGCTCCACAATGCCAACTGTTACTTATCTTGCTCCATGAAATGAAAGCCGACTGTGTTGAGCATCTACACTCCATTTTCTTCCTTTGCTTTTTACTTGGGAAGCAGCCACCCCACGTTCTGTCCTTTTGCTTTGGTGCACTGGTTTCCTCACCTACTTCTCTGACTCAAAGGAGGGCATGAGGAAGGCTCCGGCCATTGCTGCGGCCCATCGTCCACGATAGAGTTAGCCCAGGGATGGCCACATTCCTCTATTTGAAACCCTGAGCAGGACTCTTTAAAATTAATGGAAGAAATGTCTTTTGCAAATATTAAAACTCAAATTGATTCAAGAGTAAAATTTCTGCTGCCATTTTTCCACTACACCAGGGCATGTTTGTCCTCCTGGAGCCAGCTTAGAGGTAACAGAGGCTGACAGAATCAAGAAGCAGAGAAACGTCAGTGCTACTAACAAACTTTGATTCTCTGAATCCAGCATGTCTGATGGTGAAAGACCTCTGAACGTAATCACATACATAAATAATAGTTTCCCATTTGAGGTGACCTTTTGGTTACAGGCAATTAAAGACAAATGTTAGCTGATATATATTCAAATAAATTATTGAAGCTTTAATAGCATACTCTTCACCAAATGTTTTGATATTACCAGCAATAGATTGATTTCTGAGTTTTTCAGCATATAGCATTTTCTTTTCTTTTTTTTTCCTTTCACTGTTACAGACTTAGATGATATGTTAACCACTGTCTTATTGGCTCTTTCATCTATGGACACAAAGATAGGTATATTTTATTCCTAGTAAACATAAATAAGCAAAAACTAACACAATGACAACAAAATCCTATTTATTGTTGTACAACACATTATTAAGTTCTCCTAATCATCTCTGAATGTTGAACCCCATACACTTTTAAAAGGCAGGTTTGGATTCCTATATTTTTTACTTCTTACTCCGAGGACTAACTTAGCAAAATAGGAACTAAAAAAAAAAAAGTGCTGATGGACAGGAAGCAAGAACTTAATGACAAAATCCTTTTCATAGGCCAGCTGATGGCTCTAAAAGCTCACAAGTCTATTTTAAAGATGACACTAAAATTCTGCAGGCAGCATTGACTATAATATCCCCAAGATTAGTAAAATAATATTCCTCAAGAAACACATATACCATAAATTTAAAAATATGGAGAGTTAATTAGAGCAGCACTCTATCCAACTTCTACTTATGGCACATTATGTATTTACGTGTCTTTTAATTTTGAAAGTGTACTATTTTTCTTTATCTTTGAAGCAGTATTTTGTGAGAAATCTTGGTGTGTTGTGCACGAAGATAAATAAATAAGTAATCCATAAAAATGATCAGTGTAATGTGTTACTTTCCTTCAGAAAGAGTTTCATTTATTCACTTTGACACATAGTTTAGGTGGAGGCGAGGAAGCCTTTATAACAGGAATTAAGGGTTTCACCACCTACCTGGCAATACTCGGTTATCGCCTACTTCATCAAGATATAGCTAAAAAAGAAAAAAGATAGAAATCTCATGAGCTTATCAAGACATGCAGAAATGCTGTGTGCTCAGTGCTAAAATCAAATAACTGTTATCAAAATAAAATCGAATAACAGGAGCTTCATATGAAAGAAAAAAAGCTTTCTGTTGTATGAAACCTGAATACTGTTTTGTGACTTACAGATTATGCAGCAAATGACTTGTTCTTTTTAAGATAAAAATGACTTTATAAGTGTATGACATATTTCAGAAAAGATATAGGTACTGTATAAAAACTTTAAATGAAAAAGTATTTAAATTTCAAAATACTTATAATGGCATGCTTTAAAGATAATCTTTGCTATAATTTTGAAAAAAGCAATCTTTCCCAAATGTTTTATAAGTGATTGTAAGCAATTTTTGACTGAATTATTTCATATCATATACGCTTTAGAAAATTAATTATTTTGTTTCATTGGATCATTAGTATTTTTATATCAATAAATATTTTCCTGCAATATAATATGAAGTATTATATGTGTTCCATTGTTGGTAGTATTATTTAGCCAATCAATATCTCATATAATTGGCTTGTTAATATTTATTAACCAATAAGAACCAAACTTTTATGGAGAAATGTTCCATTTCTGTAAGTCTTGCATTGGTTCACATTGGTAAAGCAGTTCAGATGGCTTACATGGTGCCCACCACCAAGCAGAATTTCTACCATGAGTTTGTCTCTTATTCTACCTTTATTTTCAAATACTCACAGTTTACTCCTCAAATTACTGAGCAATAGACTAATTTACTCACAGACAGAGCAATTTCACAGTTTTATTGCCGATTTACCTCAAGGCTAACACAGCCCAAGTTTCCTGGCCTCATTGTTTCCAAGTCTCCGATGAGCCCTGCAGAGCACCGACAGTGCGTTCACAGGGTCACATGCTTTCCTAAATCTGAGAAAGTAAGGTTTTTAACCACTGACTCTTACCAGTCCAACACCCCTTTAGCAGTTATGAGGTGTGGGATTGCAAGATCCACGGGAATGTTAAGGGTCGGATTAGAAAAATGTCGAGTTGAGGATACTTTTGTTTGTGGTTTAATGGCATATTTTATAAAGTTTGCCGGCCCTTCTACTATAGTAAGTAATTGGTTACTCTTGAATATGTATGAGTCCGTGGACATTGCCCCACGTGCGAGCCTGGCTGACCCACGCTGAGGGGCTGGGAGACAGGACTGGCCTCTGCGGAGGTCATCACCAGCGACCGTACTGCGCTGGGCCGCGGGAAAGAAACGCAACTCCACAAGCAGAGCGCCTGAGGTCCAGTGTGTCAACATCCCTTGAAATCTTATTTCTCATTTATAAAAGAGCACTGATAGAGTTTTGCAAACTTTAACACAAATTCTAAATATTTATGACATTACTGACCAGGAGTTGTGAACCATGAAGAAACAATTAAGTTACTAATTAAAATCTTTGATTAATCATGCCAAAGATAGAATTATTTTTCTGATCTCTCTATAGAAGTTCATATTTAAAACCGCTTTAACATTAAGTGATTGAAATGTATACATCCAAAAAATTAAAAAAAGAGAATACTGTGATGAGTGCAGGCTATTAACAAACTCGTGGGGAAGTATTCATATCTTAATGATTTCTTTTTAATTCCTCTTCTAATTTTTATGTCTTTTTCATTTTTTGCATAGACAGAAATTAGTCTTGCTCTTATTTTATTATTTTTGTTTCTAAAATATGTCCATCAACAGAGGAATGGATAAAGAAAATGAATGTCAACACAATGGAGTACAAATCTGTGATCAAGATAGATACACTTGAGTCATTTGTAAGAAAATGGATACAATTTGAAACCATCATGCTAAGTGAAATAAACCAGATACATAAGTATAAACATGGCAGGTTTTCTCTTACACGAGAAACCCAATATATAAGTAAATTAATATGCAAAACAAGAGATAGATAAAAGGAAGCAAAGTGATGGATCTTTTGCAAAAGGAAAGGTGAACAAGCCATAAAGGGAGCTTGTAAGAAGGGAAGAAAAAGGGGATCAAAACAGAATTAAGAGTGTTACACACATGTGCCAGTTCCTTGTGAGGAATGTCATCATTATGTTCTGCAAACATGGACTAATAAAATTAAAATTTTTTAAATAAAGAAGTGCACTTTATTTGATTAGCAGAAATGTTATATTTGCACAACAAAATTTGCAATATTAATTTAAAGTTAAAAAAACTTAGAGTCTGAGAACAATGAACCCACAACCCCACAAGGCAACACCTGGGTAGAGTTGGGTAGTTGCCTTTCCCTTTTGATTGTGCACGTATTTTCCACCCGTTACTGTATTCTGCTCGGTCCACTTCATCTCTGCATGTGCTTTGTGTCAGCACAGTAAGCATTTAGTGAGAGTTTTCATTTTAAATAATAGATTAGATATTCACAGGGAAGACCTGTCAGAATTGACACGGGCTCTGGTTTCTCCAGGGAACTATGTAGGCACTGCCATCTCAAATTAAATGGGTTCTGAAGTTTGTCGAGCTCACCTGGACGTGCAGTGCTAGCAAACCAGCACAGTGTGTGAAGAGACGGAAGCATAAGGCGGTGCACGTTGTGACTCTAAGAAGTCACCAGACTATTTGTGCTGTACAATAACACCAGTGAAGCAAAGTGTACCTTCACATTTAACCCACCCCATATGCTAAGGAGAAAATAGATTTGGCTCTACATATCCACAAGTTCTGCCTCCCCAGGTCCAATTAACTGTGGATTGGAAATATTTGGGGAAATTTTACAACTGTATTGAACATGTACAGACCATTTACTGTAATTATTCCCTAAACAATGCATTAGAACAGCTATTTAAATAGCATTGCCATTGTGTTAGGTATTACAAGTAGTCTATAGATGATTTACAGCATACAGGAGGATGTGTGCAGGCTCTATGAAAATGCTACAGTGTTTTATATGAGGAATTTGAGCACCCACGGACTTTGGTATCCATGGGGATCTTGGAACCAATCCTTTATGATACAAGCCAACAAACCACACAGCTGGTAATGCTTGTCAAGGGTTTAACTTCAAGGTGTGACAAAATTCATTGTCCAACTCCTCAGAGACCAAAAAGTTTAATTGATAATATTTTATTAGGTGATGTTAAAACTAAGAAAATGGATATAATTATACCGTGTTTGGACAACGTACATTGTGGTTTTTATATAGTGACTCAGGTCTATGCAAAACCAGCACCTCACTCATCCTAAGGGATTCGTCTGTACTACATTTGACCACTTTGTTTTGGAGAATCCAGCTTCACTTGACATACTGACAATGAAGTAAATATAAAAATAAATTATAGTAGACAACCAAATTTCCTGCTTGCAAAAATGCTCAATAGAGACTTGTTGAATAAAGTTGAATAGTACAGGAGAATGAAGTCTAAAAGTTTCACAATACAAATGAAAAGCAGACAGTCCTCTCAACTTTTGTGTGTTAAAAAAATTTCCCCGTGGCCATGATCAGTGACCTGGAGTTCTCTGCTCTTTGGACTATGTCACCCAGATGGACAGTTGCCTCCCTTCTACAGAGCGCTCCATTCCAGCTCTTCCTGGAAGCAGACCAGCCCTTCTCCCCAGTGCTCCGCGTCCGCTGCCCTCAGTCACCTGGATGTCAGCGGTCATCCATTCAGTAAACTTAGCCACGGAGAAGAGCACTTCTCACTCTTTCCTGGGAAGATGATTTTGTATTTTGTCCTCCTATCTTTCTCTTCAGCTCTGACTGTTTTTAAAGAGTAGACAAAAATCAACCTAGAAATAAACTTCCTTTGTCAGACTTTTTAGAAACAAGTTTGACACTGTGTTCTTTGAAGGGTCTTATTTAGAGAGGTAGGATGTGTCCTCCTCTGTAGCTCTGGGTGCTTAGCAGGTGCCTACTGGATCTCCACAAGCCGGAGTAGGAGTGCTTGTTTCTGTAGATTGCTTCATTTGGTACACCTGTGACACTGCCATTTGTCTAGAACACTACCAGAAGTTCATACAAATGGGAGTATTTAGATTTCTTTGGAAATGCTAGACAGCGCAGCTAGAAAAGTATATAACATACTATGTAACTAAAATATAGGCAGACATATAAGGAAAAAATAAAATAATGATTTGCATGTAAGTTTATTTGCAAGAAAAATGCATTCAGAATAACTTGTAATATCAAAGAGCTTTGGAAGGCTGACAGTTTATATATAAATCAATAACTTTCTAATTCATTGAAAAATCACTTAGAAAACAATGGCAAAAGGGTATCACCCTCCAGAGAAACAAAATTTGAAGCATTTGATACTGGGGGGGTGTTAAAATATGTTCCAGGTACTCATACGTGGGAAGACATACTCCAACCAAATAAAGTAATTCTGCAAAGGTATAAGCTGTTTTCAAATTGATCCCTACAACTAAAATGAACCCATTCAAAATTTAATTGGATACATTTTAATTTTAGAAAAAGACATCTAAATTCATCTACTAAAATAAGTATAAAAGTATAGCTAGTAAGATTTCAAAGGAGAGTTTCTTAACCTGATATTAAACAAATTATAAATTCATGAAAACAGTACTAGAAAAGACAGGAAAATGGAACAGTATGCAAAGGCTCAAGTTTGTATCAAAAATTTATATTTAAAAATATGACATTTAAATCAGCACATTTGCTAAATGCTTGACCAGGGCAAAAATAAGTTTGATATGGCTGAAGGAAGGAGGAAACTGCAAGCAGTGCTTAAAAACTCAAAATTAAATAACAATTACTCTAGAACATTTGCAGCTTATAAAACACAGAGGATGGTTATTTCTAGATATCAAAAGGATATCTACAAAGGAATTATGATGACTTCTGATTTCCTTTTCATCCTGTACTATAGACTAAGGAAGCCTTGGATACTACAGAAAATTATCTTTAATTCATGAATTCATTTATTAAGGGCTGATTGTGCTTAGAAATTAGCAAGCAACAATACTGCAGCTTTTACTCAGCTGTCTGTGAGTTGCTGCTTACTGCTCCCATGAGAAGGAATCCTTAGGCAGAGGTCCCAGAGACTGCAAGGAGGGGAGATTTAAGTTCTTTGCTCTCCACTTTGTGCACAAGTCTGTGTTTCAGGACAAAAGTACCATCTGAGACTAAGGAGGTCCATTTTACAGCATTAAAAGGGATTTTACACAACTCATTAGAAGGCAAAGGACTGTCTCCCTCCTTAGGAATGTAAACTGTTCAAAAAAATCCTCAAATTATCCTCTTCTAAAAAAACAAAAATTAGAATTTAAAAAGCTAAAAGAAATATAACGATAATAAAAAGTACAGTAGACTAAAGCAGTTGTAACTATGAAACATTTTCCTGTAGTTAAAAAACATAAAAGGTAAAGGGCTTAGCAACTCCCTGTGTTTGTAATAATCTGGCCAAAATTGTCTGTTTGTGGTCTGTACACTTGGTATCAAAAGCTGGGCTTTTGTGAGGGGAAAACTTCCTGAATTTTTCAATCATCATTCAAAGTCCACAGGCATATTCTTAGAACTGAGTCACTGGCTCAGATGACAGCCCAGAGTGACACATTATTTAATAGAGGAAGGGAAAATGTTAAAATAATATAAGGGTGTTTTCAGCTGGTGCTGAGTCAGATCATCAAAGGCAGAACTGGAAACATTTTCACTGCTCATCCTATTATGGTGTCTCCCACCCACAAATAGAAAGGATAGAAAAAGTGTTTTATATCTACAGCAAGACAAATGCAATTTCAAAAGTTTACAGAAATATCTGACTTCTATTTTGGTGCACTTTTAATTTACTCACCTCTGATTTGAATGATAAAGTTATCCTCTAAATTTATTATTCAAGAACAATTTTAGATTGATTTGTAATTTCCACTTTCAAATTCATTTTGATTTTCTTCATTAGATTATGTTATGACAAACACTCAAGAATGTATTTCTTAAAGAATAAGAGTAACTGATAATTCAGTTCAATAGAAAATTAATTTGGTTTTCCATTTAAGTTAAGGATGATTAAATGAGTGAATGCCAACATTGTAATGGACTTCAACTATTCACTACAACTTTTTATTTCAAAAAGTCCATCTGGTTATACTGCAGGCTACAAATTATTTTACAAATCAAGTTGCACTCATATCTACTCTTAAGAACGTGTGTGCATCAAGCCGTAGATATCTGAATTGTCCAAGATTTGAATGAGGCAATTATGCAATTTTTTGACATTGTACTTTTTATCATGCTTCATAACTTTGTTTTTGAAATTAAACTTTACCTCTGAATTAAAATCCCAGGATCATTAAATAAAGCAAGAAATATATGAGGCCACTGTGGATTTGAAACATAAAGTGTCACTAGTTTGTGGAGGTAACCTCAGTGGAGGACCACATGCTAACAGGAAACTCCGAATTCAATCCTGAACATACGCAAACACACACACAGACACACACACACAGAGCCAACAAAACAGCCAACATTTTTTCAATGGACAAATAATAATTGTATACGTTGTATCTTAACAATGTTTTGATATAGATGTACCATGTGAAATTGTTAAATTAAGTCATTTAACATATCTATCACCTCACTGTCTTCATGGTGAGAATATTTATTTCATCCATGTAGTCTTAATGTAATATAAGGTTTGTTGAGAAATGCATGGATAAAACATTTTATTAAGTATTTCATGTTGTGTTAATATAATGATCACATTTTTAACATTTTCATTAGCAAATGTTTGCAGTACACAATGCCGACATTCATAATGGGAGTTAGTATTTGGACATCACATAACTTAACTCACCTGATTCATCTCTTGGTCCCCTTCCCATTTATTTATTTATTTATTTATTTATTTATTTATTTATTTATTTTGTGGGTACCAGGGGTCGACCTCAAGACCTCGTGCTCCAGCAGGCGCCCGTGCCGCTGAGCGATATCACTGGCCCCTTTTTTCATACGTGGGTACCGGGAGTCGAACTCAGGCCCTCGCACTTGCCAGGCAGACGCTTATGCCGCTGAGCCATCTCACTGGCCCTACCCCTTCCCATTTATAAAAGGTCTGCCATGAGACAAATGTGATCTTATACTACTGAAATGTTTATCATTGCTATGTATGTCAGAAAAGTCATTTTAAGGCAATTTCACCTACAGACAGAAGTACTAGAATCTATCTTACTATTACATGTAATATCACACACCTTTCTCCCCATGGCAGAAGAAACAAACCACAACTTAAATAACATTTGCCAAAATACCATACAGGCTCTATTTCTAGTCTTTTTTTTTAATTTTTTTTATAAAACTGTGATTGTGAAGCAAATTATTTTTATTGATAGAGTTTTTAAATTGCGGCCCATTTTGAACCAAGGAAACCCTGGAGGCTTTTATTTATTCATAATTTTTGACATTTATTTATGGATTGCATAAATATTTTTTAGGATTTCATTTAGTTTTATATTTAATCCACTTACTATGCTTGATGCATCAAACCAGAAATCTTGTGTATTTAAAATAAATAAATCACTAACTCAACTTCCAGCAAAGCCATAAATGGAAGAAAAGAGAGACCAATACTAGCAAAAACTAAATAAAAGGGAAAATAGTTCAGGAATGTTGTTTAGACTGTCATCATGTGTTTTTCCTCCAGATAACTATATGTTCAAACAGCTACATCTATGGTGGGTGTGAAAGGTACCATTTTCCCTGTTTCTAACCAAAAGAAATTGAATTCTAGTATTCTGACAGATGAAACCTCAGAATTTGGATATTCAATCCTGCTATATTTTTTATTGTATGCTAAGCATTCACGAACACTATTTTTTTCTAGATTAACATTAATGTTTTCACTTCTTAAAGATTTGTGTTTAATTGGTTAGGGTTTTTGAGCAAATGCTGGACTGTACAAATGGCTACAGTGAGGGCACTTGAGCAAGGAGACAGGAGGCTCTGTGCTCTGCAGGGGAAAGGCGCCTGGAGGGGTTGCACGCCATGAGGAACAATTCAAATGTGTTTACTTATTTAGAATTTGTGTGATACCAGTCATAACAACTTGATAGGAGAAAGAAGTAACATGAAAATTTGAAAGGAGGAGGTAAAAATATTATTTTTTGCATATCTATGTAGAAAACCCAAAAGTATCAACTGAAAAGTAATATAAATGCAAAGGACTTTTATAAAGTGGATTTATCATTAGTGCATATACACAGGAAAAATCACAGAAATAACATTCTTGTAAACATATAGCAACCAGTTATAAAAGGGAAAATATGCATTTAGTTACTTTTACAAACAGATAAAACACCTGACTAGAAACCAAATCAGAACACAAAAGAAATTTTTACACCAGATTGGTGTGCTAATACTATGTAATTGTCCTTTTCAACTGGGCAAGCATGTTCAAAAGTTCACATTGGGAAAAATAGATGCACATTTGCTAGGGAACATTTTTTAAAAGAAGTTGATAGGTTTCAAATGATTGTTACAGCAAAATCACAAGAATCACTCACAGAGGCTGAGTGCAGACACAAGGAGCTTTATTGGCCGGTGGATGATGTCCCAGTTTTCAGCTAAGGCATCAATCACCCAGTCTTTGTTCTCAGGGGTTTCTATAGGTTACAAGTTCCCCACAAGTCCCCCCTGTAACTGTAGTAACCGCATTATGCCACATCATCTTTCTGCAGTTTCACAGGAACATCACTAGCTTTATCATAGGCCCTCTCAAAACATCTGGTCTGTTTGCTATAGCTGTTTGCTCCTCCTTGTATGGGTTTTATGGTTAACTGGGAAGGTATCTGAGGAGTGAGTTTATCTATGGGTCAGTGCCTTAATAACTAACGGGGTTAGGGAGTGAGTGCATCCAGGGGTTAAGTGAAGACAAACTGGAGTCTAAAAAGCCATATCATTATCAGTTACTAAACAATTTTAAAACAACAAGAGTACTGCAATGACTTACAAATTGCTAACATTATGGTGCAGTCTATAGAAGCAAGCAGAAGAGACAATATGTAGTAACTAATGGATGGAGTTTACATGTCATGTCAGTTAAGAAGATAGGGATTTATTCAATAAATGCATTTGTCTTCATCAGTAGTTTGGGAAAATAAGTAAGATATAAACTACCCCTTTAAATAATTGGAGTGGCTTGGAGTTGCTTTGAGTTGTAAATGACTCATGAAAATGTAATACTCATATAATTTCTATCAGAAATTGTAGGATACAGTCTTTATATACTTAGAATAGTAAAAGCCTATTTTAGTAAAAATCAAAGCCAAGAAATCAGAAAACAAAGATGGGTTAATTTCATCACCCCAAATATAATACACTTCACCACAGTAAAATAAAATAAAACACTTGCAAACTAGGCTAAAGGACAAATTTCAGCTGAATAATTTTTGACATAAATATAGCTCACAACAGACTAATTTATTTAATATATACAGAGCCCCTACAAATCAATAACATAAAGGTCAGCAAACTGACATAAAAAAAGAACAAAAGGCATGAAATGCCAGTTCGCATAAAGAAAATATAAATTATTTTTACACATGCAAAATTGTGCTCAAACCTACTCATTATAATTCATAACCAAAACCATGAAATATTATTTTCATTTATCCAGTTGATAAAATCGGAGTGCTAAGATATTGCATTGGACTGACTTAGAGATACTGATGCAGTGGGTGGAAGGATGAGTTCATACAACTTGATGAATGGCAATTTTATCATATCTATCATCAGTTCAAATAATATACCCTCAACTAATAATGCCATCTCAAGCACCCAATCCTAACGAGTTTATCTTGCACATGTGTGCAAAATATGTGTTCATTGAAATATACTTGCAATATTAAAGGATTGCAAAGAACCCAAAAGTCTATTAAAAGGGATTTACATTACACGAATCCTATACTACCCTTGATACCCTTTTCAAAAGAAATAATTTGTGTCATCCAAGCAAGATGGAAGTCTATAGACTTTTAAAAATATTTAAAATCAAATCTAAACACATATACACTACATGCTATGCACCTATGTATGTGCACCCATGTATGTAAATGGTGTGTGCATGTTATTTGTTTGTGTGTATATGTAGTGTGTATGTATATGTACAAGCCTTTGAGCCTGGAGAAAGAGGAAACTATGTATAAAGAGGAAATATCATTAGAAAATAAACTTACTTTCCTGTACAGCCTCTTATAACTTGAACTTTTATTTTGTGCATGTATCAATTATTCAAATATAATTCAGGAAGATTAAAAACTAAGTCACTGAATTGGTTTGACTGCAAAACCAGAGAGAAAGTATTAAAAGCATTAGAAATTACTCTTACCAGGGTCAGACTGTGAAGGCAAAGGTGAACTCTTATTCAATAACCCGGTGCATTTTCTGGAAGCAATATCCATCAATTAGTCAGAAGGGAAATAATAGGAATTAAGGATTTGTGATAAAATATGTAGTCTTGAAGATTAATTTCTCTTTGTGTTCATAACAGAGACTGAAGAAGTTTAAAACCAAACACTGAGCTGCATTTAAGTCATGTGGTTATCCAGCTGTCAAGAAACATTTATAATTCTTTCCAAAGATAAGAACAAAGGAGTGAAACAAACAGAAAGGGTGGGAAGTCCTAGTGATCTGAGAAGGGATGGGTGTGCGGTGCTGAAATAACTTGAGGAGGCCTTAGGAGGAGACTGGAATTCAGCTATTAAGGTTTGTAAGAGGGTCTTTCTGGTGGGGACACCAGTATGACCAGAAAGTTAGAAGAAAGAAGTAGCTTGGTGCTTGCGGGAGCAGTGAAAGAAATGTTATGAGTTATGAAAATATTTTACAGAATTTAAAAATGTTCTAAGAACTCTACATTCAAAATCACAAACCAAGAAGCTCAGAGAGAATGCAGATTGTACTATAAAATGATGATTACAATTATAGTTACTTAAATTGAACATGTAAATGAAGAAGATGAGTTAGACCACCATCTGAACAAGCATTAGAACACAATGGTTATGGAAATAGCTCCTGGAATCCGACCAGCACTCGGATGCTACATGCTTAGCGTGCAGAGAACTTTTTACAATCAGCACCAGAAAAGCGTGTTGGGCTCTGAGTTGGGACTCAAATTCAAATATCATCTCCAACACTAACTTAAGACTGTGGGCAATTAACCTTATCATCCATGCCTTATTTCTTCTCACTAAAAGAGAATAACAGTGAGCTACTGTAGTTTTCTTTTGCTGGAAAACAAATTACTACCCATTTGGCAGTTTAAAACAACAACAATTTATTAGCTCTCAGATCCATAGGTCAGAAATCCAGTTCTTGCTGAATTAATGGTAGTACTGAGTGTAGTTCAGTCAAATAATCTAAGATTCTATCTGTATGTAGCTTATTTAAAATACTCAATAATTACGGGGGTAATTAGAAATACTGCATTTAATGTGATTTGCTGTTTGTCAAATTGAAAGGTGAGTTGCAAAGTTCTAAGTAAGTGAAAGGGAGTGAGAAATAGGGAATGGAGACAATCAGCTGTGAAGAACAATTCTGTACATGATTATGGTCTTTTTATTGGCATCCTCTCCCAGCATCATCACTCTGTGCCCACCACTACACTCCACCCCTTCATGCACTATGATGCCCCACTATGAATACCACGCTACTCCCAAGGCCGCTTTAAGGATGAGAACTCCGAGGCTTGGCAATTAGCTGACTCTGAGTTGAAGGCATTCCAGAAGTAGGGACAGTCATTCACTTCAGGTAGGACCTGAGTGCTCTAGAAACCAAACTCCTAACTAATGAAATAATTCAAAACAAAACAAAACAACAAAACCTATCATAGTTCGGGCTGCTATAACTACTTACTGCAGAATTTGTTTAAAGAACATTTATTTTTCATAGTTCTAGAACCTGGGAAATGTAAAATCATTGTGCAGTCAGATTCAGTGTCTGGTAAGGTTTCCTGGTTCATAGATGCTATCTTCTTACTATGTCCTCCATGGCCTAGAGCAGAAAGTGATCATCTCTCTGGTGTCTTCTCCTAAGGGCACTAATCCATCCATAAGGGCTCCACCCTCCTGGACTAAAGTCAAACTCACATTGGGGATTTAGGCTTCATTATATGAATTGTGGGAGAATAGAAATATTCAGTATGCACCTGACTGCAGGAAACTTTCGATAGTTTCCTTTTTGCTTTTCTGCTACTTCGTTCTGTTTTAAGACAATGTTTTCAAGTGATTTTCCTGGTAGCACACAGTCTACAATATATTAAAAGGTGTTCTTAGAAAAGGCTTGCCATAACCCAAGAAAGGGAGGTGGCGGGGCAGGGGGAAAAGGAGAAAAGTTGGCAAATTCTATACTTCTGGAAAAGTTTCTTAATCTCAGACCACTTCAAATATTTAAGGTGCTGACATTCATCAAGAATCTCCTAGAAGCAGCTTTAATATGTGATGCTTCCCACAATTATTTGGCCATGAAACATTGTTTTTTTCCAGAAACATATTAACATCTTGGGAAAAAGGAGGCCTGCGGAAAACAATTTGGGAAGCGCTGTTCTGCAGTGATGCATAGATTCCTTTTTGGCACTTCAAGCACGTATTTGGAAAAGCATTAAAACTGTAAATTGCGTAACAGATTAGTAAAGGTGCCTTAGCGCTTTAGGTGAGGTAGAAGATTCATAACAGAGTTGCTCCTTTTTCCTTCTCTTTCTTTTGTAATTCAATCTGTGTGGTCTTTCAGCAGGCCTTATATTCCCCTTCTGAAAGGGCTATGTACGAATTCAGTAAGAGTTAAATGAGTTCTACAAATGTAATTAAGTAAACTGCCTGGAATCTTTACAATGAAAGCCTTACTAGTAGACTGTAGTTATCAATAAGTATGTTAAAAGTAGGGCTCTGTATGTACGTGCAGTGATGTGTTTAGCAGTATATATCAATTTTTTGATTAAAAAAATAAGGAAGTAAAGGTATTAAGCTGCCAACATCTTCCGCAAGCTGTACTTGGTAGTAAAGAATGGACTTTTACGGATGGGTCCCACTATATGGGTGCAATATAAGCATTTAAAAGTTTAGTTTTGCCCACTGGAGTTTTAAAAAACTCTAAATTAAAAGAAAGATAGATGTTTAGTAACATAAACGTTGCCAAAAATTATCTAACTTGATACCATGTTTATTAATATTATATATTACAAAAATAGTGGAAATAATAAAATAGGAAACAAATCAATACATTAAAGCCGTTCTTTTGCCTTCATTGTCTCACCACAGAGACTGATTTTGAATATTTAAGAGTATATACTGTCTTTTGGGAATAATACCTTAAAACTAGTGTAAACATCTCATCTCAAAAGATAAAGAAGTCCTTTATGAGGAACACGCAACAGCTTGGCGGAGAGCGTACCTTCAGAGTTAAGTACCAACGATGTGCCAGAAAGTTGCACAGGTCTGAAACTGCTTTGCCGCAACTCTAGGCAATGCGGTCTTATTCTAGTATCTGTGGCTGTGAGCATAAAAGTAGACGGAAATAAATGAACTTCCTGCATTCCCTTACAAAATGAATCTTTAAAAATGTGCTTTCGCCTTCCCAGGCATGAAAAGGTTAGAACAGCCCTTGCTGGGAGAGGGTGTTCAGATTTCTCCTGTTGTTTGCCTGTGGAATATACCTTAGCTGCTGCCTAGCTGCGTTCAGTACTTCTCCATGCGCCTGGGCATCCTCGCCTTTCCTTACCGTCCTCAGTAAAGGTGGGAGTTGAACGGACTCAGAGGAAGACGAAGTTGTCTTCAAAGTGTCAAATGGCTAATTGTCCTCCGTTAGTACACCTTCCATCGTACTTCTTGTTGTAGAGACTGTTTCAATTTCTCTGCGCTTGTGTTTCTCTCTACAGAAAGAGAGCGATTTCATTTAGAACCTGCAGGACCGGAATGGGATCCATGTACAGTAAGCAATCATTCTAACGGAAAACAGCGGAGAAAGCACAATTGTAAGCCAGGGGCTGTATTTTTGGTTCAATCACTTTCACTGCAAAAAACAGTTCATTTACTTCAGTTTTGGGGTAGCAGCGAAATTTGATCTGCCTGACTGATGCTTTGAGAATTTGTCCTTGGTTTTTAATTTTTTCCCTACAAGCTCGCCCCATGGTTTCTCATCTGAAACAGATGTCCTGCTTAACAAGACGCATGTCTCCTCGCGGCTCCACCCTTTAGGCTTGGGGACCTCGGAGCCCTCCACCCCGTTTCCCAAGCCCGGCAGGACGCTTGCACGCTCGGAGCCCGGCTGCGGACGCCCCCGTCTCCCCGAGAAATCCGGGACAATTCGCTTCGCAGCTTCTGTCTCTCCCGCAGCTCCGTGGCTCGAGAGCCACTTTGCACGAATCCCCTAACTTCTTTTCCAGGCTCTACTGAAGGAAGAAGTTGAAGGGACTCCTGTGCGTGTCTAAGGACAAAGCCCGCGCCGTAAACCCCCAGAGTCTGACTCACTGAGGGGCTCCCCTCGCTGGACCCCGGGTGCGCGCCCAGGGGGACTCGGGGCGGCGGCAGGGGCCAGGGCGAGCTGGGGACGCCTCCTCGCGCCCGGCCTGGGGACCCAGCACCTGCGTGGGGAAGGAGGGAGGGAGAGAGAAAGGAAAAGAGAGAGGGAGAGAAGAGGGAAGGGGAGGGGGAGGCGGAGAGCAGGGGAGGGAATAAGACGCGGGAGAAAGGGGAGGAAGAGGAGCGAGTGGGAGACGGGGAAGAGGAGGGAGGAGCGGGAGAGCAGGGAGGGAGACGCGAGGGCAGGGAGCGCGGAGGAGGGGAGGCGGGGCGGCGCGGATAAGAGCCCGCGCGGGGACGCACGCCGCTCTGTTTGTACACAGCGCGCACGGCTGGGTCCCCGTTCGGCCGCCTCTGCCGGGCGCAGGCAGCGCAGGGCGGAACCCTCCTGCGCCTCCGCCTCCTCTCGTCCTCCTCCTCCTCCTCCGCGGACGCCGCCGCGCGCCCAGCCCTCTCCAGCCCCGCAAGCCGCGCGATCCCCGGGCGGGGTCTTCCTCGGCGGCGCCTCCTCGGCCCGGCCCTCCGCGTCCACAGCATGCCGCGCTCGGCGGCCGCCTGGCTCCTGCTCGGGCTCTGCCTCGGGGTCCCCCGGCTCTGCAGAGGTGAGGTCGCGGGACGCGGGGCGCAGGGGACGTCCCCAGGGACCCGCCGGGGCTGGGGGCGAGCGCCGCGGGCGGCGTGGAGGAGGCGGCGGCACGCCCAGGGCGCCCCGAAAGTGCTGCGAAGTCCGGGCGGTGCAGATCGTAGAGGAGGCGGGAGGGGAAGGCGCTCCGGGACCCGGCACGGCTCTCTCGCCACCGCGCCCTCGCCTGAGCCCGGCCGGCAGGTACGGGCGCCGGGCGGCCCCGTGGGTCCGGGGCGCGGGACGCGAGCGCGCAGAGCTGGGGAGCCGCGGGGCGGCGGCGCCGACCCGGACCCGCGCCGGGATCCGTGGCCCGGGGAGTTCGGGGCATCGAGGTTGCCTCCGTCGCCTGCTCCTCCCGACGCGCAGCGCGGATTGTGAATTGCAGCCACCCGCTCGCCCCGACCCGGGCCTGTGGCTCTGCGCTGCCTTCCTGGGGACCCGGGCGACTCCGGGTCACGGGCAACCGCGCTGAGCCACCCAGTCCTTGCGCCCCTGGCCCGGGAGCGGAAAAGTTACAAGAGCGGTCTGGCCCGAGCTTTTCCGGACTTGCGTGAAAAAAGGGAAACATAGATAAAAAGGGCTTTAAAAAAAATACAAGACTTGAATGTGCGCCCTGCTGAGTTGTTTAGGTGACTTTCAGGTCCTCTGCGCATCTGGTTTGTGCACCCAAACCCTGCCCCTCCCCCGGCTTCCCCCAGAGCCGGGGCTGCGAAGGGGCGACCCGAGTTCTGGGGAGGCGGTGGGGAGCTGCGCCCCTCTGCGCGCACCCGGCGGGCGGCCCGGGAGGGACCGCGGGTGACAGAATCCTCCGCAGACAGCCGTGGGCGCGGAGCGGGCGCGCTACGGGCTTGGAAACCCGCAGCTTTGAGAAAAGGGAGTGAACACCTGGCGGACTCGCCTGCGTTTGGTTTGAGGCACTGCGTGGCTGCTCTGCATGCCTCCGTGCCCCTATCCTTCTAGTGACTCCGAGATGGGCTTTCGGGCCACTGTGAGGCCAGAACGCCGGGGCTGCTGCCCCGATGCGCTCCAGCCGTGGCCGCGCCCTGCCTCGGCCTCCCGCCCCGCCCGGACTGGGGCTCGGCTCCCGGCGCGGAGGCGTGAGTGGAGGTGTTTGCCTCGCCAGTGTTTTCCCAAGTGCCCTTCTGGAGAGCAGGCAGGCAGCCACTCCACGGAAGGTTACAGCTCGGCAGTGATTCTGTGGTCGCGTGTTGGCCGAGTCCCTAGCGATGAGGAAAAGGTATTTCGTCCCTATTATTCCTTATCTCCCGTCTGGATTCCTTCTGCACTTTGCTCCCTTACAGGAGGGGAAGGAGAACCGCAGTCACTCCCCTCCCCGCCCTCCTGCCCCGCCCCCGTGTCCGCCCCAAAGTGGAGCACACGCACGCACCTTCGCGCGCACCCGCTACCCGCACCTGCACCCCGCCGCCACCGCCTGACCCTGCTCCGAGTCGCGGGCGGGGACGCGAGAAGAGCGGGCGCGCGGCCGCGCTGGTCCCGGGTTCCGGCCGCCGGAGACCTGGGCGCCGCGGCCGTCCGAGCCCCGTCTGCTAAAATTCCGAGGCCCGGGCCCCGCGGAGTCCTCCAGTCACGCCCTCCCGGGAGGGGCTGCCGACTTCCCGTTCTGGTCCTCCCGGGCGCTCTCCGCAGCCCGGCGCTGCAGGTTCTTCCCTAGGGCTCTCCCTCTCCTTGCCAGCCTGGGGGCAGAGGGACGAAGGAAAGGGACCCTTTTGCAGGAGCTCTTTTGGTCAAATTTGCACCTCCCTAAGTGTTATTCTCTCAGCTCTGCAGAGGGCTGAGCACAGCCTGGCCAACACCTACAAACAATTAAACTCAGTGCAAACTTACCGGAGCCAACGCGAAAACAGAGAACGATCCCTCCCCGCCCCCTCCCCGCCTCCAGTGTATCTAATGTCTTACAGGAATTGGTGTTTTCCCTCTGCGTGGGTTGCAATTTACATGCATTCGTGCCTGGAATTTGATAAGGATGTGTAACTCCTTTTATTAGTCATCTTTAAAATTAAACCAATGGATCAGTCACATTGAATATTTTATTAACTCTTAAATTATTCATCATTATGGGTTGCTCTAAAAAATTCAATAACATGCATACAGTAGCAGCAAGCACGTGACATCTTATGCAATATGTCCCAAAGCCTGCAGTTTGAGCCTGAAGTCTTTAAGAAAATGGCACTGTCTAGAAATGTCTAGACTGCCCTAAACGCTCTGGATCCTTGGCATTTGCGTTTTCAGTTTTTAATCAATGGCGATTTTTAGTCAGTTCTACATGAGAATAAAGTAATACCTGGAACAGTCTCACTCCGCATGACACTGTCTGTGATTAATATCCTAATCTGCATGCTGAATTTACAGGTTTCTGTGTTTTTGTTGTTGTTATATATTTTTGTCTTCACTGCCTAATTTATATAACCGTTAACTTTATACTTTAGTGATGCATGCTACCTTTAGATTCAAGGTGAAACATTTAAAGTAATTTTGAAAGATTAAATTGAATGTAATAATTAAGTGAAAATACAGTGTCCAGCTGGGACAGTTTGACACTGATGCAAAATCTGGGCTAGGTCATAAGATGCCATAACGCAACACAGGTTTTTCCCCTGGACCTGAAAAAGTTTTTTCTGATTATTTCTGAAATGTGAAATGTTTCCTTAGAATCAAAGTGTATTTTGTTTTGACATTTATATGGCCTGGGAAAACAATTATAATAAAAACTAACAAAGAAAAACTGCAATGGTTTATTCTTCTGAACTGTGGAATTAAAGTTGCAAAGATCTTCAAAATAAGACAATGTATTGCACCTTTGAACAGTTCCTTAAATTAGATCTCTGGTATTTTTACCAAATATCTTAAGATTTATGTTCATGTAAAACATGCCTTCAGAGTCTAGCATATTTTAATAGAATACTTAATAAATTTTACTTTTCTTTCTAGATATCTAATAATTTTTCTTCTCACAAAATTATAGGAATATAAAAGAGCAAACATATGTGTTTCATATAAAATAACATGATTACTCAACACCATTACAAAATTTGACAGTTTTAAATGCCTAAATTAGAACTCCAAACTCTTAATTTTCTTGATGTTAACTAAGATACAGTTTTTAATTAGGCAATTTACTCTCAAGATGTTTCATCTTTTGAAGATTTGTGAATAATGGAAGAGACTATATATGTTACCATTTGTGTACAATTTTTTTAAAACCTCCCTCATTTGAGAGTTTCCTAAAGCCGGAGGAAGTAATTCTGGTATTTGTTGTTCATCGCAGACACTTACAAGCGCAGCAGCTTTGTGTATGATTGATGATGTAGTCGTAGTTTTATTATATCTTTGCCAAAAACTAGGGCAGGCTGCAGAACTCAAGTCAAGCTAGAAGCAAATCCATACTAAGGTGGTACTGAAAAAAAATAGCAAATTTTACAAATATGTAATTAGTAGTGTGGCTTATGTGATAACTAATTATTTTACTCTTTCTATTGGCTAAGTAGTTTGAAAACTGACCTTATTATGGAAAAAAGTAAAAAAAAAAAACAAAGTCAAGTCATTCCTATTCAATTCTTGTCTGCAATTCAAGGAAGATGCCATGGAAATTTGTTTTTGCTTTTGTTCTAACCCATGTCATGTTTGCAATTTTTGTTTTTTTTTGGTTAATCGCAGCAGACGTGAATTTATGTACAGAGTCAAATCCTGCGCACGTGAAATGGAGGAATTATTTTAAAAGATTTTCATGGTTTCCTATGAAAAAATACTAGCAATTAAGTACTACAGGTACTGAAACCCAATGAATTACTAAATTGTCACAGAAAATACATCTAAAAGTCTTTGATTGGAGAGATTTGTTGACAGGAAAAAGAATCCACTGTGACCTGGCCAGCAGGTGTCAGGATAATCAATGGAGATCTTTTTAAAGGAAAGATAGAAAAAATAAAAAGAAAGTAAACAGTAAATGCTAATCTGTGAATCCACATAAAATGACTTTCAATTTTCTATGAAACTGGTGTTATTAGTTTCCAGTGCATCCCTTAGAAAAGGAGGAAGGGCAAGTTGTAAGGCCCTACTTGCGCCATAGAACTTTAAGTTAGAAACAGAACTGCTCTGCCTCGCACAAACGAGTGCATACTTGGGTTGGATCATTACCTTTCAGGGATCTCCTGGGGCCTTCCAAGGAGGTACACATAGAGCTATGAGGTGTTCTGTGTAAAGCAGTCCTCCTTGAGAGTTCTAACATATATCTAAGCTGCATGCCATCTCTTAGTTTCATTACTATGGATTCTGTCCTGTTGATTTACATGGATAAATACATTCAACTGTACATTTGCACACATCTACAGTAATGGAAGAAGATGAGTATTTATACCCCACCTTTTCTACTGTCCTAGTAAAGTGTGTGTTTCCTGGAGCTTGCAAGTTTCTAAATATTGGAAGTCATGTGGCCAAAAGATATTAAGTGACATGATAAAGCTTTGCCATTATCCATTTAGGCCCATATATATATATATATATATATATATATATATATATATCATATATATGATTTTGGTGTTGGTGTCAATATATTTCCATAGCATGAAGTCATTTAATTGAATGTTATTGAAAATTCTCTCTAGCATCTGCTGGTATAGCCCTTAAAGCTGTGTCACAGATTTCCTATTATATCCTTGCTAGTATGCGTTCTTTGAGATCTTTATAAGGTCACCAACATGTCAAAGTCTCTTTCTAGTGACACCCTTTCTATATTAAACTCCTCCTAAAAAATAAAAAAAAACCTCTCTCTCCCTGTCTCCCTCTATCTCCCCCGCCCCATTTCCTTGTTGGAGAGCAACTAGTTCATAACATCAACTGTGAAATTGATACGGCATTCTATCAGTATGAAGAGGTTGAAAATACACAAAACATCGCAAAATATGCCCTTATTCTTCTTGAGAGGCAAAACCGAAGACAATGCAAAGTCTTTGTCTGCCAAGTTCTGAGGTTTAAAACATAGCTGAAAGTAAATTGACATCTGAATTAAGGAGCAACTCAGGGATTTACACGTCAGTTTGATCACGGTTTCCTGCCTAAAACTATCAGCTAGGCGTTGCTTTCCCTCCACTCCACAGTGAGGAGGTTATTTACCTCACAGCTTCAACCTCATAACACATAACTTAGCACTTAAAGAATCAGAAAGTCCCGACCACCTCAAATAGATGTCCCATGTAGGCCTTAGATTATGTGTTGTAAAAATTATTTACTGTTGAAATACCTGGGCTGTCTATGCACTATTTATAGAAAATGGTAGGTGTGTGAAGTAATAGCCCTAATCAGAACAATAAAATGTTCCAGCTGTTAGGCGGACATAACTAGAGAAGTATGTGTTAAGGTGGTGATAGCTCATGGTGCAAGCAACCGGGGACATTTCAGTGTCCTGTGTGTGGGGGCTGGCAGGGGTAGAGGTGCAGGCAATTCTACATGAAAGATTATTATAATAATGCCACTACTGGTCTTACGTTCTCAAGAAAGGCATACTGTAAAATGCCCATTTTTTGTGCTATAATGGCAGTGAAATGCGCACACTATCAAAAAAAAGTTCGTCAAAAATAGTTGACTTAAAAACTTGCTTAATGGTAAAGGAGTTCGAAATCTGAGAAATTTACTTATATAGCAACTTTATTTTCCCATCATGGTAGAAAAAATATTTTCCTAAAGTAATGCAATGAAAGTATTATAAAATACAGAATTTAGTTTTGTAGAAAGAAGTAGACCTTGGAATTCAGATAAGAGATCCCGTAATTATTTGATTATATTTTAGAAGAAAATATACTGGTAATTGGTTTTTAAAGTATGTGTTATCATGGTAGTATGCGTTATCCTGAGGAGGATTTGTTCTACAGAAGATTTAACGTTGTGTGAGGTAGCCTGCAGGACTTAAGTACGAGAATTTAGGTGAAGGCTTTGTAAGCACTAAAGCACTTTAGAATGTGATTGTTACCATGGAGAAAGAAGACTGACTTAGCTTTACTTCTTCTCTTTTTAAAAAAGATCTGTATCAAACTGATTGATTTCTTCTAAAATAATTTAATAGGGTATAATATTCCATGAATAGAAAGGGGAACATTTTAATCTTCTGTTAGGTAATAATGCACTTGATTTGAAGGTAATCTTTAAATGGGCTTAGGCTACCGAGCATTCCTCGATGTTTAGGCTTGATATTGGACAAAGTGGTTTATTTTCTGAATGCAAAATAATCCTTTAAATCCCTTCCTGGACTTAGGTCAGGATGACCATTAAGGTTTTACTGACACTGGAGATTATGAGGTCAGGTTTGGTGAAATGAGTGCTTGACACTTGAACACAGTGGTCCAGAACAGTCAAGGGAGAACATTGGAGAATATTTTATTTGAAACAAACGGAAAAATCCTTCCCTGTAATGTAGTGCAAGGCCCTATCCATAGGCAGCAGTTTTCTGCTGTCCTAACGTCCATGGTACCCTTCCCCCACCATGCTTTTCTCTCCACGTGCTATTTGAGATATAATTTTTTCTACATTATTTTTTCTTTTTCTTTGTGGTTTAACTTATGTATTATAAACTTTAACTTTTTGGTGACACTGTCTACAGACCAACAAAATCTAAAACACTATTCACAATGCTTGAATATTTATATTTATGTTATATTTCCAAGTTCTTGTTTCATGTTTTCTACTGTCCATAGAACTAGGTCTTGGCATCATATTAGGCAAAATAAAACCAAAAAAACAATAATAAAAAACCCAAAACACATGCTCAATGTTTATTGAATTGAGTAGAGCTTATTACTGCCTCAACAGTATTTCTCAGTAATTACTTGTACATTTAAAGCAGCAGTATGTTTTATATTTAAAAAATAGGTCAAAATTCAGTAACTGTGGAAGCTTTCTTTCTCATCTGTTATGTAACCATTTCTTACCATCTTTATTGTAGAACGAGTTTACTTTGAAAGTATTTCTCAACACCTCCGCAAGACATGGATAAGAATATAATATTAATGTATGGGCAGGATATAGTTTTCTAAGGTGTTAGGAATCTTCAGTTAAAAGAAAAGCTACTTCAGGTTGATAGATTTTCTTTGTTAGATAGACACTAACTTCTGACACTTCTGCCTATTATTATTATTGCTGTTGTCATTGTTATTATTATGTATATGTGAGTTGCAGACTGAACCCAGTGGCTTTGCACTGAGCTACATCCATGGTCCTTTTTTAATTTTCAGAATGGGTCTCACTAAGTTACTAAGTTGCCCAGGCTGGTCTTGAACTTGAGATTCCCTTGTGTCACTGTTCCAGAGTCCTGGGATTCCAAGTGTGCACCATCACACACAGCTTGCCTAATTTTTATTTTGACTTAAAAACAAAGATTAGGTATCATCCTGTTTGCTTGCTTGCTTGCTTGTTTGAATTTCTTCTCGTTACTTGCGGCGTGCCACCATGTCAGCACAACTGCATTGTGAGAAAATATTACGAGACACATCCTGACAGCCCCGTTATGGATGCTGAGTAAGACTAGCATGGATTCAGTGCGTGGTATGTGTCAGTGTTCCGACTACCACCTCCATTTCTCATAACTGGATGGGGCAGGCGCAATTACTATCAACAAATGAAAGAGAAAGTGGAGATACAGAGATGTTACGTAACTTCCCAAGATGGCACAGCTACTAAGTAGCTTTTGGGTTAAAATCTTGTCCCAATCTAGAGCCGACCATGTTAACTAGTCAATAATGTTGTGCCTCAGCCAGGAAGACATTCTGTATATCATGGAGATGCCATGTTGAATGATTTTATTATTTGTAAAATGTACACTTCCTATCCAGCCACTGTTTATCTGGTAATCACTGTATTCTGGAAGGGATAAATTATACTTAAGTTAAAATTTAAGTTGGTAAAGTATTGTGGTTCTTTTCACATTAGAAATAAAAGAATATGGTCTTTTGGTCAGAAAGATTTAATGTGCATTTCAGAATGAATACTCAAGCGGGAGAATACTGACAGTGGGAGAAAGAAAATCATTACAGTAGGGATCTGACTTTTTCTTCAAAATCTTGCCATTCCACTTTATTTTAACATGATTTTTATGATTTATTTTGGTTTTATGGCATTTCACAACTCCTCTACATTTTTTTGTTGCTGTTCAATATGATGTGTGGGAACATGCTTTCTCAGTAATTTTCAGTTACATAATATAGTACAAAGTGATTTTAGAGGTTAACAAGATTTTTATTTCTGTTAGTTTAATGAAAGTATTTAATTTGTCTTATATCCCATTTTATTTCCATGTAACCTTATTAAGAAATATTAGTGAACCAAAAGCACCACATAGTCTCAAACCACATCAAGTAGAAAATTGTTTTCTGCTTTATTTGAACTATTATTAAATCGAAATATGGTCTAGACCATTTAAAAAAATTAAATGGATTAACTTTAAATATTTTACAAATTAATGAGAATGGTGGCACTGAATGTGAGATCATCTTCATTAATCTCTATCTCTGTGCCTCTGTATGAGTTGGCTTTCTAAAATTTTCACCAAATACAGTAGAAAATCAATGTAAAGGAAACAAGGGTTATTCCATTGTTTAAGTTCAGTGTTTGCTGGCTCCACTGCTTCTGGGCCTGTGTCCGGACAGCAGTACGTGGTGGGAGATTGTGGTCCAGGAAAGATGTCACCTCTCAAAGGCCAGCAGGCAAAGAGCTGGACAGGAAAGAACATGGGTCCCAACGTACCCTGAAAGGCACCCCCCCAATGACGTACTTCCACCAAGCGAGGTACTTCCGCCAAGTGAGGTACTTCCGCCAAGTAGGCCCCGCCTCCTAATGGCGGCACTGTTCCTGAATGGTGCCACGGGCTGGCAAGTTTTTAGCCACGGATTTAGGGGATGTTTCAGACCTGAGTCATGACAGCTTCTGTACAGTAATTAAGATTGCAGTCCTTATTGTATTTATTTCCCCAAAATAATAAAATGGTAGTTGAACTTTCATAAGCATCTCCCGCCCTTGCTTTAAGGAACATGAGCAAAGGAGGTATGCTTCATCCAATTTGACGATAAAGATCCTGAGACTGAAAAAACTGCACCTTGGGCTGGGGATATAGCTCAGCAGCACAGCACGTGCCTGGCAAGTGCAAGGTCCTGAGTTCGATTCCCGGTACCAAAAAACAAAAAAACTGCACCTGACCTGGAATTCAAAGAGCAAATTGAGTTTGAACTTGAGTCTACATCTTCTAATTCTAATTTATTTTTATTGTATTCTGCTGTGCTGTGTTGCATGTGGTGATTTATAAGTTTAGTATTTTTTAAATCAGTTTTTGAAATGAGATGAGGAGGAAGGACTGGTGTCCTAGTTGTTTTTCAAATACTACTTAAAACTACTTCTCAGTCCAGCATTATCACTATTTCTTGCTACCAGTGCGTTGCATCACGGGAACGAGCACTAGCGCTCTGCTGTCTAAGCAGCCCGCCGGGATCATAACTCAGCCCCAATAATAAATTAGAGGGACAAAGTTTAAGGAAAGGAAGAACCTTCATTTGTAAAGAGGAAAAGGAGGGAGAAAGGAGAAGATAGATAGGTGCCCTGATAAGAAAGAATCAGGGTAGGGGGCTCCTGAAAGATGGAGGAGCCCTGGGCCCTTTGTTCTCAGCCGTTTTTGGGGAATGTGAGTAAATCACTTCCACCTGGAACTTGCCATAACTAGATTGGCTCTCAGGCACCTCTGCCTAACATCATTTCTTCTGGCAATCTATGTGCAGCTTTTTTTTTTTTTTAAATCTGTTTGTTTACTTGTCCTTGACATACCTTTTCAAGCCTTATCTTTGGGGTGGGCAGCTAGTTGGCAAGGGGGTGTCTTATTCTTGGTGAGCTTAGAGTTAGTAAGGGGGCATGTAGATATCTGCTGTACTCTATAATGACCCTAAAGTGAATAATATAGTGACTCTAGAGTAAATACTCACATAAAGAAGTGTGTATGTTAGTACAAAGGTGTGAGCATATACTGCCTTAAAGTGAATCAGCCTCCCACCCCACCCCGGCTCCCTCTCTATCTTACTAGAGGTGGGGGTGGCTTATCATTTGTGCAATTTGTGCATTTGGCTTTCTCTCTGTGTGCTGCCTGCCAGCCCTTTCTGGTCTCTTGGTGCAAGTCCCAGGGCCATTTGGTGCCTTTATTTTTTTTTAATTTTTATTTTTTTCCTTTTTTTTTAACCCCTGTCTTTGACTTGCTTCCCAGGGAAATCTCTCTAGTAAAGTTTATTTTTAACTCCTTTTAGTCAGGGTTAGCTCAGTGATTATCACAACCTTGTTTAGTCTTTATAATTTGTCCCCTTAAAAACTTGAACATATAAGCTTGTGGCCCTTTTAGCATTCTGCTATTAAACATACTAGAAATTCCAAACACTAGTGAGTCCCATCTTTATTTTTTAGGTAAATTTGGGCAGTGGTGGTCTTTAGAATGTCTGATCATGTGAAATTATTCAACTACCAGCACTTTCTCAGACTTTCTACCACTTATTAAAATTTTCTCTATTTTTCCTCACTCTTCATTCCCACTGAACCCAGTCATAGTTGCTGTTCTAATTTCTAATCCCTGTTATCTTTCTTTTTCCACAACCTGGTTTCTGTGGTTATCTATTTCAAGAGGTAATCAACCATTTATGAATTTTTTCATTGACTTTACCCAATTTTTATTCATTTGCCTGGATGATTTCACCATCTTTGTTTTCATTAAATTGCAAACTAAGGTGGTTTCCAAAGTTCTGTTTCCGGTCCTTGACAGTGAGGTAAGCAGAATACTATCAAAAGGTGGTTGAATCCATAGACAGGAAGTCCTGGAGGGCCTGAAATGTTGACTTGAGGAAATAATGGAAATAAAAAAGAAATATACAAAATAAGTCTGAGATTATGGAGAAATTGCAATAATTATATTGTAATTGTAATTGAAAAGACTGACCATGGGAATGATGGTTAAGGGAGTGTAGAAGACAAAATGTGTGGCTTAGAAAAGGCACAATGTGGACACAACAGGTGTTGGAGAAAATCCTCTATATGGGTATTAAAATCATACACACAAAAATTTTGCCATCAGAAATGTTGGAGATGGTCATTCCAAACCAAGAGCAGAAATCTTCAAGGAATGATAGGATGTAGTAAAGACATCAGGAATAATAATATTTAACAGGAGTACTATGGAGTGGTGACATATGACATAAATTAAAAACGAGTGTGTTTTGAGAAGGAGGAGTAAGAATATTCTGGAAGCGGCATTTAGGAAGAACAAGGAATAAATAGTTCCATGCCTTCAAATCAAGAACTTAATTGAAAGAAAATAGTATCCAGTTTGGAGGGCTGCAGGGTCAAGGGGAGCTGGTTTCTCTCGGAACCAGATGACAGACAAAATAGTCTAGTCTCGGGCATTATTCTCCTTCTCAGCCCTTGCCCCATTGTTTTTGACACATTAAACTCATGATAATAATTGATAACATCTCACTAAGGGCGACGCCTTATGTGTGCGTATACAACAGCTCTTTACGAGCTCACCCTGAGTGCAAGGGTTATTGTCTTCACTGACAGATGAGCATCTGGACTGAGAGCAGAAGTACCAACGCCCCAAACTAGTTCTTACAGGTCCAAATCCAGGAATTTCCACTGTGGCACAGTTACAGAGAAACGCTCCAAATGTATGAAGGATCGCTTCTAAATTTAAAGCACAGCTGGGGGCAGAAGGAGTTCTGCAGTTGTGCCTTGACCTGCTTACCCTGTGTCGATGGGTCTCTGTGAATTTTAAAGTTGGCATGGTGATTACTACTGACACGTTTAATATGTCTGACTGGTGGCCTTAATTCTTAGCCATTTTTGGATCATTTATCTAAATGATTCTTACTAAAAAAATTCATATTTTTGCTATAGATATTTCCCCTTTTCAATATTCTCATTAACTGCCACCTCATACACAAAGATTTTTTCCTCAAATTTACATGTTTCCAATATTTGTAAACCATAATGTTTTTTCTTTAGTTTCTGACATTCTGAAGTTGTACACATTTTTGTTTTCTTTTAATCTACCCTTGTAAGTCGTTCCTTTCATCATTTTAGTTGTTTCATTTGGAATTCATCCAAGTAGCCTACATATCTATGCCACAGGCTTGCCAAAAATTCAACAGAGAATTCCAGGGATAAGCTTCTCTCAAATACTAATACATATAAAATCGGTATTGTTTAAATTTTGAAACTACATTCTTAATTTTTAACCTGTTCTTTGGTAGCTGTATTATATTTTCTGTCACACCACACTTTTCCTAATAATTCATAGCTGTGTCATGTTTTTATTTTCATAATTTTATTTTGCATTTTTCCTCACTGGACTTTTATTCAATGGCTTCTCCTTCTGCATTTAGTGTAGTTGTTGTTACTACTATATGATGTATTCTCTTCCCACATGTAACTCAACTTTATTTGCCTCAGTGACATTATACTATTTCTGGCTATTTTATATCATATACCTACCTGCGAAACAATAACGCAATACACAAATTCCCATCCTTAGCTTTTTATTTCACATTTTCTTTTTTGAAGTCTTGCAATTATTCATTATTTTCTTGAAACCAGCATCCATCTGTTACTTCTCTAAACATTTTTCTATTTCTATTTGTAGCTGTCTCTATGAATTGCATGCTTTTGCACCCAGCTGATTTCTTAAACTGTACAACCTCAGAGAATCTTTCTCTGACCATCTTTTCTAAGTCATCCATGCTCTAACACACCCACCCTTACACACACTCACACACATACACGCAGAGACATACACACACACTTCATATACACACTGCCATTACTCTCTGTCAACTCATACTTTCTAAAACTGCACTCTTTCAATCACGTTTTACTTCCTTGTTCCTTTTCTAGGTTGTGTACCCTGGACTGTAAGCTTGATAAGGGTAAGAAGAAATTATATTCCTTAATGGCTATCCAGCTCCAATCATTACAACTGGAGGCAGTGATTGGAGCTGGATAGCCATTAAGGAATATAAACAATTTTCTAGTTAAAAATTATGTTCCTTTGATAGCCCCATTAACTTAGTTAATAAGTTCTCATATACTTGATCTGCTGATGCATTAACTTGTGGATCATATTTTGAGTAATACATTTTTAAAAAGCAATAGGACTTTAGTAGTCGCAAACTCTAAAAGGTGAGTAAATAAATGACTGAATATTTCCATAGCTGTCTAATTTACAAACACTTTAAAAGGGTGATTTCAGTTTTATCTTGTTATCAAATTGCAGTAACAGAATTATAAATGAAGATTTAGGTTTTATCTTAAATTATCAAATTGCAGTAAAAATAGCTAAAATTGTACATGGACGATAGATGGTAGGCTTAAGAATGTCATTTTATTCCAGGGGATTGACAAGAAAAATACGAATAAAATCAAAACTCGGTGGTTTTAATTCTCTTATTGGGGCGGGCGCTGCAGGAAACCTTTTGATCTGCTGATTGCCCCAGCGCCCAAGAGTCAGCCCCATCCGTTCTAGGAGCGAAATCTCGCCTGCCCTGGCTCCTCTAGTGGTCCTGTCTGCACTCACACCTGCCGAACCACAGGATCTGGCAGAGGAGACAGGGCCACACCTGGAGCTGCATCTGCTCAGGCGCCCAGCACTGGAAACAGCTGTTTACAGCTGTTTGTGTAACGACGATCTGTGTGTCACCACAAACTGCTGTTCATTCCCCTTTAGGCAACTATACGCCTACCTTTCTTAAAAGTCCCTGTGGTTCTAAAGCAGTTTATATGCTTGTGACTCTAGTAATTGTATGATTTCCGCTCCTAGTCTGGAAATACTAAAAGGACATTTCTTTGTAGAACAGTACATAAAGAAAAGAAATGTGCAGAGCACTAACAGTGAAATCTAATGCTTGTACTTTTTTATGTGATAAGAGAGAAACTCTGGACACGGTTGCTTTTTAATTATTTTTTTTACCTGTAAGCAACTGTACACCCATTCAATAAAAGTTATAGTGGTGTCTTTATATAGAGGCTTATTTAAATTAATATATAAAGTAATATGCTTCACAATAAAATGGTTCATATCATACATGGTTTTTTGTTTAATTTTTATGGTGGTAAAATACACGTAACATAGAAATTGCTATCAGAGCTACGCTTAAGGGTACAGTTCAGTGGTATTAAATACATGAAGAATCTGCACATTATGACGATCCATTTTATCACTGTTTTCACTTTGTGAAACCAAAACTTTATACACGTTAAACACTACCTTTCCCTTTCACTTTTTCTAAGCTCTCAGCATCCATCATCCTGTTTTCGCTACATGATATTTTGACTATTCTGAGCACATCATATATATGTTTAGAATTTATCTTTTTGTGACAGCTTACTTCACTTTGCATAATGTCTTTGAGATTTGTTAATGTTGCAGCACATCCTAAAATTACCTTTTTAAGACTAAATAACCTTCCATTGTGTGGATACACCACATTTTTCAATTCTATTCATTCATGGCTGGACACTGGATTATTTTCAGGTTTCAGCTATTGTGAATAATGCTTCTATAAATATGGCCTTCCCAGCGTCTTTTTGAGGTCCTGGTCCTAAGTCTTTCAGTATATAGTCAGAGTGAAATTGAAGGTCTTATGTTAATTCTATCGTTAATCTTTTGAGGAATTCCACATTCTTTACCATAATGATGGTAGCATTTTATATTTCCACCAACAGAATACAAAGGTTCTTATTTTTAGACATACTCTACAGCACTTGTTATTTTCTGTTTGTTTTTTACAGTAGATATCTTAATGAATGTGTGGTACCAGTGGCACCTCGGTTCATGAACGCTTTTGTTGGCAAACTTCTGTTGGTTTGCCAACAGAAGTGTTTGGCAAAATTTTGTTTTTGTTTCAAAACTCTGCATCAGGTGACAAACACAACAGCCATCTTTCCCACACAAACACAAATGAGGCCATCTTTTCCAAAATCATAGAACAAATTAAGTTCATGAACCAAGGCACCACTGTATTATCTCTTTTTCATTTTTCTTTCCCTAATAAATAGTAACATTGACCATCTTTCTCCGTTAAAATTGGAAATTTTTAAATCCTCTTCAGAGAAACATCTATTCAAGTCCTGTGCCCATGGTTAAATCAGGATTTTATTGTTGTCATGTTTTAGCAGTCAGCTACATATTCTGGAATTTAACTCCTTACCAGATACGTGATTTGAAAATATTTTTATGATTTGGCCTGTACCATATATTTACTCATGCATCGATTTTTAAAATTTTCATGAAGTCTAATTTTACCTTTTTTTCTTTTACTGCCAATTCCCTTGTGTCACATCCAAGAAGTTACTATCAAGTACAAGGTCGTGAAACTTTTGTGCTGTTTTCTTCTAAGAGTTCTTTAGTTTTAGCTCTTATATTGTGAATCAATTGTTATATGGCATTAAAAGGACGACTTCATTTCTTTTTTTTTTTTTTTTTTGGTATGAGGAATCAAATTCAGGACCCAGTGCTTGCCAGGCAGGTGCTAACTTCATTTCTTTGTATGAAGATATCCTGTTTTTCTATAACCATTTGTTGAAAAGAATGCTTTTCCCCATTTAATGATCTTCATAATTTTGCAAATATCATACCACATATATATGAAGGTTTATTTCCAGGATTTCGATTCTGTTCTCTTATTCTCTCCGTATGTCATGTGTTTATGCCAGTGTTGCAGTTTTAAACACCAGTTTTGTTATAATTTTGAAATCAGGAAATATGAGTCCCCCAGTTGTTTTTCTTTGCCTATTTTACTCCCAAGAATCAAATTTCAATTTTTTAAGTTTTGTAAATTATTAGCATATGTTTATTGTATATTATGATTATATTCATCCCGGGGAGCGGGTACATGTATATAATATATCTTATTTTATTTTACTTCCCTTTTGAGTAGCATTTACATGTTAACCTCATTGAGTCTTCCAATTTGTGAACATAAGAACATGGCATGTGTTTCCATTTATTTACATCTTTTTCTTTTGCCAGCACTGGAGATTGAACACAGAGGTGCTCTACCACTAAGCTAAGTCCCCAGCCCTTTTTATTTTATTTTGACATTAGGTCCCCTTAAGTTGCCCTGGTTGGCTGTGAACTCGTGATCCTCCTGATGTAGCAGGAGTTATAGGTGCATACCACTGTGCCACCTACTTCTGTCTGCTTTATTTATTCCTTCTTTCTTCCCCTTCCCTCTCTCCTGTCTCTTTGTGCCCCTCACCCCCTCCTTCCCTCTCTCACTCTGTCTTTTCTTTCCTTCCTTCCTTTGTAGTAATAGGGTTTGAAAGGAGACTCTTGCATGTTAGGCAAGGGCTCTACCATTGAGCCTCATCCCCAGACCTTTATATTGTGGATTTTCTGTTTTTCAGTTGAGGTTTTTTTTTTTTTTTTTTTTTTTTAGGTCTTGGTAAATTCTTCAGGCTGGCCCCAAATTTATGATCCTCTTGTCTCAGCTACCTAACACCTGGATTTTTTTCTTTAATTTCTGTAAACAAATATTTTATTTTTTTCATTGTACATGTCTCTCTTTGCCTTGGTAAATGTACTTCATTCCTTTTTGTGCTATGAAAAAAAGTATAGCTTTCATAACTTCTGAGAGAGAGAGAGAGAAAAGGGGGAGGGGGGAGAGGTGAAGATTTTTTTTCAACTTCTTCCACATTACCTCTTTCAGATCCTATGTATTTGATATCATTCTGTGCTTGTCTTTCTGTGCCAGGCTTATTTCACTTAATATAATGATCTCCAGTTTAATCACTGTTGTTGCAGATGGCAGGATTTAATTCTTCTACTTAATGATAGAATACTCTTCCATTATGTACGTGTACTACATTTTCTTTGTCCATTCATTACTTGATTGAAACTTATTTTGTTTCCATTTCTTGGCTGTTACGAATAGTTCTTCAATGAACACAGGAGTGCAAATGTTTCTTGACATACTGATTCCGTTTCCTTTAGCTAGGTGTACAGTAGTGGGTTTGCTGAAACATACGGCAGTTCTAGTTTTAATGTTTTGAGCAACCTCAATACTTTTTTTCAAAATAGCTGTACTAATTTTTGTTTCTCTGAAGTTTGCAAGGTTCCTTTTTCTCCACATCGTCGGCACTATAGTTATTCTTCCTTTGATAACAGAGATTTTTGTTAGTAGGAGGTGATATCTCATTGTGATTTTGACTTGCCTTTCCCTGATGACTGGTGGTGTGGAGCATTCTTCATGTACCTGTTGGCCATTTGAATGACTTTTTTTTTGAGAAATGTCTATTTGGACCTACTGCCTGTTTTTAATCAGGTTGGTTTTTTTTTTTTTGCTGTTGAGTATTTGGAGATCCTTACGTATTATGTATATTAACCCCTTGCCACATATATAATTTGCATATATTTTTCCCATTCTACACGTTTTCTTTGCACTCTTTTGAATGTTACTTTTGCTTTCCAGTAGCTTTTATTTCTTTTTTTGTTTGATATAATCTTACTTTTCTATTTTTGCTTTTGTTTCTTGTGCTTTTGGCATCTTGTCTTAAAGATCCTCATCCATTCTATGTCCTGAAGGTTTCCCCTGTTTTTTTAGTAGTTTCTAAGATTGAGATCTTAAATGTAAGAGTTTAATCCAGTTTGCGTTAATATTTTCAAGAAATAGGGGTCTAATTTCTTTATCTTGCATTTTGATATTCATCTTTCCTATTTACTGAAAAAAATTCTCTACCATATTTTCATTGTGCCTTTGTTGAATGTCGGTTCGCTGTAGGCATGTGAGATTTTTTTAAATCCGCAACTCTCTGTTCTGTTTAATTAGTCTATCTATTTTTATGCCAATAGAATGCTCTTTTGATTCCTAAGCTTTGGAGTGTGATTTGAAGTTAGGTAGTGTAATGCCTCCTCCTTTGTCATTTTAGCTTGGGATGCTTTGGGCTATTTGTGGGGTTTTTTTGTGGTCCATATAAATTTTAGTGTATTTTTTCCAGTTCTGTGAAGAATGCCTTTGATACCTCGATGGGAATCACACTGAATGTGTAAATCGTGTTTTGGTAGTACAGACATTTTAACTATTCATCCTTCTAAACCATAAATATGGTATATCTTTCCACACTTTTGTGTCCAGTTTCTTTCATCAATATTTTATTGTTTTAATTGTAAATATCTTTATCTCTTTGACTAAATTTATTCTTTTGTCTTTAAATATTTTATACTTATTATTAATGAAAATACTTTCTTGATTGCAATTTGTGTTAATTCACTGTCGTCCTGTAGAGTACTACTGAATCTGAACATTGATTTGGTGTCCTGCGACTTTGCTGAATTCATTTATTAGTTCTAATAGTTTCTTTGGCAGAGTTTTGGGGGTTCTCTATGTAACAGATCATACCGTCTTCAAACTGATAATTTGACTTTCCCAATTTGGATATTCATTATTTTTTTCTCCTGCCTGCTCACTATGGCTAAGACTTCCCCAACCATGTTGAATAAAAGCAGTGACTGTGGTTATTTTTGCTTGATGATTACATCGATAAATTAAATGAATCTGGAGGTCCAGTCTGCAAATAGGAAAAAAAATATTTAAGAAAATCATTCCTAAAAATAATTTCTGTCTATTCTGTAGGAAGTGACATGTGTCAACTTTGAGTTATATTTCTTATTTCTAAGGCTGCTGTCTATACTGTTTTGTATTCTCCGTAATTTCATAGTTTTTGAAATATTTAAATTGTTAATACGAACAGTAAGTCTGTAGCACACCAATATAGGGGAACTTTCATTTTTCTTAATTACGTTAGCTGTGAAAATATTACAATCAATTGATTTTGGGATAATTAGAGGCAGGCAGAACACCTCTAGGACTGAAATTGATTACTGTGAGAAACCTTGAATATGAGCCTGGGAAACACACTAACTTTAACAGTTGCTTCTCACCTAGTTTATTTATGTTGCTAAATCAAGGTAAAAGTATGCATTTAATATGTAATTGTACTATATAAAATAATATTGATATCATGTGGCTATATACGGAATATAGACCATCACTCCAGAGAATTTCATATGGGGAAATCATACATGCAGTGTAGATCATATTAGCCATTTTGTGTAATTCAAGAAATCTTAGAAAGACATTGACCTAGAGATGATACAATTTTAAAAAATTTGGGTTTATTCAAGTGGTTTAATCATTCCCTGACTCCTGCGAAAGGAAATTAAAGCAAAACGAATTGAAGAACCATTAAGTTATACTTCAGGAATTTAAAAATCATTTTTCTTTGGTTGGATTAGTCACAAAAGTGTGTAGTAAAGCACAAGATATTTTTATACTCTTTGAAATATGCACTTCCAGAAATTAAAGCAGAAGCCACTTCACAAAACCTGTTAATGCATCTTTATAATTAAAGCCGAGTTCCTTTGTCATTACTGCTCTTTGGGGAAATAGGGTTATATCTATTCTGTATTATGTCAATTTTGTTGTGTATCTGCATAAGCATGTATTGTAGGCTGTGTTAGTAATAACACAGAAACTGTAATATACACAGAAAACTCAGGGGTAATCAAAGACTATTTATGACTTCCAATTTAGATTGTTAGACTATTATGTTTGTAAAATCGAAGTTGATTCTTTTGATTAATGAAAATTGCTGATATATCTGCAGTGATAAAATTTGTAGTATAAAAAATTTGCAAGGAATAATTAATACACTGATAAACACTCCAACAATTTAGTGTTTAGTTCAAGTTTTCAAAACTGCATTTACACATTGGATCACCACCTAAAACAAGATATGGAACATTTATGGAATCCTAGAAAATTGTTCCGTGCTATTTCCAATTAAATCCCATCCTTGTTCTTCCCCTCCTCAACATCGTTAGGTTAAATTCCACTACCGTAGATTAGTTTTGCCTGTTTGGGGGCTTCATACCTATGTTGTAATATTGTGTGCATCTTTGTGTATTTTCGGTCTGCCATCATTCACTCACCATAATGAGTTTGATGACCATATTATTTTGCACAAGCCGTGAACACGTTCTTTTTTACTGCTGTTACAGTATTTCACATAAATGTAGCGCAGTTTATTTGCTAGTTGATGGACATTGGGGTTGCTAACAGCTTTTGGCTGTTGTGAATTAACACAATATGAAAAATCGTAGGGAAGTGTTTTTGTTTTGTTTTGTTTTGTTTTTTTTTTTCTTAATGGGCATATGATTTCATTTCTCTAAACACCAAGAAATAGCGTAGTTGAATCATAGATTAAATTGAAGAAAAACTGCACCAAAGATTTGCAAAGTGATTTGTATAATTTTACTCTACATAAATTGAAATATTTTGCACCTTCACCATACTTTATCACTGTCATTCTTTTGATCGTAGCTATAAAGTGGCTGTAAATGATATATCACTATAAATTGAGTGAGTATTTCCTTATCACTAAGGATATTGAACACATCATGAGTTGATTAGCCATTCGTAAGTCTTCCTTTGTTAAGCATTTATGTAATTCTTTTCAAATATTGTTTTATTTTATTAATTTTTGGATATTTTAAAGTTTATTTTTAGGAGCTATGTAAATACCTGGAATATTAGTACATTGCCAGACATATATTAGAAATATTTTTCAAGTCTTTTTCTTTATATTTACTTTCTTAATGGTATATTTTGATGTAAAACTTTGCACGTTTGATGAGGCATATTTTTGTCAATATATTTTAGAACAAGTGATTTTGGTGTTCTAAAAAAAATCTTTCCTTATCCAAAGACACAAATACATTGTCTTATTTTAGTTCTTTTTTGTGTGTGTGGGTACCGGGGGGTCGACCTCAGGACCTCGCGCGGCAGCAGGCACCCGTGCCGCTGAGCGATATCACCGGCCCCTTTTTCCTATGTGGGTACCAGCAGTCAAACTCAGGCTCTCGCGCTTGCCGGGCAGGCGCTTAAGCCACTGAGCCATCTCACCGGCCCCTTATTTTAGTTCTTGATGAAATCTTTTAATTCTTGCTTTTTGTTTAACTCTATAATCATACTTGAGTTAATTTTTGTACAGGGCGTAAGATTACAGGTTTTATTTTCCGAAGGAAGATTCAGTAACCATTTATTGAAATGACTTTCCTTTGTTCATTGAATTGTCTTGTTACCTATGTATTCTGTCTTCAATCTGCTTGTAAATTTACATCAATACCATAATATCTAGATTAATTTTGCAGTGAAGCTTGAATTTAGGCAATATAATTTGTCCACATTTATTCCATTTACATACTTTGTATTTTCATATAACTTTTAGAGATATTTGTCAATTTCTTTCAATCGTCTTGCAGGAGATTTTGATTTAAGTTGCATTATAAAGCGCTTTAAAGGAAATGGAAATGTTACTGTCTTCAAATCCATTAAGATCTTATACCTGTTAATTTATGTATTTATATCAACTTATATTTAACAACTGCCAATTTTATCTATTTTGTAGGGTATCATAAAATAGAATACATTTTCATGTTAACTATCTCATTAGGCATACCTTTCTTTGTTTCAAAGTGGTAATTGTGAGTTGCATTGGTTTGGGTTCTCTAGAAGCCTAGGGATTATGAAAGAGGATTTATAGAATTGGAGGCACCATAATCCATAAGCGCTGCGTGCACACGGGGGAGGCAGAGGATGTAGTAGCTCCTCAGTCCAAGAGGCTGGAAGCCTCAGAACAACAGAAATCGAGGACGCAGCGCCAGTCCAAAGCTAAAGGCCTGGAAGCTCCCTGGAGAGTCCCTGGTGTGAATCCCTGTTGAAGGGCCGAAAAAGCTGGAATCCATGGTCCGTAAGTGATGGCAGCTGCACAAGACCATCCACTTAAACTGGAGTTTGCAAGCACAGGCTCACTTCCTCCTCCTTCCTCTTTTTCTCTCCATCTAGGCTACAAGCCTATTGGTTAGCACCACCCACAGTTGGAGCCGGTCTCTGCCTTCAGTTTGCCGTCTTACATACTAATCATCCCAGGAACCACCCCCACAGACACACCCAGAAGTGTGCCGTGCCAATCTACTAGGCCTCTTTTACTCTACAAGGGGACAATCAAGATTAATCATCAAAAATATAAAGAATAGAGATTGTTCTGCATCTTGTTCTGTTTCAGTGTTTACAAAAACAGTTTGCACATAGGGTGTACTTAAAAGACAAATTTCCCAGAAAATCATCTGTTAATATTTCATAGCATTAAAGATTCTACAATTAAATACATATAAATATTTCAAATAATAATGGTTTCAAAACTCAAATAAATATAATAAGAAATGAAAGTTTCCAGGTAAACTCAGATTCACAATCTGACCTAAATTAAAAGTTGAAATTCTGGGTTGCAGGAGGATTGCAATTTAGAGCCCAGCCTGGTCAACTAATTGATTTAGCAAGACCTTGTCTAAAAATACAAATAAAATAAAATTTAAAAGTGCTGGGGACATAGCTCAGGAAGACCTTGGATTCAATCACCAGTAAAGAAAAAAATTAAAATAGCAGAACCTTCATAACAATAGATTATACCTGATAGCATTAGGGAAATTTAGAGTATCTGTGATCACAGCACTCTCCAAGAAATAAAAGACTGCACTTTACCCATCCTGGATATGGTGGTGCCTGACGTATTTGTAAAGATATCGATAGATACAGGTTTTTCCAAGCATTTTACGGGACAGTCAGGTTCACTGGAGGAGAAGACACTATTCAGAGTGCCGATCTTACTTTAGAACCTTAAAATATGTGTGTGTACACCTGTGCATGTGTGTGTGTGTGTGTGTGTGTGTGTAATATGAACTAGTGCCGGAAATATGGTGTCACCAGAAAGCTTTAGCTGGGATGGAATATTCTGAACCAGATTCAAAATAATGAGATTTTCTTTTAAACTAGCTAATGAACAGCCACTAGTTGTCCATCTTTTTTGTGTGTGTGTGTACTCATTTTACAGAATTTACTTTAAAAAAGTAGAACAGTGATATAAATAGATAGAGAGAAGCAAGATATACATTTCTGAGTTACACTTTGCAAAAACTTTTTCAGCACATTAAAATATTTAATATGTTAAATGTGCTGCCTAGGACATTTCAAGAACAAAGTTTGTAGAAGACTCTTGCTGTGTAATTGCAAGGCCCTTCCTAAGTAAATTATTTTTGTCGTAAGAAAATTAAACACTTGTTTGTGTTATTAGAAAAAATATTGAATTTTTCTTGCTTGTGAAGTCATTACTAGCAATATATTCAAGCTTACTATTTCCTCCATTGATTTGGATATACATATTCACTGGTATAATGAAATAAAACAAACATCTTCTGAAAGGTCCCTCTTTCCCATGCCAACTCATAAGATTTCTCAGATCTATATCAAGATCTCCTTTGGAATTAGCTTAGGTCTCTTTCTCTCAGTGTTTACTGAGATTCTCATTTAGGTAATTACCATCTTTGAGGTTATAACCTACTCCAGTGATGGCATTACTTTTTCTTCACTAATCTAATAGGAAATGATTGATAAAGGGTATTCCATTTATCTACTCACTTTAGATTAAGAGATGTTTTTGGGGCAGTGAATTTATTTCCAGGCTTCCAACACTTTGACCTTTAATTTGTCAAACTTCAGAGTTTAAGTAAATTAGCTGGATTCTGATAGAATTAATTGAACTCAGAGAAGGCTGCATAAATAGTTTTTCCTATATTTTCTCTTATATTTATGGAAAATCTGAACTATTAGCAATAAGATTCTGAATTACTTAGTTTTCCCCACAGCACCTGTTCTTTGACCCATAAAATCTCTTATTTTTTTTCTATTAACATTTCTCCTGCCCTCCCTTACTTTTATATTCAGTGAATTTCATTGTGCCACACAATTTTTATCCATTCTTCTTTGAATCTTCAACTCCTCTGATCTTTAGGTCTGATCTGCTTCCCCCTAGTGGTAGTGTGTGCAGGGACAGTAAGAATAAAAATGAATATTAGGAAACAGGGAAATAGATAGTTTGCAAATGGAAAGAGGACCAAGAGATGGAGAAGAGAGAAGGATCAATAGGGGGAGGCTATGTAAAAAACAATTACGATGTGTTATATATATATATACAGAGCCAACTCCATGTGATGAATGTAATCATTATGTAATGCAAATATGTGCTAATAAAATTTTTAAAAATTTAAAGTATAATTCAGCCTTTAAGTCCCATAGAAATGTTTTGGCCAGTGTACTCAGAACAGATTCATCTCCGAAGGGTGAATTCCCATGGACATATAATTCAGTGAAATATAATATAAATATCAGAATGTGAGTCTTAAATTCTATAATGATAATCAATTAGTATATAAACATAGGCCTGGGACTCCGAGTTAGTCCAGTACCTCACGGTTGCTCACAGAATCAAAGGGGAGGTTAGTTGAATGATCTGAATGTTGAATGGTACAAGCTCAAATGGCTTGACCATAGTTAGTGTCCACATGCCTGAGAAGCTTGTTCTGCATTTCCTGTTTAGCCAGGCAGTGCTCGGATAGGTGATGTTAAAGTTCGCCTCTTTGCCTCTCAGATTTTGGTGCTTTAATTGGTAAATAATGGAGTTTTCCTATCTTGTTCATTCAACAAAGCATTCAGTTCAGCATATCCTTTCTTTCGTCATAGCATTATATTCCTTTAACCAGTCTTCTCCATCTCTTAAGATTTTTGTAATTTTTTTTGTACTGGGAATTGAACTCAGGACCTTGCACTTGCCAGGCAGGCGCTTGTGCTGCTGAGCTAGTTCCCTGGCCCAAGATTTTTATAATTTAAACCATAAGTTGATAAATGTGTTAGTCTTCCATGGTCAAAGGGATTTCCAGCTTTTTTCAAATTGGAAATTTGCATGAGCCCTATAAGTAGAGGACCACAATGTTGAAATTTATGAATTGGATTTATTATTTATTTCAGAAATAAATTTTCACATTTCAGAGATGACACTTATGTGTGTATATGTAATGATTAGCGGTCTGTCACAGTATATTATTTATTTAATGAAATGCTTATCTTAACAAATTGGGGGCAGAAGTTGGGCCTTGGAGATGACATTTATCCAAATTCTTGCTGTGTTCAGTGCACCTGCAGTGTATATTGCATGATATTCCTATAAAGATAGTAATAGATAGCAATGTTTTAGTTAATCAACTGTTGATTTAAAAATTCACTCCTCATTTTTAAATAATATTAGGCTAAAGCCATAAGCTATAAAATGCTCATCTTAATTATATGGTGGATACCAAAATTATATTAAATACCAGTTTTTACTTAAAGAAAAACCAAATTCCTTTATCTACATGTATATTATCCTTCAAAATAGAATTGCCCAAGGAGGCTTATTCTTTTTTACAATGATGGGGATCGAACCCAGGGCCTTGCACATGCCAGACAAATGCTCTACCACTGTGCTAAGCCCCAGCCCCCTATTCTTTTTTACTTCCCAAATGATATCCCAGCTGGTCAAATGTATTATTTACTTCTTTTCAAACTATGTACAAACAGAATAAAAATGTGTACTATTTTCTCATGCCATAGTAAGCTTCTAACACAAAACACCTTGCCTCGTTTCACGTTTAGCTTGCTCACTAGTGATGATGCTGACAGGTGTTTTAGTCATGCTAAAACTCGTTAGAACCCCAAGTGACCAAAATAGCCACCATCTGAATGCTTCTATATACTATAGCACAGCATCGGAAAATAGTTCTAAAAGAGAACCTTTTGCTCTTTCAGAGCAAATTTTTGTCACCTGTGTCACATCACCTTGGTCTACATATTTGCATTTTGAATATCACTGTTCTCTGCCTTGGGGTGTACGTATTATCAGCAAAACTACACTATTTTGTGTCTAATGGGAGAGAAAATATGTTGCATTACTGGAGAAATCTGTGTGTGTTTCCACCTGCATTGTCCATTTGTAGTGCATGCACTGGGATTAGTTTCTAGACCCAAAAATTACAAGGTTCCAAGGTACACCAGAGATAATTATTGCTTGAGAAGAGGACTTTGGCTTTGTGGAGGATGCTTAGATTAGTCTAAGTTTTCTGAGGAAGCCTGCTTCCTCGTGGTTAGCACTGCTGATTTATCCCTAGAGAGAAGGAAATGGGTGAAGTACTCTGCCATTATGCCTAGTGATTCAGTTTAAACCTAATATACATTCTGTGTAAGGGAGAACAGAAAGAAGATGTGGGGCCAAAATTAAGGTGGAAACAGACTCTACAAAAAATGTTCTGATGTCCTGAAAGGCAAGTGAAAGTAGTAGAAGAACCAAAACTTGAATTGTCAATCTAGTAAGCATGAAATCAAAATGAACATTGTTCGTTCTATCTAAGATTATATGGAAGAGGAAATAATAACACTGCATTTACTTGGTTGTGGTCAGCAGAAAGAACAGTCTTCCAACACATCTATGTCCTCATCCCTGTGGAAAAGGACACTGTAGATACGCTTAGGTGAAGGATCTTGACAAGTGAGAATTGGTCTAGATTATCTGGTGGGACCATTGTAACTAAAAACTGCTTATACGTGAAAGAGGAAGGCAGGTTGAAAGAACTTGACATGAGTGCCACAGAGAAAAAGTACCTGCTGTGAAAGGCTGGGGCTGGCCATTGCCGGAGATGAAGCCGTCTAGCGCCGAGAGCTGAATAGACTGCACTCGCTGGGGAAGGTGAGACCGGTGCTGCCCCAGTGTACTGTGCTACACGGACGTGTGGAAGTAAGAGTTTTTATATGATTTTAAAAAACATAGTTAGTTAAAATTTTTTAATCATTTTGTAGAATGAGTTCATTTGAGAGGACAACTAAATTAGAGAACAATTTGTTTTAGTGTATGTTTTTACATTCATTTAAAAACATAACGGTGGTGAGCTAGATTTTCTCCCTGAAGTTGGATCTTTTATCTTTATTTTAAGGTGAAGCTCTACTTTACGACACTTCTGTAACTTTGTTAAAATGAACCTTTAAAACTGTCTGTGTAATTCCACAGTACTAAAATACTGTTATGTTTAATATTCCTGGAGATAAATGGACCATCTGCTCTGATTTCGAAGCTTGTATTTTTTTTTTCTTATAGAGATCTACATATTCATAGTATTCACTTTAAAAGAACTTGATGGTGATTTTTAATGAGGTGCTTAAAAATATGAGGTGAACATGAACCAGAGAGACTAGAATGATATAAAAATTCTTATAAGGAAATGAAAATTAAGATATAAAAATTATATAAGATATAAAATGGATGTCTACATTAAATATATTGAATGTATCTCAGTTACACATATTTGCCAAATCATAACATAGGTAGGCTACAGAAAACCTAACATTAACTTAAAAATACCTTCCTACCTCCCTACCTGATAGTTATTTAACTATCATCCATTGGCCAGGCATTTAAAAATCACTCTTAGCCAAGGCATTGGCAGTTAGCAACATACTTGGGTCTCCTCTGGGACCCCAGCTGTTGTCGCAGGTGGAAGAGCCAGGAAGGAAGGAGAAGCCCACAGCTTCCACCCCGATAATTCTGTCCACTCTCCCTGTTCAAAGATTACGTCTGCACTTGCTGTCCAGCAGTGTCAAATGGAAGACCACCAGGACATGGCTTTCATTCAGTACTCGCTGTGTTCTGGTCGACATTATTTTATTTGATGCTGTCTAGATTCAAAGGTGATTTATAGTCAGACTTATACACACGCCCAGGGTTAGGAGGTGATACAGAGAAGCAATATCTTTTAATAAGATAAAAATAGTAATTAGTAAAGAGATGACTAATAAATTTGGTTTTCATCTGAGTAACACCCTTTGGTTAGCATAATAGCCTGAATTTGCATATTAGTATTTTCTAAGCAATTATCTGATACAGAAAAGATTGAAACCTGCACAGTAAATACAATGTTAACCCATAGGGGTAGGGTTACAAATAAGAATGATAAAGATTGCAAAGACTTAAGAGCAGTTCTTGAAATAACTGATGAAGACCTGTACAACTGTTCTTCAGAATGATCTTTTTTATATTTGTGCTAACACAGTCATCCTTTAAGTGAAAAATATATTATACATTCTTTTTTTTTTTTTTTTTTTTTTTTTTGTGGGTACCAGGGGGTCGACCTCAGGACCTCGTGCGCCAGGAGGCGCCCGTGCCGCTGAGCGATATCACCGGCCCCTTTTTCGTATGTGGGTTCCGGGAGTCGAACTCGGGCCCTCGCGCTTGCAGGGCAGGCGCTTAAGCCGCTGAGCTATCTCACCGGCCCTATTATACATTCTTTTGGCAAAAATAACCCCAAATCTTTCCCTGAAAGATAATTTACTGTAGTGTATAAGATCATAAATTCTCATGCTAGGGTCCTTGGATTGCAGCATAGGATCCTTCATTTACTACATGTGACACGGAGTTTCTTAACCTATGTCTGCCTCGGTTTAGACTGAGGCATTTATAGAATGAAAGCAAATATCACATCTACTTCCAAGAGCTGTTAGGAGGATTGAATCAGTTAAAACTGTTAAGGCATTTGGAAGAATGCCTGGTACATATAAATTACATGTTTAATGTTAATCAAAGCATTTGATATATATGTACATATAAAAATCTGTAATATTTTATGTACTAAAGAAATTGGTAATATTTAATGAATAACATTTAAATGAATATTTGCATATCTATGCTATGAAATGATATGCACCCATTAATGATGTGAGCTGTGTGTATTGGCATAGAAGCATGTGGATGGTGAATGGAGAGAGAAAAGTGCTCCGATACCAACATGATGGGTCATATGTTTCCATTTTATGTCTAAGCATAGAAAAGCAACTGGAAATATGCAAGCGTGTTTCCATTTAAAATGAAATTTAGCTTTATAATAATTTGCTTGCTTTTACTTTGCAGAACGACACTGAATTACCTTTGTCACCATAAATATATGTAAGCCACAAAGCAATAGTTCTTTTATTTAATAATCAGTTGCGTATTTTTGACTCAGTGGATGGTTGGATGCATTCCTGTGGCTTAGTCACCATGTGAGCTTAGGAGCTAAACCTCTTGGTACTTACCAGATCAATCCCTGACAGCCCCCTTTGCCTGGAGCTGGAGGAGGAGACACCAGCTGCTGCAGGCCAGGCAGGGCCAGGGAACTCAGCTGGATTGGCTGTCATTATTTAGACACCTCTGAACCATGAGCTTTCCAGAACAAAAGGCTGCAGACATAGCTGAGCACTGTCGCCTCAAGACTTGTTACTTGGGAAAGAAAGCTGTTATTCCTTATAAATCACGGGAGTAAGACATGTTTCAAAATTTGGCAATAGAACTAACAAAATTATTTAGCTCTTCAAAAGGCTGCTATGTTACCCAGTCAGCATTGTGATAAATGTACAAGATTCATTCCAATTGTGGTCTAACCTGGTGACATACCTTACTTACGCAGGATTTATGCTGTTTTTATTTGTTAAAATAATGAGTGAATAAAATGTTCTAAATTTCTATAAAAGTTAGTGAAATGTGATTTTTATTTCATGAATTGTAACATTTTAGTGTAATGTTAAACAGCAGAAGTATAGGTTTTATAAGTGTCGAGGTGGTACTTTAAATATTTCAATGAGGTTCTAACAGTTGTGCTTTCAACGGTTTGAGAACGTTTTGTGTATTGGTGAATTTTCTTGTGTGGATAGTTCTTAGGTTTTGTTTGCTTTGGTTTGTTTTGCTTTTTTGGTACAGAGAAACATAATAAAAAGTAAAAAAGGAAAATCAGGTGAAAGATCTTAGGGTTCGTAAAACCTAAGAGCAGATCGCTGAAGGTTTGTGAATATGGAAGCTTGACACACCAGGTATTCTTCAGGAGGCTGTGCGGCAGATACTGTTAGCACTTCTACTGCATCCCTCAGACCCTGTATTTTGAGATGCTCAGGATGTTATCCAGCACTCCTATACTTTCTGTGCCCAGAGCTTTTTCCTGGAATAGGTAAATGGCAGGGAATTAACTCCTGTGTGAATGACTGTTTAAATACCCCAGTTCCCATATGTTTGAATCATAATTCTCTGGAGTGTTTCACCATCTTTTCTAGTTTCCCTGCATGGAATTATACCTAGGTTATCCTCTGCAGTAGCTTACTCTTCACACCTCATTGGCTTCATTTCCTTCCATGGCTCGATTTCCTCTTCCTCATCTTTGCTTCCATACCTGGATCTGGACCCAGTCTCTCCCTGGTCCATCTGGGAATATGACAGAGATAGCAGTGCAGTCCAGGAGATAAGAGGAGGAGGTTATCTTTCTTCATTCAAAATGGCAGTGCTTATCTTGCAAATCCTTAGAATATAAATGTGGACAAAAGTTCTCAAAGAATCATGAAAAATAACTAAATGGATACTGACTCCTATAAAAATGGAAGAGACTGGGACAGCTCCTACAATGGCTATAGCTATTAAGACACAGCTGTACTATCAAGAAAACCACAGCTTAATCGTGGGAGAGAAGTTGAGTATAAAGGTGATTGTAAGATAGAGTAGCTAATATGTAACATTGAGTTTAAGAATTACTCCCACTACATCTTAGACCTTAATGTGACTAGAATTTTTTCTAAAATTAATCTTAATCCAATCCTCCATTGAGAAGCTAATAGACTGCACTTGAGATTATGGGGAAAGAAATGAAAATGCTCATGTTTAAGGAAAAAGATTAACAGAAAGTCACCTGCAATTATTTACTATAATGAAGCAGACAAAAATATTATAATACCATTTAAGGCAAATATTACTGGAATGTCAGTTAACAATTACCAAACGAAGCATAACATTGCTTTTCTCTTATACATACTTGCTTTTCGTCATCTATTTCACGATACAAGATGAAATCATTGAGAGCAGTGTGGGATGAGTATCTCTTTTAATCAAACAGGACATTGTATTTGATGAGATATGAACAACCTCACAACCTGATTCTCTTCCATCCCTTCTGAGTGCGGCGTAGGTCGGAACCTGTGGACAGAGGGACACTGCGTTCCAGTCCCTGGTTTCCTAAACATGTGTAGCTAAGGAAGCCGAGGTTCAGCTATGCAGCTTGCATCCAGAACTAGGGTTTAGAAAGCTCATTATTTCATAGTAATTTTTCAGCGTGTTTTAGTTAGTATTCATTGCAGTCAAAATACAGAAAACTAACTCAAGTAAGATAGGGGAAAAATTGTCTCATGTCACTGAAGTGTTCCTAACCTGCACATATACAAATCCAGGAGCTTAAGTGAAGCAATCAGAACTGAGTCTCACTCTATCCCTTGACGCTGTGTTTGATTTGTGCTTATATAAACTTTCTTCATGTAGCTGTAGACATGCAATATTATTGGTTTCAAAGCTAGTGAAAAGAGGATGAACTGTCCCCAGAGAGTTTCACAAAAGTCCTGCAGTAGGCATCCCTGGTTCCGATGCCTGCTTGCTTCATCTCGTCCTTTAGAAGCTGTTTAGAGCATGTATAATGGTTGGGGGAGAAATCCTCCAAGGATTATCACAGAGTTCTTAAGAGAAGAAAAAGCATGGAAGTCAGTCAGGAAAAAACAAAAATGTTTACTATATTCATCTACCTATGGAGAAGGTTCCAGGCAATACTACAATAAACAAAATTAAAGTGTAAAGATCAGTTGTTAAAAGAAATACAAAAGGTCTTAGTTATCTATGACCCTAGAGCCAGATCAGCTGCACAGTCTGTTGTTAAATAAAGTTTTATTGGAACACAGCCAAGCTTATTTGTTTATATGTTATCACTAGCTGCTTTTGCACTAAACTTTTCCTGGAACAGGCAAATGGCAGGGAAAAACAGAAGTGATTACTACCAACAGAAGCAGCCTACATAGTTACTATTTTTTTTTAATAAAAAGCTTCATGAGCCTTGAAAGAAATTGAAGGGAAAAAGAGTATAAAGAAATAGGTGTACTTTAAAGAGTAAGTTACGTTTGTGCAGACATTAGTTTTTACAAGCCAACATTGTGCTTTTTCGATGCTGTTTAGTAGGGGATTTTTCATTAGTGTGTGTTGATTAAACAGTAATGGGTATCGCTTTGTCATATTCATGCGGTGTATACACACTTGGACCATGTCTGCCTCCCGCTGTATTTCCTTCTGCTTTTGTACCCCTCTTCTGCCCCACCCACTTCCACATATGAAAGAAAACATGAGGAGTTTGTCAGAATTTCTGAGTCTGCCTTATTCCCATTAACCTCATGATTTCCAGTTCCATTCACTTTCGCAAATGCCGCGATTTTGTTCTTTATTGCTGCGCACAACTCGACTCAGTGGATGGTTTTCTTGAGCCACTCACTTCCGTGGTTTAGGAAATCTTGCTGTGGTTGCCTGAGGCTCTGTGGACCAAGAATCTCCAAGATGTTTTGGGTTGTTCTGCATGCACCGATTTTCAAAAAAACCATCATTTTTTTGTCTTGGAATATATCCCTCTTGTTTTGTACTTGCCTTTTGCTGTTTGACTTTTTTCATACTTTTATTTTTGTTAGTCCACGTTTGCAGTACCTAACAACTGTATTCACTGTGGGGAGTTGGTGCATGGACAGAAAACATCTTAATTTTTTCTCATTCCCATCATCTCCCTGCCCTTCTCCTTCCCTGCATCTCTTGCTAATTTTATAGATATTTTCAAACAAATTATCATGGCGCATAACTATACCTCCTTTATTCTTGACATCTGTTCTTCTATCCCATAAACTGAAAATGGAATGTAAATACCACATCATCTCTTTCCCATCCACCTTGCATTTTGCTCAGTTATGGGGCAATTCATAATGACATGATATGACATGATTTTTAAATTATTATTATTTTTTTTTTTGTACTAGAGATTGAACCTAGGACATTTGCACTGGGATACATTCCCAGATCTTTTTTATTTAATTTTTTTTTTTAGACAGGGTCTCCCGAAGTCACTAAGTTGCACAGGCTGAGTTGAAATTGTGGTCCTTCTGCCTCAGCCTCCCGGGTTGCTAGTATGTGCCACCACGACCTGCTGACATGATCTCATATTTGAAGTGGACCCTATTAAATCATCTGTAAGAGAGCTGGGCTTGTATATATTTTTTGTTCCATTATTTCTGAGAGAGCTTTGACAACTTGGCAGTTGGAGAGCTATTGATTTTTTTATTCAGTTTCTAAACTAACCTAAAAGATAGCTTTTAGATGGGGATAATAGTCAGCTTTTCTAGTATCATATTTTTTAATTATTGCTACTTATTTCCCCCCACTAGAAACTATCCTAAGTACAATGGGTATTTTGAAAAGAATGTTTGAGCAATTCTCCATCATTCTTTTTTACATAGGTGAACTTGCAAGGCATTTCTTTGTCATAATATGTTTCTCATGTTTTTTATCAGTAAGGTTGTGTCTATGGCAAAAAATAAATAAATAAATAAAAACTGGTGGCATGGGTTACCCAGTAATATAGAGGAAGGAATTAAGTGGTTAACTGTTTCCTTCATGGTGAAATGGGAGATTTTACAGAATAGATTTATACTGTGAAGGCTGTAGAGTCTTATGTGCATGAACTGAAAAAATGAGCCACTGGAAAGGATAAGAGAAATGTTGGTCCTTCAAATGTTTGTATGAATACCGGAGCCTATTAAATGCTTCCTCAGCTGTTAAAAGAAGTTTCAGCATTGCACTATTAGCTTAACTGACATGACTGATTGATTTAGAGTAATATACTTTTGAAGCAACATAGAATGTTTATATTAAGAACCTTAGCACTTAAAACATTAAATGATTTATTATTGTGTAAGACTGCTGTTCTTAATAGAAGTATAATATAAAACACACACTGTATGTAATTTAAATTTTCTGATAGCTATGTGAAATATTAAAAACTCAAAATAATTGAATGTATTTTATGTAACCCACCATGCCAAAAAATCCTTATTTTAATACTTGGCATCGTAAAACTATTAGAAATGTTCACTAAATTTTTTATTTTATTTTGAGCATTTGTAACCTGGTATGCATTTGAGGTTAATTCTACATCTCAGTCTACATGCAGAATTTTCATGAGAAATACTTTACCTGTATTTCAATTTCATAAAATTTGCAGTAAATAGATCACGTACCCAACTGTTGTAACATACCTAAAATTTTCACAGTGCCTAAACAGAGTAGTAGATTTTTATTTAAATTTAAATTCACTAAAATTAAAAATGAAAACTTGTGTTCTTCCAGCATATGTGCCGTATTTCACGTCCTCAGTAGCCATGTGTGATGTTACGTAATCAGTCATCTAGGTCAAAGTTTTCAAATAGTGGTTACAACTTACTCACTTCTAATAACAGAACATATGAGAAGGAAATCCTACAGTGTGAAAAGTGTAATAAAATGTAAAACAGTGAGTCTGCACCTTAAAAAACTGGCTGTCCCGGTTCTTGGCGGTCTGGAGACAAGGCTCTGGATCTGCCCCAGGCTTTTCCGTGCGGCAGCCCCCACCACGTACGCTTGACAGAGAGCTGCGTTTTTGTTAGCATCTTTCCATCGAAGGAAGTTTTTGCTGAGGTGTCTCTAGTCATCCCTTAATGTCAGAGGCACAGCAGTTCTCCCTCGGGAACCTGGCAGGTCCTCCATCTGAAACTCTGCCTGGCCTGGCTCATTGCCCTTCTGGTAGTGGAGGGCAGGACACCCGAGACTTCTGGCCACATCTAGAACATTCCCCACGGGAGATATGAAGCCCCATTTCCTACCCCTGTTCTGTTCTTCACCCAGACACTGGCTTCGTTAGAGACTGTGGGTCACAGTGAGGCCAGAGTCTGTGGAGAGCAGTCTGCTTACGTCTCCAGTGGACAGGCAGGAAGCCGTGTATGGCCCCCAGATGGACACAGCTTGATGTGTGCTCGGCTTGAATTGGCATTGTATGCACCAAAGTAAGTTTCCTGGGGGATGGTGCATCCATTCTCAGTTCCTGCAGTTTTCTAAAAGTTAAAGGAAACCCAAACGCTCTTCCTGGTTCAATATGGATGAACTGACTCATCTTAAAATAGATCAACCAGACAATTTTATTTCTCCTCCAAAAAGAGCAATTCATTAATCACATGGCACGAATGTCAAGAAACTATTTTTACGTCAGGTTAAAAGGACTTAAAGACCTGACCCATTGTTATAGCAGTTGAGGAACACAGCCAAGAACAGAAGTGATGCCAAGCACATATATTTTTTTAGTTTTAAATGCACTGAGAACTCAGCTAGCGTTCAATAAAAGAAACACGAGTGATTTTCAAGGGGTGAATTGTGTTAGATAAAAGTTTTCTGCTTTAAAAAAAGCATTATCATATGAAGAAGGTGCACGTCATAAATCTTAAATTGGCGTGTTTCCATGACTTCTCCATACTCCTTTCAAGTGTGCGCTCTTAAATGTAGAGGACAGATACTTTGTTACTAGCATGTGAGATTCTGAATATTTCAAGGCACATGTTTACCGTGATTTGTATTCTTAAAAATGTAGAATATGACAATGCATTGTTAAGATCATGGGCCAGTGAGATAGCTCAGTGGCATAAGCGCCTACCTGACAAGTGCGAGGTCCTGAGTTTGAGGGCCGGTACCCACAAAAGAGAAAAAAAAGGAAAAGATCTTAAGTAACTGATGAGAAAGTGTACAAAAGTTTGGAGAGGGAATTATCAGAGAGACATACACTGTCAGTACTTCTTTAGAATAGCAAGGTTCTGTGACTAGGTGTGAAAGGTGGGTATTTAAAAAACCCATGGCAACTTAACCACTGAGAAGTTTTTTTAAAAAAAAATGCTCATTTTGTTATAAAAATGTGGTGTCAGAATTTGAAAGGAGACTTGATTACAAATGAATTGATAGGTTATTTCTGAGTTTTCTTTCACTTCTAGAAGTTTGAAAGTCTCTGAAATATGGGAAAACAGTGAAAACTGAGGGATAACATTCTTGCAATGACCACGATTCTAAGTCAGCGTCTGAACATAAAATTGAAATGTGGTGCTGAGCAACTGTGAAGAACAGTTCACCACGCAAAGATCGGCTTGTAGTATTCCATTCCAAAAACAGATGAAAGAAATGTTTATTTAGCTCTAGGAAGCTGAACCATGTAGTTCTCTCAATTTTATTGACAATTATTTTGTCAAAGGAATGATATCAGTTCACTCCTTTGATCCAAAACAGAGCACATAGAGATTATAGAATTTTTTGGTTTAAAAATGGGAAGAAAGGCAAAGGCTGTTATTTTTATAAAATACTCAAGGATGGTGTAAGGAAAAAAGCATGCATTCATAATGCATTTAGTGGCTATCGAGCTTCGAGGAGCAAATATAGTAAATAAGCTATTTGTTTGGTATTTCTGGTTAAGTATATTATATTTCAGTGCTTACCTGAGTATTTCAGGTGAAATATAACTTTTTACCAGTGGCTAAAATGAGGTCATGTTTGAAATTCCTTCATCCATTAGAAAGTTTAAAAGTTTTTAAAAATTTAAAAAATTTAAATAATTTCAGTCATTCCCTCAGTATCTGTGGTTGATCGGTTCCAGAACAAATAATTCTCAAATCCAAGGATTCTTAATTCCCCTTACATAAAATGCTATATTTACATATAACTAACATTCGCTTTAATATTTTAAATCGTCTGTTGATGACATATAATATCAAATATAATGTAAACGCTAGGTAAATATTGGTCATACGCTTCTTTTTCTTACAGTCAGGCACAGTTGTCAAGCAGCGTTTTATCAATGTAAAATGGAAGGTACAAGGCTTTTTGTGTCTTTTGTGTCCTCTCTAGTTCCAGCCTAGAACACTGCACAGAGCAGGAGCTAATTTTGTGTTTTCTGAAACGTGTTGTTTGTGCAACTATGTCGAAATATTGATTCAGGTAGAAAAAAATTTAAAAGTATAATATAATTTCATAATTATTTGAGATAATTTATTCTAGTAAAAAGACGTCTTCTGATACCAAACCTAAAGGACCTGTCAGGAAGATAAACCCTAATCAGGCAGAGGCCGAACACTGACAAGGAAATGTCCCGGATTTTCTGGGAGTGCAGCCCTGAAGGCGATGCCCGGGCAGTTCTCCCTTAGTTCTCTCCCAGCCCAGCCTTGAAGGGAGAGAGAGTCCACTTGAGGTGGGTGATATGCTGCGGCCTGCAGGGGCGGAAATGAGGAACTAAGTGTAACTCCGGCCTGTGCGGGATTTTGGATGGGATACTGAGGAACGTAAGTGAAGCCCAGTGGCAAGAAGGAAAAAAAATTGCTTGTAACCATGATGATCAGTGGCCTCCTGCAGAGGATGAGAAAGTGGAGCCTTTGTCCATCCTTTTTTCTGTCTCCTCATGCTGACCACATGGCCAACACACAGAGGAGCAGAGCAGAAGAGAAAGGGAGGGAGTAAAAGAGGCGCGAGCCCAGCCGTCTAATCTGCATGGCCCAATGGGAAATGAAAATGTGGTGTTCTTTGCTCCAAAATGATTAAGGCTGTCAGACAGCAATAGAGGGGCATTAAGCCAAGCCGGGGTGCCTTCAGAGTGGGATCTCGTGTGCCGAGACAGTCACACGCCCTCGCGCCCAGTCCCGGGGAGCAGCCTTAGCCTTGGAAAAGTGCCACAGTAATTGCTTTGCCTACTGAAAAGTTTCAGTGGATTAATTACTGTTCTCAATAAATTGCTGTCTCCCATCGCATGACTTCCTGGTGCATTAAAGTGGGAGCGTTTGTCATCAGATCTGCTCAGCCAAGAAAGCCACAGTGTGCTGATTTCCAGCTAAAGACCCAAGGCAGGACAAGCTTCAGAGAGTTGCTCCCTCTTGGTCCATTAAAGGAGCATGTGCTGATGAGAGAGAGGGAGGGAGGGAGGGAGGGGCAGGGGGAATTTTCATCCATGACTTAGCTTGGGAATATCCTCCTTCCCTTGCAGTTCCTTTTTAGGTTGCTTCTGAAGCTATAGAAGCAGGAAGGATAAATTAGTCAAACTTGACTACATTCTATGACTGCATAATAGGAAACAGATGAGACAGGAAGATATTTGGATAAAAATAATCTTTTAATAATGCCAACCTGCAGCAGATCCAGGTGAGTGTCCCTGTTAAAATGCATATGCAAAGAAGATAAGGCATTGTTAGTCATTTTACATTTATATTATTTGATTTTCATAGCAGCTGTTGAACTTAGGTGTTGTCATTCTATGTTAAACATACTTTTTTCCCCCACTAAATAAGGAAGTTGTTTTCCAGACAGAGTAAGCGTCATATTCAGGGTTATGAGTTTGGCCTCAGCCCACTGGTGGCCAGTGTGTCCATCGGCTCTTGCCAAACTCATAATGTATAACAAACACATACCCAGAAGCTTGGGATGAGAACTGTCACTGCTTCGCTCACCTGGCTTTAGATGATGCTGACCTTCAGATCTTGCCTGTGCCCAGCTAGGCCATCCTTCTTCCTTTTTTGGGCCATTTGGGTTTGACTTCAGGCTACAACTTTAGTTCATAGATGCTTTGTCTGTTCTTGCTTCCGTGGAATTGTTTTCTCACGGCAGTTGACGGATGTATAAGAAGGCAGGCGTTGATGCAGGAGCACATCCTAAAGTGCAATTTTTTTCCAAAACAAGTTACACAGTTGGCCAGATTTGTCAGAAATGGGCTTCTGAAAGATTGGTCTCTTTAATCATTTTTAATATTTCCAAGCATTGGTTCAACGTCCAGTGGTGGATGGTTATAGGAGACTGTAGCCTGAGTAGTGTTATTAATAAAAATAAGAATTTGAGTTAGATGTGAATCTAGAGTTAGTTTTAAAAATTATTTCCATATCCAGTTATTTGACCACTAAGCATGTGTACATGCTTCTGATTCAGTCTGCGTTTAAAGATTGTAATTCTTCAATAAAAATGAGGTGTTTTCACTCTTATAGAAGAAATCATGTTTCTTATAATCATATGAGTCATCAATTAATCACCATGACCAATATAGTTAGAAAATATTGAAGCCAGCTAGCATATAATTAGTCAGAAATTTGTAGGTAATATAAAAGAAAACCGTATGGTGCTAGAAAAAGGATTGTTTTTCTGTTGAAGATGAATCATATTCTCTCTGTATGTGCTTTCGATCAATCGTGAGGATGAGGATTTTTAAAAATCTAGTTTCAGAACAGCCATTTTCTGAAGAGCCACACACACACATATATACATAATTTGTCATCAATATTAGTCTCACTAGAATAAATTCTTAGTTGTCTACGTTCTCCAATTTGGAGGTGGAGCTACCATTTGGAATTGATGCAGGACGTTTCTATTCAGTGATACCCTACCTAGAAGTTAGGAATTATACCACTACACCTCTGTGTCCTTCTAGTTTTGAGACAGTTTCCATTTGCTGATTACCAAAGGAGAACTACAGATTTCTACATAGAGGAAGTCTTTGAAATACAGTGGATAAAATGAACTATTGTACCTCAACACCGTCAGTGGCCTTAAGACCTTTGTACAAAATCTAATGATTCACTCTGTAAGAAGATGAGGTGCTGGGGGTGTATACCTTGGTTACCAGAAAGAAGTTTCTGTGGAGGAAGAAAAGATAACTCTTCAAAGTTTTATATTCAGGCTTGGATCAGTGCTGAGAGTGTGGCTGGTGGTGGAGACACTGGAATTCCACCTTCACCTCTGTGTAGCGAACATCTTGGAAAGACGGATGGACTCTCCACAGCTGACAGAACTGCCTAGTCTAGGCAAGAACTAGATAGGATTTCCAATTCTAATAGTCACTAGGTAAGTGGATCTGATGAGTATTTTAATATTCCTGAGATTTTTTTAAAAGAAAAATTATCTCAGATTTATTAAATCTCACTTCAACAGGAGAGATGTCATTAGCATCTTATGTTGAAACAGTATTTCCTTGTCAAAGGGAAGCAAAGGAAATTATTATTTTTGCAGTGATATTAAACATTTGTTCAGCTCTATGATGGATTAAATATATCTAAGGGTAAAGGCACAGCAATCCACAAAGCCTGGTTGGATTGCACACTGCCTTCTTAACCCTCTCAGTATAATTAGAGCTTTTGATGCCCTTTCTTAAACAATTGCTTGTATTTTATTGCTTTTCTATGCCACTTTTACTACATTGGTCCAGATGCTCATTACTTCCCAGTGAATTATGATAATTACTTCCATTAATTCTGATTCGTGCTCCAGCCCTCTTTAATTGATTCCCCATCGTGCCCCAGTGGTAGCCTTTACAAGGCAGATGTCCTCTCTGCTTCAGTCCTTTGAGGACAGGTCCACGGCTCATGGGAGGCCTCTCAGTCCTGAGCATCGCATGTGAAGCTCCTTGTGATCGGATTCCCACTCACCTTCCTGGTCTTGTCCTCCACCTTCCTGTTCTTCAACTACACGCAGACGTAACCATGGGATCCTTCTACCCTTCTGAGCTGTGGAGCGTACCAATCCCCCTCTCTGGGACGCTCTCACTTCCATCCTCTCTCAACCATTCATTAACATTTTTATACTGAGGGTCAGTTTGAATACTCCCTCTACTATGCCTGAATGTGTCCCATCAAAATTTCTTTGTTGAAACTTAGTCACCTCCGTGTTAGTACTGGGGTTAGACCTTCAGGAGGAGGTTAGCTCATGAGGGTATGGGCTGGTGGTGCAGCACAGTGGTAGAATGCTTGGCTAGCATGCACACGGCCCTAGTTTCAATGCCCTCAACCACGCAAAAACAAACTAAAGTTTTTAAGAAAAATATGAGGGGAGATCCCTACTCATGGGATGAAGGAGGTGCAAGGGAATTGCCCATCCCTTGGTCCCTTCTGCCCTGTGGTGACAGAGCAAGTAGTGCCATCTATGTAGAAGAGAGGGCGCCTGCTTCAGTCCCTGCATCCACTTCTACCCTGATTGTGGAGCTCCCAGCATCCAGAACTGTGAGAAATGCACTTCTGTTATGATAAATTACCCAGACTCGGCTCTCTCCTGGCAGCACAAGCAGACTAGGACACCAGCTCTCAGCTCCCTCCCCCAGCCCAGTCCCTTCTCTCCATTTCCCTCCCAGAGCATGCACCCGGTGCCACTTGGAATTATTTATTTCATAAGGTGCAGTCTCCATTTGATTGTGCATACACTGAGTTAGAGAATTGGGCCACGTTTTTATTGCCTCAGATTTTTATTTAAAATATGTCCTGAAGTAGTTATTCCATGTGTGTTTGTGAGTGAGTGGCATTACTGACCATGTCCTGTAGAATAAGCATATAAAATAAAGGAGAAATAATCTGGGGGTAAAAATGGCTGATATGATAATGCTGGCAAAAGGAGATTGAAAACAAGAAAGGAGATAGCTGAGATTGGAAATACTCACCTATAATTTCAGTACTTTGGGAAGCTGAAGCAGGAAAGTCACAAGTTTGAGTCCAGCCTAGACAATTTAATGACTTATTGAGACCTTGTCAGGAAATTTAAGAAAGTAAAAATAAAAGACCTATGGATGTAGCTCAGTGGAAAAATCCTGGGTTCAAGCTCTAGTGCTGCAAAGGAAGGAAGGAAGGGAGGGAGAGAGGGAGGGAGGAAGGGAGAGGGGAGGGGAGGGGAAGGAAGGAAAGGAAGGAAAGGAAGGGAAGGAAGGGAAAGGAAGGGACAAGAGATGGAGTGAAGGTTTGATTCTGGTGGCAGGAGGGAAGGGAGGGGAGTAGCCCCAGAACACAAGGTTAAATGAAGCAGATGGGGTAGTTGAAAACCCTTGCCAGGGAAGAGGAAGGGGAAAATGTGTAATATTTGAAAAACAGTGCAAAGAGATGTGGAAAGAACAAGAAATTTTAGACTGTATATTTTGAATACATGGTGGTTCTGGCAGGAGGATATAAATAAAATCACAAGCACAGGTCCTGAGATTAAAAGTGACTTCACTGAAGGTAGTACTGGACTACTGGACGTTATCACCCTGTAAACGGAATGGTAGGGAAACCTTACTGCAAAGGGTTGAGAGAAATATGGTATCACTACAGGCAACTTGGAGCTATAAGGAAAATGCATTTCCCTTTTACAATAATATCTGAAATCTGATTCAAATTGCAGAATTATGAAAAAATGGAATAAGAAAACAGCAGATTGCATTAACTGTCTAGCATAGTCTCCTACTGATAAGCAGGACAAGGGATCAAGCTTTTCCTCCTGGGCACGAGGCTAAAGGGGAATGGGAATGTGAAAGAGGATGCATGTAAGGTACCAGGGTGCCAGGAGCCGCCTTCCCTAGGTCACTAGGGTGCCTTTCTCCTCTGTAGCACTTTAGAGTCAACTTGAGGTGCTACTTAGAAGAGGAAAAAGGAACAAATTAGGCTCACTCTGAGTGCAACCTTCCCCCTGAGCTGCGGTTAAAGATTCATTGCTAACTTCGCTGGATTTCTCTGGAAGGAGTTTTATTGCCCTGATGATGGGGCTGATGGAATAGGCAGAGGGGTTCATTTTTTGGAAAGCACATAAGACTAGTTTTAATTCTTCACATTCACCTATTTTCTTCCACTTTTCATTTTTTTATTAGTGCATGTTTGCAGTCCGGAATGATTACACACATTCTTCATGGGGAGTCGGTGCATACTCATAACTCATCTCATTTCTTCTACCTCCTTCCTTTCCTTCTCCCCTCTCTCTGTCTTTTGGTCCCTTTATCTTTTGCCAAAGCTCTATTTTTGCATAACGTAATTCCCAGTCTCTCACCTTATTCTATATTCTCTCACTAGAAGGGTTTTTGTCATGGCTTTAACTTTTTAAATGTATCAATCAATAAGCAAGATAATTCATTTTAAAAATTGATCTGTGTTGGTCATAAATGTCACATCATTTACAAGTGTATTTTAAAGACTAATCTGAACTGTGGGTCATCCAGTTATGACTGGCGGGTGAGTCAGCAATTGAAAGCTGGTCACTGTTATTGCTCTTGCAGTAAAGTCATTTTGCACATGATAGATAGTCTGTATCCTATAAAATAGTTACTATGTGCTGTATGAATATATCTGGAAATGTCCAGTTTAATGGATTCTATTGGAAAAAATGTCCCAAGATGCATGTCCACGCCTAAAATCATGTCACATTACAAAGATAAGGGTGCCAGCTACTAGAGGCTCACTGAAATGTCAGCAACTGCACTTCGGCTGTTCATATACTTTTTCTCATATATCTCACAACAACTCTCCAAGCGGGGTTGCTTATTCCTACTTGTCTGAAGAGGAAGCTGAAGTTAGAGAAGACACAGATTTTATTCCTAAATATATAGAAAGTGGCAGAAAAAGATTCAAATCTTCACATTTAGCCTGACCTGTTACCTGACATGCTACACTGGAAAAGCATACGCCAGTGCGTGAGGTGATTACTTGATGTTTGCCCAGAAAACTCTGTAGAAAAAGTGCTTTTATACTGTGGATCTGGGTGCTGGACTGCTTGATGCTTCTGCAGGCAAAAACTGCTGTGGTTCCTTCTGCAAAGGGCTTTTCCTCCCGGCTCCTTCCCTAGTACCCTGCTGGTGCTCAAGATGAGAAAGGTCCAGTCCAGAACCCCTCACACTAAGAAATTACAAGACTTCTCTTCCATTTTGGTATAAACGAGAAGGTAGTGAACTTAAAATTTTAGCAATAGATAATACTTCATCTAAAATTATTATTTAACTTGTAGTATAACTATTCTATATTCTCTGATATGGAATATACAACTGGAAAGAATTTAAAATTCTTCTGACCCAAATTTTGTTTAAAATTTTATTGAACTAAAAGGTGCAATCAAAACATTCATCATTAGTTAGTTAGGATGTTTGAAAATGTGTGTATTGTGGGAGAATTTAAAAGAAGTGATTTGGGGAAGATATACACAAAGTGGTATTTAAGGCAAAACATAGTGACAGTGTCACTAAAATTTATATGATTTCGTGAGGATGAAACTGTAAGCTAGTCAGTCCAGGAACCAGGTATTTTTTGTTATTATTTTTGCCCAGCATATGAAATGTATTCAATAAGGATCTGCCATGTTAATCAGCATGCTCCGAAAGAGCATATAGGAAATTGAAAGCCATCTAATGAAAAGCACAGTGAATCTGAGGAAAATTGGCAACATACTGTGTAGAAGAGGTTTGATTAGGATAAAATGAAGGTGATAGAAGCTGATTGTTTGAACTTTAAGACTTCTGTTCTAATTTAAATTCCAGTATTTGAAAAATAAGATACTGTGTTCCTCCCATGTCTACTCTCCAATTGCATCACTCTTAGGTCCAGATTTCAGGATGAGAGCGATTCGGTGTCCACTGATCCCTATGGGCAGGAAGAAACAGGTACGCTGGCCATCCTTTCTGCCTGCTGGTCCTGTCCCTTCTGTAGGCAGTGAACGTCCACGGCCTGGGGGTCCATGGTTTCTGCCTCCCACCACCATCACTCAGGGTTTCTCCCATCTCACTCTGATGTAAGGAATCACTGATTTTTGTTGATTCTATTTTGTGAGGGAAGATTATTTTCCATGTTAACTGTGCTATAGTAAGAAGTGGAATGTACTGGATGTTATTCGTATAGTAAATATTAATATTACACTTGATCACTAATTTATTTTAAAGCCTATAGTCTGATTAATTAATGAAAGTGATTCAGGATTAAACTTAAAAAATTTAAACTTTTGCATGAGCAAATTTTAGGCTCCAAAAAAGATTTCATCTTCAATTATTTACTACTTTTGACACAGCAATTTATCTTTTAGTTCCAAGCAAATTCTCTATTTTTTTGTGCTTTTAATCTCTTATTAATTTTTGTTTGTTATAAAATCCATAACTAATGACTCTATCATTGTGAATATTTCAAATTCCTAGGACTATTTTCTTCAGAATATTTTTCAGTGAAATACTAATTTCATACCCATAAGAACCTCTCTTTTCTACCTCCTGAGGAAGTGATTTATTATCTTCTTATTATCTAATTTATTACCTATAAATTTCAAGTTGCGCATGTAAGTGATATGTAATTTAGTGATTTATAATGTTTACAATTATTTCATTGTTCAATTTCATAATGTCTAAATGTGTATAATTCTTCTTTAGAAGTCCCTGTGGAAATAGTACTCTCTTTCTAGAGAAATGTCCGTTCAAGTCTTGTCAAGTCTTTAAGTAAGATTGTTTTCTCTGTTGAGTTCTAGAAATTCTTCAGATATTCTGGACAGTTATCGTTCATTGGATGAATGGTTTGCAAATGTATCCTCCTTTCTGCAAGTTGTTTCTTCACTTTGTTTATTCTTTTGCCATGCAGAAACTTCAAGTTTGACATTATCCCATTTGCCTATTTTTGTGCTTTCTTTCCTACAGTTTGGGTCTTATCTAAAAAACCATTCCTAAATCAATATGTTCAAATGCTTCCCCTACATTTTCTTCTCGTGGTCTCATAGTTTTAAAGATTACATCTAAGTCTTTGGTGCAGTTTGAGTTGCTTTATGTATACGGTGACAGAGTGGTGTCTAGCTTTATTCCTCTGTATGGAAATACAGTTTTCCCAGCACCATTCGGTGAAAAGACTGCCGATTCCCCGCTGCATATTTTGGCACCTTTTTTGAAGATCAACTGGCTGTGAATGCATGGATTTATTTCTGATTCTCTATTCTGATCCATTGGTCTCTGTTGGTTTTCATGCTAATACTGTGCTGTTTTGATTACTGTAAATTTGTAGGGTATTTTGAGACCGGGTGTTGTGATACTTCTTGTTTTATTCTTTTTGGTGACAATTGTTTTGGATATTCAGACTATTTGTCCTCTCGTATTTATTGCAACGCTATTCACTGTGATCAAGATACGGAGTCAACCAAGATGTCCATCAGTACATGAATGGATGAAAACAATATGGTGTGTAACACAGTGGGATTTTTTTCAGCTGTAAAACTAATGAAATTTTATCATTTGTGGCAACGTGAATGGAAGTGAAGATCATTATGTAAAGTGAAATAAGCAAAACACAAAAAGACAAGTACTGTGTGTGTTTACTCTTACGTAGCTTTTTTTTTTTTTTGTGGGCACCGGGGGTCGACCTCAGGACCTCGTGTGCCAGCAGGCACCCGTGCCGCTGAGCGATATCACTGGCTCTTTCTTCGTATGTGGGTTCCGGGAGTCGAACTCAGGACCTCGTGCTTGCCGGGCAGGTGCTTGTGCCGCTGAGCTGTCTCACCGGCCCCTTACGTAGCATTTTTAAAAAGTTGATATAGAAATAGAAAAGCAGTGGTCACTAGAAGCTGGGAAGTATGGGGCAGAGAGAGGCTGATAACAGGTGTGAAAATTCAGGTCGGTAGGAACAAGGTTTAGTGATCTACAGCACAACAAAATGACTAGTTTTCCAAAATTTACATATCTCATAAAGATGTAAGAGACAGATGTGAAGGTTCCTCACACAAACAAATGCTAAATGGTTAAGGACATGGAGATATTAATTAACCTGAAATAAATACAAAAAGAAATAATACCTGACTCTAAAACTACAATATTTTCTTATGGTTCCTTTGTAAATTTATCAAGATTTAAGGGAACTACAAAGATTTCTTTTATTGTAACTGTTTTGTATAATATGAACTTGTCCTTCTGAAATTAAATAAATGGGCTATGGTAGTGCATATCCTTGTTGTCTTGATTATTTTTTCTTTAAATTGTCTTTTCATTCTGAATTGCTTGCTTCATCAAAATTACAGACTCTCAGTTCCAATTACAAAAGACAAATTATACCAATTTTCAATTGGGAACAAGTTGTAGAGTTTAAGAAAATGAAATACATTAATTGTTAAGTTCTTTGTTTATTACGGCTTTAATTCTTAGTCACCGGGTGTGGTGTATGCCTGTTGATCCCAGCACTCAGGAGGCTGAGGCAAGAGGGTTGCCATGAGGTCAAGGCCACTCTGGGCTCCATAGTGGGTTAAAGGCCAGCCTGAACTGCATAGCGAGTCCCTGTCTCCAAAAAAAAAAAAAAAAAAAAAAGAAAAGAGTTCTTAGTGGTCAGCAATATTGGTTACAACAAAAATATAATAAGTGAGTTATAGTTTACTAATTCACAACCAGAAGCAAGGGGAAGCACAAAACCGCTCATTGATAATGTCACCAGAAGCTTAGCAATCAGCTTCTGTATATTCAAGGCTCCTCTTTCTTAAGTTATTTTTTTTTTTAGTGAAGTTCTTTTTTCTTACTGGTCAGCTTATGTCAGTCTTTTTGTGTCAACTCACAATGTCCTCCTGTCTGTGTCTCTTTTTATCTCTCCATCCATCCAGTCTTTCAATGCATGCACACACGTGAGGCAGCCCAGTTATTCCTCTCCTCAACATAATAAGCAGTAACCACTCTCAGTTTCCTCCTTCTGCAGTGTGCTGATGAGATGCGCGTTCAAGGTGGTCTTCCTGATAGGAATTTTCTTGCATCCATCACAGGTTTTTGAGTGACTGTGAAGTAACTTACTAAGGTTGTGTCTCTGCCATCGAATTTTTTTATTGAATCAGTGACAAGCGCCAACTATGCTATTGCCATCACACTTTCCCGGGACCATCTGTTTTCAAGAACTTTTATCTCCACCAGTTAAGATCCTGACCTTCCTTCTGTGTACTTGAAAGAAGGTGCTATTCGCTCAGTAAGGCAGATAGTTACCTGAATTGGTAAAATCGTGCAGTGAAACTGAAATTCTGTTATCGCAGCTTTATCCTGAAACTTCTGAAATGACTTGCGCCTGACTTAGAAAATCACCCATTGCGGTAGTCTGTAACTTTGTGTTCCCAGAATGGTCTGCCCTTAGACTGCCCCTTCTGTTACACGGACAGCACCCTCCACACGCTGGCTACACAGGATTTCAGCAAGTTTCCAATGAAATGATCGCATTCCACCTTTCAACATATTTACCAATTTCCTCCTTACTCTAGGAATGACTAATTCAAAAATTTATAATATATAAATCATTATATGTTACATACAATATATAAACATAATATATAGTAATACGTAATGAATTTTTGTTCATCAAGTATTGATTGATGATACATTACTTCACATCTGAATATATGTGGAACACATCAACGAGAACTAATTAGCCCCCATGCTCAAAGGGATTCTGCTGCTAAATAAAACATAATGTACTGAGAACCATTTATCTAACTAACCCCTTAAAAAAATCTTTTGATGATAAGTATCAGTAGAGTAATAAAGTGAAATGAACAGCAGATAAGTTGTTGTAAAAACTGAAGTGCCAACCCTTTCCCAATCTTTTTTCCTTGCCTCATAATGTTCTAGGTGCATAGAACCAACAGAGCTCTTCATTGCTTTTATTGAAAGGCAGCTGTGCTTGCCTGGGGAAAAGGTGGCCTCAGCTGGACCACAGGTTTATTCTCAGTGCTGGGGAGACTCCTTGATGGACTTAAAAGTCCCTAGGGACTGAAACATAAATAAAACAAAGAGACCGGAAGAATATAATCGATAATTTACATCTCTGTTGTAAATGTGGATCACAGTTTCGTACACGTGCATCTTCTAGTGAAGAGTCACTGACTCTATTCATTGAGGACAGAAACGAGTGTGAGGAATCATCTATGCATGAGGGTGATATATAATTTTTTAACTTTTTAGTTTTTCCTGATAGAAATGAGTAAGATTGATTATATATGAAATGTGGGTATAATTTATTTAAAATAGGATCTGTTTGAATTTGATAGTATAATTATACAAATGTTAGCACAATAAGTGCATGGATTAACATAGTTCCATTTTTGTTTTCATGAAAAGGACCTTCTGACTCTAAGGATAAGAAAATATGCACCCATGAGAAGTACAGATTGTACTATTTGGAACATTGAAATGAGCCCTCCTGAGAGTTGATTTTGTGAATGACTTGGGTACTTACACACAAATGGGACAAGGTGCATCTCTCAAAAAGCATTTCCAGGGACTCAGTGTGCGGTGCACTGCAGCCGAACTATGCCTGTCTTGTCGTACTCTTGCCTGTTTGTTGCTGACTGAATGAAAGTGGAATGTGTGCTTCTGTATTTCTGAGCTCCAGCTGTTACAGGCCCATCTTACATCTTGGTCTTTTAACACTGTAAGGAAATGGCAGCTAGTTATTGCAGGAAAAATTGGTGGTTTTCTGGGAATCTTAGTCTCTTTGCTTATCTTATATCTATCACATTTATTTGGGAAGAACTAGTTAATTGAGGGCTAATATTAACATTTCATATCTGTAATATGTGTCACTTTCTGAGTGTACTATATATTTAGATATCTCAGTATTTGAACATTTAAATTAGATACTTAAAACTCATTCAAATGATAATTTGGTGCCCTCTGAGAAAATGAGATTTCTCCTGCAAATCTAAGTATCCTGTTTCAAAAAATTTCAAATTCTATGATTTTGCACATGTCAAATAATTCCTAGTCCCTACTTCTGTCCTATGAAGGGATTGATATGCGTCTCTTATTTAAAAATAGTATGGGGCCGGTGAGATGGCTCAGCGGTGTAAGCCCCTGCCTCGCAACTGCGAGGGCCTGAATTTGACTCCTGGAACCCACATACGAAAAAAGGGCCAGTGATATGGCTCAGCAGCACGGGCGCCTGCTGGCGTGCGAGGTCCTGAGGTCGACCCCCAGTACCCACACACACAAAAAAATAGTATGAATGGTATTTGTTAAAATTCATTTTAAAATGCTGTTGTTCATCATTTTTTATTATTGTAAAAATTACTTTTTCCATTCTTATAATATTAGCGATATGTAGCCACAACTGGAAGAAATGGCCCAATAATTTACGTAGTCAAATGAAAAAGCAAAATCATTCCAGTAATGACTTATTAATCTTTTGATAGCAAGGAAATATCCAACATAGAAACAGAGACAAGCAGAACACACACCTGGTGGTATGATTAGCATGCTGACGCCCAAGAAAGTTATGGAAGTTAATAATGAGACACAGCGTCACAGGACATGGTAAGACGAGCTGCATCACGCTTAGAACCTTTCACAGCAAGCTCTGGGTAACAGGGACAGATGGATTCTTCATAGCAAAACAGCCAGGGGACAAATATCTTACATGTATGAAATTAAGAAAAAGGGGAAAATTGTTTATCTTTGGAACACTTGGTATCATACAAAACTTTCAGCCCGTGTTTCTCAGAAATTGTCCAATTTTGTCTTCACTTTTCATGTCTTCTTGTAGAATGCTGACTTTCTGCTAGTAGATACGACAGAGTTTCAAACAAAACATTCACAATGGAAGGTGAGAAACATGGTTATTTTCCTATTCAGATTTTTCTTTATCTTGTTAAGAAAGAAAACAACAGAATAAGGACTTTTCCTATTCTCAAAGCAGACATATTCTTTTGTATTTATTATATAAAATATGTGCAGAATACGAACACTGAGCTTAACATCATTAACTGTAGAGATAGGAACGGCTCGTTAAGTGGTGGGACAGGTTTGGCCCCTCTCTGCGTCTCTGCATCTCTGCATCTCTGTCTCCGTCTCCATCTCTGTCTCTAACTCTCTGTGTCTCTCTGTCTTTCTCTTTCTCTCTCTTTCAGTCTCTCTCTGTCTCTGTCTCCTTCTGTTGCTCATCAGAAACCAACAAAAAGTACAAAGTTCCCTGAGGAACATTTCAAGCATTTGTAAAAATCTTTACAAGCATCTGTCTCCTTCTCCCTACTGAAATAATCGTACAGAGGCAGTGGGAGAAAACACACACCACCTACAGTTACCTTTCACCACCATCAGAGCCTGGCCCTTGCTTTCCTGATGTAATAAGATGAGACTTTTTACTTAGGTGCAACTCTGCTGTTCTTTGAGCTGAAGAAATTTCCTATTTTGTGTTCTGAAGCAGAGGCATGGCTGCGAGAAGTAGGGGGAACTTTGTATTTCTGTGGTGCCATTAAGAATACACATGAGGAGCTCCTAGATATCTAGGAAACATCGACCCATTTCAGAAAGATTTGGTTCAAGTTTTAGCAATCACAAGTCACCTGAATCATTTATTCTTAGATGGATTACCCCATTCGATGTGGACATACACAGCTTTATTCCCATCAGAATATTAAAGCTCATTTTCTTCTGGTAATGGCTACATCTTCCTAAAGAAAAGAGCAGCATTAGGAAGGAGGTGAGGGGGGTGGGAGTGTTGCACAGACAATATCACCATGGCATAAATCTTGAGAAAGTATTGTATGCTTGGATTGATTCCATCTTAAGACATAGCTTTAGGAAACAATTCCTGTATAGAGATCTTCTCGTTCTGTAGTACAGGATTACTGAGAAATGGTGAAACAATTAATTGCACATGAAATGCCTCTACAGTTGTGTTTTGGAAAACGCTCCCTCTCATACAACCTTTTCTAGAAATCTTGTGCCTTGGTGGCTTCTTCCCTACTTTAATGAAGCAAAACACAATGTTGCTTCTAAAGAATATAAATAAATGCAATGAAAGTGGAAATTTAATATGAGGAATAATTACTCTTTGAGAAACAGTCATTCATTTTTTTTAACAAAATAATACGGGACATGCCTCTTTATGCTGAGAAAAAATCCACTCCGTATCTTCCTATAAATTTGAGATCAATTGGAACGTCTTCCTCAGTGGCAGAGGGAGAAAGAATTCGAACTTTCTTACTCTTGCCAGCAAACAGAGAAGAAGATAATTTAAAAAATCTCGGTAATTCCTAATAGGAATTCTTCCTCACAGGGCACTGGGACACATTCACAGTAAACATTTGGCTACAAACACTCCAAACCTAAAATCTAATGTCAAGTCTCTTCCCAAAGAGAACTTGTTCATAAGTTGGGGACTTACTCTATGAAAAGTTTCATGTCAATTGTACCTCAAAAAAGTAGGAGGGAAGGCATTTGGGATTCAAGAAGATAAATCCAGAGAGCAGCACAGGGAGAAAATTAGACCAAAATTATGAAAGAATGAAAAGATAAATGAATTCCAACATCTGTCTAATTAAATTTTTAGAAATGCTATAGAAAACAGTTAAGAAAATAAAATAGCCAAAATAAAAGTAACTAAAATAATTTCTAGAAATGAAGAAAGATTGAGATTACATAGGAGATAAAATCAAGGCAGATAAGGACGTCCCACTTGTACATAGCATAGCTAAAGTACAGGGTGCTAGACAAAGAGAGATCTTACAGGTAAACAGAGAGAAAATACAAATGACTAATTAAGACTAAATTTACATGTGACTTTTTTCTAAACTGCTATTATTGTGGAAAAATTCACATAATAAAACATTTACCAGTATTTCCTTTCAGTGGTATTGACTACACTCATACTGTAAACATCACCACAATTTCCAGAATTCTCTTCATCTTGTAAAACTGAAACTTTATACACATTAAGCAGTATTTCTTTATTCTATTTTCAGTCCCTTTGATTTTGTCTACTCTACATATTAAAATGGAATCATGCAGTGTATGTTTTGGATGACTTTATATTTCACTTAGCATTAATGTTCTCATCCATGTTCTAGTATATATTAGGATTTCATTACTTTTTAAGGCTAAATAATGTTCCATTGTATTTATCTGATTATTTCCTTTTGTTTTAAGTTTTGAGCAGAATTTTGCCATCCTTGAATATGCTATGTAGCCCAGGCTGGCTTTAAATTCTTTTTTTTTTTTTTTTTTTTTTGTGGGTACCGGGGGGTCGACCTCAGGACCTCGTGCGCCAACAGGCACCCGTGCCACTGAGCGATGTCACCGGCCCCTTTTTCGTATGTGGGATCCAGGAGTCGAACTCAGGCCCTTGTGCTTGCAAGGCAGGCACTTATGCTGCTGAGCCATCTCACTGGCCCTGGCTTTAAATTCTTGATCCTCCTGACTCAGCCTCCTGAGTGCCGGGCTGGCAGCAGTCAGTCACCATGCCCAGCTTGTCCACTGTGTTGTTATATCACAGTTCGCGCACCCATTTATCATTGATGGAAACGTAGGATGCTGCCAAGTTTTAGGTACTATGAATAAAGCTGCCACGCAAATGAGTGCACAGATACCTCTTTTAGGCCTGATTTCCATTCTTTTGAGAATTGCTGGATCATATAATACATTTCTGATTTTTTTGAGGAACCACCACTCTGTTTTCCACAACGTTATTCCCATATTATATTCCCACCAACAGTGGACGAGGGTTCCAACCACTCTCCATCTTTGAGACATTTTTTTTCTTTTTTCTTTACCGCCCCCCCGCCCCGCCCCTAGGCTGGTCTGGAATTTCTGAGCTCTGTTGATCGTCCCATCTGAGTCCCTGGGTAGCCGGGACTACCAGCCAATAGCTGGTTGCTTTGTTTTGGCTTCGTGATAATACTTGTCCTAATAGTTATTAAGGATTATTTCACTAAAGTTGCCATTTGCCATTTCCCTAATGTTTAGTAATGTTCAACATGTTTTCATAGCTTTTTGGCCATTTCTTTTGATTTCTTGGAGAAATGTTGATTCAAATGCTTCACTTCTTTTTTTTTTTCCAAATCAGGTTGAGGGTTGTATTTTTCTTGTTTTTGTTGAATTTTAGAAATTCTGTATATATTCTGGATAGCCACGAAAAGACGTTTGATTTATAAATATTCTCATTCTGTGGCTGAAATTTTCTTTTGACAGTGTCTTTCAATGGACATACTCAAAATTAAAAACTCTATGTAGTTCATTTTATCCATTTTTTCTTTTGCTCCCTGTACTTTTCACCTCATTTCTAAGAAATAATGGTTAAATTCAATGTTGTGAAGCTTTTTCTCTCTTTGGTAGCTGCTAAGAATTTTTTTGGTTCCTTTTGGGTTTCAGATTTACATTTATCCATTTTGAGTTAATTTTTATGTGTGGTTCCAGGTAAGTATCTGATTTTATTCCTTTAAATGCAGATTTTGTAGTACCATTTTTGTAGTACCATTTGTTAAACTATAATTTCTCCCTCTGAATGGGCTTGGTACCCATGACCAAACTCATTTGACCACATAATGAGGGTTTCTTTCAAGGTTCTCTGTTCCATTTCAGGGTTATTGTTGCTGTGTTATGCCAGGACCACACGGTTTTGGTTGCTGCAGCTTATTAGTAAATTTTGAAATCAGGATCTGTGTATTGCAGATTTGTTCTACTGTTTCAAGACTGTTTTGTCTATTTGGTGTCACTTGAGAATCTATATGAAATTTAGAGTATTTCTTTTATTTTTAAAAAAATAGTTTTGGATTTTTGTTATTTATTACATTGAATCTTTAGCTAGTATTGACATATTTGGCTAGTATTGACATCTTACCTTCTAATCCATGAACATGGAATTTATTTATTTTTATTTATGATTTTTAAAAATTTTTTTACCCAGTTTTTTATAACTTTCATTGTGTGAGCCTTTTCTCTCCTTGGTAAATTCCTAGATGTTTTATTCTTCTGACGCTACCGTAAGCGGGATTGTTTTCATAATTTCCTTCTCAGGTTCTCGGTGCAGTCTGCAGTCCGCTGAGGTTTCTTCTGCTACATTCGGGGGAGATCCTGAATTGGCAAGGTGCTGCTCCCCACTCTTGGTGGTTCTGGTCTTTGTTTGGCGCTGGCTCTGGGCCCTTGGTGCTACGGGTCTCAGTAGCTCGGAGAGCTGCAGCCTGTGATGTGTCGTGCCACCCCTGCCAGCTCTTGAACAGCTGAAGCCTTTAGCTCCCTTGGTGGTTTTCTGGAGCTCTTCCAGCTGCTGCTGCTGCCTCTCTGGGCCTTTCTGCAGGTAACTGCAGACCTTTGCAGTTGTCCCACGTCTCCATCAGTAAATGGAGGCCACCAGCAGTTGCTGCTACACTGCTTTCTGGAGCTCTTCAGGACTAGTAGCCCTCTAGAGTTAGTAGCTCCTTCTAGGACAACACCCTCAGCCCACTCTACCCAAGATAGTGTTCACAAGTTGGCAGTTAGATCCCCTGCAAGTCTCTTGAGGGACAACAGGTGCAACACAGAGGGTGCACACGGGAGAGAGGCCGCCTGGACCGACACCAGGAGTGTGAGAGGGAGGAGTGATCTGCGTGTGTGTGGTCTCAGATTTCAGGAAGCTACTTGGGAACTTTCAGAGTAGTAACAGGAGGCAGATTCATCTAGGCTTCCGCGGTAGAGACAAGCAGCATAGCCACAGGCAGAGCCATCTGGGGTAGATCCTCACTCAAGCCTGCTGTGGCCAAGGCAGGTAACTTCTAGAAAGGTGTGGTGTGCGCTGTCCAGGAGATCCAAGCTGTCACAGGTCAGCTCTGTGGAACCTCCGAAGTGGCTGCTTGGTTGATGGCGCCAATGTTTTTGCAAAAATGGCGGATCTGACACCGCACTTTCTGCCGCTCTGCTGGAGTCCGCAGGCTCTCTGGCCTGTGTGTGGAGTGGCTGGTCTGGGCTGGGCACTGGGGGGTGTTAGCAGCGGGCCTCAGGACCACCCCAGTCTTCGCGCTGTTAGGAGCCATTTTCCACACACTCCTCAGAGAGGGCGGCAGCGATGACTTTATTTCTATTATAATTTGGATACCTATTTTTCTTTCGCTCATGTAGTCGCCTTTTCTAGAACTTCCAGTACTATGTTGAATAAAAATGGCCAAAGTGAGCATTTTGCTTTGTTCCTGGTCTTAGAAGAATAGCTTTTAATCTTTCACCATGGAGCAGGGTGCGTGCTGTGGGGTTTCCTAAATGGCTTTTATATGTTGAGATGGTTCTTTTTTTCTTTTCTTAGTTTGTTAAGTGTTTTTGTAATGAAAAGTGTGTTGAGATTCCTCTAATGTATTTCTGAATCCACTGAGATGATCTTGTTTGTTTCTGCTGTTGAAATGGTGTATTAAATTATTGATTTTTGTCTGTTGACACATCCTTCTTCCCCAGATATAAACCCCACGTACTCATGAGTTGTAGTCCTTTAAATGTGCTACATCATTTAATTTCTGTTATTTTACTTGAAATCTTTACGTTGATGTCCATCATGGATGTTAGTCTCTAGTGCTGCATTTTATAGTGTCCTTTTCTAGTGTTGGTACCAAGGTAATGCTGGCCTCATAGAATGACTTCAGAAGTACTGACTGCTTTAATGTTTCAGAAAAGATTGATAGGGATTCACTTTAAATGGACTGATATTGGTTCACTTTAAATGTTCGATGGAATTCACCAGTGAATACATGAGGTCCCGGACTTCCTTTGTCAGGAGATTTTCAATTGTTAATTCAGTCCCCTTACTAGTGAATATATCTCTTCCTTTTTTCTATCTCTGTGATTTTGTGTTGGTAAGTTTTGTACGTTTAGGAATTTGCTCATTTTGTCTAAGATACTGAATTTCTTGACATATAATTCCTCATAGCTCTTTTTTAAAATCATTATTGGTGTAGAAGCAGTAGTTATGTCTCAACGTTTATTTGTAATTTGAGAAATCTTTTAGATCATCTTCCTAAATGTTTATTTTTGTTCTTTTTTTTAATTGACTATTGGTTTTGTGGATTTTCTTTATTCTCTATTTTGTTTATATCTAATATTTAATATTTTCCTTCTTCAGATAGAATTGGGTTTTGCTTGTTCTTCATTGTCTATTTCCTTAAGCTATAAAATCAGATTATTGATTTTTTGAGATCCCCATATGTTAGAGTGACTGTATATGGGTATACAGTTATGCATTGCTTAAGGATTCTAAGAAACGCATCATTAGTTTATTTCATTATTGTGAGAACATGATAGTGTGCACTTAAACAAAGCTGCATGGTGTAGACCAATCAATTAACATGGCCTCTTGATTTATAATCTAGATACTTGATAAATCCTGTACACTCTGGCATGCTATTTTACAATAAACTTTTTTATAAATAAAAAGAGTATACAATAATAGCACAAAATATGTAGTAAATACACACACCAGTAACAGGAATTTATTAAATACCAAGTATTATGTACTATAGATAATTATGTGCACAGGACTTTTATGATGCTCATGATCAGCCATGCAGTGGATTTGTTTACATTGTGTTAGCACAGATAGGTGAGTAAGGCACTGTGCTATAACTCTGCAAGGGCACCCAGTTACCGGTAAATACGAATTCTTCAGCCCCATTATAACCTTATCGGACCACTGTTGTATACGTGATTTATCATTGACCAAGTATCGTTATGTGCTTCATGACTGTGCATTTTACCCATGGAGTCCTGATCCCCAAATTTTGGTAATGTTGTGTTTTCTACTTTCATTCATCTCTATAAAGATTTGAGAGTGGAACTTGTGTGATTGCTGCAGTGAAATCAGTCTGTTCTTTAAAGTGCATTGTTTATCTTCCACAATTTTGTGAATATCCCAGTTTACTTCTCTTGCTGATTTCACAATTTTCTCTCACTGTGGTCAGGGAAGATAGTTTGTACGATGCACAACTTCTTAGTTCTCTTGAGATCTGACTTGTGTCTTCGTATGTGGGCTCTCCTAGAAACTGGCCTACGCACTCTTGCAAAGAATCTATGTGCTGCTGTTGTTTTGGTAAAGAGTTCTATCTATGTTTGTTAAATATAATTGGTTTTTTTCTCATGCTTAAATTTTCTATTTCTTGACTTCTGTTTGGAGTGTCTATTATTCTGAGTGGAGTATTAAAGTCTTATATAATTGGCTTTTTTCTCATGTTTATGTTTTCTATTTCTTGCCTTCTCTTCTGTCTGGAGTGTCTGTCTATTATTCTGAGTAGGGTATTAAAGTCTCTAGTTAGTATAGGAGAACTGTTTCCTTCAGTTCTGTCAGCTGTTGCTTCACATATTTGAGGGTCTTTATTAGGTATGTAAATATTTATAATTATTACATCTTTCATTGCATTGAAATTTTAATTAATATACAATGTCCTTCATTGTCAATGATGGCGCTTACACCCTTTTAAACTTAATACCTATTTAGTCTGATTTAATATATTTACTGCTGCTCTCCTCGGGAACACCATGGAATGTATTTTGATATACTTTCTCTTAGAATCTATTCATGTCTTCCTTCTAAACTGAGTCTTTTGTGACAGCATTTAGTTGAATCATTTGGGGTTATTTTATACATTCTGGTAATCTGCTTTTGAGGAGAGAAATTAATCTACTTATATTTATAATTGTTCCTGAAAAGAGGGAAATAGTCCCATCAGTTTCCTATTTGTTTTCTGTACATATTATAACTTTTTCATCCTTTATCCTGCATTATTATCTTGTTTTGTGTTTAGATGATCTTGCATACTGAAACATTAAAATACCTTTAGCAATACCTGTTCTATAAATTCTATCACTTTTTATTCACATGGAGATTACATTTAATACCCTAAAGTTATAGTGATCTGATTTAAATTTATACCAGCTTAATTTCAATAACATAAAAATTGCTCATTTTGTCCATAGTTTTTTCAGGCCTTGATTTTAAATGATTGTATCTATATACATCATGGGCCCAAGAACATGAACTATAATTCATTTAAATGAATGTCTCTTAAACTAGATATAAACAAATTGTGGAGTTACAAAGTAAAGTTATAATACTAAATTTTATAATAACAGTACTTTTCGAAACTGCATTCTTCTTTTAAACCATGGAAGAACAAATAGTAGAATTATAAACTATTGTCACAGAACTCAGCTTCTCGAGTTGCTCCTGCACCGTCATTGAAGTCTTCACATTTTTGTGTGGCTCTGAGTTTCTGTCAAGTTCCCTTTCATCTCGCCCTGGAGGACTGACTGCCTTGAGCATTTCTGCAAGGCAGGTGTAGACAGAAGGAAGTTTTCCAGCTGTTGTTTATGTGAATATAGTAACTTCTCTTTGACTTCAAAAGCACAGCTTTACTGGACACTGGATTATTCACTAAAAATATTTTTCTTTTTTTTTTATTTTAAAGAGAAGAAAAAACAAAACAAAGCAAAAAAGAAATTTTCAAAACAACATAATAGGAGGGTAACAATGGTTAATGCATTACGTATTGTTATCTTTGTTAGTTATTCAGGATACCAGATATTGGCATTCAATTGTCCGAACATTATTGGCACAAACCTTACTCTTCAATGAACTAAGTAAAATTGGTAGTGTATCTATCTAAACCATTATATATATATATATATATATATATATATATATATATATATATATATATAATTTTTTTCCCTTTGCCTTCTTTCTTTTCCCTATTTCCCTATTCCAGTCTCTTTCCTTTTGACCAGTTTCTTTTTTTCTGTTTTTTTTTTTTTGTGGGTACCAGGGGGCCGACCTCAGGACCTCGTGCACCAACAGGCACCCGTGCCGCTGAGCGATATCACCGGCCCCTTTTTCATATGTGGGATCCGGGAGTCGAACTCGGGCCCTCGTGCTTGCAAGGCAGGCGCTTACACTGCTGAGCTGTCTCACCGGCCCTGACCAGTTTCTTTTTGATTCACCATGTCTATTGTACATTTTGGATCTTATTTACTCTCTTTCAGTTTCTCATACTAGAGAGACAATATGATGCTTACACATGTGCATCCAGTTTATTTCACTTACGAGCATTTTCTCGAGTTGCATCCATTTACCTATAAAAGTCTCCAGTTTATCCTTCTTTCTGGCTGAATAGTACTCCATTGTATAAAAATACCACATCTTTCTTATCCATTCCTCAGTTGATGGGCATTTGGGTTGTTTCCAAGATCTGGCTATTACAAATTGTGCTGCTATAAACATGGGTGCACATATATCACTGCGGTATGATGTTTTTAATTCTTCTGGGAAGATATCCAGAAGGGGAATAGCTGGGTCAAATGGGACCTCCAACCCTAGTTTTTTGAGGAATCTCCACACTGATTTCCACAGTGACTGTAGCAGTCAACACTCCCACCAACAGTGAAGAAGGGTTCCTTTTTCCCCACAGCCCCTCCAGCATTTGTTATTAGTTGATTTCTTAATAATAGCCATTCTTTCTGGGGTGAGATGGTATCTCAGTGTTGTTTTAATTTGCATCTCTCAAATGACTAGTGATGTTGCACATTTATTTGTATATTTATTTGCCATTTGTATTTCTTCATCTGAGAAGTGTGTAGTCATCTCAGATGCCCATTTTTGGATTGGGTCTTTAAATTTGGGAGGTCTGATTTTTTTGAGTTCTTTATATGTTCTCGATAGTAATCCTTTGTCTGAGGAACAGCTGGCAAACTTTTTTTCCCACGTCGTGGGTTGTCTCTTCACTCTGTTGGTGGTTTCTCTTGCTGTGCAAAAGCTTTTTAATATGATGAGATCCCAGTTGTTGATTCTTTGTGATAGTTCCTGTGTGGTTGAGGTTTTACTCATAAAGTCTTTGCCTACACCAATGTGTTCGAGGGTTTTACCTATCCTACCTTCCAGCAGATTTAATGTTTCTGTTTTAATATTTAAATCTCTGATCCATTTTGAATTTAGTTTAGTGCATGGTGAAAGATATGGGTCTAGTTTTAATCTTCGGCATGTGTATAGCCAGTGAAAATATTTTTCTGTTGATACTTTGAATATGTACATATCCACTCCCTTCTGGCCTGCATAGGTTCTGATGAGAATGTACTTATAATCTTGCAGAGATTTCCTTGTGTCTTAGTCCATTTTCTGTGGCTACAAGAGAAGAACCTCTGAGGCTGGGTGATTTCTAAAGAAAATGCATTTATTTTGGTACCCCTTATAGGCCCATCTACTCCCAGCACCACTGCATGGAGAATGCAGTCTCGCCCTGAGCTGCGGAGGGGGCCTGCTGTGTTTAAACCTCAGTGATTTGTGGGTGACAAAGGGATTTTCTCTTAATGCTTCAAAATTTTCTCTCTGCCTTTCTTTATCTTTTGAAAGTTTGAGTATAATGTGTCTTGTTTGGCATGTCTTTGAATTTGTTTTCCCTGTAGTTTGGGGCTTCTTAGATGTTTATATTTGTGTATTTTTACCAAATTTGGCGAGTTCTGCATTAGTTTTTGAATATCCTCTCTCCCCTTATCTTTCTCTTCCCCCAGTGCATTCACATGGTGTATGGTGATTTCCTTGATGGTGTGTGCATCCTTTTTTATTGTTCAGATTAAGTTATTTCTATGTTTTTTTTTTTTCTTCTCCTTATGTTCCTTGGTTCATCTGCTTGGGAAAACTGGATATTTGAATTTATTCAGGTGGTAAATTTATAAAATCTACTAATCGCATGCTTTGTCTTCTGTAGGATTTTTTTTCAAACTGCTTCTATACCAAGAATCAGTCTGTGATATAAATATTAAAATTTCGTGATCCTGTATCTGACCTTCCACATACACTCAAATTTTCCTGTTTCCTTCATGTGTGAAGTTACTTTTAAACATCTAAGTTTTTATGTCTGACTCCTACAGTAGGTAGATGGAGGGGGTTATGGAAGTGTGATGGTCCCTTCACATCCAGGAAATTACTTCAGACCAAAGGGGAAGAGTTTGCAATGATGGGCAGAGGAACTATAAGAAGGGAAGCCCACCTTTGTCTGTGCTTCTATGATTGGAAATAGCAATCAGTGATCGGAACACAGATTTGTGATATTTGGCAGATAGGCTGCTCTTAGGGAACCCCTGCCCATAAGCACGATGCTTACTGTTCCCCTAATGCGCCCACAGTTTGTCGCATGGGGCTGAGGTTTTGGGATGAGCAGCTGTTATCATGTCGATAGCTGAAACTGACCACTCAAACTTTTCCACAGATTTCAAGTCTTCAGTAGACTCCAGAGTTTACTGATAGTTACTGCAGACCACTGAGATGTCTAGAATCCAACACCAACAGATACCCATTAGAGGAATTGTAGACTGTATATTTCCAGAAGGAGAAATATAATCATGTCAGGAAAGTTTGCATAAAGGAATGGTAGGAAAATTAAAAGATAGACACATAGGGACATCTAACCAAATATTGATTAAGGTCATAGGAAATGCATACAATACCCTTTGCGTTAGAAAAATTGCATTACAAACAGAGCAGTTAAGTGTAGAGGTGTGTGATGAGGGACAAAGATTTAAAGTTTCTGTTATTGTTTTTAAAAATGACAATATTGATCACCCCAACACACTGAGTAAAGTATAGGTTTTCAGATCTCCATACCACTAAACTAAAGCAACTACTAAATAATAATAAAGAAAAGAGAAATATACATTGTAAACAGAGCAATTATCTGGATGAGGATGGGAAGGAGCTTGGTCAATACGTAACATAGAAAATTTTTAAAAAGAAAAAATGCCTCTTAGCAAAAGTGGACAAATTAAATGCATGATATAAGATGGAAAATTGAGCAAAATTGAGTTAAAACTTTGGTAATCTCGATCAATACGAATACAGTCTCTACTTCAACAAAAAGATTGTTAAATGAAATAAAAAAATATTCATTGGGGGCACATCCAGATATAAGGATAAAAAATATTAAAAAAAATGGAAAAAAAACTAGCTAGAAAATACCAAAATTATTTTTGATTAGCTAAGAGACATAAAACAGATAAACATTGCTAGAAATGATTACTATGTATTGTTAAAATATTAAAATCTCTAGCAACATATGCCGTTTCTGATCGTTCAAAAATGTAAAGACAAAATTGAGCAAGGATAAACTGATAAATTATCTGGGAATAATTGTGACCCTCATATTTCAATAATTGGCAAAATAAAAAGGCAGCCTTCCTCTAGAAGTGTGCGTATGGAAAATATGATATCATAAACCTTGTGTGATAGGCTTGTAAAGAACAGTGTTGCACGTAAATGGACAATGCATGGTATATTTAAGATTATCCAATATTCCCCACAATCCAGGTTATAAGCTGTCTCAACATATTTTAGAGACTCAGTATCATGAGATTTTATTTTAGATCATAAATGTAGCTGAAAAGCCAGAATGTGAAATACCTAAAAAATTCTATAGGTTTGTAAATTAAAATAAACATATTTAGGAAAAACTCATGATTCAAAGAATTAATGGCTGAATTTATTAAGTGATTTGAAATGAATGTAACAGAAACAATACATGCCAACAAGGAAAATGCATTAAAAATAAATTAGAGGAAAATACATGGCTATTTTGGATAATATGAGGAATGAAAAGTATTAAAACTATGTAAACACCATATTTTAAATTAGAGTTACAAAAAAGAATAAATATAGCTAAATATAAAGAGATAATAAGAGCAAAAAATGATAAAATGGAAAACAAAAATATAATACCTAAAAAGCAATGAGCTAGTTTTTTAAAAATAACTAAGTTAAGGTTTTAAAACCTCTCCCAGGATTCATCAAGGTAAAGGAGGAAAAACCTAAATAAATAATATTAAAAAGACATATGGACGTAATGTACAGTAGTAGAATAAAAGTGTAAGGATATAAAATGAACATGTTCCTAAAAAATGTAATTGCCAAATCCATTGAAAGAGACACAGAAGATCAGAATTGTCCTCAAACTGCTAAAAATAATTGAAGGAAAATATATACTTGTTCTGAAAACATTAACAAAAAAGAGCATATAATTTCTTCTATATTATGAACTTTTTATCATTTTGATATCCAACTCTGCTAAAACTGTTGAGGAAGAAATAATTTAGAGTCCAATCTCATTTATAAAAATATATGCAAAATTCATAAACAAAATTTTGGCAAATAGGAGCAATAAAAGATTAAGTGATAACCAAATTCGTTTTATGCTATGAGTACAATCTCACAGTTTGAAAATCAGTTCAATACAGTAACCCGTTAACAAAAAACTAAGTATTTAAAAATAGTTACATAAATCCACTTAATAACATTCTATAATTATTCATGACCATGATTTCCAGCAAAGTAAAATAAAAGGGAATTTCTTAACTTCGTAAAAATTCTTTGCCAATAGCAAATCTCATATCCATAGGGAAAGATGCAGTTGCATTTATAAACTGTCTTTGCTTTTCTTCCTGTTGACATTTCTCTGTGGAAGAAACCTAGATGGGAATTCATTTTTCTCCTGCATTTGGCATTGGATGGCTTGCAATGGAGCTGCTGTGCAGGGTACGGCGTCGCTGTCCCTACCTCTGTCAGCGTGGCAGCGGGTCCCTGGCAGGGAGTCATGCTGCATGGAGCTTTAAGATAAATTCTCACCCGCCTCACATTAGCCGTGCCATCTGCGTACGTTCCACCGGCCTCAGCCTCTCTGGTCACCGAGCACTGCTGACTGAGTTGTCCTTGATGTCCTTTTCCGTGTGTGGGGCTGCGCTGGCCACCGTTCCTTCCAACTCCAGTGCAGACACAGGTCCCAGGGCTTCTGTTAAAGTCCAGACACTGACTGCGTGGATTGAAGCGAACCCTGACTTTCTACCTTCTAACAAGTTTTAGCGATGTCAACGCCGCTGGCCCGCGCTTTTTTAAATAGTGAGTTTTAAATATCAAATCATTTTTTATAAAGCGTTCTTAGAATAATCTTTTCAGCCAGAACACTTTACTTACCGAACCTGACAGAGGTTCCATTTATGAGACAGTGACTTGCAGGCAACTTTTTCAGAAGTATTAACTACAATAAATTCCTTTAATTAGCTGCTTGATGTAGCTGATGGTAGACACTGAAATTGGTGAGATGTTTTGTCTACTTTTTAAAAATACTAGTATGAATGGAATTTCTCGTCTTAGTTTTTTGAGGAATCTCCATGCTGATTTCCGTGGTGGCGGTACTAGTTTACATTCCCACCAACAAAATAGAAAGATTCCTGGAAATGTGTATTAATAAAAATAAGAATTAAAAAATAAAATTCTAGTATGAAAGAAGGTGTCCTGGTATAAGGGAAAGCAAAAAAATGGACAGCTCTGGATTGGGTATTCCCAAAACCTCTGTGCTAGTATCAAGTACACAACTAACTAGTTATGAATCGAATTATCTAAATCTCAAGTTCTTCATCTGAGGAATTGGAGTGCACGGTTTCACTCGATTCTTCTAGCCCTGATCAGATATGACGGTAAACCTTTCATAATTACACTAATTGTGAGGTAGATTTTATGTGAAATTTGAAATCATTTACACACATCCTAAGCAATAAAGTATAGAGTTGAATCCAGGCAATTGTCATGGTCATTTAAAAACAGAAAGTATATTTTCAGTTAAATCATAATATTGGATATCATAGTTCATCAAATTAATAGAAATAGATCAGCTCGCCTATTTTTTGCAGTTAACATCCTAAATTCTGTTAAATCAGAAAGTAAATAATGTGAAAATCTACAATAGAAATACATTCCTGCACTGTGGACACTTAGTAATATCACCTCTCACTTCCTGTTACTCTATTTCAGCCACTTCCATGGCAAGAATAAAATTAAAATATACTTATATTTTAAGCTAAGTCCTTTGAACTCCTTGAAATAACAGGGTTAGCATAATAATTTTCTTAATATTTCTTTGATTCCTGTGATTTATTCATTTGAAAATTTGAATAAGCATACAAGTTTATTCAATTAGGAATGAATTTAAAGTTTATTGTCTTGAAGATTTTGCAAAGAGCTATATGCTATAGTGTTTTATTTGGGACAGTTTATACGAATGGTATTTTATATCTTTAAAATAGTTCACATTAAGGAATAGGAAAGCTGTACTGAAAAAGATTAAAGGATGACAATTTATCTACAAAGTGTTTTGGAAAGAAGGTTGATGTTCTCTCCTGCCAGGGTAAGTTGTCCTAATAATTTGAGTATGGTCAAGTTTATGAAACTTAGGAAATTTTTTAACTTATATTTCTGTAGATCTGTACTGATAAAAAGAATCCTCTGTTGCCTAAAACAGGCTCTTCTTATATGAAAATCAAGTTTAAAAGAAAAAGGAATAAAATACATTTTGCGTCAGGATGAGGCAGATGTTTCCGACAGTGTAAGGTCTCGGGCGAGTGAGTCGGGTTGTGAGAGAGGAGGGTCACCTGCCGCTCTCCTGCTCTGGGGTCGCACTCCCACATCCCAGAGTGAACTCATTCGGATCCCGACTTTGGTCATCCGATTGTTTCTTGACTTCCAGCCCCTACTAAGTGTCACCTACTTTACGTTCTCTATCTAAACCTTTAGACGGAACTTTTCTAAGTATCTACAACTTATTGACAATTTGGAATTGTCTGGAGGCTTGGTCCTAGTGGCGAATTTTCTGATGGGATCAATCCTGGGGTGTGGACGGAATATTATGAGTTGTAGAAACTTTCTGGATGACTAGTGGGTAACAGTACCAGGAGGTCTGCTTGACTCTGGAATTAACACTCAAAAATACTCTTCTAGGTAGATGCCATTGTATGCAGAGAAGAGGAAATGAAACATCATAAAGATTGAATAACTAGCTGAAAATTAGCACTTTTAGCACATGGTAGCTATAGGATCCATCCATTATTGCATGCTCTCTTCTTTTCTTTTCTTTCTTTTCTTTTGATGTAGAACTTTTTGGTGATCCAGATTCATAGCAAAGGCATGATCTCTTTTCTTGCTGTATCAAAAATTTTCATATTTTTAAAACAATAATCTTCATAAAAATGTTAAAGTCACATTATTTATTCATAAACAAAACTAACTTCCTGCATATATAATGGTAGAATAATTTAAATTACTTTTATCCTTCAATGTAATTGCTGTTTTTTTAACCTGATCATCAGTGTTGAGACATTTATTTGATATTTTATGTATTTTATTTAGTGACAAGAAATTCTAATCTGCCCTTATTTAATTGTATTAATGCATTTGAATATATGTGTGCATTTTCAATATTGTGGGAGTGAAATAAAAAATATAAATTTGCCATTAGTAATGCATATAACATTATGGCTGAAATAAATGTCATTTAAAACATTTCTGAAAAAAATATATCTGAAACTATATGAAGTTATATTATTTTATTTTATTTATTTATTTATTTTTGTGGGTACCGGGGGTCGACTTCAGGACCTCACGCACCAGCAGGTGCCCGTGCCGCTGAGGGATATCACTGGCCCTTTTTTCGTATGTGGGTTCCGGGAGTCGAACTTGGGCCCTCGCGCTTGCCAGGCAGGCGCTTATGCCACTGAGCCATCTCACCAGCCCTGAAGTTATATTATTATTTCAAAGTATACTGACTCATGATATTTCAATGTTATATTTGGTAATTATTTTAAATTTTGGATTTCCTCCTCTTCATCCTATATTCTAAAATTAATGCTTATGTTTAAATCATCTTTTTGTTAAGAAAAGAGGCATCCCAATTTAAAAGAAGAGCACTCTGATGAATTATTTAAGCACAGCTGACAAAAAGCATAATTTAACAACAGAAAGTATACTTCCCATCTGAGGGTTAAGATGCTAAGTTGAAAGTACATTGACCAGTGGAGGAAGAGTACACCTTCTGGGGGAAGTGCTACTGTAAGTTAACTAACAGAACACAGGCATAACCTGGGACCTATTTTTCAAGATACACGGCTTATAAAAGATGTTCATGGGACACAATTTATGATACTAAAAAAACTGGAAACAACCTAATATCCATCAGTTGTGGAAAGTATAAATGAATTGGTATATTCATCAAGAGCAGGCAACAATAAAAAATACTTCACTCAACAATAGAAATGAGTGTCACAGACGTGATATGAGGGAAAAGAATCAGGCACAAAAGAATGCATTTCATTTACATGGAATTCAGGAGCAGGCAAAATTAATCTACACTGATGGTGCTCAGAAGCGTGGTTACCTCTGAGGATAATTATCAACTAGGTAAGAGTGTAAGGAAGGCACTGGATGTGGAAATGACTTGTTTTGATCTGGGAGCCTTTAGTTGTACACACCTATGTAAACTGCACACTTATGTGTGCACTTCACTGTATGCAAGTTATACTGTAACTCAAAGTACAGCTGTGTGTGTGTGTGTGTGTGTGTGCGTGTTTAAAATTGTTTTAGCTAAAATGGTAGAGCTTCCAATTGGGCAAGACTTTGGAACACAATAAATATTTGTATAAAGATAAGTAAATTTTTTGGCCTCAGAAGATTTAGAATTAGCACTCCAGAAATTTATGCCATTCACCCTAGTGCTTAGATAGGATACCTATTTTTCAACATTTTCCCGTCTTCCGCAGTGCAGTAGAATTAATTTTTTAAATTACAACTTTTTTTGTGAAATCCTCAAAGGTTTCAGAATTCCTGTCTTTACATAAAGGAAAAGGGTTTCACTGTTATTACATTACATGGATTTAATGTAACAGCAGCATGGCTCAAAAACTTACATTGCTCTAATGTAATTTCCCCCATATTTAAAACTACCTTTGTGTTCTATAATACTTTGGAACATTATTTGCTAGCATTAATATGCAGATTTCTGATATGACTTCACCATCATCATTAGCATCTCATAAAGCAGCTATTTATTAAATACTCCTCTGAGCTAAGAAGTATTTTCCTAAAGAATTTCTAGGTTTCAATGACTGTTTATTTCTTCATCAGAAGAATAACTATACAGTATCTTTCTGAAGTGCGTAGTATGTGTGTCAGAATTCATTTATTTATTGTCCGTGGAAATCTTTATTTTTACTCCACATTTCCTATTTCCGATTTGTCTGCCATCACTGGAATTAAGCGAAAGCAGTGATAACCAGGATCTAATACAGTGGGCTTAAAAAAATTGAAGAGAAACATTAATGAGTATTAAGAAATTACAAAGTTGTTGGTTTGAGAAGCAAACATACAAGCCAAAAGCCCAGCAATTAATATTTTTAAAAAGATTCATAACTCAGCAATTAATAGTTTAAAGGTTTTCTATATGTAGACATGAGACAATAAATGGGAAATTCTATGAGGAAAACTGCTCTTCAGCATAATCATGCGTAGGAGTTTGAGCCAAGGTCGAAAGTCATGTGCTCAGTAAGTGTATAGCAACAGAATCAAAACTCGGGAGAGGAAATGAGAACACAAGGCGTTAAGTCTCACATCTTTATATGTAAAGCATGAAAAGAAATTTATTAGAACAAATGTGACTACAATACCTTCTTTTGTATCTCCTTTAAAGGAGTAAAAATTGCTCAACTTACATTGATGATCATTCACATATCGTCATCCGTCCAAAATGGAACAGCTGAATGATTGCTGATAGAATTATGTCCACTCATGTGGTAATAAGACTATACTGAATTTACTAAGGAATCTTTTTAAAAGTTTTTATTTATTTATTTATTTATTGAGACAGGGTCTCACTATGTAGTTCGTATTGTCATTGAACTCAATATGTACACTAGGCTGGCCTCGAACTCATGGTGATCCTCCTGCCTCAGCCTCCCATGTGCTGGGATTACAGGTGTGCACCACCACATCCAGCTTACTAAGGAATCTTTATTTAAAAATACACTACTAGAAAAAGAAATTAAATTTGTAAAAAAAAGTTACTATCAAACATGAGAACAATAGTTTGGTTTCTTTATATAAACATTACTTGTAAAAGTTATGTGTTTGTTTTTCAGTAATATTCTGATGGAATATCACTGATTTCTGTTTTGCAAAAATCTGCATCCTAAATTAATAATTCACCATTTATTTTGTTTCTATACTTTTACTAACTACCGGCCATATAAGAGTACTAAATTTAACATTATACCTGGCCAAGAAAATTGAAGTTCTTCCCAATAACATTGAACTAGCTTGAAGTGTAACAGATGGCATATGCCTGTCACATAAAATCCTGTGACTACCTGTGGTTCTTACTGTGTTCTTTGAAATCCCAGGGCACGTTGGTGCCTACCTGCTTGGACATCCATGGCCCTCATACTTGGCCTTTCAGAACACCTGCTTTACGGTATCTCCTCTCTCTGGTCAAGTGTACCATTACTCACTTGTAAGAAAGGCCAGAGAGCTGGGAAGGCTAGGAGTGTGTGTGTGTGTGTGTGTGTGTGTATCTATCTGTCTGTCTGTTTGTGGTTCTGGAGACTGAACACAGGGCCTTAATACTGAGCTATATCCCCAGCCTTTTAAAAGCAATATTTTCCAAGTTGAGACAGGGTCTCCCTCAGTTGCTAAGTTGTCCAGGCTGGGCTAGAACTTGCCATCTCTTGCTGCAGCCTCCCAGAGTGCTGTGTGACAGGCTTGAGGCTCCATGCCGGTTTCCAGGAGGCCTCTTGACAACTATGTTGTTCCGATCCTACATCCCAGTTGTGCATTCAGCTTCTCCCCTTTTGGCTTCTATGCCCATTATTTCTCATGTAAGTACGGGGCAGTCCCTGAATTATCCCTGTCTTCCCCTGCTGTGTCTTCATGGGTTCATTGATACAGTTGGCCACCATTATTGCTCTGAAGTGGAGATTTAGTCACTACTGCTCCGGTGTGCTGGGTAGAAAGGTACTGCAGGAATGCTTCAGAGTTTGCCTGATGCAGCTTCGGTGTCTACCCAGCAATCCCTTTCACACATGAGTGCCCTTCTCCCCTTCCTGGTGCTCATCCCCACCCTTTCTGGCCCTGCACGCTGGACGCTGAGCTGCTCAGGGACTGCACCTTCCCCTCTGTCTCTTCTCTATTGTATGTTTCTCTCCTGAACAGGCTCCGCTGATTATGGGTTGTCGTCAAGTTTGGCCTTGCCCTATGCTTATTTGCCTCTGGCACCTCCCTTGGAGAGTTCCTTCGATCTCAGAGCTTCCACTGCGACTTCTGTGCCTCCACGGAGTCCTGGCCCAGTGCGTGCAGCCCACAGCCCTGGCACAAACTGTCTAAAACAGAACTTCTGAGGCCTTGCTTAACCCACCTTTTATTCTTTTGCTCCCAGAGAGTGAACCCGGTGCCAGGATGGGCTCAAACTTGTGATACTCCTGCCTCGGCCTCCTCCCAGTTAGTTGTGTATCTCTTTAAGAAATTACAGTGATTTATTTTAAACCACTTATTTGTATATATGAAGAAACACAGTCCTTTTTAAAAAAAATAACTCTGTGGGCTGGTGAGATGGCTCAGCCGCTAAGCGCCTGCCTGGCAAGCGCTAGGGCCCGAGTTCGACTCCCGGAACCCACATACGAAAAAAGGGCCGGTGATATTGCTCAGCGGCACGGGTGCCTGTTGGCGCGCGAGGTCCTGAGGTCGACCCCCGGTACCCACAAACAAAGAAAAACTGCAGCTCTATAACATTCCTAAAAATGACCCCTCTGTTTGTGTTTGGTGTATTTACCATGCATCCCTTCTATTTTTGTCTATCCTTTTGTTTTTTGCTCTTTGAGATCATTTCTTCATGTTCTTCCCTATTGCACCATGACAACTGCTTTTTCCTGTAATTTTTCTCATTGGTCTCTGCCTAGATATCTTTCTCCATTTCTCCACAAACCTTCAGACTTTATTTAACTCAAGATGAAGATTGAATTCTTTATTTCTTGAAACATTCTTGGAATAAGTAGACTTTGATCCTGTTAACTAATTTTGGAAGGATTTTTGTCACACTGGTGGGATAAGGCGGATGAGGACACAGTGTCATGTTTTTAGGAAACTCCTGATGGTGCTCAGCAGCAGTATTCACCATATTTTTTTATCACACCTTGTAAAGACACTCAGTAAGGACCTGCTTTAGAAAGTAGCAAGAATGGTGGGACAAGTGTGTTCAAAGCAAGGAAGAGGATTTTGAAGAGGGTTGATGCAGTGTTTTTAATACTGTAATAAATCTTTTTTTAACATTCAGACATTCATCATATAATTTGATCACAATGCACATGTCTATTATGGTCTTGTCATCTTTTGTATCTCTGACACTCAAGGTGTATGAGATGGACGCTTAGTTGGTATTTCCTGGAAGGATAAATAAACCACAGTTAACTTTCACTGACTACTCCCTGTATGTCAAGTACTGTAGGAAGCTTTAACAGGACTCATCTCGTGTATTTCACATGAAGTCTAACTGAATTCATACTCTTGCTTCTCTCACTTTTCAGGTAGGGAAACTAAGGCAAAGGGAGAGAGAATGGCGTGTGTTAGCTGGTGAGCAGCATGCACATATCACTGATTTTTGCAAAATGCAACTCGAAAGGGTTACATAAGCTGCCGGTACCAATTAAATATTCTCAGGAAAGGACTTACGCAGACAGCATAACTTTCTTCCCTGAAATTTTACCACTAACTTTAATATTACAAGACAAAAAAAAAAAAAAAAAAAAAAAAAAAAAAAAAAAAAAAAGACACACTAGGCTCACTGGTAAAAATTGCTTTCCTGAGAGACTGATGTGTATTTGAAACTTGCTTCATGATTTAGCGCTAAGCATTAAAATTATTTTGGTGCCATCTAAGTGATAATCATCAAGACAGCATTATAGATACTTGGACAGTGGAATAAAATTCATTCACTTTTCATAATCCTAGATTTCAAAGAAATTTCTACTAAGTGCATAGAAGATGGAAAAAATCATTATTATTTATAAAATGGTGTATACTGGTAAAAATTATCTTGATAAAGTTTGCCCTAACTCTAGAAATGTGTTATGAACATGAGATTTCAATTAGTTCTCTGTTACTGTTTCTAAAATTAACCGCACCCTATAATGTAAAAGGAACACAGCCCCCAGCGCAGCACTAGATTGGTTGCTGCTGTGATTTCTAGTCTGTACTTTAGCCAGTGATCAACATAAGCTAATGACTTTTTTTTTTTTTTTTTTTTTTTTACCCAACAGTTAATTCTAATACTTCTCTGCCAACAGCAAAAGAAATGTAGCCAGGAACACGCTTACTTTTTGTCTAGTGACTATTCTTAGGATCATTTCTTGAGCTTACATCGATACTTTTGCCTGAAAAGCATGAAATGTGGGTAGCAAACAAGGACTCCTATCACAGAAAGGAAAGACGTTCTATCCCTTAAATAAGTCTGGAGAGGAGTTGTTCAGATTCAGAAACCAAAGAAACCAGGGACAAGAGATCCAACCGTGAGACGCACATAAACCACACAGTGCACCTTCAAGTTAATTTTTAATTAATGAGCAGTAGAACTCACAGTGTGGAACTATGTGACACAACACCAAATCACACTCTTAGAAACCGAGAGAGACCTTGCTTCATTTAGCTAGTGGATTACAGCCTGCACCTAAGAAGTCTCCTGGGACTGAGGGCAGTGGCGCTAATATGAGCCTTTGGGAGTGATTATGCAAAAAATTGGTTAGAATTCAATTTTGCAGAACAAATTATACACAAAACAGGCACAGAAAATACTTGCAAGGTGGCCTAAAGAAACGGTGCCACCACCCAAGAAGAGGGAGGTACTTAATATAATTTTTCACATATGTAACCATGGGGAAATCACTGGAATTTAAAAAAAGGCTTAATAGCATTTAAATGTAATTTTTCTGTTCTAATAGAGTGGTGAAGTTTGAATTATGTAAGTACTGTTTAATCCCAGGATTTGTTAACTTTAGATTTATTTTGTCTTTGGCTATGCAGTTTCATTCACCTTTTTAAGTCCTGAATACACTTTATTTGGTTAGTTTATCCAAATTTTTCCAAACACCATTAATTCCATTCCTTCTCCCAAGAGCCTTCCATTTATTTTTAACTAATTTAATTGCCTTAAAATGACCATTTACTTATCTCTGAGATTATGTTAATGTAGACTTTATTTATTTCTAATGCAGAAAATCATGCTTTTTAGAAATGTTGAAAATCTGCCACCGCATATAAAGTGAAGGCTTGAGTTTTATATTTTGAAAAGGATAGTTTCCAGCATCTTCATGATTGCTTCCACTGGCTTGCATCCACTGGTTGCATTTTTGACTGCTTAGATTTGCTTATGTTGAAATAACTTTTCTGACGGTTAGTCGTAATGATGTAAAACCAATTAATAGATTTCTGTGAGGCTTATCCAAGACAATATGTTTCCTTCATCAGATCCTGCATATGATATTCAAAACGTAATTGTACCTGGCCCAGTTAATTGATCTTTGGGAAAGTATATCTAAGGCTGGCCTTCAAATGCTCATTTAGGGTGCATAAAAGAAGACTTTTTCCCAAGCCCTCTCATGTCAGCTGCACTAAAGCAAGAACAGTGAAATTGAGGGTGCCTGCTCCGAATGACAAGATGCACTGTGGCATCCAACATTTTGAGGTCTGTCACACATGTCAGGTAGCTGGAAGAAATATCCCAGATATTCTGTAACACACCAAGAAAACTCCACTCTCCAGTGAGCAAAATATTGGTGCACGCCAGGTGACTTGGAGTTGAAAACTCTAAGTTTGACATTCTTGTCGGTCGACTCAAACGTATCAAAAAACTGTAGTCAAGCTTGAAGTGTTATGTTGAAACCAGGTGTTCTGTTACCAACTCAGGTTTTATCTAGAACACACCTGTTACTAGATGGAAAATCATCAAGGATAAGCAGTATTGTTTACTGGACCATCAACTCCTGTGTATCTTCCTGTATTCACTATTCTAGGATTTAGAATTAACAAGGATTTATAATTATTGATTGTTAAAATAATGCATGGAGTTTCCATACTAATGAATATGTTACTTTGTGATCATTAAAAATACTATGATGGATGTACATGGATCAAAGTGGAAAGATGCCCATTATATACAGTAGAATGCAGAAAAACCCTAGGTGTGAAGTAGTGTACATGGCATGATCACTTTACCCAAAATACTTTCACATACACACACATGCACACCACACACACTTACAACCGTTCAAGTGCTTGTATCTGGGAAGTGGGATTTTACAGCTTGAAGGGAAAAAAATAGGAAATTTAACATGTCATTACATAATTTCTGTATTATTAGATTATTTATAATCTTTATCTCCTGGAGTAAAAAATTAGCCAATAAAATGTAAAAGATAATTCAGATGATGATTTACCTTGTGCCTACAAGGATGTTAAGCAGTAGATTAGTTGAAAGCTGAATACCATAAATGAAATCAGAATGCCATAAATGACTAATCTGTGAATATAGTTCAGAATAGTAGCAGATTAGCATGCATAAAATGGACAAAATAAAAGAAGTCTGGAGTAATTCAAAAGTCGTGATTACCAAGTTTGTGGATGGTTATAAGCAAAGCTGAGGTGAGTAGTATGTCTCCATTCTTTAGTTATCTTTGTGTTTTATACCCCAGTGGGATGTGACGTCTTTGAAGACAACATGGAAGTGGCAGAAATATCTTTCACCACACTAAAGCTGTGTCATATATATCATCTATAAAGAAAAAGAGAATGCAACCCATTATTCAAATGAGTGCTAGAAGAAATGTTTAGTTATCTCCATGGATGTCAGGGAACAGAACTGGATAGTAAGCTCGAGGCACAGATTACTTAGTCGATGTAGACTAGTCCACTCCACGATGGGTGCATAAGCGACAGGGATCATTTACATGACAGGCGGAAGACGAAAGAGAACAGGGTCACCACTTCAACCCACCACAGCCAGCGGCGTTCAGCTTCGTGTCTGTGGGGCAGGGCTGTGCGGTGCGCTGCCGGCCCAGGAGTGCACACTGAACTGCAGATTAGCAGGGCAGAGCTGGGAGTCGCTTCAGGGACAAGCATCACTGTGTCTTTCACTTCCTTCCTGAGGCACCATGGCTATGACGGAAATAACTCTAAAAAGCGCACAGAATAAAGTACAGCTGATTGAGCTTACTTCAGAGCGACTGAGGTGGGGCCTTGCAGTGATGTTAGATTTCCTTTTTAAGGATGTATACAGAGAAACAGATGTGTTAGAAGATTTAACTAAAGTACTTTCTTAAGGTTAGGAGAGACCATTTATGAAAGTCCAAGATAAAAAGCTCAGGCTATGAGAATCATTGAGGGCGCTGGAGGTGAAGAGCGCAGATAGAATCTGCTGATGTGTGAGAAGGTGTAACCCAGCACACAGGTACGGGGATTCTCTTCAGAGCGCAAAGCACTATTTTCCGCTGAGGAATCTCAACAGTGAGCTACTTCAACATACTGTAGGCGTGAAGACTGCACAGGGAAAAGAACCGCAGTCACTGAAGGAAATATTTTACGTCGAGTAAAAGTAAATGATATCCATTGAGTTTCTGCTAGAGGAACTCGGTCGTCTACATAAAACTTGGAGAATGAATACCTTCTATATTAATTGAATTTTTTGTGTTTTACTGCTATCCCTGTGGCTCAAAATCATCAGCGGGTAAGATGATGAAAGAACTTAGAATAGAACACGCAAAATAGAGATAGATAATGCAGGAAGGATATTGGAAAATCACATTTAATGAACATTTTATAAGAAATGAAGATTTACCTACATTAAAGTTTGCATAGGGGCCAGTGAGATGGCTCAGCGGCTTAAGTGCCTGCCTTGCAAGCGCGAGGGCCCGAGTTCGACTCCCGGATCCCACATACGAAAAAGGGGCCGGTGATATCGCTCAGCGGCACGGGTGCCTGTTGGCGCGCAAGGTCCTGAGGTCAAACCCCCGGTACCCACACATAAATAAATAAATAAATAAATAACTCTTGTTTCACTCCATTTTGATAATATGATGGAAAAAGCTGAGCCTCTACCCAGGAGAAAGAAATCACCCCCCACACACACGCGTGCACACATGTACACACGCACACACACGTACATCTCAACTTTAGGTAGAGAAACATTTAGACCTTCCTGTTTCTTTCCATCTTCTTATCTTCTCTGCTTGCAGCAATTATTAAAAAATACTGAGACATTCCTTAAAAATAGAACAAATCATCACAAACGAAAGACCTTTGTTCTTGCTAACAATTTCAGTGCAGAATGTATTTGATTAGTGATGGGTTCCCCAGGTGATAAGTCACAGTGGCCTGAAATTTCATGATGTGCAGTTGGTATGTCACTCTTAACTAAAAGTATGACAGGCTTTTGTCAAAATAATGATAATTGTAATTTGTATAACAAGATAGAGACTGACATGTTTTTCCAGAGAAGGATCTGACCATTCTATTTCTGCATTTGGCCCAGCATAGCAAGCAGTACTGAGCTTAGCAAGAATCAGAGTGTACTGTATTATATATGACTTGATTTAACAGGATTATTTTGAGATTGGCAAGTCTAAAATTTGTCCTGTCATAATAACTATCTCTTACAGTTCATGCTGTTGGATTCACTTTGCTTCATGAGTTTTCATTGATGATTTTTCCTTTGAGTCCATCTGAAGCTGTAAAATTTCTAAGATACTCTGTTAACCATATATCTGCATGTGTGTGCATGTGCACATGTATGATTGGCTTGGAGTCAGTTGGCTGGATTCTAGGTTTAGCTTTGGTTCTGCCACTTCCTGGTAGCCCAGAAATACTGCAATCTAATAATTGTATAACTGTATTAAATAATTTTTCTGTTTTCTTGTCTATGAATTAAGATAACATTTACCTGAATATATAGGATTTTTAAAATATCATGCACAATTATTTTCTAAATACAAGCATTGATTAGTCACTTTCCTGTCACTGAGACAAAATACAGGATACCCACCACTTAAAGGAGGAGAGGTTTATTTGGGCTCTCGGTTTTCAAGGATTCAGTCCATGGAGAGCTGGCTCTAGGGCAGAAACAGCCTGGTGAAAAGCCCTTGCAGAGGACGCTGCTCATTCAGTGGCAGCCATGGAGTGGAGAGAAGGGAAGACCAGGATGAGGACACACCCTTCAGGGTCACCTCCCACATGACCACTTCCACCCTCCACATGTGAGAGCTTTGGGAGCCATTTTAGATCTAAACCATAAGAAAGCACTACAAAATTGAGTTATTACTTGAATTCATTTTTACTTAACAAATATTTCTCTAGATGAATTTCTTTCCATGATATTTGTTTAAAAAATGTATTTTCTATAGGATCATAGTAAATAACCTATTATGGACATGTAACTCAGAAAATTAATTTGTAGGTAATACATCTGGTCCAGTATTGCATATGTTTTTGTGTATAAGATTGTACTAGTGATGCTCAGGAAATAATTTCTTTTTTGTACCAGGAATCGAGCTCATGACCTCACACTTGCCAGGCAGGCGCTGGGCCGCTGAGCTACATCCATGGCTAAAATAATTTTTAGGTCATATGTCTGGTCCAGTTTTGTGATATTTTTGTGGTTAAAATTGTACCCAGTGAGGCAGAGTATGGGCTTCATACAGCTGTTTGCATCCTTTCTAATCCCAGAGGCCTGCAAATAGGTTTCTTTCTCTGGCAAACGATACTTTGATAATTTGATGAAGGTTAAGGTCTTGGAAATGAGGACATTATCTTGAATTATCTATGTGGACCCAAGCTGTTCTTGTGCATATTTAAACCAGTGAACCTCATACAGCTGAGCTCAGAAGAAAGGGAGATGTGATACTTAAGAAGGAACAGAGAGAGGTCAGGTTGTGGAATCAAGGGGGTTAGGACTAAGGGATGTGGGCAGCAACTGGAAGCTGGGAAACACACACTCCTGATACCTTGATTTCAAGCCAGTGAAAGTGACATCAAGCTTCTAACCTACATAGGGTGAAGGTAACAAATTTAAGGTGTTTTGAGCAGCTAAATTTGGGATCATTTATTAAGGTGTCTGTGGAAAACTAATACACTGGATCATGTTGGCAAATTCAGACAGAGAGGGTAGATTTAAATATATTTTATGTAGTAACACAGTAAGTTTCAAATATATAAGAATATACAAAATGTTCCAAACTTACTGTCTGATAATAATTGCCATACAAGGAAACAAAATTTTGTACTTTGGTGTCAAGGTGCCTATGTGTGTTTGACTTCAATCCATTCTGAGAGCCACTTGAAAAAGAAGTAAACATACAAAGGTACTTAGTTCTTGAAAACAAAGTCAAGAAGAAAAATTGAACTTTGTGCACAAAAAGAAATAGAATAAATTGGAGCTACTTAGAATAGCAGAGAACAATAATTATGGTAAAAATAATCAATTGAACATAAATTTAGTTAAATTTATATTAAGACAATGGAGAAATCCTTCAAAAACCTTGAAAAATGTTCTACTGCTGAAAAAAATTAGCTCATGGAGTTAGACCTGTTGGGCCAGCTTCAGTGATACTATAAAGTTTTGTAGGGTTATATGGGAAGTGGAGATCTCGGGTAGCGTTTCTAGAAAGCATTGTATTTGCATAAACTCTCTCTCTCTCTCTCTCTCTCTCTCTCTCTCTCTCTCTCTCTCTCTCTCTGTCTCTCTCTCTGTCTCTCTCTCTCTCTCTCTCTCTCTCTATATATATATATATATATATATATTTGAGCAATGGCACATGTTTAAAAAGTGTTATATAATTATAAGTGTCTTTAATAGAGGGAAAGAATAATTCTCTGGCACTTATTTCTATCCTTTTGCTCTATGCATCACTACTTTACCTGTCTAACTCCTCCTTCTGGTATTAACTTACACGATTTCTTAAGAATGTCCCTTTTAGTTCAGTAGCATTAGACATCAAATTCCTAGTGTTTTAAATGAGAATCGTACCTCTCTTGCGGATTCCGGAGGTAGATCATCTCTAACCTATATTGTAACTCAGGAACAGGATATCCCGAACTAAGCAGTCCTTCGTATTATTCTATTTCTCAGTGGAGATTCATAGGTTTTCCAGGTACTTCTTAAATATCACACTGCTCCTCGTGGCTCCCTGTTTTGATAAAGATTCTCGCATTATAGTAATCAGTAAGAACCTTGCTCATGAGGTCACGTCAAGGCCTAGAAAGGATGCAATAGAGGACAAAGAAATCGCCACCAGGCTAAATCATGCCGTTCTTCAACCCAAAAAGAGTAAGATGTGACTTTCAATGGACAAAAAGTAAAGCAGAGGGTGGTGGCACCTAAGAGCAGGCAGTGTTGCAAGGACAGAGAGGACAGCTATATCTAATTCGAGAGGAGGGAGAGGCCTGACCACTGCTTTTGTGACCCAGAGGTTAGATAAGAAATGTGCAAGTGCAGTTTCCATGCAGCCCTGCAGCCAGTTGTCCTTTTGAGTGGGCACTGGTGATAGTGTCCTCATTGTAAAATATTAACCTAAAATTCCTCTTTTGTTTCAAATATAGCAGGCATAAAAATCAAGTGTATATTAGTATCACCATTTTGAAAACACATGGAATTTCTCAAAATGACTTGTAAATACTCCATGCTCTGCATATGCAGATATAACTTCATTTTAATTTCAAAATACGTATTCAGCGCTCCTTGAGCATGTGTTGCTTTCCGAGATCCTGTAGGAAATGTGGAGTAGAACTGACTTTCGCTGAACTACAACTTGTACTCACAGAAATCACCACAATATGTTGGATGTCGGCACAACGGTAACAAGGTACCTATTTAGCTAGTTGGAACTTCACTGCCTGCAGGTCCAAGGATGTAGACAGCTGGCAGGGCAGCGCCTTAGGGTGAGGAAGGAGGGAGTGTAATATCTCTTCTGCAGCTAACTAATGCTTGTTAGAGTCAGGAAAAGAAGGTAACTGGCATGTCTGTGCTACTTACTAAGAGTCAGCCACTGTTCCTTTTTGTGCAGTATAAGTTTATCCTTAAGTGACCCAAAATTTCCCCCATTTGGGCCATGAGGAACCAACACCAGAGGAGATAAAGTAATGATAAATGTGGCCAAGATAGAAAATGGTAGAAACCTAGTCTGGAGTACAGATGGACTGGCTCCTGTCACCTGCCTGTGATAGCAGGACGGCAGAGAGCAGGGGCACTGTGCATTAGATGAGGACGAAGTCTTTGGGAATTCAAGGTATTTCTATTACAGCACTGTAAGTAGTGTTTCTCCTGCAGTACGGCAACACAGATAACCCAAGTTTGTATGCATAAAAAGGGTAAGTGAGTATCAATCTGTATTACTTATTCTTCTTTGTTACTGGCAGAATTTTGTGGTTGTGTCTCTTAAGAGTAATAGAGTTAAAGAATATTCTCAAGTGTTACTGCTATTTTTGAAGTGAAGCAATGAACTCTAATTATAGCTCTCAGAAATTAGTCATTAAATATAGGAAAAGTGTAGGTCTGCCTTTTACAAAAGATCGTTTTCAGTCTTAACAATGTAATAGAGTTAATCTTTCTGATGGGTATGCTTTAATACTCCACCGTTATGAGGGCAGACTTTCCTGTTGCTTTAATAATATTGCTAAATTTCTTACGTATAAATACTGTTTGAATTACTTCAGATTATTTCCTTTTGTGATTCATATTCTCATCACATAAATGGCATCTAACATTTTAGGGTAGCATAATATCCTTCCATCAGATGACATATTAATCAATCGTGCAGGTCGAATCATTTCCTCAATGCTGTGATGTGTGGCAAAGGAACAGAAAGAGAATTAAAATTTTCCATTTCTCATCACTATTGAGTCTTCTGCTTCTTTCTATTCTGGCCACTATACTCATATTAAATTCTTGTCTCTATCTAGGCAAATGAGATGCATGCTTCGGGTACTTTACTGACAGGCATCAGTGTTAAGATGCACGATTCCGTAATGTGTATCACATTCAGTTTACCGGCACCTTCCAGTTTGATGCCTTCGAAAGAGGTCTGGGTCCTAGAGTCGCTCTACACCAGCAGTGTCAGTTGGGCAAGTTGCAGGCCTCTGGCACCTTCCAGTTTGGTGCCTTTACCGGCACCTTCCAGTTTGATGCCTTCGAAAGAGGTCTGGGTCCTAGAGTCGCTCTACACCAGCAGTGTCAGTTGGGCAAGTTGCAGGCCTCTGGATTTTGTAGGGTGAGAATAAAATGATGTAGAAATCATTGTTAAGATTTGGGGAGACGGCACACATAATGTGTTATCATGACCTTTGACACCTAGCAAGTCTTTAATCGGTGTTGGCTAGTATTTTTCCTGAGGAATCTATTTAGCTCTTAAAATCCCTTCAGACAATGCGAATGGGCTCTGCTTCGTAATTACTATTTTTATATAGAAATTCTTTTAATCAGCGTAATACTTTGAGTGGGATGCACGTGTATATATGTATGTATGGTATATCTACCAAAAGACTAAATTTTGGTAATAATTTATTCCACAACATCTTTTTTCTCATAAATACTTGGCCAGTTAAAAATTTTCACAGCATATGTATGTACTGGGGGTATATATGTGTGTGTGTATATATGTATATATGTACACACACATACAGATGACCTACTTATGCACATTTTTGTGTGCATAATTTTAAAAAGAAATCTGATTTTGAAGTATGTAAGTTTGAATGACTTCTTGCAGGTTACTGTACCTCATATATTTTGTGTAAACAACCTGAAGATGAGCTATACAATATTGTTTTGTTTCTAAAAAAAAATTGAAAAGGGGATATATTTGTATGTCTATAGGAACATATTAAGACTCTGTTGTGAAAAATTACATACAAACAGAAGCATGAATAAGAATAAATGCACATCATAATGAATTGTTTTAAGGAGGAAATTCATGTAGCCATTCAGTTGATCAACATGCTGCAGTCCTGAGAGGCGATCCTTCCGATGCCTCTCTCTAACCACGTCCCTCCCCCCTCTGACCGTCCCGCCCTGTCTTCATCTTTATAGTACTCCCTTGCTTGTTTCACCACAGTACAACTTGCAAAGCTAACCCTAAAGACTTCAGATTTTCCAGCTTTAAGGTTTTGCCTTTATGTGGACATTTAACTGGATTGGACTTGACCTGGATCATTTTTTCCTCTGTCTGTGTCTACATGACTAAATCTATGCTTGAAAACGAGCACTAGCAGAGCCATTTGTGAACTGAGCTGTAGCACAGCAGTTAGAAACACAGACTCCAAAAATGAAAAATGGGTTAAAACGCTGTCTGTGCCTCAATGATTTTAACAAAGTTCCACACCTCTGCACTTCAGGTTCCCAGACGATAAGACTGGAATAATAATACCGTTAGTTCATAGTGTGGTTGGGAAAATTAAGCTAATTGTCTTTGTAAAGTGTTTGTGTTCCTTAGGTAAGCATATCGACAGCTATAATTGTATCGTTAGCTATACCTAGTTTTGTTCAGTATACTCATGAGTTTCTGGTGTTTGATATACTCCTCAGTCTGAAATCACTAAAAATACATGGTCTGAGAGTCAAGTTGGTAATGGTAGGGTGTTTTCAAATCTTTAAAAATAATGAAGGTGCAATTAAGCATAGCCATCTTTTTATTTTAACTCTCAGTGCGGAGTCCTCCTCAGGACTCTTCCCAGGCAGAGCTTCTGCTTTTGCTGGTGGGGGCCACCATGCTGCACAAATCAGTGCCAGCCCCTTGCTCTGTCCCCTCAGCACACAGCTGAGAACACCAAACAATAGAGCATTAATAAGAGCGAATGCTCTCCTGGTTCCAGAACACTGCCGCCTATTCAGTATAAGTCCGGAAGTTCTCAGTGCCTTGTAGTATTTTATTTTGAAAACAAGCTCTACATTTTGAGGGTCATGACTGTGGGTTTTTTCTAGATAATAGGACCAGAATTATTACTATGTCCCATTATTGCCACACCCGTGTGAGAAAGCATAGTGGACCAAGACATTGAACCTTGCGTGTTACTTTTCTGGGACTAACAGTAAAGTACTGGAAGCTCATGTTCTCAAATTTTGGAGATCAGGAGTCTGAGAACAAAGTGCCCACACGTGTCTCCTTCCATGCCTTGTAAATAACTATCTTCTTCCATCTTTTCACGTGAGCTTTCCTCCATGTCTCTATGTGCGAATCTTCCTTTTATGAAGACACCACTTGTATTAGATTAGGCCTCTAAAAATCTCATTTTGACTTACTCACCTCTTTCATGAGTCTGACATTTTGAGGTAGTGAGGTGAAGGAATTCAACATGAATTTGACAGGACATGAGTTAAGCCATAAAAACCTAACAGCCTTGTTTCAACTTATTTACCACTTTATTGGCCCTGTCTCCAACTCTAATCATGTTCTGAGGTATTTGGGGTTAAGAATTTAATGTGTGTATTTTGGCAGACACAATCTTGGGTACTGTGATGCAAAGTTTCTCATTCTATTCTCTTATCATGATAAGACATATTAGTATGACATTTAACTGGTTTGCCCTGCTTTCTTCAAAATCAACGTAGTTGGGATATATCATAATTTAAATAAATATTTATATAAACACACATGAAATTAGCATTCGTAGAATTGCTTATTAAAGATATCTGTTACTTGAGGACTGGGGAGTCCCTCATAAATAATTTTAACTAGTATAATTAACTCAGTAATGCAGGTCTTTAAAAAATGAAAAGTCATTTCAGAAACAAAGAAAAGCAATATTGTCTTCAGTGATTTCCCCATCCTTGATTTTTCTGTTAAAATTTTGATTTATATTCTAGAAGAGCATTGTCCAATAGAATTTTCTGCAATGATGGAAGCAACTCCTATGATATATTTGATATGTGTAACATGATAGTAACTAATCTCACTGATAGTGAGCATTTAATATGTGACTAGTGTTACTGAAGAACTGAATTTGCAATTATAATTGTATTTTGAGTCTAAATTTATATGGCTATGTGTGTCCATAGAACTGGGCATTTCAATACTACAGTATTTGTATTGTTAGAGTTGGGGTTATAAAATATAATTAAATGTGCTAAATATTTTGTGATACACCTTGTCATAGATACTGTTGTCCATCTGTCCATCCTGTGCTGCTGTGTGCATACAGGATAATGAATGATCTAAATTCTCGGCTGGTTATCACTTAGTCCTTATAAGCCTTCTATGGATTTTAGCCTAAAATTACATTTGGTTTGATGCTTACCGTGCTTTTCTTAAAGTAGAATGTCTTTGGCATGTATATTTCATCATATTATTTTCTGTCATTCAGGGTTATTTTGAAACCTTTTAAAAGAGTATATACCTAGGTTTTTAAATAGCTTCTGTTTTAAAAAGTGAGGCTGTTCTCTCATTAAAGAACTCTTTAACTATAGATACTCAAGAAGCCAGTTCATGTGCACTTGTGTGCATGAATAGCGATAAAATATAATTAAATGTTTCAATATCGTTTGGCTAACATTCTTATGCTGATAATGCAAATCAATTTGTTAAGGAGAAACAGTAAGTCTTAATTGATTTCCTGAATGAAAATCTATATTTTCTCCCTTTATTTCTGTGCAGTCCTACAAGCAGCTACTCAGTAACTTGTTTAATTCACATAACCTCACTGTCGGGAAGGAATTATGTCACATTTTTTTCTAGTACCAAGTTCTAAAATTTTAAAGAAAGTTGTCAGATCACAGTATAAGCAAGCTCTCCTTGTCTTAATCGTTCACTGTGGTGAATATTTTCAGTTTAAATGTCACGGTTGGTGGTGCAAAGGCAAACTAGCAAATGTTCAGTGACAGTTCAAGGATTGAAACAAAGCCACTTGCACTGGATATAGTGTAGGAACAGCAAAGCTTTACCACTGTTCTCTTTTCTTCTTTGGTTGGGACTGAATTAAGTTCACATAAAGCAGATTAACAGGAGAAAAGCATGTAAGTTTGATTTTGTAAACATAAGAATTCCCCAAGAAAATGTGAACGCAAAGGGGTGGCAAAACCCAGTTGCTTCTAGACTATGAACAAAAATGGTAATTAAAAAAATAACTAAAATGTATAAAGAAGCAAAGGAAGGAAGCAAGAATTATTTTAACAAGGTCTTCTTGTACAGATATTTTTTGGCCTTGATTCTGTATCTGGTAACAAGAATGTTTATTTTCTCCACATACTACAGCAAAGGGAAAGTCAGGCTATCCCTTTTTCATCTGCTCTTTATCAGCTTCCTTTAGCTCGAAATAATCATCATACCAAAGTGGCACATGTGTTGGGATAGCATATTCTGCTCCCTTCTGTAGCATAAATGCTGAGTATTCGAGATGATGCATCCCTGGAGCACTGGAGTCTGAAGAGATTCACAGCAGGATGAACCGTTAGTGGGTAAGGGAGGTAGGACTTGGCGGCAGGGGGGAGAGAGAGAGATTTCCTGTGATGCTGTTGTGAAAGAGGCATCAGCTGATATCAAGAGGAGGTCTGGAGCTGATCCCTCCTGAATTGTCTACCTTTGAGGCAAATGTGATGCTTTATTTTGGAGAACCAACCAGCCAGTGGATGGGCTGTCCAGGCCGAAGGAATTTGGTCTTCTATGCAGCAGCTTCCTTGGCGTGAGGAGCTAAAGGGGAGGAAGTGACTTGTAAGCTTTCTCAAGCCAACACTCCTGGCTGGGGAAATGAGTGCTTCGTCCCCAGAGTGTACCAGAGAAACTCACTTAAACGTCCTCTGCAGTGTGATAGGTAGAAGGCTGGATGGATATATTTTTGATTCTTCTTAGCAGCTACTGACGTATTAAAATGATATCACTTAAGACTGACAGGAAGGGTATGCAATCATTTTATAAGATTTTCATTTATTCAGTATAATTTAGTGCTTCAGCAATTTCTTAACTTGAAAGTCGGAAGGATCTGAAATGATTGTTAATAACTTTAGCAAACCTATTTGTTTCTGGTAATGCCAGTAGGAACACCTAGGGAGATTATTGAGAGAGATAAAAGGAGAAAAGAAATTAGTATTACCAGGAAGGAAGTTCCTAAGAATCAGGAAGGTCAACAGTATCACTTGCTGGATGAAAGGCAGGTAGGAAAAAGGCTGAAAACGCCCGCTAGATTTACAAACTAGCAGCCAGTAGCTCCTTTGTAGGTAAAGAACTCAACTTGGGCCAGACATAGCTTCCAAGGAGTGAAAAGGTGAGTGGGTAAAGAATAAAAGAGGAGGTGTATTTGACAGTTTTGACAGGAGTTTGTGAATGCAAACCTGAAAAAGAACAGGGATCCAAAGAGGGCCAACCTCTCCCATCTCTGCCCACTGAGGAGGCAAGGAAGGTGCAGTCTCCAAGAAGGAGGTGTATAAAACTCAAGCAGTTCTCATTATGTCCTTTCTTTAGTTTAAAAAATAAAATATTAATCATCCTATTATTGCTTTAATTTTAAAGGTAATTTACCTGAAGCAATAGGATATTAAATTCAAGACATCAAAACCAAAAGCCCAAGTTTACATTGTTCACATATTTTGTTTGTTTTTGTAGTCTCAGCTCTATTTGTAAATCCAGAGCTTGAATCTACTGGATTTAGCAATTTGCCTGAAATAGCAAAAAAGAAAACTTTAAAAAAAGTAGCATCCTAGAATAGGGCAGGAATGTTTTAATGATAGTCCTCGAGCCTTCATTGACATTTGTTAGCGCCATATATATACTGTTTTTTCATTCATTTAACCTTAGTTTAACAAGTAGTTGAGAGGACTTCTTGTATGATGACCCTTCTTGAAGTAATTAGTATTGGAAAAAAGCAAATGATTCTATGATTCTACGCTTGTGGAGATTCATCCTAGGCTGGAACATAGACAATGAAATATTTAAGTAAAAGCTGTAGTGTGATAGCTGGTGATGTGTTGTGAAAGAAGGGCTGGGATGTGGAAGTGTAAAGATCTACGATTTTAAATTGAGCAGGCAGGGGAGGATGAACAGCGTATCTGAGTAAAGTCTTAAAGAAGAAAGGGCGCGAGGGCTTCTCATGCTTGGAGCAAGAACAGTGAAATAGCAGGAAGTGTTTCCCATGGGGCGATCCTGAGGTGAATGTGTGGCTGAAACGTGTGAAACAGCAGGTGCCTCTGAGTTAGAGCAAACTCAGCCAGGGACAGAAGAATGGGAAATGAAGTTGGAGATGTGGCAGGAGGATGGGACGCCACTGGGACACTGCTGGCTTTCAGGTTGTAGGTCCAGCTCCAATCTTAGCTGCTTGATGCTGGCACATCATCTCACTGGACAGGGCCTCTTATACTCCCTATTAAGGAATGTCATCCTTACGCTGAGAATTTCCAGCCCAAGGATGGCATCATCTGACATACTTCAACAGCTTCACTGTTGAGAAGCTCCAGAAAGGGTCCAGCAAGGAAGCAAAGAACCTGGACGAAGGTTTTGCAGTCAGCGAGGCCAGAGTGGATTGTGGACTAAACTTGAGTGCTCACAGTGCAGGGGAGGGAAGGGGTCACAGCCTGGGTGTATCCTTGAGCTAGAACGAACAGGAGGTGCTGACAAAGAGGATGTAAGTATGGAAGAAACCAGCAAGTCGTGAATGCCTCCTAGGGTTTTGGCTTGAGCAACAAGAAGAAACGAAGTTGACATTAACTAAGACGAGAGGGGCAGCAGGAACAGCGGGTGTAGGGAATGATCGGAAGCCTGCATATGTTAAATTTGAGTAGCCTGTTAGTCATCCAAGTGAATTTATAATCGTAAATCTGGAATTTTAGAGGACAGACCAGACTGGAAACAAAAATGTTAAGAATCATCAGTTAATTGTAGATATTTAAGGCCAGGAGACAGCTTGAAATCTCAGAGGAAGTGATAGAGATAGAGGAGACAGTAAGTCCAGTTGTGGGCTCCTTGGCAACTCTAAAATTAAGAATTAGAGTGAAGAGGAAGAGCTTTTAAATAAGGAGTATCCCAATAATCCAGGGGGAAACCAGAGAGAAAAGTGTGTTGGAAGCAATAAAGAAAATATTTTACGAAGTAGACATCGCTCAATTGTGTCAAAACTGCTGACTGGCTCAGTGAGATGAGGATGAAGAGTTGACAATTCCATTAAGCTGTGTGTTTGCTCTCAGATAATTCACTTTATTCTCCACATTGCCATATGAACATCAGGACTGTGTATTTGTCCTTCCATAACACAGAAATCACTGTATTTTAATCCTTGCTGCTCATTAAGCATGTGTAATTGTGTTGATTAATTTCTAAATTCAACCTGGATTTCTAAACAGGGTCAGCAACCAGTTTGACAAATGTCTAACTGATAATTTGACCTAAAAATTAGTATTGCAGAAATTCAGAACCTGAAAAGGACTATTGTCTTCTTTATTCTTGCTTAACCCAATTCTGCTAATGATGAAATGGAAATCTGCTGTAGGTTACACTGAGATCTTTGGAAGTCGGTCTCCCACATCTTCCATTCTTTTTTTTGTTTGTGTGAGTACCGGGGATCGAACTCAGGACTCCTCGCTTGCCAGCAAGCGCTTGTGCTGCTGAGCGATATCACCAGCCCTTTTTTCCTTTGTATGTGGGTACCGAGAGTTGAAATCAGGACCTCGCACGTGCCAAGCAGGCTCTTATGCCGCTGAGCCATCTCACCAGCCCACATCTTCCATTCTTAATAAGTTCTTCCTTCAAAATGAATTTACATATCTGATTACAATCTGAAATAAACTCTTGTCCTTGTATATAGCATTAAAATTGTACATTTTCTGTAGAAATTAGATGATAACATATAACATGTAGAAATAAAATACATGGAGAAAAACAGCCTTAAACCAAGAGAACTTCACCATTTATAGAACATACACATATTCAACATTCAACATATGCAATATTCAATCATATTATACAAATCATCACCTACAAAAGTTACTATGCCACCTATTATGCAGCTGCCTTCATCCCAATTATCAGGGTCCCTTTTTGGTACCAGGCATCTAACATGAGGGGTTTTCAGAAGAGCACTGGTAGAATATTGAAGACCATGTGTAAGAAGGACCTTTCATCCTTCCCGAGCCTCTTGTACTAGCACTGCTGAGATAGTCTGAACCACAGGGTGGGTGGAGTCCTTGCAAGCTCACCCTCAGACCCCAGAGGGGAGGGCAGGTGCACACAGACTGCCTTTTCCCGCTCTGGGAATCCTGGCCTCTGAACAGCTGAGCACCAGCTTAATTGACTCTAACCTGAAGTGCAGAGCCCCATTTAATGGAAGCAATGAAAAGAAAAAAAAATATATGAATAGAGAAAGTATTGTATCTGAGCCCTTCAGAAAGAAAAAATCAAGTCTGCATTATTCCATGTATTTTGATGCCCTATGTATAATTTGTAAAATATACAAAAGTGCAATCAGGGCTCCTTTAAATAAAGAATCCAGGTAAATGCATAATGTGGTGGGTCTCCAGCTTAATTTTAACAAAAGAAAAAAGCAAGCATATTTGGAGTATAGAAATGTGAAGTGCATTGTCTTGATCCATAGTGTGTGCTGGATTCTTCAATACAACCTCGATAAGAGCTTAAGTGCTGCGTATCAGCCTGTACTGCAAAATTTATTGCTGAAAGGTCTTTTATACTTTAGAGAGTATTTTATTTATTCTGTTTTCCATTAATAAATCTTCTGTTCTTTCATGTGGACATCTATGCCTTTTCCTTTTAACTTAGGGGCAGGCTGTATTACTCCCTACTATCTCTTCCATCTCAAGATACAGAAGAGGGGGAGTTCACTGAGCTAAAACACTCATCAATTTTTGTGAAAACACATGATATCACAGAATTTAAAACATTTTTAAAGCCCTTAACTGCAATCTACTGCCTGTGCTCTTCTCAGGAGGGCTTGGCACACAAAGCGAAGCTCAAGCATGTGTATGCAGCCTGGCTACAGAGTTCACAGTAAGCCTAGAGCTAAAGCAAGAATTTAAAGACATGAAAAAGTCTCACCTTGGGCAAATCCATGGGAAAATTTGTCATGGAATTGTATAGGCTGAGATTCTGGCTGCCAGCAATAACGTCCAAACAGGTCAAACGAAGTACGTGTGTATTTTCATTTCCTTGCGCTGTGTGTCCCATTCCCTGATAAAGTACTAGCACTGAAATTAATCAGTTCTGCTGGATCCCTTATGCCACCAACAGAACAGACGCCTGACGCTTTTCCTTTAAAGGCTTTCTGTTTGAGGCTGTCTGCAGTCTATCTCTCGCCTCCGTTAAATCCACGGTGAACGCAGCCCCGATCATGCAAGCGCAGAGATGCATACCAAGTGGGCCCAAACATCTTGTAGCTGCGTGAAGTTGTCTTCCAGCTGGAAGCCCCTGTCTAACAGAAGTTTCTCTTCTTTATCCTGATTCTCTTTTTTATTCATTAATATATTTTGTCTTAGATTATATGAATGAGATCAGTTTTATAATGTTATAAAGACCAAGTGTTTAGATCCATGTGTCATATACTGATTGTATACCAGACACAGTGCAAGGCAAGCGAGCAGAAAGGATCCCAGATACGAGGCCTGCTTTCTAACCACAGTGCTGCTTATACGTGAGCTGTGCCAGCAACCCCCAATGGCTTTCAGATTAACATAGCTACAGGCAGGTAAAACGGCATTTGGAATAAATAATACAGTTCACACTCGTATATAATGCAGTTCTCATTCACATACAGAGGTGCCTCGGTTCACTAACTTAATTCGTCCCTCGATTCTGGTGAACGCGGCAGTGACTGTGTTCATCCCCCGACGCGGAGTTTGCAAACTGAAGCAGAATTTTGCAGAACATTTCTGTTTGAGACCTGAATTATTGTTTGCAAACAGAAGCGGTCGGTCATGACTATATCTATATCCGTATCTATATCTATATCTGTATCGTCTGTTGAGATTCAAAAATTTAAATTTATGGGGCTTAATTATATCTTATCTATAAGCTCTTCCTTAAAAAATAAATATTAAAACTGTAACCCAGATTATGTGAGGGTTCGTGACTATTTGACATTTTTTTTTTATGTGGGTACTGGGAGTCGAACTCAGGACCTCGCTCTTGCCAGGCAGGTGCTGATGCCGCCGAGCTATCTCACCAGCCCCTACTTGACATTTAGAAAGGGCCCTGTTACTCAGGGATGTCGGAGTTCACTGTTACACAGATTATGCACACAGTTCAATTACCCACCAGTCATAGTGCTGCTGACACACGTTCTCTTGCGTGTATCTTTAGGAACACGGCTGTAGGTATTGACTTACTGTGACATTTGTTTGGTTTGTTGGTTAAACTAAATTTCAGCCCATCACTGACCTTCCTCAGTACACACTGAAAATAATAGTTTTTCTACATTTTTCTCACAATGTCTTCTGGATGGCAACTGATACTTAAACACAAATCAAAAAATATATCTTTCAGTAAGGAATGAGGCAGCGTCTTCTTTGTTATACCAAATACAAAGTTAGTGCTACACCAGTATCCTGGGGTATCTTTTTCCCATTACGTGTGTTTGGTCTTTGAATTCCTGCTGACATTTGGTTTTATTGTGTCACTGTAAATTATGAAGTTGGGCCAAAAAAAATATTTAAAGGTCTTTGGAAGTTTCCATTATTGTTACGTCAGGCAAAAATGTTACTTACTCAAAAGCACAAAAAGTGAAAAGGCAAACTACTAACCCTAAAACTACTTTCCCTAGAAATAGTCATCTCATTAGATGTAGTGAATCCTTGAAGCACAGATGCGATGTTCATCACAGTGAAGTGATGAATGGCAGATCTTTGTTGGTGAAGACTTCATGGCCCAGTCAGGACGAAGACCAGTAACTGGAAGGGGCTGCAAGGAAGTGGTAGCGGTGGTGATGTGTCTGGGAGGTGGTTCCTTTCCTCTGATGGTATGGACAACAGGCAAGGCAGACAGCTGGCACTTGGCATGGTCAGTCTACGGCTTTAGATGAAGAAAAACGGAGGCTAAAGAGGAGTAAATATGCGTGTATGGAACACTTAGAGATGTGGACTATGCATTTGGTCTTTCAGACAGCACATTAAAACCCATATGGCTAATTGATGTAAAAAGATAGATGGTCCCTGTATTAATTTACAAATCACAAAACTGCAAATGTAAAAAAAGCAACGTGCTCAAAAGAGTGGGCATAGGGATTCTTGGCAAAGAGGGGAGCTAAGTAAAGAGGTGAGGAATGAAGATGGTATTGGAAGTGGAAGTAAATCCCAGGATGACTTAGGAGGTAGAGTAGGATAAGAATTTGGTGATGAATTCTGGAGTGAGGGAAAAGGAGAACCTATGCTGTGTGGCTGGACGAGTGATGTGTTTTTTGCTGCAGAGTATTGGGGGTTGATCAGTGAAGTCAGATGTTCATTTTTTAATACAATCAAATTATGATGCCATAGAGACATACAAATTGAGATTTCTACCTGGCAAAGGAGACGAATAAAAATTGGCCTTGCAAAAAAAACCTAGAAATATATGGTAAGAACTTGAAAACGTGTTTCTTTCCAGAAGAGATAATGCTCCAAGGCCCTGAGCACTGATGAGAGGCAGAGAAAGATTTGTGAGTTACAGGTAGTAGTTTGGTATGAAGAGAAGCATGAACAGGGTTTCATAGGCAGTTCTAAATACATCAGGTCTTTGTTTTAAGGTCAGCAATGCTCCACTGAAGGATATCAGGCTGTAAACTGGATTAATTTAAAATGTGCTTTGAAAGAAAATGTAGAATCACACTGTATTTATTGGTCAGCTTTGCTGATTCTGGTACAAAATATCTGGCACTTTCAATTTAAAGGAAGAGAGGCTTAGCGTAGCTCCTGGTTTCAGGGGTGCAGCATGTGGTAGGCTGGATCCAAGGCAGAAACATCGTGGCACTGGTGGAGAAAAGCTGTTTAGTTCATGGTGGCCAGGCAGGGAAACCGCGACGGAAAGGGGCCATACACAGGGTCACACCTGCAAGACCCACCCAGACTCACCCAGAAGTGGTGTTTAGTGACCCCCCCCAGGTAGCTCTAAAGCCAATCAAGTAGATAATCTGGCTTCACTTTCTCACATACACTTAGCTTTAAAAATAGAAACCTTCCTGGCAAGCATGAGGTCCTGAGTTCGATTCCCGGTACCAAAAAAAAAAAAAAGGAAGCTTTAAAAATACCTCAACAAACCCAGAATTATATAAACTCAATTTTATGCAATAAAAATGAAGTTAGGGTAATGAAAATTGTACATTTAAAAAGAGAGGAGTCAACCTTAATCACAATGGCTTCTGAGCCTAATTCGTGAACATGAACAGTTATAAGAATTATCACCACAATGCTGCAATTATTGTATTACCTGACACCATTTACTGAATACCGTATGAGACCATATAATCGAGAAGAAATTATAGCATTCACTAGTGGACCCCATAGCATCCCATAACTGGGATGAAGAACCTTTGAAAGTCAAATAGGAAGAAGAAAATGCTTATTTTGTTTCACTGTTTCAGAGGTTTCAGTTATGATGTGGCCCTGTTGCCTTTGGGCTTGTGAGAGAAAGGTGGAAGCGTGGTGCAGCAAAACTGCTCATCATAATGGCATCCAGGAAGCAAAGAGAGACAGGAAGTGTCCAGGTCTCAATATCCCCTTTAAAGGCCTGCCTCCAGTATCATAATCCCCTTCTACAAGGTTCCACCCCCCCAAAAGTTCCACCACCTCCCAACATTGGCACAGGCTTTGCCACCAACTCCGTAGCACATGGGTCCTTGAGGAGCATTGATGATCTAAGCCATCCTACCATATGTGCTCTTCTGTGTGCACACACCAGCCCGCTGCCCAATGCTGCCAGCTTATATTCCTTCACAGTGACATGTTGGCTGTAAAAATACAAGAGAAATGTGTAGTTTATGTGCACCCTTGTCTCTTTATGTGTGATTAAATAATCCCAACAATTTACTGACAAAATATTTGTGGGTACTGGTTTTTCAAAGTCTGCAAAACAGACTAAAAATATATAGCAGAAAGGAAGTCGTTATGTGTTAATATTGAATGCTTAGTCACATCTCATTTAGCTCAAATTAAACTAAAGGAAACTGAAAACAAATCAGGGAAATACAAACTAAAATGATAAATTGATGTGATGTTATACCTATTGATTTGCAGAGAATAAAAGGTCTGACAATACTAAGTGCTGGCTAAGACATAGAGCATTAGAGACTCTCACACACTCATGGAGAAAATAAAGGCGCCTGTGCTAAAGAAATTTTTGCACAGTGTACAAGAAGACATGTACTGAAATCTAAGAGTAAAAAATGAGAAAATTTTCAGTTCTAAATATCCATAAAGAAGAAATTGGGATATAAATTATGGTTTATTCTTACAATGAGCACTACAAAGAAATTAAAATTTATGAGATGGATTTGTAGGTAAGTAAGGATACATTTCAAAAGCACAATCTTTGTCTTTTTGTTTGTTTGTTTGATTTTTGTTCTTTGTTTTTTTTTTTATTTTTGCTTTTGTTTTATGAGACAGAGTCATGCTATGTAGCCCAGGCTTGCCTCAAACTCACAGCAATCCTCCTGCCTCAGCCTCCTGCCTCAGTGCTGGGATTGTAGGTGTTTACCTCCACAACTGACACAAAAACACAATATTAAGGAAAAAAAAAAAACAGAGAAGGATGCATTCAGTATGATAGTGTATATAAAATCCAAGGAGTAAAATTGAACTCTAGATTTGTATGAATACTTACTGATTTTGCAAAAGTATGTCATGTTTTAAAATGCCTAATATAAAATTTGTATTGGTGGTTTCTTTTGAAGAAAAACAAACAAACAAAAGAAACAGAATGGAGGAGGGATGTACAGACAATTGTGTCTCTGACGCTTTGTTTCTTTAAATAAAGCTGGAATAAAAGAAAAATGCTAAAATTTAGAAAGGTTAGGTCACAGGCATATGAATATGTTTTTATTATTGGTCATACTTCTTTGTGTACTTCAAACATCTCATAATTTGAAAAAGAACTTGGATTGTTGGGGATGATATTTCGTATATGGATTAGAGAGAGTCTGGTTGTCCTAAACCGAAGGCAACAAACTGGATTCAAGACTGTGCACACCACTACGCATGCAGAAAAAGAAAATGTGTACTTGCATTTTCCACACTGTGATTACAGATGTGGCTCCACAAACCACATTAACATTTGTAACCGATCAGATAATTTGAGAGTTTTATACGGGTTTTGGCATTATGATAAGATGAAATCACAGTTCAAATTTCAATGAGATCGAAAAGCACTACAGTGGATTGCTCATTATGGAGAAGAAATGTGGGTATGGAAAGATACTCAGAATTTAAGTGAAAAAAGTGCTTGGGAGTGAAGTGTTATCACATACAAAGCTGTGTGTATTAGTTGCTGGGAGGAAAGGATTTTTTTTTTTTTTTTTTTTTGGCTGAGATTTCAGTCCATGGCCAGCTGGATTTAAGGCAAAGATACCAACCTGGAAGCACGTGGCTGAGGAAAGATACTCTTCATGGCAGCCCAGAAGCAGAGTGAGATCAGTGTTCTAGAGAGGAAAGGACCAGGGGCCGGATACAGTCGCCGAGGTCGTGACACCATGTGCCAGCCGGAGACGCCCGGAAGTGTGCTTTGCTCATCTCCCAGGCATCTCTCAAACCAATCAAGTTGCTCATCCAGGTTCATCATTATGCCCGTCCTGCTCTGTTTGTACTCACTCTTTTTCCATTTTAAGCTGATTTAGCTGGTAGCCTATGAGTAACATATCAGAAATCTTGAAAGTCATAACTGATCACACTAAAAGTAAATAGAATTCAATGAGAATGGCCTGATAGGAACAGTCACATATTACACATTAGAGAACAAACTCCATCCCTAAGTAGGTCTCAGAGTTTTAGCAGTTGGTAATCGTATCATTTACTGAGTATTTACTATGTGCCAGCTACTGGTCTCAGGGTTTTGCAAACATTAACTACAGTCTCACAATGACCCTGTGAGCTATGCACTTAGATTTTTCTCCTTTACAGAAGTGATTACCAAAGCACATATTTTAAATGACTTTTCCAAAACTTCAAAAGCTATTCTGTAATGAGGACAGAATTCCAGAGCTCACATTTTCTACCACATACGGTGCTGACAATCATGGTCTGAAATGGTGAAGAAAAATGTAAATAATGGCTCACAAGTGAAGAAAAGACAACATCGTAATTTAGTAGCCATACACGTGCAGTCTACCAAGAAAAAAACACAGAGAGGTAGAAAGGCAGTGAGCAAGAAATGTGGTGAAGAAGCCCGATCACTAGTAAAATAGCAGCCGTCACGGAATGAGTTTTGCTGGATTATCATCGATCAAGGATAAAATGGCACAAAGTTATACATCTCTTGCTTAATGTCACTGGTATTTAAACGTAAGTCTGTGGACGCTAAATCTACGTCATTTTATCACATCACTCGGAATTCGGGCATCACAGTCTCACCATGGGGAGAAATAGCCTCAGGTGTTCCTGTGGTTACCATTCTTCAGATTACCAGTGACACCGCTTCCTACTCAGCAAAGGCGAGGAAAGGAAAGAGCAGTGAGGGACATGAATGTCAGACATTTAGTAGAGAGCAAAGACAGGAACATTACATTTTACTTTTCTTTCACTCTGAGCCCTCGCCCTTCAGGGAAACCACCCGTGGAAAGAGTGTAAAGTAAATGCGGCCAAAGCTTCAAGCATCATAAAGCAAAGGAAATGTTCAGCTTTTAGCCTTCTGTGAAAGCTGGACAGCATCAATTTTTGAGCAGTGGTACATTAAGTAGCAGAAAAGAGACCCTGGGGATTAAGTACCAGGTGTATCAGTCCATGGGAAATAAAAGGCTGCTTATTTTAGTACAGAATTTCTGGGCATCTGGGGAGAAAGTGCATCAGTAGACACTTTGGAGAGGGAATGAGACAAGAGAAAGTGTCAGCCAAGAGGGCAGGAAAAATATCTTAAAGAACCTACTGTCATGTGTTTCGCTCTAGGCAAGTGGGTCACAGTAACAGCAAAAGGTGCAGGTAGAGCAAAAGGAAAGTTCAGTGTTCTTTTCAGACCAGTGCATCTGTCCAAATTAGTACCTGAGAGGCACAGTTACAAACAGCAAAATGCTATGCAAATGTAGCTTTTACTACCAATAGCACTGAACAGATTTTTCAACTATGCATAGCATAGCATAATCTGTGCGTAAAGCATCCATGGTTGTAGGCTGAGCAGCGTGTAGCAATGCTCATCTCTGTAAATACCAACGCTTATTTACATAATAAATAAACACAGAACGCTTACGTAGAATGCAGACTGCGGTCTTCAGTCTAATGTAAGGGGCTGGACTTCGGAGAAAAATGTGAGGAGACAGATCTCCTGTCAGTTGGGTGCTGAAGGAATTTCTCCAAGGAGAATATAGACCTTCACAAATAGATTCTGTCCATGTGTTCAAGCCATATACTATTTAGTAACAGAGGTACAGTGGTGGCTTAGATAAATGAATGAAATGTGAGAAGGACACACCTCGTGTCGTATTATGTGTTCATTCTTTTGCATGTGTTTCTTGAAAACCTCTCCCCTTCCATCTATCCCGATAGGTTTCATAAACTTATTCATCCTTAAAATCTTTGTTAGGCAATTCCTTTTTTTCTTTCTTGTTTGCATTTTCCTTTCCATCTATAAAATACAGATGGTGACCTAGCCTAAGTGATTGATATAGACTGTGACTGAAAAAACAGACATTCCCATAATTGCTTTGAGTTATTTGGAGAAAATAAGCTGGTCACAAACTGGTAGTAATAGAATTCTAGTCACACAGCTGGAGATATTAAAGGTTGCGTCTTCAGGGATAGTACTTGCTAATGGAAGGACATGCATTACTGCCAAAGATGAATACTACAGTGTGAATAACGTTGAAATTAAAGGCCTCAGTTTCATGCCTTGAAAATGATTTCTACCTTAAAATAGTAAATTTTAATTTTATTATTAGCCTGTTTTTTTAAAAAGAAAAATATTTCACAAAGCCTTCATGTAAATGGTAGAAACTTTCACCCGTGACAGCATAAATTGCTGTTTAACTATGTGAAACATAGGTAGGTACTGAAAATATGGATGTTGAATGAATTAATAAAAATATTACAGGACTGGTGATATGGCTCAGCGGCACAAGCACCTGCCTGGCAAGCGCGAGGTCCTGAGTTCAACTCCTGGTACCCACATAGAGGAAAAATAGGGCCAGTGATATTGCTTAGCAGCACACGTGCCTGCTGGCAAGGGCAAGGTCCTGAGGTCAACTCCTGGTACCCACATTAAAAGAAAAAAAAATTACCATCCTGAAATATGTTCTGAGTTGTTAAAAAATAACGGATATATTTCAAATGCAACTTTGTAACTATACATTTGAAATTGAAGTTAAATATTTTTACAGTAAATGTAATTCTTTTTATAACATGAAAATGCAAGTAATCATATTTTAATTCTGTTCAGGCTACTGTTTAAAAAGTACCATAGACTGGGTGACTTACAAATAACAGGAATTGGTTTCTCACACTTCTGGAGGCTACCCCAAGATCAAGGCATCAGCAGATTTGGTGTCAGCTGGATGTGCACCCTCGTAGGCAGTCCATTGGCACTGTGACCTCCCACGAAAGGGCAGTGATCATCTTCAAGGCCCTTCTTCATAATGCCATCACTGTGGGGGTTCCCCATGTGAATTTTTGGGGAAGACACACAGTAAGCCCATTGCAGTCCATAATTGAAATGTTTAAGCAAAAAGTGACATCAGCTCTTGAAACTTTTTAAAAAGGTTTATTTTCTGTAATAGGCAATGTTATATTGACTTCTGATTTAAATGGACCATGATTAGAGGATAACAAAGTAGTGATTATTACCTGTAATGAAGCCAACAAATACATCAGTAAAGTGATGACAAGGGGCAAATAAATTGTTAAACAGAATAAATCAAAAAGCAAATAAATTAATGTTGACAGTTTATAAAGGAAGTATTGAGAAGTTATAGAAGAGCAACTAAAGCACAGGTAGGGATTAGGTAAATAGAGAGATTTAACAACCAGATCTGACAATTATGAAAACAAACCTTGCATTTGTGTTCAAATTCATGAGCAATAAAGTGCAAATTTTTCTAAAATTTGATCTGATTTGAAGTTTAGAAGCAACTTGCACATTATAACCTTCTAACACTGGTTTGGAACTAGAGAGTAATTTTTCTTATCTTGGGATTCCCTGTGTAAGTTCTAGGAAACTGAAATTTCTATATGTGGTACACAGAGATGCACATGAATAAGAAGCCAAAAATGATATAGGATAGGATAAGCTGATGGAGGATCAGCCCATAAATACAGAAACAAGAGTGCATGAAGGAAATCTGTGTACTGTATGCGTGAAGGCTGGCTTTGAAAGATTCAAGGCAGTAAGAGAGTTGCCAACAATGTGATACAATACATTTGAAAGTGAATAGTCTGCATGACTAAATAGTCATGCAATGAAACCTGCAAACTAGGACCACCCCCCCAGCAACAAATATAAACATTCAATGAATAAAAAGAAATTCAGTCTTACCATAATAAGGCCCTGAAGTAGTATTAATAGTCCTATTGGACAAAAATAAATTTGATGCTTAAGATTTGCTTTTGCATTTTACCTATCAGATCTTTGTTTCAGAGCATGAATTCATCGAAATCATGCACTACTTCATTTGAGGGCTCAGTTAACCTGTTTGGGGGTTTTACCATCTATCAGAGCCACCACTTATGAACAATGATGGAAGCAACAAGAATTCTAGGTCAACTCCTCACGACTTTTGGTTTACCTTAGGAATAAAAGCAAAGAATTCTCAGGTATTTCTTTTTAAGATACAGCACAAATATGCCATAGCAAAACTGATCACTTGGGAATAAGAGAAAAACATTATATGGCAGTTCAATTTATACATGAAACCAATAAATTTGAAGGTAAACATACTGAGATTGATTTCTAAGAGTATATGGATGCATTTAATGTAGACTTCTCTGATTTTCTTCTTGCTCTGGTAAAAGAAGATATTATTTGCCAGACATGGTAGCACATGTTTTCAATCCCAGCACTCTGAGATGCTGAGGCAGAAGGGTCACAAGTTTTAGTTTAGCCTGGGCAACTTAATTATTTAGAGAGATCCTGTCACAAAATAAAAAATAGGATAGTGGTGTAGCTCAGTGCGAAGACACTGGGTTCAATCACCAGTAACACAAACACACCACACTTACACATACACAGATTATTTTCAATGAGAATGTTTAGATACGAAATAAAACACTGGTGTGAAACTTTTATAAAGATTATTATTTTGCACACTTAGCAATAAGAAAGCTCTACTAAGTGTAAACTGGAAATTGGATTTTGTTACATCTTCATCTTTGAACCTGTATCAGTCGGTTCGTCACTGGGACAGGGTTTCAGAGGTTTCAGTCCGTGGTTGGCTGGCTCCAAGGTGGAACCATCATGGCGGAAGAGCCTGGCAGAGCAAAACTGTTTAGGTTGTGGTGGCCAGGAAGCAGAGCAGGGGAACAGTGCCGGAGAGGAAGGAGCCGGGGAGCATGGATAGTATGGAAGGAACCCAGAAGAGTGCTTTACTAACCTCTCAAGCCTGTCAAGTTGACAATCAAGGTTGACCATTACAGTGGCCTTGAAGATGGTAGGTACAGTGTGGGGCTTTACTCCTGGAAAGTGGTTTCTAGTTACTCATTAGCACTAGATTCTCAGTTTTGCCCATGCAACATGGAAAAAGAGAAAAAACAAAATAACAACAAAACTAACAACAGACAAACAAATAAACAAACATGGGTATGGGAGATCCAGAGATTTAAGATTTCAACCCAAAGTGTGCCACCTCTTGCCTGTGGAACTTGTCTTTAGAGGACTAGACGTAGTATTTTTACCGATTTAAGGAGCAGAGGAGATGTATTATATCGTCTCTGGGCTTCTCTGTATCTCTTAAATTTTATAGGTATACTTTTACTAAATTAAAGGGATACTTTGTGAAATCAAAGATGAAATTATATTTGTGAGCATACATTGAAAGAGTTAAATTGTTATAAAACGCAATCTTTATTATAATACTGATGACTATTGTGCTCTGAAGGTCTTTCTCTTTTGTTTGTGGATATATTTGATTTTCATTAGTGCAGTGTTTCCAAATATCAGTCATTTCTTATGAGAGCCAGGATGTTTAGTATATCCATTTATTACCATTTTAAGTAAAAATTTACATTTTCCTTAAATTGTCTCACATTTTACTTAAATTGAATTAGCTATAACATCCATAAAATGAATTTAATATGCTGATTTTATTTTTTCCAATGAATACTAAAATACGTACATAAAAATTCTTTCATGAGCTACTTAAAATCATTGCAGTATTTTTGGAAATTGGGCTGGAATATTATTGGAACATGGTGGCTATAGCCAGATTTAATGGGGAGGCAAAAAAATGGTATTGAAAAATTTCGTGAGAGTCAAATAGCACTTTCTAATGAGAAACATAGGAATCAGAGGGATAGAAGATGTACATCACAAAGAAAGGATATGACATGAAGATGGGGAAAATAATTCCATGCAACTTTAACACGTCAAGATCTTGGCTACATTTGATAGTAAAGCAGAGCTGTGCACAACAGGAAAAATATTAGCTACAATTAGGATTGTGTTCAGGGAATAATTGTACAAGCAATTCCCTGCTACAGGAACGTGGGAATACAAGATGTGACGTGGCACTATGTAGAGGTGTGAAAGAACCCTGCACCTAGAGAAAGAGACAGTGTGGTTGACGTCGCCAGTTCTCGGGGATGATGGTAACAACCTCGATCAAGTAAAAACCAGAAATTGAAGAAAGGTGGGGCTTGGAGTTGGCACAAGTAAGTTCTTCTAAAACAAACACAAACAAAAGTGTGGTTAAAAAATTTTTGTCCACTGTGGCAATCGTATGTTTCTTCCTCTGCAGTAGATACATTTAAAAGTTAAGTGATACTTATTTTATGCACTAGGCATTTTAAAGCATGAGTATTAACTCACCTTAACCTTGGTAAGTAGTTATCATTATTATCCCCACTTTTTCCACGTGGAAAGGAGGCACCAAGCGGTTAAGTGCTCGCCCCAGCGTGTCGGAACCAGTACTCATCACTCCCAGATTCCTGCTGCTACGCCTAGGCTGCCAGGAAGCCAGATTCTCTTCTGCAGAGAGACTGACTCAGGAGGTGCAGAACTGAAGACCTACGCCTAAGTACAGGAGGAGGCTGAGATGTGCACTGTGCAGTTAGGACCAATAAGCTGTAGGCGGAATATTTAGAAGTTCTGGGAAAGATGTTCCCTTGCTCTTACTGAACGGTGCTTAGGAGACAGTCCTACGGGTCGTGGGCTGTCTGCGAATCCTATTCCTCACCTTGGTCTTTTGAGTGCTACAAGAGAAACCTGATTCTAATCACACACTGGAGACCAGCAAAGCCAAGATTGTGGAGAAACTGAGGCTGGGGCCCTGGCTGCTCCAAAGCCCTACCACTGTGAACCCCCGGGAGTCCTGCATTTCCACAGTAATACAATGGTGCTCAAACACATGGTCATCTTTCATCCTGTTTCCTTTAGGAAATAAGACGTTCATAGTGTCAACTTCTGGACAGGAAATAAATGCGTTCTTCAACTTTATATTTGCTAGAATAATTATGACTTTCTTACTGCTGTTTTAAAGAGGTGTTTTGATAACAATGACCCCTCAGTGAATGTCCGAGTTCTTTGGTTTCAGAGCTGTAGCCACCCAAGCGTAGAATGTTGGAGAGCTCAGAAGCCTGGCATAAGGAACTCAGTTATATTATACATGAGTTTTTTGGCAAAGATTTTTAATCTCTTAAGCCTCACATTTCTCACTTATGAAATGCCAACCTCATATATTTATTTTGCATATTTAGGTTCTAGATATATTTCCTGGTACATAGAAAATGTTCAGTAAATCATGTTTTGTTTTGTTTTGTTTCATTTTATTTTGTTTTGTTTTGCACTCCTGGGGATGGAACCTAGGGCTTTTGCTCTAGGAAGGTGCTCTACTATCGAGCTAAATCCTCAGCCCAATAACCTGCTTACAAATGTCAATAAGCTTTTGAAAAGAAATTAAAATCTCAGAACTGGGGCCGGTGAGATGGCTCAGCAGGCTTAAGCGCCTGCCCGGCAAGCGCGAGGGCCCGAGTTCGACTCCCGGAACCCACATACGAAAAAGGGGCCGGTGATATCGCTCAGCTGCACGGGCGCCTGCTGGCACGTGAGGTCCTGAGGTCGACCCCCCGGTACCCACAAAAAAAAAAAAAAATCTCAGAACTGAAAAGGAACTTAATGTTTTAATTTTGATTTTTATGATAATTCTATGAGTGTTGGTAGGATACTTATTTCTATATTACACATTAGGACAGTGAGATTCAAGAAATGATGTGAATTTGGAAAAATAAAAATAAGTAGGTGTTAAGTGAAATACTGTAAATTCAAATTGATCTCACGTTTCTAGATTTTAAAAATGCTGCTCAGCCCTTACAGACAACATTTATGTTTTCATGTAAAACGGAAATAATTATATTTCTTCTTTAAGTCAAAAATTAGATGAGAACCTACAAGGCTAACCTGAGTGTGATTTTTCTTCATTGCCGTATGCTTGGATGTTAACTCCAAGATCTGAGACGATATAAACTATAAATATTTCCAGACTTTCTTTTTTTGTATTAAAGATTATGACAAATATTTTAAAATCAACAAAAGAAGCTCCAAAAAAGTCTTCTGAGAAAATAACAGTGTCTGAGGACCCCAAACCGAATCATTCCCCGGTTGAGGGTGTGTCCTGGGACTGCTGAGGCTGTAGAGGAGATTCCGAATCAACCCTGGGAACACTTCTCAGTTTATCCTGCCAGGAGTTACTAGCATTGAATCTTATTCCCAATAGTGTCAGATTGTAACTGATTTAGTAATTAAGTCATTGCATTGAAAATCATGAGGCATAATTTCATTATTCACAGTAAAAACTTGATGAACTGGCTTAAGTGAACATGAAGTGCATTTCCAGCAGTAAACTAAATCTCAGTCGCTTACATGATACAAGGTGTAAATAACTAGATCCTTCGTGGGGAAATTCAAAGGTGCATACACCGTTCCCCAGGGATCCTCTGAACACTGTCATCAGATTCCTTTCTATAACCAACTAACTACCTTCTTTAAGTGACAGCTAATCGGATGTTTCAATTCCGCATTAAAATACATGTTAATAATTTTAGATCTTCAAATCCAGTCAGATTTTCCTATTTTTCTTCATTTAGGAAGACTCAGAAAAGAAATTTAAATTTTGTATACAAAATTCAGTGGATAATTTAGTAAACTAACTCTGTGTCAAAAGTTTGTGGTTGAACTGTACACTAATGAACCCCATGCCTTTAATGTGGAGAACAGTTCACACTTTTTTGAAGGTACGAGGGGGTAGACAGATCATGACTATTAATATTTTCAAGTTTTGACTATAAATGATCCAGACCATTATGCATGTGTTCCTTTAACATTTTCATTTCTTTTTCCTTCATGGTGTTTCCACATACATTCTGTTCTATCAAATTGTGTAGGTTTGAATATAGTTGACATTTCTTCTTTGATGTGGAATTTTGAGTGTGTTACTGAATTTTATAACTTTCATTCATCACCAAGATGATTAAAATGGTAGCGTCTCTATTTCATATGATTATTTAAATAAAATGAAAATAAAAAATTTAACCTCCCAAGACATATATCAGTGAAAATAAAGAACTGTGTTGGGAGTGAGTTATGTATCAATTTTGTTAGGAAATGTGGTGTGTTGCCGAAGAACACCACATTGCATAAGCAAAGAGCATCACCGTTTTATTAATAAAAATCTAAATATTCCCAGGCTCATGGGTTTATCAGCTAATTCGGACTTGGAAATTGATCCTGGTCATGCGTGTATGATGAGAAAGTGGTGAATTCCCAAAGACCACATTTTTAGTATTCCCTGCATTAAGTAAACATTAAATATTCATGGCCCATTATGAGTTGCACTGACCTCTGTTTCTTTCAATTCAACCTTCACAGTTATCTTTTCTGCTTCTACCTAGCTGCTAAATGGATTTTTTAAATGTTGTGAGTCTTTTAATTAAACTTTTTCATACTACAGAAAAACAGTACACATGACTCTAGGAAACATTGCAAAATAAACACAATGAAGAATCGTTAAATAACCCTCTCACCCCACTATCTAGAGAAACTGATTCTGTGTGTACCCTTCTGGTTCTTTCCTTTCCTTCAACTCCAGAGTCAGATCATAGAGCACACACCGCCTTTTCATTTCAGAGTGTTTGCCAGGGCGCAGCAGTGTCTGTGGAGTGACCCTGTGCTCATGAATTCTGATCATCTCCCGTAATAGTCCTTTCCAGCTGAGGGTGGAGGGCCAGGGCATGAGCGGAGAGGACTCCAGGCCAGGGACCCTAGAGGTGCTTCAGTGTCTGGAGATGTCTCTTGAGTTTCCTAATCCTACATCTGGGAAAATTGCCAATGAAAATCACATTAACTTTAGAAACCACGTTTGGACTAGAATTAAAGCATTATCCCCCCTCCCCAGTTGTATATATTTTGGATTAGTAATGCGATAAAGCAGATGATCACTTATTATTTCCTCCCAGGTGACAAGAACCCAGTTTATTTCACTATAAACAACCTTGTAAACTATCCCTGTTAAAGAGCAACAGAAATCACACACTAACATAAATTCCTTTGGAAGCAGTCCCAGCCCAGTACAACCAAAACATAAGAAGAAGCGGTACTCATTAATAGTGTTATAAATTGGGCTATTTCCCAAAAGAACATTAGGCATCATTAACAAAATTCTTAAAAGTAATCATGTATTCATTTCTCTGGTTAGATTTCCAATACAACTAAAATTCCACAAAGATATTTGTACAAGAGGGATCAATTCAAAATAGCACGTAAGACCCCCCCCCAAAAAAAAGAAAACTATTGAAGGTCCACTAGTATGGAACTGAATATAAATTATGGTGTATTCATATTTTTCAATATCATGTATTTGAAAAATGTGTATATCCTGTAAGTAAAATGAAGTAGCCTTATGCTGACAATATTTGAGATATATTGTAGAGCGAAAACTTGCTGTGTGGAGCTGAGCACACGTAAAAGCGTTACGTTTAACCTTGTAGCACGTATAGACATAGAAGAGCTAGCAGTGGCTCCTTAAAGGATAAAGGAATGAAAAGCAGGAAGAGGGATAATTCATTTAAAAACTTTTTAATTTTTAAAGAAAGATGTGTCTTCATTTCTTTTATAGTTAAAATATTGATTAGAATCGATAGGGCTAAACAGGAAGGGTTTATGAGATATAATTCAAATTAATGACGATTATAGCTAAAGGATAGACTTACTCTATGGAGAACATGTGCTTTCTGCTTTTTCTGTTTATTATCCAAATTATTTTCGATGAACATGCATTATTTTTAGAATTAGCAGAAAATGTTAAATCTTAAGTAAGAAGTGATTAATAGTGCAAGCCCCTGAATTATACTACTAGGTTCAAATGCTATGAATAAAGGTAATTGTCTTAATTGTTTTTCTAACAATCAAAGTGCTTGAGTCATCATAGAGGTTCAGTAAAACAGCGATGTCATTGTTACTGTTATCTAAACACCTAAGGCGAGGAAGTTTATGTTCTTAGCACTTTCTATACAATACAGATCGATGCCAATGTCTGAAAAGCTGAGGTGAAAGAAGTAGGTCCCATCAGGAGGACGATACGCATTTCTGTATCTGAAATTCTCATTGCGTTATTTTAAATCGTGGCGCTCTGAGATTTTAATGACCAGCCCTTTACTCTCAGGCGAGCTGGCTATAACAGTGCTTTTGTAAATATCATGTGAGTTCAGGAATGCTGCTGTTTGCCCTGAGAGAGAATCCACACTTGGCTGTGTTGCTTCAAGAATCATCCCAAAGGGAGAAATAACCGTCACACACCACGTAGTGGAGATGCTCTTTATTCACTTTGGCTGGTGGCTTTATTTTATTCAGCGATTTACGTCTGCCTGATAGGATCCTCAGAAGCCCAGTAAAGTCTTCCTACCAAATTATTACTGAGATGTGCTGCTCCAAGCTTCTACAAATTGTACTCTATTGCAGGTGTTTTGCCATTTTCCCATGATTGCATGTCACTGCTGTCTTTCTTTACATGGAGAGCAGGCACGTGAGTCCTTTTGCGGGCACGTGTGGTATCTCTCCTGCGGAAGTATGTCCAACCTGCAAAAGACCGGATGTTGCTGTAGGACTTGCCATCCTTTGTGCCAGTGAAGATTCATATACTGGGATTATTCAGCACTTTCTCAAGTAAGACTGGAAGTAATGGGATCCTTCTGCAGTACTCAAAGCCTAGGGAAGTATTTACTGAACCATTTACTTAATAAGTAATACACATATGACCAAGGAATCAATACAGCAACATAGCAAATTATTGTAACTTATTCTAAGTATCTTCCCTGACAACATAAGCCTGACACTGGTTTTCAGGCCATATTTCACAGAGGATAAGAAGGGTTAGCAGGGCACAATACTCAGTAACTAGTCACTAGGCAGAGAAGGAAAAGAAGATGAAGAAGGTGGAGAACTTGACTTGGTAAAGGAGAAGGTGAGGGAGAATAGGGGCAGGGGAAACTGTGCCAGCAGGCAGGTTCCCATCTCAGAAGCCACGCTGCCTGTGCGTGGATCCCGCTTTTGCCACCTGTTATTCAACGCCTTTGGGTAAATTCTGCAACTGTAATAAATTTCAATTTTCCGTAAATAAAAGCAGGCTTATTAACAATATCGGCAACATTTTCTTATAGGCATATTATGAGGATTAAATGTGATAATACCCGTAAAGTGCTTAATAAATAAATGTGTTGCAGCAGAGCTACATGGGGCTTTGGATAAGGAGTTTCCCAAGGGTGTACATAATTTGAAGTCCTGTGTCCTGGATGATTCTACACTGCACACATTCCACCCCTCGCTTGAGAATTACTGGCAAAACTGCACAGAGAGTAATTCCACCAATGAGAAAGAAAACATCAAATAAGGTCATAGCCAGTTGCAGAGAGAAATCGATACTGGGTTTTGATCTTCAGGCTGCAGCAGCATCAAACCCTCTCTTTTAGTCAGAGCTGGCTTAGAGATCGGGAAGTACCAAATCGTCGCAGAAGTGAGGACAAGAGAGACACAGAGGTTGAGTATCTGCAAGGCCTTGCGTGGAGATGATTGTAGGATAGAGGCAATGGGTTGTTCAGTGCCTCCAGGCTCCGTAATAGTTGGCCATTTGTGTGCTTAATGGTTTCCTATTAGCAATCACATTCATATTTGAGAGGCCAGAAAAAGTAACCAAGTCCCACTTTCTAAGTGTTTCCCAGGCCAACTTAGTGTAAAAGCACTAATAGTCTAAGTGGATTTCCATTAAGGCATCAGGAGCTCCTGAGAAAGGGCACTTGGCTTTCCTCTTTACAGTTCGGTCTCTATAAAGATGCAAATTGGAGTGTTAACAGCAATCACCTGACACCCGTCGGAAACCAAAAAGAGACAAGAACACCCGTGATTGCTGATGTCCACTGAGTTAATGGCTCCGTTGTCTTTTCCTTGTTGGGAACTCTCTTACATTAGGGGACACACTGCACACAGAGCCATTAAGGCTGAGTCAGAAGGCTCCGCGCTTGCTGAAAGAATTAAAGAGCTCATTTGTTCTCCCGTGTATTGGTAAGTGCACGGTAAAGGTCTGCCCATGGCGGCGCTTGATGCTCTGCTCCTTGAGATCCTTGGAGCTGTAGATAAAGTGATTCAAACACTGAAATTTTGGAGTGTATCTTGAATTCACATATACATCAGTTTTATAAAGTATTGCCTTTATATAAAAGTATTCTTGTAAAAGGTGAAAATGAACACATTTCCTTTTTATAATAGTTGCTCTAGATTTAAATATGATTTTTAAAGTATGAATTCCATTACGCAAATTAACTAGTTGTCCGTCGATTATGTTTTTTTGTTGCAAGAGGACTGGTCTGACTTTCGTGGTGTATTTGTTTTCTGCGACTTCCAAATACAGAGACGTACACAGTCAAGAGCAATGGCACATGCATCAAGGTGAGTGGCTATTTCAAGCGGCTGGGGCTGCACTTAACAGAGTAAAAGACGTCTCCACAGCTCTTCCGTGCTGCAATCTCAAAGCAAGTCATTCTACTGCAGTCTTAATGTATGACTTTTTAAACAAGATTCCAAATAAAACAAGAAGAGGCTTTAAATGTTTTTTTTCCGTAATTTTCACACGGCATATCCTTTAGGCCTGGAAAATGTTAGAGCAGGTGGTTCGGGATTAGCGAAATGTTCCGTTCTTCCTGTGGTGTGTTATGCTCGAGGAGGAATCCAGTTAGGGACCTTGCGTGTGACGTGTTTTCCTTGCAGTTTGTTTTTATATTGTGGCCGAGAGCTTTACTCTTAGAAAAGACAGAATGCATCATCTAAGAACTAAATATGAAGGAGCTGTGAAACGAACACCCACAGTTGGACCGAATTTCGCCTTCTGTCAGCACCAGTTTAGTTTTTGTGGAGTCGGTGTGAGTGTGTGTGATGGACAGCGATTAGTGCATCCCGCGTCGCTCTCCGGCTGTGCTGCATTCCTCACGCTCAGCAGCCAACTTCGATCTTTTGTTCTGTCCACTCCTGCCAACTGAAGAACCGTAATAGTTTCTGAAAGAAAAATTAATTTTGTTATTTTTATGTAATTATAAAAATATGCAATTTAAAAGCAATGAATTCCACAGGATATGCTATGCATTTTTTTTTTTCCCCACAAAAGTCTGAAGCAGTCAGATGTCACTTCTGGGCCCTCAGCCCTTGCACGTGTCCCTGGTGAACCACAGGCCTGGCCGTGTGCTCGCCCTGTCCGGCTGCTGAGTTCCAGGCAGCCACATGCGTGGTTTAGGTTGCCACTATCAATCGTCTTGCGTGCAACTGGGCCCGCAGGGCTTTCCCTCGGTCTTTTTCTTTTCTTTCTAGGCAGCAATCTTCTAATTACTTCAGGTGCATGTTACCATCTGCTTTTCTCAAGGTTTTGATCCCGTCGTATTTTCAGCAGCCTGCCTCACAGAAAACACCAGGTGGGAACTCCTTGAATTTGCGCCACAGCATCTACGAACACGCAGGTCAGCAGGGCCAGACTTCCCGTTACGGTAGCTCCTCCTCCACGTCACGCTGACCCCTTCCACGTGTGCTTTGAGACGCACCGTCTAAGTCTTTTCTCACAATACCTTCCTTTCTGACTATTCCTTCACTTTCTCAAAAATTTTATTGTACTAATACATGCATGTAATTAATGAAGTTTGCATTTATCAAAAAATAGGTATATATACATACCACGTCTCGATTCTTTTTGTCCACTTTATCTGTAATCTTTTCTGGTAGCTGCTTCTCATGCCTTTCCCGCCATTCAGAATACATGTCCAACCCTGCCTCCCGTAAACTTTTATTTCAATTTGGATAACATTTATTAAACACTTGTTACGTGTCAAGTACTACACTGAAACTTATGTAAAAAAAAAATTATAACCTGTGCAGTAACATTTGATCTTTACCAATTGCCATTTTTCAAACAAACCAAGAGAGATTCGGGACAAAATAACTACGTCCGAAGTGGCAGGGTAGGATTGCAAGTCTCAGCAGTCTGAATTTCTAAATTACACTGGTATGTCACACATAGTATACTGCAGTGCTTTCTCTAGCTTCTGCAAGAATGAACAATCATTAGTTCCAGTAATGTACACCATCCCTTGGCTCCTTGCGCGGCTGGCATAGGTGCCCACCAGCCCCACCAATGAGCCTGCACCAGATCATCCAGGAACATATTTCCTGAAACAAACCAGCATTCCTTGGCCCTTTGCCAGCCTGGGTTCTCCTTGCCAACATGTGACACTTGCTAATTCTGGTCTCCAGTTGGAGGGGATGGACTCTCAGACAGCTCTCTGCTGCACAGGGCTGAGTCTGATGCCCCTTACTTGTGTTCCCTTGTCACTAACGTTCAGTGGTAACTACCTGTTGACTCATCTGTGTTTTAGTTAGGCTCTGTGAGGACAAGGGTTTGTCTCTAATGGACCCCAAAGCATGCGATGATGCAGTTACGACTTTTAGTAGCACACTCCTAGGCTTCAGTGACTACTAACTGAATCCCTGCGGGGATATTCCTCATACAATATTGTAGAACAATATTAGAACAATAATGTCAGAATATTGTAATAAAAAGTTCCTGGGAATTCAACTATATTGTTATTACCTAGTTGTTAATGTCAGCTAATTAATTTATAAGGATTTAGTACATCCTAATATTAAATAGAATGTATTCTGTTTTCTATATCTCAGTGAGAACATTTATTTGTGATTTGCCAATTGTAATTCCATGGACTTTTTTTTTTTAAATCGTAGTGCACTAGCAAAGAAAGTGTCACAAGAGGTGGAGGGCGAGAAGAGGAAGGGGAAGAGAAGGGGATGAAAAAAGAGAATTCAGGAAAAAAAAATGGAAATAGAGCTTTGGTAAATGGGAAGGGGACCAAAAGTGAGAAGGAGCGGGGAAAATGAATTAAGATATGTTCTGTACGTGTACGGATTCCCCATGATAAATGGAATCCTTATGTACTGAAAACAGGTGCTAATAAAAGTTATTAATAAAATTTGTACTTCCATTTTCTGTTTAAAAAAGAAATTTTATCAAATAAATAGCTTCCCTTGTGTGCCTTCCTCTCAAATGAAGCCTGGTAAATATAAACTAACTTCAATTCTTCCATCCTTCTTTTGCTCTTTTTTCCTTCTTTTCTTTCCTCACTTTCTCCTGTTCTGTTCTATGATATATCGAAATATTTAAGGAAGTTTTTCTTTTTTAATGTGGAGAGCTGCCCCCCCCCCGAAGTCATTCTGTGTTACCTGGAGGAGGCATCTGGCCTTTGAAAAGTTCCCTTTTGATTGTCATACACAGCAAAGTTTGAGAACCACTGAGTTAGACAATCCCAATGTACCTTTCAGTTCTAGATGTTCCAGGTTCTGTTATTTTAAGGGAGTCTCCAGAGTGTTTTAAAATACAAAATATGCAAAAGATTCTCTTTCAGGATGTTCGAGCCCAAAATATTTTGCCTTTATTTTTCCAGTCAGCCTTGACTAAAGCCTCATGTTATCAGATATAAAATTTGAATAGTCAACACTCAACAGTGGTTGCTGATTTTCCTTTAATTTTTTAGATTGGTATTTTATTAGCATTTGAAAATGCTAACAGCTGATTAATGGGCCTGCTCTGAATTCGCATTAGTGGCTTTCAGTGTGTCCCAGTGTAAGAGTTTCTCTACCTGTGTGTTTGATTTGGGTCTTCCATGGATGAATGTGATTATTCTGGGACTCTATCAATACTGAGATGCAGAATTGGAAAGTCTTTCATTACAGGGATGCCCAATGATCTACTGTTAAATTGGCAGGTCCTGTTATTGCACACATACTTATTCCTATTGACAGTTTTATCTTACATCTCTCTCTACGACTCCGAACCTCGCAATGGCATGCTGTATCTTAGCATTTATCTTGAAAGCACATATAAAGCTCAGAATCAGATCGGACCTTTTAAACTAATTTTCGTAATTATATTTTGGCCCTAGCCGTAAGCTGTGATTCCTGAGAGGTTTTAAAATCAAAATCTGTGTGTCAAACTCATTATAATGTACACAAAATTTCAATATTCCACATTCATGTTCCCTCAGGAGGCAACAAAGTAAACCTAGAGCCTACTGTTGATTCCAAAGATGACATTTAATTTGCTCCACAAAATTTCTTAGTAAGTCAGAAGAGTGCTAATATTTTATGCGAGTTTTGCCAGATTGGGTATGCAAATGCCCGTGAACTTTATCTCATTTTAACTAGAGTTACTGCTCACTTCTGGAGTAGGGCTGGCTCATTTTGCCAAGTACACTATTTATGGTGGTTTCAAAACTCTAACTTGTGCAAGTGGAGGTACAGCTTTTATTTTCTTTCAGTTCGTTAATGAAACAGTATTATAGCTGCCAACTTCAATGGCAGCCCAATAAAACGTGGGTGGAGCTGTAATGCACTGGCCTGCCCTGTCACAGTTGTGGCCCGTGCATGTAAATGACCTCCGTGTTTTACTTCGCTAAGTATAAATATGTGTTGTAATATCCTTCACATCTAGTTTGAAGAGATGTTGCAGGAATTAAATAATCTTCTGCTTGTGAAGTAAAACGCAGGAATGATATGCTACCTTTTTTATTTTTAATTTTGCATCTGCATGTGCTTTCACTTGTAGAAACAGAGGGAGATCAGGAAAGATAGTGCAGACACGGTCAAGTGGCTCCCAGCGCTTCCGAAGGAACAGCGAAAACAAGGATGGATATACTCATCTCAATGAAATATTAATGTATTCATATTACTCTGTAAACATATGAATGCATTTACAGTCCTACGTAAACATGTTAATTTGTAAGAAAGACATCAGCATATAAATGCATTAGCATGTAAATACAAGCGTGTGTTTTCAGTAGCTATTTAATGCATATAAAGAATAAGCTTAGCTGAAATGATCTTGATTATGAACACAAAGGATCAGATGTTGGGCTTTCAATTATGCATCAGTTTCTGTGAAAGTGACATTTTTTTACTGTGTACCAGATACACTGGCCTCCTCTCTGTTCCTTGACCTCGCCCTCTCTTGAAGGTCACCAGGGCTGAGCGCGGTCTGCTCTCTGCAGGAAGTGCTCCTCCTGGGCTTTTAATGATAAAGCCTGAGATAAACCCTAAGAGCGCAGGAACCATCTGTGTCCGTCTCAGCTGTTCTAGTGGTGTCTAATGGTGGGCCAGGGCTCTGCATATGTGATGAATTTGTCAGTGACTCTCTGGTACGTGTTCTGGACACAAACACTAGCATATCAAACAACAGAGCACATCAACTGCCTGAGAGCTTAAGTGGCAGAGAAATAAATTAGCTATCTTCTTATCTCATCCCCACAGTACAGCCATCCCCTGTGGGCTTAGAACTTATGCTGTGGTAGATCCTTAGCTCCTAGGTAAAAGTATAAGCACAGTAACTAAGTTAAGAGGTTTAGGTTATTTAGTTCCTGGCTTTGCATTCTCTTCTGCAGTAATTCTAGATATTTTATCAGTATCTACACACTTTGCTACCTAGAATAAGACATCATACATGGCGAGTGGATCATGCAATGAAATAAGATTGTCCCTGGATCACCTCTAACATGAGAACCCTGGAGACTGGGCAGGAAGAGCAGGCGAACGGTAAGTTAAATTTAGCATGCAATGATGTCTTGCCCCTGGGAAAAATAATTACTTCACTTGATTGCCAAAAGGCAAACCAGCATCAGCTTAATTTGCCTGAGTCTGCCATAAACTGCAGATGGAACTGTAAAACATAGTTAGAATAAAATTAAACACATCTGTCCCGAAGCAGGTGAGGCCAGTCAGCCAAGAAACATCAAGGTACAAGGCCACACATAGACTGCAGTATGTGGAGCTAGATTTCCTGAGGCTGCTCACAGTGGAGTAAAGAACCGTGGAACCTTGTTCTATCTTCCTTTGCTCTACTGAGCCTGCCTTCTTGTACTGACCACCATCGGAGTTGTGAGTTTCTCTCAACGTACTCACTAGGAAACAAACAAATAGATACAAATCGCTGTCTGGAGGTCCAGGAGTGTATTGCACTCTTTTCTGCTCTGATGCTGACTTAGATTAATTCAAATTACAAGCAATCAGAAGTCCCTATGGTGTATTTTAATTGGACTTGAAATTTTAGAGAGGTAGAGTTTATCTTCTCAAGGTAGCCCATATCTGTATCCCAGTGTGAAAAGGGCTGCATGAAGAAAATAACAGGCTCAGATATGGTGGTTTCGACGAAAGCACCCATGAAATGCGTTCGATCAGGATGATTTTGAGATGGGAATGAAGTGGCTGTGCCCGTGGAGTGGTGCTCCTCCAAATTCCCTTTAAAAAGAAAGAAGATACTTTCCACCTACGAGTAATTCAGATAGCTGAAAGCATCAGGATCCCGCTTGAACTTTAGAGTCTCACTCTGCCTGGACAGCTACCAGCCAATAATTGTACATAGGGAGGAAAACAGTGCCTGGTTCTCTGTCCTGGAGGGATTTCTTCAGCTGGATTGGCTAAGATGTTGTCAAGTCTGCACCGTGGACCAGGGCTCCTGCTTCTCCGGCCACAGTCTTTGTTTCCTTTATTTCTTGTCATTGGGGCAGACTTGCTTCGAAGATGAAAGCTTTTCTTGCCCCTTTCTGCATCCCAATCATTTTGTTATTCACAAGCATGTCTTCTCTGGAACCTTGCTATATGCTTAGCTACATTTTAGCATCTAACTTGAGCTTTTTGCTGGCCTTATCCACTTGGCACCATTGTGTGTGGGGCCTTTATCCATCTCAGGTAGACCTCGACATACTGGACCCTAGTTGCATCTACTAAATGTATCTACTGATGAAGAAAGTGTCAGGCACCAATAGCCTTTTTATTTCTGGAGTGTCTTCTGGTTTTCCTCTCGTATTTGTTAGTGCACCTGGTCATTCCGTTTTAGAGAGATTTCCCATTGCTGTTGTCTGTTCCTTTCGCTTTCCTCTAAAGACTCTCATTGAAGTTGTGTATTAACGTTCCTACTTGACAATTCAGACTGAAGAAAATGCTTTCCAATTACCTGCCAGTATACTCAACAGATTTATTAGGCATTTTGACTTCAGATGTCCTGCAGACTTCTAAAATACAATACTTCTTTTCTTTTCTTTTCTTTTTTTTTGTGGGTACCGGGGGTCGACCTCAGGACCTCGCACACCAGCAGGCACCTGTGCCACTGAGTGATATCACCGACCCTTTTTTCATATGTGGGTTCCGGGAGTTGAACTCAGGACCTCACGCTTGCCACGCAGGCTCTTACGCCGCTGAGCCATCTCACCAGCCCCAATACTTCTTTTAAAACTAAATGCATTATGTGTTTTTTTTTTTTTATGACCATTCCTTCTCAGTCATGCAAGTAAGAGCTGTAGAAATAAATCCACACTTTTTGCTGTTCTTCAAGCCCGTATCAATTTCATCACAATGTCATCTTGATTCATTGTATGTTTTGGTCAAATCTGCTACCTCTTTTCTCCTTCTCAAAAAGAGACTTTGTAAATGATTGTGATAGGGTAAAATGCAGCATGGTGATTCAGTTGGCGAAGTTTTATATTCATGAAAAATGCTGAGTGGATGTACAGTGTACTCACCCCCAAAATAACTATATGAGATAATGATTATGTTAATTAGCTAGACCGACTCATTCCACAGTGTATATATACTTTCCCAACATCATGTTGTGTATAATAAATGCTTATAAATTTTATGTCAATTAAAAAGTTAATGTTCACAAATTTTATGTTGTATTCAAAATGAGTAGACATAAGCAAAACAGAAGAATAAAAAGTACAAGGACAAGAGAGAAAAACAAGTCAGCTAGACGACAGCTGGCTACCATAAGATATAATGGGACATGAGCAGAGTTGAGCTCACTGTGACCACTGCAGCGTTACATAACTGGCGCACGCACGCGCACACACACACACGCACACACCCATGCACACACGCATGGTAGAAAATCGACTGCATTTAATATTATTATCTACAAAGGCCAGTGCAGGTGTTAGAAAAGGTTTTTGAAGACAGCGAGAAGCCTCCCAAATGTTGGGATAACCAAAGAGACAACAAATAAGATAAGAAAGGTCAGGGAGCCCTGAGCACATATGGACGAGACCCCAACATCAGTGCACATTGCTGTGGGAACTCGGCTGCAGGAGAGGCCCGATCAGACCTCAAGTTCTTGATTCTGAGTAAATGTGTAAAGGCGAGCCTGTATGCTGCGGAGCCTCTAGAATCCTACTCAGAACTGGTCTTTCTCTCCCAGGGACACTGCTTTTGTCAGTGCAAACAAATCAATGTAAGTGCGTGCAACTTGCCTTATTCCTTGAGCCACTGCTGTTATGCCAGGTCCTGGGAGTACTGAAAGGACATGGAACTAGGCTTCACATTGGGAAGATGTCTGCAGGTTAAGCTCCTCTTCAGCCGTTCATGGGGAGATGGTGCTGCCCTCTGATGTGGGTGTATGTGCTGCTGTGTGCATACCAAGAGCAGAGAGGCGGGATCGCACATTCAAACTGGCCATCAGCTCTCCTCGGGAAATCTCAACAGTGACACCTTTGCTCCTGAGTTAATTTGCTTTTGGATTGTGATTTGGGGAAATTTTCATGTCTCCATTCATAGCGTAGTTTTATCAACTGGGTTGTTTTCTTTGTCCATGACCAGATTTAGGGAAGATCTAGAAAGTTCACAGATTTTTTTGGGGGGGGGATCTAGGACTACTTCAAAAGATTAATGCATTGTTTTTTTTTGTTCGTATTTTGTTGTTTGAGCCAAGGTCTTGCTATGGAGTTTGGGCTGGCCTTGAACTTGGTATGTAGGCTAGGCTGGTCTCAAATGCAAGGTGATTCTCCTGGCTCATCTTCCTGAGATTACAGGCATGTGCCATTGGGCCAGCTTTATTCTTTCGCCTTCAACGTTGCCTCCCCCATCTGATCCAACACAGGGCTACCTCCGTAATAATTCCAAATCACAAATGTGGCGATATGCTTTCCCATACCTAAAGTCCTTTCATGATTTCCCAGTGCTTAAAGACAAAGGCCAAAAAAATTGGCTTTGCATACAAGGCTTAATATAAGGTCAGATAAAATATGACCTTATTCTGAGCTCATCATTCTCTATTCCTTACAGGCATCTGTGGTTTAGTTAAAGTGGTATAGGTGACTGAACCATGACCTTTTTTCTGTTTGAATATGTCTTCCCTCTGCCTGGAATCTTGAATGTATCACTCCCCACACCTCACAGCACTGAATCCCCACAGAAATCTCTGTGGATCTCACAGTTTTAATCATGTATAATAATCACTGCTCTTATGACTAGGTGGTATAATTGCAATTTTTATTTTTCCTCCTAGGCTGGGTACAGAAAGGCTTTATTGAGGTTGGTATGGTCAGTACTTACCTCAGTTCCTGCCATACAGGAAGTATGCAAGGAGCAGAAGAAATGACGTAATAGGAAGCAGGGAGATAGATCTTTCGCACATGGGAAGGGGTCCAAGAGATGGAGAGAGAGGGAGAGGGGAGGGGAAGGGGACACAAAGTGAATTAATATGTGTCATTTACATGCACCAACTCTCCAGGAAGAATGTAATTATTCTGTACTCCAAACCCGTACTAATAAAAATTACAAAAATGGATACACAAATGGAATGACAGTGAGATGTCCAGCTAGCTAGAGAGAGATAGAGACAGTCTTTTCCAGTAAATCCGTGTCATCGACTTCCTCATTCAAAATGTATCCTGTGGAATGCTGCCATGGTTGTCCTGACATATAGATCTGACCATGTCAAAACTTTAAATTTCATGTTAAAATCTTTCATTCGCTCACTCATCATCATATAAATTGCAGTGTCATTCTTTACTCTTCCTTGATATGACATATCTGTACTTTCTCCCCCATTCTCAACCAAATACTGCATGGTCCAGCCATACTGAATGCTTCCATGCTCTTGAAGCGTATTCAGCCGTTCATCCATTCATGCACGCATTTGTTGGTGACTCTCTTTTCTGAGATCTGCTCCAGGACTAAGGGACTCTTTTTGTTAATCATCTTAGTATGGACAATAACTTTTTTAAAAAATAAATTTGATGGAAGCTTTAACTTTCATGTTTTTTTAAACATTTCATGTGATTAATCTGGAGAAGAAAAGAAATAATTCAACTGAGATCTCTCACAAGGAAATGCAGTTCCTAAGAAATACAAGGTAGTAAAAAGTTGGGGCCAAGATACTTTTCTAATTTTTGAAAAGCCTCTTTCTCTTTTAGCCAAGAGGTGGCACTGTCACTTATAAAGTTCCCTTGAACACTGGCTGGGTTTTTACGAATCTCATTCCAGTCCTCATCCTGTAATAAAGCCCAGGCATGGTTCTGTCAGGAGCCGGCTCTGCAGCCAGAGTCAGTCCCAGCTACGGTGGGGATGCTCAGAGAGGGTCCCAAGATTCCAGGTGCTCTCTTGTTTGCTGGGAGTGTCTATCAAATGAATGATCTGAAGTGCTTTCCTGAAGAGTTTTAGAGCCACATCCTGGTAGGAATATTTATGTTGTCCTCATGTCTTTCTGGCAAAGCTCTAGATTTGATCATTGATTAGCTGGAGAGACTGGAGTGGAGAAACAGGTTTATGTTCTAACACAAGACCTGGCTCTTTTAAGTTCCTTCCCATTACTTGGAACAGTCTAGCTCTTTCCTTAGTGTATTATCTCCGCTGACGGCACCTTATCCCATGCAGGTATTTAGAGCCAGTTGGGATGTCAGCAGGGCAGCAGTCTACCTGGAAATCTCACTTGTCACATCCCAAAGTTCATCAGGCACATTTTCTGTCTCTCAAGTTACCTTGGCTGATGGCTTTACTAGTTTTTATCGCTACACGACATTGGTGACCATTTTTCCTGTCTCCGTTCCTCACTGCTGTTCTCGATCCTGTCTGCAACCTAGTGTCAAAGCCAAGGCCACAAATATCAGGTCTTTCTTCTGTGCAACTTATTTCATTGTAGCAGTTTCCTTCTTTCCTGCCGTGTTTTCTCTTATTTCTTTCAAGCAGGCCAGGCTAGAAGCGGTTTCGTGGCAGTAGTGAAATTCCAAAGGAGGAAGTAGGAATTTTCAGTCGCTTTTTCAAGTTTCTTTGGGCTGTAGGTCTCTTAAAAATCCTATTAGCCCAACCGAGCCACAAGAACAAACCCAGATTCCAAGGATCCCGAAATGAATTTCATCCCTGTAATGCGAGGAATTACAAAATTATACAACAAATTGCTTGTCTGCAGAGAGAGTTATTTATTAACATAAGTAATGAAACCGGTCTACCATGCATATTTAGGTTAATCTTTTCTAACAAATAAGACGATATTTCATTTGCATGTAGTGAACAAACTCCAATCCGAACCTATAGCTTTCAGGTGCAGTATTTGAAGTATACACCTGAATTCTTACCGTGTTATGTTCCATTTCTCTTCAAAGCACATGGTTTCAAATGGGTCTTCCGTGTCTTCCGTGTGAATCTAAGCTGGAAAGGGACTGTGGCCGAGGATCGTCCTTGGGGAATGTGAAGTAATGTGTATCGATGCCAAGACAATAAAACAAAAGCACATCCCCCCCCCCCGATAGCCCCAAACCACCAAACCGAACACCAAACACCACATCAACGGCTGTGTCTTTGCTCCTCAGGCGATGGCTGCGACCCGAACCCATGTGAAAACGGGGGCATCTGTTTGTCAGGACTGACGGATGAGTCGTTTTCCTGCGAGTGTCCAGTCGGCTTCATGGATCCCAACTGCTCTAGTGTTGTGGAGGTTGGTAAGTGCGAGATTTAAGCATTTCAGTAGCTGCCCTCTTCATTTCCGTGAACAACTGACAGATCTCGCCATGGAGCGTGCTGTGTGTGACTGCTATTCAGTTTCCTTGTCTGTAGTGCATGCAATTTTATCATTTCCAGTTTATACTTAAGTGACATTTTTATGAGGAATGCTCTTAAATCATTCTGACATTTTTAGTGATTGACATTACACTAGAAGAAAACACAGATATGCTGGGTGTGGTGACACATGTCTGTAATCTGAGCACTTTGGGAGGCTGAGGCAGGAGGATCAGTTACAAATTCTGCCCAGCCCAGGCCACTTAGTGATTTAGCCAGACGCTGTCTAAAGGGGCAGAGGATATAGCCTAATGCGAATGCCCTTGGTTCAATCCCCAGTCCCAGAACAAAAGACACCACAAATAATACCGAATATAACAAATTTCTTTATTGCTAATACTAATATAAATTTCAAATATGATCCTCTAATCAAACAGATAAGTCACAAGTGAATTTATTCAAGCTAAATAGTTATTGAAAGTGAAAAAACTCTTTTTAAAGGACTACTAGTATATATCAATATTTTCTGAGCTGTTCTAAATCATTACTTTTCTAAGAACATAAATATACATTATATTTCTAAGAATGTAAAGAAAACAATACTCTGACTGCTATGATCTTCATAGTATTTTCGCAAACTTTCCCTTGCAAAAATTGATTGCAGTCACTGGTTACATTTGAAAATGGTATTTTTAGTCAATGAAGTACTTCATTGGTATGTATAGTTATGGATTTAGGGTAACTTCCACAATTTTCAAATAGCTACCCATTAAGGTAATGTCTGTACTTTAAAATAATTTAGCACTATGTAAACTTGTGCAGAGATTTTCTTGCTGATTAAAGGTAATACTATGATTAACTTTGAAAATAATTATATTTTTCACATCAATACCAAGAAGAGTACAAGACGGACTCTTCCTGTTCTCTACAGGAAAATCAATCATATTTTTGATTAAACATATGTCAACCACCATAACCTTAAGCAAACTGCAGTACTTTCGTGTCTTATAGAAAATAGTTTTGTTTTTTTTTTTTTTTTAGGTGGGTACTGGGAGTCAAACTCAGGACCTCGCGCTTGCCGGGCAGGTGCTTATGCTGCTGAGCCATCTCACTGGCCCCTAGAAAATAGTTTTGAAGAAGAAAATTATTTTGAGTTATATTGTTGTGTCCAGTGCACCTAACCTAGTACCTTACTCATATTGAAAGGTCCATTATGAGTTGAACAAAGAATAATTAAACCATTAACTTACCATCTTTGGATTTTAGTGTTTATTTTTTAAATGTATTTTTGTACATTTTAATGTTCCACTAGTGCGACTGTATCTGAAAAATTACATTATTGTTTTTTTTTTTATTTTTGTGGGTACCAGGTGTCGACCTCAGGACCTCGTGCGCCAGCAGGCACCCGTGCCGCTGAGCGATATCACTGGCCCTTTTTTCGTATGTGGGTTCCGGGAGTTGAACTCGGGCCCTGGCGCTTGCCAGGCAGGCGCTTACGCTGCTGAGCCATCTCACCAGCCCCTACATTATTGTTGAAAAATCATTTTTTCATTTAATTTGTGTCAAAGATAATTCTCTACCGAGGTTATTATTAGCTCAGATATATTTTAGGCACATTGACACAATGCCATAGAATTAAAAATTGTTGTAACCACTTTGACCCCCATCTCCAAATATATACAGTTGAGTTTCAGACTTGGAGGATTATATCTTTGGAAAAGTCTGTATTTCTGAAGAAAATTTTGGCTATGAATAATCCTACCAGGAATGAGTGAATATAATTAAATTTTAGCGTTATATGTTAAACCCACCGACCCTAAATTGGCAGTGCTTTAGATTTGTAGTGTGTGATGTTCCTGTCAGCATTCTGAGAAAGCCAAATCTGGAATCAAAGAGACAAATGTGTTTAAATAATTAATGAACCAGTGTCTTCACAGAATTTTAAAGTAAATAGTGGGATCTTCTGGACTGTGTTTTTAAACATTCGTTTAACATTCATCATTTTGTCAGAAAAGTGGTTTATGGGCAGCAGCGTATTTAAAACTAAGCAGACTTCTGTATTCCACTAGGTTCAGCGAGACTTCTGGGAATCAGATGCTTGCATAACTAAATTTTACTCACGTTTATTATTATTTGTGCTATAGTTTATGTCTGGATGTGCCCACAAAGCCTCGTGTGAATACGGGGGGTGCTTTGGGGAGGTAATTTGGTCATAAGGATGCTGCACTCATGTGGATTAGTGCCCTGATTATAGCTAAATGTGCTGTTAGGAGGTGAGGTCTGGGCAAAGAGGCCGGTCACTGCGGGTGTGACTCGGAAGGGTTTATCTCCCTTCCCAGCTCTCTGCTTTCTGCCTGCCACGAGGTGAGCAGCTGTCCTCCACTCGGGCCCTTCAGCAGTGTCTTTCTGCCTTGGGGCCAGCCAACTACAGACTATAAATATGGTCAGGATAATGGGTGCTGGGTATTGTGTCCTAGTGATGAGAAAGTGACTAAGCAATATGTTATTAAAACCCTTCCAGTAATCAGAAATTGGGTAGTTATACTACCTTAAGTGTTGTGTTTTTATCCTTTGCTTCAGGCAGGCTCTTTCTTCAATGAGGTTTATTTAGAAGTTCTTGAAACAAAAATGTATTTGCTCTATCATTTGGCATAGCATAGTAGTTGTACCAACTCTAATTGCATATGAAGGTGTTTTATCTTTAAAATAGTACAGAATAAGTGCTGTGAAATATTAAAATACCCCAAAATAATATTTTGTAAAATATCATTTTAAAGGTTCAGAATATAAAGGGAAATAAAACAGTAGTTTGGTTTAGATATCTCCATAGATCAGACACATTACATCACTTAATTTCTACAACATCTTGCTCAAGTCCATATTTCTTGCCTATATTAAGATCATACTGAAAATTTATTGAATTAAAATGCTTAGTAGGAATGTCTTTAATATCTACCCTACCTTAGGTCTCTTCGCATTTTTAAAACTAAATATTGGGACCACGTGTAAATGAATATTGAAGTATTAGCTCATTAAAGCCCATCTTGCCTTTTCAAATTGAAAACCAACTGCTTTGTTGAGACTTACATTGTTGCTTGTGTCTGGGTTTTCCCTTAGCACAAGTACAGTAAATGTAGCATCCACTGGGATTTAATGCTTTAAAACCTCGGGGTATTTTAATGCAAAATCTTAAAAGATAAAAGAATATTTGAGCTGTCCCCACAGCTGCATTTTTACTTACATATTAATTTCCTAATGATAGAATAGTGTTGAGTATTTATTCTGTCCTTTTTGAACCATTTATTTTGTGCGATTATAGAAAGTCCTAAATCTCATTTTTAATTTCCAAAAGAAAGAAAATAAGCCCATTCATATTTGCTCAGAAAAATTGTATTTTGGTCCAACTTTTAAAATTATGTTTACCCGGCTCATGCTACAATTAAGTATGTCCTCCATTCAGCTCATCTGAAAAGAATTCGAATGCATGCACTAAGAAAATCCTTTCATGATTTTACCAAACTTTACACTTTGCAGTCGCTTTTTAAGTGCTCAATGCTACTTATTTCAAAAGAGATCCACCTCTATTTTGATACTTTTATTCTCCATTGCCAGATATCCAGTGTCAGATAAGCACAAGATGATTTACTGCTTCTGCAATTAATACACACCTCACCTCAATTGTGTTCCTGCATTGCGTTCCTGCGCAGGCTACGAGCTTTGATTGTTAAGCAGAGTTGCTTTTCCTTGGACTCCCTTTTGGGTACATCTGTGTACCCACCTTTTACCAAAGCCAAAAACACTGCCTTCTGTCTCCATCTCCTACACCACGTTCCTCACACATACACACCAACAAATTTCCACGTGTTCAGCCTCATTGAATGATTAAGATCACTTCTGATATCTGAAGAACACAGTATGAAACTTTCTGTTTTAACAAAGCCTTAGAGTCCCTGTCCCTCGTCCTTGAATGTGAAGACATGAGCCATTCTCAGGAGTGTGTGTGGAGACGTTCACCCGACGCTGGCCTCCTCCAGGGCACGGTGGACAGACCTAACGTCGCAGACCCGAGTTACTGCCCAATACCCATTCACGTTCCTAGACGGGACTGTGCAAACTGGAGCCAAGTGTTGGTGCATTCATTAAACACAGGAAGTTTCTATTGCCAGCGAATATTCTAGACTCCATCAACACAAGTCTAACTATTCATCTGCCCAAGTTCTGTGGCATGAGTAATTGTCCCTTGTATGCTGTCAGAGTAATTCTGTGAACTAGTAATAGATATAAACCCAATCAAGTCAAACACACGACGTACTGATGCAAAGCAAGGGGACAAAATAAGTGATTTACCTTTTATGAAAAAAAAATCTTAGGAGGTGCGTGTTAGCTCAGTGGGGAAGCACGTGCTTGGCAAGTGCGAGGTTCTGGGTTCCATAGCACTGCCAAGAATATAATCAAGTTTAGTTTCCTTTGATTCTTAAATGAATACCTATTGAGGACTCATTAAGTACTAATTAGTTGAATGCTGAAGATTTGCGGCATGTATATAAAAACACGTACACCAGAAAATATGTACACCAGAATCAGTTATTATTATTATTATTTTGTGGTGGTAGGGATTGAACTCAGGGTCTTTACACTGAGCTGTATCCCCAGGGCTTTTTCTTTTCTTCTCTTCTGTTCTCTTTTCTTTTCTTTTCTTCTTCTTCTTCTTTTTTTTTTTTTTTTTTTTTTTGAGAGAGAGAGTCTCATTGTTTTCTCAGGATGAGCTTGAACTTATGATCCTCCTGATTCAGCCTACCAGATCAGGGTGTTACAGACTTGTACCATCAGAATTTTAAAAATTTACACCAAAATATAACTGTCAACAAAGAACTCTCCATCAAGGTGCACCATCCCTTACAATGGAAATCAAAATAAAGACAGTTTCAAATATGTAACTGTGAAGAGATATTATACACACACAGTCTTCTCTTTAAAATATACTTCACAGTGGGTTTTGGAAATTGTGAACTATTAGAAACAGAATGAGGGGCCGGTGAGATGGCTCAGTGGCGTAAGCGCCTGCCTGGCAAGTGCAAGGGCCCGAGTTTGACTCCTGGAACCCACATATGAAAAAAGGGCCGGTGATATCGCTCAGCAGCACGGGCGCCTGCTGGGACGTGAGGTCCTGAGGTCGATCCCCAGTACCCACAAAAAAAAAAAAAAAGAAAAAAAGAAACAAAATGAGAACAGAGTGAGATGCTGAAGAAGGCAAACACAAAAAGAGCGAGATACATCAATAATGTAAGTATTACATGTGAAAACAATAATACGGACCGAAGTTCCTTATTAAAACATTAGGGATTAGTTTCTGGAAAGAATCAGAATAATATGAAAAGCTGGCAGTTTTCTAGGTGATTAACATTTGCCCAGGGTTTTCTCTTTAACAGTCAGGGTCTGGAGATACTGAGCACAAAAACACTTACTTAGATATAAAACTGAAAGACAGCAACTATGAGGGTAGCAGTACAACATTCAAGCCACCAGAGGCAAACACAATTATGAATTTGAAGGAATATAGTATGCTGGTGTAAAGAAGCGAAGCATAAAATGAAGGAAGGGAAAAGAAAAAAAGAGAATAGAAGGAAAAAAATGGAAACAAAGCTTTTGTAAGTAAGGAGGAGAAGAAAGGTTGAAGGGAGGGGAGGGGAGGGGAATGGGAAAAAAGAAGAATCTGGAGGTATCACCTACAGGTTCAAAGTCCCTATGATGATGTGATCATTATGAATGTGTAAAGTGTACCTATAAAATTAATTTTAAAAGGAATGAACAAGACGAATCCCACCAATTAATTGGTTCATAACTGAAACACATCAGTTTAAATACCTAAGTATCTTCCCAACCAACAGGTGCAATGCTCTCCCTCTTTTCGGTCTCGTGTCGTATGTAACAAGAGGCTGATTCTCCAGGTGCGTGATGCTATAGTGAAGTTGGACTGCATACTAGGAGCAAGAGAGAGGTTTTGCAGTTTTTGAAGACGGATGTTGCTGGAATCTGGAAAGCACATTAAAGCAGCTCCTGGAGGGGCGGAATGTGGCGGAGCTTGCCAGCCGTGCTCTGGGCGAGCATCGTAACTAAGGGAAGGAGGGGAAAGAGGTGCTGAGAAGTGAGAGGAGATAGCAGGCAATTATTGATGATTTGTGAAATATCGATGGCAAGGGATTTAGGGAAGTGAAGAGGAAAGAAGAGAGCCCTCATCCTCCCAGGTGCTGGGTGTTATTTATTGAACATACAGGAAACCGAGGATACACAGAGTCGGGAGGCAGACAGTAAGTCCAGAATTTTATATGTTGAGTTTGAGAAATTTGCTAGACATCACTGAAGAAGCTGAGCATAGATTTGGAAATAATCATTAGACAGATGTTTGGTTATTGACGCTCACAACGTGGAGAAATTGCCCAGAAACAGTATTGTTTTGAATAATAGCCTAGAAATGTAAACTGATAAGAGCTCCATGGATATTTAAGTGACAGGCAGAGAAAACTGAAGGTAGAAAAGTCTGAGACGGAGTAGGCAGTGAGAAGGAAAACTGGAAAGTGTGTCGCATCTTTAAGTATGAGCAATGTTTTGAAGACCAGACGATCAGAAAAGTCAGGTCTCATGCAGAAGTTGTGCAGACAAACATCAACATTGATTGACTAATAGATGACACTGCCAATTTATGGAAGATTGGTTTTGCTGAAGTTGTGGGGAAAGAACTCGGCTGTAGCACAAAGAAGAGTCAGTGAAATTTTAAAATTGCCTAAAATGAATATTCATCACTATATTTATTGATTTGTTTATTCATCCACCCATCAAATATTTGAGTAAGTACTATGTGCCAGGTCCTGTTCTTGGCCTGAGAATGAGGCCGTTAACAGACTTTGCCTTCATGGATTTCAAAGTCTCAGAAGGTGATGTTTGAAAGACACAGAAGTTAGCATTTGAACTGAGAAGAGAAGCAGGTACATCAGGAGCTAAGAACCCAGATGAGTAGGGGTGAGGAGACAGGGCGGTAGCTGAAGGGGAAATTGGACCCAGGATGTTTTCCCTTTAAGATGGAAGACTGTATTGTTATTGTGCTTCAAAAATCATGCATAAAACCTATGTTTATGTTTTGCTAAATATAAACTACTGTCACTCAGAGAAATTTCAGTACTATCTAGCTGCATTTACCCCATAAAACCTGCCTCAGGTATCCTTGTCTGAACACAAAGGATATAAATATCAGAATTTGGTAGTCATGTAATATCCATCATCATTTGTGGAAAAGAACCTAAAGTATCCCTATTACTGAGATTAGTTCAGTACCGGGTAAGGAAGTCATTTCACTTTAAAGTCTGCTTCTCTATCTTCGCAGTAGTTGCACTAGTTTCTAACTAGGCTTCTCATTTTCAAGAGCGAAGACAATAAATAAACATGATGCTACTTTACTCTACTCTGTTCTCTCCTATCCCCCTGTGTCTTATCCCCTGCAAATGTGTTTTCCTTGGATAATTGGCGTCCCATTTCTAATGTGAATTCAGATGCTATTAAATTTGTGACCTTCCAATCTTCCCCTGCTGGATTTCATTATGAATAAATGGTTAGGTTTACCCCAGAAAGATAAAGACTGTTGTGTAAATTGGAAATAAAATTGCAGGTTAACTGCATATTTGACTACCCTGTGAGGAGCCATGTTCATGTTTATCTGTTCGAAGGTGACGGGTCCAAATTTCAAGCAGTGTAACCGTCTGACTCTGTTTGCAAGGCTTCTTGTCAGTGATCGTGAACTATCAGAGTGTTAACAAGCCTTAAGTAGATCTCTTGGGTGGGGAGATGCTATTTTTAGATGTCTGAAGTTTGGTTACTAAATGGAGGATTTGGTAAATTTCATTTAAATTATTTGTATAGTAGATGAAATTATAAGTACTTGCCAGCTGTTCTTCCCCCTTAAGATTACTTCTTGGACTAAGGGAGGATAACACATGATTGAATCCATCTTTCTAGAAATTATCATAATGAGAGCTATTCTACATGGACAAAAATAGTTCCTCAAAACCTGCTAGCCAGAGAAGATTCTAAGTGATTTCCCATTCAACTAGGGTTAAATGGAATTATTTTCACAGATACATTTACTTACTTTTCCAAAAACAAGAAAAATGAAATAAATGTTTATAAAAACAAATAGAATTGCACAGTTAGATGACAGATAATAACTTTGTGGATAATATCTGTATTTATCTTGTGTGCACTGCAGAAAAGTAATTTTGTTTTATATGTGTGAAAATTTCTGTAACAGGTTAGCAACTCATTAGCTTATTGATTTAAAATGTTTCTAAATTATTATTAATTTCAATGAGCACAATTTGTTAGTTTGTAATTCCAAACTCTAGTAATAACACATTAATGTATATTAATTAAGAACCTTAGAAATGATCTCATAGAGAAAGCTATTCTTGCTCTGTTGAAGCACAGTAGCCAGTAAAGCTTCTATTTGTAGCACATGAGTGTGTAAGATATTGAAACATTTGATGTGGACCATTCTTACCACTGTTCTTGTGTCTGAGAATATGTCTTTCTTATTGATTGGGGGTAAAGTAGTGTATGACATGATAGTGGCTATGCTCGTTAAGCTTTTTCTCCTTAACAAACAATTGTAACATTTGGGGATTTAAATACTGGCTTTTTATCTCACAAGTCTGCTTTTGGATTTTCTCTGCTTATCACTTAAAAATCCATGGATCTCTTATCGGTTTACATTTCTAGCCTCTCTATTATTCAAAACAATATTCTGTTTCTGGGCAACTTCTCCACGTTGTGAGCTGTAGTAACCATCTGTCTAATGATCGTTTCCAAATCTACCCTTGAATTCTTCAATGATGTCTGGCAAGTTTCTCGAATTCAGCATGTAAAATTTTGGACTCACTGTCTGCCTTCCAACCCTGTGTATCCTCGGTTTACAGTGTGTCAGGGAGAGCGGTTCTTCTTCATGGTTCTTTTCCTCAAACCCCTTTTTCTCCTGGGACATCTTGTAGACCCCCAGTGCAGTCACACACATGTCAGACACCATTGGCTCGATGGGTGACAGGTGCTTGGTGGTGGAAGATGGCTTGGCCGAACTCTACTAGAGTAGCTCCATTCCTCAGTGGCAGGAGAAAAGGTCCCAAGAGGGCAGTTCTCTAAAATTAACACCAATAGGAGAGGAAATGGACAGTTAATCAATGAGAGCTTCATGGTCTAGGACACCTAGATTTTGCAGAGGCTTAGGATAACTGGATAAAGAAAGCTCAAGAAAGGGAGATGAGACAGGAAGTGATAACGTGATTAATATCTCACTGACGAATTAATGAGCATGTGCTCACCTTTCTCCACACACCATTAGTAATACAGAGGATGGAATGAAGAAAATGAGAGGAAGCCTTAAGAATTCATTGAAAAGAAATATTTTGACACACTGGAATTAAATTCTTGAAACTATTAGAAACCAATAGTAGCTAACACAAATTTAATCACCTCCTACTGTGTCATGTTACTGGCTATGATGAGTTACTGTACTAGAATAAAGCGCAAGGACTACTGTCATAGAGAGAAAGCCATGCATCCTTCTACAAGGCACTTAGCATAGATGACATTGTTCATGGAGGTTTATTTGGCCACATTCCCTGAAGCCAAAGGAGAACTAGGTGACACTTCAAGGTAACTTTGTACTCAGGAAATTTACTGTCCAACATTTATCAAAGTATTTATTTGAAGACAAGTTTAGTAGTTCATATTACTTAAAGTAGAATTGCAATATCTAATTTCTAAGCAAGTCATCTAGTGACAGAATTTGTGCTGAATCCTTTTCAGAACATACATAATTTTGTCCTTGAAAGTATAAAATTAATCAAGCTATACTTAAAAATGGACAAGTGTTATTTATTCTTTTTCTTCCTTCTTCTTATTTATTTGTTTAGACAGTGTCTCACTATATAGTTCAGGTGGGCCTTGAATTATCTGTGCAGCCCAGGCTGGCCTCAAACTCTGGGATCCTCCTGCCTCGGCCTCTCAAATGCTGGAATTATTGGCCTGCACCACCACATGGGGCTTATTTTTTTTCTTTTATTTTAATCAAAGCTAAAAAGCAAAACAAAGAGGATCAACTTCAGGTTCTTTAGCAAAGATAGAACAAAGATAAGGATACCTGTTTTCTCGTGTAGGAATCCATGGAAAATATAGCAAATTTCATAGCAGAATTAGCACTTCTTTACAGAGCGTGTTGATAATTCCCCACAATACCTTTATCTGGGAATGTTTTATTTCAAAATTAGACCCCAAGTGTTTCATCGAAATCCTAGGGAGCAACTGAGTCTGGAAATCATTATTGTTACTTATCTGCACGAGTAGCTACAGACATTTCCAAGCACAAGTCAGATAATGTGTGGGACTCAGCTCTCATTCAATCGATTGCTTTGGTTCCCTGTCAGAAACAGCGCATCACAGAACAGCCTCTGGCTTCCAGGGTCAGGTTTCATCAATTATTCATCCGTGGAGACCCAGCAGCGTTACTCTTCACAAAGACTTCCTGGCCCAAAACTGCCGGGATCACCCCACACCCAGCTGGTCACGCACCAGGACATCATATAATAAACAGAGGGAGTGGCCAGATCACCTCCCAGGGCAATTTCTCAATCACCATCCCTCGAAGACCTATTTCCTACTTAATTCTGCCTTGTGTTTTTAGAGTGTATTACACTCACATATGTACATAATTATATATAACATATAACTATGTGCATTAACATATATATATACACACACATATATATATATATATATGTATATATATATATATATATATATATATATATATGCCTGTAATTAAACAGTACGTTGTTAGCAATTCCAGCGTTCAATCAGAAAGTGATTCTACGTTAAGTGTAAAGACTAGACCAGGACCATAAATTCTTGCTGATGTAAGAACAGGTGTTAAACCTGAGGTTTTGTCCCATGCTTTCTCCACAAGGCAGTGCTTATCTTCAAGACACTGTGAAACAATGTTTAACTTGAAGAAATAAAAACAGTACATTTAATCCCAATGTTTGTCCTGTGCATGCCCTGCTGGAATTCGAGGGTGTGTAGATTTTTGGAGGAACCTGTTTTCTAGAGGAGCCTACCCTCTAAACCCTTGAGATGCGGTTAAGAACGCAGACAGAAAGGATTCAAATATTGGCTCTTTGTAGGTCTCGGTATCTGCAGTTTCTGCATTCATGGATTCAAACAACTGCAGACTAAAGATGTTCAGAACAAACGTAACTGTAGAGAACATGTACAAAGTTTTTTCCTGTCATTGTTCACTAAACAATGCAATATAATAACTCTTTATATAGTATATACACTTATTTGTTACAAGTAACTTCAAAGTGACTTAATGTATGGGGGGTGTATGTAAGATTTATGCAAATATTGTGCCATTTTATGTAAGGATCATAGGACTTTACAGATTTTGGTCTTTTCAGAGTCCTGAAATCTTGGATACCAAGGGACAATTCTATTCGGCCTGTGACTTTGAGCAGGGTATTTAACCTCTCTGTGTCTTGGTTACCTCATCTGTAAAACTGGGGTAACAGTATCTACTTCAGCAGGATTTCTTGCAAATTCAGAGAATGAACATATGTCAGGCGCTTAGAACAGTGCCTAGTTTTTAATAAATGTCATGTAGAAGTTATTAAATAACTAATGTGAATAATTAGATCTTATATGCAATTCAAGAGCTACATGCAGAAATCAAGCTTTGAAATCCCTGAATATTTTTCCATCATTTCAGTCACTAACAAGATTATTGAAATGTCCAATAAATCCTGACCTATTATTTTTATGTCAGTTTTCTTTGTTTTTTTTTTTTTTTTCCCTGCTTGTGCTTGAATATGCAAACTGGGTATAATTTAGCTGCCAGCTTTTGATTTTTAAAAACTTTCCTTCAACATACGATTTGACAAATCACCTCGTTTGGTGTGGGAAAAAGAGTACCCCTTCACTCTATTACTTGAAAATTATGAATAATGTAAGTAATGCTTACATAGTTAGACATTTGCCCTTCAGGAATGTAGCTTTCCTAATGCTTAGACCAAATAACTTATGGATTGATTTTTCTTTACAAGATTGCAGAATGGGAATCCTGTAAAGGCATAATAAATATCAAGTTGGGATTTAAAACAACATGTTAATATTAGGTTCTTGGATGTGATAGATCCACTGTAAGCTCTTTTAGCTTTGGATAAAGATGAGATCATGGCGGAAACAAGAACACTAGGATCTTCCATGTACAAATGTGTTCATGTGTCCCTTGGTGGCTTTTTCTTTTCTTATTAAATTAATTTTATTGGTATATTTCTGACATATGTAATGATCACATTCATCATAAGGAATTTGTACCTGTATATGACTTATCTTAATCATTTTTCCTCATTCCTTTCCCTTCCCCGGCTTTTCCTGACCCCAGAAAGTTCATCTATCCTTTCTCACTTTCCTTGCGATGAAGTGCCTGCCCTAGAGATACTCATATGTGAGAGAAGATAAGAGCAGTTACAGCAATAATTACTAAACACTCAGAAAATATTTATCTTAAGAGCTGAACAAAGTGCTAAAGGTATCAAGTTAAAGAAAAAAATCACTTCCAGTTCTAGAGATGAGATTTAATGGCGGAAGTAACTTTTGAAATGAGCTGACTGCAATTACAGTTCATCAGTGGGAGTACTTAGATAGGAATATTTTAAAGAAAATACTAAAAAGACACAGGTAGAAAGGGTGGGAACTTTCTAGAAGAATTGGCATTAGCAGTTCCTCATATTAAAAGATGTTTATGAGAAGAAGTAGGAAGAAACCAGAGAAGTAATTTTGACCTATATTGAATAGGGGAGCATCAAGGTTTCTCCTTTAACTGCTCCCATAATATAATTTTTAATGTTATTACTCAAATTATCCCAGGGACATGATTTTATAACCTCTCTTAATAATACATTATTGAAGCATAAAATCATTATAAAGACAAAACAACACAGAACTCTTTTTTTTTTTTTGTGGGTACCGGGGGGTCTACATCAGGACCTCGCACGCCAGCAGGTGCCTGTGCCACTGAGCGATATCACCGGCCCCTTTTTCGTATGTGGGTTCCGGGAGTCGAACTCGGGCCCTCGCGCTTGCCAGGCAGGCGCTTAAGCCGCTGAGCCATCTCACCGGCCCAACACAGAACTCTTAACAATATTTGAGATAATCTTTAAGTACTACCTCAGGCTTTCTTTCTGAGGATTAAATTGTTTAAGTTGGACTTTTGCCTCTTGCATTTTTATTCTGCCTCTGAGATAAATCTATTTTTCAATCCATTAATTATTTCAATTGTTTTCTATAGGACTTGGTCTAATAATTAGTTGATTTGACAAGGGCTGAAAGTGGCACATTGGCTGAAATTAGTGCTGATTTCTAACCAGAAATTAATTATTTGAAGGACTAAGTGGGAAGGTTTAAAGAAAGTTTCCAGGAGACCATTTTACAGCTTGAAATGTCAGTTGATGTGGAAAATCCCAGAGAAACCACTAAATATTTTTATTCTACTGGATGACCACCTAGCACTGAACACTAAGGAAGCTGTTTCAATGAGAAAAAAATATACATGTTTTCTGCCTGCAGACTTTAATCAATCACATGTGAAATACATGCAAACTAGATTATTTGCTGGCGAGAGAGTGAAAGATTGAAAGGCTGTCTTTAAAGCTTTGCTTGGTTGCAAAGTTTCAAAATCTTCCCCATTGCTCACATTCCTCTTGCACTGCTTGCAAGCCACACATAGCTGTCCCTCCTCTTGCCCAGGCTTGATCTCCCCCTTCCCTGCCCCCTTGTTCCCCCAGTCAACCCCAATCTTGCCTTCAGGCAGAAAGGGGATACTATTACTGTAACTGGGGCTGGAGGAGGGAAGGGAAGGGAGTGGATTCTTCACTCTTTTAGTGGCTAACACAGAGTTGCATTGCTCTTTGTAATGCAGCAGCCTCCATTAGACAGGTCCTAACACAATTGTATTTTGTGCTACTAGCGAGACCGATGACATATGAAGTCCTGTTTGCATCTTATTACTATATTTTGAAATACCTGGACAAATTTGAGCTTTTCAAGAGTAGGTCAGCAAAAATGATAGCCAGTATATACGCCATGATGTATAAATTTAGTGGGGATAGTTATCTTGGTGAAGGAAAGAATTAGGACAAGTTAATGGCTGTCCAAACATTTGAATACCTGGTATGTCAAAGAAAGACGAAGTTCTCTTGTTTTTCAAAGGCCGGCTCTGGGAGAGTAATAAGAAATGATCATTTGTCAGATTATGAGTCCTCTGAAATAGAAATTTTGAACAATACCTACATACTTGGTTGTCAGATTGTCCTAAATGATGTGTAAGTTTGTTTTGAACTTTAAATTTTATTTTAAAAATTTGCTTCCATCCAGTTTCCTGATTTGGCTATTTTCTGCATGTATCTTGAAGGTTTAGAAGAGCAGACAGCAACAGTATCCATTCACAACTTGAAAAATCATTTCTTTATTTCTTTATTTGTGTTGAAGTACTGAAGATCAAACCTAGGGCCTCATGCACACTAAGCTCATGCTTTACTAATCCTGAAAACAATGGAAAAAATAGGAACAATGGGGACTGACCTCTTCCTGAGTGGCCCTGCATCTTTGTTCAGTCACATTGTCTTCAAGTTTGACCTGTTCAGTTTTTTTTTTTTTTTAATCAGTTGAGATCTTTAAAGACATTCCAATTAAAGAAAAAATGTAGCCTAGGGAGATGAGTTTTGCAGATAGGGGAATTACACTGTCAATGTCATTTTATTAACACAGTGTAGATACCTTATTTTCCTTTAAAGTAGGCCCTAATGATTCTGAAAAAAGCACTTAATTTTACCTCATATTTTAATAGGCAGGGGAAAAATGTTCCTCTGTAGCAGTTATTAACTCATCGAAGAGAGAGACACACAGGATTAGCTGAACTCCATGTAAGCGAGCAGAGGTTGTAATTTATCTTTTATGGTTAGCATCCTTGGCATGAGTTCAAGTTACGTGAAAAATATAATTCCCCTTGACCAAAAAGAAACAGATCCAACAGAAATATCTTACATCTCATCTCTTTTAAGTTAGACATGCCTATGAAGGCATGCCTTCTAATTTTTTGTTTCTCATCTTTTGAGTCTCAAAAGATATTTTAATTAAGCGAAATGTATGGAACTATATTTTGGGAAATCATTATTTCAAAGCATCTTAAAATTCCTGAATTCCTCTTGGGAATATAAAAGCTAAAAAAGAAATAACATTTTGCTAAATAGCTTCAGAAATTTCACAATTAATAAAAATATGATGTTTGCAGTAGCTATAACGTGATCAAATGCTTGAACACACAGAGATATGCATATTCTACACCAAGATTCTGCAATGAAATAATTCCCAGGCTTCATGTGTTTTTTATAACACATGATAACATTAAAACTTCATATTGTTTAGGTCATAGAAGGTACAGAATATTCAGCATTCAATCCTAAGCCTCCCAAGTCATTCTATATTAAGTCATTGACCTGACGCTAGTGAAAGTCTTGGCAGCCATTGCTCTTCCTCCCAAGATGGCGCAGATGGGCAGTGAGACCTGGTAGTCCAGGACCACGTCTTCCAAGGCTCATGGCTCAGTCACTCCTCACTGTGTCTTTTGTTACTTAGACAGGGTCAGTAGAAGTTGTACTTGATCTTCATATATGACTACCTTAGTGAAGCAAGAGAGCTATCACAGAAAGAAGATGGAACTGTAATGCAGTTCAATATCTTTAAAAACAGTGTTACTACAGGTAACTGATGGCATAAAAGTCACTTAAAAATCTTATTTACAGAAAAGTGACTATTTTATTTTATTTTACTTATGAGCTTCTGCATATTTTATAAATTTTTTTGGTAAAATGTATATTGTTGCATATTTCTCCCATGATTTAAATGGAATATATTTTAGTTGGTAATTTAGATGATTAAACGAATGTACTTCTGTTTTTCTAATGCAAACCTAACCAAAGCTAAGGTTGGTTGCAACATGGATTTCTTTGCTAACATTCTTAATCACCAAAGTCTCTTCTAGCATTAATATTTTATGTCCAATGATCCTGTGGTTTTCTTAAGTGAATGCTTTCAATGCCATTTGGGGCAATATTGCTATTGCTTTTTAGTTTTTTCTTCTTTTGGTTTCAACAGATTTACTTTTAGATTATCTCATTTGTCCAGACATACAGAAATGAACTGAAGCCAAATTGAGCTGTCTCCCATGCAAAAACTAGAGCAAGAATCCGTAGAACTTAACTTGATGTATCTACTCCCCTCTCAGGTGCCGAGAAACAAAATAATACAGGCAGCATGTCCACCTAAATGTCACACACAGTGAGCAGATAAGCTCAGTTTCATGGCTTCTCCAGCCTTTACATTGTAGAATGATGCCTCCTTCCCTATATTACATTTTCAAAAGGATTATGAATTTATTCGTTCTTACTGAAAAGGGGTAAATCTCATAAAGCATATATTAAATTCTAATCTGCCATTGCAAATTTATTTTTATTTGCCCATGAATTTATTTATGATACTTAAGGTTTGACTTCAAGGCCTTATTTTTCATGGCTAGCAATGATGTAAAAATGGTCATTAAAATCACAGACTGGACTTTATTTTCTCAACTCTAAAATTGACTGGCTTTTCAAAAATATTTACTCTGCACCAATTATGCACACTACACAAAATGAAAACATAGCCCTTGGCCTCCGGGAAGGATCACATCCAGCTTGGGAAATGAGACTAGAAAATACGATGCACTGCTTATTATTTAGCATTGGCTGTAGATTACAGTTTAAAAGCCAGGGGAAGAGTGAAAGAGATAACTACATAAATCTGGAGATGGAAATAAATACTAAAGAAGTGAAGTTCATCAGGTTTGAATTTAGTCTACAAAGATGAGATAAATAGGACAGGAAAGGAGGCTAGACTGAATAAATAAAGGGTAATTGAAGACATTTAAAATATTGAATTGTAACTTTCTTTGTGATGTCCAATCACAACTTAAAAATGGTAATCCTTCCTCTATATAGAAAAATGCACCCTGTGTATCTAGTCAAATCAATTTAATTCCTCCCAGGATAGGGATAAAGGCTATAGGGGAAGTCTTATATCCACCTTGTTGTTACTCTGGCTTAGTTTTACAAAACTTGTAATTTTTTTTTTCTTTTCTTAATTCAGTAGGAAAAAATGAAACCAAATCATCCATTCTTTTTTTTTCTTATTTTCCTCATTTGCACCTTTCTAAAAGGAGAAAATCACAGACATATTACTAATTGCGGTTAAGATGATGCATTGTATAAATAGCTAGTAAAATCTATGTGAGCTGTATCATTACTAAGCACAGAAAGTGCACTTTGCGGTTTATCTTAAGGATCTTATTTAATTAATAAATTAAGGTTTGGGCCGGGGATATAGCTTGGTGGCAAAGTGCCTGCCTGGCAAGTGCAAGGTCCTGAGTTTGATTCCCGGTACCAAAAAAATTAATTAAGTTTTAATGTTTAAAAATTGTAGACTTAATTTTTTATGAGATGATCAAATGGTTACGAGGGCAACAGTTATCTTTTCAATATTATTCCCTTTCGCTCATTCCTCAAGAAAGAAAATTACACATTTATGTAAGCTACATATACAATTATGTTTAGATTACCCAATGAAACATAGATAAACATGTATGATCGTGTTTAGTAAAGTTTCTTTTCTTTTTTTTTTTGTGAGTACTGGGGGTCGAACTCAGGACCTCGCACACCAGCAGGTGCCCATGCCGCTGAGCGATATCACCGGCCCTTTTTTCATATGTCGGTACCGGGAGTCAAACTCAGGACCTCACGCTTGCCAGGCAGGCGCTTATGCCGCTAAGCCATCTCACCGGCCCTTAGTAAAGTTTCTTAATGAAGTAGTTGAACTTTATTGAGTAATGCAAAGGACTATGTTAATCATTATTCTTATCTTCACTTTTTTGGAACACACATTTTTTGTGTCCCTACACTGTTCCGGGGACTATGCTAAAAACTGTAGATCAAATGGTCCCTTAGTCACTTCCTAGCTACTGAAACAGAAACCCCACAAAACTCCCACAGCTTCCAAGAGGAAAGGTTTACTTGGCTCAAGGTTATAGTCCACATTTGGCTGACCCCAAGGTGGAAGTGGCATTGTGGAAGGGTCCAGGTGGGGAAAACTCTCGTGTCATAGCCGGAAGTAGAGAGAGAATGGAGGAGCCAGAGCAGGGCATAAACCCTTCCAGGTCCTGCCTGCAGTGACCTACTTCTCACAAAGCCCTACCTCATGACAGCGAGTCAGCTCTAGTACCCCCATGATCCAGTCATCTCCCAAAAGCCCAACCTCTGAATGCCCTCTGAGGCTGAAGGGGACGTTTTAAATCTAAACCATAATGTTTTAGTCAAGATCTAAAAAGTACACATAGCCAATAAATAAGTGAAAACAAGTTCAACATCACTGGCCATCAGACCAATGCAAATTAAAACAACAGTGAGTTTCCATCTTACCCCAGGAAGAATGGCTATACTCAAGAAAAATCAAATGATAACAAATGCCGATGAGGCTGTGGAGAAAAAGGAACCCTTGGACATTCTGGTTGGAATGTAATCTAGTATAGCCACTACAGAAATCAGTATGGAGTTTCCTTGGAAAACTAAAAGTAGAAATTCCATTCAACCTTTGTAAGTATTTTGTAGTCCCTTTGTAAGTATTTGCCTAAAAATGTTAAAGACATCAAATTACAGTGACCCATGCATACCCATGTTTATAGTAGCACAACTCATAACAGCTAAATGGCGTATGGAATATCTAGAGAGTACACAATGGAGTACTATTCTGCCATAAAGAAGGATAAACTTGAGTCATTTCTAGGAAAATGGAGACAGTTTGGTATTTAATATTAAGTGAAAAAAAAACCAGACACACAAGCTTTAATACTGCATGATTTCTCTTTCATGAAAAACTCAAATTATAAATTAACATCAAAATCAGAAATAGATAATAGGAAACAGGGAGATAGATCTTTTGCAAGTGGGAAAGGGAAGAGACAGAGAAGAAAAGGGAGAAGGGGGAAGAGATAAAAGCATTAAGATGTATTATGTACATGTACCAACTCCTCACAGTGAATGTAATCATGAGGTAGTGCTACATGTACCAATAATTATAAAATTTTAAAAGAACATAATGTTTCACCACAGCCCCTAAAGGGCTCATATCCATCTCTGTATGCAAAATATATTTAATCCATCACTAATAGTCATCAAATCTTAACAGTTTCAGCATTGCTGAAAAGTCCAAGTCTATTGTCTCCTCTGAGACTCAAGGCAAACTCTTGAGACCCTGGAGAAATCAGAAAGGAAGTGAATATCACAGGGCAAACACTCCCAATCTGAAAGGGAGAAATAGGTGGAAAGAGAGAAATTAGAGCAAAGCAGGGCTGAAACCCATCGGGAAAACTTTAAGTCCTGTAGCTCTAAGTCCAGCATTCGGGGCACATTGTGGCAAGATGTGAACTACAGAGAACTTGGGTGGCCTCGTGCTGCTGGCATTACAGATGCTGAATGAAGAGGAAGTCCCACCCTCATCAAACTCCTAGTCGAATAGAAAAGTCTGCAAGACATACAAATAAGTATAGACTTACACTGCATGGATACATAATTATATGTTATGTACGTCTCACCAACTGTGTTTAAATAGATGACCACCTCCAAGTCTAGTTCAGGAATCAAAATGCATGTAAAACGTGACAAAATATAGTAGGGTATTTGATTCTTTAAACATTTTTTTGTGCAAATACAAGCGCTTTAACAACTGAGTTTATAAATTTGAAATGAGTGTTTACTCTTCTTTGTCTTGATAGTACCACAAACACACACAGCACACACACACATCATTTAACATCAGGGTAGGCATAAATAACCGTGCATAAATCTCATCATTACTTTTGTTTCAATGCAGATGAATAAAAACATTCTAAAATGTTTGTCAGAATACAATAATACATACTTCTGTTGCTTTGTTATGGAAATAATTACATAAATAATAGATACTTGGAAGCATATTTGGTACATAATTAACTAAATTTATGATACAGTTAATAAAATTAAAAATAAGTGACTGTGAATTAAGTAATACCCACAAAAACAGAATATAATATGCTAAGAAATGTATATTTGATATTTTGTGATGAGTTTTCCTATTTTATGATAAGCTACACTGGGTCCAGATTATTTTAATATGTGCAATATCTGAGTTATAAAAGTGTCCTTGAAGCACCCAAGGAGGAAGAGAAAAATCAGAATATGTCGGAATTGTTGAGAATAGACAGAGACAGGTACAAGGATGACATGTGTGTATTTCCATGTCAGATGTATGTCAGGAAGACATACAGCTCATTGGAAATAGGCAGTTATTTACTTCATAGTTGGTTCCTACAGAAAAATAAGGAAAGACAGCAAGGGAGGAATGAAGAGAGAGAAGGCAAGTCTGCATGATATTTTTCTTCCTTCTCCCAAGCACCTTTCCACTTTCCACTCCACTCTGACACACAGTGCTCAACTTCTGAATCAAAGGGATTATTTTATTGTATCAAACTGTAGTGATGAGCTCACTACATAAAGCTGTGAGCTGCCGGTCCTCCTTGGCAATCACAGCCCAAGGCAGTGTGGTCTCACCTGCCTCAAATAATCGCTTTCTTATGCATCCTAATAGAGTTTAAAGGGAACAACAAAACTAATTAGAGTTGTTGCAGGACACCATTTTCAGTCCTTCCAAATAACAGAAAACCCCACTCACACTAGCTCCACAATCCAGTGAGTATGTTTTTCCTTGGAACTGCAAGTCCAGGGCAGGTTGGGATTCGTAGTTCATAGAGTTCAGCGGCTCAGCATTATCATCAATCTCATTCTATTCTTTCAGTGCCCGCTCCCATCACAGTTCCAGATGCATGCCAACCACCTCCAGGCCATGGGCTTTTCTGTCTCCCCCCAAAAAATGAGAGAGAGAGTGTTATTTCTAGACATTTTCTCAGAAGAATGAAGCTCTTTGGTTTCAATTCCTCCCTCTCTCCAAACACACAAGCCTAACCTCTGGAATTGACATGCATGAATTCTGTCCACCCCAGTTAGAAAATAAATCACTTTAGAACTGAATATGTACAGAATTTTTTGGTCATTATCCCCTAAGCAATATATAGGAACTATTTACATAGCATTTAAGTTGTATTAGGTGACAGAAATAATCTATGGGTGAGTTGAAGTATTCCGAAAGTTGTCATATGTTACATGTAAATATTATGTCCTTTTGTTTGTGAGCCTTGAGTTTACACAGACCCTGGTATCCGAGAGGGTCCTGGAACCAGTCTTCTTGAAAATACTAATGAAAACGTTCATACCAATACCAAGGCCAATGACTGTGTCCAACAATAGGGAACAGATTTAGTTAGTTCTGAGATAAAGATTTCTTGAAATCAAAGAAAGAATTGTCTTCTCCCAAAGCATTAAAATAGGTATGCAAGACAACCTGAAGCTCTTATAGGGGAAAGAGCAATGAAAGCTGGTAGGGCAATCCCAGTGTACAATTGCAAAGGGTTTCCAGTAAGCCTGCTGATTTTCTTCCATAGCTCCAACAGCAAGACCCATGGCCTTGCCCTGTGAAACAAACTTTGGTGGTCTTAGTCCCAATTCTTAACATTCATTTATAACATTCACCCAAACAGGTTTTTACAAATGCAGAAATTTTGGCTAAGAAACACCCAAAATTCAAATTTAATATATCTGAACCATCTTAACAAACACTCAGAGATTCTATTACAGGCGACTAAAGACACATACTCAATAAATCCCGTAGATCAGTACCTTTCCTTACTGTGTTCCTGCCATCATAGTCATTTTATTAAGTCGTTGTACATGCTGAGCTGGAAAAACAAAACAATTACTTCGTAGGTTATTTTTGTTTTACTTGGTTGACCATGTTCCAGTTTCCAGAATTAAAGGGGAATGCAGTACGAACTCAGAATTCTGTTGAATCATTGATTTCATCACTTCTGGGAAGCAAACAGAGAGAGTGAAGAACCCTTTGGGTAGTATGACCAGTGCTTTCTGAGATACCTTATTCACTGAAATATCATCTTATAGACCACCGATGCCCACTTTGAAGTTTATTTTTACTTTGAGGCTCTAGTTGTCAGCTGGTAACACTTCCTGACATTTTATTCAGTAATGCAGTTAGCCTACAAGCCGGCTTTACCACACAAATAACTAAAATAATGAATTAATACCAATACTAAACTACAGGTATGTGTGCATTTATGAGGAGATTCTGCACACAAATAGAACCCTGTGCAAAATCATGTTCGGGCTGACTCATATCGTTAGTTTATTACTATGAAGCTTTCGGGAAAGTAAGCTCAGATACCGGTTAATGACCTGCATGCCCTATTGGATTTGAATTTAAAACAATCTAATTACTGTGACTCCTGTACCATTGTAATTGTCTCTATGTTGTGCTTGCTAGCTCTTTCTTAAAGTTCTTGCTTGTGTATTCATAATGGAGGGATAAGATCTGGGCGCTTTTAATCTCTCTTCCTTAAATATCATCAATGTAGACATTTTAAAATCCATAGTTAAGACTTCACCTGCCTGTTTCTACCCTGTGTTATGACACATGAAGAAGTTTCTAGAAAATAACATCATTGCTTGCAGAGAGTAGTGATCACATTTCAATACATTTTGTCACCCAGTTGTTCCCTTTCTCTCCAAGTGTAGCCTCATTCAGCCTTTCATTGGACCATAAGGATTAACAAAAATGTTTGGTTTTCAAATCAAACCAATATCACCTTGAATTTAAATGATTTAGATCTTTCAGTTACTCTGAACCTCTGTAATGTTCATCTCATCAGTTGCTTTGTAAACTACATGTGTTCATGCATGTAAAGTGGTCAGCTATAAACACTTTTTTCCATTCTGAATCTCCAGACTTTGATAATGACCCAGCTAACTCAGCATTTCTTTAAATCCCTTTGCCATTTTCCTAAAAGGGAATTCCTGGAAGCTACCAACAACTTCCTTCTTTGAACATGCTATAATATATTTTGGACACGATAAAGCAGCAAACAGCTTTTTAAATATTTATGCTCCCCACGCCCTGCATGCCAACTGTGTTTGCTCTCTTCAGTTCTTTATGTGCCAAAGAGAGAAGCCAAACGGTGGAGAGGAAACCGCAGCGGGACACAGAGTTAGCCTAGAATGTTCTCTCTGCAGATGTACCCCTGCCTCACTGGAGAGAGGAGAGCAAGCCAGGAGCAAACCCCGTTTATAAGCAAGTTGCTAAAGTCAGTTTTTATTTTAAGACTTCACGGGTCAAGTGAAAGAGTGCAGGCTTGTGTCCTATGATTCAATAGAAGAGTCTGGGTAAACCGCACTTGTGCACTGAACAGATATGAGACTGTATCTGAAAGTGGAAAGGTGAATAGGTAAATTCTGGGCAAAACCATGACGCTACACAGAGAAGCTCTGTTTTACATTTTTCTAAACAACAGGCTCCCACCCCCTACACACACACATCACAGTGGGCTTTTGCCGTACGAGTCCGGCTGCTCTCAAACATCACCTTTAACACAGGAATCAAAATGATTCACTGTTTCACGAGTTATAGTTAGTGTTGCCTTATAGTGACATTATCCAGTAATAATCCTGGCTACGAGCTGGTACCACTTAAAGAGGTTCCGACTCTTTTGGTTTGAGGTAAAGCCCAGAATTTAACATTCCAATGAGCATCCAGGATCAAGAACCTTTGTAGTAGAACACAATTATAGTTTCATACCTTGGCATCTGGTTAGTAATATCCATGTTTACTCAAGAGTGGGCTGCAGAACACACGAGTCAAAACCATCTGGGGTCATCCCTTAAATTATGCATTCCTGTGTCCTTACCACACAATGCAAATCATTACTGAATCCTTGAAGATTGCATACAGGTGAGGAAATGTGTGTGTGTGTGTGTGTGTGTGTGTGTGTGTGTGTGTGTGTGAGAGAGAGAGAGAGAGAACAGCAAAGAAATAGGAAAGAAAAAGAGAGGGTGTGCGTGTATTAGAATCTTCATATTTAAAAAAAAAAGTGACTCACTCTGAAATTTAGTAACACCTATCTTATAAATTCTATCTCAAAGAAGAAAATTCTCAGCACTGGGAATGGCTTTAAATTCCTCTATGCTAATAGCAAATTGACCTTGAGATACCTGTACCTCACATGCAATTTATATTTAATTAACATTGCTCATTATTATAGGAATTTAAGAAGACCAGTTGCGTATAAAATGAAAAAGGAAATTCCAATACAGATGATAGGATTGTCTCATTTAAAAAATACACATTTTAAAGAATAAGAATATACTGCATTGATACTGTATTATTTTCAGTTAAATGTAAATATCTATCATGATCTATGAAATATCTATCATGAATTTATCATTAGATAATGAAAGAAATGTAATGTATGTGAAAAATTTACAATTCAGGGGATTGTGATCATTGTAAATGTGAAAGGTTTATATTCAATCTCTCTCTCTCTCTCTCCCTCCCTCTCTCCCTTTCTCTTCTCCCTCCCTTCATCTCGCCCGACCTCCACCTCTCCCTCCCTCTCCCTTCCTCTCTCCCTTCCCATATTCCTGTCCCCACTTCACCCCCCTTTCCTTCCTTTAAACAGCATCAGATGAAGTGCCAACCTCAGCAGGTAAAGTTCTTAAATTATAATTATTATCTCTAATTTAATGCCTTTTATGAAAGAGACTCAAATTTTTATTTTTTTTTAATTTTTCAACCAGGAAGTTGGCATATTTTAATATTTTAAAGAATTTTATGGGCCAACTGTGCTATGCTAAACTCAATGATGTTTATTAACATTCTTGAATAAAAGAAAAATCAATAAATAATGAACAATTACTACAGAGGAAAGCATAGTAAAAATAGCCCATCAACATTAAAGGACAAGGAAAATTGAAAGATTAGGATATTTACACAAGTGCAGAACTATAATATGAGAATTATAAAACAAAAAGCATTAAAAAGAGAAAAAGGTGGAATAAATTCTCAGGAATATCACCTTCTATGATAGAATAATGAATTAGCAAGTATGGAACCAGCATGAATCATGATATTCAATTTTAAGGGTAAAATTATGCAGTTGTATCAAACATGCTTTTAAAAAATTAACTTTTACAATTACAATTGAATGATTCTGCCCCCTGACATCATAATTCTGTTATTCATTGAGCTCATCAGCATTCGTCAAGCACTGACTAGGGCTGAACCCAGTCCTATGCAGAAGGGGGACAGCAGAGAACATAAGTTACTTCGAAGATGGTGCCAGGACAGCGGGACACATAAAAGCGAAATGCCAGGAGACGAGAGACCAGGCGCGCTTAGAAGGACAAAATGGGAGGAACGGTTCTTTCCATTAGCAATTAATTAAAGATGCAGAGTTGCAGATCAATACTTGGGGGTGGGCAGAGTCTGAGATGCAGACACTCTGGTTCTAAAGCAAAAAGAGCAGATGTTAGCACTGGCCAGATTCCTTCTTAGTAAAGGAGGAAAGGCGTTAGTCCTGAGAGACAAGAGTAGGAAATGATTACTGAAATTATTGAGCCACATGACTTTGCTCATGAGAAGGGAGGAGTGTGTGCTGTTACTAGAACTCAAAGTCAAGGAAGGGTCATTGCAGGTTATAGTCTTCACATATTTCAGCAGACCTGGCCTCACGAACCCCACCTCTCTGCAAAACTGAGCCAGGATCTTACCTGTAAGAATGAAATAAAAAGATCAAAAATTCAATGGAAGAAAGCAAAATAGTTACTGTACAGAATTTTTTGGTCAACTCCAATGATACATAAATGTCACATTGCATGATACTAGTTATAGTTATACTTCCGTAGCAATGAAGTCAGAGATGCAGATAAATTAACTGATGTTTCATTTCATGTTATCTTTAGTTTATTACCTAATTTGGATGATGGGTAATCCCTATCATTTGCTGCCTTTCAAGCTGAGATTGTGCAACCTGATTTTAGGAGCCTTCTGGTCGTGTGACTCAATAGCAAACTTATCCCTCACTGAGGCTCTTCTGCCTTCTTTCTGACTTCATTTTGTCCTGACCGTGAATTTGCTGTTTACAGAAATGCCCAAAGACTTCCTTTGTGTATCTTCTATATTTACTTTTATTGTTACTATTTATTTGCAATATATGATAATTGTGTTAATCTTGGGGAATTGCTACATAGACATATTGCATTTTGGTCAATTTTACTCTCTCCTTTTCCCCCATTCTCAGATACTTTTCCATCTCCGCAAATTCTCCCTCCCTATTTCTTTCCATCTTATATTTTAGTCTTAAATTCATGTATACTTTGGGTTTCTCATGTAAGAGAAACCATGTGATATTTCTTCTTCTGTGCTCGAGTTACTTCTTTTAGGATTAAGGTCTCATGATCCGCCCACTTTCCTACAAATGGATTAAATATATCCTCCTTTATATCCAGCCGGGTAGTACTTGGGTGTGGGTACCTGCACATCTTCTTTATTCATTTACATGTTGATGGTCACATGTGGCATTTCCATGATTTAGCTGTTGTGAATTGTGCTGCTATAAACACAGCTATGTATGCGTAGTTGTAATTGGATGACTAACTTTTGGGAAGATACCCAGAAGAGAAGTAGCTGAATCAAATGGACTCTTAATACTGATTTTGGTAGTGTTTTAACTAGTTTACATTCCCACAAACGATGTAGAAGGCTTTATGTTTTCCCCCATGACCTCTCCAGCATTTGTTATTTGTCGAGTTCTTGGTAATAGCCAGTCTTTTGTTTCTTTAAATGCCAAAGATTTTGAACATTTTTTTCATGTACTTACTGGACCTTTGTACTTCATCTTTTGAAATGTGTTTATACATGTCATTTGCCCACTTTTTGATTAGGTCTTTTGTTTTGGAAGGTCTAATTTTTCGAGCCTGTATTTTCTAGATATTAGTCCTCTGTTCAAGGAGTAGCAAGCAAAAATTTTATTCCCATTCTAGAACTTGTCTCTTCAATGTGCTGATTGTTTCTTTTGCTGTCAAGAAGCTTTTTGGTTTTATATAATTCCATTTGTTGTTTCATATTATTTCTTGTATAATCGGGGTTTTGTTCAGAAATTTCTTGCCTAATGCCTATGTCTTCAAGAATTTTACCTATTTTATCATCCAACAGATTCAGTATTTCTGTTTTTCAATCTAGTTCTTTGATCCATTGTGATTTCACTTTAGTACAAGGTGTGAGATATAAATCCATATTCGTTCTTCTGCAGGAGGATAGCCAGTGTTCCAAAGTCAATATTTTTTTTCTTAACTGCATATTTATAAGTTTGTTCATGAGTATTATTTCATAATATTTTTCAAATGCATATCTGTTGTTTAGAACTGTTATATATATTTATTATATGATTAATATTGTTTGTTTTTATTCTCACATTCTTTCCTGAAAGAATTTATGCATAACCGTTTTCCAAACTGAGATTCATTTTGGGGGCCTCCTTTAATTTGTCTTTCTTCCATATGATTTTCCCATTTTGTTTAAATTATCAATGAAATGTGACCATAAATTAATTCAAATTTCATGTCTCCACATAATTTCTTTACAAGGCTCATACTCTTCCTTAAGATTCACCACATAATTGGATGATAACTCTTTCTAATGAATGATCCCAACTGAAATATCCTCAGCAAGGGGCTAAGGACCGGATGTGGAGCTCGGCCTGGCCTTTACTGTCAGAATTCTTGTCAGTATTTTGGAATTCTTAGCTCAGACCAGAATCATCCATTAAGCTCGCCTTACAGCACTTTGGGACTTCTCTAGCCTGCATTCTCAAGCCTTTCCAAACTTCTTTTGCAAACTAGTTTGCAAAATATTCTAAAGTTCATGGTCAGATAAAGTCACAGCAAAGAACCATTTCTCTGGTACCAGTTTTCTGTGTTAGCTTTCCCAATGCTGGGACCAAATACCCAACACCCACAAATTAAAGGAGGAAAGGGTTTAGTCTGCTCACAGTTTTAGTCCATAATTGGCTGACTCCAAGGCAGAAGTACCATGGAGGAAGTGTGTGCTGGATGAAAGCTGCTCCATTTGTGTTGGCCAAGAAGTGGAGTAGGGAAACAGCATCAGAGAGGAAGGGGCCATGCAGCAGATGTAGACCTCATGATTATCTTGCAGGACTCCTGGACATACCCAGAAGTATGCTTTATGAATCCTCCAGCCATATTCCAAGCCAACCAAGTTTTCAATTAAGCTTAACATCAGCTGAGAAAAAAGAAAGAGGGAAAGAACTGGAGAGCTATGGGCCTAAGACCAGCTATAGCCCCTAGCAGTATGTTCCCAGAATACACTCTTTTTTTTTTTTTTTTTTTTTTTTTCGTGGGTACCGGGGGGTCGACCTCAGGACCTCGCGCGCCAGCAGGCGCCCGTGCCGCTGAGCGATATCACCGGCCCCTTTTTTTGGTATGTGGGATCCGGGAGTCGAACTTGGGCCCTCGCGCTTGCCGGGCAGGTGCTTAAGTCGCTGAGCCATCTCACCGGCCCCCCAGAATACACTCTTGTCAACTAAGCCACACCTCATGATTCTTTCACCTTCTAATAATTCCATTAAATTATGGTTTGATTTGTGTATTAATCCGCTGATGAAGTAAAAGCCCTCATGTTCCAATCACTTCTCAAAAGTTCGTCAGCAACCATACCTTCAACAAAGTGAGTCTGTTGGGGGACACTTTGGATCTCACCCATAAAGAAATGCCAGGAAAATTAATAAGATGCTAAAGAGTGTTTTATTTGTGATGTAATGCTGCATAGCCACATGGTTGTTTCTCTTTAAAACAAATTATACTCGATTTGCCTCATATTTTTAATTATTTTAAGATAGACATAATTGAAACAGGCATTTCTTCCACTCTGTTTCAATATATCTTTTTTTAGATTTAATGAATAAAATAAATTTAGGAATAAAAATATTCATACACCTTTGCAAATCACAGTCTTTCTAATTATTTTTTCATGCATGCCTAATTTATTGGAACCTCTAAATTGCATTGTAAACAGCAAGTGAACAATAAAAGTTTTTTTTTATTGATTTATAAAAAAGATGCATAATACTTTGCACTTACATTTCTAATGATGGAGTTACATCACCTTCTTGGTTATGAAGCATTAATTTATTAATCATTTTAATTTCAGGATGTCCAAATAGAAGGAGTTAACTTACAGAACCATGTTTTATAGTATCTGATTTCTGACAGCAGTTTCACCTAATACCTGCCCCTATAACTTTTGGAGGTCTCTTTTTATTTATCCTTGTTGAATCATATTTTCAGCTATTTGAACACCTTATTTCATTGAGGATAAAAACGCATCTATGATATACACTAGAAATTCCTTTAAGCCAAATTGTATTCCAAGATCTAATTATAAGCTAGTGATATTCATATTTTTGAAGCAGCTATAACAGATACGGTACCTCCAAGTGAGTCACCTTGAGAGGTGGATGTATTTAACCCATTTATATAGCTGTGTCTCAAATAATTTTTGTAAATGTCCTTTGAAATTTTCTCCAGAATCTGTTTAATGGCATTATGGCATCATTTATGTCTTTACAATCTCAGAAGTGTGCTATGACATTCATCAGATATTGGTCTCATAAGAATGCCTTCAAAAACAAAGATTTACACAAGAAAATCTCTCTTTCTCTCTGTATGTAAAATGTTGAAACATTTATAACTTTGAAAGTAACAATATTAACTTGAGTATATAATTTGTCTTAAAAATATTTACATTAGAGTAAGGTTAAATTTCAATAAATAACACTCTTTATTGAAATTACATCAGTGGTTGCTTTTCCTATGGAGCACAAATCTAATTTTTATCTTTTACTTAAATTTCATAACAGAACATCTTCATAAACTGATTATACCAATAATTTCCTATATCCTTTAATAAATGAAGACATGTCTTAGAAAATTGATAGCTACAAGTAAAATAATCTACATAAAATATAATTTACTAACTATAAAGTATGTCAAATGAAATTTATTCTCACATAAATTTTCCCACTGTCATAATATATTTGGTTTATTAGCTATCCTTTGGTATCTCTAGAAATAGCATCTATACGTTAAATTGAGGAAATCATTACAACATTTAAAACAAGTTCAGAAATGGAAAATATTACTGAAAAGGACCAAAATCAGAGAGTGACACAGCAGATTTCTTGTAGACAAACAATAAATCAGTGATTACAGTCAACTAAATTTACCACTTATTCATATCATCTCATTTATAAAACTTCCTCATTTGTACTTTTCATCTTTTTCTTCTTTTGCCTAAAGGGGAATTCTTACTGTATCATTTTTTTTTAATATCAGAAGATGGCCTGAGTTTAGATTTATATAAAAGTTAGCTATTCACATTGAATTAATTTATATAATGAAAAGTGAAATTTCACGTACATGTAAAGGTAAAATCTTTTATGTTCTCTTTTTTTTTCATTGTATGTTTGAGGTATACAGGATGATGTCTAGAAATAGATCAAATTGACATATCTAACACCTCACAGCATGACCTTTGGTGCGAAGGGGTGACGGTGCCTACTGTATACAATGCAGTGTTATCAACTCAGGTCTTCATACTGCACATTAGAATTTTAAATTTAACCATCCTGCATCACTGCGACTTTTTACCCTTTGACCTCCATCTTCTCCATCTCCACCTCCCTCCTCACACCCAGGAACCGATATTCTCCTCTCTATTTCTGTGGATTCACTCTTTCTCCAATTTCACTTATAAGTGAGATGATGTATCTGGCTTGCATCTGGCTTATTTCACTTAGTATATAGTGGCATCCAGATTCATCCATGTTGCTTCAAATAGCAGGATCTGAGGCTTAGTAATGCTCCATGGAATGTATCTGTATATGCTACAAGCTCGTTCTGTTTACTCAGGGGCACAGACTTACGTTGTCTCCGTATCTTAGCTACTGTGTATAACCCTGTAGTAAATATGGTAGAGCAAACTTCTCTATGAGGCGCTGAATTCATGTCCTTTTCGTATACACCTAGAAAAGGGATTGCAGAATCATCTGGTGGCTTTATTTTCCATTTTTTTGAGGAACTTCTCAGTTGTTCCACAGTAGTTACATCAGTTTACATTCCCAGAAGCAAAGCACAAGGGTCTCCTGGACCCTATCTTACCATGTAAAAAAATAAACTCAAAATAGATTAAAGATTGAAAAATAAGATCTGAAACCATAAAATTTCTAGAAGAAAACTGAGAGGAAATTTCTTTGACATTGGACTTGGTGATGTTTTTCTGGGTATCATACCAAAAGCTCCAAAAGGATGCCAGAGAGAAGTGGGATTGTATCAAACTAAAAGGAAAAAAAAAACCCTGCATAACAAGGGAGGTAATTAACAAGATGAAAAGGTACCTTATAGGCTAGGACAAAATATTTGTGGTCATATATCTGGTTAGACGTTAATTTTCAATATATAAGAAACTCATAAGACTTAGTAACAGAAAAAAAAATAAACCAATTAAAAAGCATGCAAAGAACTTGAATTTCTCCAGAGAAGACACAAAAATGGCCAACAGACATGCAAAAACGTGCTCAACACCACTAATAATTAGAGAAATGGAAATCAAAGCCACAATATCACCTCATATCTGTTAGGGTGGCTATTACAAATAAGGTAAAATTTTTGGCAATAGTAGCTGTAATAGCAGTCAGTTACAAAAGCTGTACTGTTCTCCATATGATTATAAAGTTAAAATTTGTATAATTTACTTAAATAAAAATTGTGCATAGGACCTTGATCCCAACAGGCAGTGAGGATAGAGGTTGCAACAGTTTGTAAAGAGCTTCTTGTGAGGTTTGTCTTATCTGGGGAAATTAAGACAATTGTAATTGGGCATATCACCAGCCCTTGCAATTCTTTTAATAGTTTCAGTATTTTAAATTACTATTTTATTCACTAAAGAAGCACACCTAAGAATAATAGTAATCTACACATAAGCGAAGAATAGTAAAATGCTGGTTAGCACCAGTAAAGATTTGAATCTTTATTTTGTATTAGAAAATTAAAGGTCATTAATAAAAACAGTGTGCATTCTACACAGCTGCACAAGAGGTGCAGTGATTAGAGTGTTGTCTTTAACTTTTGAAATATTCAGTATTAGCCCTACAAAAACATTACTTTTGCTTACAAAATGACTTTTTAAAAATTTTCTTAACTATGCTACACATTATTATAGATATCTTTCCCATCTTCTTGTGGAGTTTAATTCTGCATGGCTGAATATGTGCAATTATTCTACAGCTCATGCGTTTTGAAAAGGAATGATATCTTACCCTATTATTTTCTAGCAAACAGGAGTTGCCTCTGCATTATGATCTCAGTGCTTTATTTCCTTGGGGTCTGGAATCGAGCTACAAATCCTTATTCTTGTTTACCTTATATTCACTACAAATTTTCTCTCTCTTTGTACAGAAATCCATTTTCTCCTGTAGTGCCTGGAGCAACTTTACTAATTATTTTATCAAATATAATATTGTTCATAAATAAGCAGGCTTAAATATTAAAATATAATATATAAAACCCAAAGAGTTTATTGCTACAGTATCTAAACTCCAGAAAGAATTAATTATTTCTAGATTCTCAGGGGAGTGGGGATGAAATCATTTTCTTTTAAAGATTTGCCTTGGTCAATTTCCTAAGGCATTTTAGAAAGACCAAATAGTGCTACTTTTGTATAAAATAAGTCTTCCTTAGTGGGAGGTGTTAATAGTGATGTTCAACTGTGGAAAATGTAACAGTAACGTAAAATATTTGTTATACGTATGTAGTATGTTATCATTTTTTTACCAAGATAAACTTTGTTGTAGGACAGGATTGTGGTGCCAGTAGGGAATTTGAAAGATTGAATAACCCATATCTTTCTATTTACACAAGGTTAAGAATTAAAGCATCACTAGAGGAAAAAAATGCTTCAGTACTATAAAGATATGTATGTGTCTTTACCTATATATCTATCATTCTTCCGTCAAGTATAAAACTGGCGTAAACAGATCAAATCTTATTGTCAAGTAAAACAACTAAAATCCCTCATGGTACAGCTTGAATTTGTCATATTTTCAGTAGTGTATCTAAGTATGCAGAAATACATACGTTAGAAAATATTGCAAGTAAGAGAAAATTTAATTTGATCTTGTTCAAATAAAAAGGGATATCGTTGACTCACAGAATTAAAAATGGTTGGCTCAAAGATGCCAGTAAAGTCTTATTTCCCCCCTTATATTTCTGTTCTGTCTTGTGGGGTATAAAATTTGTTTCCATTGTAAAACTGCTTTCCCTTTTGTTTGTGACGTATCTGCCAACAGTTACTGAAGCTATGTGCATCCCTGTGAGTGCAAAGGGATGATGCGTTTTCTCCTGAGAACAAACCCTGGGATCACACTGGTTGAACAGGCTTAGAGCCCTTCTGTAATCACCCAGTTCTTAGCCTTCTCTGGAGCATAAGGTTGATTTTAGCTTCCACTGAAAATCTGGAGCTATATGGCTAAGCTACAAACTTATAAACAAAATCAGGGCACTGCATAAGAATAGAAACAGGAAATGCATCACTAGGTTAAAAATCAGTAAGGGCAACTGGAAAGAACAGCTGTAACACTTCTGTCACTGTAAGTATTCTTCATAGCAATTCTCTAGCACTTCGAATCTGTTCATGTTATTTTATAAAGTATTTTGAGACCCTGAAAATCTGATTGTTGTCACACACATTTGGTGCATATATCAGGAATATTAAAACTTTATATTCATAACTGGAGTTACACATTCTGACTTTTAAAATCTCAACTTCACAACAACCTTTATTTTTGCCTCATGTTTGTAAAACACATTTTTCCTGGTTGCCAAAACTCTCAGTGTGAATGATCTATACTGAACTGATCTTTCCTTTTGAATATTAATGATCTATGTCTACAAGAACTGCTGTGTTTACTTGGTCCTACTTCTTAGGTATTGCTGACTATCGCCTTGCTCTTCCACATTTCAAAAACTAGCTGTCAGGATAAACTGCATTGCCTAAAATAGTCCTAAAAGTGTTAAAGTATGTTACAAGTTTGTGTAAGGTCGTTATTATTCTATTACATATTTATAAGCACTATCATGAATGTATAGCCAAAACAAAATAAGTTTATACTTGAAACAGTAGAGAATGGGCATTTAGATTTAGTAAGATTTTCAAACCTGAAAGAAAAATAAGAGACTTAATCTTTTTATATATGATGTAGAACTATAACATTAGGTGTATAAATCTAATTTTGATTAAATAATTTTAGATATTTCATGATATGATTCTAATTAGGAATACTTAGATTTTGTGCTGCTTACATTTAGAACGTTAGGAGAAAAGCTAAAAATTGAACATGTTTAATGTTAAGATCCAGTAGTGGAAAAACATCAATGTCTTAAAAAGTGATAATAGGCCGGAGACCTCAAGATGGCGGATGAGTAAGAAGCAGGCAGCAAAACTCTCTCTAAAAGTTACCATTGGAACACGGGAATATAGCGACCCAGAAAGCGCAGGAGGGGGGGAGATGCCTCCCCGAAACCCAGAAAAGTTCTGAAGCGCAATCTGGGACCCCCGGCACCAGTGACGGGTGACTTCCAACAAAGAAGAAGGAAAGAAGGAGCAGACCGCGCGCGTGCACCTTCTAATATCCCGGGAGTTGCAGCGCCGGCGGAGGCTCAATTCTACGGACCCACGGTGGCAGCTGGCGCCCAGGGAGCCCCCACGGAGGATCCTGAGACAGCGGCGGGGCAGGGGAGCGGCGGAGAACGGCGCTGACCGGCGGTGAGTGTCTCTCAGCCACAGCTGCCCCGCGCCAGAGAGCGACCGGCCGGGCGCCATTGTGGGGGGTGTGGCGAAACTCAGAGCGGCTCGGAAACTGCTCTGGGAACTTGTGCTCCAGACAGGGCAGCACAGGGCCTCTCAATTGAGCCCACGAAGGTGTGCTGAGGTCAGCAGGTGAACGAGACTGGACTCTCAGCCACACCTGTCCCGCGCCAGAGAGCGACCGGCCGGGCGCCATTGTGGGGGGTGTGGCGAAACTCAGAGCGGCTCGGAAACTGCTCTGGGAACTTGTGCTCCGGACAGGGCAGCACGGGGCCTCTCAATTGAGCCCACGAAAGTGTGCTGAGGTCAGCAGGCGAACGAGACTGGACTCTCAGCCACACCTGTCCCGCGCCAGAGAGCGACTGGCCCGGCGCCATTGTGGGGGGCGTGGCGAAAAACCAGAGCGGCGGGAACCAGTGCAGGGAACCCGCGCTCCGGACAGCAGGCTGAGCCTCTCAGGCCCAGGGATAGTGAAAGGGCGGCGAGGGCGGAGGCGAGCTAGACTGGTCTCTGCCTGAAAGTACGCGCCTCTGCTCACCACCCGCCAGAGGGCGCTCCTGGCTTACTGGGACGGACCTGCACAGAACAGGACTTTGTCACAAGGTACCTGCCTACAACAGAGTCAACACCTGGAACTGATTCTTTTTATATTTTTTATTTTTATTTTTATTTTTTATTTTTATTTTTATTTTTATTTTTTTTCTCACTGATTTGTTTTTTTGTTCTGGCGAAGGGTTTTTTTGTTTTTGTTTTGTTTTGTTTTGTTTTTTGGTGGGGTTTTATTTTTGGATCTGTCTGTTTTATTGTTTTTATCTTTGTTTTTGTTTCTGTATGTGTATTTGCTCTTTCCTTCATTATTCTCTCTGGTTTTTTATATGAGTGTAAACAGCGCCTCTAACTTCTTTGTGATTGTGCTTGTGATCTGTTCTTCCTTTTATCCCTTCCTTCTCTTTTTACCACCTGTCCTCTGCACTAGTGTCCCAATTTTAGTGGGATCCCTCTTGGTCCTCTAACCTTACATCTAATTCCTTCCTCTTCTCCCAATACTCTATTTCCTCCTTAACTCATCTTAAATTTAAACTCCTCAAGGAAAAATTGACATACATAGGACTTGTATACTGCATATAATTTTTCTGGTGTGTTTTAGATTTTGTTATATAACCGCAACTCTATACAGCTAAAAGTGGTAAATAACTGGTTAGCTCAGTCTGTCATTTTTTAGGCTGTGTTTGATGCTTTAGTTAACATTATAGCCAAATGTGAAATAATTGTTCTAAACATCTTTCCTTCCTGATATTTCATGATTGAGATTGACTAAGGGACACAGAAAATACAGTGGCACAGTACCAAAGAATCAAGGACTGGGCCAAACAGGTAGCAACTTCGCATACCCAACGAATTGAAGAGGTAGGATCTGGCAGAAAGCTCAAAACCTAAAAGCAAGCTCCACTTGGAAGATACTGCAGAGAAGTAGTCATCTTCTAAAGATCTTAAACACTAGCAATAAAGTAACCTACTATAGGTAATTTGCAAACATCACCCCAGGAATTAAAGAAAGAAAAAATGAGACGACACTTAAACAAGATGCAACCCCACACATCCAATTCACCAAAGGCAAACCTAGGGAGCAACGAGGTGGGACAATCCGAAAGCCACCCACCTGGCCTATCTGAAGTGGTAACAACAAAGCAACTGAATGAGGTTCTGGAAAAAATTAAAACAGAAATAATCTCACAGATAACTGCAGAGATAATGTCTACAATGAAGACCATGCTTAAGGACACTATAGCTGATACAGACAAAAAAATAGATGAACTTAAGAAAACTATAGAAACCATGAATGCTCAGCATAGGAAAGAAATGGAATTCATAAGGCAGATTCAAGCAGATACCCAAGAGATAAAAAATTCCATTGAAAGTATTTGTAGCAGAATAAGCCAATGCGAGGACAGGATCTCAGATATAGAAGACAGGCTTGCAATTAGTGATCATGAAATGGAAAAATTCTTAAAAATAGCAAGGGACCATGAAAAATCAATTCAGCAGCTGCTAGATGACTCAAAGATAAACAACTTAAGAATAATTGGAATAAATGAAAAAGCAGGAGATAGCATCAACGACATTAAAACCTTGTTCAAAGACATAATCAGGGAGAACTTTCCTGGAAGAGAAAAGGAATTTGACACCCCTATAAGTGAAGCTTTTAGAACACCAACTAGACATGATCAAAAAAAAACTTCAGCCAGACATATTATAGTCAAGATCCCAGAAATTCAACAGAAGGGCAGAATCTTAAAAGCTGTTAGGGAGAAGAGACAAATCACCTATGAAGGAAAACCCATCAGAATCACAGCTGACTTTTCAGCACAAACCCTCAATTCAAGAAGAGCTTGGAATGATGTATTGCAAGCTCTAAAGGAAAATAATTTTCAGCCCAGATTGATGTACCCTGCAAAACTATCTTTCAAAATTGATGGAGAAATAAAATACTTTCATGACAAAGAACATCTGAGAAAATTTATGACCACCAAACCAGCACTCCAAAACGTTCTGAAGGACATTCTAGAAAGAGATAGGAACCCCAACAGAAGGAATCCACCAGGCAGGGCAAATAATTAAATAGCCGGAAAGCGGAAAAACAAAGAGTGGGAACCAACAACAGGAAAATATCATGACAAGTCAATACATATCAGTTTTAACCATCAATGTTAACGGTCTCAATTCACCAATCAAAAGGCACAGACTGGCGAAATGGATCAAGAAGCAAGATCCAACAATATGCTGTATACAAGAAACACATTTAATTCAGAAAGAAATTCATAGACTGAAAGTCAAAGGATGGAAAACAATACTCCATGCCACAGGAACCCAGAAAAAAGCAGGGGTAGCTATTCTTTTTGCAGACAAAGTGAACTTCAAGCCAAGAAGGATTCAGAGAGATAAAGACGGTCATTACATCCTTGTAAAGGGAACAATCCGAGAGGAAGAGATAACGATCATAAATATATATGCATCAAATACCAATGCACCCAGCTATATAAAACAAGTACTAAAGGACATGAAAAATCAAATAAGCACTAATACAATTATATTGGGAGATCTCAATACTCCACTGTCACAAAAAGATAGATCAACTGGACAGAAAATCAATAATGAAATAGTAGAACTGAACCAAACTTTTGAACAAATGGACTTAGTAGATGTCTACAGAGTGTTCCATCCCACAACATCAGAATACACATTTTTCTCAGCTGCACATGGGACGTTCTCCAAAATAGACCACATACTAGCTCATAAAACCTGCTTAAGTAAATGCAAAGGAATTGAAATTATCCCATGCATATTATCAGACCATAGTGCAATGAAATTGGAAATCAATGGCAAAAGATCCCACAAAAACTCCCTAAACACATGGAAATTAAACAGCATCCTCCTGAACAACCAATGGGTCACAGATGAAATTAAAGAAGAAATTAGTCACTTTCTACAACTGAATGATAATGACAGTACAACATACCGGAACTTATGGGATACAATGAAAGCAGTCCTAAGAGGGAAATTTATAGCATTAAACACTTATATCAGGAAAATAGAGCAAGCGCAAATAAACAACTTAAGGGTGAACCTCGAGCTTCTAGAAAAAGAAGAGCAGGTTAAGCCAAAAGCCCGTACAAGGGAGGAAATTATAAAGATCAGAGCAGAAATTAACGTATTGGAGAATAAAAAAACAATACAAAGAATCAATGAAGCAAAAAGTTGGTTCTTTGAAAGAATAAATAAGATTGACAAACCCTTATCCAACCTTATTAAAAAAAGAAAAGAAAAGACTCAAATCCATGCAATTGAAAATGAAAAGGGTGATATCACGACAGACCCTGCAGAAATCCAGAAGATCATCTATACCTATTTTGAAAATTTATATTCTACTAAGATGGAAAATGCAGAAGAAATGGACAGATTCCTAGATTCGTATGAATTACCAAAGCTGAATCAAGAAGATTTAAAAATCCTAAATAAACCAATATCAGCCAATGAAATTGAAGATGTAATTAAAAACCTCCCAACAAAGAAAAGCCCAGGCCCTGATGGATTCACTGCCGAATTCTACAAGAAATTTAGAGAAGACCTAACGCCCCTACTTCTCAAACTTTTCAATGAAATTGAAAGGGAAGCAATACTCCCAAATTCATTCCTGGAAGCAAGCATTACCCTGATACCAAAACCAGAGAAGGACCCAACTAAGAAAGAAAACTACAGGCCAATCTCCCTAATGAACATAGATGCAAAAATCCTTAATAAGATACTGGCAAACAGAATCCAACAAATCATCAAGAAGATTATACACCATGACCAAGTTGGATTCATCCCAGGGATGCAGGGATGGTTCAACATACGTAAATCAATAAATGTAATACAGCATATTAACAGAACCAAAGACAAAAATCACATGATCATCTCAATAGATGCAGAAAAAGCTTTTGACAAAGTCCAGCACCTTTTCATGATAAAAACCCTACAGAAAATTGGAATAGAGGGTCTTTATCTCAATCTGGTAAAAGCTATCTATGACAAACCAACAGCCAATATTATACTAAATGGCCAAAAACTGAAAGCCTTCCCTCTAAAATCAGGAACAAGACAAGGATGTCCACTGTCCCCACTCTTATTCAACATAGTTCTGGAAACTTTAGCCAGAGCAATTAGACAAGAGAAAGAAATAAAAGCAATAATGATTGGAAAGGAAGAAGTTAAATTATCATTATTTGCAGATGACATGATACTCTACACAGAAGACCCCAAAAACTCCACTAAAAAACTGCTAGATTTAATAAGCAAATTCAGTAGTGTAGCTGGATACAAAGTCAATACTCAAAAGTCAATAGCCTTCCTGTACACAAATAACAAACTTACTGAAAGAGAAATTAGGGAAACAATACCTTTCACAATAACATCCAAAAAAATGAAATACCTAGGAATCAACCTCACGAAGGATGTAAAAGACCTCTATACTGAAAACTACAGTACTCTGAAAAAGGAGATTGAAGAGGATATCAGAAAATGGAAAGATATCCCTTGCTCCTGGATAGGAAGAACCAATATAGTGAAAATGGCCATACTTCCAAAATTGTTATACAGATTTAATGCAATTCCAATCAAAATTCCAACAGCATATCTCACAGAATTAGAGAAAACAATCCTAAAATTCATTTGGAATCAAAAGAGACCTAGAATAGCAAAGGCAATTCTGGGCAACAAAGGCAAGGCAGGGGGCATCACTATCCCCGACTTGAAATTATACTATAAAGCTACTGTGATAAAAACAGTGTGGTACTGGCAAAAAAACAGACCTGAAGATCAATGGAACAGATTAGAAGATGCTGAAACAACCCCAGACATACTAAGCCACCTTATCTTTGACAAAGGTGCCAAACACATTCGCTGGAAGAAAGATAGCCTCTTTAATAAATGGTGCTGGAAAAACTGGCTCTACACATGCCGAAGATTAAAACTAGATCCATATCTTTCACCATGCACTAAACTAAATTCAAAATGGATCAGAGATCTAAATATTAAAACAGAAACATTAAATCTGCTGGAAGGTAGGATAGGTAAAACCCTTGGAGACATTGGTGTAGGCAAAGACTTTATGAATAAAAACTCAACCGCACGGGAACTATCCCAAAGAATCAATAACTGGGATCTCATCTTATTAAAAAGCTTTTTTCACAGCAAGAGAAACCACCAACAGAGTGAAGAGACAACCCACAATGTGGGAAAAAATGTTTGCCAGCTGTTCCTCAGACAAAGGATTACTATCGAGAACATATAAAGAACTCAAAAAAATCAGACCTCCCAAATTTAAAGACCCACTCCAAAAATGGGCATCTGAGATGAATACACATTTCTCAGATGAAGAAATACTAATGGCAAATAAATATACAAAAAAATGTGCAACATCACTAGTCATTCGAGAGATGCAAATTAAAACAACACTGAGATACCATCTCACCCCAGAAAGAATGGCTACTATTAAGAAATCAACTAATAACAAATGCTGGAGGGGCTGTGGGGAAAAAGGAACCCTTCTTCACTGTTGGTGGGAGTGTCGACTGGTACAGCCACTGTGGAAGTCAGTGTGGAGATTCCTCAGAAAACTAGGGTTGGAGGTCCCATTTGACCCAGCTATTCCCCTTCTGGGCATCTTCCCAGAAGAATTAAAAACATCGTACCACAGCGATATATGTGCACCCATGTTTATAGCAGCACAATTTGTAATAGCCAGATCTTGGAAACAACCCAAATGCCCATCAACTGAGGAATGGATAAGAAAGATGTGGTATTTTTATACAATGGAGTACTATTCAGCCATAAAGAAGGATAAACTGGAGACTTTTATAGGTAAATGGATGCAACTCGAGAAAATACTCATAAGTGAAATAAACCAGAAGCACATGTGTAAGCATCGTATTATCTCTCTGGTATGAGAAACTGAAAGAGTAAATAAGATCCAAAATGTACAATAGACATGGTGAATCAAAAAGAAACTGGTCAAAAGGAAAGAGAGACTGGAATAGGGAAAAGAAAGAAGGGAAAGGGAAAAAAATTGTATATATATATATATAAGATGGTTAAGATAGATACACTACCATTTTTACTTAGTTCATTGAAGAGTAAGGTTTGTGCCAATAATGTTTGGACAATTGAATGCTAATGTCTGGTGTCCTGAATAACTAACTTAAAGATAGTAATATGTAATGTATTAACCATTGTTACCCTCCTATTATGTTTGTTTGAAAATTTGTTCTTCTTTTGATTTGTTTTGTTTTTTCTTCTCTTTAAAATAAAAAAAAAAAAAGTGATAATAGACTATTACTAAAGTAATAAAAGTGTATAAGTAGAAAAGTTTTCAAATAGAAAAATCAGAGTTTATCTATCAGATCTTTCCCATTCTGCAGAGAAACAGTAGCAAATTAGGTATTTGTGCATATACATATATACAGAGATACGTAAATATGTGATACACAAATATTTAAATATATGTAAATATAATATATAAAAGAGATACATATTTTAAAGAATTAACTCACATGTTTACGAGAGTGGACAAGTTTGAAATCTCTGAATAGAGAGGCAGGAAATTTAAACTGGATTTCTTTGTTACAGTCTTGAACCAATGGTTTTACTTCTCTCTTCTTCAAAATCTCAACTTTTGTTCTTAGCGCTTCCAACTGGTTGGATGAGGTCCACCTCTATTACCAAGTGCAGTCTGTTTTCCTTAACACCAGCTTTTGTAAATATTGATCACATTGGCAAGGTGCTTCCAGCTGTTCAGCAACGTCTAGACTAGTATTTGACTAAACAAGCGGATGCCATACTTTAGCCACACTGACATAAAATTTAATTAACTACCGCAGAGACGCAGCAAAATATGTAAACACAAAGTATAATTTCTAAAAAATTGTTTCAGAAGAAACAATTCAAGCATTATTTTCAGTAGTGAATAACAATGAATGCTGGTCCCAACTGTGGTGCAGCCTGAGTTAGAGGCTTTCATTTCAAGTCCTCCTTGTATTGGCCTGGTTTATCTGTAAGTCTAACTCCAAAGGTGTGAGTCAGCTTTTTGCCGATCTGGGCTTTACCCTAAAGTTCAATCTAATAAGAGTATGAAGACATACTAACTTTAATATTCTGGGGATTTGATGGCTCAGAGAAGGCATTAAACTTTCTAGGTCATGATGGATATGATAAAACCTCATGGATCTGCAAACCCGAACCTGTGTCTTCAGGTGCTTTGATCTTCCAGTAAAGAGCTGTCCATGTCCTGTAGAGTATGTCCCTTGGTAAGTTTAATTTTGCTCATTGTGAAATGAGATAATAATACTTCCAAACATAGGGGCTTCCTCTAAGGATCACACAGGACGATAAATGTAAAAGCTGATCACAGTCATGCTCATCTTGTAAGTACAGGGAGTCTAAGCTTTCATTGTTCTCAGGGAATTAAATTCCATGGTATCAGAAAACTTACCTTTCATTGTTAGCAGTATTGTTTCATTGTATTACTATTAATATATCATTGTAATTTTGATTATGGTATTTAGTCAATATGCTGGGTGCTCTATCTGCAGTATTTTTCACAATAAAGAAGTAGATCTATATGTAAACATATGTGATATATATGTAAAATATATATAATTTTAAGAGGAAAACACTGAGTTTTAAAACTCAAATATGTTGAGGGTGAAGTAATTAACAATTGACAGGATCAGGATTCAAATTCAATTTCTCTACAAAAATTTGTGCAGCACTCTTTTCATTGCAAAAGTTGTACAGTACTACCAAAGTTTTATGCATATATTACAAACTGTACATCATAACATGTTCAAAATGATATATATTACTTTAAGAGCCTGCCTGATTTCTACTGTGATTGGCAGAGCTTGTGGACTTCGTGGAAAGGAATAAGAGAGGAAATGGAGGTCCCCCTGGCTGCCTGCATCCGTGGTGCTCATTCGCGTTGCTGCAGACACTGGCGCTTGAGCTCTGGCGCCTTCCCTCTGCGGCGGCTCTAGCCTCTGACGACACCTCCCGCACGGAGTCCTCACCAGACCCCCTCAGCTCCATCTGCAAAATACGCCCACCGTCTCCTCCTTTTTTGCGGTCGTCTCTGCCCCACGCTCGCCCAAGGTGCCATCTTCTTGCACCTGCTTAATTAGTCAGAAGCTGTACCTGTGACCCCTCTCCATTCTCTTCTCAACAAGGCAAACAATGGGATTCTTTTACCGGGCTGTGAGGTCTCATCACTCTCCTGCCTCCAGCCCCGCTGTACCTCCCTTCGAACCCTCCAGTACATGCGGACAGAAGCTCTGTAATCGGCACCCTTCTGCATCCCCTTCTTGGCTTCCTCTCCTTCCACTGCCACTGACCCCTTCCTTTTCTGTAAAGCAAATACAGCCCCAAGCCCAGGCCACGTTCCTGCCTTAGGCAGTGCTCTGCACACGCGGATACCTTGCCCAGTGAGTTTCTGCCTGACTTCGGCAAAACAGAGGACTTTATGGCTGAGCCTGCATCTCCTCCCTCTACATTTCCGTGGTCCTATGCCCTCTCTTTTTTTTTTTTTTTTTTTTTTTGTGGGTACCGGGGGGTCAACCTCAGGACCTCGCGCGCCAACAGGCACCCGTGCCGCTGAGCGATATCACCGGCCCCTTTTTCATATGTGGGATCCGGGAGTCGAACTCTGGCCTTCGCGCTTGCAAGGCAGGCGCTTATGCCGCTGAGCCATCTCACCGGCCCTATGCCCTCTCTTTTTAATATTATTACTATTTGTTTTTTCACATCTGCACACCCTGCTTATGTAGCTTGTTATTTCTTTCCAGGCTGAATATAAACTCCCAATAACTGGGATTTTTCATTTATTTAATTTACTGCTGAATCTCCACTTGCTGGAAAAAGTGTTTGGTGCATGATGAATGCGTCATAAATATGTGTCACCTTATTAATTTAATGAATAAATTAAGTCCCACTGATTTTATGCTCATTTAAAAACGTTGCCAACCGAAGAACCCGAGTTTCCTTCTAATATAATATAAAGCAAAGAATAATAATAAGTGTATCTTCCAATTGAAGAAGTAAACAAATAAAAGGGTAACACTGATTATTTGATAAGAATCCTAATGATGCTTTAAATTATTATTTAGGTTCCTAGGTAGACAAAAGACCTTTATATTGATCTTCCTTTTTCTGCTTCTTTTGCACTAGAATAAAACACTTGGCTCAGTAACTCTTTCAAATTACAATGACAATAATTTAGCCATCGTTAGCAACTACTGGGAAGAATCCACCGCAGTGACTCTTCAGGAGCATCAGTCGTGACAGTCGCCTCCATCTAAACTCGGCATAGGTGGGTCAGGGAGGGAGGCAGCTCACAATTTACCACTGGCCACAGAAGGCCCCGGCGGAAGGGCTTGGTCTGCAGCTCCACCTGGCCTCCTAAATTCAGGGTCCAAAAGGAATAAGAAAGGATCTGAAACTTTTTAAACACAAATTTTTAATGCACTGAAGTTATCACATTGTTGTCTCATTAAATTCACAGATATCTTCAAGTAATTTTATTTTCAAGATTACATGGGTAGATTTTTAAGTCTTTAAGTAAAGATATCTATATATCTATATATCTATATCTCATATGTTATTAAGTAGTATATATATATTTTTTTCCAAATAAAATGGGCCCAGTCATAGTATTGTTGGGAAATATCTTTAAAACGAAGACATTTATTCAAGGTAGAATTTCAAATGCTAGAATTCAATTAGCAATAAATTCCATATCTGCCCCATTAATTTTCTGCATCTCTAGACTTACCTTTTTCATGAGAAAATACCTCATATTTTCATCAATGTGAAAATGTTTTCCACATTACTGATTGATTTAAAACCTTAGTAGAGCCTCTTGAACAAGAATGAACAATACAGTTTGAAAAACCAAAACCAAGAATAAAAATCGTGGTGCGTGTTAGCCAAAGGTTTGTGCACTGTGTGAGATGTTCTTCAAACACTGGAGCACCCGTTTGGGACTGAAGCCCTCTGAAACGTTCATCTCATGAATAGTGTTTAAATGTGTGGAAGGAATTGTGCAAACACTCGGCTGCTAAGAAGAGCAGAGCTAATGTAAGAGCTGTTAGAAGGTGAAGGGGCTAAGATTTATTTTTGCAGAAATACTTTAACATTCCACATCTTTGTCTATGTAAACATGGGCAGTTTAATAATGTTTTATTTATAAGATTTTCAAGAAACCACTGAAAATTCTGATCCATGCTGAGTTCCTAAATCATGATCATCCCTACTCTGATATTCTTAACCAGAAGGCTCAAGCAAGTTGTCAGACTTCTAAGATTTCTAAGAATTTAGAGAGCTATCGAAGAGAGAGATTAGCATATTAATAAGCACCTTGCATTTTGAGACTGCAAGTTTTTCGGTCTCCTTTTGTTTGTGTCACCCAGTGATTCCAGTGGTCCTTGACACTCAGGTGGCTGATGGGAGGTTGAGAGATAAAACTATTGATTCCGTTTAATTTCATTCTCATTCTGGAAAGGAGTGGACCAGTAAAAGCGGGTCCGTTAATGCCTTGGTTCTTTCTTCTCTATGGAACCCGTGCCTGGTTTTAATGACCCTGCTCCTTGCTCCTCCCCGCCAGACAGAGCCTCCTCCTCTATTCCCAGGGGGTACAAGCTGCTTGTTCCCACTTCACAGCTGAATTCGTGGCTGTCTGTCTAGAACATGCGGAATCTGCCCAGCCTTTCCCACTCCTCTCAGGTCCTGCCTCTCCTGCCTGCTGTAACCCACACTGATTTCTTACTTGCCAAATCTCCACTTGTGTGTCTACTAAGAAAATATTCGGCGGCAGGTTATTAAGATTAGAATTACCCGGGGAAGCTGGGTATTCTCTGTGAGATCACAGGATCTCCGCTACTGCTTTCCAAATAAATTGTGTTTCTGTGGGTGTGAAAGAAGGGACAGGATCTGCAGTGATGGAAGCAATACTTTCTATTCCTAAAGGGATTCAGGTTCCTTTATTACATCCAATGTGATCGGAATTGTTTCTCCACCAGGCCTGGGCATTTTTGCCTAGCTGGAGCTCATTCTTCCTTTGCATTCCCAGAAATGCTGAAAACATTCAGGGCTCAGTGTCTGTTTCACGATCAGTAATTTAATACACATGAGGCAAAATTATCTCCTGAGATCATAAGAGAGAGAAGAGAATGAGGGAACCATCCTTTTTAAATAGGCAATTACGTAAACTGTGTTGTAATTCCCTTATGCAGGTACTTCGCCTCTGGGATCTGAGTGGATTATAGTACTGCCAGTCACATTTCTTGATTTATATCTTCTCCCAGTGATTTTCACTATATATTGCTGTGTTAGTTTCCTGGGACCAAAATAACAAATTATCATAACAGTCCTGCTTTATTCACGGGACACACATTTCCAGACCCCCGGTAGAAGTCTGACACCATGGATAGTACAAATTCTAAATAAACTATTCCTTCTTGTACTTATATTAAAAAATGAGTGGCTTTTCCATCTTAACTAAGCATTTAAAACACACTGTTGCTGTGACTGCTGCAGTTGTTAAGTGCCACAGCAAACTAGCACTAATTTTTTTCTTCCTAACTTCAGGAATGGGAGGTTTGTTCTCACTGTAGATGTTAGCAACCATGGCACACAGTGTTTTTCTTTTTTTCTGATTAAGTCAAAGCTTTCAAATTCTCATTTAAAGGAAATACTTTATGGCTTCTCTTTGGCGTATCCAAATTGCTGGCATCTCCACTTTTGCACATTGGGTTCATTGTAAGTGAAATAAAGATTACTCAAACACAAAGTGCTATGATATTGAGACAGTCAGTCTGGTAAACAACATGGCTACTAAGTACAGAATGGGCAGGTAGCATTCCCAAGAGGATGAACAAGAGGATTATTCACACCCGACTGATGGAACAGGATAGTGCAAGATTTCATTATGTTCCTCAAAACGTGCACAATGTAAAATGTGTGCATAATTAATATGAAGAATTTCCCATTTAATAGATTTGAACTGCAGTTGACTGAAGGCAATTGAAACCACAGAAAGCAAAACTGCAGTTAAATGAGAACCATTGTACCACCCCCTCCGTAGCTTAACACAATTTTGTTCTCTTATAGTTCTGGAGTCCAGAACTCTGAAACCAAGGTGATGTCAACAGGGCCGTGCCCGTCTGTGGAGCTAAATTAGAGTCTTTCCTTGCTTCTTCAAATCCGTGGTGCCAGCTGACTTCCCTTGGCTTCACTGACTTGAAGCCGACACACCTTCACCTTACCGTCTTCTTCTCTGCCTGTGTCTCTTGCCCCAAATGGACACTTTTCACTTGATTTCGGGCTCCTCTGGGTAATCTAGCATGATTCCATCTCAGGATCTTTCATTACATACAGAAAGAGACCTTTTTCAAATAAAAGAACAGTTTCAGGTTCCACGAATGTGTATATCAGCATATCTTTTGAAGGCCCACCATTCACCCTGCTACAATAGATATCATAAGTGTGCCAAAGCAATACACGATGACGTAGGTTGGCATTTCCTGACTGTGAAATTGTTAAGTAAATAATCACGTCAGTGTATAATGTAATATTCATGGTTGTAGGTGGAATATTCATTCTTGCATTTCTTATAGTTTGTATTTCCTGGTTGAAAATTACTTATGAAAATAGAACGATGAAATTAATGGTTTACTCAGGCATATAGGTACGACATACAAAGCCTACACAAAATGCAAAAGTTTTCAAAATTAACAAATAATAAAGCAAACAAAAATGAAATACAGCCTATAGAAAATAAAATAAGACTCACCTTTATTTCAGTGACAATTGCATATTTTTAGAGAGTGAATTGTGCTACTTTAAACATGCTTAAAAAGCATTGTGAGAGAGGAAAACACGGAGGCAAACAATACTTTAAGCATAGTATAAGGTAGAACCTTATGGAAATTGCAATTAAGTAGCTTTTTCCATTTCGAAGAAGCAAAAGTAACATTCACAAATTAATTCTTAAATATTTAACATAAATAGGTATGGATTATTTCATGTTATGTAGGTGCTTCTGCTTCAATGCTAGATTCATCCATTTGTAATAGCAATAAAAACTACAGAGCCTCAAATTATAGAAAGTTAAAACTCATTTATTTTATGTAGTTATCTTAGGTACAGTGACAAAGAATTGCAAAACGTACAATTAAACTGCACCATGCTTCCATTCCTCTGGCAGATAAAGTCAGCTGAGTATAATTTCTCACTTTTGAATGATAAACAAATACATATTGTATTAAATAAGAACAGGCTTCATCCAGATTCATTTTAGCAACCAGGTACCAAAGTTTAATCTTACTATAATATACACACAAACTTTGAAACTATTTCTACTATAAATGCTATTTTTAACGTGAGAAACGTTGTTAGTCCAATATATTTTTTACACTTTGAAAATCTCCTTTAAAGAGAATGGCCGTACAAGGCGAATTATCATGTGGTCAGACACGAGTCTGACTTCTCTCGAGACTCACGTAACGAGAGCCAAGTGTCTCAGTGTAATGCGCAGTCAGCTCCTGGGAAATCATCATGTTGAGTAACTTGAGGGATAGTGAGGAAAATACCAATAGATTGCTGTGAAAAATGTGTCAAGAAAACATTTTAATGGAATTTCTTTCACTTTATTTATCAGTGAACTGGATACTCAATAAATACCTGTATTTCTATTGCTTAGTGTTACAGCGCTGCCAACTTCCCTACCCATGATTGATAGAAGTGGAAAATAGCCTGACCGGTCACCATCTGTCATTAGAATTCAGTTCTTCAAGTGAACACTTGGTTATACGATTTTTAGTACTGTGGCTATTATACAATTCTTATCACTTCTGTGAAAGAGTCTTTTAAAATGCTCTACCTGATTTTGTTGTTTTTCTTGCTCCTTTTTGGATTGCTGGCTATCCTTATTTTTAGTGGTTATACTAGTGTTTCTAAAATGCTAGTGTATTCTAGTTATTCTAGTGATTATGTGTAAAATAATGAGAACTGCTTAAATTGTTCCTGAAAAAAAATGTGTGACACAGATAGGTCTAAACCAATATGCATACCTATGTAGAAAGTTACTATTTTAATGATCAAACCTGCTTACAGGACACACTGCATTTTAAAATCACACAAAAGTAACATTTATCTTTTCATTTATGCAGCCACTTTTGATAGTGAGCATTGGGCCAATTAACTTATGCTTATAAATATACAGAATAGAAAGAGTATTTTTAGAACTATTTTGAGATCACTGATATGTCACTTCAAAGAACAGCAGAAGGGTCTTTGAAGGATGATGACGTGCGCTTGTAGAGGGCCTACAGAATTTCTAAGTTAATTGGAATGCCAGCAGATGAGGAAAGGATGGGTTGTATGTAGGCCCAGAGATGGAAAATAATTGGGTAATGACTGAAGTCTGTGAGACTGATCAAGATGCATGAAAATTTTAAAATAGAATGGAAGAAAAAAGGAGAGATTTAATTAAAGAATAGGCTGAATATCAAAGACACAGAACTTGATTGTAAAATTACATTGCTTCTCATGATTGTCTAAATTCAGATTTATTTTGCATAAATTTTGGTGAAAAAAATTAGTACAAAATATAATCAGAATAGCCAGTGTTCAAGTATTTACTTTTAAAATTGGCTGTGCTCTGTAGTTTTAATTTCAAGAGATGTACCCTGGGTCCCATTGTGGGAAGGGTACAAAAATGAACTTGATGGACAGGATCATATGAATGTGTAATTTGTGTTTTGAAAATCAATAATTACTTTCTTTTTTTTTTTTTTTTTTTGGTACCGGGAATCGAACTCACGACCTCAAGCTTGCCAGGCAGGCACTGTGCCTCTGAGCTACACACCCGGCCCCAATAATTACTTTCTATTGAAATATTTTAAGTAAATTTTAACACTGATTACATACTTGCTTTATTCACTAATTGTCCAGTAAATTCTGTGAATATATTTCACCAAAGTGAAGTTGTATTTGAAGTGTTACTTTAGGTTGCTTTTTTAGGATAAAAGTAATGCAAAGACAAAGCTATGAAAGTGGAGAACGCTGTGAAACACACAGGTGCAGCAAAGGTGCCTTATGTCCTTCTAATGCTAGAGTCAGTGTCTTAAGTTTTGATGATCATTTCTAAGGAAAGCATATAACATAAACCAAATTAAAAAGTAACAGCTTGTGTTAAGTATTATGGGTTAGTTTAAAAGTGTCCCCTGAAAGCCTCAGAAGGCTTTTGCAAGGTGACTGAATTATGATGGTGATGTGGCTGACTTGCTATTAGGGGTTGGGGCCAGGACTGGAGATGTGGGTCCCTGGAGAAGTGACCTAGAGGGTCTGTCTCCCTCACTGGATCCTGCTCTCTCTGTCTCTGTCTCTCTGTCTCTCTTTCTCTGTCTCTGTCTCTTTCTCTCTCCCTCTCTCCTTCCTGGCCTCCATGATATGAGCAGCTTTCCTCCGCTAGCTAGGCCCTTCCTCCATACCTTTCCTTTCTTGGAGCCTGATGACTATGAGCTGAAAACATAATCCCAAAAAACCTCACCTCCTGTGAGTTTTGGATATGGGGTGTATTGTCTCAGCAACCAGAAAAGTAACTAACAACAGCTGTGCACCCTTTTTACTTAAAATCTTGCCTTTCTCTGGGACAGTTCATATGAAAAATGCAAATATTTTCTCTTGCATTATTTAAGGGGAATAGTATTTTGCTTTCTTTGAGAAACAGTGACACTATTTTTAAAGTAATGAGTATTATCTTACAAATTGTAGGTCTAGAAATGAGACGAGCCCTTGACATAAACTTCTCAACTGCCAAGTCTGAGTATACCGCTTCCTTTATGTTGTAGTCATAATAGTCATTCACCTATGTGATTTTCCAATTAAATTATTGGAGTGCATTCTAATTCAGGATTTCCCTGATGGTCACTTTAAATATGCATCCAATTCACAGGTTCCCCTGAATCTCATCAAGCGTTAGGATCCACCAGGAACATGTGTTGCTGGCTTACCAGAGACGCAGAGCCCTTTGGACAGCAATTTGTGGAATTAATTTACCTATGTGACTTAGTCCCGTTAAGGGGTTCATTTAACATCTGTTGGGTCATCTTCACTAGAAAATTTTTATCTGAAGAAATAAAAAATATTCCTACTGGTAATATTTATTTAATTCCCTAGATTTTATTTAGTCAAAGAGGAGATGTAATGTTCATAAAACACATCTTTGAGATTTCTTCAGCTCAATATTCTGGAAAATATTAATATATGAAAAGCTGTGTCCTTTTTGGGTTTTGCCTCTCACATGTTAACCATTTAGAGGGAAGAGCCAGGGATTTGAAGATTAGGACTCTAGTACATTTTCTCGGCAGCACTTAACCTGAGCAATAACCCATAACTTCTTGACATTTTCCTGCCTTGGCTTCAGTAGCTCTGTGCTGTCACTTGGCTGTTCCATTGCATGTTCCTGTTCCTTTGCCCACCTCTTGAATATTCTCCTTACAGTCTCCTTGCCACTCTCAGGTGTAATTTCTCCTAGCTTTGCACTAACTCGCTTGTGAAGAACACTCCCAAATCTACATAGCTAAGACTTTAGTGACTCAGCTCTTTCAGTGAATTGGTGAAATTACAATTATTACTGGAAACACTATATAGAAAGGACCTACAAGAATAGCCAGCTCGTAGTACACAAAGGACAATTTTCACTTCTCTCTTTTCTACATCACTAGCCTTTGTCTTGAATTTCAGATTTCCATTTTGAGGCATCAGATACATTTATCTAATGGGCTATGTGCAAAATTGGTCCTCTGAACTGTTCTTCTCTGCCTTCTTCTATTTCCTTTCTCAGTGCATAGCGTAACCAATTGCTGCATCAGGCATAATATTCTCAAGTCACCTTTAATTCCTCTTCCTTCTTCAACATTCTTTTCAACACTCAATTGGTTCTCATCTCCAATATTGCCAAGTCTATTACACACTATGTACTCCTGACTGGTACCTTGTTGTATTAAAACTCTGTGTTTCCACAAACTTTGTTTAGCCTTTTATAGTTTAAAAATGTCAGGAGATGAATGTCTCCGACTCTCATTACCCCTCTCTTGCTTAATCTGAGAGGATGAACTTTATCATGCTTCACAAATGAGCTGTGTAGAGATCTCAGTGTCACACACACACACACACACACGGTTTTAATGTACCCATCCAGCCGGGGTCAGCAGAGGATCTCAGCTCCCATTGAGGACACCTAGGCGCTTGGACTGACATGGCTGGCTACATCCCAACCAGAGCCTCCACGATCACCAAAGCAGTGGAAATAATATATGGTTAATCACTCCTGGCTCCTGAAACTTCGGTCAAAAATGACCCACTTATGAACCACTTTAGTTGCTCTCACACTTTTGGCTGAAGAAATTGACACAGACACTACTAACTTGGAAAGGAATGGAGACGTGGTGGTCTTCCATCTGTCTGTAGGAACTGGAACCTTTTTGAATACTTTCTGACTCTAATATGGAAATCATAGGGAATTGCACAATGTTTTTTATTGCCAATGTTGACCTTCCCCTTCCTGAAACTCTTTATAACACACTACTCAATCTTAATTCTATTCTAAGAACTTATTTATGTCTTATCAGCGTGTATACCACATGTTACTTAGTCATACCATGAACTGTGCCCTTTCTGGTATAAGGTATTTTAATACAATATTTCATTGCAATCTAGATTTTATGACATTTTTCATGATCTATGTCTATGTAAATTTGCTTGCCATCAAATAATCCTCATTCAGAGTTATCCTAATAAAAGCTTTATAGATAAGGCTTCTGCTTCTATGAAATATTTGCTAGTAGGATTAGTAATCAGCATGTTTACAAAAAAATGATGCATCTATCTTTTGTTCTTTCTCTTGTATCATACCTTGACAACCCGAGAGAAATAGATGATGACCTATTTGAATACTATGCTCTCCAAGAGATTCAAGTGATAGTTATTAACTGTGTTCCAGATTATTATTTGAGACTTCATACAAGATATTAAATTTCACCATTACCCAAGCAAATTTATTCTATTAAAATATTATAACTTTACCCTACTTCATGCCCAAGTAACGTTAGCATTTTATATTACTATGAAAATAAGTATGCTTACTTATATTCAATTTTTTGTGAAATTATTTCGTTAAGACTTGTGAGAATTTTAGTATAAATAACATGATTCTAAACCTTTGTCACTTTTTTTTACACAATCCCATCTCAATTTGAGACACTTCTAGATTTTTCCAGTACACCAATTCTTGCAAAAAAAAAAAAAGTTTTCTTATTATCAATGTCTGTATAATTAGTAATCCCTGTCTGTTACTAGCATGCCCTAGTTGCACTAAAGAATTTTTTTCTATTTTAAAATAAGGTTCAGTTTTATGAGAATAAATATATGATTAATTAGTGTAGTTTTGTCAGTACATGACAAAACTATGTAAGAAGTCTGATGATTTGTATGTAGCATACAAAAATATACCCCACTTCCAAATTATTTTTTATTTTTATTAGTACATGTTTGTACTAATACATAATGAGTACATAATGATTACATTCCTTGTGTGGAGTTGGTATAGGTACATAACACATCATCATTCCTTTTTTCATCTCCTTTCTTTCTCCTATCTCCTCTTCCCTCCATCTCTTGATTTCCTTCTCATTTGAGAAAGGTCTACCTCCCTACTTCTTATTATCTATCTTTATTTGGCTCTTTATTTATAATTTTTGTTTCTCATATAAGAAAAACCATGTGATATCCAAGCATTGTTAGGTGTCTGATTTAATCCACTTAACATTATAGTCTCAAGGTGAAAATGTAATATTTCATCAAATATCAGCAATGAAAATATATACTAATTTTAAGTGGTATATTACTTATCCTTATGTATAATTTTTGTATGATTCTTATTTTGAAATGTGTAGTGTTATTTTAAAATGGAATAAAGATACTACATTTATTTTGTTACTCATAAATATTAATTATTTTATATCCTGCTTGCATTTTTCTTTCTTTTTTATTTGTACCAGGAGTCAAACTCCTGGTACTTGCCAGCACTTGCCAGGCAGGCGCTGTGCCGCTGAGCTATATCCCTGGCCCTCTGCTTGCATTACTGAAAACAAACTTGCTTCATTCTTATGTGTGCTTAAAATTTTCACATATACTCAAAATTAATACCTAACAAATTTAAATTCATCCATTAGCTTAGTTAGCACTTTTCCATTTTGCACAGAATGATTTCACATAGGTGTTTTTAATTCATGTATAAATCATACAATATTTATAATTCTTATTCTATATAAATTCACTTAACGTTTCTGAAAATAATCTTGGTTGCTAGGTTTCCCTAATCCTTCAGCCTCGTGGTCTTGTACCAATACACTATTAGAAATTTAAAAATTGATAGATCTTTTGCGAATGAGAAGAACCAAGAGATGGGGGGGCGGGGAAGAGGGGAAGGGAATTAAAGAGAACTAAGGTGTGCTAATTCCATGCACCAACTCCCCACCACGAGTGTAATCATTACGTACTGCAAATGTATACTAATAAAAATAAAAGGTGAAAGTTAAAGATAAAAACTATATGTAGGGCCGGTGAGATGGCTCAGTGGCGTAAGCGCCTGCCCGGCAAGCGCGAGGGCCCGAGTTCGACTCCCGGAACCCACATACGAAAAAGGGGCCGGTGATATCGCTCAGCGGCACGGGCACCTGCTGGCGCGCGAGGTCCTGAGGTCGACCCCCGGTACCCACAAAAAAAAAAAAAAAACAAAACTATATGTGATCATCATTTGTAAGAAAGAAAAATCTGTAAATTTGGGAAGGGCACGAATTGCTTTGTGGCTGACAGTTGGCTATGAGCCCTGCTTGCCTCGAACTTGGTAACAAGAGGCGTTCGCAGAGCTCCTAGTTTCTGCCTCAGGAGCTCTAGTGGAGCTCCAGCCTCAGCTGCGGGGAGCTGCGAGATGCCCTTTTTCTTATTACTACCCCCCGCCAAGTTCCTTCATTCCCCCAACACAAAAACATGGTGCCGCAAAGATTTTACTGGAGATATGAAGTTACTTGGAAGAAACAAAAATGTCAAAATAAGTAAAAAATAAACTTAAAGGCTTCAGAAATCCAGGAAAAAAGAAAACAAACAAAATGGTAAACGCTTCACATTATTTTCTCTGTGATGGTGCACCAAGTACCAACCTTGCTCGTATAACAACACATTCTTGCTTAGGAATCAGCCCCTTACTCAGTTTCTCCGTTTTGGATTTCCTGCTTTCAGGAAGTTGTGGACACCTACTTGAAAGGAAGAGTTGAACTTCGTCGCACAGGCAAAAGACCACTTACCGAACAGCTGTTCACTGGGGCTAGATCACATTTTGATGTCAGTCATTTTCCCTTTAATTGACATCCCTTTCAAGATATTCAAGTATGAGGATTTTCTTTTATTTTTCCCCTGCCCTCAATGTTTTGAATTTTATTTATTCTTACTTGTCCGTGTTTGCAGTACATAATAATGACATTCATCTTAGGGTATTGATACATGTACATGACACATTTTTATTCTTTTAACATCACCCCTGCCCAAAGTTAGTAAGGGAGTCAATGGCTGTTCTGATTACAGGTCACTGGAAACAAAAATGGGATGAAGGAAAAGTAGAGAAACAGTCACACACACTAAGATGAAATTTGGATGAGGTCTCTGTATAAAGATTGTGCATGCATAGTTTCTTCTGATAGAAATGAACCATGGATTTGGCTCCAAATTTCTTCCTTAAGGGCTGCTACTGTTCACAAAATATAAAAGATCTTAACACATTGGACAATTTCATGAACTCTCCACCAGAAGAGGCTCCTTCAGAACTAAAATCAATTAACGTTGTAATTTGCTTTTTCAAGCACAGAAGTCTGAGTCTCCCGTCAAGCAAGACACTGCTGGGAATTAATTATTCTTCGGATCTTGTAACCAGGCAATCTCATTTCATCTTAGAAACCTTCATATCTTTGGTAACTACTGAAAAATGTGGAAGCTTTTCTGGCTAGTGATCTTTGTACATAATCTGTGTCGCAAGATTCTGCTTGCTGTGGTCAGATCCGAATTTTTACCACTCATCCTTTTTCACATGTAAGAGCCTCTTTTCATTCGCACACAAGTTCCATGAAACTCTCCACATCTTCTCTCGTCCTAATACATTGTTCTGAAAAGTACGACCCTCACTGGTTGGCTGCTGCTAGATGATTTCAGGTGGTGGACAGACACGGTATCATAATCTTGAATGATGTAGTGAGAATTTTACTTTCTAATTCTCCTTTACTCAGTCTGATCATGTCCAGAAAAACATCTCAATATGTTTAAAATTAATATCACCTTTGAAAAATTACATACTATGAAGCATGTAACATAAATATGTGTAATTAATACTACTTCATCACTGCACTAATTTTGCTTACTGATTTTGATCTCATTTAATTTCTTAAAATGTAGTTGTTCTTTGATTTCAGACCTCACACTTTGTGTCCTTGCACTCTTCTATTTTACTGCTTAATCACTTTTCCCTTATTTGCCCAAAGTGCAAGGTTTATCTTCAAAACCCCACTTTCAACCCAGGTTTTCATTTTTTTTGCCTTAAGTTACATACAACTAGAAAACGCCTAACCTAGCATTAGTGATGTCATTGTTCTCTGCTAAGCAAAGCAGAGCTGCCACGCTGTGCCCAGACTGGTAGCTCTGAAGTTTCCTAGTGTCCAACACTGGCCAAGTGTCAGCATTCCTGAAGGTCCTCAATTGTCCGCTCCGCTGTCTTCTCTGATTCGTAGTTGCTTGGTAAAGTGTTTCCACCTGCCCTGCTGTCACTGTACCTCCCGCCACCCTTTCTCCTGTTGAGACATACATGAACTTTGTAGAGGAAACAGAAACTTCCCAGTAATCTCATCAAGTAGCTCACCTCACCCACCTCGTTTATATGCATCTAATCAGTCATTGCTGGCTCACAGCTCTTACGTGATTTCCGGTGACCCACAGGGTGAGGAGTCATCTGGCGTGTGAGGCTCGTCGGACTCAGACTCCACCAGTCTCTCTTGTTTTCTCCACGACCACTTCCCTGCGTGAATTCCATATTGCAGTTATGGGGCATTTGTTCCAGTTTAATGGATTAGTGGTGCTTTATTGACTTTGAATGATATCCTTCTTCGACTTGGAAGAGTTCCTCAACCCACGTTCCTTAACAGCTGACTTCTACTCATCCTGTAGGCCTCAGCTGTAGCTATTACTCTGGGATGTTATACTCAAGTTCCCTCAAAAACCTCCGTATTTACTGTGATTTAGCACTCACTTAATTTTGTTCAAGTTGCCTAGCTGTTTGATTTTAATCTTTACGAGCATGTGAGATGCTTGATGCAGTGGGCTGTATTTTGATCTTGCTCTCTCTACCTGGAGCCTGGCACACAGCAGGTGCTTATTGAGTTTCTGATGCCCAAATGATGTTATGAGATTAAATTGTCTGTAAGTATAAACTAGACCTGTAGTTTATGATGGGCAACATTATTCTTCATAAGTTCAGAGAAACTACTCCATGTGTCCTAGTTAACATAATTGCATGAAAGTAAATAAAGCAGAGGTTTTTCTCTGATGTCTATTTTTTAGATCAATGGGAAAACACCAAAATAGAATCCTAGGAAAGCATTTCCATATTTGTCAAAATGATCCTGTGTAAATGGCTATTTGGTGTTCCAGCATAAGGCAAGGTTAAATCTAGCTTTTGATCAATGTTGTGGAAATTACATTCTAACAGGAGGAGAAGAAAATAACTCAAACAGCAGAAGGAATAGATTACATGAGATGTTGAAAGGTAATAAACGCTATTGAGGAGGATACTGCAGGGAGAAGTAAGAATCTTGGGATTGGGGTAGGTTTTACAATTTTACATAGAATGCTTCAGGGCAGATGTGGTTGAGAAGATGCTTTTGAGCAATGGTCTAAAGGAGGTGAAGGGATTAGAGGAAGAGGAAACAGCCTAAAATAGAAGTTGGCATTGGCATCTTCTACACAGTGTTGAGGGCCACAATACTCAAATTATGTTTTTGCAGTGGGATACCGGTGTGTTGTTTGTTGGGGGTATTTCCCTGTGCACTCTCACTGGGTGGCCTTGTAGGTCGCCCCAGCAGAATTTCCTGACGCTTCGCTGCAGAGTAGACGTGTACAAACCCTCACGCTCCGTGGAGCAGCAGAGGCGGAGGAGGCACGTAGCTCTCATGTAAACTGAGAAGCCTGAGAGACGCAAGTATCTGACTCAAACATTTCACTTGCTAGTCCAGAAGTGGGTTGAAGCAGCTCCTGTAGGAAGGGCTAAGTTTAACCTTCAGATTTCCCCAGTTCTCCTCTAACACATAAATCAAAGAAATTTTGCAACATACCGTATGGTTAAAATTATTGTATACTGAAAAATGTTAAAACAAATGGAACGGAACGTAAGTGTGTCTCAGTTCACATCAGAAAATAACCTTGAACAGTATATTTATTCTTGACAGCCCTAACTACAGATGTTTCTACTGCTTTCCACTCTTCCCCTGGAATTCAAAATATCCAGAGAACCTATGTTTCTTGTAACTATGGAAGGATATTGTTTAGCTGCTTCTTTGGTAATTAGCATGTCTATACATTTACACTGATTATTTTAGCAGAAAATGAACAGTCATAAATCTCTTTATCCCATTACCTGTGACCTACCTCAATTAGATACATAAATTATTTTTAAAAGCTTCTTCCTAGAAAAGAAAAATCACACTAAATACCAGATTTTATTGACCAAATGGAAGACACACATTCTGCCACTTGTCATAAATTATTGGTTGCTCTGCAAATCTTTTACTTTTGTTCCATTGATCTTAAAGAATGACAGTCCAGACCTACTGTATTTAAATAGCATGTTGCAAATTACTTGCCTAATTACTTAAGATACTCACTGGTTGAATAAGTCTTCTCTTTTTCATATTATTTCTTTCTACTCTAATAGCATTTTATCAAGTCAACATTTATTGGAAATTGGAAAAGATAATGGACAGAAAAACACCAAGGCAATGTGGACTGAAGGTGTTAACTCAGCTTTTTTTACCCACCCAGTTGCTGACACCCCAATCATTTTAATCAGCACATTTTATTTGTGACATGAAAGTACTGTAAATATTAATCATGGGGCAGTCCAACCAGGAATATTGCCATTTCTTTTAATGATTCTGTGGGCATACCCTATATAGAATTAAATATAGTGTTAGAGTCCAAAGATATGGATATTAAAATATAATATTTAATTGTTTTATCATCTTGATGAAACTGATAGGGGAGTAAATGTCTAGTAACTTTTGCACAAGGATCCTTGCCACTTCATGACCTACAGTCAGTCTTTAACAATATTCATCACAAAATGGATTTCTTTTATAGGAAATACAGTAATTACTAGAGCTCCATCTAATCTCACCCCTTTATATTCATGTGATTAATGTAACATGAAATTTACACATTTAAATTAATAAAACCAGAAAAGTGGAAATAAAGATTTTTTATAGAAATGCAAATCTGGCTCTATACATTTCATACTTTCAAAGGTGAGAAAGTGAGTTGTGTTTAATCGCTCAACATTTTTCATTGGGTTTGAAAAGATAATAATACATTGTTACACACAGCTTTAAGTGAATTTCAAGGTTTCTCAAATGTTTAATGAACTACTACATTTCCATGCCTCCTAGGAAGCATGCAGACAAGTGCTTTACATAAAGTCTGGCACTATTATTTCTAAATGGATTTCTTGTTCTCTTCCATCCACATTGCTTGTCTCTGTGCGCAAGGCTTTGTAGAGGTTTTCTCCCCTTCGTGGTATGCCATGCATACTGGCTTCTCTGGTCCCAGTGACCTCTCAGGAACCAGTGATTGATGTATTGTTAAATGAAAGGATTCAGAGCAGTAAAATAAGAAGACAACATTGAGCATGGCAGCACTGGCAAGACGGATTGCAGAAAAATAAAAACAAATGTAACCACAAAAGAGTAGGTAAATCCAAAAGCATGTATCATTCCTCACTGTGTTCTTTACTTTCATTCTTTAATTTTGGTTAAATATCACCTTTTTAATTCCCCATGTTTTTACTTTTCCACCTTTGGGCCAAATAAGCCTTCTGTTGGAAGTAATAAACATTGGCAAGTTCTCCAACTGGACATTTTATTTACTTATGTGAAAATGGTTATCTAGATTAGCAAAAGGGGGCTGGTGAGATGGCTCAGCGGCATAAGCGCCTGCCTGGCAAGCACGAGGTCCAGTTCGGCTTCCGGTACCCACAGACGAGAAAAGGGCCGGTGATATCGCTCAGCGGCACGGGCGCCTGCTGGTGCACGAGATCCTGAAGTCGACCCCCGGTACCCACCAAAAAAAAAAAAAATAGCAAAAGATTCCATCAGAATGTCCTTTTCGTACAAAATAATGTCACATAAAGTAGAACATTTATTTAACATACATTGTCAGTGTACTCAGCCCATGAAGTAGTGAACATTTTTCATCTCTTCAGTCTCTAGAGTGTGCTGGGAAGTATAGACAAAATGTGTTAAAAATACACAGCAGAAATCCCACATTTCTAGTGGCTTATCTTCTAAGTGATAAGATGTACATATATTAAATGCTTAATATTGCTATGACGAGAGCATGTACCTTCTAATTTGTTCCTGCCTCTCTAGTTGGTATCTTTACTAAATTTTCTATGTGACCATTAAGCAATGGCTTCTCTGAAACTTGGTCCAGGACTCCGTTTCTTTTCCCCTCTGTATTTTCTCTAAAATTTCAGTAGGCAAATATATCCATACCCATTAATTGCCACCTAAACCCAGGGACGCCAACACATATATCTGCAAGTCACTCATTCCTTTGCCTACTTAAAGGTTTGTCTTGAAAAACGTGTCTGTAAAGGTTGCTCATGACCATCCCTTCCAACATAGATTTTTATTCCAGTACTGTTGGGTCCACAAAGAGCACCAACACTCATCCGTGGGGGTGGGACATCTAGTCATCCTGGAACCTTCCCTCTCAAATATCCCATTTTTCTCCTTATCTACCAGTCCTTCACTCTGATCTAGGCCACCCCTCATGGTTGACCATGATTGGTATGAATGTCATTAACTATTTTACCTTCATCTACACTGATCCTTCTAGAGTGTTCTCTAGAGAGCACATAGAGTTTCCTTTACAGCTGAAGTCCAGGCCTGTTATCCTATTGTCTAAACATGTAAATGTCTCCCATGAAGTAACTTCTATGAACATGGCCTTTGTTAGCCTTCTTAACTTAGTCTTTATCTTTATATCCATGCTTGGACCACTCCAGTTGCACTGGTCCTCTTATAGGTGAATATTCGAGAATTGCTTGTCTTTCCCCAGCCCTATATAAGGAATAAACATCTTCTAAATTATCATACCCCTTTCTTGGTGCTAGGTTCCTGATTATGCTTTGTGTCATGTCTAGAGCACAGTGTGGCTTTCTTTCATGACTTCATGAACAATTACATTTCTGTATGTGATTAGTTGGCTAGTGTCAGTCCTCCCACGTGGCTGAGTTCCATGAGATGAGAAAGTGCAGCTACTCTCTTCGCCTTTGTAACCCCAGTCCTAAGCACTGTGTCCAGGACACTGTAGGAGCTCTAACTATAAGCCATTATGTTAGTGGATGAATTAACTAATGAATAAAAATGTAATCAAATGTACATAAAATTTGTTAAAGAAAATAAGGACAAATGATAGGGAAGAGATGCTGGAAGTTATGAAACTGGGATAGTCTTGGAAAGAAAGATTTGGAAGAGAGGATGAAAGGCATAATGAGCTTGGGAACTACTTGAGCAGATTCTAGCAGTGGAAATGGAAATGGAAATTTAGGTTGGAGAAACTTACGGTGCCTTAACTAGGTGAACCACTTTGGTTCATTTTTGTCAACTGTGTAGCTAGCATTGCTAAATGTATAGACCTTATATAACAGGAATTTTAAGTAAACAGAAACTCTTGATTAGTAATATATGAGAGAAGGAGATCAATTTGGAGAAATGCCCCAATAATAAATTTATTGAACACATCAGTAAGTACTCATTCAGGGGATAAAAAAGTTTATGAAGTTGTTATGGTGTTTGTGAGGGAAACCTTCTTCCTCACAAAAGGAACCATCAGTTGATCTTTAAAAATGCAGCAGAGGGCTGGGGATATAACTCAGTGGCACAGCGCCCACCTGGTAAGTGTGGGGTCCTGAGTTCAATTCCCATATCAAAAAAAAAAAAAAAAAGAAAAGAAAAGAAAAGAAAAAAGCAGCAGTACAGAAATATGTTCTGCCCAATCAGTGACTACTTGCTGTTTTCTTGGGGAAGTATTCAGCAAAGCTTGATGCCTATGAGTGTAAATGCTTTTAATTCAGCCAGGATGATAAACCCTGTCACATGTATTTTTTTAACTTTAAAATTATACCTTATTTTGTCTGTATACACTGATACGTGTGGGACGAGATCATATAAACTGTGGTGATATTTACCTACCTTCCTCGTACCCCATTCATCCTCTTGGATTGGACATAGATTCCACACAATCTAAAGTAGAAAAGCAAATGAAATTTGTTGTTGCTGTTTTGCATCTATTACACTGTTCACCTTGGTGTCTTTTTAAAGTCATGGTTGGTCTTGGTGACCTTTGCTGTGTTTGGGCAAGCATTCCCCAAGCTTTCATCCAGCGATTAGGAAGCAGTCATTATGTCCCCTGTTGGACATGGTCATTACTTAATGCTCACTTAACAAAATTCTACAAGACCAAATTATCACAGAGGGTGAAGGAACAGATGGCCAGCTGGCCAGAATCCATGCCTGCTTTGTTTCATGCCTTCTCAAGTCTGCCACAAAGAAGCCACGTGCGAGCCCCGAGGACACAGTCCAACAGTCATTCGCCTGTCCAGCGGTGCCTCCGATGCCCTTAGCTGTGAAGTTTGGGCAGGTGTCGTTCCCGTCCTGCTGCAGCTGGAACAGCTCCTGCAGGGTCCGCTCTGCCTCATGATTAAGATAGCAGCCGTGGAGGACAGATTCCAAAACGAGAAACAGAAATCCTTTCCCTCACCTCCTGCTCTTGACTTCAAGATCAAAATCACTGTGCCTGATTTCAAAACAAAGCTCTGATTTCATAGTAACAGTGCAACTATTTTAAACACCTATTTGTTTAAAAATAAAAGTTACCTACGAGCAGATATTTTACAGATTGTTCCAGCATTCAACCAAGAAAGTTCGGCTGGGATCCAGGTTTAAAATTGGATTAAATTTTAGTGTGCTAATGTGAATAAAAAGGACGATAGATAAATGTGTGCACAATATCTGAACTTTAGGGTTGTGTTATAGATTGTGATTAGTTGTGCCTGTGTTATAAGCTGAAATTCCCAAGAATTTTCAGTCAGTCAGCATACTGTACATAAGTGAAGCAACGTCAAAGCATAGAACATTTTCTTTGGGTCTCTGGGGGCACACAGTATGAGGAATTGGAGGGGTGCGCACAGTGTGGGGGAGTAGTTTATAATCAAGTCATGGAGATAACAGAGACTCGTGGAATAATTAAAGAATAAAGCCATGCACAGTGAGATGCTAATCGTGTGGTACAGGCAGTGGGTTGTATAGGAAAGTGACAAAGGTGAGGAGCTGTCAGACGAACAATGATGAACACACAAATTGTGCAGTTGCTTAGAGACACCGTGTAAAGCAGTGAGACTGCCTGATGCTCCTGAAACCTGGGTCAGCTGTTTGGTTACAGTAACACATAGAGAAAAGAGTGGTATCCCCTCTGTCTCTTGTCTGTGCTGTGCCCTGCTGGCACGTAGACCATGAACTGAACCATGGTCTCTCGAAGCAAACCCGATGATTTCTTAGCACACTGTACCACCTGCTGATGTGCGTCCTTAAGCTGCTGGTGTGTTTTGCAACAAACAGCTTTTGAGTTCTGACAGACATACCACTTCAACAAGTGATTTGCTGAGCTTTGTTTCAGAACAGCTCCCTGATTAAAGACAGCCTTTGTAGGAATTTTCCTAGATTGATTAAAAATGATGGAGCGCCTGGTCTGTCAATTAGCTTGAATTGCATGTATAATTTCTGAAATTGTCACAGGATTTTTTGTGTAGAAAAACATCTACATGGCCCATCTTACTCTAGTAGCCATTAGAAAAAATAAAATCATCAATTATCATGTTAGTCCATAGTTTCACCACTCGTGTTTCTCTTAAATCTTAAGAGTATTTGGGCAACCCATTTGGGAGCCCTGCTGTCTCTCAGGAGCCATTCCTATTCCCCAATAAATTTCCCTATTCTAAAGAAAAAAGAGTATTTATCTCATCAATTGGTGACTTCAGCACCTTATATTTACTAAATTTAATAATGATGTAATTTAACTTGATATGGCATGCATAAATTTATAAAAGGTTTGCGTATACTGGGTTTTCTATGCAAAGACATAGTATGTCTAATCTAGGTTTCTTAAGTTTTGAGAGCCCGGTAACAGCATTGTTTTGTCCTGAGTTTAATGCGTGCTCCTCTGTAAACGATAACATCACACATTCATCAGTCAGCCAACAGTACTGGTTATCTAAAATATGCCCAAACAAAGACAGCATGTTTGGAGGACTAAAAGAAACAAAAGGAAAATATACCAGCAGTCTACAAAATACAAAGCAGAGTACAAGGTAATAGCACAGAGCTCGGTTTTGGTAATGAACCCTGCTGGTCCAAGATTTCCACTATGCAAGCAGGGCTTTCGGTAGATTGTCCTGGCAGCAGCATGCAAGATGGATGGACAGGGAGGAATGGGACTACTTTGGAGCGAGGCGTAGTTATCACTTTGTGAAATAATAGATCCTTTTGCTATCATCTGTTGTTCATCTTTAACTGCTATACTAATGCTTAATAAGGTATTTAGTCTGGAGGAGAAAAGAGATATCAAGTCCTGTGTTATAATTACTCCATGTGTTCATGGAATGAGCACAGAAAATTGTTTTCTCAGAAAGTTGGTGACTTGCCATCAGCAGCAGCCTCAACTCTGAACAAAATGCCAGTGGATAAGATTAAACCCGGGAAGTCTTCGTTCCCAGATGCTTCCTAGACATTGCCGTGCCAGGTCCTCCCTGAGGCCACGTGGGTGATCATTTCTGGAATCTTCCTGGTCATTCTTCCTACTGCTTTCTTCCTCTCTGTCACCATCAGACCTCCCCTGCCACTCCTCTGTGACAGAAGCCAAGTGGAATTCATTTTCACTCATATGTTAGAGCTGATAAATATGAGCATTTCGCCAGCCGCTTCTAATAATAACTTAGCACCGTGGTTTTCTTAATCAACTGCTTTGCTATAGGAAAACAACTACTCACAGATCATAGCAGGTCCCCCCCACCCCCCTCCCCAGTTCATGCTCAGAAGCAGCTTCTGCGTGACCTTCCTGGAAATAGGCTTGATCTTAGTTTGATAGAGTTTCCGTAACAAAGTGCCACAAAATGGGTGGCTTAATCGACAGGAATTTACTTTTGACCCTCCAGAGCCTGGGGCCCAGGATCAAGATGGCCACCTGCATGTCGTCCTCAGCTGGCTCCCTCTGGTGACAGAATCTCTTTGTGCATCTGATCTCCCTCATCCTTCAAGGACATCAGGCAGATAGGGTTAGGGCCACCCACTTGACCTCAATTAACCAATTTTAAATTATTGTATTAAGCTTCCTGTCCCTAAACACAGGCACATTCTGAGGTATTGAAGATTAGGGAATCCACATATGAATTTTGGCAGGACAAGTTTCAGCTGTTTACAGGAATTGTGTGGATATAAGTTGTTAGGAATCTTGAGATAAACTCAAACTGGATTTAGAGAGAGCCAAATACAGTGACTGGTGTCCTGTTCAGAAGAGGAACAGAACCAAGAAACCAAGGACAAAGGCGAGTGAAGAGAGGTAGAGATTGGTGCCGTGATGCTGTCAACCAAGGGATGCCCAGAGCCACCACGAGTGGGAAGAGAAAAAGATACTTCCTCAGAGCCTCCAAAGAGAGTGTGGCCCCGTTGACAACTTGATTTCAGATTTGTAGCTTCCAGAACTATGGCAAAATACATTTCCGCTGTTTTACACAGCCAAGTTTGTGGGGATTTTTTACAGCAACCCTAGGAAACCACACAGGTACTCTAAGCAACCTTTGTAACCACTGGTCACCTCAGGACCTTCGTGGAGACAGCTGTAGAGAGAGTCCTTTCTTCAGGGGAAAGCTTACGGACATGTGATGAAAAATATCTGCTTAGCCCCAGATTTAAATGTTAACAATCTTCCCAATGATTTTATGATTTAAAGAAAAACAATTTGGCTGATAAGAGTCATTCCACTTCTCCATAGTGGTATATTATAGATTTTATCTCCCTTTATAAATAGAAGAAGACCACAAGCAGTTTTTTCCTCAAAAGGCTAAATGTTTTACTCTTACATTTATCAAAGAAGAACAGCACAAAGAAAAAGCAAAAGGAGGAGGAGAAGCGAATAGTGTAAAAAGAATAATCTGAAAGCATCAATCATGTAAATGTGCCCTGAATAATTTCTTCTTTTCAATGAGTTTTAAAATAAAGTGGCAATGGCTCATGCTGGCAACTGCCAAAATGTTCAAAACTTAGGAAACTTACAGGTGATGCCATGAGAAAACTTCAGGGTGTTTTTAAAACCTGAATTTGAAGGAAACTTTTGAGTCATTATTATATTTTGTTGTACTACTAGAACAGCTAGTAAAACTGTGTTTTTGCAATTGCCTCATTGGGATTTCTTTATTACACAGTCTAAAGTATACATCCATTTTTAATATCCAACTGCCAATAACTTGGAGGCATTTTTTTCTAAAACTACCTCTTAATATCTATTACCACAAGAGAGTGTGAACTACTTTACTTCCCAATAATCTGTGTATAGGCTATAAGGCACCCATGATTTGGAGCACACACTCTAAATTTGTGGGGTGGTAACTGTGTTACACATATAGAAATAACTTTAATTCTACTATTGGTATTGTGAGGAAGTAGATGGAGAAAAGTAGCAAATCATATAGATCTATTGCTTTGGTGAGCAATTAATCTTGTTGACATACTTAGATGAGCTTGCATAAAATTGCCTGGAAAGCATGTTGTTGAATTCAGTTGTTCATTAATATTGATCATGTGCTGTCCCCATTGTATTAGGAGCTACTTAAAGATTACCTACAAAAGTATTACAGCGGTGTCGATTTTAAAACCCCCAGAGCCTCTTGTATTTTGGATATCCATTTATGCTTTCATTGTTGAGACTAATATTACCAAACTTCATTGTTTATTCAGATTGTTTGGGATTTTATGGGTACTATGAATACTAATCAGAAGTAAAGCTCATAGTCACCAATCTATATAATTTCTTCATATGCCTATAATGCAAAAGAGGCAAAAGAGGAGACTTTTTAGTAGTGAAAAGAAATTGAGATCACCCTTCACTGTCTTCTTTTTTGGCTTTTCCAGTGCTAAGTTGTTGAGTAATACTAAGTTTTTTGCAAACTTTGCTCTGTTATGGAATTATGTCTAAACTATTTGTAAGTTACTTATAGTAGTGCTGACATATTACAGAAAGGATATGAGATCCCTGAACTATATCAAATTTATGGCTGCTAAGGTTAAGAACATAGCTTATTAAAAACATCTATTAATATGACGCCACTGGGAAATCCTAAAATTAAGTTTCCAGAACCATTACATAAACAGAGAAATGTATGAACGCCAAGCATATTATACTCACAGCAAGGGAAAGCTATTAAAATTACTTTGAAAATGAGGTGCATGGCCTGGATGAGTACAGCCTCACATTGCGAATTTATTCTTCAAGCTGGTGACAACTTTAGTTTCATTCGAAACATTCCTCACAGATTGCTAGCAAAGTGCCCAGTCCATAATAGATGGCTGGTGAATAAATGTCATTTAACATAAAATTAAGGGGGGAGCTTCTATTTAGTTCTGAGTTAATTTCTTTTCTTATCCTTTCAGTACAAACAACATTACATACTGTAGGTGATTAGTATTATTCATCAGTGAATCAAGAATTTAAAGTAGCATTCACTTTCAATATCAAAAGTGAAGCGATTATTGGATAGGAAAAACACAAAGACAAGAGTTTTCTATGCTTTCCAACTTTGATAGGAGTTGCTTCCTTAGCATGTGGTGCACAAAACATGGCAACTTGCTAAGTTTTATTTGTTGTTCTTGAACATCGAACATAACCATGTTTGGCCATCAAGCAAGCCTTGTGAGTTAAAACATTACGCATCGTATGTTAGGTTATGTCTATGTGCTAACATTTGCTGATTATTTTCTTTTGCTCTTTCTTAAAGCGAATATCTTTTTATAGGAATTGTTAAATTTGGAGACAAAAACACTGTTAATGAGACTGCACAAAGTTATATTTTCTTGATCCCATATTTGCTAAAGAATTAAGAAATGTATAATCATTACACAAAAGTACACATTCAAATACTTTGTTATTTACAATTCATGTAACACTGAACCTTTAAACCACATTAGGACAAAAATATTGGAATCTAATTAGAAATTTAAATGGTTTAGAATGGGGAAGGTGTAGAAAAGTTACAGAAGGGCCGGTGAGATGGCTCAGGGGCATAAGCGCCTGCCTTGCAAGCGCGAGGGCCCGAGTTCGACTCCCGGATCCCACATACGAAAAAGGGGCCGGTGATATCGCTCAGCGGCACGGGTGCCTGTTGGCGCGCGAGGTCCTGAGGTCGACCCCCCGGTACCCACCAAAAAAAAAAAAAAAAAAGAAAAGTTACAGAAAATATCTGCATTAATTATCGAATGAGATGCCATGTGATATTGATGTCTTATAAATCTAAAATAAGATTAGGGTTTAGCAAATATATATAATTGTGACTGTTCAGTATTGTCATGTGTATGTTTATTTAAAATATATCATACAGGGCTGGGTGTGGTGGTGCCCGCCTGTAAATCCAGTACTCGAGGGGCTAGGGCAGGAGGATTGCCTCAAGTTTGAAGCTAGCCTGAGCTACGTAGTGAGTTCAAGGCCAGTCTAGACTACACAGTGAGACTCTATCTCAAAATAAATAAATAAATAAATAAATAAATAAATAAATAAATAAAATATATCATAAAACTACTATGGGAAAGCCATGTCTCTTCCCACATAGAATTTATGATCTAGTGGGGGAAAAGTGACACCCAAACCCTCATTTCAACAGTCTTGGTGACTACAAAGCAGCATGTACAAGGCGTATAGCATTTCATCAGTCTCATGCATAATTACAAAGAAATGATATTGAGGAAATGCCAGTGTTTGGTAGTTGATTTTAATCATAGCTGAAATAAAGAGGAGCCTTTTTAGTATAGCAGAGCCTATCTATATTTATAATATCTATACACCTTGACACAGTCACTGCAAATATTCTGAAATGTTTCCGTTTGAAGAGTGCTGTAATATTTATAGACTTGCTGAGTGAATCCTTGCTGATAATGTTTACATCTACCATAGCTATCATATTAATGAACAGATTTTCAGCAGGGGTGCAAGTATGCCTCGATGGAAAGAGTGTGGAGTCTGCAGTCCTATTGAGTGGGGTAGAATCTTTCTTTTCTGGTTAAATGTGCCACTTGATCTCTCTGAGCCTGTTTTCTCATCTCTAAAACAAGGATATCTTCTTAGAAAGCAATGTGAGTAAAACATGCATGCTTCACGTTGCTCAGTGTATCAGAGGCTCTGGGAGGATGAAATCTTTATATCCTTTGCTTTACTTCATCCTCATCCTTTAAATGAAAATCACTAGGCTTCTTGGAGCAGGAGAAATAACCACAGCCACACTCTATAGTGGTAATTTTTTCCTAAAACCTAGATATCAGTCCAAGTTGTAAATAAAATGAACATAGACTCATCTTTCTAGAATCCCAGGGATTGCAGCAAGACTGCTGGACAGGCTCCCCCCAAGCCCTCAGGAAGTGCCCAGAATGTGTCACTGGAAATACCCCGTCAGCTCTGTCTTCAGCTTCCTGCATCCATGGGACTCCCCTCCTGCCAGGATGAGCCAGATGACTAGTGGCCCTTTCTCTCTGATTTTCCCAAACCCAACTCACAGGCTTGTGTGGTAGACAGACTTGAGTGTAAAGCTAGATGCTCCTGAAAGATAATGCACGTAGTGTCTAGGCACACAAAGTAAACTTGAATCTGGCCATCACCATCTCTTCCTGGCTGCTAACCCCACATGTTATACCATCCCATTATGTTGTTTTTCTGACCCCAGTCCTTGAAGATTTTACTTCCCCTTTTTCTTCTGAGATCTCATCCCCTTGATCTTCCCCATCCCTGCCCCTCCCAATTTGTTACACAGATCCATGTAACTCCTCTGACGCTCACCTGCTATCCCAGGCTACTTTTGCGTGGATGGTACAGGTAGGCAGAAGTGATTGTGGCCATCTAGTCTGGGCTGGTATCTACCCCTGGGCTTCAGGGTGACTTCCGTTGATCCTTCCTGGAATTGCTGCTTCAGTGCCTCGTGTTATGGTTTGTGTCTGGATGTCCCCGCCAAAGCCTCACACAGTTACAGGGGTGTGGGCTTTTTGGAGGTGGCTGAATCTAGAGTGTTTGACTGGTTCATTATCTAGTGCTGGGTTTGGAGGTGTGAGTGCTATACCTGCCCTAGGGCGGGTAGCCTGCATACCATATAAGGGAGGAAAAGAGTCTTGCTCCTCTGCTTTTGATCTTGTTGCTTTTACTCTTGTTGCTTTTGCTGTCTTCCACTGCCATGAACTGTTGCCCCTCTGCCATGCCACCCTTCCTTGGAGCCAGCTGATTATGGACTGAAACCTCCGCAAACTGTGAGCTAAATAAACCTTCCCTTCCTTAATTTTGGGCATCAGATATTTTGTCTCAGCAACAAGAAAAAAGTAACTAAGACACCTCCTAAGGACTGGCAGAGGTCTCAATTTCCATCTTTTCCATACACTTCGCAGAGCTACCTAAGAGTAAAGGGCCATAGAAAAGATTTACTGGCTTTCCGACTTAAAATATCAACACCCTTGAGAGAGAAGGAGTAGCTTCATCACTTTTGGTTTTTTTTTTTTTTTTTTTGTGGGTACCGGGGGGTCGACCTCAGGACCTCGCGCGCCAGCAGGCGCCCGTGCCGCTGAGCGATATCACCGGCCCCTTTTTCATATGTGGGTTCCGGGAGTCGAACTCAGGCCCTCGCGCTTGCCGGGCAGGCGCTTAAGCCGCTGAGCCATCTCACCGGCCCCACTTTTGGTTTTAATAACTAATTTTTCCTAGGTACAATTCCTAAACATAAGTTTCTTAATAGTAGATATTTTAAGAAATATCACTGAATTCTTACTAGGTTTTGCTTTCTCATTTCCGAAAGTGGGAGGTGGGATTGACTGATTTTCAGGGTTCTTTAGTTGTTCCAAAGTATATAATTCTTTAAATGAATTTATATTAATTTTTGTCTTTAACACATATGTATGACTATCATTTATCAGTTCATAAAATACTTAAATTATCCTTTCTTATTTTGAAATGAACTGATGATTTAAAATCTAACATCAATTTAATATCATACTTATCTTTTAGAACCACTGATTCTTTCTTTTAGGTCTGAATGTGTCACTGGGAAATGTTGATTTGAAAACTATGTCTAAACTTTCTTTTGTTTTTAAAACTGTAGAAAAGACTTAATGACAAACTCACAGAGTTGCTCTTGGGAATAACTGGCATTATGTTTGCAAAATGACTTGTAAATGGTAAGGCACTGCCAAATATTATCTAATTTATTAGGAGAAAGGAAGTAGAAATTAAGAAAAAGGATAAAGAGGTCTGGGTTCTGTAGTATGATTTCCATTTTGTAGCAATGGAAGAAAAGGATTCAAATGGTTCCCAAACTCGTCATTCATCTTGAACTTTCTCCCCTGTCTCAAATATTGGTCATGGATCACCTCAAATGCAGGTATTACATAATTTAATTGATATGAACTGCATGGCACAAAAGTACATACTCAACAAAACATGCTGATTTTTTAAATATAAATGTTATTGTATATTTCTGAGGTTTTCAGCATGATGTTAAGTGGTATGGCATATTGATTTCAAGGGATTACTATAGCGAGAAAGATTATCTATTTCACATAGTTACTTTTCTTGCAGCAAGAGTAGCTAATGTGTATTTATTTTTTTAAAATTTCTAATGTAATACAATGTTATTAATCTTAATTTTTGTCAAGTACATTACCTCTTTAGACTTTTTCATTCTTTTCAATCAGTGTGGAGATAGTTGGCTGGGGGGATCACAACTTCCTGAATTCTCTTCTCTTCCAAGTCAGCCCTATTAGGAAGTGAAGGCCTAGATGCTGTACGGTTGCCATGTGGGTCCTTCTTCATTGCACTCTACAGCCGTTGAATTTTGTCTAATTTTAAATTGCCTTCCCCCTGGGCTCAGCAAGAATGCTTCACTCTTCTTAGCTAATCTTCCTCCCTGAGCTGTGGAATTCACTCATCAAAGATAGTCAGACACTTAGTTTTATTAATTTTATTCTTCTTGTCTCGTAATGTCCATCTTAACTTCTTCATGGCTCTTTTCTCACTTATAAATGTGTTCTAGTCTCTGCAGTTAAAAAAAAAAAAGACAGACTTTTATTCTTTTCTGTTTGGCCTTTCTCTGGCTCACAAGGAGAGAGCTGTTCGTTCCTGCAGGCCTCCCTCCTTGCAGTCTCCAGGCTGAATTCTGCCCTGATTTAGTTATCATCCTCTGGGAAGCAGGCTGTAATGCAGAATAAGAACTGAAAAATAAAAAAATTACCGGAGTGTCCATAAGAGAAAAAGGAAGAGAACACAAGTGAGGATAGAAGAAGCACTAGGATTGTAACACAAGTGTGTCTTTTTTCAAAGACGCAAAATTAGGAAAGAACATTGCGTAGAGAAAGCTTCAAACTGCCAGGGCTTTTAAGAAAACCTCAGCTACATTAATGGGGCAATCCAGGGAGTAGTGTGCATCCGGGCTTCCCGGTCAGGCCACGGGTCCAGTTGGACTCCCCATCAGCCGTCACGGTCACTGCCTGGGGACTGTGCCCTGGAACACGCACCACGGCGGCAGCTCCTGCCCTCCAGGAACTGGATGTTGTTAGTTAACCGCACCCTGGCAGAGAGATCTGCACACACCGAGCTTCATAGGTGGCACAAGTACCAATCGCTCTGTTGCATTTACTTTCTCAAAGCTGAGAAGTGGCTCTCAGCCCATCTTCCCCAAATATGCAGCTTTTGATGATCCGTTCCTTTTAGGTTGGCAAAATATTGTGCTTCTTCAGAAGAGAAGAATCATAAAGAATCTATGAAATTACTGCAACTAGCTATCTGCTTTGTTTCGACTCTGTGGTCACTGTCTAGGCAACTTGCTCCAGGAGGGAAAAGAACATTTCAGTGTTCATGACCTGAGAAATTTGTCACTCAGCATTAATTTTTAAACATGCAGAAGATACTCAATTATTCAAAACCCTTGATAATAACAATTAACTTAGTATTATTTCTTTGAGTGCTTCTATCCAGTCTTCTGAATATATATACATATATATATATATGTAACTCCAGATAATTATTGTCTCATATAGTTACTTATCTTGTAGCAAGAGCAGCTAGTATACGTTTACTAAAAATATGTATATATTTACATGTATTTATAAAAGATGTAGATACGTATCTTTTCATGTATAATGTGGTCCCTTGAAGTACATTCTTTAACAGAAGGGTAAAGTTAATAAATTCATTAAGTACCCCTGGCCATATGGCTGAAAAAGAACGGAAACCAAGATTCAAACCCTAGGCCTTGGTTTTCAGAGTTCATCCAACCTGTACGTTCCGCACTCCATTAATACCCAGAACGCTTTCTGTGCAATTGGTAACTACAAAATGTGGACCTCATATCTTTTTTAAGCATTCGTGTCATGCAGCAAAACTTTTTCTGTCTTTCAGGTCCCTGCATCCCCAATCCATGCCATAATGGTGGAACCTGTGAGATCAGCGAAGCTTACCGCGGGGACACCTTCATAGGCTATGTTTGTAAATGTCCCCGAGGATTTAATGGGATTCACTGTCAGCACAGTAAGTCACTTCTGCCTCTGTGCTCTTATGGTCGTGGGTCTGAGGTGTATGTGTTGTTAGGATTCCTGTGCGTGGTAGAATCATAGAATCTTGCAGCAGCAAGGAGCCCTGGCATTTGACTGCTGCTGCTCCTCTCCCACTGAACGCACCGTGTCACTACCTGAGGGATTCCAGGCTGCATTTCAGTCCTCCAGGGGTGTGCAGGGCAGTAATCTGCCACTTGGCCCTTTTCCATAATATTCAGCTCTATTCGCAAAATGTTGCTCTTCACATTAAATTGGATTTGTCTCTTTTTTTTTTTTTTTTTTTTTTTTTTTGTGGGTACCGGGGGGACGACCTCAGGACCTCGCGCGCCAACAGGCACCCGTGCCTCTGAGCGATATCACCGGCCCCTTTTTCGTATGTGGGTTCCGGGAGTCGAACTCGGGCCTTCGCGCTTGCAAGGCAGGCGCTTAAGCCACTGAGCCGTCTCACCGGCCCGGATTTGTCTCTTTTATACTCCTCCCAAAGCCACATTTCCAAGCTTCCCAGGAAGTATTCCTGTGATGAGTTTCAGAGATGGTACCCAAAAAAGAATAATATCCATGCTTCCCTCTCTGGAAGGCAGTTTCCTCCCCCTTACTTGTTGGCATTTCAGTGTGAATGTCTGAAAATTCAGCAAGCCTGTCATCTGTCCTTCTCTTTTGAGTCCCCATTCCTATTTATCCTTAAAAGCTAAACAAATGGTTCCAGTTGTGATAGGTTTTTCACAGAAGCCGGGCTGAGCATAAAGATCAAATAAGTGCTGTGTTAGTCAGCTTTTCTTCGTTGTGACAAAATCCCTAAGATAAACAGTTTAAAGAGGGAATGATTCATTTTGGCTGAGGGCATCCGTTCATGGCCCTGTCGCTCTGGGCCTGTGGTGAGGCAGAGTGTTGTAATGGAAGGACATGGCAGAGCAGGGAGGAGGGGAGAGATGGGGGAGGGAAGGGAAAGGAGAGGGAGGGAAGGAGGGAGAGGGAGAGAGGAATGGGCAGGGGACAAAATATACTCTTCCAAGGCACACTCAAGAATACACTTCCTCCGAATAGGCTCCCTGTCCCAAGAGCCCATTTAGCTGCGCACCCACCGATGGGCTGAGCCACTAAGGAGGCAGAGCCTTCGGGATCCAGTCACCTCCCCCAAAGCCATCTGAGAACACAGCTGCACTGGGGATCCGCTTCCAACCTAGGCGCTTTATGGGGACATTCCGGGACCTAACCATGACAGGTGACGTGGGCTTCAGCAGGCTGGAGGGCCGCTGTGAAGGCTGAGGTCTCAGGAAGGTCCTCGCAAGCGTAGCTGGGTGTGGAAGGAAGGATAAGAAGTTGATCAGAGGGAGGGAAACAGCGTGTTACCGGTAGGAAGCCTGAGGAGGAAACCTGTGAGACAGAAACACTGCAGTTGATACTTCAGACAGCGGCGTTGGGAATGAATCGGGCACAGCTGGATTCGTCAGCTGGAGCCCGCGTGGGATTCCCCTGACGCTGAGGCTTTACGGTCGCCCTGTGTGTTGGTGGAGACTTTCCACGGCCGGAGTGTGCAGAGTTCCTGGAGAGGCCGTGAGCACTTGTGCTCCCGACACTCAGCACCGGAACTGCTTGGTTTGTCTTGGGATTGTCAGAGCCTCAAACAAATAAGAAGCGACTGGTTTTCGCCAGGCTGGGTCCGGAGGTACCAGGGCAGATTCTTCCATCACTGCTGAGCCTTCGCTCGAGTGCATCTCAGAACAGCCCTGGGAAGACGGAGGGGAACGGAAGTCCCAGGCGCCAAGCCAGTCACGCAGCCCTTTGAAGAGAAGATCTCCAGCCCTGCTTCCATGTGGAGGCAGTCAACTCGCACGGCTCGGTTCTGAGTTGCTGGTACACAGAACACACACACACACACACACACACACGATGCCTCTGAGAGAAGACGCAGAGTTCCAAGATGGGCTGTTGTTCAATGTTCAGTGATAGGCATTGTGCCCAAGCTAAATTTATCTTTTTTATTTCTTTATGTGAGTAGCGGGAACCGAACTCAGGACCTCGCGCTTGCCAGCAGGCGCTTATGCCGCTGAGCTGTATCACCGGCCCGCTAAATTTATCTTAACTTCCTCTTTCTCATAGTGCAGGGCTCCTGATGGCACAGACTGGGAATACATGCAAGTGGATTCGCACCGTTAGAAGAAATCCTTGGCAGGTATAGAAGGATAATACATGGAAGGAAGGCACAGACCCCTAAATGTTAAATATTGTATATAAATTAGCCCTGCCACCCTGACCTACTCTTGACGTCAGTGTGAAGTTGGGGCCTGGCCTTAAACTAGAGATTGGAACCTCGAAAACTTAGTTCCAAAGAATAACATCTGTCCAGTGGCATAAAGTCCTTGGTTCATTTGTAGGCCTTCTTTTTTTTTCTAATGTGAAGAGCAGTTTAGCTTCCGTTCTCTTTAATGCTAGAAGTCCCACTGAAAACGTTGTTTTCATTTGCCCCAGTATATGTGAGGCTTCCCTGGGAAGCTGTTACAGGGCAGTGTCCACCTGCTTCTGACACCCACTCGTGGTTGTCCCTGAGTTCTTTCAAGAGAGTCATTAGGGTTGGGATAAAGAACAGATCATTCCTTTCCCCATTTTCCATGGTGGAATGTCCAAGTGTTACTGCTCACGCTCTTACATCATATCAAGGTAAGCTCATAAGTTCACACAGATTTGCTGAATTTTAAGGCTTGTTTTGATCCACAAATCTTCTTCCTCTTACTTTGCCTGTTAACCACAAGGACTTAAGCCTTCGGATTACAAGGGCGAACTGGAGGCTGAGATTCAATTCAGAGCTCAAATTCTATGGTCTGCACTACCCGGACCCTATTCTCTGGAGTACAGCATTATTAGTGGCAAGAGAGAACTGAGGACAAAGAACTGTGTTTGGAATAAGAAATCTGGATTTGAGACCTGATCTTTACAGTTTTGGGGTAAATGACCTTGAGTCAGTCACTTGACCTTTCTGCAATTGAAGACATAAATTGAGGAATGGAACTAGAAATGAGCCAGGTCTTTGGTACACATGAGTCAGGGGAGTATTATTACTAAATGGGTAGTTTGCTCACTGTACAAAGGTTATCCAGCCTTCCTCTTTACAGATGAAATTGAAAAGGATTATATTTTGGGAAAGCAGATTTCAAAGTGCTATTATCCCAGAAGCTTCTTCAGGCAGGCAACACAGGAAAACATCTCTTTTATCCTTCAGAAGGGTTGTTGGCTATTTAGGTTTGTTTTTCATGCAGGTGATGGTTTTGTGCTCCAAATATTCTCTGGAACCTTGATTTTCAAGGTGTGGTCATGCACCACCATCACCGCAAAGCTTTTTAGAAATACACACTATCAAGCATCACCTCAAATCAAGAGAGTTAGAAATTGTATTTCAAAATGATCCCAGGGGACTTCTACACACACTGAAGTTTGAAAAAGCTGCAGAATACATTCAATAGCTGAGTGTGATTATTTCAGAAACGAAGATGACAAATTCTATATTCAGTTACCTAACAATAAATGACAGGCAAAATATTTAGGAAAGCTTTTTAAAATTAAAATTATATTGAAAGTTCATAAAAATAAGAAATGTACTAATACAATGGGATGTTTGATTTGGAAAAAGAATAGAAAAAGTCCTGCAGGCAGCAGCCTGATTAAGTTCTGTAGGAGCGAATGCTAAATATGTTTTGATGTGTAGCTGGACATTTAGAGAGCTTTACATTTCATGATACAGGAGTGACACATGCATAGATATGACGTTCAGTCTGACGACTGCTTTATCAATCTGTTACAGATTAGAAAAACTGTTCCCAGTGCCAGCATTAGTATTGCATATGCAGGCTTGTGGGTTTTTCTTCAGTGCACAGACTTTCTTTGTTAGAGGAGCTTTAGATTTACAGAGCAACTGAACAGGGAACCAAGAGCAGTCCCACCTTCCACTGCCCTGCACAGTATGCTTTCCCCTGCAGGAAATCCTGCACCGGTGGGGTCACTTATTACCACTCTGAGCAAAGAGGGATACAGTTTTATTAATTCAACTGCCATTAACTGTGTATTAGGTTCACTCCTTTTATTTAGTAGTCACGGAGAATTTGAAAAATATACAACTATAACGTCCTGTATCCACCATTACAGAATCACGCGGAATGGTTTCATTGGCTTAGAAATCCCCTGCACTTAGCATTCATTCTTTCCCACTCCCTCTTTGTGTTTGGCACCCACAGATCTTTTTCCTGTCTCCCTAGCATTGCCTGTTCCAGGATGTCCTATAAACGGGACTGTACAGTATGTAACCTTTTCAGAATTAGTATTTTCATGTAGCAATATACATTTGAGGTTGCTCTGTGTCTTTTGAGGTCTTGGTAGTTTATTTCTTTTTACTGCTAAATAATATTCCATTGTACAGTTATACCACAGTCCATGTATTCATTCACCTACCAAAGAATATCTTGGTAGCCCCTCATTTTTGGCATATAATACAACTGCTGGCAAGTTCATGCGCAGGGTTTTGTGTGGCCAGAACCTTTGACTTCATCTGAGTAAATGACTAGAGGTGCAGTCGCTGAGTTGCGTGGTTAAAACACTTCCACATGGCCTTCTGTGGTCGCTCTGCCACTCCGCATCCTCACCAGCTGGGAGCGGGTTCCTGTCCTTCCACATTCTCGTCAGCCTGCGTTGTCAGTGCTGGGGATTTTAGAGGTCACCAGTGCTTTTTATCACAATGAAAAGAGTGTGAACTTTCAATGTTAATGATATTTTATAAAATAATGATCAGTATTAGATTGTACACAGAATTGTCAAATTATACTTGTTTTAGAGAAGCTGAGGAGTAATTTGGAGTACGCATGCACACATGCGTGTGTGTACACATTAAAGGATGACCATTATAGGAAAAATCAAGCACCAAAATAGTCTAGACATTATTTATTTATTTATTTTTTAATATACGGGTACCAGGAGTCAAACTCAGGACCTCATGCTTGCCAGGCAGGTGCTTATGCTGCTGAGCTATATCACCGGCCCTAGATGTTAGGTTTTTAAAAGGTATTTTTAAGCAGGCCTTTTTTTTTTGGCCAGAAACTGTATTTGGGGCATTCTAATCATATTTTATTTGTTGCCTAGTAGCAAATCCAGTGTCTTAGGAAGGTCTATCTCTTTATTCCCAGCACTCTGCCTATCTTCCTTCTGAAGGCATTCTGGACCTAGCTTCACAGCTTTCCATTCCTTTAGGAGAAATTGTTGTTTCTGCTCTTTGAGGAAGAAAGGCTGATCTAAGAGTCCACCAGACCCTGAAAGAAGAGGCCTGGTTGAAGGAAGTTGTCTGTTTTACCCGATTAGTTCAAGATAGTGTGGCTGCTAGTCCTTTTTCCCATTGTGGAAGTTGGCTTTTTTATATATTTTGCTAACTACTGTGAACAAGTTTGTAACTTTATGTTACTGATTAATGAATTGATACAGTCAACAAATATTTATTGGGACCATGTGTTCTTCCACTTTGTAAACTATATATTTTGATTTTCTTCAAGTTATCAATGATACTTGATGTTTTAATAATCCTTGTTGAAGAGATTAATTACACATTTGGCAGTTATATGCCTTCTCTGGCAAGTTGTACTTGTGAACCTGCAGACTTCTGCTCCACCTTACCTCTATTGAATCAGAATCTGTTGTCAATACATTGGATTTAATGCTTTGGGATTTAAAAGTTCCCAAATAGTCTTTAGGTATCAAACTTAAGAACTACTGCCTTAATGATTGACCATAGGTCATAAATCTCTAAATTGTACTGGAGCAAGAATTCATTTAGTGGAAGAGTTCTGGATTAGATGCGTGTTTTTGGTTCCTCTGTACCTGGACCAATTGTTGAAGGGTCAATTGGCACTTGAGGGCTCTGTGCTTCTGGTTTGTCATCCCATAATTCAATTCGGCAAACACTGAGAACTTTAGTGTTATGTGCTGGAAATAATATGTCCACAAAATATGGAAGAAATAACTCTTATTGGTTCTTGCCTAAAAAGGACATTTGGGGCCGGTGAGATAGCTCAGTGGCATAAGCGCCTGCCTGGCAAGCGCGAGGTCCTGAGTTCAACTCCCAGTACCCACATAAAGGAAAAAAAGGGCCGGTGATATCACTCAGTGGCACAAGTGCCTGCTGGCAAGCGCGAGGTCCTGAGGTCGACTCCTGGTACCCACAAAAAAAAAGAAAAAAAAAAAAAGGACATTTGTTTTAGAATTATATGAGGTGTTTCAGGCCACGCTTAACAGTTTTTAAAAAGTTAAATATGTCTAATGGTTTAATACTGTAAAATATAACAGAAATACTTACTGATTGATCATTTTTTTCCCTGTCTTTAAACTCATTTTAATTGTATTTTCAGAGAAATGTTTGTGTAGGGACAGGGAGAGGTTCAGTATGAAGCCTCAATGTTCATTATTTAATTTCATTATCTATATCATTATTATGTAGATTGCTCTTATTATTTTAAAACACTCTATATAATTTTAGTTTGATGGTTTCTTTTAGTGTTTCCACTACAGAATCAATTTGCCCTAATAAAGAATTCAGTTCAAACTTCTGTGAAAAATTTTACCTGGAGTTATTACTGACACCTGCAAAACCATATACCTCCACTGGTTAAATGAAGACCTCTAAGTAGAATTTCAAACAGATTTGTCTCCAACCTCAAAATTGAGGGCTGAGATTCCAGATTTTCCTGCTCACTGATAAGCTTGCAAGTCAACACGAAGCAACCTCAGTCTACAAGCTGGAGGTTCTGTACCTCGGTGAGCATATAAACCACGTGGTTATCGAAATAAATGTACAGATACTTTTGCTCATCCACAGAGATTCCAATTGAGTAGATTTAGTTTCGGACCCAAGTCTGACTGTGTAACAAACACCCCAGTGAAAATGACACAAATGGTCCCAAAACTCTGGTTCCCAGCAGTGGCTGCACATTAGAACCACCTGAGGAGCTACAAAAAAAAAAAAAAAATACTGATGCCGGCTCACACCACCGAGATGCGGATTTAATTGGCCCAGGGTGTGCTGTGGGCATTAGCAGCTTTAAAACCTCCCCAGATGATTCTAATGTGCAACCATAGCTGGAAATTAGTGTTCTAGAACCACAGTGTGAGGAATTACAATCGCTTTAATAAACAAAGCAGAGACTCAAAGAGAAACTGAGCATCGAGTCCATAATCATAAGCCCATACTGAACGTATAGTCTCAACACCTTATTGGATTTTGCCATTCAACCTTTGTTTAAGATAAGAGAAATCATCTTACAGCAAGCAGATTGAAGGAATCAGGCAGAAGATGCTATTAACTTACTCTTCGTAAACTTTGTTATCCCTAAATCTGTCTGTAATAACCAGAGTTCCAAGACTTTTATTTTCTACTTTTCCTTGACTGGCTGGAGCCCAATAAAAACCATTGTCCTGGCAGACATAGCTAACAGGTATTTGCACATAGAAACTATGTAAATATAAATAGAGGTGTTCTATTTTTGCAGTGAAATATTCTGAGTTCACAAAACTCAAAGTTTAGATGAGAGTAGAGCACTCATTTTTATCCCGTTACTTGTTAAAAGCAATTTGGTTGCCAGCAAAATAATAAGCTCTAAACATAAATATGTTAAATAAATTTTGCCACAATATTATACTCATGAAAGCAGTGTATTTGTACTAATAGGCCTGAGTGTCTATGTATCTGGTTCACTCATGATTTTATAAAGAATTTCTCAAGGAATAGAGATGGTATCTCAAATGCAGGTTTTTTTTTTTAATTGCATGTATTCAAATTCCCTAGGTATCCCAGCCTTTAGTGATATTAAGATTGATTTTCAGATTACTGCTGTGCTTTGCTACCATCTTCCATACTAATAGTTCATGGAGGACCTCATTCTCCCCTACAGCATTCCACAACCATATCAGAAAATTATTTATTTGCACATTTGACAAATATTCATGGAGAGCTTACTTACTGTTTGGCCAGCATGCAACATACTCTTAGAAATGAGTATTACTGGCTCCCTAGCTGTACACCTGGTGCCACTGAACGGAAGCTCAAAGGCCAGCTCTTCTGTCCCCTGCTGTTGTCACTGAGGCAACTGAAAGTGCCCATGCTCTGCAGACCAAGCAGGACCGGTCCAGCCATTGGAACCACACTGAGTCCCGCCATGTTCCCTAGAGGTGGAAAGTCCTGAGGCTGCTTCCAGAATGTAACAGATCCCTTTATGAACACAGTCCCTCAACCTTCCTGCCTTAACTGCTCAGCTGCTCAGGGCTCCAACACATCCCTTGGGCTGGCTGGGGGGAGCGACCATGGCCACACCCTTTATTCCCAGCTTTACCTACTTTTTCAGAAGCGCATTCCACAGACTCACTTCTCCTCAGTTCTCAAAGCAGCAGCATCTTTGCTCTTGGGACAGATTCTCCTTGAGGAGCTGAAGCCACTCATGCAACAGATGTAAAGCAACTCCCTGCAGTGTTCCAAGCAGTGCTCTGGAGACCGGGCTACTCACGGTTCCAACATAATCAGTTCGCTGCTGTCACAGGCCTTCCATCCTAATGGGGAAGTGATAATAAAATGCAACACGTGCATCACCTTATAGCCAAGCAGTTGTAGTTTTGGGCATTTATCTCAGAGAAATGAAGACTGAAGTTCAAGCCGGGCATGGTCATGCACACCTGTAATCTCAGCACTCTGTGAGGCTGAAGCAGGATGATCACAAGTTTGAGCCCAGGGTGGGCAACTTAGTGACATAGTGAGACCCTGGGGACATAGCCTAGTGTGAAGCCCTGGGTTCAATCCCCAATACTGCCCTCACAAAGAGAAGAATTAAAGCCTAAAATTCACACAAAAACTGATACATGGAAGTTCGTAGAAGCTGTATTGGTAATATCCCGAAGATAGAATTGCCCCAGATGTCCTTCAACAGGTGAAGGGTGAAGAACACAGTGGCACAAGCACATCTGGTACTACTCAAAAATAAATAGGAAGGAGCTGTCGATATGCACAAGACTCAGCTAGATCTCCAGCAAGTTACCTGAGCAAAAACGCCAGTTGCAAGAGGATCGCTGTCTCTGTCTCTATCTCTAGAACATTTCGATGAAAAAGCTTTAGAAATGAATAGACTAGAGGTTTCCAGATGTCAGGGGAGGTGGACGAGGGTGGCTGTAAAAGGGTAACCTGAAGCATCTCCTTGTAATGCTGTACTGTGCAGCACATTGACCACGACGATGAACTCACCAAGATTCCCACGTGATAAGTTTGTATAAAACTAATCACACCAACACACAAGGAGAAGCAAAACTGGTGAAATCTGAATAGCCATGATGTATTATACAACACTGATAATATTTTGGTTGTGTTTTATACTTTTGCAAAAGTTTAACCATTTTTATTTATTTTTGTGGGTACCGGGGGTCGACCTCAGGACCTCGCATGCCAGCAGGCGCCCGTGCCGCTGAGTGATATCACCGGCCCTTTTTTCGTATGTGGGTTCCGGGAGTCGAATTCAGGACCTCGCGCTTGCCAGGCAGGCGCTTATGCCGCTGAGCTATCTCACCGGCCTAAGGTTAACCACTGAGGAAGACTTCTACATTGTACATGGGATCTCTTTGTTTTATTCCTTCAAATGAATGTGAATCTACAATTATATCAATGAACATTTCAATTTAAAAGGATAATGAATTAATGTAGAGTGTCCAACAAGGGTGTATGTTAATAAGGACAGGGACTATGAGTATGAGTGCTTTCTAGGAACGTGCTGAAGAATTTTTGTCCCAACAGTTGACATTTGAGTGGAGATAGGAAGACGGTAGAGTGTCAGGTGTGTGGATCAGAGGAAGAGGCATGGACGGGAGTCCTAATACTGGGGAGGTGATTGGAGTGTGGAACATGAACAAGAGAGGGCTCGGAAAGGGCCGGGCAATGTAAGGTGTAGAAGCCACAGAGAGGATTTTCTATTCACTGCCTTTGTGGAAGAAACCTTTGGAGGATGAAGAGCAGGAGGGCACATGAAAAATTTCCATGTTTGCTGGTGAAGAATAGGTTCAGTTGGAGGCAAAGGGGGTACCCAGAACACCACCATGGAGATGGAGATGGTTTAGAGCAAAGCAGGAAAGAAGTGAGCCATGTACAGCTTTGGAAAATAGTTAGAGATTACTGTACACTTAGCATCATAGATATTTGTTTTTTGCTAATGAATTCCAGTAGTATTATAATTCTTTCTTTTGATACTTACAAGCATTATAATTATTACTTTTTTTTTTATGTGGGTACTGGGAGTCAAACTCAGGACCTCGCGCTTTCCAGGCAGGTGCTTACACCACTGAGCCATATCACCAGCCCTATAATTATTACTTTTGATACTTTCTTTTGATACTTTTGTCATAGAATTGGACAATGCAGTGTATTCTTATAATTCAAATATGCCTTGTCCTGCCCATCTTTTCTAGCTTTCAACAGCCTAATTAATATATAATGTAGAGTTTTATAAGTATACACATATATGTGCACACATGTATGTACACAAATATAAGCACAATCATAAATATGCATCTGCTCTTTAGAATATGGAATTTTAAATTTTGATCTTTTTAAAAGACCCATAAATTTGATTTGTCTTTAAATATATGGTGTCTCATTTTGTCTTTCGTGTTAGCTGAGTCATAAAATGTAATGCAGAATATTTCAAAATAAAACATTATAACAGAAGTATGTAAATCAAGACTAATATAATCGCATACTGAAATACAAAAATAATTTTGAAAATCAGACATCATTTACACTTTAACAGGAAATCTGGAGCTCACAGTTGTACTGAGGGGGTATTTGTTAATGTCAGCCTACAGAATGCACCTCAGTCCATTTGGGTCTCACTGATCCTGAGTGGTTCTGCAGTCATACCTTAGCCTGTAAGTTTAGAGAAATTTAAGGCAGTGTATCCTTTGCAAGTAAATTAGCCTTAGATATTCAGGAGGTTTAATTGTTTTGCAGGATACACCCTAAACTTGAACACTTCTAAGTTAAAAAAAATTCCCCCTTGACCACCTGAAAGATTATCTTTTAGTGTTAAGTAAAAGAACCGGTTCCGATTTTCTCTAAATAAGATAAGCACAACTTATTTGGGTAAATAAAGGAATGATTAAGAGAGTTGAAAACAGAAAGGTACGAGTGACCTGAACTCTGATTTTTTTTTTTTTTTTTTTTTGGTATGGTCTTACCAGGTCATATGAATTGATCTAATGCTAAGCCTTTCCTTTCTCATCTTTAAAATAGAAAAAACTAGGTCCATTTGCCCACTTGTAGGTTCTAGTTGATTATGCCCAGGAAATTACTATACGTCAAAGAGTTTTGTGCAATTAGAAATTCTGTACAGTCATAAAAGGTCATGATTTTCCTGTGGTTGGTTTTCAAAACTACTTTTTGTTGAATCATAGTAAAATATATTGCTAGTAAATAAATATTCTATTCAAGTTAATTGCATAGCAGAGAGATGGGAGGACTAGATGCCTCAATTCACAAAGTGAGATCTAATTAAGAGTGATCTCCTTCTGAATAGCTGGGATGCGAGGTAGGGAGAGAGAAGGGAGAAGGAGGAGAGAGTTAGATGCATACACGCACGCACCTACACACACATACACACACACACACACACACGTGGAGAGGGAAACCCGTGGATGCTGTCGCTCATGCTCTCTCCTCAGGAAAGCTATCTGTGCCCAGTGTCTCCTGAACACTCTGCAATGAAGCCTACATCCAGATTCTTCCTCACCCCACTTCCTCCCAGAGCCACCAGTATCCTCTCTGACACAGTCAAAACTCCAGTGTCTGAAACTTTCCCTAGTCTACTCTCAGTAGCCAGAGTGATGTTCTTAAAACAAACATTGCATTGGGTCATTACCATGTTGAAACTCTCCGTTGTTTCCTTGTGCAGCTAAACGAGGATCCACTCTTTATAATGAGCAAAATGCTTGACCTTCTCTGCTGTCCCACTCTCTTGACCTCTTCCCTGCTGTTTGCCCTTCCGTTCCGGGTTTTCCTTGCCATCCTTGAACTTTCCAGCCCGCCTTCTCTCTGGGCCTTTGCCTTCGTGTTCCTTTGTCTGTCTGCTTTTTCCTAGATAAGCACAATGCTTGCTCCTTTTCTGTTGGCAAGATCTTAGCCCCTGACGAACATTCAGAGCAGCTTTTGCCAACTGTCTTCACTGAAATGGAACTCTGGGACATCTTCCTCAACCATCTCTTCACTTTTCCTTCCTTTAACTGAAACATTTTTAGCACTCCTCACCACCTGCCGTATTATAACTTTATTTTTTATTATTTTTCTCCTCTCTAGAAAAAGTTTCTTTTTTGGAGCAAAGACATGATTTGTTTATAGTTTGCTCTAATTTCCCTAATTCCGGAAGGGCTTAATGATTTGTCCACCAATAAATCCATCAACGAATCCCTAGTAACTCTATATTTCATGACATTGGACTGAGAAAGGCAACAACAGCAAAAATAGTCTTGAGAAAGAATAGACACCTTCAACAGCTTATAAAATTAATATGAAATAAAATATGTGAGCATCTGAAAAGTCTCTTTTGGTTCTAAGTAAAATAATTGCTTTTACTAAGTCGAACAAGAATCCTCGGGTTCTACCCAAATACGCTTGGGATCACTTACATGCTCTATGTTCATGGAATGTCAGTGGGCTTTTTAGCTCATTGGCGGATCTAGGGAGCACTGCAGTCTATAAAGAACAATAGATAAATAATTGTTAGATAATTTTCCAAACTTGTTTAATATTGTTTAACTCAGTTATGTGGAACAAAAGGAGCTGGCATGACATGGGATCTCAGGACAAGCAATTAGGTCATTCTGCCTGGGGGGAAGGACGGGTGGCAGATTAATGTGTAGAAGGTCAAGGTGGAGAGCTGTTGAGGGTTGATGTGGGCTCTCCACATCTGCACTTCTTGTTTCAATACTAACACACTGGGGAGAAGAGCCGTGCACACATGCACAACTACAAGCGTTTACTACAGTTGGCCGCAGGAATAGTGATTATATGAAGGCTGCCTTGCATGTGGAGACCTCTTAAGAGGAGAAGCTAGGAGAATGCTTCCCATCAAGGTTGTCTAGAGAGCCATTTGGGGCTTCTGCTGCTAGACCCTGTGCCATTGTTTGTGGCTTGCTGTCAGCACCCTTGTTCTTCGAGTCCCCGTTCCTCGTATACCTTCGCTCTGTGCTCACCTCCCTTTTCCTAACTCTGCATGCTTCAGCTCTGAAGAGTGAACTGAGCACTCTTTGAGCTATATTCTTGCAACCAACGTAGTGGATCCTTCAAGAGTATTACTGTAAGGCAGTACCATGCTTGTTTAGAGAAATTATGTCACCTGGAAGGAGAGAGCTGTGTGGGAGGAATTCAATGCAGAGATCTTACATTCATCTGAACATGTACACTTAAAACTGTGACATCCATGAGAGCAAGAATGTAGCCAATGGCTTCCTCTGAATTTTGCATAGCAAGAGGCACAGTTGGGACACCATGGTCATGACCTGAATCTCATCTCTTGCTGAAGTCTGGCATTGACCCAATTTCCCCTATTTATGTCTATATCCCACCCCCCAGTTTGTATGCAGAATGCCATTGGTCATTCCCCCTTCACATTCCATGATTTCCATAGACTGTACCAGAAAAGCCCTCTCCCCTCTGTCCATGTAAAGAACCAGGCCAGATCCTCTGTCAACACTCCCACTCATTCCTATTCACTCTCAGGCAAGAAACTTCCCTTACTGTCTACCTTGTGTGCCACTTATTTCTGCATCTGTTCTACCTTGTATAGAGATGCATATATTTATCATATGTTTATTTCTCACTGCTTTAGGTGGCTTCAAGGGAATGTCACCTTTCATTCACCTTTGATTCCTAGTCAGAACCTAGAATTGTGCCTGGAATACAGCAGTTATTAAAAATATATTTGAGACATGAATGAGTAGTAAGGGCTTGGTAAATGGCTGCTTATTTTTTGACTACCAAAAATAAACCTAGAGAAAACACTTGTCATGGAGATCATTACAATTGTCTCTTGCACTAGAACTGTTGGGGTTACTTGCCGTTAAGTAACAGGGACATTTGGTGTTTTCCATATATATTTATTCTTTATACCTAACAAGGTGTCTATCCTGTGTAGGTATTCTATCAATATTTATTGAATAAATCAAAGTGAGATATATGTTATCAGGGAATTACTTTTCATTTTTCTTAAATTCAAGGTAAGACATATTCTTTGACTCTGAGGTACAAGGTTGCTCCATATTATTAAGCAATGAGAATTATAAAAATTATTTTGTCTGGCATAGACAAAACTTAACATTAAAATCCAGGAAGCACCTGGATGAGTCAGCTTTCTTTCCCTGTGACAAAATATCTGACATATATAATGTAAAGGAAGAAAGGTTTATTTTGACTCACAGTTTCAGAGGTGTCGGTCCATGCACTGTGGCTGCACTATCTTCAGGTCTGTTGGGAGGTAGAAACATCATGGTAGAAAGGCGAGATGAAGGAAAGCTGCTCACCTCATGGCAACCCAGAAGCAGAGAAAAAGAGAATGCCAAACAGGAAGGGTTTGTGGATGAGATGTAGACTCCAAGGTCATGCCTCCATGATACAGTCCCTTCAACTAGAGCCCGCATCCTGTTTCCATCAGCTACCTTCCCACTTCCTGTTTCCATCAGCTACCTTCCCACTTCCTGTTTCCATCAGCTACCTTCCCACTTCCTTTTTCTATCAGCTACCTTTCCACTTCCTGTTTCCATCAGCTACCTTTCCACTTCTTGTTTCTATCAGCTACCTTTCCACTTCCTGTTTCCATCAGCTACCTTCCAGAAGTGCCATCAGATTATGATCTCATTAGAGCCCTCATGATCCACTTCCCCAAAGCCCATCAGCAAGCAAGCTTTCAACACCACCAACTTTTGGGGGAGATTTTGGCTTCCAGCCTTAACAGTACCCTAGCCTAGGTTTCAATAGTCCCACTGGACTATATGGTTTACATGTCTATTTTTATTTTTAACTGTATTTATGTGTAAGAGTTTCACTACAGTATGAAAGGTATGTCCCTTGTGGCCAGCCATATAAGACCCAGTTGACCTTGGAGAGAGGAAATTATTTCCCATTTCTAAGGAGCAGAGTATAAATGACTCACTTCATTTGAGTAGAATAAGCAATGGCTTCCATTTAGAAATTATTAAGGTATTATTTTGATGACAGTATGGATTATATTTCTCAGTATGGATGATCATTTTCTGTATCTTCATTTAAATAACAACTCTGTACATATGGGTTCCTTTTTAGCTAAAACTTGTATGTACATTTTTGTATAAATGGTGACAGCATACCTATGCTAATGCATTAATACCAGTTTTACTGCATATGGTGTAGATAAATTCACTCAGAATGGCTGATCTTGATGTTTAAGTTACACTGGTTAATGTTTTAGTCTGCTGAAACAGGTTCCTGGACTACCAATGACATTTTTATTTGCAAAGTTAAGATATCTAGTATGTATTTGCATCGATGGTCTTACATATTAAAAACTGAACATACATAACTTGCCTCCTTTCCTTGTGATAGTCTAACTCTTAATAGGTCCACTTTTGAAACTCATAAGAATATGCCTGTTTTTAATTTTTTTAGGTGTAGTCTTATAAATGTGTGACTTTTTAATCTTTTGATATTACTGGGGAAATAATCCAGAACCTTCACATTGAGTTACATCCCCAGACCTTTTTATTTTATTTTATTTTATTTTCAAATTTTGAGACAAGTTCTTACTAAGTGACTAAGTTGCCCATACTGGGCTTGAACTCACCACTCTCCTACCTCAGCCTCTCCGACTGCTGGGATTACTGGTGTGTAACACCACTGGAAATGACATTTTTAGCAGAGAATATTGTCCTTTTCTTTTCCCTTTAGAGCAACTGAATTCAAGGAAAGTATTTATTGCCAGCTCTCTTCATATTAAAATGGAGAAAATTCAAGTAATGAAAAGAAATTAATGGGCCGGTGAGATGGCTCAGCGGCAAAAGCGCCTGCCTTGCAAGCGCGAGGGCCCGAGTTCGACTCCCGGAACCCACATACGAAAAAGGGGCCGGTGATATCGCTCAGCGGCATGGGTGCCTGTTGGCGCGCGAGGTCCTGAGGTCGACCCCCGGTACCCACAAAAAAAAAAAAAAAAGAAATTAACAGCTAACATTTCTTCTCTTGTTATGAACAATGCTCAAAATTTATGAGATAAAACATGTCAAACTAATCATATGTAACAGGAGATTGGCTTTCCAAAATGAAATTATTAATATGATATACACCAATGATGGCGAACCTTTTAGAGCTTTCAGTTATACAAATAGCCTGCTGTGCCACGTATGCTGTAGGTTCACCACCAGTGATATAGACCGTGTGTTTCATTCACTATTATTTAGTGATAAACACATCCAGTGTGAATATTGTGCTTTATAGTGTGATTTATTAGGTAATGGTAACAAAGTTGTGGAACTGGGAAGATGTTTTAAAATGTTTATGGTAACTTTATCATAGGATTAAAAATTTTTTTCTATACCCATTATATAATTCACAAAATATATTCACATAGGGATACTTATATAACATTTATAACTGCTTAACTGTATATTCATTGGATGTGAATACAACAATGAAGAATTCGCTAATTGGGATATATGATTTTACCAACAGATATATGATTGAGTGTACTAGTATAGTTAGTAGGGACTACAAAGCAGCTAAGTTTTTGAAAGAAAAAAATATATTCCCAGCATATGAGGCCATGTAATCTTAAACTTGTAAGAGTAACCAATAAATGAATATTTTGCTATATTTATGTTAATCATTTCTCTGCTTGTTGCTAACTCGAACCATATTATTATTTTCTATCTGTGAACCTGTAGTCTATTTGAGATTATTGGAACAAAATAAAAACTCAATCTGAGGGAATTTTTCAGCCCTGGGAGAAATACCTATAATAACATCGGTAGCCTGTGTTTCATACAATAATTTAAGATGGAATACCTCATAATGTACTGTTTATGTATAACAGTTATCTAGTTGCCTTTTAACTTTTTTGTTAATGGGAGTTTTTACCATTAATTTTTATTGCAGAGTGGCAGAAAGTGGATATCTGGAGATGCCTATGGCTAAAATGTTTCCACTTGGTTGTTCTTGTACAGGCAATGGGGATATCATTAAAATATAATAAAACTGTACATTGTTTCATTTTACTGTTCTGTTTCTTTTGTTATAGGCACCACAGGGGATGGTTTTATGGATTTTATTATAAATGAGTTGGGTGGTCTTGAAATTATCATAGACATATGAAGTACAGCTTGACCATTAGATCAATACAGTATATGCTGGGAATGGAACTGATATTTGGCAGCATGAAATTACAGAATTGAACCTCTTAACCCGAAGGTTCAAAAATTAAGGCAAATGAGAAAATTTATCACAAATACATTTTAAATGAAAGTTGTTTCTAAACATCTTAAGGTAAAGAGTTTCAAGACAAAAAGCCAAAGATTTTTATATTTATGTTTTCTATTGTCGTCTCTGCAATTTTCCAGAGTAATAGAGATATAAATAATACAGACATGCATAGCTTACTTAATAAGTTAGTAGGAAGCACTGCATACATGGGGAATGTAAATGTATCTTGTGTGTGCTGGAAGCGCTGCACACTTAGTTTTAGTAATCAGGGTGCTTCGGAGTTGATGTCTTGAATGCTCTTTCATTTCCCAGGTACTCTATTCTGTAGCAGAATTCAAGGCTTTTCTCTGAAAAGAGCTGACATGTTTAGATAGGTAGGAATGCAGCTGAAGTTTTGTGTGTTTTGCTAGTGGGAATTGGATACATTATTTCTCCTGTATTCCCTTTAATTTCTCTCAGTGAAGATACTGTTCTTTAAAATTTCAGAGTAGTGTTCACTTTCAAAGTTAAGAAGTAAATTGCTGAGACCTTTAAGGGTGCCTATTCTTGTGAATTGCTAGATAAAATTGGAGAAATCAGAAAGCCAAAATATTACTTGACTCCGTCCAATATAATTGACAGATTTATACACCAGTCAGATTTCAATTTACTTTCAGTCACTAGGACATCTGGTTTTACAAATGTGTTTGTGTTTTTTTATCTTCCTCAGTGTAATGAAACTTGTTGTGCCTAACAGTTTTGTCTGTCTAGTATTTTTATGCTTTAATTATATGCAGCCTGCTGGTTTGTTATAGCAGCACTTCTTTGTTCCTTAATATATTCTCGCTATCATTGTCTAGGAACTTCCAGAACGTCCCCTTTTATTGGCACCAAAATATGTAATATTCTAAGACAGAAGTACTGTTTTGTTTTCATTATCTCTTCTGAATATTTATGCATTGTGTAAATTATGCATTTAGCTTTCTATATGCTCTTGTTTTTAAATTCATAATACAGCTCTATAAGAAGTAATTACAAGGCAAAAGCAAATTTGACAATAAGAATTCTAAAGTTTAAAAAACACTCATCGCTTTCTTTTACATCAGCGTCTACTCATGCTTCTCAGAAAGACCAGGCACTGTCAGGAAAACTGAGTTGTAGTCTGTCGGCAGAATGGAAAAGAGCCAAGAAATTGGTTTTTTGAAAATATAGAACCAGAATTTATATTTTTAAAGCTTATGCTGATAGTCAGAATAAGAAAGGAATGTCAGAAAATATGTGTGCACAAACATATATGCATTCACACACACAAATTTTTTAATTTGGAGAAGTTAGGTGTTCTATCCCTCATGGAACTCAACCACTGTCTTCATCATTTTTCTTTATGACAGTTTAAATATTACTTAATGGGCACGTTATTCACACCTAGAAAGTGTGTAAAACTTTTCCAGAATCAATTATATGATTAAATTCCCTTTCATTTTAAGGAAGAACCAAAAACGTATAAGTTAGCCTTGCACATTTTATGAAACCAAAATGTGAAAGAAATATTTACAGAGCTTTATTAGCAACCTCCTATTTTTTATATATTTACAAGAGTCATAGAAAAAAAGGCATGGATCATTATTAATTTTTGATTTTAGAAAATTTGACTAAAAAGGCACTGGGGAAGGAAGAAAGCCAACCATGCAGCCCTTTTCTTTCTCTTCCTTTCTGAAGCTATTACATGTGCTGATGCTACTCCGATCTGCTGTTAAAATGAATATATGTTGGAGAAAGGTTTTTATCTAATAGATGCCGGTTTCTTTAAAAAATAACTTTGCATGAAGCTTTCCTAAACAATATTTAAGACCAAGATTATTAATCGCACAGGAAATACACTCTTCTTATCTTTACTGAACAGTCAGAAGAAATTTCTTTACATGTGGGACAGCCACGCTCTTCAGAGAGACTGTGGCAGGAGTTAATTTTGAAGTGTTAAAAATCTGCCTCTTAATTAACACCCAGGGAGTAAGTGATTATTTTAGTTCCATTGTTTGAAAATGGGATATACAGTGGGCTCTCTGTCTCTCTTTATATGTATTTTTTTAATATGGTAGATTGAATATACATATTTACCATCCCTTTATTCTCAAACCTCATTGTAGAAACAGTGAAGATTATATAAAACAAAGAATAACTGTTTCACAGTTAACATAGTGACAGAGACTGCTGGCATTCTCGATGAAGGAACATGTAAGAGGATCATTCATATTAATAGAAGGGAACCCAGTGCTTACATCCCTGACCTAGGAAATATAGTATGAGATTATTTAATTAAGTATTCACTTTGGAATAGCTGCCTTGTTGCCCACCTCTTTCTTTGCCTATCTCTCCTACAAACAAAGCATGATTTCCAAGGCTAAAACTGGAAAGGTTCTGTCTAAAAAATTGAAGAGTTTCCTAGGAGCGAGAGAGAGTCCCTAATACGGAAGCCTATGAGCCCCAGATTGAAAGATGGCAGTCAATGTTCCCATGCAGGAAGGTGAAAATAAATTTTTAAAAGTACTGAAGAAACTATCTCAGTGAAGTATTCTCTGATCTTCTATTTACATTAGTAGACAACCAGATTTTCCAGACATTTGAGGTAGAACATACAAACTGAAGATCCCAAATGAACACATCAAATATCTGATGCCAGAGACCATTCTGAAACATCTTAATTAGAAACATAGAGAAAATATGATTATCTACAAAACAAGAATTTGTCACATTGAAAAAAGCTCATGAACACAATATATAGGATTGGAGGAATTTTTAATTCAATAAAAGTTTAAAGTCAACTAATTCTTATACATGTGAGTGAAAACATAAATAAAAACCGTGAGCTACATCCTTAACAAATGGGGAATTGATGTAAGAAATTCACTGTAGAACTAATTGTATAGTTACAGAGAAAGCAAAAATCCCACACAATAGCAACTGTGTCTTAATGTTGAAACAAATTAATAGGTACCGGCATTAGAAACTGATAAAAAGATTGTAAAGAAATCTGATGTGGAAAAAATTCCATAACCCCGAAATAAACATATATTAGTGAGGGAGGGAGGGAGAGAGAGAGAGAGAGAGAGAGAGAGAGAGAGAGAGAGGATCATAGATAGATAAATAGATAGATAGATAGATAGATAGATAGATAGATAGATAGATAATAGATAAATGATAGATAGATAGATGATAGGTGGACAGATGATAGTTAGATGATAGATGATAGCTAGATAGATATAGATAGATGATAGATGATGATAGATAATAGATAGAAGATAGATGATAGACAATAGATAATAGATGATGATAGTAGATGATAGATGATAGACGATACATGATGATAGATGATACATAGATGATAGATGATGGATAGATGATAGCTAGATAGATATATCATAGATAGATGATAGATGATAGATGATGATAGATGATAGATAGACGATAGATGATAGATAGATGATAGATAGATGATAGATGATGGATAGATAGATAGATGATATTTACAGACGAAAAGGGAGTTGTGAGGGGATGGTCTCACATGAGAGTGAGGAGGTTGAAAGTCCCGGCACGGGGTTTCTGAAGAATCAGGGTTTCTTGCGGGATCAGGGGAGCCAGTGGTCTGAGCCTGCAAATCCGAAAGCCTCTGAAGCAGGGAGGCTGAAGGTAGGACCACAAGTCTGAGTCCAGAGGACTGAAAGCCAAAGCGGGGGGCTGGGGGGCGGCTTGTGAGAGGCTCCCCGCAGATCTCAGCGCAGGGGTCCTGGGGCTCTGATTTCCAGGTGCAGAACAGGTTCTCTGAGTTGGGGAAATCTTCTTCTGTCCTTTTGCTCTATTTTGGCCCTCGCACAGTGGGATAGGGCCCGCCCACTTTGAGAAGGAGTCTTCCTCCATCCACAGGTCCAGGAGCCGGGGTCATCAGGGTCAGGCTCCCCCTACACCAGAAGTGACGCCTCACCACCTACCTGCTTGTCCTCAATCCAGGCAGCAGCTGAAATTCGTCATCACAAGACAGAACAGCTTAGCACGAAAGAAACGAAAATCGCATTAGGTTCAAACATCTCAGGCAGCAACAGATTATGGATTTATAGGTAGATATAGATAGATAGATGATAGATAATAGATGAATAGATATAGATAATGATAGATGATAGATAATAGATGATCGATATAGATAGATGATAGATGATTGATAGATGATAGATACATATAGATAGATAGATATAGATAGATGATAAATAGATGATAGATATATATAATAGATATAAATAGATGATAGATGATGGATATAGATAGATGATACATAGATGATATAGATAGATGATAGATATATAGATAAATGATAGAGATAGATGATAGATGATATAGATAATAGATAAATGATAGAGAGATAGATGAGAGATAGATAGATAATAAGTTAATTAAGGTAGCTAGGGCTGGTGATATAGCTCAGCGGCATAAGCATTTGCCTGGCAAGCATACAGTCCTGAGTTCGATTCCTGGTACCCACAAAAAAAAAATTAAGGTAGCTACAATTTATAATTTTCTGGATATACATGGCTTTGAACTTCCATTTCCACACGCGTTGTATTCAAACATGGTGACTTTTTTTTTTTTTATGTGGGTACTGGCAACCGAACTCAGGACCTTGCCCTTGCCAGGCAGGCACTTCTGCTGCTGAGCTATATCACCGGCCCTGACAATTTTTAATAGAAAGGCTCAAAATGATGTTTTTGTACTATTTTTCATAAAAATTAGTTGAAAATATTCTACAGAAAATGCAAAAGAGGATACAAGAAAAGAAGAAACACAGGATCAAAGAGTGGATTAAACCTGGAGAGAGAGGAAAAGAGGCTTGCAGCAGCCGTGGACATAGTCGGCTCAGCTCGGAGCAGAGTTAAGGGTCTCCGGGAAAAGGTAGCCAAAAAGCACAGACGTGCGTGTCATTCAGGACGCAGAAGGACTGCGATGATACGGTGAATACACTTCTGATTCCACAAGAAAAAGGTACTTAGCTCTTCCAGGAAAAAAATCAAAATGCTAAATACATAACTGAGTCACATTTTAAACAGTTGAGAGCATACATCAAATGAAGGTGCGTTTGACTGCAATGGTAGAGTAGCCTCCATAGTTTACCAAATTTTTGTGAAGCTCAACGACATTATTCTACTTAGATCTACATTTTATTTTATATGATTTATATGATTAGGGTATGCTACTCTGCCAATGTTTGTCATCAATTATAAATAAAATATCGAATAATTTATAGATAGTATTATTGTAGTGATTCTTCACAGCGTCCAGTATCTTCCCACTTTGTCATAGGACTTCAGAGGAGTATGCGTCTCTTACTTGTTGATGTGGGTCTGGTGATAGGGCTTGGTTTGGCCACTGAATGAAGTGGGAGGACAGTGAGTCCCTTGTAAGCCTGACCCTTTAGAGGCCCGGCCTGTTTAACTTGCTGCTTTGAGCTTCTGCTCTGGCCATAGCAGCGACGCAAATGCTCACTGCTGTGCCCTTAGCTCGGGTGACAGGATTATCCCACAGGGAGCAAGCTTGACCCCAGCTCAGTGTGGAATCAAGGAAGCAGATGGAAAGCTCGGAGCAGAATCCTCAGTGCAGCCCACCCTAGGCTGTTTCTCAGATGTCTGAGGTATCACCGCGTGCATCCTGTTGCCAGCCACGGAGGTTTCGTGACTGCTTATTACACAGATCAGCTGCGGCTGTGGTTGACTGACGTGCAACTCTAGGACAGACTGTGTCTTAAAAATGCAAAAGATGTGTATTAGGGCTTTAGCGCAAGGAAAGTGATAAGGAAGGATGATCTAGCACACTGAATGTCTAAAGCAGATAAGCGAAACTAGGGTTAAATGTATCAGAGTATTTAAATTCAAAGGGAGAACTGAAATAATTACATAACTAACACAATCCAGGAGAGAGTAGAGAGAAGTTGTTTTGGGGGATTCTTTTCTCTATTTTATAGTAAGTTATATATTGATAATGAATAAATAAAATAAAAGCTAAAAGCCATGGGCCAAATAATTTCACACTCATGGAAATATATATATATATATATATATATATATATATATATATATCTCACAGGTTGGTAGAAATAACTCATCCTTTACACTTAATTATACATAATTACAACAAACTCTATTTCTATAATGTGAATTTAATATAGTTTAGTAATAGTATCTGCAGTGCTCTGTGGGTTACAAAAATATATTTGTATGTTCAGTGAAATAAATTTATCAGGACATCTTAGTCTTCTCTGCCTCTGTGTATCAACCAAAACTTTAAATACTGTAGTACATTGTGGAAAAATATTCATACCACCCCTGAATATAACTCTGAGCTCATCTAACTGAGGCGATATAAGCCCCCTTTTATCCTGTGAAACTCAGCTCCGGGAGACTTGGTAAGGGCAGGGAAGTAAGTTGCTGCATAACCTCAAACCATTACAGTCAAATTAAACAATCAAATTAAGTGGATGAGGCCACACTGACGCTTGCTACTTACTGATACTTCCTTCAGTTCACGACCCACTGAACTTTATTACATGGTTCCGCACTTTAGGTTTGCAGTCATCTTACAGTAGCATATATAGCAATACAGTTTCTAATAAGAAACTAACTTCTCTGACTTCAGAGGCCCATTTCTCAAAGCACGTCCTATGGATGTAGTCAATTATTTTAATCAGGTTCATTGAATATGATGGAAATTATTGTCCTAAACTCTTACTTTTCCGGTGTGAAATTACATGGTGAGTATTTAACAGAATTGAGATTTCCATCTTAATGTGTATTAAAATAAATTAATAATAAATATCTCCTCTTGCATGCATGTATATTTTTATTTTATTTTATTTTTTTTTTTGTGGGTACTGGGGGGACGACCTCAGGACCTCGTGCGCCAACAGGCGCCCATGCCGCTGAGCGATATCACCGGCCCCTTTTTTGTATGTGGGTTCCGGGAGTCGAACTCGGGCCTTCGCGCTTGCAAGGCAGGGGCTTACGCCGCTGAGCCATCTCACCGGCCCATGCATACATATTTTTAAAAGTCATACTTATCATAGGAACAAAGAGATCTGGAAAAAATAAATTAATGGCTCACACATAAAAGCTACAATCTCTGGAATATACCAAAAAATTATTTTTAAAAGTACGGCTCAATATACTTTATGAACTTTCCTCAAAAATATTCCAGATAATAAGAACTGTAAGACGAGTATAACCATAGTTATACCTTAATATGTTTTAACAATTTCTGATATAAACCCTAGCACAAATTCAATCTGAAACAAAAATACAAGAGCAGTAAAAATCTAGCATTTATGTTCTCTTTCTTCCCCTTTTAAATGTTTTTGGAAAGTCTTTCTCGAATGATAGAAATAACCAGCAAAGCAGGTGACGAATAGCCTTGAAAAAAGTGTTTTTGTCGTTTTTATGAATGCAGCTGCTGCTATTGGTATGTTTTATTAAACTATGCAGTCATTCTAAAAGGGCCTACCTTACTTTTTGTAGGTTGCATGGTTCTCACTTTGAGTCAAAACAGCCGGGGGAGGAAGCTCTTGGGTGTGGATTGGGAGGGCTGATATTTCTTTCTTATCGCTTGCGTGTGCTGGCTACCGTGGAGGAAGGTCTGCGTGGATGCGTCTGTCCGTCCTCCTGTGTAGTTCTATGTCCACAAACACTAAATATGCGAAGTATAAAACCTTTCACATAAGCACCCTTTTACATAGCTGTGCTGGGATATGACCAACATAGAATACAATACACATATTTAAAATGTACAGTGTGACATGTTTGACATATGCATGCACCTGTAAAAACATCATCTGGAAATCTCCAGGAGAAATACAGCATTTCAGATTGTCTTCAGCATGCTTTTCAGAATTCTACTGTAATTATTTCTTCATGTCTCTGTAACTTCATCCAGACACCACTGTTCCATGTTCTCTCGCTGTAGATCAGTTGCATTTCTAGAAATTCATAAATAGATTCAGATAACGTGTCCCCTTGCTATCTGGCTTCTTTCACTCAGCGTTATTTTGAGATTCCTCCATGTGGTTGCTTGTATCAGTAGTTTATTCTTGTTTATTGATGAGCAGTACACAATGGTATGAATATCCTACAATTTATTTAGTCACTCACTAATAGATGGACATCAAGTTTCTGGTTATTTTAAGTAAAACTATTATGAGCACCCATACACTTCTGTGTGGACATACTCTTTCACTTTTCTTGAGAAAAGACCCAGAAGTGGACTAGCTGGGTCATATAGGAGATGCAGGTTTAAGTACTTGAGAAATTCAAATTGTTTCCTGACTGATTGTATTATTTATATCAGACCAGCAGTGTACGAGAGGTGAATCCCTCTGTGTTCTCACAACCCTTGGTATGGCCAGTCTTCTCTAGTTTTAGCCATTAGAATGCTTTCATAGTGATGCCATACTTTGGTTTCAATTTGTATTTCTCTCATGACAAATGATATTGAACATCTGTTCATGTATTAATTTGCCATTCATAAATACATGCTCTTGTGAAGTGTCAATTCTAATGTTTTGCTCAATTTTTACTGAGTAATTTGTTCTTCTATTATTGAATTGCAATAATTTTTATATGATGCAGATACAAGTACTTTATCAGATATTTGATTTGGAAATATATTCTGTCAATGGGTCTTTTGGCTCTTAATTCACTTAAAACTGATTTTGAAGAGTCGATGTTTATAATTTTGATAAAATAAAATTGATCAGTGTTTAATGATTAATACTTGCAATGCTAGAACTAAGACTTTTTTTTTCTAAACCCAGTCCAAATGGATTTTCTCTCATAATTTTTTTTAGATTATTCAAATAGATTTGAATTTCTACAGTGAACATGGGATTCAACATACTGATTTCCTTTTCATTTTGTTTTTCTCTTTATGGTACTGGGGATTGAACCCAGGGCCTTCACCCTGAACTATATCGCCAGCCCTTCCTCTTAACTATTTTTTAAAAACAATTTTGAGGCAAGGTCTCAAGTTGGGTTTGAACTACCATTCTCCTGTCTTAGCATCCCAAGGTGCTTGGATTACAGGTGTATGCTGACACACCTAGCTCTGGTTTTATCTGTTTTGAATATTCCTGCAGTAGCAGGGATTCTGGTTATATAATAGTTCTAGTGCTAAATTTCCCAGGAGCCACCATTCTGTTCCCACAGCAGCTGTACTAATTTACATGCACAACCTTCTCGCTGCACTTCTTAGAGTTTGCCAATCTTTGCCCTGATTGCTCCTCTCTCGGCCATAAGCCTGGCCCCTTCTCTACATCATAAGCCCACACAATGGGAGCCCTGACCCGGTCTATTGCTGGTATCATTTTCTTATGTCCAGAATCTTGAGCTTTGCTGTCACTTGAACATTGTTTTTCAGACAGAAACTAATTAGTGTTGCTAACAGAAACTGTCACGGATATCTTGGCCAGAAGACCAGCTCCCTGAAATTCCAACGATATTACTTTTAATGCAGAAAATATGCCAATGTGGTAATTTATCAATAACTGCAAAAGAAAATCGGAAATGTAAACAGCAGTAGCAATACAAATAACAGTGCTTTGGTCCTGAGCACTGAGTGGTTTCTGGAGATAGATTCCCCCATGGTGCCCTGGACAGTGGCCCAGGTTTTGTTGTCTCCGGCTCTGCCAGGAGCCCAGAAGCCATCCTAGAATTATGTAGATGAGATTCTGGGCTGAGGCAAGTCTACCTGTCCAACCCTTTCACCTTGGTGGGGATTAGAATTCCTAAGACTTTAAAAAGGAGCCTTTTCTACATTTAATTGCCATCATTCATATCTATTAGCTATACCTCTCAGACGTCTGTAAATCAGAATTTATGGATCTAATGTATGGTACTAATGTAAAAAACTGAATGTCATTATTTTGGGAATAAATATACTAAAAGTATTTGTTGAATTATCCAATCCACTGGAATAAAATTTCCATGAGCTTTGCAGTTTTGTTCATCAGTGCTGTCTTTCATGCTATTCCAAGGGAGACCTACTCATTTGTACAGTATTTATGAAAATTCTACACAGTGATTTGCTGTTGTCATAACCCCAAAAGAAGTGTCTGTGCACAAAAATCATCATCGGAATTTTACCTACCTTTTTCTTCAGTGACATAACCAAGGAACATTCCACAGAATAATATGAATAAAATTTATTTTGTGGTATGGCTAATTTTCTTTTGCAGTCTTTAAAATGTACAAGGTATTTTTCACTATAAGTTACCTCATTTAATTTTCATAGTAACTCTAAAAGTATTACATAATCCATATTTTGGGACAGCATTTTTGTTTGTTTGATTTTCGAGGCAAGGTCTTGCTATGTAGTTCAGGCTGGCCTTGAACTCACTTTGTAGCCCATGCTGGATTTGAACACACAGCGATCCTCCTGCCTCAGCCTCCAAGTGCTGGGATTACAGGTGTGCACCACCACGCCCGACTTTGGGATAGCATTTTTAATTATGCCTATAAGATAAAAATTCCAAGATGCCAAAATGTAGAAGTGGGAAGTATTCTTATTGTATTATCTGAGTGTTCGTGTATCTATATGTGAGCACTGACTTATAGAGTTCTTTTCAATGAATTAATTCAAGGGGAAAGTGACATTTTTCTAGTTTATGAAATGTAAATGTGTATCATTAGTGCTTGTTACCTAACCATAACACTGCTTCCATGCTTACAACTTTTCTTTGGTTCACCATGTTTAGTATAAGTTGCCATCTATGTTTTAAAAGGTCGAGGTCCTTAAAGAAAAATGTAACCTAACTTGGTAAATGGAGCGTTTGAATTCATTCCCCTGAAAGCCCCTCTTGGCGGAAATGTATCTTCAAAGATATATTAGTGTTCAGCCTGTCTGCTTACACCTTGCTTGTAAAATGAAATAGCGGTTACTTGAAAGTATCATGTAGTTCATATCTTTACAAATATTATGAGTTAAACTGCTGTGAGGAGGCAGATTCATACAAGCACTTTAAAACCAGTTGTCATTACCTGTTAAAATTCAATGTACGCATCCTTAGGACTCAGGCATTTCACTCCGGATTTACCCAGAAAAAAATTCAGTACACTTATGCATCAAGAGGCATTTACAAGTGTGTTCTCTGATGCTTTTATTTCCAGCAACACAAAGGCCAATAACAACAGAAAGGAAAAGCTCCCGTGGTATATTTTACAGTGACATACTTTATGACAATGGAAATTAACTCACTGCAGGAAACTGCAGCAAGAGTCTACAAGAAGCCATAACAGCATGTGCAGAATAAGGGTCTTCGACTACACAGTACCAACGTGGGCCAAGTGAGATGGCCTTGCGTGAGAATATCTGCTTCAGTGGCAAAACTGTAAGCGACACAAAGAGCAAGTCTGTGGTTTCCATAGTAGGCAGAGCACTGGCTGCCTTCGAGAGGTTTGGAGGAGAGGTTGTGAATTGAAGGAGAAAATGAAAGCCTTGCTAGTGCTGGTGGGATTCTAGTGCTTGAGATTGGTAGTTATTGCACAACTCTTTAGAATGGTTCATTAAAACTTACTTTTTTTTTTTTTTTATGTGGGTATCGGGAGTCAACCTCAGGACCTCGCGCTTGCCAGGAAGGTGCTTATGCCACTGAGCTATCTCACCGGCCCTAAAACTTACTATTTTTGGTATTTTTCTTTATATATGTTTTCTTTCAAATAATGTGGATTGTCAGGAAAAATAACTATTTTAACTACACAGGTATAAAATATATCTAGGGCTTCTATAATGAAAGACATATAGTATGTTCATTTAATTTGAATATAAAACTAAAAGGCCTGTAAAAGGTGCAAGGCAAACGCAGGAGAACCACAAATTTGAGCTCAGTCTGGGCAAATTGGTGACTTACTAAGACCTTGTCTCGGATTGAAAAATAAAACTAAAAACCACTGGCACCATAGTGCAGTGTGAAGACCCAGGGTTCAACTCCCAGTACCAGAAAAAAAAAAAAAAATGAATGTAAGAGCCAAAGAAATCCTTTTCTACATAGACAAAAAGTTGTGGTTTTGAGAAGTAACATTAGAAAAAATGTTCACTAAACCCGAAACATTCATGACTTGGAGAAAACTAAGAGAGATAAAATCATTGGGGGTATTCTAAACTGTTTTCAGGACTGTAATCTTTGATTCGGAGGAAAAGTGTTATCGTATTAGCTGATATAAACAATTTGAGATTAGGAATGGTGTATTATTCGGTGCGTTTCTTCCTGACCACGTGAAGCAGAGTGCAGACGTGGCGTGTTACGTAAGGGAATACTGATACCTACCGGTAATGATAAAGCACACTGGCAAGGAGCACAAATACTCAAGACAAGTTATCTGAGTCTCAAGCCTGGTTTTACTGTCCATATGGCTCTGGGAATGTTACTTCTGTTTTCAGCCTCTGTATTGCCTATTCTTTCATCTCTAAACAAGCGTAATCATGTTAACTAGTTCATAGCACGCACATTAGAACGACTGACATGCAGCATAGAATCTATAACCAGGAGGACGTGCAAGTTGTTATCCAATCCATTGTTACGCTGAAGCGCTGTTTGGCCATACATGTATTATTAGAGCTTTCAAGAGGTAAACTCTTAAAGATTATGAAGTGCTTTACAGAATGCAAGCAACGAATTTTAGTCTGAGCAAGAGCATAAAGAAGACTATTTGTCAAAAATGATTTCTTACTGTAGGTAGTTTTCCTGAGGGTGTGCTGAATATACAAAATGAAAAGCATGACCATCTGCTGAAAATTAAAATGCTTACCAAAAGGGAAAGAGAATATGAACAAATCTTATTCTGGCTGACCATTTAAGTAAAATTTCTGAACAAAATAACAGATGCCCAGGTAAATCTGTATTTCAGGTAAACAATATTTTATACCTACATTTTGGATAGTTCATGGATGTCCTATATTCTTATTTGTTTGATTTGACAAGCCTAAATATGAGGAAGTCAGTATATGATGCAAACCAAGCTAAATGTTCAAAGATACTTGGACGGAGTAGGGGTTGTTTCGTTGTCCAAACGGTGTGGATTCAGCATATTTCCCTTGTAACTTTATAAATTATCTTTTCAAAATCTTATCAGTAATGAAATTTTAGAGTATGCGGATGAGCTTTCTAAAATGCATCCCTCTTCAATCTCATTTCTTCTTCCAAATGGCTTGAATTGTCTTTTTTTTGTTTTTTGTGGGTACCGGGGGTCAACCTCAGGACCTCGCGTGCAAGCAGGCGCCCATGCCGCTGAGCGATATCACTGGCACTTTTTTTTTACGTGAGTTCCCGGAGTCGAACTCAAGACCTCGCGCTTGCCAGGCAGGCGCTTATGCCGCTGAGCTATGGCACCAGCCAGTGCCTGATTCATAGGAGCTGCTCATTTGGGTTTTAATGAATGAATGAGTGGGTGAGTGGAAGAGTGGATGAAGGCAAACTGGGTGTCTTATTGCTATGCCCTCAACATGAATACCATCTCCACTAGCCAGTTTTGAGTTTCTGGTAACTCATTATGGAAAAATACCCAAACAGTCCATTATCAAAGTTAACTGCTGTAAGTAGAAAGAGCTGCAGGTGAGCTGACAGAATATTATAATTAATTTTGGATAAAGAATTAGAATATGCAAAAATACATAAATGATAATATACCACAATAAAAATAAGAAAATAGAAAATATATGCCTTGTATACTTGGAATAAATAACTATGTGACAGTAAGAAGTTACTTGTAGATACACAGATATAAAAAACAAATTACAGAGTAAATCCATATAACTCAAAAGTAGTTTGCCTCATCAGCTAGGATCCTCCAAAACCCCACATTCTCAGTGTGAAAGACCAATTTAATTTCCGATAGTTGGAGTTCCTTTGAGAAATTGCATTTTCCAGTATAGGACTTGTCATTTCACACTGCAACTGATTATTTATTTCCTTGTTTATGTAGTCTGCTGTAAAAGGCTTGACAAATGTAAGGGACCATGATATATAAATCTTTGCATTTTTCACAGAACTGAAGATGGATGGATGGATGGATGCTTGGATGGATGGATGGATGGATAAATGAGTGGACAGAACGTATAAGCGGAGGGTTTTTTTTTTTTTTTGGTGTTTACCAACCCTGAGTGCCCTTCAGAATCACCTGAACTCCTTTCAACAAAATATTATTTCATTCATCCCACTCAAGATTATTTAAATCAGAATCTTTGGGTAGATAACTTTTGCGACGATGCGTTTTGAAAGCTCCATCTTTTATAAGAAGCATTAGACTAGAGTTATACCTCAAGTATAAGTAGTAGAACACTTGCTTAGCATGAGTAAGGCCTGGGTTTGATTTCCAGCATCTACCACCACTCCCCAAAAAAAAGAGAGAGAAAAGGAAAAGATAGGAGGATTAGGAGGAAGAGGAGGAAACAGTAAAGAAAAAAAGAGGAATTACACAATGTCCAATTTCTCTTAATGGAATCCATTTCTATTACCTGGCTCAATCTCAGAAATCTCTGTTATACTACATAGTTGACAATTCCCTGAATCTCCAATATTGCACGTTCTTTCTTAGCAGCAGGACAAGTTTTTATGCTGCATGTTAGTTAAGAACCTTTGGGCCAGTGAGATGGCTCAGGGCTGGTGAGATGGCTCAGTGGCATAAGCGCCTGCCTGGCAAGCGCGAGGGCCCGAGTTCGACTCCTGAAACCCACATACGAAAAAGGGGCTGGTGATATCATTCAGCGGTACGGGGGCCTGCTGGCACGCAAGGTCCTGAGGTCGACCCCCGGTACCCACAAAAAAAAAAAAAAAAAGAACCTTTGAGATGGTTTGCTCTTTCATGAAAATTTTTACTAAAGAAGGCATCTGTCCTATTTAGCTTCTATTGGATGTTTTCCATGTCATCAAATATTTGATTATAGAGACATTGCACGTTCTTGATTACTTCTCCTTTAACCTGTCATTCTCGGGCTTTTGACTTTACAAGTACCTTGAAGTAACCATCTTATTTTACTAGCCAAATATCTGATTATTGGCAAATAAGGCCTTACTTTAAATTTATACAGAACCATCCCAGAGGGTTGGGGAATCCAGCCCTGATACTACTGTAGTAGGAAAATTATTTGTCTCTAAATTTAGATCTCAAAATAAATGCTGGGATGCCAGGATAGAGATGGACAAAGAATAGGATCTTGTTAGAAAGAAATCATGGATAAGTATATCTTAGATTTGGAGCTTTTTTTACATTATTGTTCTTTGTAAGTGAAAGTTAGTAATAAATCACTACAAAATATTTGTGTAAAATATTTTCTGATTGGAGGATGCTGATTTTAATTTGTTGCTTTAAAATGAATTAGTAGGAAGAGGGCTTGAAGGGAGGGGAGGGGAATGGGAAAAAAAGAAGTACCAAGATATATCATGTAAAGATACAAATTTCCTATGATGAATGTTACCCAAATGTATATCTAAATTGTACCAATAAACTTAATAGAAAAAAAATAAAATAAAATGAATTAGTAGTAATATAGAAGGAAGCCAGATCAAAAGGGAGTTTAAGTGTACAAGATTAAAAAATATACTGAACTTGATCCAGTAATGACTGGGTTATCCTGTAGATATTTCTGATTATGACATAAATTCAACATCTGAGTGGGAAAATATTATTTTTAGAAATTTATCATTAAGTCGTTCAGTCTTAAAAGAGAAATGAAAAAAACCCTAGGATTTAGATAAGAAAAAAATACTAAACGTCAACTTTTAAAAGACAATCACTTGTGGGAGGTCTGTGAAATATTTGATAGTTAATGGGGAGCTCAGTGTCATTGAGGATCAAAAATAGTAGACTCTTGAAAGTGAGCTTTTGTTGGCTAATTAGCAGTCAGTAACAGTGTTGCAAGGAGGAAAGACAGCACAAGGGAAAGGAATAAGGAAATCAAGACGTTTTGTATTACAAAAGAAAAATACAGACACTACCAATAGTGTCCTTTCAATAGCCTCGAAAGGATGCCTAACTAAAGAATCAGTGTTCTTTTTTCCTGACTGTGGAGCTTGGTACATATTTAGGGAATGACAAGGAGAGAGAGTCATTAAGGAAGAGGTTAAATGGACTTCTGTCTGCAGAGGATTGGATATCTTCATCCAAAAAGTGGTCAGCATTCAAAATATTGTGAGCCACATTGACAATTAAGTGTAACTTCTGTGTTCTCCACATCCAGCGAAGGCCGTGGTGGTGAGCGCATGCTGTGGCAGGCTGTTTGTGTCGTTGAAAGCTCTAAAAGGTTTGCCGTCACTGACCGAAGGCATTCGTAAGGAATTCAAGGGTGGGTTGGGACATAGTTGGACCAAGAAAGCAAATTACTATGATTCCTCCTCTGCAGAGTGCAAATGTGAGCCAGTTTGAAAGGAAATTAATTAATTAACTAATTAATTGATTAATTGATTTTTAAGATTTCTAGAGGTGAAAGGAATCAAACTCTAAAAATCTTCATCTCTGTCCAGCTAATGGAGTCTGCAGCGATAAGTAGGCTTACTGATTATTCAAATATTATTTCTTTCTCATGAAAGGAGTACATTGTTTTTATACAAGAAATTGTGCCTAGAAAATCCATTCTTTTTTTGAAAGTACAAATAAAATCAAATACGTAATTTGATTTTCAAAATTCATTGGACAGGTTGCTGCTGGAAAGTCACCCTCATGGGGTTTTGGGCCCTGACGTAGATCCAGGACGAATACAAGTAGTAACTGCATAATGCTCAGGATTCAGTCCTTTTATATACATGATAAACTACGTGAAGGATGAGTATTCAACTTGATCTTAATGAATATATGAAATATTGGTCAGTGACTGGAGGAAGCTCCCCACAGTGAAATCTCCAGAGTTTGAATGGTTTGCCTCTATTTCTATAAGGAAAAACCTAAGCCAAAGAGGGTAAAATTCAAATGCGCCTTCACAAATCTGCAGAAAATTAGTTAACTTCAACATAATAATAAAATGTCTTAAGTTATGGATGTAAAATGAATGCATCTGTGCAATTAGTTGCAACATGGCAAAGGTCAAGGAATCCTAATAGAGAAATTCATGTTTCCTTTCAAAGACATTCACCTGTTCATCCCCTCATCTCCTCCCCTCTTTCTTTTGCTATTTTCTCTCTTCACCAAAAGCAAAGCAAAACTAAAGAGAAACACACTACTCAGAAAGCCAAGGTGAGCCACACAATTACATCCAGAAGGTTGAGGGGTTGTGGTCACTTTGCCTCGGTCACAACCTAGGGGGCAGTGAAGGTTTGTGTGTCAGGATGCAGCTGGTTGTCTTGATTATAAAATCACATTTTCAATGAGGCTATTTTTATGTAACAGCTTTTATGAGGTAGTCATAGAAGCTAAGACCTCAGAAATATAATAATTACTGTTGTAAATGTAGTACAAAGTTAACCAACTATGGACATTCTTCTTTCATACGAGGACTGCTGTGTCAGATTTTTCTTAGGTATCAAAACTATCTGCTGTATCCCATTCTATTTTAGAATCAATGTGGGCTTTGTTTCTAGAGATGATAATGATTTGATCTGTGGCAAATAGAAATGTATGTGATTTATTATAAAAATGTTTAATTTTCATTTCATTACATTAGAGTCTGTGAATGGTTATATCTAGTCTTTAATTAAACATGATTTATACGAATTGAGGTCAGTTTCCATTTAGATTGCTTGCAGTGTTAATCACGGTGCAAATAGCCGTCACTGCTGCGAAAAAGTGCTGTTACACTAATGTGTAATCGCCACTGTGCAATTTGCTTCTGTGCTCCTGAGCACATGTGTTACTGTGTATGTACATGTGTTGAAATGTTTTGCTAACTCTGCTAGAATGTGAGAGATTGTAATTCATTTAAAATAGCATTTGAATTTCTGTGAATTTAGATTTAAGTAGTTGTTGAGTTTTAACAAGAAAACATTGGAAAAACTCATTTTAATTAAAGAGAAGCTCATTCTTTAGCAAGAACTGAGTGTGTCCATACAGTATTTCCACTTCACCAAATGCAAATCCAGCTCATTCCACTTTCTGTTAACCTCTGAGAACTGATAACTGTTTATTTAAGAATCAGATGTGGGCTGGTGATACAGCTCAGCGGCATAAGCGCCTGCCTGGCAAGTGCAAGGTCCAGAGTTTGACTCCCGGTACCCACATAAAAAAAGAAAAAGAGGAATCAGATGCATGTTATAGTGATCAAGGCATACCCATGTTTATAGCAGCAGAACTCATAATAGCTAAATCTTGGAATCAAACTCTATGTCCATCAGCAGATGAATGATAAAGAAAGTGTAATGTTTATGTACAGTGAAATACTAGTTTGCCATAAAGAAGGATAAACTTGAGTCATCTATGGGAAAATGGATGCACCTTGAGACCATAATGTTAGGTGAAAAAAATCAGGCACACAAGCTTAAATATTGTATGGTTTCTCTTACATGAGAAATCTGAAAATATAAATAAAGAGTAAAATAAAAGAAAGATAATAGGAAGAAGGGAGATGGATCTTTCTAAATGGAAAGGGGATGGAGAGATGGAGGGAGGGACCTTGAGGAGAGGGAATGGAAGCAGGAAAAGGAATTAAGATCTATTATGGTTTTTTTTTTTTTTTTGTGGGTACCGGGGGGTCGACCTCAGGACCTCGTGCGCCAGCAGGCACCCGTGCCACTGAGCGATATCACCGGCCCCTTTTTCGTATGTGGGTTCCGGGAGTCGAACTCGGGCCCTCGCGCTTGCCAGGCAGGCGCTTAAGCCGCTGAGCCATCTCACCGTCCCAAGATCTATTATGTTTATGCACCACTCCACACAAGGAACATATGGTAATAAATGTGTTAATGTCCAAAAATTAACAAATCAGATGCGAATTTATAACTCGCATTGTTGACTGTCGATATGGCCTGATGATCTCAAAGTTTTAAAGGTGGATTTGTCCCAGTTACACGCACATGCCTGTATTTGAAGTGTTGTTCGGTGTGTAAAGACCTGGAAGATTTAGGGCAGAAGATACCAGTGCCTGCACATTATTAACATATGCGCAACTCTTGGTTATTCTCGCATTGCCGACTGTAAAAGTTCCTTCATTTACAGCTTCCAGGTTGCAACACCTAGCTATGATTTTACTCATGATGCATGCAATGTTAAGTGAGAAAATTGACAGAAAATTGACAGTTTCTACCAGAGAACTAAATTATATGTTGGTGCTTTCTATTGGAGAATGAGAAATGACTTATGCTTGTATTTCTCTCCTTTCCTCTCTCCTCCCAATCTCTTCTCTATTCCCTCTTTACCCTCCTTCTCTCTTTTGCTGGAGAGTTACAGTATCACATATTTAGGAGTCAATCATAATTTAACGTACAATTATTTTTAGAAATTATTAGTTAAAGAGTTTGTTCTATTATAAATCACTTGAGTTTTTTAGAGTCTTACAATATTTTTGTTGTTATTTCAAAATTTAGTATATTGTATAATTTAGAAGAACCTTGAGAGAACAAGTGGGAACATGCTATTAATGAGTGATATTGTTTGCAATTATTTGTTGGAATCTTCCAATGTGGATCTCGCTGTGTAGTTCAGGCTGGCCTTGAACTCACTTTGTAGCCCAGCCAGGCCTCGAACTCACAGCGATCCTCCTTCCTCAGCCTCCCAAGTGCTGGGATTGCAGGCGTATGCCACCTGCCTGGCCACACATTATTTAGATTCTTGATGAACACAGTCATGAATTTTCTCTATGCTCAAGTTAGGACAGAGGAACCAAAAAACGCTGCCTTTAGAGAAAGTCACAGCCTACCTAAGGAAATCTGGACCACACTTGCTAGACTGGACTTTGGGTCAAAGTGTGACCAACTCTGCTTGCAGCAGGGGATGCTGCTAAGAGGAAAGAAATTGAAAGAAAGGACAGACAGTTTTTAGTACTTTGTCTTTGTTTTTTCTTGAGAGGAAAATTTAGCGATCATAGCGCTTTAAGCTTCTGGGATAAGTCAGGGCTTCAGGAATACCTTTGATACACTAGGCTCCTTGAAATCTGAATGCATGTCGGCTTGCCCACATTGCTATTTCTATTCTTTGTTAGAAGCTTACCAGGAAATATTTATTGGCACTGTTGGTCTTCTGGGTATAGTATAGGATTTCTGGAGCAGAACAGGGCAGGGCAGGATCTTCATGTGTGAAGCCGGCCCTCTGACTAAGTGAAGGATGAAAGACATGTTAATAGATCATTTCCCAGCAGTGCCGTTTAGGTTTGTAAGATGATGAAAAACAAAACAGCCGAGTCTGGGATTGAGAGCAGATAGGGAGTATGGAGTCGGCAGCGGGAGGAGAGAGAGGTAGGGGTGCTGTGTTTTCCAACTGCTGTACCAGCTCCACAGTGCTCAGTGTGGTACTGCGCTTGGATGGGAAGATTTGTAAATATCAGAGATTGATATCTGACTGAATTAATTGTTTCCTTTTTGCTTTGAAAATGCACTCATTTTCTCTAAAGTGTCTAAAATCAGCATGGAAATGAGTGTAATTTGTTGAACGCATTGTATCCCATGCGGTTTTGCATTGTCATGTGTAATAATGGTGCACCAAAGGTAGGTCCCTTAGTCACCTAATGTTAGCAACTCCTGAATGAGATTAGGAAGTGATCATCATTTACATTTATTATACTTTGCATGTAATGAGTGTTAGCTATTAACTCTAATTTGCTTCTCATCGTATTCATCAAAGGCGAACTATTTAGAAACTAAAACATCTCTGTCAGTTAGAATTTTAATGAATTAAGATGAAATGAGACGGTGTTAATTGGCAGTTGTTGCTGCAGGGTAGTTTCTAGATCCTGTAAGTGAAACCAATTCATCTCTCTATCAGGAGTAATTTGTTTGATTTAATTCTAAGGATACACTGAATATTTCCCCAAACTATTCATATTTATTTTCAGAATTGGAGAATAGCTTAGTTCTGTTGGTCTCCTTTCATTTTGAATTTTTAGTTCTCCTTGAAATTGGTTTAATTCGATTTTTAACAAACTGTTGGTTTAAGCAGCATTTGTATTGATACATCTTGCACACAAATACTCAAGGAATAGCAATACTCAGACATTTTTACTTAAAATGCCTAAAACCTTCTAGCACCTAAAAATTTTACTATTAATCCTCTTTTCCTGTTCTGTTTTCTGCAGACATAAATGAATGCGAAGCTGAGCCTTGCAAAAACAGGGGAATATGTACAGACCTTGTCGCTAATTATTCCTGCGAGTGCCCAGGAGAATTTATGGGAAGAAATTGTCAATATAGTGAGTATTTACGTATATATATATAATTTTATTCATATAGTCTTCATTCATTATGGAATCTGGGCCAAAATCAGTATCATGTTCATTCAGAGTGCATAATTGATTGAAACGTCACATTCTATATCTGCTGTTCTTAATGTTGTAAGTGTACACGTTTTATCCGGGACATGTCTTGGCACACAATACATGCAAGCCTGGTATCTGTGACCTGAAAAGAATGTCAGCAGGTCCTCAGGTATCCAAATCCCGCTCCTCCATGAATTCCATTTTGGCTTTTGAGTATGCGTATGGCTTGCATGTTGCCACCAGTGTGGTTACTTAGGACCAGAGAGGCACTGGAACTGGACGGCCTCTATCAAAATAAGTGGAGAGAAAGAAGGATTCAGTTTACCTGGCTCACCCCACAATTTGTCTTCTTGGAAAGCTAAGAGAGTAGAGTTTTGAGATGATGAATGGAATGGTTAGGATCCTTATTTGCTTGAAGTGTTTACAAAGAGGCGGAAGGTATTGGCCCTCGAAAGACACAGACTGGGATAAAGTAGAAAGTAGACTCAGTGGATGGGGCCTCAGTCAGGCTGAAACACATGTGGTATAGAGTTGCCATTGTTATAACAATTAGTTGTAATTGTTGGGCAAGTGTGAAAAGGTCGTATGCTACCAATTTCCATGTATTTTACTGCATCAGAACAGTATTCTGTGCAAATTCAGAATGAAGATGCAGATGAGAATGCAGATGCAGAAACACACATATGGGAGGTGCTTTGCCCAGGCTTTTGTACTTAATTAATGACAGAAGCAGAACTACTAATAATACAGGCCTTTGGCTTCCCGGCTCAGTATGTTTTTCTCTCAACTGAGATTTCACTTCCGATCCAGATGATTGAGATGAACCTGTACACTGCACCTTCTCTCTCATTCTCTCTCTCCCTCTCTCTCTCTCTCTGTCACACACACATAGAGTATGTGTCCTCCTTTGAAACAGTAACACATTTCTCACTTTCCTTCTCCTTCCCTCTTTTCCTTCTCCTTTCACCATGGTCTTTATAAAATAAAATAGGGAATAATATAAAATGATTTCTTCGAGTTATGTATATAAAAATAATGATCTGTAAACCACTGAGTCATCCCCCTAACCCTAATAGATTTCACTAAAATAAATAAATTCTGAGTTTCAAAGATAAGCCTTGGATTGGGAAAAAAGAAAAAAAAACTTTCTGAGTCTTAAAATAATTGGAAGAAGGCACTGAACATGAACTGATGAAGAAAACCTAAGGGTGCAGATGGATGAAAAAGGCCGATTGAGGAAGCGGTAGACCACACACCCGCAGTGCAGCCTTCCCTTCAAGCACCGGACTGAGCCCCCCAAGCTGCAGTCGAGGTTCGGGGCTCCTTCTCCTTCTCAGGCACAGACTTGCATCCTCCTTTGTTTCATGGGACTTGAAGATGGTGGCTCAGCGAACCCCAGAATCTGTGCTGAAAATACCTTCACGATGCTTAGGAAGGAATAGTTTATTAGGAAGATGAAGAATAGATGATGTCAGCGAACTCTTTACATTTTACAGTTTGAGGCCCAAACAGAAGATCTTACAGGAATTAAACACAGTGACAGAAAAGAATGGTACGAACATGAAAAGAAACTTCCCATAAAGGAATAATACTTGTTACTGAATTGCGTCTTCATCTTTGTGTTTTCTGTATATTTTGAATACTCACACATAGGTGTACAGTATTACCAGTATCATCCCAAGAATAAATATACTTAAATAAATTCTTAATGAGACAGCCCTGGATAAATGAAAACATCTGGACAATGGGCACTGCCCTTTGCGTCTTCGTCCTCCTGTGTCTACTGCCTTTCATTTTGGGAGGGAAAAGTGGCAGGAACTTATGGAAAATAGACATTCATACACTTCCACTTTGACACATACACTCAGCACACACACCATATTCACACACACTCAGGAAGGAATTTATTCTTTTTTTTTTTTTTGGTACTTGAAATCTAACTCACAACCTTGCACTTGCTAGGCAGGTGCTGTGCTGCTGAGCTATATCCCCAGCCCAAGGAATTTTCTCTTTTTTTTCATTTATTTTTTTATATGTTGGTACCGGGAGTCAAACTCAGGACCTCGTGCTTGCCAGGCAGGTGTTTATGCTGCTGAGCCACATCACCGGCCCAGGAATTTATTCTTAATCATGAGAAGAAAATTACAAAGTAAAAGAGGTGACAAAGAAAAGTTTTTTCAAAGACATAAAATCTTCTACTTTTCAAGTTTACTTACAGGATGCTTCTCTCTACTACTATCTGTGCTACCACTGCTCTATTCTCAACCCAGCTTCCAGATAGAACCATTTTTAAGAAGGTCTGGATCTACCTTGCAGCTTAGCCTTCCCATTTCCTGATGTCAAGCATTGAATGTGACAGTCCTGTATCTTGAGGAGCACAAAACACCTGTACCTCAATTTACTCTTTCATCTTTCTCCAGCTGCATCTCAGTAACATTCTTGCTTATCTAAAACAGTGGTGCGCAGGTAGAAGGTCAACCTTCCTGGGTTTGAGACCCACCGCAGGAATTGGTGGAGCACCATGACCCTGGGTGGGTCATGGAGGTGAAGCCGTGAGGTCTATGTTGGGCCCCCGGCTCCTCCTTCTCTGGCCCTGCTCCCCTGCTCTGGTTCCCAGTCGCCATAAACTAAGCATCTTTGCTCCCCAAGCACTCTGCCATGATGTTTCTGCCTTGGAGCCAGCGGACCATGGACTGAATCCTCAAACCGTGAGCAAAATTAACCCTGGACTCCTTTAAATTGTGAGTTTCAGGTGTGGTGTCCAGGAAAGGAAAAACTGACTGATAAAATCGGCTAACACACACCCAGCACATTCTTGCCCCAGACGTTTCCTTCCCCATTACTCTGTTCTCTGTCGGGTCACACTCCTGTCCTCCTTCTGGTCACTGCGCAGATGCACTCTTCTCCATAAGCCCTTCCTCGGCCACTTTTCCTCTTGACTTCAACGTACTTCTCCGCTTTACTTTTCCTCTTTCACACTCATCACTAACATGTATTTTCACACTTATATATTGCTTATTGACTATTTGCCCAATACTTACACTTCAGGAGAGAAGGATTTTACTACTGTAAACACAGTTGCCAGAAAAGTGCTGACGCCCCGTATGTGCTCAATGAATAACCTATGGAAGGAATGAGCCCAGCATTCTGAGCTCCTTAAGTGTAGAGAGGACATCTGATTTTTCTCAGTGTCTTCAACTTCCACCAAGTTATTTTCAACCTGACTTTTCCTTTTTTTTTTTTTTTTGTGGGTACCGGGGGGTCAACCTCAGGACCTCGCGCACCAGGAGGCGCCCGTGCCACTGAGCGATATCACCGGCCCCTTTTTCGTATGTGGGTTCCGGGAGTCGAACTCCGGCCCTTGCGCTTGCTGGGCAGGCGATTAAGCCGCTGAGCCATCTCACCGGCCCTGACTTTTCCATTTTTTTTTTTTTTTTTTTTTTGTGGGTACCGGGGGGACGACCTCAGGACCTCGCGCGCCAACAGGCACCCGTGCCACTGAGCGATATCACCGGCCCCTTTTTCGTATGTGGGTTCCGGGAGTCGAACTCGGGCCTTCGCGCTTGCAAGGCAGGCGCTTACGCCGCTGAGCCATCTCACCGGCCCCCTGACTTTTCCATTTTTAAGCAGTATTCTAAAGTTGCTTTGGGGGCCAGTGAGATAGCTCAGCAGCATAAGCGCCTGCCTGGCAAGCGCGAGGTCCTGAGTTCGACTCCCGGTACCCACATATGAATAAAGGGCCAGTGATATTGCTCAGTGGCACGGGCGCCTGCTGGCTCGCGAGGTCCTGAGTTCCACCCCCGGTACCCACAAAAAAAAAAAAAAAAAGTTTAAAGTTGCTTTTGTCAGTATGGTAAAATGTATTCCAGCATGTTAGTTGGTACTTAATAAATGCAGATAGAAGATTGAATTGCTTTCCTTTGATTCGCTAGATCTCTTATAATTATGTGCTGCAGTTAGCTTATGAAAATGGATTTAAAATCAGATAGGCGGTTCTCTTTTTAGGCTGCTTGTACGTGAGGACATCGTGAATGTTCATATTACATCACTTATGTATTTAGCAATAGGCACCTTATTCCTGCTGTGATCAAAATAACTACTACCACTAATGAGCCACGAAACAGAAAAGCAGTGAATTGGGAGATAATTTCTTCATAGTATAAACAGACAGACTTTATTATCTTTCTGTGTATCAAAAAGATTTGCCCATCTAAGATCTTATCCTTTTTCTGCTTTTCCCTAATTTTTACTGGACTTTCCATTTTAATCTGTATTATATGGCAGCCTTTGCCATTGCAATTAAAAGAAATATTTTGAATATCAATGATATTGAATATTTGAAACAAATATATATTTTCATTTTCCATTAAACAATTAAAAGCAAGATGCTTAAGCTACTATTTTTTAATAAATACTATAAAAATAAGCATATGGATTCTATTATAATGTGTGTCTTTAATTAGTATAGCTATTAAGCTCTTCTTTATGGGGAATAAACTTACATCTAACCTTACCTATTATGATGTGATACACAATTATTTGGTAACAATTAGTATATAAGTCAATCATCAAAAGAAATTTTTCAGTACCAGTTTCATTTTTCAGATGTTAAGAATGACCTCTTTAATACTTGGCATAAAATTTGCCTGTGAAAGTTCCAATAATTATTTACTAAAATTTAGAATTGAGTTACGGGAATGATAGTTCTGATTTAAATAATTCCAACTTCGGTATTCAGATATGGCTCATAACACTTAGTTAAGTTAGCAGATATTAATTATTTTTAATTCTATTTGTCATTTATGTATTATAAGAGATTTGATTGTTTTATTTTTTATTCTATTTGAAGTGACTTCTGATTGATATGTGAAAGCCCTGTAGATGTTCCTACAGTATTTATCACAGCACCACAGCAATTCTTCTAATTAAAGTCCTGTTATATGATTTATTCTTAAGTATTCACACAGCTGTTTTCATAAACAGCAGGAGAGCTAAAGGATGACGAGCTGGGATGAGGAATCTCTTCTTAAAAGAACAGATATGGGGCCGGGGAGATGGCTCAGCGGCGTAAGTGCCTGCCTGGCAAGCGCGAGGGCCTGAGTTCGACTCCCAGAACTCACATACGAAAAAGGGGCCAGTGATATCGCTCAGCGGCACGGGCGCCTGCTGGCGTGCAAGGTCCTGAGCTCGACCCCTGGTACCCACAAAAAAAAAAAAAAAAGAACAGATATGCCTTGCCATGTATGTTTCACAGAAAATGATGTTTAAATCAGAGTAAATGCAAAGGAAATTGCTAGCACATTAGTCAACTAATTTAAAAATAACTGGAATTGTTTTCATTTATTAGGCTTTGTGGCTCATAATAGCCATATACATTTCCCTCCTGGCTGTTTAAATGTGACATGATTAAATTTTAAGAATGGCACTCGAATGTGTTTTCATCACTGATGCTCTCTCTGGAAATTAAGACAGTTACCAAGGGAACCCTCATAATGCAGTGTTCTGAACCATCATGCCAAAAGGAATTAAGACATAGATGATTTCAAAAGGCTTAACGAAAATTAAAAACTGAAGTCTTCAATTGAAAATAATGTGATGTTTCAAAATGTCAAAACTATCCAGTTTTCTTAAACTTAATGAAGTTATTTAGGTAATTCTAGACCTCTTTACTTTAAGAATTTCATCTATATAGTTATGAGAAAAAAAGGGGATACATGTAAAAATATTTTGAAAATTATAAATTAATATTATCTTAATTTTAAGTAATATAACACTGAGTCTTCATAACAGATAAACAAGTATCTATAAAGAGACAAACATACACATTATATCCGTGAGTATTGCATATATATTTATATTCATATTTATATCATTGTGTACTACCAGTTACCTTTATGTAAGTATAGGCATAGTCAATGAAAAGTGCTAAAAAATTTATAAATAAATAAATGACATGATATGTACATGCCTATATTATATACTCAATGCTTACCATTTCTTTAAAAATGAATTCATACATACAGATGTCCTTTTTTTTTTTTTTAATATGGGTACTGGGAGTTGAACTCAGGACCTCACGCTTGCCAGGCAGGAGCTTATGCCGCTGAGCCATCTCACTGGCCCCGGGTGTCTTTTTTTAAAACTCAAATATCTGTCACCAGCTAACTGTGATATGATATTGATTTTAATGTCAGACTTTACTGTGACCCAAACTTTGGCCGAAGTACATTAAACATTAATTTATTAATCCTCTCAGCACTCTTTGAGATAGGTCCTATTTGTTACTGATTCCATTTTACAGAAAAAATTGAGCTACTGAGTGATTAAATAATTTGCTTATGTTCACACGGCTAATAAACTGCAGAGTTTGGCCTCAATCCCAGTTCCTGCAGCTGCAAAACCTGCAGTCCCAAACTTGATGCACTCCTGCCCCTTGCAAGTGAGAGGGAAGCTATCTATTACACTGTAAATGTTAAAAACGCTTGCACTTGATGAGCGGCCTGGGCCCTCGCGGCAGCATCATGGGAAGCAGTCCAAGCTTTGCATTCAAATAGAAATGGGCTTTAAACTGTGACTTTCTCCACTTGTGACCCCATGTTCTGATTAAATGAGGATATGCAGTCCCTATTTCTGAGCCTCAGATATCCGAGCCTCAGATTTCTGTTCTGTAAATGGAATTAATAATGTCTTTTGATTTCTATTGATGGACAAATTAAAATTAATAACATACACAAAATACTTGGCTCAATAAATGTTAAAAATAAATAATTACATGAGTAAATAGCTACAAGAACTTTTGAGTTATTTGAAAAGCCAATACCAATGTATCGCTGCTTTTTCTTTTGTTACAGCTGAGTGTAATTTTTAATTTTACCATGTGTTCCAACAACTTACTTATCTTTACTGAGTACATCATGGAGAACTGTTATGTAAAAGTAAGCAATGATTCCATGTACTGTAGTGTACAAACATTTAGGAAATCCCACTGCATCAACACGGTTAGATAAATAGTCCTAACCCAACCAACCATTGCAGGAAATAGTTTCTTTAAAATAACATGAAATAAACACACTCCTGAACTACAAACATCTAATTTTATTTATTTTTATGGTTGTGTGTTTGCAGTTATTGTTAAGGTATCCCTGCTATTAAATCAAATATTTTAATGAATGGCATACAAAAATAAAAAGCAGAATGAGTAACTCCAGTATCTTCTTTTTTTTTTTTTGTGGGTACCAGGAGTCGACCTCAGGACCTCGCACTTGCCAGCAAGCACTTGTGCCGCTGAGCAATATCACTGGCCCTTTTTTTCCTTTATGTGGGTACCGAGAGTTGAACTGAGGACCTCATGCTTGCCAGTCAGGCGCTTAACGCCGCTGGGCCATCTCACTGGCCCCAGCATCTTCTTACCCTGTGAAGATAATCCATTATTATAGTTTTATATTAAAATAGAACTAATTTCCATCTCTTCTATCCAAGTAAGATGTAAACCCACAAGTAAAATATAAAATGAATTCACCAAGCACAGAGGGACCATTATTGCATGACCTCACTTATATGTTTGACCATAGGAGCACGAGGAGAATGCTCGTGGCTACCTGAGGAAGAGGTGGATTAGCGAGTGACTGTGATACCCTTAGATAAAGACCAGAAGATCTGGTGTGGTATTGCATAGTAAGGAGATTGTGGATAACAGTGATGCACTGTATATTTCAGAAAGCTTTCAAAAGGAAGAATTTTGAAAGTTTTCACCCTAAACAAATGATAAATGAGGGTTAGATATGTTTAATTTAGACATTATACAATGCATGCATGTTCAGAAACATCACATGGTACTCTACTAACATGTACAATTTTATGTTTCTATGTATCATTAAAACAAACAAAAAAATTCTGATGTAAAATATAGGGTTTCAAAATTAAGAGGTATTTATAAGTAAGTGCCAATGTGAGCAAAAGCAAGATAATTACATGATTGAAGAAACTGGCCATGAATATTCTTGAGTTTTTCTTAGACTATGTACAGAGTTATTAGTATATAACCAAATGAATTGATTTAATTATCAAATTGCATTGCACTTTACTATCTAAAGCTGGGGCAAAATGGTAAATTTAGTTATATTTTCATGCATTACATAGATTATGGGATGAAAAATAAGAATGGCATCATAGCTAGTTATAAACCTGACTAGTGTCATGGCGACAGTGTAGAGAGAGCTGACAGGGGAGCGGCTTCTGTTTGGGACATTCAAGGTGGAGACATTGGAACTGACACCAGAAGAGAATGAGTGTCTCAACAAATAAAAAGAGAGTGGCAGAGAGGACAATTTTACAAAGGGACAATATCTTCAAGGATAAACAAGCCCTTTTGTCCCTGAGAATGTTAAAGGATGAATTAAGATGCTGATTAACCACCATGCGATAGCATTTTTTAGAACAATTGCTTACCTTTTAGGCCCTAACATTATGGAGACAAGAAATTTCTCTTGGAGGTCATGATCTATTCAAAGCAAACAATATTTATGCATTAAAAATTCATCTTATCAACTATACTTGTATTTCGTGCAACTAATAGGGATGTTTTTGAATCACCAAAATGACTTCAACTTTTGAAATGTCAACATACAAGAAATGTAACAAGAAATCAAGGAGAAACAAAGAAAAAGAATCATGAACTATTAATCCTAGTTTTATTCCAGATAATAAAAATCTGTTATTCAAAATTTTAGAAAGATTCTTTAGTGATGATTTCTGTCTTTGAAACCAGTGTGTAATTTAATTTAGGTTTACCGTGCCTTGCCTAAACATATAATATAGGAATTCAGCTAGAACTCCAGTAGAAGAGGAGAAGGGCTGTCTGCTCAGGTGGTGACATTTGTGCACATCAGAAAAAATAAAGAAATTGACTATGGATTGATATAAGCTTTATACTCAGCATTAGCAATGTAATATTGAATTTAAGATAATAATATTTAAGTCTGCCAACAATACCATAGGTATTGACTTAACCATAGGTACATATTCTTAAATATAGATCTTTATTTTAAGTTAATTTATTACATTACTTTAAAAGATATGACAGTAGTTAAAAAAAAAAAAAAAAAAAAAAAACAGAATACCTGCTCAAGTATATCAAAAGGCCTGAAGGAAAGAAACGATTCCAGTATTACTGCAGGGTGAGCTCTTTACAACATTAAAGACATAAAAAATTGACTCAAGACAAGACTGAATTGGATTTTCTGTGTATGACAGAATAAGTTCCATCTTCAATCAGATGCCTGTGGGCATATATACTTTTTCCAGTGTTACTCAACATTTTTTTTGCAGATGTACTACACTTTAAAATTTCATCTACTGTACCTTAACGTGATAATGTAATAAAAGAAAGAGAAACAGCTGCAAAATGTTCAAATGAACTTTCTAGGACTTGTTATATACCTCCAACAAATTGAATCAGATTATCATTACCTAATAATTTTGTATTTGATTGCTAATAATGAAAGATGCAATAAGGCCTTCATGATTTTCAAATTATGTCTCATTCATTCCCATTACTTGTTAAACTATGTAGTTCAGGGATTATAATTTACCTGCATTTCTTATCTAGAATAGCATTTCTCCTAACATTTCCCAATTCAAAGAAAGGAAGAAGCACTCAGAGATTAGGTGAGTTTGGGAACATGGAAAAAATTTAGCATTCATAAAATTTAAAATTGTAGTGAATCATTAAATATATTGTGTTTTCTCAGACTGAAAATGTTAAACTTTAAACCATTGCCCCAAGCCTCACCCTTGCAGTAAAAAGAGGAGAAGCCAAATAAAGTACATAAAGTAGAAGAAAGCAAAAATTTTTGTGTAAGAAAATGACTGGAAAAGAAGTCATCCTAGGACAGGGAAGATATAACGTGGTGACACGTAATTCGTGGGCCAGACATTACTCTCTCCACATGTTAACATGGCATTCTTGGCTGCTTAGGTGAAACTGATGTATTTGAGTCTGAAATGGTTATTTCATCATGGGAAAATTACAGTCCAAATGATGGCGACTTCTGCTTTTATCACACCCATGAATAGCAGATGTAAATGCCTTTCTCAGGAAGAAGAATATAGACGGCTCCTGATCTTTCACCAAATGTGAAAGATTTTCACATTTTTCACATTTGTCTTTTCACCAGTTTTCCAAATGATGGCATGATTTCCTGCGCTCTCAGGGGTGTAAGATGGTTACAATAAAATTTCACTGGCAACCTGGAGCTAAACTTGGCAGTGAAAGCAACAACTAGAATGACCCAGAGTTGCATTTTGATTACCACACTGGAAAGTGGTGGCTTCCTGCACAGGACAAAGCAAGCGCATGATTTCAGTTACACCATCACAGCAACCGTGTTCACTGAAGGACAGGGCACAGCAGACTTTGTTCCTGCATAAGCATGTTGAATTATAGTACAGTTGGGATATCCAGATGTGAGAGTGCAAGGTAGTTATTCAAATGCAGATCTTAGTTTAAGGAAGCATTGGTGACAAGGATTCAGATTTTGGAATCAGATGAGAAAGGTAAAGTGACAAGATTGGTTGGCTTTCCCAAGAGAGAAAGTAAAGAGGTTAAAGAATATAAGATTACTAGGTACAGAGATAAAGGCAGATAAAGTGGTTATTGATCAGCAAAGGTACAAAAAATACAATAAGAAGGTAATCTGAGAAGTAGAAGGAGAATAAAACAAAGAAAGAGCAAGGAAAATTATATTCCCAGGATAGGAGCTGGTCAAGGAAGTGGAGCCTAAGAAAAAGTTTCTGAAGTGGAGACTCAAACCACTAATGGCCCTTATGTAATTACAGTGGGCAGTAGAGATGAATGCCAGATTGTAAGCGTTCAGATCAAACCATGCCGAATGGGAAATAATAACCACAAACCACATCTCCCAGGTTAAGGCGCTGCTCCTTGGAGCATATCTGAAACCCTGAAGAGCCATTAAGGTGACCAAGGTCCTAAAAATAAATTTTATGATAGTTACCTTAATAGCTTTATCTGGTCAATAATACACTTTCTCTTTAGAGGTCTGAAGGGAATGGACACATAAAGTATCCAACTTAAAAATAAATTGAACTTGAGGAATGTGGTTCTATAAAAGAGTAGAGCCAGAGCAAAGTCACTAAATCCAATACTAAAATTCAAGGTGAACAGGAGCAGGGACAGAAAAGAAACTATTCTGACAAGAAAAATGGATAGAACTATGGTTATATAAGGAAGCCTATAAATACTCAGCACTATTATCTAACTACAAAACACCAAGAAATTTAAACTGCGGCTGTTAGCACAGAAAAATCCAGAGATATTTGTGGTGGTTTGTTCAAAATAAAATTCACTTTTTATTTTCTCTGGTACACTTAGGCAGATGCACAATTTTTTAAACATCCATAAAGTTACTATTTGGTACATAAATTTTGGTTCATATTCAGGTGACATAACTTAATGTCATTTCCTTTTCCAATAGAATGAATTTTTAATTCTACCATTATTAACAGTCTTCATCTTAATGGCTCTTTCCTACAGGGATTAGTATAAAGGCAGATTTACTCCTACTTTTTAAATGTTTAATGCAAATTTTTAACCTAAATACAAGATTGAACCTGAAAGGATGACCAGATAAAGGTGTCTTCATTAAAAGAGACATGAGATAGGATGACTTCTTTTCACTGAGATAATAAAAATCCTATCTTTATTTTTATTAATGACTGCCTGAAATTCAGAGTTTCCATCAATTCCAAATATAGGCAATAGTCTCTCATAGAATGAACTGTACTTACCATTTTGTCACTAATACCATCCGCAAACGTTTTCATTTCATATCATGCCTGTTGTGAATATATAAGAATGTCATTTATATTTTTTACCAATATGAATCTATAGTAGACTTGCCACTATCTCTTATTTCATATATTGACAGATCAGTAAATATATTGACATGCATTTTAAAATATTTTGGATTTCCTTACATTTTATATTTTTTATTTTATTAAAAAAAAGGTAAAACAGAATTTCATAACAAAATTATAGGAGAATAACAATAGTTAATACATTGCATATTGTTGTCTTCAAAGTAGTTACACAGAGTACAAGACATGGGCATTAAAAATTCTACAATCGATACTAGCATGAACCTTCCTTTTCAATGAACTAAGAGACACTAATAGTATAGCTACCTTGCATTTTGCTCCCTTTTCCCTTCCTTCCTTTGAAAGATTTCTCGGCTTTATCAGAAAAAAAAGAGACCATATAGAAAAGTTCAGAAACCTGAGTTGATGGTTTATCTCTTTCAAAAGCTATTTTGCTGTGCATAATGTAAAAGGAGGTTTTGTAGATAGAAGTGAACAATAAGTAATTTTCATTGAATTTCCATTCCTGGTCCTTTCTGCTGAGTTTTATTCTTTAGTTTGATCTGTGAAAAGCTGTAAGCAAAATAGCAGAAGATGATATTGTTAAGTTGCAGTTTTGTCATTGTTTGTAGAGGTTTCACTAGCAGGACTCAGCTTTTATTGAGTGCACTCCTACCTCTAACTAACGGCACAGATTTAGGAAGTTTGTAGCCCCTGGACAGGTGATGTATACTAAACGGCCTGCCTCTGGGCCTCAAACCTGTATTTAAAAGACAGTGAAAAGAGCAAACTAAAGAACAGTCTTTATCCCTTTACACAAACCCCTTTCCAAACCTTTGCAGAGAGGCCGCTATCTGAGCATATTCAATATACTTTATATGAGCATTTTTTCAGTTCCCTTAAGCCAGTTATGATCTGTGAAAAGCTTCATAATCATTTATTTGGTTTTCCAAGTATATTAGTCAGTTTTTTATCCCTAGGACCAAATACCCGCACATATAACTTAAAGGAGGAGAGAAGATAATTTGGTTCATGCCTTCAGAGATCTCAACCCAGGGCTGGCTGGCTCCATGGGAAAAACAACATTGGAAAAGGACAAGGTGGAGCAAAGCTGATTCCTTCATGGTGACAGAGAAAGAGCAGAACAGTGCCAGAGAAAAAGGGGAGAGGGACAAGGCATATTAACCAAGCTCACAGCTCCGTGACTCACTCAGGCAAACCTAGAAAGGGGCTTACTAGGTTTACTAATCCCGTAGGTGACTCCCAAGCCAATCAAATTGGAAATCCTGCTTAATTGTCACATTCCACTCCCTGTCCACTTGCCACCCTAAAACATATCTTTAAACTTAATCTCCAAATAAATATAAGATTATAATTCCACTACACATATATAACTATCTTACATACAACTGAAAATGCAGTAGTCCCAGCATTGCTCGTAAGTCCAAGTCCGAAGTCTTCTTTGAGACTCAAGGCAAATTCTTAGTTGTAAACACCTGAAAATTCAGAAAGCAATTTATATAATCCCAACATGCAATGGCACAGGGTAAACATTCCTATTCCAAATAGGAGGAATAGAGGTGTAGAAGATAACTGCCCTAAAGGAAGACTGATAACCAGCAGAGCGAACACTAAGTACTGTAGCTCCAAAACCGGAATCCTGGGCACACATGGTCAGATGTGCATTCTAGAGGGCTCAGGCATCTCCACTCCATGAGTCTTACTGCTTGCATCTCAGATGGCCTGGCTTATGCTGGCTTTGTTCACTGCCTGTTGCTTTACTCAGCAAATGTTCTACATTCTAGGTAGCCCTAAATTCCTAACGCCCCCGTGACAGCTTTTGCTTCACTCATGGCTTCATGCATCACCCTCTCAAAGGCTTCTGGAAGGGACCAAGACCCTGCCTCCCTGACCTTCCAGGCCATCCTCTGAAATCTTGTTTTATGATTGTCTTCATGTAATGAGTATTAACTAGTATAATAGATCATATGTGTGAAGGTTACTTGTAACATACAAAAAACAATCAATTTAAAAGTATACCTGAGAAGAAAATCAATTGGTTTAGTGTTTCTCAACTTCTTTTCCTAGCATAGGAAAATACTAGCTTTTTATGAACATTTAAACTTTTGAGAAGTTGGGTGATTTTTATCACAAGAGCCACCGTGAGTTCATTCATTATGTAAAACACTACAAGTCTCCACAAAGGTATCGCCTGTGTTCTTTCTTTGTGATAATATCATTTGGAGAATTTTTTATGCCCACATCTTGTACTCTGAGTAACTACTCTGAAGATAACAATACACAATGTATTAACAATTTTTATTCTCCCATTATTTTGTTTTGATATTTTGTTTTATTTTTTCCACTAAAAAAAAGTTAAACTACAATTTTTTTGTGTACTGTGAGTAATGGTACTGTTAGGCTGAAAATATTGCAAAGTAACATATAAAATTCTGTCCAGTGAAAATGAGAAGCCATAAGAGTAGGTTAAAAAAGTTATTTTTCTAAGATATAAAATCGGTGCCATATAATTTCTAGCGAGTGTGCCCCTTCATGTCCCTTGAAACTATATGGATGGCACATTTCCTTTTTAGAATGCCTCTCTAATATTTCTTAAACACTTTTTTTCTGATTAAAAAGTGATATATATATCCATATATATATATATATATCCATATATATTCATATATGGAAAACACGCATTTACTTGAAAATCACTTGAAAAACACAGAATTAATGTTTCAACTTTGCTTGCACTTGAGGTGGACACTGCTTACGTCCCCAGCTTGTAGCCATCAAAGGCTGCAAAGCCAATGGGCTGGAGCTCTGCACAAGGTTCCGGTGCCTCAAACTCAAGGAAGGCACCCAGGGAATGGTCTCCTTTACTTCGTATATGACGCTGTGTTTGGCGACCACAGGCACCCTTTGGTTAACTCGTACTACCTACATTATCGTAAGGCAACTTTGTGATAGGCAGCGTGTGACAGGGAAGCTGGATTGTCAAATTGATTGGCTTGAGAGCCGCAAGTTTCTGAGCAGATGACACTTTCATTGTTCCCTCATTCTTTTCAGAGTGCCTTCCTTGTGTCTGGGGTGCTAAATCATTGTTCAGGTCTGAAGTTTCTCAGGAGTAGACTTGGGTTCTTTAGTGTATTTGTGGTCCTTCCCAAAATACCTATGTGGGTAAGTTGGGTACTTGAAAATTTTGGGCAGTTGAGTTGGTAAGTGAGATTTCTTTGAGTTTGATAAGAGCCCTCTGGAGAGAGGGAGGTGTCCTCATCCATTTTGCCTGATGCAAAAATAGAAAACAGACAGGCACTTATTTAAACATATGAACAGATTACTGGATATATTCAGTTCACATTTAAATTGAACTTTGAGAAAGAAAAAAATAGAAAATGTATAGCATCATGCATACCTGGATCACAACCTAAAGTAAAAGGGAAGCCACTACTTGACATTCTACTCACATGTCTTCTCTTCTATTCGCAAGAATATAACAGTGCATACAGTTTTTGATATTTCAGAAGCTGACTAGCCAGGCAAATTGGAGACAAGGCTGTTTTTATTATTGGTTGAAATGAAGTTTTTAAGAAATATTCTAACTTAACCAAACAGTATGCAGTACAAGTTAAAACCTGCAAAAATCAGGTTTCAGTTATTAATTCATGTTATAAATAAGGCATGCTTATGAGAAATGGGTACTAAAGCTAATTTAAAATGATCACAAGACATAAGGGGTAAATATTAATTAGTTCATTTTACTCATGTTTACTTTTAAATTTGTTAGCATGAATACGTGGTTTGGATGCACACTAAAGTGAGTATCACTGAAAAAGGTTAACCTGGGAAAATTCACATTTCTGTGCACATAAATGTTTAACTAGTATTTTGTTATTCGCTGTCAGGATTGTTGTGCATAAGGCTACTGGAAACTGAAAATAACAACTGCAAAATCAATCCTAGGTGAAGACACAAATTTTTCGATAAAGTCATGATGAAAATGTGGAAATTATGCACAAACTTTTATCTCTTTATCTTAAGTGAGCTTAATGTTATCATACTTGCACAGGTGCTAATTTCATCTTTGAAAAATGGTAACATCAAAAGCATTTTTCCTGAGGCATTTTATTAAAAGAAGAATCCACTGCACTCTAACAGACTTCCTTATAAGAGGAGAAGTGAAGAGTTACATCACAGGGGGAAAATAATAACAAAAGAGAGAAAAATGAAGTTGTAGAAGTCCATAGTATTTTTTTTAAATAGATCTGTAGTGGTAATATAATTTCTCGCTTATAACAGCTACATGAATAGACAGCAATGAAACAAAATTCGAAGGAGTTACACCCAGTAGCTCTGTTTCTCAGAGCATAATGGCTAGAATAGTTCCACTTCTGTAATAAACTGTAATTGTAGAAGTTATGTATACTATATGTATGGTATGTATATGTATACTATATATGTATACTATAAGCTCCAGCAAATATGACCCAAAATTATTAAAAATCTGTGAGATTGCAATAGCCCCTCTCTATTGTCTGTGTTGCTTCTTGTGGATACTTAGAACTCAGTAACACTCTTTCTACTCAAATTACAGAACTTTTAGTAACATGGTTGCTTAGTATTAGCATTATTTCTCTACTGATATTCATTTTTTTTATATGTGGGTACCGGGATTCGAACTCAGGACCTCGTGCTTGCCAGGCAGGTGCTTATGCTGCTGAGCTATATCACCAGCCCTGGATACTCTTTTCTTAATTTTTAATTTATTGCTTAATATATTTAGTGCTTCACAGCTTCCAGAAAGTGCAATCAAACTTTAAACAGATCATATTCATGCCACTTTTTTCTTGCCCAAGGGAAACACACACAGATAGTTACCTCTGATTTCATGTACCGAAACTATCTTTGTTTCTAATATAACTGGTACATTTTTAGTAGAAGAAAATCTGTCTTCCAGTTGGAATGATATTTGAATATATCAAAGAAAAAACTAATAGAAGAGTGAAGCATTTCTAATTTTATTTATCAATAAAAGTAGAATATTGAAGCATGGATGAGTATTTAAAGACATAAAAACAGCTTCTACAAGATAATTCTCATTTGATCACACGTGTGTAATCTGAGAGAGTAACCAGAGCTCTAACCCTCAATGTCACATTAACACCCACTTTAAAACAGAGCTTGAAGGACGTGGAGTTTTGTCAAGTTTCCCTTTCTTCTTCCACCTGCAGTCAGCTGAACATTTGTCCCAAGGGGCTTAAGTAGGAGACAACAATGCAACAAGGAAGCGTGGCTCTTTAGTTGTAATATAATTTAGATATCTGAAGGGATTCTGTGACTTCCGTTCCAGAATGTAACCCACAGTTCTACAGAGGGCACAAATAAACCTGAATGCTTGTTGCACTCTCTGACTTTTTCTATCATATGCTTTTGACATCCCTGTGCACACATATACATTTCCTACATTTAGCACGACATTTTTATTTTGTTTTCTGAAACTATCTCTTCATTTTGCGTGACATTTCACAAGAAACCAGTGTGTGCATGTGGTTTCCTTATATCTCAAAGTCAGATCATGAAAAGAGTCAGCTGGATTCTAAAAAGTATTTCATTATTTTCCCCCAATGCATCCTCTCTATGCCCTTGGAAATCGGAAGATGTGAATATTAGCTCCTTCTCATGTTGACTGGAAATACAAGCCATGATGAAACCCAAGAACTTGTGCTGCACATACGGGATCTGAGGGATGCAATTTGGGTGGAAATGGCTTGTTGCTTTACTCTCAGACATGAGGGAATGAGATTTTTTTTGATTACTCTAACAAAATTGCCAGCAGCTAAAACTTCATCTCCACTTATCCTAAAGATAAAATTACTCAGCTATTAAATTGGGGGAAAAAAACTTGGTAACGAAGGTGCTCTTTGGAGTTGTAAGCTGGTTTAACACAGTGTTCATGGAAGATCATTCCATGGAAGACCCTGTTTTTTTCCACAATGAATAAAAAAGTACTAACAGACATAGATCTATTTTAAAAGGAGGCTATTTATTTGGTTAATTTTTTTCCAGCGAGTCTGAAAGTATCCTGTAGGGTATCATTTCATTTTTATTCATTATAAGAAGCCATAGTTTATATTTCCCCCAGGCAAAGAGTTTTATCTGACAATTGGAATGCTTTGGTAACAGAAATACCTGATGATGTGTGTGGTATTAAGGAGATACCAAGTGATATGATACTTTGAATCATTTTCAGTAACTATGCATGTTTAATAATTGTGCATATGTGTATACCTGTAAGTTTTATTAAAGAACATTTTGCAAGGGAAATAGGAGTAGATGTTATACTCCTTTTTTATTATTTTTTGACAAGTAGATGTAGGAAAAACCTGCCTGAACCAGAAGCATATGTTAAACTGTGGATTTCCAGGTACTTAAGAGTGGTAGGCAATGGTGCCCGCCCATGAATTTCTATCTCATAGTCTTGCTTTTTAACAGTAAAACAACCTAAGAGCTATGATTCGCCGAGGGCATATTGCATGCTGTGTAGTTTATGCTATGTGTTTCTCATATAGTTTCTCAATACATATTTTTTCCTTATCTACCATTGAAATCCATGAGGTGGGTGGAGGTCTCTGGAATATACATGATGAGCCCCACATTCTCATACTTTGTGATCTATGGGTTGCATCTCCAGCTTTTCAAAATAAAGATCTCCAGTTTCCACTCTAAGGTATTATGATTTAATTGACATGAGATGTCTTTGACACTGGGATTTGTAAAAGCTTCCCGGTTATCCTAATGTGTGGCACAACTTGGAAACTGGACAAATCTGGATCTGCGAAAGGTTTAGCAAATTCCCCAAAGCCGCATAGCTGGTCAGTGGTGGTGTAGGAATTCAAACCCAAACCTCTCTAACTTCCTAATCAAACTCTTTGCTTTGAACACATTTTTGGTGTAGGTTTTTGTTCCAGGTTGAGAGTATAAACTTCAAAATTGCATTTGTCTTTATGCCCTTAAACTAAATCGCAATGAAGACAGTTTTCATGAATTCATATAGTAGGAAATTTTCCAAGACTCAGTAAGGTATTTCACACATAAAAAATTACTACTGTATTAATTTAAACGTTCTTAGTTATTTCCTAAAATATTGCCTGCATTTGTGAATTTTATGATCTGGTGAAGTCATGAACTTTTGACTCTCTAAGTAGAAAGTGAATGTTTCTCTTTTCTTTTTGTCTTCGCAATTTGGGTTAACAGAGCTGGTAACTTTTCAAAGCACTAGAGCACTAATGATACATTGTCATAACCCCCATGTGAGCAATTTATAGTTCGCACAGTTAGTCTTTTTCTCTATACTCAAAGAGGATTTTGGCAAATGAAAGAAGTGTTCAACTAATAAATACTTTCTTACTAATGGAAAGTAAAGTTTGCATCCTATACTTGGTTTTCTCTGTGTATTTTATTGAGTTTATCTTTTGTAATAAAGACAGTGACTATATCCTGCTGGGTCCTTATGTCTATTAAGTTAGAAAATAATGGTGCTTAGTATTTTTAAGCATTTGACTAAAAAAGATTCATGAGAAAAGCAAGTCACTATTCTCTTTATTTGCACTTGAGATTGTGGCAATTAAATCAATTCTGCTGTCTGCATTTTTGGTTAAAGACATGTATTGTTCCAAGTTTATGACTGATTGACCCCACCTCATTCCTGGTTAAACCTTCAAAAGAAACGTAGGAGAGTAGTGAGTTTGACAACATTTTGTAAAATGCAAACTTCTAAATAACTCAGTCTTTTCTGTAATTCCATTTTTTTTTAAATGATATCTCACTATGTAGATCAGGCTGGCCTTTAACTCACTGCATAGTGTAGGTAAGGCTGGCCTCAAACCGACAGCAATTCTCCTGCCTTGGCCTCCTGAGTGCTAGGGTTACGGGCCTGCACCATCATGCCCAGTTTTTCTGTAATTTCAAAGTGAGGAAAACATGAAGTTTTCTTTTCTTTAAAATCTTTTAAATAGCACAGAATTCTATTTTTTGTGGGTTTTTTCAAAATTTACAACTTCGTGTTGGACAGATATAAAATTATTTGGAGTTTAAAAGTGGGTGCATTTCATATATTTTAACACATTTATAAGCAGTACATTTACTTAGCCATTAGGCTGAGCTACACAGCAATGGTCTATTCTGTTGCAACATGCCAGAACATAGACATTTATTCCACTGTAGATATTTTGTTGAATACAGATTATATTTCCTATTCATTTCAGCAGCCGAACATTTAAATCTAACTTTATTTTATTTATTTATTCATTTATTTTGAGACAGGGTCTTGCTATATAGTTCAGGATGGCCAGGAACTCACTATGTAGCCCAGGCTAGCCTTAAACACATGGAGATCCTTCTGCCTCAGCCTCCCAAGTGTTGGGATTGCAGCCATGAGCCACCACGCCTGGCGAAACCTAACTTTAATTGACTTTAATTTGTCTAAAAGGAATGCATTTGTTGATATAAATTCTAGAGTATTTTATACATATTGTCCCACAGAAATAAGTATTTAACCTAGATACCACAATGTACGGTGGTCTAGTTTATTATTACATATAATGAAGTTGAAAAGTAGCAGCAGTCAGATTTTCCATTTCCCTAAGCTGTTCCATATTCATTACATTATGAGACAGATCTGGTCGGAATCGCTGTTGAATGAGAGATAACGTATGAAAAGCTGGCTTAGTTTCTACAGATTCATAATAAAATTGTCACTGTTAAATTCCCTTTGAATGTTCTTTCTATAAAATTGGTAAAGCATCCTTTGTTTTAGTAGTTTTACATTTGGTATGTTGAAACTTGCACGTTGAATTATTCCTTTCAGGGCTACCAAAATCATCGTAAATATAATCTGCAAAAGCGCTGTGTCCCTTTTCTCTGTAGAAATGTTCAAGTCGTAAGTGCATGTTATCAAGAATTCAGCTTCTGCCTCAGATCCACACTGGAAATACAGGCCATTTATATATATTTGAAAGGAAAAAAGTACACAGCGCAGGCAAGATTGTGACTTTGAAGGGTGCAGTACACTTAAAATCATTCGCAAAAATTTCCACTTCCCTGACCAAGCCCGTTTCACTCTAATTATCAGTATTACCTGTTCATTTTCTACATCAAATGCGTGCTTAAAGTTTTAAGAGGAAGACCTCGTGCAGACGTCTCTAGAATTCAGTGGCCCCGTGATCTACCTCGTGTTTTCAGGCACTGCTTTTCTCTTCGGCGTTTATCCCACGCCTTTCCCACGCGTCCCAGTGCGAGCACGTGTGCCGCACGCCACACCTCATGCCACACCTGGCCATCTGTGAGGGCCTCCTACTCCCCTCCTGATTTCCTTCCACCCCAGAACACTGCGACTTCCTTCTTTACCTGAGGTATCATCTAGGTGGAAAAAATTATAAGAAGGTTGTACAGAAAGAAAAAAGGCTAGATGGAACTAGAAATTGGATTTGAGATGATTTATTGCACAAATACTTGTAAAAATTAGTGCCTAATACGCAAATAATATTTGCTTTATAACAAAATATCAGCGCCAATACCTTGTAGCACTTACTTAATATGCATTAGCAAGAGAATTCTGAAAGATGTAAATAACTTAAAAGCACTAAAACGTGTTATCTGCATAGCACTGTGATATTCCCATTTGGTGTAGCCCGTGCTTCTTCAATAGCCTCTTACCTCGGTGTTATACCCTTTTTTAGCTCTTTCCTAGGCAGATATATGTGTCATCACAAAGCGAAAATAGGTGTATATCTACCAGCTTTTGAATTTCACTCTTTTCACTATGCTGTTATATTCATAGTTGGTAGAAGATGGATTGGCCAGTTTAAGTGGAATCGTGCGCACAAGTTACTAAAATACTGCCTGGCTGCAAAAGTGCACTTAGAGTTGAAAAAACCCTGTGCTCTTCGGTTTCATAGGAATGCATCGTAAACTGACTCGACTACCTTTGTCTGTTGTCCTGGGAAACACTGCTTACCACGATGCGATGATAAACTAATTAGATGCTGTTGACTTTTGCAAACTACATCAATAAGAATTTTGGTTTTTCAAAACTAGAGTCTGTAGCTTCTACAACTTAAGTAACACCCTATTCTGCATCAGCGTGCTCATAATTCAGCTTTGGGAAATATTAATGGATAATTTCCTATTATAATTTAGCTTATTCATAAGTTTAATATCTTCCTAAATTCAAACCAATTAATTTAAACTGATAATATATTATAATTGGCTTGAGATAATACAGTATGAAGAAAAAAGCCCGACCACATTTCACAGAAAAATAGCTAGATGGCTGATAATTGAATTTGTAATATTATGAATGGTGTTTTTACTCCAAACATATTATTCTATCTTCAAGAGCTGGTTCGTGTGTGTGTGTGTTTTCAAATATTCCAACACATAAAGAAAGCACTTTTTTTCATTTTAATACCTACTCACTATAATGAATCCTTGGAGTGATAATCTCTATGTTCAGAAGATAAATTCAGTTTCAGACAAGGAAGAGAGGTAATTCTACAAAGCTGTGATTTGTTTTAATTTACCTTACCCCACAATATTGAAAACTACCAATTTCCAAGGCACTGTGCTAATTGCTTTGGAAGCAAGAATAATGTAAAGATATTTTTCTACATTTAAGATTATTACATAGCAGAAAAAATATGCACAAGTAGTGGACCTTTTATTTAATCTGGATACCTTCTGAACTTCCACTGTAAAAAATAATAGAACACAACTCCTACTAGGCTATGCTTTTGTGGCCATGTTGAACATAACCACAACCTTCAAAATTGTCAAAAAAATTAGCATTTGTCTACACTAAGCCACCATGTGATAAAGAAACAGCGTTTTCCCTAAAGTGAACAAGCTTTTTATGTGCAATCCAAATAAGCTTAACTGATTTTTAAAAGCGATTTTGATCATTTTTGAGTGACTGGTTTCCTTAAGGGAGGGTGAAATTGGCTGTGGGTGAAATTTGTATCCTGGAACAAAGAAACAGTCTTGGGGCATGGAGGGAAAGAAACTTCACAAATGGGATTTTCACTTTAGGTCTGTTTAGGGAGATCTTTCCCAGGGCCATAATCCAGAAGGCACTGTGCAGGCACCTCGTGCCGGGGTGCTCTCCCGTCTGGGACCCTGTCTCCTGCAGCTCAGCTGGAACTTTCAGGTCCTCTCCCAACCATTCTTCAACTTCTGGCTTCACTCCATCCTTTGCCCTCTTTCTTCTGACACCAGAAAACCATAATCTTGAGAGAACTCAGATCAAGTGAATGGAGCTTAGGTGACAAAACTCACTAGGAAAAAAAAATTTAGGCTCAGTTAAGTCTCAGACCATAGAGTAAGAAATAATGGGCTTATTTCCTCTCTCACCTAAAGTCTGAAATCAAGACAACAATATAAAACAAACCCTAGGAATAAAGGACAGGTGGTGGTGCTAGGGCCAGCAGCAAGGGGAGCTGGCGTTGGTATCGGTGTTAATCTCCGCAGGCCTGGCGGTCACCAGCAATCCCCCACCAGCCCAGTGCTCAGCAGTCATCGCGCTCTGCGGAGCACAGCAGAGGACTCACTCCTGCAAGACAGCGAGCTGCACACAGAAAGGGAGGACTGCAGATGTGCAAAGGAGATTTGTTTCTTACATGGCTTTAATTTGAGATCCTTTCATTCTGAAGATGTCTGGGTGTTGAGATGGAGCAAATGAAAGCAGCACATTCCTGTTACAGATTCAGCTGTGCGTCCTGCTTATTTGAAAGGCTTAATCAGCACACTTAGAGCAAGATGTGAGACATCTCGAGGCACCGCCGACTTGTCAGCTGCAAGATCGATAAAACGCAGGCACCATTCTTTAGCACACTCCAGAGCATGAGTTTGCAGAGAGAGAAGGACTTTCCTCCGAAGCTGCCCTATCCACAGCCAAAGCCGATCTGGGGTGGGTGCTTGAGGCTTGGCCCCAGCTGTGCCAGCTGCTCAGCTGCCAGGTGACATGGCTCAGTCGCTGAGAATTAGGCTGAACAGCAGGGTGTCACGCCACAGGCGTTTCCAGTCCACTCAGGCCACTGGGGCAATGCAGTTAAATTTTAAGTGACTACGTAAATGGGGCCTAAAAGCTTCCAGGAGCCAATGTCCAGTGGTCTCATTAATTTATTGTTACACCTGACAAAAGCAAGCACAGTACTAAAGACGCATAAACATGCTCTCCCAGCCAGCAAGTGCAGAACAGCATTTCCCACTACTGTATTCTGCTACTGCTTTACACCGCCCAGTGCAGCACTGATCCGCGTGTCCTTGTGCACGCGGGAGGGCAGTTATTTAGAAAGGGGACCCCCTCCTCAGTAGCACTGCTTTTCATTAGTGTAGAAGGGCTCGTCCTCTTTGTTCAACATATAAGCAATTTCTAAAGAAGGCCTCCATATCTCTGCACTCTTGAGTGTATAGATGAAAGTGACCTTTAAAATTGTAAAATAAACTGCACAAACAAAATGTTGCCATGTTGACTATGATGTTAACTGTTTTCTTACCTTTTGTATTTATTTTTAAAAACTATTTTCTCTTACAGATCAGTGTTAAGTGTCTGGTAAAGTTGAGGCTTGCTGGTAGATAGGATAAGGAACGTAATCCCTGCCTGCGGAAGTGGCTCGTTGTCTTTTGGGACAATGGATGTGCACACACAATCCATGAGAATTAGTTGTGGGTCAGGAGCATACTCGGTGTGGCGTGGGTGTAGAAACTGTGCGCTTTTCAGCCCAGTCCCTGAAGACTTGTTGGTGTCTAATTATTGCTAAATCTGCCTAATTTTGCTTCCTAAATATTTTTAGCTCTTCCTCTTCTCCCTCCCTCTTTCATGCAAACATGCTTTTTCACCCGGAAAATCCCTACTGTTATTTGGCCATAGTTTTGTCCCCTCTTAGAGCAAGGTACAGTGAGAATGATCTATATTAATTGGAACTGTGGCCATGGTTAGAATCCTTTAGAATCAAGTCCTATCAGCAAGCTCCTCGGCCAGATAAGAGCTCTCCTTCTTCAGTCCAGCTCCCCACTACCCCATGCTGGTGTGGACACTGGCCCCACTCTATTTCCCTTCTCTCACCAGCCTGGCTTCTGTTTGTATCCATCCTCACTTCCTTCTCCACTATGCTGTCTCCTGTTCTCTTCCAAGGATTCTGTCCCTAAACTCCTGGCTAGATGACAACTCCCCTTCCCATTGTCCCTTTGAATCCTGTGCAAAGCCCATCACAGCCTCTCCCACATCATATAAAAATGTTTGTATTTCTGCTTGTCTTCCCCCATGTAACTGATGCTCTTTGGAGAAATCAGCACGGTAAACTTAGTAAGTTTGTGAGTTGCTGCTTCCCATCCAAAAACCAGATTCAGTGCCACATGTCAGAAAGGTCACCTCTTGTAACCTGACACGCTCACTCGATTCACCCTTCACTTCTTCCTTCATGGCACTTACCGCTTCACGGTATTTTCTTGTTTATTTAGGTGTTCGTTCATAGCTTGTGTCCCCATAAAACTACAAACTCCTTGAGAATAGAGACATTTTCTGCCTTGTTCATCTTTTTTATCACTATTGCCTGTAAAAGTGCTTAATAAATAGCAAATTTCCAATAAATTTATATTTTTAGAACTGAATTCAATTATTGACTGATAGATGGGCACGTGATAAGATTTCAATAAAGTAACGAGGCTTTAGTTAGCCCATTCATATTGGCTTCCCTGTATGGGCCAATGGTCATCTCAGAAGGATGATTTAACCACCTCTGGTGAAGCAGGTCCCCATGGACCCTCCGTGTTTATTTCTGTCACTCTTTGTCATAGACCATCATCTGCTGTTTTAATGCATTCCAGTTCTTTAATGCTGCTATACAGTGAATGCCACTAGTGATTTTCCTCTTGTTCCCGCCATGTTCTTTTCCCAGGATAGGAGATATTCCCAAAGAAAGAAACAGCAGGAGAAAAATATCAGAACCGATCTTTAAGGAATCACTAAACACTAAATTCTAGACTTATATTTTAGAGGATTAAATTCTTTCCCCTCAAGCTTGAACCTTATTTTTTTTATTTTAAAGACAAGAAGAAGAAAAATAGAAATAAAATAAAACAGTTTGAAATCAGTCTTATAGGAGAGAAATAATAATTAATACATTGTGCATTATTATCTTCATAGTAGTTAGTCAGAGTACAAGATATAGGCATTAAACAATGTCCAGATAATATTAGCACAAATCTTTCTTTTCAATGAACTAAGAGAAACTAGCTATATAACTATCCTATCATGCATGTGTGTGTATATATATACATCTATGTATATATATTTCCATTTTCTTTTCCTTCCTTTCCCCTTTCCCCCATCAGTTTCTCTTTTCTTTTCAATAGTTTCTTCCTAATTCACAATATCTATTGTACCTTTTGGATTTTATTTACTCATTCAGTTTCTCACATTAGCGAGACGAAACAATGTTTACAGATATGGTTCTGATTTATTTCACTTATGAGTATGGTGTCCAGTTGCATCCATTTACCTATAAAAGTCTTGAGTTTATCCTTCTTTATGGCTGAATGGTACTCCATTGTATAAAAATACCACATCTTTTTTATCCACTCCTCAGTTGATGGGCATTTGGGTTGTTTCCAAGATTTAGCTATTACAAATTGTGCTGCTATAAACATAGGTGCACATATATCGCTGTGATATGATGTTTTTAATTCTTCTGGGAAGATACCCAGAAGGGGAATAGCTGGATTGAATGGGACCTCGAATCCTAGCTTTTTAGGAATCTCCACACTGATTTTCACAGTGGTTGCACCAGTCTGCATTCACACCAACAGTAGAGGAGGATTCCTTTTCCTCACAGCCCTGCCAACATTTGTTATTGATTGATTTCTTGATGACAGCCTTTCTTTCTTGAGTGAGGTGGAATCTCAGTGTTGTTTTAATTTGCATCTCTTGATTGACCGGGGATGTTAATTATAGTACTCTGAAAAAGGAGATCGAAAAGGATATTAGAAAATGGAAAGATATCCCCTGCTCATGGATAGGAAGAACCAACATAGTCAAAATGGCCATATTCCCAAAACTGCTTTGCATATTAAATGCAATCCCAGTCAAAATACCATTAGCATACCTCACCAAACTAGAGAAAACATTCCTAAAATTCATTTGGAACCAGAAGAGACCTAGAATAGCAAAGGCAATCCTGGCAACAAAGGCAAGTCAGGGGGCATCACAGTCCCTGACCTGAAATTATAGTACAAAACTACTGTGATAAAATCAGCAAGGTACTGGCAATAAAACAGACCTGAGGATCAGTGGAACAGATTAGAAGATGCAGAAGTAACCTCAAGCACACTCAGCCACCTTATCTTTGCCAAAGATGTGAATTAAGTTCACCAGAAGAAAGCCTCTTTAATAAATGGTGCTGGGAAACCTGGCTTTCCACATATCGAAGACTAAAACTAGACCCATGCCTGTCACCCATGTACTAAACTAAAGTCCGAATGGATCAAACATCTAAATATTAAAACAGAAACACTAAATCTACTGAAAGAGAAAGTAGTAGAAATCTTGAAGACATAGGGGTAGGCAGAGACTTCATGAACAAAACCCAGACTGCACAGGAAATACTACAAAGAATCAACAAATGGGATCTCAACCTATTAAAAAGCTTTCGCCCAACAAAAGAAATCACCAACAGAGTGAAAAGACAACCCACAGAGTGGGAAGAATATATAGCTGGTTGTCCCTCAGACAAAGGACTTATATTTAGAACATATAAAGAATTGAAAAAATCAGACGCCCCAAATTCAAAGACCCAATCCAGAAATGGGCTTCTGAGATGAATACACACTTCTCAGATAAAGAAATACAAATGGCAAATAAATATATGAAAGCTTGAACTTTAAAATGTTGTTTTGAAACTTACATTTTAAAACTCATAGGAATATACTTTTCAAACTCCGTTGTCCTCATCTAATATTATTTCAACAATTTATTACTTCATATCTCTTCTCTCATTATTGTTTTAAATATATAAGTTTTAAATAGTGCTGGCAATGTATATCTCCATATTATCTTTCTTTTTAAGCACCTTATTGTTAATTGCATAAGGTCACTTAATCTTTGGTGTATAATCATTTGTATTCTGAATTGCAAGTCCTTCATTAGTTTTATAAGTGTTGCATTTAATAGGACATTGGGGAAGTAGATAGCACAGGAAGAAGGAAACTGGAATTTGAATCTTTTATTATGATGACCCATTCGTTGTCTACATGATTAGTGAAGAAAAGATGCAGTTGTGACAACTTTTCAGTGTGAAATAAATATAAGACTTGAACTTCCTCATTATTTTACCAAAAAGAGCCTCAGTAATCACCTTCGGCACATACTGAGCTTGTCCAATGTGCAAGGCACTGTGTAGGAGTGGAGGAGACCGTAGGCAGCTTCCAAAAGGCTAAAAGGACACAGTCCCCTTAACTGAGGTTCTCTGAAGAGGAGCTTGCAAATGAATTACAGAGCCAAGCTCACCAACTTTAAATCATTGTTACAAAGTTTATTGAATTAGGCGTTATTATCACCCTATTTGTTTTTCCTACTAGGAATTGAACCCAGGGCCTTCACATGAGCTACATCTCCAGCCCTTATTTTATTTTTTATTTCAAGACAGGGTCTCCCTAAGTTGCTTGGTTTCCCAGCCTAGGCTCCAACTTGCAGTCCTCCTGCCTCAGCCTCCCAGCATGATGGAATTACAGGGATGCTCTGCCTACCTAGCTTCATGACCCAAATTTTTAAAAGATGTCTAGCACCTAACCATAACACAGTGGCAATATATTTTTAAAACAAGTTGTTGATATTTGGTTTATGTGATCCTGCAACAGCTCACAATCAATGTATTTGCTGAAGTTTGAGCTAATAAAGACTTTGGTCGGTTGAAAGTATCAACAAAATAGACTGGGTGAGTAGTGTGGTCTGAGATCTAAACTGCCTTTTTTAATGTTGCCAGTGCTGTCAGGATGTCCAATCCCACGTAAGGTCTTCAGATATACACTGCTAAACGGCACTGAGTTCTTCCTGAGGCCATCACGTAGTTTAATTGATGAAGCCTGGCTCTGTGGCTCTGCCAGTCCTGCGTTATCAGCCTGCAATAAATGGTCTGCAGTAAATGACTTCGGCACCTGCCGTTCTGCCCAACAATTGCACAGAGTGAGGACGAGGGGCCCTGGGACGTCTTTAATAGCAGTGTCCCCCAAAAGCTAGACTCTTGGCAGTTCTGCAAATCAGACCGAGTGACATCATGAAAGTTTCTTACTATTTTAAGAAGTTTGTACAAATATTAAACTTTAAATAGGAAGCAAAATACAAGAAAGGATCATTTGAGTTTTTCAGTGTTAAGGGCTTTGGAATGTGAAAATAAGATAATTATCCACAGCTCCTAATATTGAAATTCTAAAAATGAATAAATTCTTAATTTAGTGACTTTAAAATGATATCAAGTGCCTGCATGAAGTGTAACAGTCCTAATTACATGTCCTTTATTATCTGGATTTAATATATCCAATGAATGTTTTAATTGTCAATTGCAAAGATGAAATTTGCTGATACTATTATCTTTACTAATATTGTCTGATTAAAATTATTACTTATCCATATATTTCCATCCTCTCCATAAAAAAAGTGTTTAAAGGTTTTGCAGCAATTAGTTCAATGGTAGCATTGTGCCTACAGCCTCTTACTATTTTACCATAGAATACAAAGAAAAGAACATTTATGGTAATGAAAATACAATTAACAATAGGAAATACCTTTCTAACTTTTAAAAATATTATAATGTTCTTTTCAGCCATGATCTGAGTACAACATTTAACTACTGATTTATGTTAGACTACAGAAATAATTAAAATTTAAATTGTGTTTGGTGGCAATCACTAGTCAAATTGACTTATATATACTGACATTTAATAGTGACAATATGCCCTTTTTCATATTTTCAGGAATTTTGATAATATATTGTAGTAAATTTCATAATAAAATTATCATATTAATTATCCAAACCTACACTGACATCAACTTAAATATAGTGTGCAAAATGTTAAATATTATTCTATTTATTATCCAAAACTATGGTGGCAAAAATGTGAAAAAAATGTATGAAATGTTAAAGAAATTAAGAAAATTAGGTATAGTTTTTCTTATATCATAATTCTACCTATTTTGAATTTTAAAAGCTGAAATTAAATTTGGTGAAATTGTATTAAATTATTATGAATTCAAATATATATGATGTATATAACTATATATTTAATATACATATATATTTTAGATAAAATTCACTCCATTTTTTATTTTTTATTTTTTTTGTGGGTACTGGTGGTCGACCTCAGGACCTCGTACACCAGCAGGCGCCCGTGCCACTGAGCGATATCACCGGCCCTTTTTTCGTATGTGGGTTCCGGGAGTCAAACTTGGGCCCTCGCGCTTGCCAGGCAGGCGCTTACGCCACTGAGCCATCTCACCAGCCCTCCATTTTTAATTTTAAGAACTAACCATGTTTAATATCAGAGGACATATTATTGGAGCCTATTATTTTTAATCTTAGTACTTTAAGTTTTTATTATGAAATTATATTAGGTTTCCAACTCACACATTTATAGAAAAACAAAAGGAAGTTAAGATGCAAGTACAGAACTTTTAAATGGAGAGCTGTAAGTTTCAAACTAAAATATTACAAAGAAAAATATTTTAATGTCACAGTTATAACTCTGCTTATAAAAACAATTTCTCTACCTATTTTCTGTCATTTATATCATAGATATTTGATATTTTAATATGTTGACAGATTGTATATAGCCACTTTTGTAAAAGCACAATTCCCATGGTATAAAAGTTTAACTTAAAATGCTTTCTAGTGAAAAATGTTGTGAGTGGAAAAATGATTTTGACTCAAAATCCAGATGTATGCTAATAAATATTGCATCAACAAATATGCATAAGGGGATTATGGTTTTTGATTTGTGAGAGGTTATTGTCTCTGAAAATATATGAGATGGGCTCTTTAAAATTTCTTATTTGTATAATTGAAAAGAGGTAGGGCTTTTAAGAACACTATGCCCGTGTTTACAGGAGCAACTGACACAAAGTCAGCAGCACGTAAAGTAGAATCACGATGCTTAAGGGACATGGCGGTTCTGGCGCCTCTTTGAAAAGAAAGAAAGAAGTGGATATCGTGGGGAGCAGCAATTATTTCCTTAATGTAGTGATTAATACCAGATCCGTGGACTGGGTGAGGCTTACATGGTGCAATTGGTTCCAATTAAAATCATTTTAGAAACATTTTATATCACATTTCGCCTGTGGTATTCTAATCTGTTTGCATTTTTTTCTGGTTTGTTCCCAGAATGTTCAGGCCCACTGGGAATTGAAGGGGGAATCATATCAAATCAGCAAATCACAGCTTCCTCTACCCACCGAGCTCTGTTTGGGCTCCAGAAGTGGTACCCCTACTACGCGCGCCTGAATAAGAAGGGGCTCATCAATGCCTGGACAGCCGCAGAAAACGACAGATGGCCGTGGATTCAGGTATGAGTGGGAGGACACACAGCTTTTGCCCAAACACCCAAAGACAAGGAAGAAGCCATGTGGCTCTTTCACATGGTCCCGGAATGGGTAATTTCCTTAACGGTTCAATTTGACCACAAAATAAAAAGGTGAAGAACGTGCACATTCCATTGGAAGTGTCTGGGAGAGATTAAAACGCTACAATTCTTGAGCGGTATAAACACTGTCTGAAGATATATCAAAGTCCGTCTGATACACATGTTCATTTCCAACATGTTCATTTACATAGCAGCTTACTGAGCTACAAGAAGAAAATTCACATCTATTCCTTCTCTGTCTCTAAGATGAGGCTTTGCGTGTTGAAAATTCAAAATGTAGAATGGATAGGACAAGCCCGCAAATGTTACCAGCACGTTCTTTCAGTAAAGTGTTTCGATTCGTGGTGTCATGTACAGCATTCTCATCAGCCAGCTAGTTTTTAAAAGAGAATACAACAACCAGAGATAGTATTTTCCCAGTGATTACACACAGAGTAGTAATGCGAAAATCAGATATTCTGTTTTATTTAAATGGTTTCTGAACACTTAGATGAAATGCAGCCATAAACTGGAAGCTGTAGAACAGAAGGATGATGCTAAGTGGTTTCTGAGAAAGATTGTCCCTCTGTCGGGGATATAGCATGTTAATAATTATCTGATGAGTCACGTGGATGTATCCTAAAGGGAAGATAAATGTATGTACTCCTCTAATGAGGAAGAAGAAATTATCCTGAGAAAGTCGCCTGGTGAGGATAACTTCAGAGGACGGCCTTGGAAGATAGCTTGCAATAGAGACTAGATGCCAAAGGAACCGCATGAGCAAAGGTGTGACATCCGAATCTGGGGGGAATCGTGTAGAAAATCGTAACAAGTAAAGATTGCTGGAGGGATTTGTTCATTTGCTGTGCCATAGGATCACACCACAAGGGTCTGGCCTTTTTCCACTGGAGTGGGGGTTGTTACACAGAACTTTTCTTAGCTTAGGTGACTGATCTGTTCTCTCTGTTTACTACATATTTGGAGTCAGAGAAACATGGAATCTCTGATGTAACGTTATTAAATGTGATATATAAAGGTTGCTTTACCAACATTTAATAGAAAGGAAAGTTGACTTACGGCCACATAACAAGACTTTCATACTTTAGGAACAGGGCTGAAATCTTTAAATACATCCTTTGTTGAAGAAATCTTGTATGTCTCACAGGGACTTATTTTATCTAAGCAGCAATACTTGGTGGACCAACATTCTTGATTTGTTTTATGAATTTATGTTTGAATGTATTTGTGGAAATTGCTTCTTAAATTACACTTGACTTTGCTGTCTATAGCCACATGTGCAAAAGGAATTTCAAAAAGAATAACACATCTGTCCAGTATTGATTAGTGATAAATGAAGACTCAGTTAAGTTTAAAGTAGATACAAACTAAAAGAAACCGTATATATGATATTCATTCCAGAGATATTTTTAGCCATTGTAGTTGACTACGGTATTCTGAAATGCATTTGTAGAATTGCAGTCATGGTAAAACTTTAAAAGTTAATATTTAATGTTTTGATTTTTTACTTTTGTCTGCCCAAGTTCATCGCCTACTTTACACAATGTGTCGTTTTGTCTTTCAAAATATGGACTTTAAATTCTCTTTCTCCCAGTCATAATGGGAAGAAATAAGTTCGATTGAGCAGGACAATGATCATCTCAGAGAAATTTAGATTAAGTGTTAACTTTGTCTGTCATTTTAAGCAGAATAGTTAAAAACTTACTTTTATGGCCAGTGAGTTGATGATGACGATGATGACAGTGATGGCAACGATAACTTGCTTTTTTCGGAAGATGATAATAAGCTTTTATAGAAAAACAGTGGAAGTAAATATAAAAAGTTTTATATTAGAGGAATGAGTGAAAAAACTAAAAACTCATCACTGTTATTCAGTAGACACTTAGTATGTTCAAGGTATATATATTTTTATATTCTTTAATACTACCTTATTTTCTATGCTATTTCCTGAAGTGGAAATTTTATAAATTGCCTGTAGGAAAATCAAATTTAAGAGACTCTGAGAAGATTAATCCCATACCAAATTTTCTGTGTTTAAGCATTCATTTTTTTTTTTTATTTTACTAGTACCTGTTTGCATTACCTAATGTTTACATTCTTTGTGGGGGGTTGGTGCATGGACAGAACACAACTTCATTCCTTTTCCCACCTGTTTCCCTTCCCTCCTTCCATCTCTTGATCCCCTCGCCATTTATGAAAGACATATCTCCCTACTTCCTATTATCTATCTTTTATTTTGCTCTCTGTTTAAAATTTGGGTTTCTCATATAAAGGAAACCAAACTTAGTCCTTTTATTTGTATTCAGTCCTTTAAATGAAACATTTGAATACTTTCCTTAAACCAGGTATAATAAGCATGGTATTCTTCTAATCTTTCAGATGTATAACATACATGCAACTAATTAGTATTCAATTTAATTTTCTTTCTTCTCTTGATAAAATGAAAATTGAAAATGGCATTTTAAATTTACTCACTCAGCATGCGATTATTGATAGCAGCACTGTGCTTATAATCGGTTCTGGATTTAAAGGGTCAGTACAGAAAAGGCAGTTAAACAAGAAATTTTTTTCCATTTCAAGATATTTCTGACCTTTATTTCTTTACTTAGGTTTTTTCAACTATTAAATAACACCATGTTAAGCGCTTCCTTAACATCTTAGAATATACATTTCTATTCTTGTTGCATCATGTGTTAGAAATAACAATGTCATGATTATGGAAGGATGTCTTCCATTATCTCATGTAAAAATATAAAAAGCTTATTTATAATGTTCAGATGAGTTTATAACTGAGTAAATATAGAGGTCTGTTTTCCTGTTGTTGTAGAAAATACCCCACACTGCAACTTACAAGAGAGGTGTAATTAAGCTCAGGGTTTCAAGGGTTCAGTCCATGATCAGCTGCCTCCAAGGCAGGAACATCATGGCAGAAGGGTGTGGCAGAGCACTTCCTGCCACCAGGAAGTGGAGCACAGGGGATTACCACAAGTGGGAGATGCACCCTCCAAAGACACAACCCCAGTGACCCACCTCCTCCTATGGGGTCAAGCTCCTACCAGTGCATTCAACCTGAACATCAGTGGATTCATCCATAGTGAGTACAGTGTCCCTGTGAACTAATCACTTCCCCAAGAGTCTCTCAATCCACTCAAGTTGACAGTTATGATTAATTGGTGCAGAAGGATTAGCCAAGATGACCATTTCTCACTTATTTGTAAATATATTTATTTTTTATTTTCTATCCCTGTGTATATTTTCTTTTCTTTTATAACAGCATATAGTAAACCTTGCATTCTTTAAAATTTCTAAAATGACTTTGTGTTACACTTGAGATCTGAAAGGTCCCCGGAAGTCTCATGCATTTGAAGGTGGTTGGGTCATGAGAGCGCTCTGCTCATTGGTGATTTCATAGCTGAATGTGCTGCTGAAAGGGGGTCTCGTTGGAGGTGGGCCAGGGTGGGGTGGCTTGGAAGGATGTGTTCCTGCTGCTGGCTTTTCCCCTGTCTCATTTCCTGGCTGCCAGGAGGTGAGCTGCTGTCCTCCAATAGTCCCCTCCCTTCCACAGTGATGCTTTTGTCTTGGAAGAAGAAAACCTTGCATGCAGCCACTGAAATTGTGACCAAGTACAGCTCTTTTCCCTTAAGTTGTGAGCATCAGATACTGTGTCCAGCAACACAAAAGCTGACCAATACATTTCGTTTGCCTATAGCTTGAGTTTCTAGCTATTCATTTACCGTATTTAGCCATTTTACAGACATTTACTGAATGGATATTACTTGGCACTGTACCACTAGCCACTAAAAATCATACCAAAAAACGGCATGTCCCTTCGAGATACTCTGAATCTAGAAAATAGAAAAGTAAATGCCTGGGCCGGTGAGATGGCTCAGCGGTGTAAGCGCCTGCCTGGCAAGCGCGAGGGCCCGAGTTCAACTCCCGGAACCCACGTATGAAAAAAGGGCCGGTGATATCGCTCAGCGGCATGGGCGCCTGCTGGCGTGCGAGGTCCTGAGGTCGACCCCCGGGTACCCACAAAAAAAAAAAAAAAAAAAAAAAGAAAAGTAAATGCCCAAGATATGTTTGACCTTATTTTCCATGGTCTGCTAACTGCTCCATGTGAATCACATTACTTTTAGATCAAAATGATCTATTTTAATAGGACTTTTATGAAACCTAAACTACATTAGCATCATATAGAATACAAACAGGAATGCCCATTACACTATTATATAACTATATTATTGAGTGTTGATCTCATAGAATACTGACACCAATTTTTGTGTGGAAGTTAATTTACTATTAGTTGTGTCAGCAATAGTATTTTACCACTGAGAAAAATGAGATTCAGTCTATCTTTTGAGTAATTATTTACCCTTTTAGAAAATGTGGCTATGATTTTAATAGGTTCTGTTTCTTCTATATGCCACAGAGTTTGTAAGGGGAAGAGATAGCTATTTTTTAAACGTTAAGGTGCCAAGGAATCATGGGTGACTTGGTAAAAATAGAAATTCCTAGATTTTTCTCCAGGTCATCCTCAGGATGCTCTGTGGAAACATGTCTCATCAGCTTGGGGAGTTAAGATTGTGCAGCCTGAATTACAGTAACGAGATACAGTAAAAGCACTTTCGCCTGATGATTTTGGCACTGTGTTGATGGAACTCCAAATAGTGTTGATTGCATGGGACGGAGAGAGTTGAAAGAAAGGTGAAATAAAATTTTTAAAAAGACAGTGGAAAATGGAAAGTCTCTAAGCTAGGGGGAGGCAGTTCTAATATATGTATCTTAACCAGAAGTGCACCCAGCTTTAGCACCAATTCTTAAGTATTATGCATTAATTATGAAGCATCATATTCCTAAATGACTCTCAGATTCTTCTTTTTATATTTAAGTATGCAAAAGGAAAATTATCTGACTTCTGCCTTTAAATAATATAACTGTAAATGTAGAATAAACTACTGTTGAGCCCAAAGAAAAATAATGTGAGCAAAAATTATGTCACAGATTTCTCTAGTACGAATTTCATATGGATTTTTAAAAACACTTTAACCGTGGGAATGAAAATGCAAGAAATTATATTTTCTTTGTCAAACGTCTGTACATGATACATATGAAAAATTTTCTGGTACTTATAGACACCTAGAGCTCCTCCAGATAAGTAAATTATTTTTAAAACCTCGTAATTCTAAAATATTTTTTTCATTTTTGTAGTTGCAGAACATGAATGGTACAGGATTTGATCCATCTATACTATTTTCTCATTCAAGTGAGAAGTGTTTTAGCCTGATTACTTTCCTGAAAACAAATAAATAAACATCACTCCCAGATATGCTGCTATCCATAGTAAACACACCTATAAGGCTACTTATATTATAATCACGAGACTTCAGAAAATTTAGGGAATACCATTGTTAATATAAATTAATCTTTTCCCTCTAAGATTATTTTACATGAAAAGATTTTTAAATGCTACTATTTTTCTAACATTAAATTTCGTGGTTTTACCTTTATAAAATTGTCAAAGACATACTAATTACATGTTATTACTGTTAGTCTTAAAAGGTAGTCTACAAAGAGATATAGGCTGTTACTTTAACACAATTTTTAGCATTTATTAAACTATTAGAGGACAAATACACTTAACCATTCCTAGGTTAAATGTTTTTTCATTATACTTACTACATGTTTTGGTATAGTAAGTATAAAAACTTTCTAAATTGTCTTCTGTAATTTGGAATACTATGTATACATTTTGGTATAGTAAGTATTAAAAACCTTTCTAAATTGTCTTTTGTATTTACAATGATATTTTAAATGCTTATGGTTCAGTTAGTTTCCATTGTTTCATGAATAACACCAGAGTGATTCTTTTAGTTTATGGTACTGGTGGAGAAATGGGGAAAATCTAAATAATTATTGAAAATAGTAAGTTTCTTTTGCAATGGGAAAAATATTCCAGGTTAGAACCTCTGGACTTCCAATCCTCCTTGGTCGTATTCATGTCAGATTTGCTCTGGTTCTCTCTTCGTGTCTCTCCACACAACCTGCTAGGCAGCCTCTGGAGTGTGCATCCTGTTTATGGTGCTTGGGGCTGAAAGAGGCCGCACTCTGAGATCCCATCAGCTTTCAGAGTTTCTCACTGCAACTCTTCTGTGTGGCAGGATGCACTCCAGGATCCCCCTGTGAATCTGAATCCAGCCTCAAGCAAAGGGTTTAGCCCCTCTTAGGAGTCCTGCCCATGGAAATGCTATTAATGAATTAAAGTTACTTACTGCCTTCGCTGCAGCAGTTATTCCAATAGAACTGCATGGGTGCCTCCTGCAGGAGCACACCGGGTTTGCCAGCAGCCTGCCCCCGGGTCCCTAGGGGTGAGGAATACAGAGAAGCAGGAGAAAAGTGAGAGTCTGAAGTAAAGGTTTCCTTGTCTCTTCATGTTTATCTTCTGGGAACTGTGTGGGATTACTATTTGGATTGGGCTGAAGGAATCCCTTATTTCCACAGTAGACACTGAATGAATGTGTTCTCTGAATTTTTCTCTGAAATTTGCCTTACTGAAAACCTCCTTGTGTCCTTGTGTTGAAAATATGAAACGGTACCAAGCCACCTGGCCTGATTCTGAAAGCTTTTTTTTTTTTTTTTTTTTTTGAGGCAGCAATTAATGCAAAACCATTTTTATCTAAGGGTGTTTACTGCTTTTTAAAACTAACTGCGTATAATTAGATTTAATTGTAGAAAACAACATAAATGTACCTATACTTGGATAAGAAATGAGCTCCGTTGCTCAAAGCATGACGCATAAGCTTTAGGATCTAACAGCCACACTTTAGCACTATACATTGTTCAACTCCTTTACATGCATTGACTCAGGTCCCATCCAATCAATATTTTATCCCATCAATCAAATATGGCAATGTAGCTACAGGAAGATATATTTGTAAGTTGCTTTAGTTCACTAAACTAGTATATTATATTGATTAAAACTCAGCTCTAAACTATTCCTAACTTTGGTGTTACTATCCTTTCTCTGACAATCCTTGGTAGTTCCCTTTTGCCTTTTTATGAGGGGGAAGAGTGGACACTGAGAAAGTTAAAGCTTTATAAAGTAACTATTCTATCCTAGAAAATTTTTATTTGTCCATAAACAAGTAGTTTACCTCTAACCTGGAGCAACTGTTCTCCAACTATACATAAAAAATGACCTGAAGAGCTTTGAAATATGGTCCCCACCCTCAGAGTTTCTGAATTAGCGGTCAGAGTTGTGACCCAGCTATTACCTAAGGTGCAGACACCCTGGGTGAATTTTATATTGGTGATCCTGAGGGACAAAAATGTGGTAGTTACCAACCTGATGGGATTCAGAATCTAGAAGAGAGACATACTTCACCTTGAATTTGTCTCTTTTGCTGTTAGAAGCAACTTAAATAAATAAACTGAGATGTGGAGTACAGTGTCCTGCTCTTCTAAGACATTGATGTGAAAATGACATGAAGACATCACAAACCCTGGACCTAATGGCTTAAGCTTTCTTGGTGATATTTTGTTATTAACTTGCCTTATATCCTCTTATTCTTAGGTACCATCCACATTCCTTCATGAACTGGAAATGACAATGTTTGTTTCCAATATTTTTTTTGTCTGTAACATGAAGACTTCAATAATTCAGAGATAATTAAATAATTAAAGGGTTGTAGAATATGTAGATCACCATAAAGCCTCTCTTTAAATGGTTTGTTGTGGGCCAGTGAGATGGCTCAGCAGCGTAAGTGCCTGCCTGGCAAGCGCGACGGCCCAATTTCGACTCCCAGAACCCACATACAAAAAAATGTCTGGTGATATCGCTCAAAGCCACGGGTGCCTGCTGGTGCATGAGGTCCTGAGGTCGACCCCCGGTACCCACAAAAAAAAAAAAAAGTTTGTTGTTAAATCTCCAGTCTTGTCCAAAAAGTCTTTAAAGCAGAAATACCTATTTTATACAGAATCAGAATATAATGAAATTATATAATGCATATAATGAAAACACTAAAATGCCATTTATATTTTAATTGCTAAAGACAAATTTAGCATATTCAGCATCTTTGAGGATGACATTAAAGAAGTTATTCTGGACAAAAGGGAATAGAATGATCAAAATCGCAAATGAGGCAAAGGTTGAGTTCATCAGGGACAGGTCTTCTCATACTGAAGAGTTGGGCATATGCAGGATTAATTAGGAAGACAAAAACCTGGAAGAGGAAGCAGCCTCCAAATTGTGAAAATATATTGACATCAGACTAAGATCAGATATAAAGGTTATTGAAGAGTTTGGGAAGATGGCTTGTCAGTGGTCTGTATTTTAAGTACTCAGTACAGTGTCCACCACTGAGAAGCAGTCAATAAAATTTTGTAAAAACAAAAATGTTGAACTGTACTTTACAGTGATGGGAGCATACGAATAGAAACACCTGGTAGGATGCATACATGGACTTCCCAGAGGTAGGACCATGAACATAGATATAGGTACCTTGGGGGAGTTAGTATGGTGGCTATGGTGAAATTTCAGCTTGATTGGCTTTGGGATCCTCCCCAAGAATTGGGGGAGCACACTTCAAGATGTGTTAGGGTATGTCCTGGAGGTGTGGCCTTAGGGTCTGTGTCTGGTCCCTAGCCCCTTCCTCTCTGTCACTCTCCACCTGCTCTGCTTCCTTGCCACTATGATCATATCATCTTTGCTCCACCATGCCCGTCTGCCATGATGTCTTCGCCTTGAAGCCAGCTGACAATGGACTGAAACCTCTGAAAACATAAGCCAAATTAAACTTCTCTTCCTTTAAGTTGCAGGCATCATGTATTGTGTCTGGGAAAGCTCATACAGTTGACCTGCTTTTTTATGTAGTTGGAGAAAATCCTGGTAATGGCATCCAGTAGGAAGTTAGAAAAGTGAATTTGGTGTTCTGAATAGTGCATGGAAATGGACTAAGTAGATACCATGGCCCATAACACCTCTGAGATGTGATCTTTCTGTGAATATTCCATCGATATTCCACAGGATTGTAAGTCCTATGTCGATACCTAATAGGAGCATGGTTGCCTAATATCCTTTTAGATCTGAGAGAGATACTTGAGAGAACAATGGGGAATCCCAAAGTAAGGTGTCATTTTCTCTTGCCTGCATTTCCATCAGAGTATTATATAGGACAGTAGCTTACTGGGGAGCCCCATTTCGTGGGAGTTTCAGGAAGAAATGAACTGACTTTTGAGCTTATGAATGACTTTATCCATTCTCCAATAATGTCTTTTCTAAAATGCTTTGTTTTCACATCATGTGTTGCTTACAGTTTCTCCATGTTTTTGTTTTTAATGTTGTTTCTGCTGCTGCTGTCCTCAGAATTGATATATTTAATTAAAGTCGTAGCTGTTCCAGCCTAACAATGGTATGTAGTTAGTACAGATTGCTTTATTTTGTTATGATTTTGCTTCTTGGAAAAATAATAAAGGTCTCCTCTTTCCCACAAATGAGTTCTCAAATTTCTTGTTTCTATTATATACTTATTGCTTCAATAGCTTCGAATCATTTTTTTCTGTGAGTTTACCAAACATGCATTATATTTTCATTTCTCAGATTTAAACAACTGGGTTAAACTCAAGTGTCCCTAGTTTCTTATTATCATTAGTGCCATTAGGGACAAAGTACTGAACTTTAGAAATAGATGTGGCTTTTTTTTTAATCATAGATTTTCTAGTAAGAGTCCAACCCAAGCCAGTATTTGTATATAATGGCAGCTTTCAAGAAGCTTTTCATAGAAATGGATTACCCAGCAGAAAAACAACAAAAAAAGATATTTTGATTTAATTGCTCATGGATTGTAGCTTCTCCTTTCTTAGGAGTACTAACACAGATTTTGAAAGACGTACATAAGCAGTGAAAGAAGAGTATATTACTGGGTATTTTTAAACTACCTCTCTTAGTTTTAAATCTGCAGTGTGGAAAAACCATTTATTGGGCATCTACTATTTCTGGAGTTATTTGGGTCATGCAGAGGTTTTCTGTGTCCACATTGAGATTATTTTAGTAGATAAAACGTTGCAAATCATCTTATGTGGATATTTTCTACTTAATTATGTGGACATCTGAAAAAAGGAAAAGCTGTTAGGTTTAATTCAGCAAGCAGCATGCTCTGGGGAAATGTGGAGAATGTGCTCTGTTAGTTTCAGCAATATGGGGCTCCTCAAAGGTGCACCCTTCTACCTCTACAGGCTTGGGGGGGAAAGAATATTTTGACTCCATTTACATTAACAAATCCATTCACTCAATTTATTTATTCAGCATTTACAGTGTGCCAACTGATGGTTTAGATTTCAGCTCCTCCGGGAAGAATTCCTAGCCTCATCCTTCACCCTGGATATCTATAGATTTTTGTAGCTTCTTGTTCTTTTCTCACATAACACTTGCCATGGCTTTAATTAAAGACTTTCTGGGAAATTATTTTATTAAGTCAGCTGCATGAGGGTAGGCAGGGGGTCTGTTGGGTCACCCAGCATCCTCACCAATGCCAACGATTAAACTTTAATCAATATGAACATATGCTATCATAAGATTTGGTATCTCCCAAGACCTGGACTATAATTTATTTTCTCAGTAAGTATGTAGTAAATGAATTAATAAATCATGTGAAGATAAATAAGTCATATTGCCTACTGTTTTGGTGCTTAAATCGAATGAAAGGGAAGCATATTGACATGAGGAGCTATGTTCTGTTATGTGGTTCTGGATTCAACTGGCCATAAACTGTCACCTTGAGCAAGGTCCTTAACCACTTTAAGGTACAACTTCTTTGTGTATAAAGCATCAACCTTAGATCAGTGCCTCAGTATGTTGTGGACATGTAGTCAAAATGGGTGTGTCGTCTTCCAGTATTGAATAAAATTATACTGTCACCGATTCAACAAATGTATACTGAAAGGTGTAATTAAGACTTGTAACTGTCTCCCAACATACTTCTGATCTGTTTCCGTGGTAATAGGTAGACCATTAGCCAAGTAGGTTCTACCTCACAATAAAAATTTTTTTAAAAATCTACATTTTTCAGCCTCCTTTTCTAATAGGTGTGGCCATAGGACTTCTAAAAGGTCAGAGGCTAACAAGCAAAAGTGTCCCATGGTAGTTTCTGGGAACTTCATTAAGATACAGCAGCCATATACCCAATCTACCCCTCCATCCCTTCCTTTATTCAGCTGCCATAAACACAGAGGCTGCCATCTTGGACCATGACATCGGTTGCACACAGTAGACAAGGAGCTGGCAGGCATCTGGAGCCCTGGTAGGGTGGCCCCCAGTGACTAGTCACATGTTTACCCAAAGGAGAAGTAGCCTTTTTTCTATTTTAAACCGTGGCTTCTTTGGGTTTTCCATCACTCATAGCTAAACTGAGTCCCACCTCCCAGGAGCCTGCAGAGTAGCATGTTCAGTACTAGACCCAAGGCAGAGCACAGCTGTGCCATCCCCGTTTTTAAGTGTAAATTGTAAGAGCTGTCTCATTTAAAATGAAATTTATAGGGTAGATGTGTTTTTGGTTTGTCATAAGTGAGAGGATCTTCCAGATGGATGAACATAGCAAAGGAAGAAAGCATCCTTTTGCCCAGCCTGAGCACACTTTTTAATGACCAAGCATGACAGGAACTCTGTCTCCTGGGCCCTTTCTCTTGCTGTCCTCTGAGACTGGAGCAATGATTCCATGTTGGCCTGTGACCTCAGCCAGGCCATGCATCTGTTTTGGTTGTTGATTCCCTGTCCACAGTCAGCGTTAACTGATATTTTCCCTTTACGTGCACGGCAAGGCATCTGTCCCTTTATTTATGGTTGATAATGTTCTGCTTTACATTCCTATTTGCTGTTTGTGTGTCTTTCCTCTTTAGATTACACACGATGAGTATAAATGTCTTTTCAGTCCTTATATTTCCCCTTGCACCTACCCGTCTCTGTAGATTGTACACCTCCAAAACATGCTGGCTGTCAAGCACAGTTAGTTCTTTAGAGGCATAAAGAATGTGCAATAATAATCAGATTCTCCTGTAAAAAGAAGCTGTTGTGACATTATGGAAGTCAGTGCTGTGAAAACTGACAGAGCGAAAACGTGTGAGTGTTTTAATTTGGCGGGAAGAAGAAAGCACTTGGTTTGCAAACAGAGAAGTGACCCAAGAAGTGACCCAGGAATGGAAAAAAATCTACAGTTTATTTTCTAAACACACGTAATTTAGTTTGTCCAATTTTGAATGTTCTAATAATATGGACTAAATATTTTATTAGTAGACATTTTACATCACTTTAAAATGCATAAACTTAGTTTTGGATTCATAATTTTAAATGCAAATATATAAAGATATAAATAGTTCTATTCACTTTATATAATTACTGTAAACTTGGAATTACAGATGCAATTTTATGTGAATAAATCTAGTCAGTGGTACATATGAGGTAGTTTCGATCATTAAAAATAATTTGTTTTCTAAATTCAGGTCACATTCTAATGGAATTGCAAAAATAAAAGAATATATTCTCTCATTTAAAAATAATTTGTTTTTCAAGGTTTAGAAAATGTTAGATAAAATCTATGTTGATTCTTAGGGGAAATAGAAAAAAAAAATTAAATACCACAATCTATGAGATTTCCTAGGTGCAAACATGTGTTCAGCAAAAATATTCTAAAATGATGAAATATACCTTATATTTCTCGGAAGTTTGATGTAATTTAATGGTTTGCTCTGTAGAATTGTCTGGTAGTGTTGCTCTGAAAAGGTACAAAATATCTTCATTAAGGAGTAGTGAGTTGGTGTTGCACAGAAGGGTTGTGGAGAAAAGTAGAACTTTTCTCTAGTTAGTTTTGTGTATTTTTCTCCTAAATTCCAAGAGAGCATAGATGCCTGAAATTTCCCATTATCTCCCCCTCATGCAGGGACCAGAATTATCCAATTTGTTTCTTTGGATTAATAAAAAGAGCAAATAAAAGAGTTATCATGTGTACAAGAGCACTTGGAAAAGTAAAAATTGGAGTCCAGGGTGGTCTGATCTTTGTGAATTAAAGAATCATTTAGTTCATTTGTAGTCATTTTACTTCTGTACTTGGAACTGAGAAACTGAACTCTCCTCTTCCCTGGAAAAGAACGATGATGATAGCACCCCGTCACAGAGTGCTGTGAGACAATAGGGATCTAAGGGACGTTGTCTCCTTGGCTACTCAGACCCAGTGAGTTAGATGGCATGTCACTTCCACTGTGCAGATGGAGAAGTTCTGGCTGTGGAGCAGCAGGTGACAGGCCCAGGGTCCGTGAGCTGGTGCGGTAACTCCGCCAAGTTCCAGGCCGCCTTTGCACAGGATAATACCTGGCCTTGAACTAGAATCCTCCTCTGCCAGAAGACACAGTACTTCCATTTTTTCTTCTTTTTATATCCTCTAGTCACGACAGGAAGTTTGGGTCTCAGTGTCATCTTCTTGCTGACCAGCACCATGAAAAGTAGACCCTCACTGTCCACCCTAAAAATAGAACAAGACCCCCCAATTCTGGGCTTTCGCATCTGGTTTTGATCTTCCTGGTGGTCTTATAGCACCACCAGTAAGACCAGCAACTAAGAATGAGAGGTCCTAAACTCACTCAGTACATCCAGCTCCAGATGTCGATTTGCTGAGGAAAACTAGGACTTCAAATTTAAGGGTGTATTTCTTAGTAAATACAATTGAAGTGTTTAAATAAAAAAAAAGTAAGATAATTTATTTTCATATTTTATTTAAAGGTAATCAGATATTTCATAGAACCCGTATGGCCCATAGAAATACAATGCAAATTTTAAATTAATCCCTACTATAGAGATGGTAAGCAGTTAGATTAGAAATTACCTCTTCCAGAAGAATACAGTATAGACTGAATTTTTTGAGTCAGGTGGCATTTTAACAGAAGTTGAAATATTGCCATTGTGGTTCTGATTTTAGACACCATATTAAAAATTATTCTCAACAAATTAGATAATCTTGCTAACTTAGTTAATACATTCCCAGCAGATACCTTTAGGGATACAACAACAATTTAATAATGAAGGGACAGTCAAGCAACAGTTTGTCCAGTTTTTTTTTTTTCTTTTACTTTTTGTGATACTGGGGAGTGAACCCAGGGCCTGTGCAGTGAGCTATATTCTCACCCCTTTTTATTTTATATTTTGAGACAGAGTTTCACTAAATTGTTAATTTGCTGAGGCCTGGCTTGAACTTGCAATCCTCCTGCCTCGGCCTCTCAGAGTTATGAAATTATAGGTGTGTGCCACCACGCCTGGCCTAGTTCGTCTATATATACAATTTTCTTCAGTCATAAACTTAAATTCTCAAGAGAAACCATGAAAAATACATTTTTGTGCTATTCTTTCAGAACATACGCTAAAATAGCTTAAGCAACAATGCAATTTAGTTCTTAGTGTATTTATTTAATTTTATGTTTAAAATGCAAATGAAAGAGTGTAATTATTTAGATTAAATGAAACCAGGAAAACACAAGGAATGTAAAGGGCAAAAATACTACTTGATAATCCTGATGCACGTGTATTCTAGAGACATCTCCTCCTTCCATTCAGGCCTCTTCCTCCCCTCTTTAGTTAATTCACTCGTGTAACATAACGGGAGAAAATGATATCCATCCTAGAAAGCGCGCCACCTTTGAGTGAGGACATGTGTTTGCTTTGCACACTTCTTTCATCTTCAGTACATAAAAATGAAGAGCGTCACAGTCTTCTGTTTCCCAGAAGTACCTTTTAACATTTTATTATGTGATATTTGTTTCTGTCTTGAAGTTTAATTGATCCCAAGTCACCATTTAAAATTTCAGGACACTTACTACCACTACCAATAATATTTTCATACGTGGGGAGGTATGGAGTATTCTCATGGCAAACCTGGAAGCTCTTCTGTTGACAGTTTTTGTTTGCATGCTACAAATAACGTACTGAATAAAGAAAAATCAGAGAACACCGAGGGTAAAGCATTATTGTCTTCCTGCTGACTCTTCACTCCCCTGGATAAGGACGTGAGCGTCACAGAATTCCGTTTTAGCTAGGGCCAAGTAACTGAATCTCTCTTTTTTATTTGTCCTCTCTGGTGTGTTGCTAACTGCGCTCGGACACAGTAACTTTGATGCCCGCTTAGGGCGAGGGCCCAAGCAGAGGCGAGCATTACAGGAGCCCTGCAGGGCTGTTCCTACCCACCGTGCCTGGGCCGCCTCTTGGAAGTAATGCACCTGTCTGTATCACTCTGAATGTTTTTAAGCTGATAAACTTGGCATTCCAGCACTATCACTCTATTGTTTTATTTATCTATTTGTGGTGGAACAAATTACAATGATTTTTTTGTTTTATTGATATTTGCCTTTTATTACCCATTTGTTCCTCAGATTGGGCCACCAGGAGTGATTTGAGAAAATTAAGCTGCTCCCCCTCGGCCTCCCTGTCTTGCTCAGAGCGCACCCCCTGCCCCGATATTGAGAACTGAGGGTATTTGCTTTTGGGTAGTACCTCTGGTTTATTTTTAAAAAGACATTAGAAAGGTGACCTTATTTTCATTGTTTTGAATGTGTTTTATTGAGGTTAGTATTTCTACTCTGGTACCGACATTATTTTCCCTTCTAGCTCTTCTTTACTCTTGAACTTCAGCCATCTGTTCTTTGTAATATACAGGGAAAACAGAGATCTTTTTCTCTCTTTGCTTTTCTTCTTTTCTTTTTTTTTTTTTTTCTTTTTCATTTGCATGCATCTGTTCAGGTTGACAGAATTTTATAAATGATGATTCCTCTAATTTTTTTCCTTAGTTATAGGACATAATCTAGGAAGAAGACAAGAAAAATCCAAAATTCAGAACATGTACACTAAAACCTCTACCTCAGACAAGAAGAATTTATTGATGAGGGTTCTGACTACCTTAGTATGTACAGCTCCATCAAACTTAATATACAAACCGAAATCCCAACCCAGAGCAGCCATCGTTCAGTTGCAGAGCTGTGAATAACTGAGCACGTGCAGACATTTGAACGACAGCAAGAACCATGACAGCATGCAGTTTAGGAGAAGCCCATCAGAAGCAGGTGGAAATTCCCAGGAAATGCTTATACCTGTCCAAGACTCCTGGAACAAACAGCAGTATACAGCCCCGCTAGGGTATTTATTCTGTCACATGCTGTTTATTGAATGGGGCATTTCACTTTAGCTGGAAGCTCTACCAGGTGCAAGGACTCAGAGCAAGATCACAGTTTCTATGTTTATGTACCTGTGTTCCTTCCCGTCTCTGTATTTTCAAAGAGGACAGTCTTTTTGATACCTACTGAAGGCTGGTCCATGCCCAACGGAGGGAGTTTCAGAAGCCCTCTTGTTTGCAGAGTCAGAATTAGTGCTTGGTAATTAATACAGATTTTGATTTAAAGAAAAAAGCATTTAAATGGCATGTCATGATTCTTGCATGAACCGTAATAATACATGCATTATTAATGCTTTGGTTTTTATTTCTTTTCTTCTACGTATCAGTAAAGTTATTCAAGAATAGAATCCTGGATGTTAGTGACTTTTCTATCAATAATATAGATTCTGTTCAGTATTGTGTCTTTTTGAGATTTTTCAAAAAGCTCTTTCATGTTTCCATAGAAAAAAATTATTCTTTCCCAGTTGCATTTTATGAATTAAAGAAACTTCCAAGCTGTTTTCCACAGAGGATGAGTTCCAAGCCCCCCGGGGATGCCTGAAGCCATGGATGGTACTGAACCCTGGATTTGCACACAATCTTCCTTTTTACTGTACAAACATACCTTTGATAAAGTTTAATTTATATAAATCAGATGTAGTAAGAGAATGGATATTTGCAGTGAATGAATAATTACAACACTTACAATCATAGAAGCTATTTAAAATCTATGAATTCTTTATTTTTGGAATGCTGCATCTAATATGTTCAGACCTCAGTGGTCCATGGCTGCCTGAAACCATAGAAAGCAAAACAGAGGCTAAGGGGCTCCTGGGTGTTTCAGTGAATTGCATAATTAGAAGAGCAAACACAATTTGTCTTTGAAGATGTAGAGTTTGAGGAAAAGCCCAGAGCTGACTTCTGTAGTGCGCAGTTCAGGTGTCCAGAACACGGGGGGCTGCCGGAGTAGAGGGCGGGTGCCGGGCGCAGTGCAGGGAGGCAGGCGTGCGCAGCAGTGTAAGCGAAGAGTGCTTGGGAGGGGTCACTAGTGGTAAGGAGGTTCTCTAAGGGACCCCACTGTAGTCACACAGACTGGGTGGATCCAGCTGTAATTAGACCGTATTTGTCTGAGTTACTCTTTTCATCCTGAAATGCCTGAAACGCCTTCCTTCTTACATCTTCATGACATTTCCCACCACCCACGCCTCTGCAGAAGGTGAAGGTGATGCATTTGATGAAATGCTTTATATTAAGAAGATGTGAAAAATTTGTAACATTTTTGTGGTACTAGGAGTGGAACCCAGAACCTTCCCATTGAGCTACAACTGCAGCCCAGTACTTATTTTATTATTTTTGTTTTTATTTTTACTTTTATTTTGATCCAGGGTCTTGTTAAGTCACTAAGTTGCCTAGCCTGGGCTCAACTTCTGATTCTCCTGCCTCAGCCTCCTAGACTTCTGGGACTGCAGGCATGGACAGACTCCATGGGTTAAAGCCTGAGGCAACAAATTATATCTTCCAACTTCAGATACCAGTTGCAAGGAGTAGTTGCTCAGACTCACTGGATATAAATCGAGGTTCTCACTAACCCTCTTCAGGTTTGAAGAATTCACTAGGGTTGCTCTCAGAACTCAGGGAAACACTCAAGTTTACCAGTTTGTTATTCTTGGTAAGGACGCAGATGTACAGACAGATGCAGACGTGCCTGGGTGAGGGACGAGGGTGCGGCGTGGAGCCCTCTTGCTCTCTTTGCTCCTTCGCCCTCCAGGAACCTCGTGCATCTTTTTGACTTTTCGTAAAGGCTTCAGCATGAAGCAGGGATGGCATCATTGGCCATTGGAGCTCAATTCAACCTTCAGGCCCTGTCCCCTGCCTGGTGATTGGGAGCTGGGGATGAAAGTTCCAACCATCTAATCACGTGAGTGGTTCCCCTGGCAACCAGCAGCTTGAGACAGGATTGCTCCTATCACTCTGGGGAGCACAAAGGACTTAGGAGCTCTGTGTCAGCCGCTTCTGTCACTGAGGGAATACAATGGGCTCGAGAGCTCTGTGTCAAGAACCATGTTCAGAGACCCCACGTGAGAACAAGAGATTCTGCTGGTGCCCCGTGCACAGGGTTTAGATCTGTTTCAGGAAGAAAGTGCGTGTGTGTGTGTGTGAATGTATACTCACATATACAGACACATATATATGCAGACATGTACATATGGATATATCATATATACAGTCTTCTATGTAAGATGAAAGTATCACAAACAATAGCAATTTATAATTTTTAGAGGAAATAATTATCTCCAGTTATATATTTTTACATGTGATATTACTTTTTAATTCAATGTACAGATAGCAGTGATGCTCAAGTAGAATACTCATTTTTAAAAATCAACTCTGATTTACATGTGGTCTTTCTCACTCCTTATGAAAATGTGCTCTTAGTTTGAGCACCAATTTGTGTGTCTTATACACACGAACAGCAGACTGCCTCGTGCTGTATCATTGGGAAGTCCCATGAGGCAACACACACCGGTCTTATCCTTTTTTTGCAGATTCTTTTATTATTTCATCTTTTACCCTTTAATATTTACATAGTAATACAGAACCCTTACCTTAAAAAGAAATATTAATACATTTAAAAATCTCTATTCCCTATTCGGTAGTCTATTTTTTAAAATTGCCTGGATTTTTTACATAGTAAGAAAATGTATGGGTATGCATAATGATTTCTATACAGTGTAATCATTATATAAGCACTTTGTAGCTGTATAATACACTAAGGTAACATTCTGTCACATCCAAATTTCTAAAACAGCAACTCAGAAGCTATTGTTTGCCTGTCTGCTTTAATAACTATAAAGTAAATGACCACTAAATATTTCATTATAACTTCATTTTCCTAAGAGTAAATTCTGAATGGAGCATTCATTTTTCCTCCTAATTGGTCTCCAGCTGACAGTGATTTCTAGCATTTGTTCAAAAAGGAAATTTTTTCTGCTTTTACTTCTTAGGCATTAAAACCTTTAAAAAACTGAATCCTTCTCTTTCAATAAAATGAATTAATAAAGTATTTCCATTTTGCACACTCTTTTGTTTCTATTTGTGTTTTATGTTTGTATTATTTTTGTGGAGATACCAATTTCCAGTCAGACATATACTTGAACACAGTACCTAAGTTTCACTGAACTTCCATTAACCAGTTTGAGGTAGAAAAAAGCAATAGGCTATTTTGCAAGTTAGTTGCTTGTTTCAGTTTTTGCCTAAATATGGCTACAAATAATTTTAAGTGTGTGTTAGTATATAAGTATGTTTGAAATGCTTATTTACGATATCTTACCAGAGGAAGCAAGTCTGGGAGAATGCTTTTGTAGCTACTTATACTTGTCGCTGATGACCATACTTACACAGCTTGTCTCAAGAATGGAGGGGTAAATGGGAAAACTAATGATTACTGTCCCACTTGGACATCATGTGTCTTCCCACTTGGACGAGCACTGACTCCACAATCCACCCCTTGATTTCAAGGCACATTATCACCAGCCTGAGCAAGATATCTTCTCATGTAGCATTAAATCACTATCCCTTTCCCGCCTCTCCATTCCTCTTTCCTTACACCAGTCCAGCCTACGTAGGAGACTTGCTGAGTAACCTTTCATTTCACCTTCTCTATGTTTATTTACACAAGTGATGTACTGGAAAATACATGATTTTATATCTTGGTATTTTTTTAAATTTGTATGCATGGCATTATGTAGAGTTCATTCTGCCCTTTTCACACATTCTTATGTTCCTTAGGTGTTCACATGTAAATCCAGCTCATCATTTTGATCCTGAGAGAGTACATTCATGATGTGAGAACTGTCTCACACACACATACATTTTGTATTTTAATTCTCCATTCTTCTGAAGATATCTTCTTAATATAGCTCCCCTTTGCTAACATAAAAATTATAATAAATACACACATGCATTTGTCCTTGAGAATTTATGCAAAACTTTTCAAGGATAAATAGCCAGAAATTAGGTTGCTTAATTTTACTAACAGATGGAAATGACTTTGTCAGTAAGTATTCCACCACGGGCAGCAGAATACTGATAATATCTGACAGTAATTGACATAATCTCATGTTTTTGTTTTGCCATTCTATTCACTATAAGTTGCTATCTCCTTATTCAATTTGTATCTCATTAAATAATAGTGCAAGTGTAGCTATCACTATTTCTTTTCCTCTGGATTGCCTTTTAATGTCCTTTGGCTTGTTTTCCACTGGTTTTTCATTTCTTTGGGGGGTGTTTGTGTGTGTAATTTGCAAGAGAAAACTGTATATTCCACATCAGCTCTAATTGCAATTTGCACGTCTCTTGCGGAGGAAGGAATCCAAAAGTTCAACTCAGGAGGTTCACAAGTCAATACTATTCTATTGTATTTCTAAGAATATCTGGCAGAAATCTGTGTGGCTGTCACTAGCAATGGTGAACAAAAGTCCTCATTCCTCAGCACACATCAAGAGGGAAGTACCATGCTAGGTCTCACTAGGTGTTATTGCATCATCTCTACTACGCATATGTTTGAGTGAAATAAGAATATCTGATTGCTTTAAGAATGTCCTCGATGCATCAGTAATGATGACTAATGTTATGAACTGCCAGTCCTGGTTGGGTCTTCCTATGCTATGTGGTGAAAGAGGAGTTTTGCAAAAGGCACTTCTGCTGGGTACCAAAGTGTGATGCTTCTCTCTAGGAAAAACACTTGTGAGATTGTGAGAATTTCAGTATCAGCACCACCCAGAATCTCCCTTTTTTGTGGCATCGTGATTATTTCAAGGAAGAACTCATGGAGAAACTATAGCTTTTCATATCTAGGTATTAGTCAGAACTTTTCTTTAAAAAAAACAAAGTTTCCAGGCATGGTGGTGCATGCCGGTAATCCCAGCACTCTGGAGGCTGAGGCAGGAGGATCGCTGTGAGTTTGAGACCAGCATGGGCTACAAAGTGAGTTCAAGATCAGCCTGAACTACATAGTGAAACCCTATCTCAAAAAGACAAAAAAAAAAGAACAAAGTTATCAGCTACATCATAGAAAACAGCTGACAGTATTTGTTGCTCTGATAAAATTAGAAATTTTGAGTGAAAATTAGAATTTAAAAACATAACAGCCACTAGTGTGAGTTTGACAGCTTACAATAAATAAAATCTTTCTGAAGAAATTGGTGGTGATATTAATTAATGTGTTTTTTGACACTACTTAATAAAATGTGTCATCACTTTGAGAATATGCATAGCTCAGGAAGCCAGCGCTTTTCACTTATGTGTGTATGAGGTTATAAAGACATGCACGGGAAAAGACCCATTCAAAGTATAAGATAGACCAGTGGATGTTAACACAATAGGAAAAGTTCATTGGTAGATGTCAAATTCCACACAACAACTAAGATTTAAGAAACTATTGTTTTTTTTAACAATGTAAGAAACTAACTTTTCAAGTTTTGGTGAGGTAACAGAGCAGAATAACCACGATTATCTGGAAACATTATTAAAATACACCTTCCTAGACCGGCATGATACGGCACACCTGTAATCCTAGCACTCTGGAAGGCTGAGGCAGGAGTACCACAAGTTGGATCCTAGCCTGGGCAATTCAGTGACTTAGGGAGACCCTTTGTCAAAAAAAGTAAAACTGGGGTTGGGAATGTAGCTTAGTGTGAAGAGTTTGGTTCAGTGTCTACCACCATGAAAAAACAAAAACAAACAAAAATTTTCCTTTTCTAGATCTCTTTATGAAGCTATATTTTCTTCATATATTTCAGCCAAAAGAAGGAACAGTAATAGACTGAACACAGAGGTAAACATGAAACCTGTCTTCACTTAAGCCATATCTGAAAGAAATTCTCAAAAATATAAAATAATCCCTCTTTCTCAGAAATTTTTTGCTTTTGACCAACATAATTGTATGTAAATGTAGTGTTGCAGTAATGTGTAATTTATTATTCTGATTTTAGATGATTTAATAAATATTGCCCAAATTCAAGTTCATTTTAATTTGTAATACAATAACCACACATAAATATACATGATATATATCCATACACAGAAAGAGAGACATATCCCACAATGCTTATGTGTGTGAATTTTCTCTTTGGGACTTCTAGTAATTTTTAAGAGCAAAATGAGTTCTGAGAGCAAAACATTTGAGAAAAATTTTCCAAATAATAAGCCCATATCAATTTTTGACAGTGCCATAATCTTCTCTCAGGCTGTTGCCTTCCTATGAACTTCATCTGTAATGTTCTAGGTAGAATAAAAACCTTTAATGATTTGAGTATTGGCGAAAATATTCAATATACTGTCTGTTCCTGAAGCCTTAGTATACTTTCCCTATCGAGATGCGATATGCTAAGGTCTTCAGTTTTCTCTCTCTCTCTCCCCCTCTCCCCTCCCTCTCAGCTTTCTCTTCTTTCTCTCTCAATCTTCACATCCTTTTCTCCCTCCCTCCTTGATTCCTTTTGTTTTACAACTAAATAGTATCCCTCTTTCTGGCCTTTTCCATATGAAATTATTTACACTTCTGTTAACAGAAATTTTAAACTGTTAAAATCGTGCTGCAGTAACCAACTTTGAACCCGTGTCACTCTACCTATGTGTGACGATTCTTGTAGGCTACATTCCTAGAACAGAAAGGTGAATTGTTGAGTTCACGAGAATGTGCGCTTTTCATGTTGTTTCATGTATCCAAATTGTCCTTTATGGAGACTATGTCATTTATACTCTAACCAGAAGTGTGGATGTGTACCATTTTTCTTGACATTCTGACTAATACTGTGTAATCAAAAATAATATTTTTGCGATGCTGAGGGTTGAATCTAGGACCTTTTCTGTAGGTAAAGGTGCTACACTGAGGTAAACCACCATCCCCGTGTAACCAAACTTTTTGATTTTTGCTCCTGATAGGTGAATAATGATAAGCGGGCATGTTTAATTTTATTATTGCTATGAATGAGATAGAGGATCTTTTCATATGTTTAAATCCTATGTATTTCATTTCATATCAACTAACAAAAGCCATTGTCCATTTTTATTGGGTATTTGTATTTTACTCATCAATATATAAGATCCTGTTAATTTTTTGATTAATCAATATTTCATTATGATATGCTTTATAAAAGATTAATTTCCCTATTTCTCATTTATATTTTGACTTGATTTTGCTTTTTATGGTGAAAAAAATTTTTGTTCAGTTTAATAACACTTTAAAAACTTGTGTTGTAAAACAGAAATCCATTTCCATCTCTGAGATTATTTTTAATTCTATATAGTCCTGTAATGACATGCAGGTTCATTTTTTTATCATTTACGTGTTCAATTTATTGGGAATGTAATCTGGGATAAGGAGATAGATATCGATCTAAATTTTACTTAAGATTTTTGCCAAATTATCTCAATTCAGTTATTTCTCTTCTCCCCTGACTTAAATATCATTTATTTAACATGCAAAATTATTTATATATCAGAATCTCTTTGGTGGTGTTCTATCCTATTCTATTTATCTGTCACTACATGTTCCATTTTCACACTGTTTTAATTATTTATATTATTTCTTGGTTGATAATTGCTGGCATATATTAATATTAAGTTGATCATATATTAAGCAAAGGTGCAGAAAAGTTTTTAATTAGTTTTCACCATTTTGTGCTTCTCTTTAATTTTCAGTGTAGATTGTTATATCATTTGCCAGCATGGGCAATATCTGTACCCCATTGTCTTGCCTTCTGGAAAACATTATATAATTGTGTCTTGTTGCTCACTGGTTTATTCTGAAGCTCTGTCTCCTTGCTACTTTGCAATTAAAACCACTCCATTGTGAACTCTTTCCACACAATTACATATTTCATAACAATATCTCCAGTTCTTTCTTACTATGTACTTGTTCTTATTTTATTTTTAAAAGTTTCTGTATTTTTACAGTTTTCTTAATTAAAGTCTTAACATGTTAGTTCAATTAGATTAGTTTTTTGTCCATTTGTTTATTTGTTTAGTATTAGTCCCTAGTTTTCCTTTCTTTCCTTTTCTTTTCTTTTTTTTTCTTTTGACGTTGGTGTTCCAGTTTCTCAGGGAATTTGCTATGGACGTAATGCCTAGCAGCGCACCTAGAGCAAAGGATGAAACCCTAGCCCCAGCCTGAGCCACTCCAGGGGGTTCAGCTGGGGCTCAGAGGGTACCTCCTACAGGAACTCAAATCCAAGCTAAACTTCAGCTTCTATCCTCCCTGCAAGATGCTGCTCTTACCAGAACTTCCTTCGTGGTCTTACCTCTCGAATCCTTGGACTAGGGAGGTGGAGTGCATGGGGTAGAATGTGCAGCCTGCTAGTTAGTAACTATAGCCTCCCATTCCAGCCTGGATACACACTCTAGCACAGCTTCTCGTGCTGGCTGGGTCACACGGAGCCTGGACAAGGAGAGTGAGAATGAGAAACGCCATGTCCAGAAAGTTCCTCCCAAGCCTGGGTCCCATCACCAGCCCTTGGAGATCCCTGCAACACACTCCAGACCCACAAACATGCACTAGCATTTGAAAACTCCCAACCCACTGTGGGATTCCTGCAGTTATTATTATTATTAGTGTTTATGTGTGTGTGTGTGTGTGTGTGTGTGTGTATGTGTGTGTGTGTGTGTGTGTGTGTGTGTGTGTGTTGGAGTTTAATAAATCTCAGCACCTTCTTGGCAGCTTCTTGCAGTGGAGCAGCTCAGTGTTAGATTCAGGCGACAGGGTTAGTGGCCCATGCTGCTTACTACCTTCTCAAGGACCCATTAATTTTCTTTTCCCCTCAGCATTTTCAAGCTAATGGTTAGATTTATACGTGCACACTTAATTACTGAAGCTCTAAATGCCTTATTAGCATATAGCTCTGGAAGTTGTTTACAAAGTTGTCTTCATATGGTTATTATGATAATCACCCTTTATAAATACACCTCTCCAAATCCAAACTGCTTAATATTAAGTGGCTAAGCAAACACACAAAAAAGAATGCTCCTTATTACTTAAAAACAAACACACAAAAAAACTTGAAAAGCAAATGTCTCAAGGGTTTTCTAGGAGGTAGCTGTTAAAATTTTTACATGTATGTATCACATAATTTTCACATATACTCATTCTATTAAAACCTCTTTTACAAGAGAGGAAATTGGCCTTCAAAAAGCTTAGACAAATTGGTCAAGATGGTGTAGCTAGGAGAGGAAGTGAGAGAGCTAAGCCCAAATCTCCACAGTCTTTTCTACTTTTTGCCAACCTCAGCCTAGGTTGAGGGAAAGTAAATCTATGTGACTGTTCTTCATATCTATGTTCTTTAGGGAACATAATTCACACTCAAAATTTCTAGAATATGCCTTTGTTCTTAAAAATTAGAGTGTTGCTACCACGCAGTGGGACAATAATTTCTTTAGAATATAAAACCTAAATGGAAACATATTCTTTTATGTCCAGCCACCCATCAAGCTGCTGGAATAATTTAGGAATTTCCAGTGCAATTCCAGTAGACCCTTAACATGGTGGTGATTCATATAAGCAGAATACACCTAAGGTCACATGTAGCCATTGTTTTTATAAGAGATCAAAAATAATGTTGGAATCAGGTGGTTGGGGATTGCTGGCAGGTGTTTGCTGTGGACTCATTTCCACAATCGTGCTGTAGCTTTCCTTGAAGCCAGAGCTCATTTTAGCACAGTAACTTAGATTTCTGGTATTAAATTTGAGTATAATCTCGAAGGTGAAATCTTAGACATTTTATACTGAATCTCTTATTATCTCAGTTTAATCATGCTAGATATATGAGAAATCAGAACACTGGACCTTAGTAATTACTAAAACTTAGTGATCCCAGAATCTGTATTCAGGAAATCGTTTTTGCTTTTACTTTATATATAATGAAAACAGTGATATTTAGTTAAAATTATATAATAAAAGCAGAGGCAACTCAAGTTGGATGACTGCTTACTACCTAGAGTTCTATGCATTCAGAACTTCTGAATATGACAGCAAATATGAATCTCTGAAGACATAATTTCTAATGACTCAGAGAAAAACATAAACTCAGATTTTGTTTTCTGTTATAGGTGCATACTTTAAGCTTTAGAAAATCAGTGTGTAGCTCATCAGCCAAAATTCTAGCAAAGATAATTTGGCTGTCTACAAGAGGTATAAACAAGATAATCGAAATGAGATAAAAGATAATTGAAAAAGGAATGTGCTAAAATGTGGAATTTGGCTTCCAAAATAGGAGAAAATATGATTCAAGCTGTCGCCTGCCACACACAGGTTGCTGGAAAGATGTTCTTTCACAGCACTGTGCTAATTTACCTAGCATGCTGAATAAAGTACCTTTCGGGAGTTCCCTGTTCCACACTGAGGACTCCGAAATTAATCAATAGACGATTAAGTAAGATGAATATCAGCAAATATTAAATAAGGAAGATTTACATCCCTGGCACATTTTCTTTTTTTAGGCCTCCAAAAGAGAAGGAAACTTAAAAACGTATCCATATTGCTAAGTATTCTGGTGTCTGAGCATGAAACAGAAAGATCAACATGGAGTATTTTAGTCAATCCACCCGGCATTGTTGGAGAAAAAGTTGACCATCAACCCAGAATTTTAAAACAAAAACATTGTTCTTAAGGTCTGTGCTTGAAGAGTGAGAGCGGAGGGTGCTGTGCTTAGCAGCTGGAGGCTGGGAACCACCCTGTCTCAGCAACTCAGTTCATCCAATGCCAGGCTGTCTTCACACACAAGTAAGATTGGAAATCAGCCAGGAGCAGCAGTTGGGGAGGAAACTCAAAAAACTCAGAGAGGAAAGATGAGAATTTGAGCCTCAGAACCTGATTACTGAGTGGCTGGTTTCGTCATGCACATCCTCTGCACTTCAAATGTGGACTCGCAGAGTCATGGCGGGGTGGAAAACCGTAGTCACTTACCGGAAGTCAACGGGTGTCTGGTTTTCTCTGGAAAATAGTCTCTAAGTGTTTAAGTTAGTAGTACACGTGAGACATTTAAGTCCTTCTGATTTATGTTGGTGAAGAAGGATGCATTACCGCAACTTATCAAGAACGCTGCAATGGTACCTTTCTACTGTTTACATACAGGCACCATCAAGGCCTTTTAAAGTGGATGAAACAGATTTTGATGTTTATTCTGTGAAGAAAGCATTTTCGCTTTGTAGCATTTATTTTAATCATTATATAATCATTATATCAAAAAGAGATTCCTATTTACGTATATATGAGAAAATATTTAAAATTTTATCAGAAGTCTACAACTCCTTTAGCAAGCTGTCATAAATTGATTTGAAATGGAGAGAAAATACAGGGAGGAAGTCCCAGTTAGAAAGTATCCATGGGAGAGAACACAGAGAAAGGCAGCTATTGGGTGAAAAGGGAAGAGTCTACCCTGAGCATTGCCACAAACCACAGCAGAAATTGCAGGATAAACATCCAGGGACCCAATACACTGTTTTTGGTTTTATCATCTTTATTGCCTTTACCACTTTTCATTCTAGTGTTCAAAGAACTTAGCAAGATTTTCACATTTTATTTTAAGTAGAAATTTCTTGAAGCCTAATTTTGTTGAGATCCATTAACAATCACACTGACATTAAAATTTTACAGTAATAATACTGAGGTTTTATATTGAGAATGTTCCCATTTGTTAGTTTACTAAGGTTTTTTTAGTTTCCCAAGATATACCTCCGTAACAACCAACTATGATCTATACTTCTACCCTAGAGTGCACTTTTCAAAACTTGTTTACAAGCATTGCTTTTATTTTTAAAAAGTATTCCATTATAGAGATTTTGAAGTTAATGTGTGCCTGTTTGATACATTTATCTGCAAACGGAACACAGAATCGTGATTAGCTTTTTGTATTATCTAAAATCTATACCAATAAATAAAAACGTTCCATTCCCCAGATGGAAACTGCCGATATCTTTATCCTGGAATGCTTAGTGTTGAATATGTTTTGTCTCTGCAGATAAATTTACAAAGGAAAATGAGAGTTACCGGTGTGATTACCCAAGGAGCCAAGAGGATTGGGAGCCCAGAGTATATAAAGTCCTACAAAATCGCCTATAGCAACGATGGGAAGATGTGGGCCATGTACAAAGCAAAAGGAACCAGTGAAGACAGGGTGAGACCGGAAACCCACTCAAGGAAAGGGAACCATCCCACTGATGCTCCTCTAGCGCATGACAGCTGAGCCTTGGGAAAAGCCCTGTGTGGAAAATGCATTTCTGATGCTTCCTTATTCTTTTAAAATTGGGCCACTGGAATGAAGGGAGTAGGAGTCTAAGTGAAAAATTTATAACAGCAGCCATTTCTAAGATTTTCTAGAATTTTAATTGATGTCCCTACAAATACTTGGTCATAAAATAGCAAAAATCTTACTTAATGCATGACAGTTAGGCTTTACACTAACAATGGTCAGCTTTCAATTTCATCTTTATTGCTTATATACACACTAGTATTCTCCTTCTTCAAATAACTATTGATCAAAAGTATTTTTCTGAACACAAGAAAAACACCAAGTGATAGAAATGTATATATGTTTATATGCTTCATATTGGAAAAGCGTATTTGTCATTTAGCAGAAAATATATTTTAGAGGAAATGGGTATAATATGCAATATCTCCTTTCCCTTTTTTATGATAATCAGAATTTTAAAATTAATTCTTCCTTAAAATGTTAATTTTCAAAATATCATGACTGCAGATCATGCCATGCAAAAGCAAACAAGAAGTTTTATGAAAGATTTTCAAAATTAACCTCTTAAGTAAATTTAAATAAGATTTTCTGTTTACTAAGTTACATAAAACATAAAATAAGAATGAGAGTTAAAGGATTACATTTGCCACATTTTGGAACTTTTTTTGAGAAGGAAGCATAATCTTCCACTGGATAATAAATACGAGGGTTGTAAGTCTCTTACGCAGTCACCTGGGTCTTATCGTGGAGATCTCACCCTGACCAGTCGGACCCTAAGACATCGCGCATCTGATCATAGCATCAGAAATGCAGAGTGGGCCAGTGAGATAGCTCAGCGGCATAAGCGCCTGCCCGGCAAGCACGAGGTCCTGAGTTTGACTCCCGGAACCCACATATGAAAAAAGGGCAGGTGATATCGTTCAGCGGCACAGGCACCTACTGGCGTGCGAGGTCCTGAGTTCGACCCCCGGTACCCACAAAAAAAAAAAAAAAGAAAGAAACACAGAGTGACCAGGAGGCACTAGTGAAAATGTTTTCCTACCAAAATAAAAGTTGAAGGACTGAGTTATAAAGTAAAGAAACTCACCTTTATTAAGTTGAAGGATTTAAGGTTCCCTTCTCCAAATAACAGAAAAGTATCCCTCTGAGTCTGAGGAATTGGCCGCAAAATTGCTAAGGTCATCATACTGAAGTACAGATTATGCCATAGGCCAGAACGCTTTATAGTTTTAATTAGGATTTTACCTATGGGTTTTATATCATTGGTGATGGCAAGGTCCTTTCTTAAGTACTCCAGGCCCCCAAATTATTTAATAAAATCTTTAAAGTATTGTGGAATAAAGTATAGGTCCATGTATGAATAAAGTAAAGAAGCTATGCTAATTCATAATGCAGAGATCTGGATTATGTCTTGACCCAGGTGTTCCGTGGAAATGTGGACAACAACACACCCTATGCTAACTCGTTCACGCCGCCCATCAAAGCGCAGTACGTGAGGCTCTATCCCCAAGTGTGCCGGAGGCACTGCACTTTGCGAATGGAACTGCTGGGCTGTGAACTATCCGGTGAGCCTCACAGCATCTATTTCTGAAAGGTCTTTAAAGAAAAACAGAAGTTTGCTTGTGTGGAGTTTGCCACTAACCTGCAGATTTTCAACACCGTAGAAATTCATTTCTGCTACAAAATGTCTAGGGCACTGTTTGATGAGAAATAGTCCAATTTTATTTATGTGTAGAGTAAACAAGTAGTAAAACATGCTACAGAATAGAATTAATTTAGAAAGAATAATGTATTTTTTGGGTTGTCGAAGTCAGTGCAAGGAATTCCCATGGGAAGCCTGTCAACGCTAGATGTCTCTTTGTTTGGGGTAGTACCTATGATTTATATGTTTTGACAAAATCTCAGCAAAAACTGGAATCTGCCTGACCTCCTACATTTAGGCTATCTGATCCAGAAAAGCAAGTTGTGTCTTTATCTACCGTAAGAACTGGATGCTTTTTTTTTTTATACTTTTATAAAACTTGCAAATTCATCATCCCTCTCTAGGGAACAATATTTCAATACCAAGATTGCTACTGTAATTCATTTTTGGGTCATTCTTAGCCAGAAACCTTCTTGCTGTACAACTAGTGGTTACCCAGCTCCATGATAATCTATCAGAGGACTCCAAGTTAAATAATTCTTGCCCTCCAGGAGCATCAATACCAGGTACAAAGATGAAGACTTAATGAGTGGAGCTCACAGTGGTCCCATTTTATTCTGAAATAAATAGAAAATTTTCTCTAGGTGTTTCACACTAACTTACATTTTTGGTAGTTCTTGTATTTCTGCCATCAAATTTTACCTATCTTTGTCACAAAAGCCTAAGATTATTTTATTCAAAAACTGTGGAGAAAACAGAAATTTCACATGTACCCACTTTTTTTTAGCATAACCTTAAAATATGGAAAGCACCTTTGCTAAACTTAAAACAATGCCTTTTAAATAGGTGAGGTCCTTGCAAAGAGGCATCTGGGAGGTTCGGATTCATAGGTTAAACTCTGTACTTTATATCTGATTTCCTCCTTGGACTTATTTGTGATACCTAGAAAAAAGGATGTTTCAGTAAATAAAAAGTAGTATTAAAAATAAGTAATCTTAGAGAACCCACTTAAAGATTTATTATAGTGATTTGGTCAGATGAGTGAGTCTATTTTTAAGACTCATGTTTTCATTTTATATTGGTATGTTTTGGGAAGCGAACACACACAGTGTCAGTGCCATTCATTAGCCAAACAGAGATCTCTTCCCTATTTTGGTCGTTTGAACCAGTTTATTGATTGTGAGCAAATCTGAGAGGAATTATTGCTATACAACGATTGCACTGCATGTCACTGTACCACCACAGGCCACTGTCATTCCGAAGCCATTCATCATAAAGCAATCAAGAGGAAGCCACAACATGATGAGATCCGCTGTAAGCCCTGTGGTTTTAGTTGCTTAACATCACCATCGCCACTTTTTCAGTCTTTTGATTCATGAGCATCCGTCTCTCATACATGGCACAGCTACGCCCCTAAGGTGTAAATATATTTTCCTTTCGAGTTTGACAAGAGGTTACACCTGACAATTTACAGATTTTATTTTCTCAAAAAGAAGGAGTGCTCTATCTCCCAATCCTGCAAATTGATTTTCAACTTACCTGCAGAGAATATTTCTCAATGGTAGTTTTTAGAAGCTGGAGAATTTCACTATGGAAATAATCGATTTAGATCTTGATACTTTATTTTGTCCAGGCACTGTCCACACTGGTGAAAGAGTTAATTAATTTAAATGCATGAAATACTGTGGATAAGAAGGGAAATTTGAGATGTGAGGCACCGGGGAAGAGAAGTTCCCTATAACACTTGGAAATAGTAAAAATGTTCCAAATTATTTCCTGAAGTTGAATACAACATTTTAATGTCCAAGATTCTTGATTGTTTTCAAGGAACTGACATAAGATTTTTAAGCCTGACTAGAAGATCAGCAGTTAATCTCTTCCCAGACACTTAGAAGAACATTTTTAAATCATCTGAAAGAGACACAATTTATGATGTTTTGAATGAAGCAGAACATAACCATAGTTAGAAGAGTAAACTCATTCTTTGAACAAATAATTACTAATATTTCTTCCTAGCTAAGCACTGAACAATAGAATAGGTATGAAATGAATTTTGTGATAAGGCAGGAGTGGTCCAGGATATTCTTCTATCCAATATTGTATTATGTTACAGAAGGAAGAGAATGACAGCCTTCTCTTTTCTTACATCTCTTCCACAAATGAAGCAAAGTTATAGAAAGACTTGGGGACAGCAAGGACAGGGTAGAGGAGAAAGGGACTGGGAGGACAGGTGAGACCTCTCTAATGCAGACCAAGCTTGTTACCTTGGAACTGCCCAAAGATAGCATGCCGCGGTGCCATTGAACAGCCTATAATCCTTGATATACGTATGGCTGCTTCCTCACTCAGAGCTTACATTCAGCCTTGAGAGCTGTCTTTATCATGGGGTTTGTAGGTATATCACGTTTGCAAAGAAAAAGTATCCCATGGTGGGTTGGGGGGGAGACAAACATGGACGAGCCTCAAGAAGCAAGGAGTGATGGACCAGAACAGAAAGAATTCACTGTAGTTAAGAATAATAAGTGAACAATTCTTAATCACCTCTCTTATAGCCTTGACTTCAACGGGTCCCCTTTTAGCAACTATCCCCCATCGCAGGATACTTGGTGACTTAACCCTGCTTCCTTTTGGAGTCAGTTTTATGAAATAATAAAACTATCTACAACTTCCTGGATGGTAACTGTGCCACTAATTTTTGAAAGTATTTTATTAAGGAATTTCTTAACAGAGAATATCTTTCCCTTTATTTTTGTCTTCCTTAATTTTTTCAGCAATATTTTACAGTCTTTTTTATTAGTACATATTTATAGTACATAATGATTACATTCACTGTGGGTAGTTGACACATGGACATAACACATCTTGATTATTTCTTTATTCTCTTCCCATCCCCTACCTCCCTCTATCTCTCCATCTCTTGGTCCCCTTCACTTTTGCAAAAGAAGTAATTTCTTAGAACATTTCTTGGAGGTAGTTTGTATTATTGTCACCATTTTACAAATGAGAAAACTCAGGCAAAAATAATAGGCATGAGAGCACACAGCCAGTTAGAGGGGACCCAGCAGAGCATGAGAAGTATTGAATTGCAGAAATCAACCTTCAATCATTGCGTCTTTCATGATCAAACTCATCGTCTTACCTTGCAAACTTCTTGGCCAAAATGCAATGATTTTTATATAAAGGAGACTCAGTCCTTGGCTACCATCATAATAGGATCAAGCTTCTTATTACAAACTTTGTAAATGGAATTGGGGAATATATTTGGGGTGTGTGTGTGTTTCTGTACACACACACACACAGACACACACACACATTTTCAGTGAGAGAAAAACCCAAATTTTGCACTATATCAAGCTTAAAAATATATGTGGTAGATTTGAGAATCTTTCAAGAATATCAAACACAAAGGGTTACTGAGTATGATTAAAATAAAAGAATGCATTAAAAGATTTGTCTAGTGATGGTTTTTGCCAGAATTAGTTTTTCCTCTGTTACCCACTGGTTTACTTTTTGTATGTGCACCGAGCCTGTCACATGCTACGCACTGAGTGAGTTTTATTTTCCTGCTTTCCCCAAGCATCCGTGTTGGTGCAGTTAGAATTGGTGATAAAGATTAGCACATATTTCTTAGACAACAAACCGCTGTCCAGTTTAGAATATAACAGAGGAGCAATTTCTGAAGATGGCTTTGTATTGAGGGAATTTTCATTTGCAGTATTATGAAAACAAATAAAAAAACCAAATAGGCTTTATGAGAAAATGTCCCATTTTTTAAAGACACAATGAAACTGTTGAAAACCAAGGAACCCTTATGAGGCTTCTGGTAATGAGACGGGAGAGAGTTTTTCAGTATGGTTTTCATTTTGCAAAATCATCTATCAAAGAAAAGTAGTTTGAATTGTCTGTGTTGTTTTCAATTTTTCCAAAATAGATTCAGACAAAGTGGCCTGAATTGGCTATCTTGTTTTTCTATTTTGTTCCGGATTTCTTTCTGATTATAGCCCTCTCTTTGGAAATTAGATGCTCTCTCTTTGGGGGGATGGAGAGCATTAGGTTCCATCTTCTCTTGCTTATCCTAAATGAGCATAGAAAGTTTCCAGGATGACAAATTATTTTTCTCATGGAGCTTTTTCATTTCCTTTCAGGCTGCTCAGAGCCTTTGGGAATGAAATCAGGGCACATACAAGACTACCAGATCACTGCGTCGAGCATCTTCAGGACGCTCAACATGGACATGTTCACCTGGGAACCACGGAAGGCCCGGCTGGACAAGCAAGGCAAGGTGAATGCCTGGACCTCTGGCCACAATGACCAGTCACAATGGCTGCAGGTAAAAAATTCCCTCACCCACTGTTTCTCTTGCTTACAGAATTTCCCATTGCTTCCATGAATGTCTGAGTGGTTACATGCACACTACTTTAAATATGCCTTTGTTTTGGGTACCTGAATGGCTAAAGCAGAAATTCCTATGAAGTCCTGTTCCTGGGCTATTTTTATTCTGTGTGAATTTATAGATGCAACTGTCAGGTTGACGTAGCAGATTGTGCCAGCTCACACTCTGTATAGATAAACTGATTGACTGTGAGAGGATTTGTATTTTAACTTTCATCTCTTCTAATGCTTGTGTTAATATCGGTTTTGAAAGTGTGAGAACAGGAATCCAAAGGATAGTGAAATCATGCCTCTGACCTGCACGTAGTTTCATAGCGTCATGAGTGCTGACTTACTAGCTCTTTACCTGTGGTTGCTGAGCAATAGAGCAATTTGACTTCACTCTCAAAGGAGAGTTACTTACAGAAGGAAGGCATAGATTCTGCAGTATCTATTTATAATTTTTAAATGAAGTAAGGTTCCAGGAAATACTTTTAAAACTAGTCTTCCTGAAATGTACTTATTTGTGGAGTACTTTTAAGTGTGTATGCATTTCTTAATATTATCTGTGGCGAAAACAAAAAACTCAATTTCATTAGGTCACTTTACTTGACAGACACGAATTCTGCCCTCATTGATTTTCTGTGCCATGTCCATAAGTGGCTCTGCAATAACTTACAGAATGCCTTGAAGTCATGAACACAGTTAAAATAGCTACTCCTGATCAAGCCATATTTGCCAAATCTGAAACAATTCTTACTGGGTCATTAGTAATCACTTTGCAGTCTTTTCACTTATCACTATCCTTAGTGCCTGTCTGTTTCCTATGACTGTTCCCAAAGGTAGGAAGTAGATTTGTTGTACATCATCGCAGCACACAACTTCATTCCTTTTCTTGTGTGTATCAGTGTTTACTATGTGAAGTCATTTATTTAGCAAATGTAACCATTTATTTGTGTTGAACTGGTGCAGCATCCCAGGACACACAATGTAACAATGACGTTAGCCACCAACAGCACTGCTCCGCTCCTGAGACATTACCTTCTATTTATTTATTTTTTATTTTAAAGAGAAAAACCAGGGCCGGGGATATAGCTCAGCGGCATAGTGCCTGCCTGGCAAGCACAAGGTCCTAAGTTCAATTCCTGGTACAAAAAAAAAAAGAAAAGAAGAAGAAGAAGAACAGAGAGAGAGAAAAAACAATAATACAGAATTTCTAAACAAGCTAATAGGGGATTAACAATGGTTAATATATTGCATATTGTTACCTTCAAAGTAGCTGCTCAGATTACAAGATATAGGCATGAACATTGATCAAACAATATAAGGACAAACCGTTCTTTTCAATGAACTTGTAGAAATTAGTAGTATCATTTTCTTAGCTATCTTGTGTATATATATATATATATATATATATATATATATATATATACATATGTATTTATATAAACATTCTTTTCCCTTCCTTCTTTTCTCCTTTCCCCCATCCCAGTTGTTCTTTCCTTTCGAGCAGTTTCTTCCCCTTTCACAATATCTATTGTACATTTTGGACCTTATTTACTCTTTCAGTTTCTTACAATAGGGAGACAAAATGACGTGTACACACAGAAGTCTGATTTATTTTACTTATGAGTATGGTCTCAAGTTGCATCCATTTACATATAAAGGCCTCAAGTTTATCCTTCTTTATAGCTGAGTAGTACTCCATTATGTAAAAATATCACATTCTTTTTTATCCATTTCTCGGTTGATGGGCATCAGGGTTGTTTCCAAGATTTAGCAATTGTAAATTGTGCTGCCATAAACATGGGTGCACATGTATCGCTGTAGTATGATGTCTTTAGTTCTTCTGGGAAAATACCTAGAAGGGGAATAGCTGTGTCAAATGGGACCTCTAATCCTAGTTTTTTGAGGAATCTCCATACTGATTTCCACAGTGGTTGTATGAATCGACACTCCCACCAACAGTGGAGATGGGTTCCTTTTCCCCACAGCCCCACCAGCATTTGTTATTGGTTTGATTCTTGATGATAGCCATTCTTTCTGGTGTAAGATGGAATTTTAGTGTTCTTTTAATTTGCATCTCTCGAATGACCAGTGATGTTGAACATTTTTTCATATATTTATTTGCTGGTTTGTATTTCATCTGAGAAGTGTGCATTCCTCTCAGATGCCCATTTTTGGACTAGGTCTTTGAATTTGGGGGTCCTGATTTTTGTCAGTTCTTTGTATTTTCTAGAGAGAAGTCCTTTGTCTAAGGGACAGTTGGCTAAAATTTTTTCCCACTCTGTGGATTTTCTTTTCACTCTGTTGATGATTTCTTTTGATGTGCAAAAAAATTTTAATAAGATGAGATCCCAGTTGTTGATTCTTTGAAGTACTTCCCATGCAGTTTGGGTTTTGTTCATGAACTCTCTGCCTACCCTTATGTCCTCAAGATTTCTACCTAATTTCTCTTCAAGTGGATTTAGTGTTTCTGCTTTAATATTTAGATCTCTGATTCATTTTGACTTTGGTTTAGTACATGGTGATAGACATGGGCCTAGTTTTAGTCTTCAGCAAGTGGAAAGCTAGTTTTTCCAGCACCATTTATTAAAGAGGCTATCTTTCTTCCAGTGAAGATGTTTGGCCACTTTGTCAAAGATAAGGTGGCTGAGTGTGTTTGGAGTTGTGTCTGCATCTTCTAATCTGTCCCACTGGTCCTTAGGTCTGTTTTTTTGCCCATACCATGTTGATTTAATCACAGTAGTTTTGTAGTATAATTTCAAGTCAGCGATTGTAATGCCTCCTGCCTTGCCTTTGTCTCCCAGGATTGCCTTTGTATTCTAGATCTCTTCTGTTTGCAAATGAATTTTAGGAATGCTTTCTCTGGATCTGTGAGGTATGCTAGTGGTATTTTGATTGGGATTGCATTAAAACTGTGTAACAGTTTTGGGACTATGGCCATTTTCACAATGTTGGTTCTTCCTATCCATGAGCAAGGAATATCTTTCCATTTTCTGATATCTTCTTTGATCTCCTTTTCCAGAGTACTGTGATTTTCAATGTATAGATCTTTTACTTCCTTTGTTAGATTGATTCCTAAGTATTTCATTTTTTTGGATGCTATTGTGAAGGGTATTGTTTCCCTATGTTCTCTCTCAGTGAGTTTGTTGCTTCTGTACAGGAATGCTATTGATTTTTGAGTGTTGACTTTGTATACAGCTATGCTACTGAATTTGCTTATTAAATCTAGAAGTCTTTTGGTGGAGTTTTTGGGGTCTCCTATGTAGAGTATCATGTCATCTTCAATTAATGATAATTTAACTCCTTCCTTTCCTATCCTTATTCCTTTTATTTCTATCTCTTGTCTAATTGCTCTGGCTAATGTTTCCAGAATTATATCGAATAGGAGTGGTGATAGTGGACATCCTTGTCTTGTTTCTGATTTTAGAATGAAAGCTTTCAGTTTTTGTCTGTTTAGTATGATGTTAGCTGTTGGTTTGTCATAGATGGCCTTTATCAGATTGAGGTACACACCATCTATTCTAATTTTCTGCAGGGTTTTTATCACGAATGGGTGTTGGACTTTATCAAAAGCTTTTTCTGCATCTATTGAGATGATCATGTGATGTTTTGTCTTTGGCTCTGTTGATATGGTGTATTACATTTATTGATTTGTGTGTGTTGAATCATCCCTGCATTCCTGGGATAAATCCCACTTGGTCATGATGTATAATATTCTTGATGATTTGCTGTATTCTGTTTGCCAGTATTTTATTAAGGATTTTTGCATGTATGTTCATTAGGGAGATTGCCCTGTAGTTCTCTTTTTAGTTGGGTCTTTCTCTGGTTTTGGTATCAGGGTAATACTTGCCTCCAGGAATGAGTTAGGGAGAATTGCTTCCCTTTCGATTTCATTAAAGACTTTGAGGAGTATTGTCACTAAATCTTCTCTAAGTTTCTTGTAGAATTCAGCAGTGAATCCATCAGGACCTGGGCTTTTCTTTGTTGGTAAGATTTTAATAGTGTTTTCGATTTCATTAACCAATATTGGATTATTCAGAATATTTATATCTTCTTGATTCAGCTTTGGTAATTCATACATTTCTAGGAATCTGTCCATTTCTTCTGTGTTTTCCATCCTATGTGAGTAAAGATTTCCGAGGTGGATATTTATGAACTTCTGAATTTTCACAAGATCTGTAGTGATTTCACCCTTTTCATTCCTCATTGCATGTATTTGAATTTTTCTTTCCTTTTTTTGATAAGGCTGGGTAAGGGTTTATCAATTTTATTTATTCATTTGAAGAATCAACTCTTTGATTCATTGATTCTTTGTATTGTTTTCTTAGTCTTAATTGTATTAATTTCTGCTCTGAGCTTTATAATTTCCTCCCTTGTATGGGCTTTGGGCTTGACTTGCTCTTCTTTTTCTAGAAGCTTGAGGTGCAGCATTAGGTTGTTTATTTTTGCTCATTCTGTTTTCCTGATGTGAGAATTCATCACTATAAATTTCTCTCTTAGGACTGCTTTCATTGCATCCCATAGGTTCTGGTATGTTGTATTTGCATTTTTATTTGATTGTAGATATCATTTACTTTCTTCTTTAATTTCTTCTGTGACCTACTGGTTGTTCAGAAGGGTGTTGTTTAATTTCCATGTGTTTATGGAGTTTTGAGGGTTTCTTTTGCCATTAATTTCACACGGTCCTGAGTTTGATTCCTGGTACCAAAAGAAAAAGTAATTTCTAATTTCATTGCACTATGGTCAGATAATATACATAGGATAATTTCAAATCCTTTGCATTTACTTAGGTATGTTCTACAGGCTAGTATATGGTCTATTTTAGAGAACATCCTGTGCGCAGCTGAGAATAATGTGTATTCTGATGTTGTTGGGTGGAACACTCTGTAAACATCTACTATGTCCATGTTTCATAGATTTGGCTCAGTTCTGTTACTTCTTTGCTGATTTTTTGTCTAGTTGATCTATCTTTTCATGACAATGGGGTATTAAGATCCCCTGTTACAATTGTGTTATTGCTTATTTGATTTTTCATATCTATTAAAATTTGTCTTATATAGTTGGATGCTCTCATATTTGGTGAATATATGCTTATGATTGTTATCTCTTCCTCTTGAATTTTTCCCCTAATAAGTATGTAGTGACCTTCTTTATCTATTTTGATCATTCTTGGTTTGAAGTTTACATTGTCTGCAAACAGAATCGGTATCCCTGCTTTCTTCTGGGTTCCTGTTGCATGGAGTATTGTTTTCCATTCTTTGACTTTCAGTCTATGAGTTTCTTTTTGAGTTAAGTGTGTTTCTTGTATACAGCATATTGTTGGATGTTGTTTCTTGATCCATTCTGCCAATCTGTTTCTTTTGATGGGTGAATTGAGGCCATTTACATTGATGATTATAACTGATACATATTGGCTTGACTTTGTCACAGTATTTTCCTGTTGTTGGTTCCCTGCTTTTCCCCTCGTTTAATTGCTTGCCATGCCTGGTAGTTTCTTTCTGATGTTGTTCATGGAATTGTGGTCATTTTTATCTCTGTCTAGAATATCTTTTAGTACTCTTTGTAGGGTTGGTTTGGTGGTCATGAATTTCTTCATTTGTTCTTTGTCATGGAAGTATCTTATTTCTCCATTAATTTTGAAAGATAGTTTTGCAGGGTACATCAATCTGGATTGGAAGTTGTTTTCTTTCAGGACTTGAAATACTTCACACCAAGCTCTTCTTGACTTGAGGGTTTATGTTGAGAAGTCTGCCATATTCTGATGGGCTTTCCTTTATAGGTGATTTGTTTCTTTTCCCTAACAGCTTTTAATATTCTGTTTTTGTGCCAAATTTCCAGCATCTTGATAAGTATATATCTGGTTGTAGATTTATTTTGGTTATAGCTAATTGGAGTTCTATATGCTTCACTTATGTGTATGTCAGATTCTTTTCCCACGCTTGGGAAATTTTCTGCTATTACTTCTGCAAATAGTCATTTTATGTCATTTGTGTTGACTCCTGCTTTTTCATCAATAATTTTTATATTATTTTTCTTTGCATCATCTTACAGCTGTTGAATTGTTATTTCCTGTTCTTTTGTTATTTTTGAGAGATCTTTCTTTTCATGATCTCCAGCCTTGATCCTGTGTTTAAGGTCTGAAAGTCTGTCTTCAGTTTTGTTCAAGTAGTTTTGCCAGCTCTCAATGGAATTTTTAATTTCCTGGATATCTGTTTGAATCCATTTCATGCATTCTCTTTCTTTCCTAGATTGATCATTCATAGTTTCCATCCTCTTCCTATCATCATCTATTTTTTTAATCTGTTTCTATTCTAGATTTGCTGAGCAATTCCTTTATAAATGTTGACATTTCTTTTTTTTATCTGAGATATTATTTCTGATCTGATTTCCTCTAGAGCCTCATGGACTTTTTTTTTTATTTTGGTTGCTATCATTTCAGAAATGTCAGGTGTGCGTCTTCCATTTTCCTCTATTTCATTGTCTCTTGGACTTGTTCTGGGTGGGCTAGAGGTCTGAGGTTACATTTTGCTTCCGCATCTTATTTTTTTCTCTTTCAAAAGTTTTTTTTTTTTTTCTGTGTTGATCCTTGTAAGTTTTTGTAATAGGTAGCTTTATCACTAGTATCAAGGCCTCTTTAGGCAAGGTTTGTTCTTCAGGATGTTTTCTGTGTGTAGGAGGTCCTTGGTTTGTGTCCGTCCCAAGATCCTACCTTTCCAATTTATTAAGAGAGAGATGTCGGTATCTGCTCAGTCCCCAGTCCTTTTGTGTTGGGGTGTGGTGAGGTTATTACCCCAGAACTTCCCAGTATTGTTACAGAAGTGAGAACAACTGATTAAAACAGATATGACATCCTAGCTAAAATAGTATAATTAGTGCTGACAATAGCATCAAGCACAATTTAGAAACTGACAAACTGTGGTAACTATTAATTTTGTACCTTTAATCATAGAAGCAAAATCTACAGTTATATAACAGAACTGATCTTAAATTGGGAGCCTGTATGCAACGTGTTTCCTCTTGGTAGAGTGGTTTTACCCTGTGGTGGGGAAATTTAAGAAGGATAGTGGATAGAACAGAGATAACTGAAATAAATAAAGTAGAAGCCAGGCTGGAGGATGAAGGATGATCATGCAACTTTGGGTAACTAGAGAAGACAAAAGAGAAAAAATGAAGGAATAAGCACGGGATTATTGAAGTTGACCAGAAAAATTAGAGAGACTGTTCACTCATAAGAGTATACGATTAAGTCTTGAGAGGTAAGTTGAGGAAAGGGAAAGAGGGAAAGAAGATGAATAGATTAGAACAAAGATGTAGGTAAAACACACACAAAAAAAGGAATGGGAAACAAACCATAAACTAGCAACAAAAAGAAGAAAAAATTAAATTAAATTAAAAAACAAAATTCCTCTGGTGTCTACTGAGAGTCCAAAACTACTGGATAACACTTCCAAGCCTTCCAAGTAGAGTTTGTGCTGGATTTGAGGCTGATCTTGGCCTCCAGATGTGGGGGCCTGGGGCCAGAGTCTTCAGCCAGTACTTTCTGTATGTTCCTTACCCTGTTTCCCTTGGCAGCAGCGTCTCTTTCCCAGTTGCTGTGCTGTTTTCAGACAGAGACAGGGGGCTGTTCCCTGTCCCGTGCACCTTTGGCCCCTCCTGGTCCTTGCCCAACCTCCTGTGTTCCTCTTCCCTTGGCGAGTCTCCGTCCTCTCAGGTCGTTTGTTGCAGGGCGGGGTGGGATGCTGTGATAGGGTCTGGTCCTCTGCTCCTGCTGTTGCAGTCCAAGGCTGCTCAGTCCCAGTTCTTACTCCTCTCCTGAAGTGCGATGCAAACTTCCCACTCATTGCTTTACAAGTTCTGCTGCCACCGTCACCTGCCTCAACTGTAGTCTGTAACTTCCTTGGGTGAGGTGGGGGATTGCTGCGGGGTGCCTTTCTGCTCCTGTCCCCAACGTGTGGGGACAGCCTGGGGCTGCACAGTCCCGGGGTGCAGGGCTGTGTAATTCCCCACACCTTTCTAACCACAGGTCATGGGGGAAGGGTTAGCTGTTCCATTTACTGTGCACCCCTGCAGTCTTTAATCTTGTTCGTGGCAGTTCCAGTTAGCACTCTGGTGCATAAAGTGAATGGGAAGAAAAGAAGAAAGAAATTGAAAAGAAAAGAGAGAAAAAAAAGGAAAGAAAATAAATGAAGAAAAGGAAAACTGGCCGATCATCAGGGAGGGAGCAGTTCGTGTTGGCAGAATTTACTTCTGGACTGTGACGTCTTCTGTTTGGAGGAAGGCAGAAATGCAGGGGACCTTATAGCCCAAGTCTATCCTGTATGGCTTGGTTTAGCCGCACTATTTTAATATAGCCTTTTTTTTTTTTCTTTTAAAGAAAAAGTATGTCGGGCAGTTGTCCCAAGCCAGCGACCCACCGGCAGCCAGTTGGGCTGGCTGGCAATTTATTAAGTCCTTTATCTTTGTTTTGCTTGATCTATTAGTCTCTTATGTCAGATTGATTTTAGTTTCAGGGTGTATGTCCCTTCCCTTTCTTCCAATTACCTGTCTTTTAATTGAATTTCTCTGAGTAGCTCTGAATGAGGCTCCGCCTCTATTCAGCTATGTTGAATTTCAAGACATTACCTTTAAAAATTTTTTATTTGGCTAAAATGACACCACATTTGTTTTCCTCCTGGCTGCTGTTTCCCATTGTTCTTTCTGGGCCTTTCTTCCTCTTCCTGTTCCGCTCCTGCTGATGTCTCTCACCAACTCCACAAACTCAGATGACTGATTGAGCTAGTATTTGTGATTTCAACTTATAAAAAAGTTCCAAGAACCCTGAAAATAATGTCACTTTCCACCATCACTGCCACTATAATGGCAGCATCCTCCTTCTTTTGGTTTTCTCCAAAAAATTCTTTCCAGTTTCTGGCCTTACTCTTGGAAAAAAAAATCTTTTCTCTGTGTGTGTGTGTGTGTGTGTGTGCGCACTTCTTGTTTCAAATCTTTCAATTCCATTCTGTCAATCTCAGAATAAAATGCAGATTCCTTACCATGGTTTAAAAATCTTTGCATGATCTGGCCACATTTCAGTTTTACTACACTCTGTTAAATCTCCTTTAGTTTCTCATATGAGCACTGTCTCTTCTTGTTCTGTTATAAATATCCTCTTGAAGTGCCTTTCTCTGGGGAGTCTTATCTGCCAGCGCCTCCTGCCCATATCTGATTTAAGGCCCTTCCTTTATACAACAGCCTCGCCTTTATCCTTCAGGGGCACATCCCAGGACCCCAGTGCACGCCCCAAACCATGGATCATACCAAACCCTGTATATATGGTAATACCTCGCTTCGTGAACAAACAATTATGTCCTCAAACAAAAGTGTTCGGCAAAATTTTGCCTCCATTCACATACTCCATTTTGGGTGGCAAACACAACCATGGCCATCTTCCCCACACAAACACAAACACAGCTGTTTTCCCCAAAATCCTAAAACAAATTAAGTTCACGAACCAAGGTAACCACTGTATTCTCTTTTTTCAACACACCCTGAAGAATTGCCAATTAGAACTAGAGTTGATTTGTCTGTCCATATTGTATGGCCCCATGCCACCTTCACACCATTCTTCGGCTTTGGGGCCTTTATGAAGTAAGATAAGGGTTACTTGGACACAAGTTCTTTGACATCATGACAGGATTTTTAAATTGTAAATATTCAAACCATATCTCAGAATAGCTGGATAAAACTAATATTATTCATGAGACATAATGCCTTATGGAATAAGACAAAGTATTTTATACCCCAAAAGTAGCTCAGAAAGTCTGGTAGACTCTAGAAATATTCACAATAAAGTGACTGCCAAAGGCAAATTTCTTTAGAAAGATAAAAATACAGCAGATATTTCTATATGAATCAGGGTATGAGTTTCCATAGCAAAGCTCCATCCATCACTTCGTTTATGATGGCTTTTCAACTGCCTTCTTGAAGTCACTGCCATGCTGGAATCGATTCCTTCTGGTGATGACAGATTCTCTGTCAATTCAAGGACCAGCTCTTCCAGTAGATGTCTAATTTTGTTGTGTCAAAACATATTCAGAGTCTCCGAAGCAAAGTAAATTGACATCTTTCCTCTCATTTATTTATTTTTTCTGACATCATGCAAGAAAAAGTGACTATTTTTAGTGTTTTCCCCTCCAGAGAATATCTGCTCACTGTATATTGTTAGCATCAGAGTGCTTCTTAGTGTTTGTGTTGAACATAAAATTAAAATTTCTATAGATAATGATGTGGGGGCTTGTTTTGAGCTGTTGATTCAGAGATCAACTTGTATCTTTAACTGAGGCTTCTGAATTTATAAATTTAGTTGCATTAAGTAAATGGCCCAATTCCAAGCAACAGCTCTTCAGAAGAGAACACGTGTCTGTCATTTAACTTCCCTGAATTGCTAAACTCTTGCTAGTTGATTTTTAAGAAGTTTCTTTCAGATACCAACTGTATATGGGATTCGGCAATGAATAAATCTTTATTTTAGTTTAATATATTTTGTCAAAACCTAATCATATAATATTTGGAGATGTAAATATAAATGAAGCTTTACAAAAAGTCTTAAACCAAATTGTGATATATTTGAAGTAATTCTTCAGTATTCTTTTCGAAATACCTATATACACAAATTTTATTTTTACGTTGTTGTTATTCTAAAGTTTCTTCCAGTATCTTCTGCAAGGTCAGAGTGTCTGTAACTCCCAAGAAAATATTTCTGTTATTTTGTAGAAGTGATCCTAAGTGACTGTTTAGCTTCCTCGAGTTACTATTAATCCTGAAATCATTACCTAATTTCTATTGGAACATGGCATAAAAGCATCAGGTCCACACGATGCTAGGTCAGACATTTCTCAGACATCCTGCTTGTGTACATAATGTCCTCCAAAACTTAAAAAGTTTAACCAAAACGTTGATCAGGTATCCCTCCCAATGTTTATTCCTCTCAGCAATTAAATTGTAGTTAATGCTTATTAAAAATCTTACCAACAGCTAAATTGAAACATCCTAAGGCAATCATTCCTGACTGGCGGTTGGACATTCCTAACAAATGATTGGATTTGCTCTGAATCCTTGTGGTAAAAATAAAGTGACACTTTAGGTTCTGAGATCTTTTGGATCAAATTTATCCTCAGTGGTTAGTTCCTAAGGAAAGAAGCCTGAAATTGTGTTGAATTGTAAGGCGGATTAAATGAGACCAGAGAGGAAATATGTGGTAGGCACCCAGTGTTGCGTAAATCTCTCCATTTCCCAGTGGTTTGTGCGACCTCAGGACAGTGTCTTCAGACGCCACCAATTATCAAAAAGAATGCAGATATATTCAAATACATTCTCCACTTCCTTCACAATGGAATATCCAATAAAACAATGAAATATAAAGCATGTCCTGTTTGACAAAATAATTGAAATGTTTTTATATGAGTAACACCAAACTTTCACCTTCTTTACCTTGAAGTAATAACAATAAAAATAATAATATTGATTAGCAGTATGTCATTTGCCAGTCTTCCCTACTGAAACTCTATTCTTACCAGAACTGTTTTGTGTTTTACACCCATCATTACTGGCTTTCAATAGATTCAGTAAATTTTCTTTTTATTTCTGCTCAGATGGCAAATTGCTTAAAATTCAGCATAAAATGAAGATTTTTTTCTTTTTCTTTCCTTCCTTTCCCTCTCTCCCTCCCTAGTTCCCCATTCTTTTGAACAATTTCTTCCTATTTCACAATACTTTTTGTACACTTTGCTCCTTATTTACACTTTCAGTATCTCACACCAGAGATACAATGCAACATTTACACATGTGTCCAATTTATTTCACTTAAGTGAAATAAAGTCTTGGGCCGGTGAGATAGCTCAGTGGCATAAGTGACTGCCTGGCAAGTGCGAGGTCTTGAGTTCGAATCCTGGTACCCACATAAAAAGGAAAAAAGGGCAGTGATATCGCTCAGCATCACAAGCACCTGCTGGTAAGCATGAGGTCCTGAGTTCAACCCCCAGTGCCCATATTAGAAAAAAAAGAGTATAGTCTCAAGGTGCATCTGTTTACCTAGAAATGTCTCAACTTTATCCTTCTTTATGGCTGAGTACTACTCCATCGTATTAAAAAGCACATATTATTTATCCATTCAGGATAAAATGGAAACAAAGCATTGTAAATAAAGAGGGGGAGAGGGGTTGAAGGGAGGGGTGGGGATTGGGAAAAAAAGAGGATTCAGGATATATCATGTACAGGTACAAATTCCCTATGATGAATGTGATCATTGTGTATATCTAAATTGACCAATAAACTTAATAAGAAAAAATTAAGACTTTTAAATGACATTCTTCTACCAGGAGCAGGGACATTACTTACGACAGTCTCATAAATTATGAAGAAATGTATTGATTCATTTTGGTGTGGTGCATGGAACACTCCAAGAGCACTTCAAGAAAAGACTTGAATTGATGAAAAACTTGAAATATGACATCGCACATTCTGTCACAGTAAATTAACTGTATATGTATAAATATTTATAGTCTTATTGCTGATGACTACAGAGCATGGGTAATTACTGTCCATAAGCAAATCTACTTAAAGCTCGTAACTAGTAACATAATGTAAGTGACCAACAGTAAGAAAAAAAGTCATAATGTAACCTAGGAAATGGCCTTTTGGTCGATTTTATAAGACTTTTTTTAATCTAAGGTAGTCTGCGTAGGATTTCAAGCAAATTATTAGAATTAATATAATTGTTAAGTTGCACATTTTAGTGTTGACCTTTGTCAAAATTGCATCTAATCCTACAGAGATTAATTTCAATACAAATTTTGTGGAAACATGTAAGAAAGAAATGGAATTTAAGCTTTCAAATTTAATAAGCTCGCTTAATTTGTCCATTTCAAATTTATAAAAGGAAATAGTCTAGCCACAAAATTCACATCTCTTTAAAAGTGACAGATCTGGGCTGGGGGTATAGCTCAGTGGCACAGCGCCTGCCTGGCAAGCGTGAGGTTGTGGGTTCGATTCCTGACACCAAAAAATAAATAAATTTTTTTAAAAAGTGACGGATCTTTCTTTCCCTCTAGACCACTGGTAGTGAACCTGTGGCACGCATGCCACAGCGGGCTGTATGTTATCACCGAAAGCTCTAAAAGGTTCGCCATCACTGCTCTAGACTATTTATTTATAAAGGTGTGGAAGGGAGGGCTTTCAAGGACCCAGTGATCACTAGGACCCTAAGAATCATTTTTCCATTTGAAGGAGTATTCTGAGTTTTAATTCACAACTTGAATATTTCATATATAGTAAACAGTAAGCTGCATAAAGAAGGCATCTATAAAGAAGATTTCAAATATATCAAGCAATGGAACTTATTTTATGCGTTATTGTGAAATGCTTCCATAATTTCAAAATGTTATTTTATACAGGAGCACACAAAATGAATCAAAGAATACCCTTACTTTACATGGACCATAAAACATCTTTAAAGTTTGTATAATTGTGTACTGTCAAAGGAAATCTTCACTACCTAATTAGGAAAAAATACTCGTACAAGCTCAACAAAATGGAGTAGGATATTTGTCCAGAAAATACTTGGAGAGCAAAGAGAAGAGTAGCCAGTCTCAGTGTCCTGTGTGGAATGCATAATTTCAAATCCATACATCTGGATTTGACAGCTGACAAATCACATCAATATTCTGGGACAAGAATATTAGTTTTTTTTATTTTAAAGCAGAGATGTTATAAAAAATATCACCTCCAGCATGCCTTATTTTACCACCTTCATACTACTAAGATTCTACCATCTGAATGATGATCAAATCTAAAAAGAATAATGTATAAGGATAACAGGGGATTGCTCCAACAATTGAGCGTAAGTATGAAGTTAACAAAAGGACATCTTATTACTCAGTTAATAGTACAAATGTATACAATCAACCTTAAAATGAACCTTTGGCTGGGTGCGGTGGCTCACGCCTGTAATCCCAACACTTGGGAGGCTGAGGCCAGCCTGGGCTACATAATGATCTCAAGGCCAGCCTGAACTACATAGCGAGACCCTGTCTCAAAAAACCGAAAAAAATTTTTAAAATTAAAAATAAAATAAAATGAAACTTCAAAAATGTTAACTTTTATATAATGCAGAGCATATCTATGTAATGTCTGAAATAACACTCTTACCCCTCTATTGAATCTAATTCTTAGTCACTTATTTGATCAGTGTGTTGTACCTATTTAAAAATAGCTTACAATTTCCCTAAGACTAGGTTTTGAGACATATTAGACCACTGTTAACATACTAGTATACAAGACTTATATGTAGAAATTGTGAAAAATACTAAAAATAATAGCATTTGATGGCAATAGGGAAAACCAGAATAAATTTAGACAGAGAATGCAGCCTTAGAAAGTCAAGCCAGGTGGTAATAAAAATTGGGTAGAATCTTTGTGGTTCAAATTACTTTAAATGACTTTGTAATTTTGTAATACGAATAAATATTTTTGAGGCACCTGTTAAAACGAAACACAGTGCCAGGTGCAAGGAACTGAAAGATGTATTCGGCACTGCATCTGCCTACATGTAGGATTACCAGTGCCCTAGTTGTCATGGATTCAACCTTCAAAAAGCAATAAGCAGAAATGTAAGACATTGGATGCTTCTGTTTAGGAGCAATATTTGAATCCATTGAAATCTGAATAGCAGGATTGCAAGAATTATACGTGCGCTGCAGGCCCATTCATGATTTTATGATAATGAGCATTAAGTGGCTTCTGGTTACTTTGTGCACGAATGAATTTTAATTCATGACATATTAGTTATTTTTGTATTAATGGAATTTGTAAGAATGGTAGCTTTCTCTAAAAATATGAGCCAAAAAATATGCAACGAGTAAAAATTAGAATACTGTTTCAGATAACATGAACATTTGTAAAGTCTCTTGGAGAAAATTGGAATCTATTTTAATTGGTGATCTTATTTTGGCTTTAAAGCAGCCCTCTCAGGGAGCTAACTTACATTTGTTTTATAATGAGGTTATAGAGTCAGATAATTTTGCTAAAGATTACACAGCCAGTCTGCAGTGGGAATGAGAATCAACACATGTTAGACAGCTTGTGCAAAGACTTTCACCACAATATTTATTAGGCCACTTCGTGAGTAAGTGGAATGCATGGTACAGGAGATATTTGTTGCATTATGGAGAACATTTTCTGCCCAGTGGTGACCAGTACACTTCTAGCCGCTTAACTGGTCTTGACTGAGAGCTGCTAGTACTTCTGTAGATCCAGATTGCCCTCTCGATTTGTGGTTCCCCATTATAAAAATTGTAGGTCCTTTACTGCAGTACTCAATATTGAATACACACATGTACACATACACACACATGTATACAATAGATATTTAGAAAATATAATTCCTATGTTTTGTGTAAAATAAAACTGTATAAGTCATATTTCCATTGCTGGACAAGATACTAGATATATACCACTTAACAGAGGAAAGATTTATTTTGGCTTATGGTTTCAGAGGTTTCAGTTCATGGTCAGCTGACTCTAAGGCATACATTCTGGTGGAGGAGCATGGTGAAGGAGATCTGCTTGACTCAGGGCAGCAGAGGGCAGAGAAAAAGAGCCAGAGCAAGGGAACTACCCTACAAAGACACAACCCCAGTGACACACCTCCTCCAACCAGGCCCTGCCAAGTCACAGTACACTCAGCTATGAACTCATTGATGGATTCATCTGTCGATGAGTATAGCACTCCTATGATCCAATTGTTTCCCAAATCCTCCACCTCGGAATACAGGAGACTCTTGGGGTACATTTCATTTCCAAACCATGACAAAAACAAATAGGAAATAGGAGTGGAAATTATATTTTCTTCCCACAACCCAACAGTGTACCTATAGTGGACATGTCACAATTTCTTAAGAGAGGGCTGCCATGTGCAGCAATCTTGGTCATTTTAAGCTCACCAGCCTCATTTGATTTATCCTGGAGACCTTTGTAATTTTTCTTCCAAGCCATTAGTGCTATAATGAGCAGATCATTCAGTTTTGTTAGCATTCATGATCATAGATATCTTTCATTTATGAAGTATTTATTTGGTAGCTAATATCAACATAAATAAATTTATTTATACCAAATGCTGCATTCATTATCTCTTTCATTAATAAATTAGCATTTCTTTGGGGAAAATGTGGCTCCGTGAAGCACCTTTTAAGTCTCATGTGTCTTGTTTCTTTTCTGCAGTTGTTGTACTGAACTATCACGGTGTCTCCCCAGAAAATGGTAGGTGCTCTTAGCCGTGCCCTTTCCTGAATGTACTGTAACAACCTCTGGTCACATTCTTTTCTTCAGAGATTCTTCAAAACGTGTAGAAAATATGTCAGAGCTACTTCCCTACAGTTGCCGTTTGGTCCCTTCCTGTAATTACTTTTTTTATTTCAGAAGAAAGTCAGGTATACATTTCCTGTCTGGGGCAGACTGAGACAGTATCAAGGAGGAAAAACCTTTAATTTCTTAACACCTTGGGTACCTTCCTGGCCTGGTCAGTCTAGAAATCCTGACGCCACTCTCTCCCTTTGACCTTTCCACTGGTTCCCGCGTCCCTGGAGGGCCCTGGCCTCGTTCTCAAGGGGTCATCTGATGTCACCTCCTCAGGTCTTCTCAGGACCCATGAGGCAGCTGTTTCCAAGCCAGCCTCCAACACAAGCCTCTGCTGTCCTTTCTGTGACTGTAATTGCTCCTTTGTGCTGATAATTTCTCTTCTTCCAGATGATTCTTTTTTTTTTCATACAGTTCCCCACCAGAATAGGTACTTCTAATGACAGACTCACAATTTTCAAAATGTTCTGCTTCTTCCCTTCACTATGAAGCAAGATGTTTAAAGGAATACATGTAGCTCTTTCATGGTGAAAATACACTACTTCAAAATAAAATAGGTTCTCTTTCTCTCCAAATGATTCATTTCATCAGCGCTTCCAGAAGTACCCCCCAAAACACTGCTTCTGTGAGTGCTCAGATAAACAAATAGATTCTGTACTGATAAATATTTGGTAAATTCTGTATCTCTTTACTGTCGTTGCTGATACACATTCATGCTTACATAGTAATGGCTCCCAAGAATCCTGTAGAAGAGAAATGCATTTAACTTTGTTTTCACGTAGTGATCTTTAAACTCATTTGATCATGGAGTGCCTTTTTAAAATAACCACCTCGGTATCTTCGGGAACCACTTCAGAATCATGTGATGCTCATTGCATTTCTGAGACACTTTATTGTTTGCAAAAGGCTTTTCTAATAATTTCTCCAGTGCTGGGAATTGAACCCAGGGCCTTCCTACTAAACTACATCCCCAGCTCTTTTTACATTTTTATTTATATATTTTGTTTTAAATTTTGAGACAGGGTCTTACTAAGTCACTAAATTGCACATGTTGGGTTCTAACCTGTAATCCTCCTGCCTCCTAGAATACTCAAATTATGGGCATTTGCCACCACACCAGGCTTCTTTTGTTGTTGTTGCACCTTTATAATAGCCTAGGTATATATCATAATTGGAGAAAATGTTTTCCTGTCACAAATATGAAAATAAAATCTTGCAGAGATCACATGATTTAATCCTGTAAATGATAGGACTGGGACTAAAAATCCAGCTTCTCTTTTTTCTGTTGATTGCTATTTTTTATGGTCACTTATGACTAATGTCCTGTAAAATGAGATCTAATCTTAGCAGAATTTTTTAATCAACATGATTTTTCAGTAAATCAAAATGTATCCAAAACATATATACTCAGAAAAAAATAAAATTTTAATTCCACTGTATTCTTCTATTTTATTATATACCAACTTGATATGGAAAGCAATTTTTTATCAATTCTATGTCTGTATCTATATTTAAATTTGCCTAATGGATTCAAAGCATTGTTTTAGTTCCATCTTAAGAATATGGTGCATACTCCATCATTAACCCACATGTACCTGAAGAAGAATAAACCCATCATGAGTTAAATGGGCCATTTACGCTGACCACTCTAGGAAAGCAAAATACCACGTAACAGTCTTCCATGCGGAGAAAGTTCTTACAGACTACAGGGCTGAGCTTGTGAAGTTTTCCACAACACACAAATATGTACTTGTCATTCAAGTGGTAAAGATATTCTGTCTCATATGTTGAAATGTGTTTAAATGGATTCCCTCTTACTCAAAAAGGCAGAGGATCATTCCGACTTTGTCTGTATAAGCTACCTTGGCTTCATGCATATTTGCCAGTACTTTAGTTTGGCTTCTCTCCATTCCAGTGAAAGAGGCCATTGTGACTGACATGCCTGCTACAGGAATTTAGAGTCTGGGTCAGGACACTCACCATTTCACATTAAAACTGGACATGAAAACATTAGACACCGTGCAGCCAGTCTCAGGTCCCGAGAGACAGGAACTCTGAACTAAGTAAGCACCGTTATTTCTCTCCTGCAGGTTTTCCTCATTGAAGATGTCAGACCACAGTCATTTTGAATAACACACTGTTGTTTCACATGTTTTCGTGTGCTTGCTCACGTCCTTTGAATCAGAAACTTATCAAGGAGGCAGATTTATACGTACATATTTTCACTCAGTAGATTAGGTTCATACACACATTTGACGATTTTCTTTATGCTACAAATTGGCAAAAAAGCTTGTTATATGAGATTATTTAACATGAGAAAGAGAAAAGCAAGAGATGGTTACCTACAGGCATTAGTTTTTTTATTTTCATGATCTCTTGTTCTATGGTTTTAAAATAATATAGAGTAAACTGTACAGTAGTTGCATTCGAACTTGTATTAACTATCATTGTGAAATTGTCTATGATTATTATTGGCATTGTATAGTTGTCTATTCAACATAATTAGCAAAACCAAGTGTGCTTAAGAGGGTTAAGCTAATAAGCAAAATAAAAGCCAAGGTAATTCCATAACTACTGTCAAACTCTGAGTCACGTTTTTAGCCTCTCCCAGTGGCCGGCCACCTATCAGGGCTCAGCCTGTGTTCCTTCCCTGAGAAGCACTGCAGAGTTTTAACCCTTTGATGGCCCTTCCCAAATACCACGGGACCCATCTGTCGTGTTAGGTATGTGCCTGATGATGGGGGAGGAGCTGTAACGCGAGATAACGGATCTGAGAGTACTTTAGAAAGTAATACTCAACATACATGCGTATGTTCTCTACAGCTGCCTCAAACTCTGTAAAGGGAAACGGGAAATTCTAAAAAATAAAACAGCTTTAAAGTTCTCAATGAGAAACTGCACACCACCAGCTGCCAGCATCCTCTTGCATCTGGGGTGTCAAAGTAGTTTTCTCCAAGAGTGGTTTGGAGATCAGTGTGGGTGAAAATGTAGATGCTTAAATTCCGTCTCTGAGAATTCAGACGTTACTGGGTCTGCTTTGGGCACAGAAATGTCCATTTTTGGACAGATGTCTTGGATTCTGTGTGTGAAGTTCAAGAAAAAAAGAATTATCTACAGGCGACAATTTATATATACACTTGAGGATTGCATTCCAGGAGTAAATTATTAGAACACTTTTTTTTTTTTTTTGTGGGTACCGGGGGTCGACCTCAGGACCTCGCGCACCAGCAGGCGCCCGTGCCACTGAGCGATATCACCGGCCCTTTTTTCGTATGTGGGTACCAGGAGTCGAACTCGGGCCCTCGCGCTTGCCGAGCAGGCGCTTAAGCCGCTGAGCCATCTCACCGGCCCTAGAACACTTTTTAAAATGTCATTGTGCTAATATGTAGGCTTTAACAATCCAGGCTTATGTTGATCTGACATTTGTTAAAGGATTGAAACCAACAATAAATCTTTAGTTTTTTCCAACACTATAGTAAATAAAGTATATCCAAGGTACACACATAGAATCAGGCATAAAATCTATGAGAAAGTGAAACTATATTAATAGCTATAATTCTAGTATTTTCTGGCTAGGAACAATTTACATAGTATAAATCTCTACTGTATGGAATTAAGGAATTTGCCATCTTGTTAAATGAAATAATTTAATACATTTTGTTCATTAGTTCTTTTTCACATATGGATATATATATTCACAACAACAGATATTCCTAACAACAGCCATGAATATTTCTGCTTTCTAAAGAGGTTTAGGTAAGGTAAATACTAGGTGCATGTTGAAAGTTTCTTAAAAATATTTTCAAAACCTGCCATACCGTATGCAGTCTGTTGGATAACTCTGAAAGCACTAATACATTTGATGAAAGATAGCATATTATAATGTTAGGGTGTTAAGCTGTATGCAGAACCATCTGGATTGAATTGGCATCACTAACTAATATGATTGTAGGCGAGTGATTCTACCTGGTACGCCTAATATTCTTATTTTCTAAATAGAAATAATAGTATCCATCTTAGAGTTGTATTCAGGATTAAATGGCTTTGAATTTATAAAGTACTTAAAACATCAACATTATGAAAATGCTACTTATTGACCAGAATGACTCAGTACCCAGTGAAACTCTGAAAGACAGTCTCTATCCTTTGAAGTTACCAGATACAAATAAAAGAATCTCAGTTAAATTTGAATTTCAGATAAATGATAAATAATTTTTAGTATTAGGTTGTCCAAAATATTGCAAGGGAAATACATTAAAATAAAATTGTAGTTTATCTGAAATTTAAATTCAGCTAGACATCTGATATTTTATTCTGCTAAATCTAGCAACTCTACTTTCACCTTGTCATTTGCTTTCTTTCTCCTGGTGTAGCTAACTGAATGAAGTTACGATGCTGACATAGTCATGAGTTTGTTTGGTGGATAATAATTTTAGTAGACTGCTCATCTGTACTTGTTTTGTATTATGCATCTATACCAAATGAATAAATATTGGAGAGCCTAATAGTTTATTAACTTCTAAGCAAATGTGCTTAAATTGACATTCACTTCAAAAGTATTTGTCTTCATTATTTTCCAGGGAAAATACAATTTTTCTTAGTCTGACTCTTCTGCGCTTAGTGGAATGCTGGGAGTCAGATGAACGTGTTAGACCTGCACATAAATCGAGGTGATAAACTCTGTCAGTCTTTCTCAACACATTACCCATCTCAGCAACCACTTGAATACAGGACATTTGGGATCCTGGGTGGGTCTGCAGTTCATAGAAATGGTCATTAGATGACATTCAGAGTCTTCGAAAGTTTTCATTTTGGTTGTTTTTGTTGGTGGGTTCACACTGCTGAGGGAACTGACATTCATTCTTTAGCACTTGTAGTCAAATCCTGGTCTCTACTTAATAACTGTGTGACATCGGGAGTGGTATTGTATGCCCTACCATCAGCCTTTTCCTCTGGGAAATGCATTGAAAGCCCATTCTTCAGGGCTTTTGGAAGACTGACCAGAACCACGGGAGGAAAATGTCCTGTATGGTAGGTGCAAGGGTGTGGGGGCACACGTGAGTTCCTTTCTCTGCTTTTTCCTCAGCATTAACACACCTAATCTTGAGACGCACAGTTCTGGAGTTCATTTTAATCCAAACCCTGTGGTTATATTCTATTTGGTCAAAAGATAAAAGTAAGGGATTTTTTTGTCTCCCTGGCTTTGGACTAATTATTTCATATATTCCAAATGTTGATGACATTTCATGATTTTTCCACAGTAGTTCTATTTAACTACCAGTAGAAATTGCTGAGACCAATAACCATGGCCACCCATTATTCATCGTTCATCATTTTTTTTTTTTTTTGTGGGTACTGGGGGTCAAACTCAGAATCTCGTGCACCAGCAGGCGCCCGTGCCACTGAGCAATATCTCCGGCCCTTTTTTTGTATGTGGGTACCGGGAGTCGAACTCAGGACCTCGTGCTTGCCAGACAGGCACTTATGCCACTGAGCTATCTCACTGGCCCCTGTCCATCATTTTCTAAACTCAGCTTTCTTCTGGACCGGCACATCTGGGGAAGGCATCCTAATCCAACTGGGTATTTGAAGAGACAGCTGCCAACATAGCCATACACACCAACCCAGTCACAGCTGTGTCATTCAGTGGACAGAATAGAGACTTGGAGGGCGATATTTAAGGGTGCCATCTTCGAATCGCCCTGGAGAAAGCTAGAAGCAGAGGTTGAAGGTATCTCTTATAGAGCAAACACATCAGAATTTTGACAAAGCAATCACTTAGAGAGGTGTGGTGGGGAGCCAAAAGAGGAACAAAAGAAGAGAAAAGAAAAAACAGCCATCTCTCTGTATTTGGAGCCCTTGGGTGGGAAACTGGGAGGCAGACTAGATACAGCTGTCCTTCCATCTACCACATGAGGCTACTCACAAGCAAGAAACCGGAGAATGCCAGCCCCTTGCTTTCTGAGCCCCTCTCTTTATATTAATGGGAAACATTTTTCCCATCTGCTAGACCATACTAACCAACAAGAGGCAGAGGATGCTGTGTAATTAAGAAAAAATATCATATCACAGTGAAAGGTTTTATAATTTAGAAAACTCTATTGATTGTTTCAGGATTAGTTTTGTTCACTCTTTTATCCACAGAGGTCTCAGGAAACAGTGGTTGTAGAATTGCAGTGTTCTGCCCGTTATTCAACTCTTAGGGAAAAAATGCTACTAAAAATATAGTACTTAAACTTTTCTATTTATAAATAATATTTGGAATTAAAATGCTAATAAGGCTTAAATGTAGAAACTGTAAAATCTCACAAGTTTTATTCTTTGGAGATTTTTAATATACCCAAATCTGTTTATATACTGCATAAATATATTCATTTCCAAGGTGTTTTTTTAGATGTATCAAATAAATGCAAAACATATTACAGAAATCTATCTTCTTACTGTTTCATTTATAGTTTGAAAATTTACCCAATTTTTGATGTCTCCAAAATAAAATAGAAGCAACAGATAAGCTATTTCCAAGCAAAATGTAAAATAAATCGAACTGACTTTTTTCCTACTTGTTACCTAGATGCACATAGAAAGACAAAGAAAACAGAGAAGTGAGCAGTAGCACTAAAGTGTCCAGTTAATGCTAATTAGGATACAGGTGTCTCCAAGAACTTCAAAGGGCAATTGTGGTACCCAGGGGGGAGGCGGGGAGGATCGCATTCCCAGACAGGAGTGTGTGGGCCGATGTGTGCCGGTTGCCTGCATTTGTGCCCAAGTCCTCTTTCCTCTGAGTGGAGCAGTGAGGTCTTGGTGAACAGAGCCAGGATGCTTTCCACTGTCTTCTGGTCTCTCAGCTGAGTACCTTTGTGCAGGACACAACCCGTAGAACTACACCGCAGCCCTGTGTGACCTGGGAAGGAGTTCCTCATAACCCCTGCTTCAAGCTTTGCTTTATCTGCTTTGGATGAGCTGGGTCCCAGCTAAGGCAGCAAGGGAAGCATGGTTATAGTGAGTTTGGCCAAACCTCTCTTCTCTCTGTCAAGGACATTGGCCTAGGACAAGCAGAGACTAAACATCAGCAGAGGAAAATGCAGTGCAGTATGAGGGAAGAGACGATTAGCACTCAGCAACTCAAGTGAGAACAGGTTCCTCACAGAACGGAGGTTTCACAGTTCTGCAGTGTGTCATGCTAGAATCCCTCGAATACTTAATAACTTTCTGAATAACCCCCGTGACAACACTGAGAGCAGGACTCCTTAAAATACCCAAGCTCTTTACGATTTGTTTGCTGAGGCAAGAAAGTACTGGAATATGAGGAAATGTCCTGAAGTGTGGTGCTTAGAAAGAATAACCTTCTTGCTAGAAGAAAGAAGTTTTCGTTGGGCTCTGCACTAATATACTGTGAGCCCCTGAGCAGTGCCCTGCCCTTTCTTGAGCCTACTTACTCTCTGAGTGAGGAGATATCGCACAAATGGAAATAGAAATACCTGAGTTGATTGTTGTCTGGTATCCAGAGAAGGAAGAAAACATCTTTACAGTTGTGTATGTACAGTTGTGTATCAAGGAAAATCCAGAATGATGCTGGATATATAGAGCAGCACAGAGTGTACATGGCGCGTTCCCCATCAACATTCCCTAGGAAACGCAGGTCTCCCGGTGTTCAGTGTCATCGCACATCATATGAGTGCACTTAGCGGGAATGGTGCAAACAGTGATCGCTGGTTCTCACTTCAAGGATTTTATTCTACCCTAAGAGGTTTAAAAATCTCTTACACATTTCTGCAGTTTAATTCAGCATCGTGACTCCACTTTCAACAGATATTTATCACATAAATTCTAGGCCAAGAGTCTGAGTTCCAGAGGTGAAAAAGAAAGACAAGTTTCTTGCTGTTGCAAAATTTATTGCCCATAAAGACAGCCACAAACATGAAACAAAAGAAAGGGAAGGCATATATCCTAGTGAATTACAAGACACTACTAGAGCACAAAGCTGAGATCCCGCCTCAGGATCAGAGATCTACAGAGAAAAGACAGTGGAGCAGACACCTAGCGTATGCGCAGGAGTTGGTTGTGCCTGCAGGAGGAAGGAGTATGAAGTGGATTAAAGACGGAGCTCCAGAGGGAGCAACACACGTAGCCCTGGAGGTGTAGAAGGTGCATTGTTTGAAAAAGTGGAAGCTGTTTAGTTCCTAGTGAATTGATAGAAACTTTTGGTGCATTAATCAATATATTCTGCATATAACTTCAAATACAGTGATAGCATGATAGGAAAATTAAATTTAAATGCATACTGGAATAGCTGCACCAATGAATGATCTTATTTCAAGTAGTGTTCACATAAATATTTACTATGGAATAAATGAACCTAATTTTAAAGGATGCTACCATTAAAACGTTAACTGATTTTACTTCTTAATACTCTCACTAAAAATGTTAAAAGTATAAATTTAAAATTTAAGCTGAAAAGTTTCTGTAAGAAGAGTGGGAAAGAGGGGAAATGAGATTGCGATCCCAGCATAAGAAAGGTCCATTTTTCAGCAGGACCTTTGCAGAGATTTAGTCATTATAACATCATGAGGGTGAATATCGCTCCTTGTTCTCCTAAAGTTGAATCAAAGTCTAGAGTGAAAGCTTCATTTGCACAGACACTTGAATGAATTCTTCCAACCTGGAGCTAATCGTAGTGAGAGGGCTGATGTGGCGTTCAATTAGTCATTCCTAAGTCATATTGCTTTGAGAAATTCATTCTGATTTCTGAAGATTGACCTGAGAAGCTTCAGTGTGGTCTTACAGTCCTTGATACAAATGAATGCCACGGAATTTGGAATCATGTCGTAAGCCTGTCTTCCCAAAGTCTCAGTACTGAGAAGAGCTCACTGGTGTGGGCCTGCAGGGCTTATTTTATGGGGTTGGGTGTCGGTAGCGTGGCCAGCTGGGCCCAGAAGAGATAAGAATTTTATCTTCGAAGGGTTTGTTAATTGTTGAAGAAATGAAACACCAGATTAGATTCCAATTTCTGTACTGCAAATTCTAGCTTTGCTTCTTATTATCTTTACTAGCTGGATACATGCATTTATATAATCCCCTGACTCATCTTCAAAATGAGGGCAACCTTACCTCCCAGGATTACTGGGAACCGCAAGGATCCAACATACTGCCCAGCGCCGAAGCACTGCACTGACACTCTCCCTCGCCTCTCTCCCGCATGGGCACAGTAGGCAAAATCACAGCAAGGCCATCTACTCGGATTGAGGACAGCCTTGTTTTGTCAGTGTCTGCCAGAGAGAGTCGATGCCACTGTAGAGATTATCACGAGAGTGTGGAAGAAGGCGTAGCCTAAGATCTCATGAAGTTTCTCCCCAAGACTGCTACCAGGACCTGATCAATTATTCTCCTGAAAATGTGGGAGAAAAAAATGACAGAGATGACATATCTGCCAGCATTCGAGGAAAAAAATTACTTTTAAATAAAAAATGTCAACTGAGAAACAAGTGCCATTCTTTTTCAGTGAAATGAGTGCCTCTAATTGCGTGCTGTGCGTCTGTGTTTAATGGATAATTATGCACCTGCAAAGTGTGCGCCTCTGATTTTTTTTTTTTTTTTTTTTGGGTACCGGGGGGACGACCTCAGGACCTTGCGCGCCAACAGGCACCCGTGCCGCTGAGCGATATCACCGGCCCCTTTTTCGTATGTGGGTTCCGGGAGTCGAACTCAGGCCTTCGCGCTTGCAAGGCAGGCGCTTACGCCTCTGAGCCATCTCACCGGCCCATGTGCCTCTGATTTTAGTAAAACTGATGAAACTATTTTGAAAATACATGATGAATTACTCTTTGAAAATGAGTAAATGTGAATGCTAAAGCCTCTTTATCTATTAAAACCTAGGGTCTCCTGATTGTATACAGGAGCTAAATACAGATATTGTGTCCAGCAGTTCCATCTGGAATCTGCCCTGCGGGCTTGCAGTCTTGGCCCTATTCTCTTCGGCTTAGATAGCAGTGAAGTCCGCAGTGTCCCCTGCCCCTCCATGAGAAGCTTTCTCTGAAGCCAGGAGCAAAGACCCAGAGAGAAAGCTCTGTTCTATGTCAGGAAAAAAGGGTTAGAGTGCAAGACAGCCACCTTTGTCCCTGGGTTACCATATTAAAATGTGAAGCCGCATACAACTCTGAGTCCGGATCACTACGTTAGTACCCAAAAGATGCAAGTGTCCAGAGGTAGCTGGGGGCTAATGGAAAAGTTTACCAGAACTCTAGAAACACACCAAATTCTTTGCATTTGCACCAGACCTTATTTTTTTCATTCTTTTTTTTAATTTATGGAAAAAATAAAACAAGATTTCATAACAAAATAGGAGAATAACAATAGTTAATACATTGCATATTGTTATCTTCAAAGTAGTTACTCAGAGTACAAGATATGGGCATAAAAAATTCTCCAAACAATATTAACACAAACCTTTCTTTTCAATGAACTAAGAAAAACTAGTAGTGTAAGTAACTTGTATTTTTTTCCTTTCCCTTCCTTTCCCCCTTCCCCCACCCTAGTTCCTCTTTCCTTTTGAAAAATTTCTTCCCATTTCACAATATTTGCTTTACATTTTGGACCTTATTTACTCTTCCAGTTTCTCACACCAGGGAGACAGTACGATGTTTACACATGTGAGTCGGATTTATTTCACTTATGAGTATGGTCTCAAGTTGCATCTATTTACCTATAAATGTCTCAAGTTTATCCTTCTTTATGACTGAATAGTACTCTATCACATAAAAAAAAAAACACATCTTTTTTATCCATTCCTCAGTTGATGGGCATTTGGGTTGTTTCCAAGATTTAGCTATTATAAATTGTGCTGCTATAAATAGGGGTGCACATATATCATTGTGGTATATTTTTAATTCTTTTGGGAAGATACCCAGAAGGGGAACAGCTGGGTTGAATGGGACCTCTAATCCTAGTTTTTTAAAGAATCTCTGCACTGATTTCCACAGTGGTTGCACCAGTCGACACTCCCACCAACAGTAGAGAAGGGTTCCTTTTTCCCCACAGCCCTTCCAGCATTTGTTATTGGTTGATTTCTTGATGGCAGCCATTCTTTCTGAAGTGAGTTTGCATTTCTTCATCTGAGAAGTGTGTATTCATCTCAGATGCCCATTTTTGGACTGGATCTTTGAATTTGGGGATTTGATTTTTTTCAATTATTTGTATGTTCTATATATCAGTCCTTTGTCTGAGGAGCAGCTGGCTAAAATTTTTTCCCACTCTGTGGGTTTTCTTTTCCCTCTGTTGGTGATTTTGCTGTGCAAAAGCTTTTTAATAGGATGAGATCCCAGTTCTTGATTCTTTGTAGTATTTCGCATGTGATCTGGGTTTTGTTCCAGAAGTCTCTGCCTACACTTGCGTCTTCAAGATTTCCACCTATTTTCTACCAGCAGATTAAGCGTTTCTGTCTTAATATCTAGATCTTTGATCCATTTTGATTTTAGTTTAGCGCATGGTGATACAGATGGGTCTAGTTTTAGTCTTAGGCATGTGGGAAGCCTGTTTTTTCTGGCACCATTTATTAAAGAGGATATCTTTCTGTAGTGAACATGTTTGGCCCCTTTGTCAAAAATCAGGTGGCTGAGTGTGTTTAGAGTTGTGTCTGCATCTTCTAATCTGTTCCACGGATCCTCAGATCTGTTTTTGTTTTTGTTTTTGTTCGTGGTTTTTTGTTTTTGTTTTTGCAATACCATGCTGTTTTTATCACAGTAGCTTTGTAATATAATTACAAGTCAGGGATTGCAATGCCCCCTGCCTTGCCTTTGTTGCCGAGAACTGTTTTTGCCAGTATCTATGAGTTGTGTGTAACTTGTAAGTAGCTTTAGATAGATTTTTAAATCATTTGGGAGAAAAAAATCTGACAAATAGAAAATATAGAAAAGATGAAAAAATATGTCACCCATTCTTATTGGTGAAGCAGTTACATTTTTTATATGCAATCTTTTTTGATAAGAAAATATTTAACTTTAAATTAATCACCAAAATAGCCAGGAAGAGAACAGTACAGCATGCAAGTAGTAGAGAAAGCATAGGAGTTAGAAGCAATGGTTTCCAAGAAGGTAAATATGTGAAGAGAAAGGCTGAGGACAAACCTCAGGCAACTCCTTGATGGGTGCACCTGCTGGGACTGACAGCCTCCAAGGCTGGGAGAGCCGACCTTCAAAGGCAGCACAGGGGAAGAGCAGCCCTGAGGGTCCTGCCCTTCTGCCCAGTGTCAATGAGCATGTCCAGGTGCGATCCCTGAGGGACCAAGTCCAGCTGGGCACTGTGGGACGCCACACCTGCACCGCTGTCTCAGGCCACTCACCCAGCCATCTCTGAGCACGCTGCAAAGTAGTTTATTTTGATGGGAAAACAAAGCAGTGTATATTTAGAAGCAAATAATGTCCTGTATATGTTTGAAAGAGTAAGGCAGACTTTGTGATTCCAATTAGTCTCTATATCATAAAGCACCAGTGGTAAAAGGTTACTTCATTTATTTCCGTTTCTGGAAATTTTGATGAATGTTTTATAAGAGTGCTTTATAACCTTTTTTTTGAAAAAACAAACTATTATTGGTACTAGCAGAATTTTTCTATGTCTATGTAAGTTGTGAGACTCAGAAATTCAAGGTGAATATTTCAAAAACCAAGACCAGAAACTATTTCATTAAAAAAAAATAGAGATTCAAATTCTTATTATATGGGCTTAATATTCCAGTTCACTAATCAAAGTTTTAATTCCTATTTCAATTGCAAGTACCAAATTGTCATGATGAATCCTGTCACTCAAAATAACAATTGTCAAATAAGATATATTGGTTTTATTTTATAAATAATTTTAATTTTTAAATGAGTACAAATATTAGTGTGTGATTTTTTTCTTTTTGGTTGTTTGTATTTTTAAGGAAATGCCTTGTAGATAGGTTGTAAAGGCCAAGCAGATTTTGAAGGTTATGTCAGTGAATTACAGGAATTGCCTTTCTAGTTATGCTCAATATGGAACAGAATGTTAATTGATCTTATAGGAATGATCCTCTTAAAGCTTTTTGTTTTAAACAGTAGTTGTGTTTAATACATTTCAGATAAAACTTTATTTTTAATTAAATAGGAAAAAGCATTTAGTGATCTCACATAAATTCTTCTCTGAGAAGCTCTTTCATTAGAGAAAGAAAACAGAGATTTTTCCATGTATCAAGAACATGTATGCTTTTCAAATACTTCTTTGCACTTCACTTCATTATCATTCATGGGGCATTTTAAAAAGCTACAATGAGGTTTAGGCTACTAATTTCAGAATATGTGAAATTAGAGCTGAGATTCCTCTGTACCATTGTATATTCTTACAAAAGCTAGTTAGAGTCTGGCTGGTGTCTAAGTCAATTTGGGGTGCTATAGCAAAAGCAACATAAACTGGATGAGTTAAAAAACAGAATTTAGGGGCCGGTGAGATAGCTCAGTGGCATAAGCACTTGCCTGGCAAGCGCGAGGTCCTGAGTTCCACTCCCAGAACCTACATACGAAGAAAGGGCCGGTGATATCACTCAGCAGCACGGGCACCTGCTGGCGCGGGAGGTCCTGAGTTCGACCCCTGGTAACTACAAAAAAAAAAAAAAAAAAAAAACGAATTTAGTTTTTACCTTTCTAGAGTCTGAGATCAGGTGGCCGGCACGGAGGGGCCATCGTGGAGTCTCTTTCCGCCTCACAGCTGGCTGACCTCTTGCTGTGTCTTCTCCTGGTGGAGAGCAGGGAAAGAGGAACTTCCTTCTCTTTGGATAAGGGAACCAATCCCACTCGTGAGGCCGTACCACCCGCATGGTCTAACTGGCTCCCAAAGGTCCCAACACCAAGGTAGCTATATCGAAGATTAAACATTCAGTGTGTCTGTCGGTCTTAGGGAACATGAATGTTTATCCTGAAGGTAAGTGGTAAACTGGTAGAATTACCAAGTCTAACTACAAAAACCATGAAGATTTTTGCCTAAAACTCTAGTTTACTAAAGTAAACATGATTATCCAAATTATCTACTTTAACAAAATTTCTTAATGCAAAACATCCAGTCAAATCTTGCAAAACTGTCAAACAAGTAAATATAATAAGTTTAGTGTGTCACCATTTATTTAATTTCCCATTAGTGGCTGAGTTGTGCCACCCCAGAGCTCCAGTGTTGGCACCCTAGTATCTCAGAATGTGAATGTGTTTGGAGCTAGCTTCTTAAGGGGATTCTCAAGGTGAAATGAGGCCACGTGGGTCAACTTTAATCAGTGGAACTCGTGTCCTCGTAGGAAGATGAGATTAGGAGACAGACACTCACAGAGGGAAGAGGGTGTGAAGATGTGGGGGAGGACAGCTGTCTGTGTGCCCAGGATACGCCTGAGAATAAACCAACCCTGCCAATCTCTTGAGTGTCTAGCCCGCGGGACTGTAAGAAAGTGCATCTTGGTTGTTGAAAGCACATAGCCTGTGGCATTTTGTCATGACGCCCTAGCACGCTGATGAAATTGCTGAGTGTCATTGGCTCATGGCAGGTGCTTACAGAAGTGAGGCGCGCTGGGAGAACCTCAGCAGTGTGGGATGTCGTGAGTGGGTGAGGGGAAGGAACCATGAGGAGGTACAAGCTGCCACAGAGGCCCTGACCCCTCCCAGAACTTAATGCTGGGATTTGGCTGCTGCACTCATCAGAGTCTCTGTAAGTCTCCACAGACAGAAACAGGGAAGACAGAAAATGCCACCTTGCTCATGCCAAAACCAAATCTCAGAGGCTGAAACTTCACAGCATTTAAGCACAGTTAGCTACTTAAAGGTGAATGTTTCAGTTAAAAAATTTAAACCATCCTGTGCTATGCATGTATAAATATAGCCCTAGGAATGAAACAAAATCCAATAACCATGTTCTTGTGCTATTTGTCATGTCCCACTGTTTTTTGCAAAGTTGCTTTGCTTGGAGATATTTTCAGAAGAACCCCTCTGACACTTGTTCCTTGAGGAGAACCACTTAACCTCATTTTTAATGCTTGTGAAGTAGAGGTTACCAGGTTGAAAGTTTAAAAAGATATAGAGATCAATGGCTTGAACTTTCTGAGAAGTATAGCTAAGTTTAAAAACTATTGCTACTAATGTTTAGATAAGCAAATATAAAGTATATTATAGATAAAATTTAAAAACTACCCTGAACTAAAATAAACAACAAAGAAAAAGGAGAAAGTCTTAAACACAAACATGTACCTTTAAGTAGTTGTTCACTGTGTGTATCTTCTTTCCTAATTATTGAATTATAGATTTAGAAAATAACTTTAAGGTTATGCAAATCCAAATCAGACTGGATGTTTGGAATCCTTTCAACACATTCTTCATAGATACGTAGTCATTGAGCTTAAACCTAGATACTTCCAATGACAGAGAACTCCATCCTGAATTATTTTAACTATTGGAATGCCCTTTCTTTATTTTTTTAAATTTAATTTTATTGGTAAACTTTGACATGCATAATGATCACATTCATCATAGGGAATTTGTACCTGTACATAATACATCTTAATCCTTTTTCCCATTCCCTTCCCTTCCTCTCAATCCTTCTTTCCCTCTTTCTTTACAAAGCATTGTTTTTATTGTTTTTCTTCCATTGTTTTTTTTAATTTTTTTTTGTCCCTATTCCCTTCCTTCACTTCCCCTCCTCTGTTTCCCTTCCCATTTGAACACATTCTTCCTAATTGTCAATATCTATCCTCTATTTTATTCTTTATTTACCCTTTGGGTTTCTCACACAAGAGAAACAATGTGATATTTAAACATGTGTGTCCGATTTATTTCACTTAAAATTATGTTCTCAAGGTGCATCCATTTACCTAAAAATGTCACTTTCTTGCCTTTGCATTTCAAACAGAACCCATTATCCTTCGGAAACTTATTCGTGTTTTTCTAGGAGCCATATTTGTTAAGTAGCTGTTTTAGAATATTGTCTCCGGAGTGGAGCACGGAGTCCCCTGTGGTTCTGCTCAGTATCAGTGAGACGAGGAGATCCTTAGACTTCATAGACATGGATGTTAATTCTGGCTTACTCTCATGGAAGGGTCTCTTGTTGTTTCAATGCTGTCACATTTCTGGTGTATATTACCCTTTCTTAAAGAAAAGACATGAAAGAGTTTATCCCACGCTGTTTGTACAATGAATGAAGTCTTTACAGACTGGGACTGCTGCAGCATTTGCTAACATGCCTGAGGCTCTGGCTTCAATCCTCAGCATCACACACACACACACACACACACACACACACACACACACACACCATTTTTTTCTATTCCAACTGCAGGATACCAAAGCAATGCTCAAAACAATACCTTGTGATAAAGATAATTTTAGTCTTATGAATGTTGAATACTCTGTAAAATCTTAAAGTAGCTTTTTATATATATACATTTATTTCTTTTAGTTTTATAAAATACAAATATATAAATCTATGTTTAGGATTGCAACACAAATAGATTTTAATTTATTGAAATTTAAAATTATACATAAACAATGTAACATACTCTTAAGAACTATGTGTACACATAGACTATGCAAAAATCTATACATATGCATGCATGTGCACATACACATTTTAAACTTTTGAAAATATTTTTGATGCTTACATTTTTCTCTAATGGGTTTTCTATTGACTATATCAGTGTTCACAAACCTATGGCATGTGTGTTACTGTGTTTGTCTTTTAAGATAAAAGATATTAACTAGAGTTGTCTTGTCTAAACTAAAACCTCAGTATTCAGGGTTAATTGCAGTGCTGGCATTTGCAATAAATAAGTGGGTTTGGGGTTACACTTTGGTACTCAGTCTCTAAAATATTTGCCATCACTAGGCTATCTCATTTATGTATGTATGTGTACTCAATTTCTTTTAATTTGCAGACGGTAATATAAAGTAAATATTTTGAAACTAATGGCCAGGTAGATAACTTCCTCAGAGACACTTGACTAATATATGGTAGACTCAAGATTGAGGTTTACATGTCTGATTCTAAATCATATTGCCCATTCCATCATAACACATGACATTTCTGGAAGGCAAGATTTAAAGATCACAGGAAGATCTGAAGTGGACAGTGATATAGTTGTACACACACTTGAGTAATTATTCTGGCAGCTGTGTGAGGGTGAACCTGGAGGATGGACAACTGGGTGGGTGTCCATTGGTTGGCTCAGAGGAGCTGGAGCGGCAGGTGGAGGTGAGAAGTCCATGAGTAGGAAGAAGTCCATGAGCTGGGCAGTAGGAATAGGTGTGGGGGAAACAGGGAAGTGGATGACAAGATAAAGTTGATGGCCCTGCATGACCAGGCGCCTATGCTCTGACTTTTCTATTTCACAATGCAGTCATCAAGAGAGGAAATCTTAATTCAGGAAAGGACGTGGAGGATTATTCTTGGGACACTGGGCTTCCCAGCACGTGGCAGCAGAAATGCCAGGAATCTGTACAGTACCAGAGAGAGCAAGCTAGAATTTCACAGTTATTGACAAACAATTTTAAAGAGGGTTAAACAAGTCAAGGAGAATGTACTACACCAAAAGAGAAGTGACACCAGGGTTACCAATGCTACAAAAAGTTCTCAGGACTTGTAATCCCAGCACTTGGAAGCTAATGTGGGAGGCTCAAGAGTCCAAGCCCAGCCTGGGCAGCTTAGCAAATTAGTAAGACCCCACCTCGAAACAAAAAAGAAAAAGGAGCTGGGGATGTAGGTCAGTCCCAAGCCCTGGGTTCAGTCTCCGGACTCACAAAGATGGATAGATAGATAGGTGATGATAGATGATAGATAGATGATGATAGATAATAGATAGATAGATAGATAGATAGATAGATAGATAGATAGATAGATAGATAGATAGATAGAAAGATGATGGAAGTTTTCAGGATCTGTACTTTTTATTACTCCCCAGTTCCTATTTTCGAGGCCTGGGCTCTTATTACTTCTACCATACCCTGAACACTATTTCACTATAGCTAGTTTTGACCACTTCCCCTCGTGGTCCTACTCGCACTGTGTCCCTGTGTAAGAGACTCTTGATTGCCACATCACTTGTCTCACTAGTGAGAGGACTCAGCCTCGTTTCAGAGTTTTCCTCTGTCTCCAAATTCACATTCCAATTCTGTATTACAAACATTACACACTTAATAAAAATGTACTGTGTCCCAGAAAAACAGCCCAAAGCATTAACTTCTTCACATTGGGACTATGCCATACCATCCAGAAGGAATACCAACTACTCCATGAAAACTATCTGGAAAATCAAGTAAGACTGAGTTTTCCTACTCTGAATTCTTAGAGCATGATGTTAATGGCTGGGATGTTTATTATTTGTATCCTAAATGATACATATAAGGGTGACAATATGATCCATTTATCACTAATAAGATTAAATAATTAAATGGACTAGTGCAATTGACTTTGGCAAATATTTTGAACACTTGTGTACCGAGGTGCTTCCAGAGGAACAAATATGGATAAGCTTTCAGAGCTTGCATTCAAGTAGAATCTTTGCTTGTAGATTTTCTTATAGTAATCAACCTGTACTATTATCTAGGGTGATGTCTTTATATTGTACAAATATATTCCAATGTAACCTAGCTTGAACTCAAAAGATACCACAGGTAAGACAAGATATGTCCTCACATAAATCTAAGAATTAGTAAGGTTCTACTTTTCCATTTAGGCACTTAGTAGACATATCAGATGAGCAAAATTGCTTGATTAGCTTAAAGATAAGTATCTGGAGCAGATTTTATTTAATTCATCATAAAAACTACTATTGGAAATTATTGAATAAAAATAGAGTTGGCTGTAGTTAAATCAAAAGAGAGTGAAATCTTACACTGGCAACTCTTAATGGCATAATAACAATTTTTTGAAAAAGGTTAGATGATAACTTGAAGGTAGAAAAACTGGACATGGTAGAAATGTCCACAAAAAATGCACAGACAGATGTTAAACAATATAGGTTTACATGGAAAAAAAGATGACTGAACTGAATCTTTGTTGTAAAATTAAATTAGAGAACGATTGATCACTAAAATAATTTTATGAAACTAGAAAAGAAGGAAAAAAATTTTTCATGAAAAGAAACTGTTTAAAGAATTAAATTGGGACAATGCAGTTTGCTTCAGAAGATTTTTTTTATGAAGGAATAAATATTTAGATTGAAAACATCTGTTAGATAAAAACACAATTTTTATATCACATAAGTGGCACCTGGAAAATTTTTCTGTTCACATGAATCACCTGGGCATCTTGCTAAAATGCAGATTCTGAGTCTGTACATCGAGAGCAAGATCCCCTTGGAGATGGAAACCCAGATTCCACATTTCTAACCTTGAAGGTCATTTATCCAGAGACCAAATTTTGTGTAGCAAAGTGCTGGGGACTTTAATAGAACCTGATTTTGGTCAACTTTTTTAGGCAAGTAGCCCAAGCTAATGAGTCACTTCTCAATCCCAGTTCTGAGGAACATCTGATTTACCCATGTTGCATAAAACCACAAGCATTACAGAAGATGCATAATAAATGTATTACGGCAAATGACCGCTCTTGTGAGTGTATGGTTTTAGAGTAGCCTCCAACAAATTTTAATACATGTAAGTATATTACATATGATAATGATGCCATACACATTTCTAAAATGTCTTTTCATAATTAATTTTACCACATTTAGTAACATGGGCAATTTACCAAGCTTAGTAACATGGGCATTATAGAGAAGATACTAGAAAAACTACTGCTGGACTAGAGGGGAATACTGAAAGAAGCTGAGGTTCAGGGAGGTTGAGTTGCTTGGCAGAGGCCATGAGGAGTCTATCATGGAAACTCATCTGTTATGGTTTAGCTCTAAACTGTCCCCCAGTGTTTCATATGTTCAGTGGTAGGGCCTGGTCAGAAGAGGCAAATCTAAGTGTTATGACTTAGAAAGATGTATTCTTGTCCCCAGCTCCTCCATTCTCTCTCTCTCTGCTTCCTGGCTGCCATGATTTGAGCAGCATTCCTCCACCATGCCTTGCCACAATGCTGTTTCTCCCTTGGAGCCAGCTAACCACGGACTGAACCTACTAAACCATTAGCTAAACAAACCACTTCTTTAATTTGCAGGTGTGAGGTATTTTGACACAGTGACTAGAAAGTGACTAGTATACCATCCCAAGAGATACACAGAAGGGTGGAAAAAAGGTCCATTTCTTGCTAAAAAGACATCAGAAATTCTATTTGAAGTCTTCTGTCAAAATTTTCCTTGCTAATAGTAGGAGATTCAAAGGGAGAGGTAGCTTTTCTTTATGAAACGTGGTTCTGTGGACTACTGAATACTGAATGTTATTGGTCTATAATGTCTAAATGCGGCAGTCATCTTGGAATATGGAAACAAAATAGTTGGAGAGAAGAGATCAATATTTTAAAGATGGTAGAGTAAAAAAATATGGAAAGAAGTTGTATCTTTGAGGATACTATTGGGCCCTTGAATCAGCCAACCCTGAAAATATCTTAAGACTTTATATCATGTGGAATAAATTCCACTAAGTATTTAAGCTCTCATGAAATGAATTTCCCTGATATTTAGATCCTAAAACGTCATACAGCTAGAAAGTGGCAGATTCATGGTGGCAACCCAGGGATTCCGAGTCCTTGTTCAGCACACTTTCACTTAGTTCCAGGTTTTACCCTGTTGCCTTACATCATGTTACCATTACAACAAGATAAACAAGAGAATAAAGTTCAAAATGTGTACTCATACCCGGAGAGGTACCCGACCCAAGGTCTTATATAGAGTGAGTGGTCATCATCAGTCATTAGATTAGTGAATGAATTATTGAAAACTTGATGTATTACTAGGGTTAAGAAAGTGGTATTTGGTGTCAAGGAATTTTATTAAAACATGTTTCTTGGCTGTTAGATTTTAAAATAAGCCACTGAGAGTAATATCAAAGTACTATATTGCTGTAAAGAATATTGAAAATTAATTAACAATGGATAATCTTCTAGAAAATAAGCAGTACCTTTGAGATTGGTTTACTGTGAAAGGTCTGATTCATCATAGCAAGCCTGGATCAGGCCAATTAAGATTAAACTGTGGTTATAAACTTTGCATTGCCTCTGAGAAAGTTTGCCTGGTATATAATTGCCATGGCTAATCTTTGCCTAAATAATCTCCAAATCCTGGAAATTGGGTTAGAGTCCATCATTAAGGGTTCAGAGCAAGTAAAATTTTAATGCACTACATATAAATGAAAACATTAAAATTAATTATTAAAGTTAATCTGCTTTTCAGCTTTGCAGAAAGCTATAAGTTTAAAGTGATCAGTGCTATTGTGTCCTTTTAACTGTAATCTTCTAGTGATTTAAATACTGAAATAATTTCATGGGTTTTTTTCATGGTTGATAATGGAGAGACTTGTCATTTTCCCCTGTGTCAGTTGAGACCATGGTATACAATACAAAAGAGAAGTCTAAAGAGACAGGTTAATGGAAGCCTCTTTCTAATTTTATTATTTTTGTCTTTAGTTGTAATGCATATCTTTTTTACTTGACATTTTCTCTTTTTGGCTTACATTATATACTTTTCTAAAAGGCAAGCAGTTATTTTCTTCATCCTAACTTGGAAGTAAAAACTATGTGTATGTGTATGTTTGATTCTCTAGTGGTTCATATTTGTAGTTCAGTACCAAAATGTAAAGTAAAATTAGAAGAATATTTCTAATGTAACTGCACTCTGAAGAGAACAATGATTTGTGTATATATTTACATCTTTCCCATCAAATACTACTCTTCTTGCTGAGAGTGGCAGCCAGCTATGCAAGCAGATAAATCACTAGAATACATGCAATTACCAAGGTGTGTGGGTGTAACCAATTTGTTACATTTATTTGCAAATAAAGTTAGGATTAAGGTTTGTTGCCATACTTAGGGTGAGATTTTCTTTTAAAAGAGAGTGTTACTTAAATTGTTACTGTAACCTGGTAGCAATTATTCCCTAAAATATGAAGAGATGCCAGTAAGAATTGAATACTAGAAATCTAAATGTAACCCCTCTAGACTTCTCAAGAGCTGCCATTGGATGCTAGATTGTAAGAAAAATGAATTAGACCTGATATTTTCATCCCTAATTCAGGCAGCTATCTCTGGAGAATGCCCTATAAGAAAGCAATCTTCTTAATACATATTTGACTGAATGTAATTTGGAATCATTTCCAATCCATCCAAGTCTCTTAAATTTTAAAGGAATTAATAACTGACTATTAGGCTCACATGAGGGTTTAAAAAATGTTGAAAGCATCTACTAGGAAATGTTTCTCTACGTGTATCCCAGTACTTTATAAAGTGTGTCTTTAGAATACTGGAAGAATTGAATGAAAAAAAAAAAAGTTTTTGTCTTCTTTTGGTAGAGGGTTCTATTTGTTTCTTCTGCCCACTAGTAAATATCTATGTTAGGGAACTGTTGTTATGGGTCTTGAGGAAAATGCCATCAAGTGTATGTTCCCCTCTGATTCAGCCTGGAGCCTGTGTGGTCGCAGAGCACGTTTTAAGACCTTTCCTCTTGGGGGAGCAGCTCAGTTCTAGCAGCCTCAGGACCTCTCAGGACTGTCTCATTGGGAAGCTAGAACTCAATTTGAATACAAGTTTCAGTAAAGCAGAAGCTAACCAAAGATTCAGCTAGAAATGGAACATTATTAACCAGCTTTGGGCTTCTTCAAATTTACCTTGCTAGAAAGTAAGATGGAAATGGGTCTTGCCTATCACCCCTTCACATGCAAGCTGCTTGAAAGCCCAGGAACAATTGCTTAGGTACCTGGGTCATTTCCCTGTTTTACAATTCAAGAGCAGAATGAATGCCTTTCCATTGTGTGTTATAGCCAGCTTCAGGCTCACTTTCTCCTTGCCTTCTAGGGATTTGAGGTTTTGTAATTCTAGAAGTAAGCACTTGATAGTCCCTCTAGAGAAATGCAAGCCTCCTAAGGCTTCACTAGTTCTTGAATAGAAAAAACTATGAGTTTCTCAGTTACTCCGTTGAAGACAGAGGCCGTCACGGGAGTGGGGAGAGGCCCATGCAGAAGGTGCTTTATGACTGGACCGTGGAGCGAGCTTGAGTTTGAAGTCACACGGGAGTGTGCAAGGCTGTAGATGGGTTTATTGAGCGTTTCCCTCATGGCTCGCTCTCCTGTCCGTGTATTACACCTGAAAGCTTAGAGGAACCCCAAATCCGCCCTGTCATGAAAGGTATTAATTGGTCTGCTGGGACAGATTAATTTATCTGGGAGGCTTTTTAACTATCAATTATTGACTCTGCTATGACCAAGGATGCAGAGACTGGTGAGCTCTAAGGGAATCTACACGGTATTATAAAGCCAGAAAGTACTCTTTAAAAGGTGCAAAACAGTGCAAGTTAACACATGCTGCAAGCTGGCTGCGTGTGTCAACCATCCCTGAAGTCCCAGAACAGAGAGACGACCGAGGACCTAGGTACTCAGAGAGAAAGAAGGATTTCGTTGACGTGGAAGAAGAGTAGGGCCAATATACACCTGGACTTTCATATGATGGTCACAGAAAGGTGACATCCAGGATGACTCAGCGTGGGATAAAACAAGCCTCCTTTGGGAAAGTGTTAGTTTGCTCCTCTGGGTTTATATAAACATCTTTCCTGGAAGTGACGCGGTTTATTATCATTATCAACAGATGACAGAATAAGCAACCATTGAAAAGGAGACAACATAATGAATTCAGTTTGTAATATTTGTACTTCATGTCAGTGTCCAATGAGTACATACCCTGCTGTTTTTACCAAATCATGTTTCATTATGTATTTCCTGTTCAGTGAATCCAGCCTCGTAAGTATTACAAACTTATTCTAAAAACAATATTTTTAAAAAACTGAAAATTTGCACGGGTGTGACACAGTGCATTTTTATTCTTAAGGTTATTCCCAGTGGTGGATTTAGAAATGATTTTGGTCCTTACACAGATTCACAAGAATAAATACAACTGCTTATGAAAGAAGCTTCCAAATCCATAAAAGAGACTCAAGATCTAAATAAAACCAGAGGGTTGGTTACACTTTTAGAAAGTGAAACTGTCTTCAAGATGAATGAAAAGAATAATAATGGCTCTACGGGAGACTTTCTGTGAACTGTGTTGGATACCCAATGGAAACACTGTCTCCTCAGTCTTACAGAGCAGCCTGGCACAGTGCCAGATAAAATAATAATAATAACAACAGTAATAATAATGCCCTATATTTACAGCAGTTTAGGTGTCACAGAGAGCATTGTCAGTCCCGAAAGTAGACTTAGGCTGATTGCAAAGGCAAGCATGACAGTGAGAACATCAACAAGACATTGATTGAACACTTCTTGCATTGGCCCTCGTAATAATTTTGGTGAAATATATTGGGAAGATATCACCATTTTGTCCATGAGGAAACAGACTCATGATGGTGAGACCAGGTCCAAATTGTCAGAGCTACAGAACAGCATAAGGAAAGTCCACATTTCTCGTCTGTTTCATCCCTCACAGCCCGCAACCTTCAGTCCCTTCTGCATGCTGCCAGTGACCGGTCACGTCTTGCATCTCTCAATACAAAGCAGGGACACTCTGTGAATACTTGCAGAAGTAGATGAATAGTGAATGAAATACAATATAGGGAATATAATCTCAGAGCATTACTTTCCATAACACTGGAATCCCACAGAGGCTTGTGGGGAAGAAAAGAGAGAAATGAGAGGAGATTTCCTGGAGCTCAGTGCCTTGGTACACATGGCCTCATCCAGACTCGCTCAGGACTTTGGTTGAAAAGCTCTGTTTTGGCTGGATAGCTGGTCGCCCGTCAGTTTAGGCCACTGTGCTCTAAACACTGCAGTAACTTGGTAGTAAGCAGATTTACAAGACGACAAAGGTGTAGGAGAAATGCAGTTCTCCAGAAAAGCTATAATTCCCAATGAAAGCTCACAGGACTATTTGCACCATTTTAACAATTTACTCCTCAAGAGAGTTCTGCTATGCATAGGAATCATTCAACTTCTTTTAGGCTTCCCAGCCTGGTTCATTTATTGATAGAAATTCCATGAGTTTTAGTGCTGATGACAACTGTTTTTCTCATTCTGTGTTAATACCAGGAACCACGTTCCGGCCCTACGCTCCTGTGATCGTCCTCATTGTTAAGTCAGTAGAACACATTCTTATCTGCTTCCTCCAGCCGAGGATTTTCTTAGTGTGATTTTGAAAGTTTTGTAGGGGAAATAATGCCCTTTTATGGAAAACTCTCTTCTTGTTTTTCCTTTTCTTTTAATTTCTATTTAATTTCTATAATTTAGGAATCAAATATATGTATTTAATTGACACCAAGTTCTATCACAATATTTGAAAAATGATGAAACCCGTCAATATATTCTACAATGGAAGTGTGGGGTTGTACCTAAAATACCGTCCAGAGAGTCACAGCAGCTTTTCAGTCTCTGCCACCTACTAGATCGGCTGTTCTCTCTCACGTTCCCCATCTGAACTAGATGACTTGTGTCATTTATCCGGCTCTAACATGGCACTGTGTTATTGTGACACAGCTGCTGTTTTCTTCATGGTAGATATTGGCCTTCGGAGCCCTTATTGCTTCACTTGCAAGCAGTGTTTTCCAATTCCCACACAGCCACGCTCACAGAGCAGTCACTGGTTATTCCCTGTTCAGCCCCAAGTGCGCCATGTACTAAAATCACTCCTGACCTCATCCAAGTGTCCCAGAGCAGCTATGGGTTTATTCATCTATGAAAGAAGAGCAGTTCATTTTATAATCACCAGGAGAGGCAAGTTACAAACCTGATCAGGGACACAGAAATCATTGTGCACTCTATCCTACCGTCTTCTCTTTGTGTACCATTCCTATGACAGCCAAAATGCAGGACACATCATTCCTGGTATGATGCAATTTTCCAGAGTTCATTATCTGCTCTTCAGCAAGCCAGGAAGCCAGATCCCCGGTACACTGAGTTTCTTTTATGAGTGGATCCGACTGACATTAACAACTCACAAAGAAAGTAGTTTCATTGTTGAGTTATATTGCTTTTATTTTTTTTTTCCTTACAGCAATGGTATTCCAGGATTTCGCTGCACATTCCGCCTCATTAGACTCTTCAACTCTTAGGCACAAGTGTGGTCAAAGGCTTATTGAAGGTGACCGAACAGTGCCAGACCACTGATAGGGCCATCTCATGCTCTCACAAGAAGTTGAGTACCTAAAAATTGTGTATAGTTAATAATAGAAATGGGATTTTTCTCTTACTTTCAGATCATATGCAAAACTAACCAATTAGAGTTGCATGCCTTTGATTCTCTCATCTTTATACAATGTCAACTCCAAAATGTAGCACACTAAAAAACCATGTAAAGCGTAGCAAAGATTTACTTGAACTGAATATTAATAACCTTGTACACAGTAGGTTTTTATGGCTGACCCAATGATTAGCTTCCCAGATTCGACGTTTTAAAATTCAAACACAATATAAGTAATTGTGGATAATTCTAAGGTGTACCATGTCCCATTAAAACCAAAGGACAGAAATAAGACTTAGATTTTGATTTATCTACACTTTGATCCAAATGATGTGATATAATTGGATTGGCCACATTTTCAAAAAAATTAATATAAGTGACCTACTCCATTAGCATTTGGTTAATTCAGCTTAAAAACTGTTCCTGGAAAACAGGTTTGATACCAAAAAAAGGTATGTGTCCTGAGAAATACACTGGTTTATTTTATATCATTCAACTTGGGTTGATCATCTTTAAACTTGAAAGGAAGCATCTACTTACATGTGTTACTTTCTCCTTTCTTTGTTGTCTTACTGTATCCCAGTAATTAAAATCATTCTTTAGGGGGCCGGTGAGATGGCTCAGCGGCTTAAGCGCCTGCCCAGCAAGCTCAAGGGCCCGAGTTAGACTTCCGGATCCCACATACGAAAAAGGGGCCGGTGATATCGCTCAGCGGCACAGGCGCCTGCTGGCGCGCAAGGTCCTGAGGTCGACCTCCCGGTACCCACAAAAAAAAAATCATTCTTTATACATGATTACCACTCAATAAATACATTGTAACTGAAGAGAGAATAAATAATGTCCCATGTGCATATCACCAACTCCCCAGCATTTTTTCCTTTAGTATAATAACCATCACTACTCACAAGGTAGAAATCTTGACTGCAGAATATTCCCAAAGCATTTCAGTAAATTTCAAATAGGTTCAAGGTTCATAATAAGAGAATCTTAGAAATACTAAACTCTAAACTATTCTCTTTCTAAATCACCCTTGCTCTAAAACGAAACATTACTTTAATTGAGGTACACTAACTGTAACACTGTTAGTGTTAACTGTTGTTGTGGACAGTACCTCTTAGTATCTTTGATTGTGAATATTTAAAAATTAATTTTTGATTTACTTTAATTTATATCATACCTATTTATGAGATCATTTGGAATGGGAGATGAATTCTTTCAGGTTCTGTTCTTAGAAATAAGCAGAGCAGATTGAGAATCCTTTCCTGAAAGCTTGAAAAAGTTTTCTTATTATTTAAAAAGTATACTTGTAAAACAATTTAAACATTTTTAATTCTTCAAATCTGCTAGCCATATGTTCCTTTAATTAGGAGAAAACTCTAGTAAGCTTGGAAGTGCACATTTTATTGGAGCACAGTAAAATCTCCATATAAACAGTAATGTACCTAATAGATTTTATATATTCAGTTAGAGTCAGGTAAAATGAAAGCTATTTGTAGGGTAATAAGTTTGGCTTCTTCAGTCAGAAAAAAAGATTAAGTTGTATCTGGAAGGATTTGGAACTTCTTTGATTACTTTATGACCCCTTTCAGTTGTTCAGGATAGAATCATCATAATTAATAAAGATTCTTCAAACCCTGTAGAATGACAAATTGAGAACCTTTGTTTATAGTTACAAATGAGATGTTTTCAATTCAGTGAAGAAGCAATCTACTCTGTATTCTCAAAGTCTACTGTGTAATTTACTAAAATACAAAGTTTGACAAAGCTTTGTTTTAATACCTGTGGTGGATTAACTAATGGTCAACCTGGAACACCCAACTGAACGGAGTCAGCGTGGTGCTGGGTGTGGAAGGCCCAGCTGTGGATTGTTGCCAACAGCATAAAAGGAGAACTGGAGGGGAAGATGGTGTGCTGTTGATTCTCCTGGAGAAACTCATCGTGCTGGTTTTCCTCATATGAACTCAGCTGTTCTCATCACCAGAGGAGCTCAGGTCCTCGCTGTCGCTGAGGATGGCTGCGGTTCTCTTCGGGGGAGCTCTGGCAATTGAGCGTCACTTCCCGGCTCCAGTGCAGATCCCTCAGCCCGCTGGCACAGATCCTCACCCCACTGCGCAGACTTTCTAGCTTACGCCACTGACCTTTGGGCCTTCCCAGTGCAGATCCTTGATACAGACTTGCATAAGACATTGTGGTGGGCTCTAGGCGGACTCGTGTTGGACATGGCCATGGGCTCCGGGTCTTCAGCTGGACTTGTGCAGGACATTGCCATGGGATCCAAGCCCTCAGCTGGATTCTTTGGGTCTCTAGTGTGTTAACGGATTTCTGGCACTCTTCTACATTTGATACTTTGGGTGAATATTATAAAATAATCCTATGAATTTTGTGTCCTGTGTTAAATCTGTTCCCCTATAAACCCTGACTACAACAATACCATGAAGCAGGCATTATTTCAAATACCGCTGGACTGTATTTTTAAATTTCTACACATCATAGCTGTATATATTTACAGGATACAGTGTGACATTTCATACAAATATAAAAGTGTAATAATCAGGGCAGGGTAGTTGATATTTATCTTTGAACTGAAATGAGGTCAGTTTTCTGACCCCGAGACTATACTGCTGTTTCATAATAGTCCTGAAGGAATTAATTACATGATGGTAGCATTACAAGATGAGTCACATTTGCTATTTAAAAAAAAACTTGAAAAATAGATATCATCTTTATTTACAAGTCAAAGAAAACAAAAACTCACCTTGGGAAGTTAAGTAACTTGCTTAAGAGCAGATTGTTAGCAAGTTAAGGAGAAACTTTGCATTCTAGCCAGTCGGAGTGCAAGTCTGTAGGACTCCATCAATCATGTGTTTTAGGAAACCCTTCCTGTCAGCCACACTTTCTCATATCCTTCTGAGAAGATGGATACGAATAATAATGGCTTATTCAGCAAACATTACTGAGCACATTCTCCTTGCCGAGAATCCTGCCAAGCACTGCAATTTGAAGAAGACAGAACAATTTGGACTTGTGGAATTTATGCTCGGGTGAAGACCCAGACAATCCACAAGCATTTGAAACTAATGATAGTATCAAGTAGTAAAAATCCTGCAAAGCAATGCTGAAGCCCAGCAGAGTCGAGGAAGCTTGTGTGTGTTTGTGTAAGTGGGGTTACAATTAGATAGTGTAGCCACATGGGGCACCCTTCTGAAGACTTCTGCTTAGAATAGATACTGAATGAAGTGCAGAATCAAACCAAGCAAAGGAAGATCTGGAGAGAAAAGCAAAACCCGAGGCCCTAAGACAGGAATAACCTCAGTGGATTAGAGAAAAAGAAAAAGCAACGACAGCAACAACAAAACCACTGTGTTCCCAGCAGTGTGGGCGGGCCACTGACTTCGTAGATAACTTGGAGAGGCAAGCAGAGCCCAGACAAAGCCACTGCCTTTCCTTTGAGTGTGAAGTAATTAAAGACTGTGAAGAAGATAGAAGTAACTGGAAATCATCTATACTTTTTGAAGGATGGTGCTGGCAGCTCTGAAGAGGGCATGAGGAGGAGTAATGAGATGAGTTAGGATCACCTATGAATAGTACAATATTTAGGTGAAAAATAAAAGGATGGATTTTGAACTAGAGTGATGGCAATGAAGGTAAGAGAGATGAAGAGTCGAGTCTAGATTTTTAAGGTGGACCTATGCAATTTGGTCAGTTGAAAACAGCATTTGAGAGAAAAGAGCAATAAAATACGATTTCATATTTTTTGGCCAATTAGTAAGATAGAGAAGATTAGAGGAAAAGTAGGTTTGGAATTCTGTGGGTTACAGGGGGCAATGCATAACTGATGAAAAGAGTGTGTGAAGACACAGAGGTTATGAAATGTCTTTAATGGAGGAGGGTATGGCAAGCAAAGCAAGTGTTGGAGTGGGAGATATTAGACTGCGCTGCAGTCAGATGTCTGAACTTTAAAACACAGAGACGTGACAGGGAGTGGCATCCACAAGCCCCCTCCTGTGTTCACCTTGCTTTAGTTACCTGATAATGGGGGTTGGGGATTTTGGTTTACGTTGCAACGGATGAAGCCCAGGTCTGTTTCCCAGCCACAGCTGCACAGCCTTCATGCCTATCTGAAATCCTTTTCTGTAAGGGATTGATTGAACAGAGTGTGAGCTGCCTTGCCTGTTAGGCACCCTTTTACTTAAAGGAATGCTAGCCAACTCCAGATTTATTTGATTCCCGAAGAACATGATATCCTGCATACAAACAGGGTTATTATGTATACAAAAAAGAATAATTAATTGAGATGATGCCTATGCTTTGTAAAATGGGAAGCACAATGCAATTTACAATATCATTAACATTATATAAGCTGTACAACTAGATGGGAATATAATAGAGACTGTATCTTACATTTGTAAAAACTAACTACAACTAAGCATTAAAATTTTGGAGAAAATTGGATCTGTACTGACAGATAATTTGAAAAATAATGATTTTGCAGGAAAGAAGAGCATAGTAGAGCAAATAGAGTAAAGCTGGAGAAAATTAGTGGCCTTGCATGGAATGAGTAGAAAGCACAAGCACAGTGGTATAAACGCCCAGGTGATGCGAGCAGAAAGGGTTATGCTTATAAAGTCCCCAAACTGAAGACTGGAAATTGTATATGAAGCAATTATAGGAAAAGTTTATCTTGATACAAAAAATATTCAGAAAGATTCATTCCAGCGGTAAGAAAGAGGAAGAAATGGGGAGGTTGGATGGTAATGATTAACCTCCAAACACTGCCCCTACCACATTTCTGAGAAATGAGTACTTCAGGAGTTTCCTGGAGGCAGGGACCTTCCTGGTGCATCCATGAGCCTTCGCATCTGCCAACTCTGCTGTCAGTACCAGCTGAGCCACCTGTGAGCCATGTGCCTCACAGGAATTATTTAGTCACAAGTAGTGTCTGACTCTGGTCATGGTTTCCAGATATTCCTAGAAACCTTGCAGTCTCCAGCAATCTCATTTTCCATTATACATTCTCAATTTGATGTTTGTGCAACAACTCACTCATGACAGTGTTCTTTACTCTTGACATTTCTCAATGTCATTAGTCTTATAAGATCTTAATTTAAATGTTAGTCTTGTTAAATTAAACATTAATCTACCTGGAATTTTGTTTAATTGCCTGACAATGTTAGCATGCTTAGGTTGTTTTGATCGTTGATCACATCACAGATAGATAGTATCTTCAGCATGGTAAAGCTATTTGTTATTTAAAATGAAGGTTTAATAGGGACCAGCCAGTGGAAATGTCATTTCACTACATTACAGTCTGCACTTTCCAATCAAAAACAAAAACAAAAACAAAAGTTAGAAGATTGCACTGGCTCCATCTACTGTTGGACCCGTAGCAAAATGGCGATTAGGTTAGGGATGATTAGCACTTCCATCATTCCCAGTTCTGATGTTTGCAAACATGTAACAAACTCAACAAGAAATAACCCTCATTAATGAGAATTTTGTAAAGACAGTGGCCTTTATTTGTCCTATTCTAGGAAGAAAGGTTTAAAATGAAACAAAGCAAACAAATAATCTAGATGGGCTAACTATATTCAGATGTCTATTTAGCAATTCTTCAAGTAAGACTTTATTAAATTATATTAAGGTAGGACTTCATTAAAATATATTATGATGGGTGTGGTGGCACACACCTGCAATCCCAGCACTCAGGGTTCCCAGCACCTGCAAGTTCGAAGCCAACCTGAGTTCAAGTTCAGCCTGAACTGTATAGCAAACCATATCTCAAAAAGACAAAAATAAATAAATAAATAAATAAATAAAATATATTAATGTGGGATTTCAGTAAAGTACTCATCTCCCCATTCCCTATGATACTGAGTTATTTATTAGATTCAGATTTTCAACTCACTCTTGCCTACTCATTCTTTGGCGCCTTCATTCCTTTTCAAACTACTTTCAACAAGGTCACATCAACAATAAAGGTTTTACACTCACCATTGTTAAAAATCTTCCTTTTTCTTTAATACTGTATTCCTTTTCTCCTGTCTATGTAATTCTCTCTGGATGTTCCTAGGAGCAGTCTCCCTCTGCCCAATGAAGCATGCTGTTGCTCCGATCTCCCTTCCTTCTTACTCAAACTACACGCTCTCCAGCGTGGTGCAATCCACGCATAGTCTTTGCTAGCAGCTCTGTGCTGATGACTCCAAAATTTATAGCTCTGAATCCACGTAACTAAACTGTTAGTAGATATTATCACTTGAATATTTCACAAGTATTTTAAACTCAGCACCCTCAAAAAGGTGCTTACCTTTTTAATCCAAATATAATCTTTATTTTCAAAGCCTGGCCCCACAGGCTACCCAAATGTCCAAGTCAGAAACCTGGGCCATCCTTGATTTCTCCTTCATCATTCCAACCTTCTCAGTCCCCTCTGTCCCCTTCAGTCACCAAGTCTTCACAGAGTTTTCACATATATGTGCAGCTCTTTCCACGCATTGCCATCCTTTTCCCTGTAGCTATTGCAGTAAGCTCCTGAGTGGTTTCCTTGCCTTCATATTTATTCTTCTCCAAATACTTTTTCCAGGTAGTGGCAAAACCGATCTTAGGAAAGTGCAAAACTGATGAGATTAATCATTACCTTTTAGAAAGTCTACCTCCGTAATGCAGCATTGCCTAATTTATCTATGTTATCATTACTCCATCTCTGAACAATTCTTCTGCCTTATTTCCAGCCATCTCTCTCATTAAACTCAACCATGTTGCCATATCAACCTGTATGTGCCTGCAACTATCAGCACGAGACTTCCTCCTGCCTCCAGCCCCTTTCCAGTTGGGTTCCCTCTGCCTGGAATGCAGCTCTCTTCTTGTTCCCTTGGCTCCCTCCCCGTTAGCAGCCAGGGAAGTGCTTCTCAAACTCTGAGGTGCATATGAGTCACCAGGAGATCTGGTTAAGAACAGCTTTGTTCCAGTGGGTTCAGGCTGGGGCAGAAGGTTCTGGATTTCCAATAGTTGCTTCTAGATTACTCTAATGCTTGTCATCTCTGGATGGCACTCTGAACGAGAAAGCTCTAAAACTCACTTCGGATACCACCTGTTCTGCAAGAGTTGGCTGGTCTCCCAGGAGCTCTGTGGAGTACTTCCCCACCGTAACAGACATGACCCCTGCACTGTGATTGCCCAGTAATGGTAAAGTTACATTGGTCTAATGGTCTGATGATATCAGCACTGATCATGGTACCCAGCACATAGCAAAACCACTCTATACCCTCTGCAATATGTCTTATACCACTCTCCACCCTCTGCAATATGTCTTATACCAACATTGCTCTTATTGCAGTTATGTCTACTTCATGCTTGACGAACAAATACATCTTTGTCACCTGCCATTCTGGCTCTCAGATTGAGAATACAGAGTGCATGTATTTAGGAAAAATGTCCAAGTTTTCTGGGCCACTGGCAGCCGTGTTCTCTCTGCTGCTCTGTATTCTTCCATGCATGAGCATCAAAATGGGGATACTTTAACTTCCTTTTAGCCAGGGGAGATTCTTTCTGCTTTACTACCAAAGCGCAAAACTTAACCATAATTGTCCAGAAATATAGGCTTCATGAAAAATTATAGACAATACCACAGTGAGAGATTTTACTATCTAATTGATTTGTGTTCAGTATTATTATAAAGCTTTGCACTTGTTCAATGATATTTACATAATATATTGCCTGACATGTGTAATGGAACGACTGAAGTTAATCAGAAACAACTTGCTCTTCTTTCATCTAGGTTATTCATCTCAAAATACCTTCAGATTTAGCAGGCATCATTAAATTTGACTGCTGAAATGAAAGAAGCTTAAGATTACTCATAAACAGGTCACAGAAAAATATAGGCATAGTGGTTATACTTTATGCATCCTAATTGATCAATTACAGAAGCCAAGGTACATTTAGGGTACACATTGTCTTTACTTATTATGGATAAAAAATTTGTCTGACAAGAACATAATAAGATTCAGCACTTTACTTACCTGATAGAAGAGGAATAAGCTTTCATGAATGTTAAAGCATTTTCCCTACTTGGTTGGAAATTTTCAGCAGGGGAGAAATAGGCAAATGAATAAAACATGGTAATAGAATGTAATAAAGCAGAAATTGAGACATATCCACTAAGTAAGATCACAGATAGCATACAAATTTCACTGACCATTAAAATGACTTGTCAGGCAAGATTATGATATTTTTAATCCCTAAAGTAATTATGTGATAAGTCTTACAGAGTTTGGATTTTATTAAAATTTTTAAGAGTATATGAAAATGGATTAAAGTTTCAGCTTCCTAGATTTAACATTCATTTTTAGTATGTAACAGCTCAGCAGTTTTAATGATTATTGCCAGATAATTCTGCTTTTTAGATGGATGTAGAGTTAACTTCACGAACAGTTCATCAGTTGTAAACCAAGTATCTGGGTAGCAAATCTGTAGAAAGGACATTCATGGAGTCCGTGCTTTCTCTGACCCTCTCACCCTTGTCCACGGGATGTGTTTAGGTACAAATATAGTGACTTTCAAGTGACATCCTACAAATCTGCTGGTGATGGGGGAGCAGGGAAGAGGGCTGGAGAGTTTGCTGTGGATTCCTAACACTTATCTCTTCTATAAAATAGTAATGTGCAAATGGTGTATTTGTGTGTGTGTGTGTGTGTGTGTGTATGTGTGTGTGTACTGCTATCAGGAATTAAGAATGCGTTTTCAAATGTGATTGAATTCTTAAGAGCTTATTTTGTTATGCTTTTTATCAATAAACAGATATTATAAGTAAAATTACCATTATAAAGTAAAAGACAATGTAATGTACACACACATACACACACACACCTGCACACACTGCTCTTGCAGTGAATGAAATATATCTTTCATACATCTTTGGTCTACAGAAATGCACATAAGAGATAAAGAAATAAAGGAGATAAGCTAAAGAGTTAAGAGTCGTAGAATGAAAAGTTTTGTATGTAATGATATTTTCTAATTTAACTTAATTTTAATCAAGTAATTCCAATGGGAATCTAGTTTCTTTGAAAAAAAATGAGAAATGTTTTATTTTTTCCCTGCACATAATTTGGGTGGAAGTACATCCAGTAGATCCAGGTTTTCTCTCTAGGCAAGAAGTAATTTGGAAAGAACTAAGCAATTGGTGTTGGTAAACAGTGTTTCTCTGATAAAATGCCAGCCAAAAAGACAATCTATACAATTACCAAGCTCTAAATTTAAGACTTTTATTCATAGATTTCTCTTCTTCAGCTATTATTTTAAAAAGTTCTTAAATGGGTGCTTTCAATCCAACTAAATGTTTTTGCCTAGAAATAGAGAAAAAATAAAATTTCTAAAGAAATTACCTTAAAGGAGATATTTTTTGTATACATATCCTGCACATAATCGTCTGAAATGGTAGAATAATTGAAATAGCCAAAAGAGAAGTTATGAAATTATTCCCACTGAACCACTGAATTTTCATGAGTTGAGTTTCAAATAATTTTCCAAAAAGTAATGGGTAAAGCATAATAATCTCTTCTATCTAACTTAGTCCACTCTTGATAGAGGGGTAACACACACATAATTATTTAAAAAGAATGTTGTTATCTGAAAGTATCTTCTACATTAAAATGTCTAGCTGTATGGGATGATCTTCAAGCTCTTTGCACCAGAAAGGAAGCATGAAAGACTTCAATACAGAAACAATGGAGACACACAAGCACTTGGCAAGGTTTCCCTCCATGACCTAAGTTAATATAATCTTTTTTTTTTTTTTTTTTTTTTTTGTGGGTACCGGGGGTCGACCTCAGGACCTCGCGCGCCAGCAGGCGCCGGTGCTGCTGAGCGATATCACTGGCCCCTTTTTCGTATGTGGGTTTCGGGAGTCGAACTCGGGCCCTCGCGCTTGCTGGGCAGGCGCTTACGCCGCTGAGCCATCTCACCGGCCCCAATATAATCTTATCATCGTGCAGCACTGAGGAATCCATGTTAAGCAAACTGCACAGAAATGTGGACAGTTTTAGAGACCAGCGTCGCCGAGAATTGAAGCTGATGAAGAAGGGAGGTACAATGGGAGAGTGGTCACAAATGTTTTAAGTTGCCGGTTTTTATTTCTCAGAGCCCCGGACTGCCATGGGGTCTTAAGTGCAGAGACGGATGCTGGCGCGCGGAGGAGAAGACATAGTTCAGGAATCAGAGCAGCTGTGCTGCCTTTGCAGCCTGAAAGGCCCCGCTCCAATCATTCCCCACTTTCATGCCGCGCATAGATTGCTTGAGAGAAGGTCCGACCCAGAGCAGGCTTGAACACTACTTGTTTAGAATTTAAGAAGTAGGCCATGCAAGTAGGCCAATTACAAGTAGGCCATGTGATTCAGTAGCTATTCTCTAAAGATTCTCTGCAATGTCCACTCTTTAAAATTTTTCATTTAATATTTTATTACGTGGTGTCCATGTACATCATGAGATTACATGTAAACGATACAATAAAGTCCCATGACTTAATGAGTTATTTTGACAATATGGAAAACCCAACTATTGCTTGATATAAACTGCCTCTTCCATTCATCAGTTGGCTTTTATAATATAAATTTTGCTTATTGTTAGAAATCTGAACTTCTTATATTTTTAATTTATTTCTATAGTTTGATTGTGCCAAAAAAGTAATGCTGTAACAACAACCACAGTTAAATATCACATAACAGTATTGGCTAATATTGTGCATTTTTAAAGTATTGATTTGAGCAAGACAGGTCATTTACAGAGGGAACAGGTAAAGATTGTTCCCCCCACCTGGCTTCTAATTTCAATGGGGCTGGAAGGAAGTATGTGGGATTTATAGATAAAGCATCACGGTGGCAAATTACTTTGCTATCTTTTGGGCGGGGGGAGAGAAGGGAAGGGGATGTAAAAGTAACTGAGATGTGTTGTGCACACATGCTAACTCCACACAAGGAATGAGGTCTTTATGTACTACAAACTTGTACTCACAAAAATAAATATTGAAAAAGTAAATAAGTACCTCCCATCAAAATGTTACTTTGTCTGCTCAAAATCTATCCCTACATAAACAGATACTATCTAAACTTGTCACTAACATAGTACCAAACAGTTGGGCACTGCTGAGCGATAGAAGACCGTAGAAGTCTTTATGCCTGCAGGTTATTTAGTATGTCAGATGAATTCAGGATATAATGCATTATACATGCCACTTTTAAAAGAACTTTAATTAAAAATTTTAAAAAATTAAACAATAAGAAGTGGAATCTCTATATTCAACATTGGAAGATTGGCCTTCTATAAGAAAGAAATTTTCTTTATAATAAGGTTTTACTCAAATGCAGTTTATCAATAGTTGGCCTATTTTATTCCTTCCCACTGGAATGATTCATTCCAATATTTCAGATTTTTACTAAAATTTTCTCATATTTAAGTAAATTGAATCTTCCAAACAGTAGTGAGTGCTTCCATATACTTCCTCAGTACTTTTATTTGAGTAGGCATTTCATGTAAGGCAAAATTTTAAAACTTATATTACATTTTATTCATCAAGAGAAGACTAAAATAAATATTAACTAATATTTAAGGATTCTATAGTCTTAAATTTTAGAATATGAAATATGACAATAATATATTATGCTATAATATTTTTGTAACATTAAAATTAATAGATTCCCATAAAATATATTTCATTTCTCCAGGCTATACTTGTCTTAAAATAATTAAATGTCTTCATTGATAAAGTCACTTAAAGCTGGAATTAACTCTGAACTCAATTTTTACAATGAGATGGTATTTAAGTCCGAATATCCACTTTTACAAGACATACATTTTAGGGGCTTAGAAAAACTTTCTTTTCCAGCTGTTTATTTAGTGATCCCATCTCTTCTAACTACTTCGTTAATCCATGTCTAGATGGCAGTGCTTCAGTCACTCACTGATAAGATTCTGGTTGACCACTTTCTACAGAGATGCTTGAGAATTAAGGGAGCATTTAGTCTTAATTATGAAGGTTTAGGGGGAATATTGTCACACTCAACCTGACAATTGCCAGTTCAGGATTTTGCTTTTCTAGTATCTGAGGAATAGATGTAATTTTTCTAAACTAAAGAATTAATAAGGTAAACATGTGAACCCAGTTGTCATACTGTTATTTCTTCACTGCTATGCTCCAGATTGGATTTCCACGAAGGTCACTGTTGAACATTTTATGGTTCATGCTCAGAAAGCCCATCTACAAATGTAGCACAGCAATAGTAACTTTTCCGGTTTGTCATTGCTCTGGCATCGTGAAGTCCCTGCGCACTACACATGCTGAAGATTTTTGAAATCTCCCAAGGCCAAAGCATGAAACAGAAGTTATTTGAATCCACGCATTTGCCAAGTACAAATGCAGTCAGGACAGCTGGAGGAGAGGATGCAGGTATCATCACGTTCTGACATGGGAAACTTCAGGGAGACCGGCACGGCAGGAAAGAGAGCAGTAAGGACTCTCGCGCTGTGCCTGTGAAAATGCTGGCAAGGAGTCACAGTATTTGTCTCCATCCTTCCAGAAGACAGAAGATTCTGTTTGTCATCGTGAATGAGGTTCTATAAAACTCTCAGTGCTTCCCCGCACCCTCCAGTACCATCGATGTCGAGTCGTCCAGACACCATGATCCTTGCTCTACTTACGTCTTGGCTAAGACAACACAGCCAAGAGTGGCCTAGAGGCTGTGACCGTGTGTAGAGTGTCGAGCACGAATGTGTTAACTTTCATAAAGTTCATATGATGTTAAATAAAAGTGAGAAAATGAGAGGTGCGATCAAAGAAGAAAAACATGTTGTTGGATGAAATTTGGAAGCAGATGGTAAATTGATGAGGCAGATACAGTACGACAGAGTGATTGGTTACCAGAAAGTACATTTAGCTTTTTCCAATTAAAAAAAGATTTAACTACTTCATTGTCTGCTTCTCCTCGGTAAAGAGGACTTTTAGAATGTCAAATCTTGCTATTTGTGTTACTATAGGAAACAGCTTCTTGCAGTTAATCTAGGTAAGGAGAGGAATTGGGAGTAAGCCAGTTGATTTGGAAATTCTAAACAAAGCTGTGAAAATGAAATATGCAATACAGGGATCACACTTAAGAAGCTTGAAACATAAATGTTTAATCAGAAGAAAAGCTTCAGAATCTGAGAAATGTAGGCTAAGTGAAAATGACTTTGAATTCTAGAAGGAGCAATGCTTCGCCTTCCATCCACAAACACAGATCTTTACACTTTGTAAATAATGAGACCTCTTTTGTGCTCCCTTTTCCCCACGCCGCCCTGTGCCCTTTGCTTACATATTTCCTTCATATCTTTCTCCACTACTTGACTTCTAATCATTTCACCGTGTCACCATTCTGACTTCTTCCTATTAGCTGCCTTGCTAGTTTACTATGCTGAATAATTACTATCAATCACAATAACACATATTTACTCTATCGCAGTTTCTGTGGCTCAGGAATCCAGGCGTGGCTTTGCTGGGTCCTCTGTTCAAGGTCTCGGGAGGCTGAAACTGAGATATCGACTAGGCTGAGTTCTCACTGGAAAGCACAAATGGGGAAAAGTCCACTTCCAAGCACATCCAGAACTCATTTCCTGTTGCCAGCGGAGGGTCCAGCCTTTTTGCTGGGTTTCTTATGGGGGTACCTCCACAAAATTCCCCACAGCTCCTTGCCATCTGGGTTTCTCACATGGTCACTGACCTCTGCAAGACACCAGGGTGAAACTCTAGTTCCAGTCTGTAAATACAAACACAAATAATAGAACGGGATGGAGGGGTGACATCACGTTATTGTTGCCATGCTCTATTGGTGAAGGCTACATTGCAGGTCCTGCTGCATTCAGGGGAAGCGAACGTACAGCTGTGACAACTCTGGGCAGATGGGGCTCCTGTGGACAACCCAGGCTGCCTACCACTCCTAATGCCCATATTTAAGAAAACCTCTCTTACAAGATCTGCTTTTCCCTCTAGCCCTGCTGTGTCCTCGTCTATCCGTTATCCTCCTTCATTCAGACAGTAAATCTTAGAACACATGCTGTAGAAACCAAAAAGAAGCATCAGGAAACCTCCAGCTCTCCTTCCCAAAAGATAAGAACAGTGCATTTTTCAAGGCAGAAGCAGTAAAGAAAAAAATCAGGGCATTTTTCTCATCAAAATATCTCCTCTACGTGGGAGCAGTGTCTCTTCTTTGACAGTGTTAGCAAAGCCTAACATCTGGGCAGTGGGAATAAAGGCATCTTAACACACGGGGGTGGGGAGGCGAAAATCAGAGTCAGTGAGATTTCGGATTTTATCTTAGAATAATGTTTTCTTCTGTTCAGGAGAGCAGATGGGGAGAAGCTGCTGCTTATCTTTGTTTAGCATTTGTTAAAATTAAACATCAGCCTGATTGTTAGAGCTTAAGCATCAAAAAAAATAAATAAATAAAAATACATAATTCCATTTCTAGGGATTGATTTGGTTATCCTGGACTAATTAGAAGCAAAAGTAAGCAATCTGAAATATTTTGTAACCCTGTCTAATTTGGAACATAGAAAACAAAATTTTATTTTTTTATTCAATTCATTTTTCAATTCCTTAAAAATACTCCTCATTGAAGGTTTCTCAAACTGAAAGGCTGAACAATTTTACAAACAGGGGTCTTTATTCTTCGTTTAGGATTGAGAAATGTTATCCTTATCGGTCATTATGCATCTGTTGTTGTTCTTTATTATACCTTTATATTGGGTTTTATGTTGATACCATTTTATTTCTAGTAGTCTCAGCTCATATTGCTGTTTAGGAATAAAACTTTTTTTTTTACTAAATGTAAAACAAAATTATTTAAAAATGAATTTTATTATAGTGTTTCTACAGAGATGTTTTTAATATTTCTTTCATTTGACCCTGTGAACAATAATATAAGGAAGTTGGAGTCAGTTGCTAGCAATTCCACTTATGGACAGGAAGCAGCTCAGAAGGGAGCCATGGCTGTCCAGGGACAGCCATGATGGCTGGGGTCCAGTCGAATCTGCGTTTACCTGCAGCATGGAGAGAGCTCTTCCACTCACAGGCTGGCTGGAACAGATGAGCTCTGTGCAAAACAGGACAGGCACCAAATCCAGAGAGAGAAAGACTGTTTTTCTCTTGCACTTGTAGGAGCCAAATTTTAATTGGTCAGCTCTTAGACTTTCACATGAAAATATATTTACACTTCATAAATAAAAAACTGAATTGCATTCACCTATAGGAAAGATATTGCCTGAGTAAAAAAGAACATAATTAGTTCTCTTATTTGTGTTATTAGATGCATTTTATTGAGCAGTCTGATAAGCACATAAATCATTTGAAATATCAACACACAAATGTGTGAAGTTTGGCTGCTCTAGTACTGTTGAGTTACTTTTCTTTTTATGTTATGAGAAAGAACTCAGAAAGATACCTTTAGGATCCATTTTAGATTGGATTTGAAATGACAGTATCTAGACAAGGAGGTTCACTCTCAACTGGAAAAAGCAACCTGCAAAAAAGTGCATCTTGTGTAACAAGGAGACCAGAGCACACTGAGAGAATTCTATATGAATTCATTGGGTTCGTTAGGTGCCCCAGCCCTGGTTACTTTTTGCTTCCCAGGAGACACTGATTTATAACAAATCATACATATATATAATTATTCCCTAATATCATCTGTAAAATGATTTTTGAACCAAAAGATATGTGAAAAAATTTTGATATTGCCCTTTACTCAGTTAAAAATTTAATTGTTCCTCCTCAAAGACTGTAACAGAGATATACAGGTTTGAACAAAAGTGATGAGTCTGCCTATATTGGACATGAACTGTACATGGACACTGAGGCAGATCTGCAGCAAACATTTAAAAGATTAAGCTGTAAGAAGCAAACACTGTTTGAAATATAAACTGCAAAAACACAAAGAATCTGCACTTTTCAGAAATGGAAAATTGATTTTTAGCAGGTGCATTTTAGATCTAGCACACCTAAAAGGTGATATAGGAAATTATTCCCTAACATTTTTCCTGAAATGTTGATGAAAAGATTTGCTACATATTCTGACAAATAGTAAACATTTAAAAGTTATCATACTGACATCACCAGATATTAAACCTAGAATATTGTTTGGTAGGCTGGCTAAATCAAAAAATTTAAATTTACATCATACTATATGAATGTGTGCTCCTTTTTAAAAAAGATATAAAAATATTACTGGAATGCATTCCAAATTATGTATTGGGAATGGACTTTTACTTTGCGACTGAAATAAGGAGAGAGCAAGGCAATTTCAAGTGATGTGGTCTCTATAAAAATTTATAGCAAGGCACTGCACAGTTTTAGAGATAAACAGAAGATTGAAAATAAAAACACACTGATAAAAGGTTGTTCCAGGCTGGTCTAATGTTCATATTTTATAAAGATCCTGAAGTCCAGAGAGGTTGAAGGATTTGTTCAAGTGGAAGAGATGGTAAAAAACTGACTTTTCCTTTTTTAAATACTCCTTGTTTAAATTAAAATCTCAATTCCTTAGACACTAACTTTGTTAATACGCTCACTATGCCTAGCTGCTGGAAAGTCCTGTCACAAATTGGCTCAAACCTTCTACTCTAGCTTCCTTTTTCACCGGTTTTTCTCCTGCATGCTCCAGCCATGTGTAACTTATTCTTGTTTTCCAAACACATAAAGCCCTTTCAAGATACCGTACATTTGCAAGTGCCCTTCTCCTGTTGTGGAGGACCCTTCTGTCTTTCTTCCCTGACTCCTACGGATCCTGCAGTGTTTGGGCTTGTCTGGTCTCTGCTGCTGCTTCATTCTCTAGGAACTTGGTTACTCTGCTTGTCCCACACCGCTGCCCTGTAATCTATGTATACAGAAGCCAGCTTCACTCACTGTACCCAAACCCTACAAAAGGATTTTGTGAACCTGGGTGCCTAAAACATAATAGATAATCACTAAATATTTGAATCAATGTTTGAATAGAGCATACAAGCACATTAAAAGGGGAAAGTTACTATTGATTCAAAGGAAGAAAATTAAGTACGGAGATTTTCTAATGAAAAGAAAAAATTATTTTTGTTAAAATATTCCTCTCATTGAACAACTCAGATTCAGAGAAGTTAAATTAACTTATTCATGGCCACTGTTGTAGTCAGGGTTTGCAAAGGGAATAGATTTAATACGGGACATGCACAAGTCCAGCTGAAGGCCTAGAGCCCACGGCAATGTCTCATCCAAGTCCATTTCAAGGATCTGCACCAGGAAGACCCAAAGGCCAGTAGTGGATGCTGGAAAGTCTGCACCATGAGGTGAAGGATCTGCCCCATAGGCTGAGGGATCTGCACTGGAACCAGGAAATGATGCTCAAGGCAAGGACCAGAGCTCCCCCGAAGAGAACAGCAGCCATCCCCGGCTACAGCGAGGAACCGAGCTCCTCCTCCAAAGAGAACAGCCAAGTTTGTATCAGGAAAACGAGGCACAGCAAATCTTCTGGGAAGTCAGCAGCCTACCATCTTCCCCTTCCATTCCCCTTTTATGCCATTTCGGCAGCAGACCTCAGGTGGGTCTTCCACACCCAGAACCACGCTGACTCATTCCCACTCAAACTGACCATTAGTGAATCCACCACAGTCACCAAACTCAAGCATAAAAGAATCAAGATTTAAAATCCCTATCATCTAGGTTTATTGTGACATCTGAAGGTCATGAAGGATCCGATGTATGAAATTTGTGCAGTTCATCTTGATTGTCAATTTGGATGGATTAAGCGACCCCTGGAGATGCGGTTGGATTACAGGGTTGGGATGCTGTGCTCCTCGGTGTATTGTCGCACTATGTTCACTGCCGCATGTGCTGTCATGAGGTAGGGGCCAGCTGCAGAAGGCGGGAGACCGTGGTCTGGCTACTGCTCACACTGGCGGAAGACTTCAGTGTCATGCACGTGACGCTGTTCTTTTGTGCATACAGAGTGCAAGAATAAGGGTGTCAGGGTAGTTTCAGCCCAGATTTCAAAGGAAGGCCTAGGAACTCAGGAAATGTTCCCTTGAGAAGACAACTATGGGAATGAAGCCAAAGGTTTGGTGGAAACCACAAAAACTTGGAAATGCCATGAAATTGGGTCATCTGCTGAGGAAAGCTGTAGGCTATGAATTAAGCCAGTCTAAGAGAGAAGCCTTGTGGGCTGCAGCCAGCAAGACCACGGGAGTGGGGACTCCCAGTCCATTTGGAACTGGTACTACTATGTGCCCCGGACGTTGGACATGAAGTATCTTAATGTTTACACTGCTAGCTTTCAATCTTGGTTTGGTCCTGTACTTTTTTTTTTTATCTTCCTACTCCTCTTTTTTGGAATGGAACTTTTTTTCTCTAGGCCATCATATGTTGAAATTATATTTCAATTTTGAAATTTTTTATAGCGGTTTGCAGCCAAGAGTTTTCTGGAATCACAAAGGAAACTTTGGTCTTGGGCTTTTGAGCACTGTTAGAACTCTTGAGACTTTGGGAAAAGATTGTAACGTTTTCCATTGTAAGTAGAGTAGGTAGATCATGTGAGGTGGAATTATGACCTTGTTAAGGTGTTTATTTGGAGATTAAGGGTGGTTTAGGAGACATGATTAGGTGTCAAGTTGACAAGAGGTGGACCTGTGCCAGTTCATCTTAACTGTCGACTACACTGGGTGAAGGGACACCCGCAGAGGTGATCAGATCATGGGGGCACTGCATTAATCGGTGGATTAATTTACCGATGTCCCTAGCTGAATGTGCTCTTGGAAGGGGCTGGCCCAGCTGTGAGGGATGGGTCACAGGGCTCATGCCTCAGAGGGGACATCTCTCGATGGTCTCTTCCCCGTGCTCCCCTTCCTGCTGCCATGATCGAGGCAGCTTTCTGCCATGTCCTCCTGCTGGACAATCTTGACCGGAAGTCAGCACCCCATCCCTGAAAGAAACCTCCGCAGCTGTGAGCCAAACTGAGCCTCTCCACCTTTAAATGGCCTCAGGTGTCTGGTCCCAGCAACAGGAAAGCTGACTGATACAGAAAACTCTTTGTGCAAGCTGCATCATGATTACTTGGAATTTCACCGTCGCATAAAAAATGTCTAAGTACTGAGGAGCAATAATGACTGAAGTATTTTATATAAGCTATTCTTTAGTTTTTATTATTTATTATAATGGTTTGTGAATATATCATGTTAATTTTAGACTAAACGAAGTAGTACTGAACATTTTACATAAATACATATTTCCAACCAGGGTATTTAGCCTCTTTCTTTTTTCTCAGTAGGCATTAATTTTTGTTTTCCACTTTTTATCTTTACGGTCTGCGTTGCAATCTTAAATATGAAATCTTGTATTTTCCTATGAACCTTAGTTGAGACTAACAGTTAAAAATGCATTAATTTCGGGCCGGTGAGATGGCTCAGCGGCATAAGCGCCTGCCTTGCAAGCGTGAGGGCCCGAGTTCGACTCCCGGAACCCACATACGAAAAAGGGACCAGTGATATCGCTCAGTGGCACGGGTGCCTGTTGGCGCGCGAGGTCCTGAGGTCGACCCCCCGGTACCCGCCAAAAAAAAAAAAAAAAAAAAAAACCAAAAAAATGCATTAATTTCAACATCACCATGACCCAGAATAAGTCAGATCTTAAAACCTAAAATCATAATAGCAACCTATTCATATAGTCACAGAAGGAAGTTTTAAAACAATGCAAATTAACATACTGAATTAAAAAATAATTTTCCCTAGCAACAGCTGCTGCTAGGTAAAATACTAAAAACAATCAGGAAGAGAGTTCAGGCAGGCATAAAATTAAGGCCAATTGTCTTATTTTTAAAAAAGGAAAGAGCAAAGTTGTGATATTTTTCTTTGAACAAAAAATTGATTTCAGATACACAGATAAGCAAGACATTTTAGAACAGAGGTCTTTATTTACTACTTTAGTATATAAAATCACCAATTTTGCAAAGCTTTTCTACACACTGCACCAACATGCAGACACCACAATTAAATTCAATTAAATCTTGTCGTCAAAATCCCACATCTTATTCACAATCACAAGTGAAGAAAACAATAACGATCTTCAAGGAATGTTATGTCCAATCAAAATATTTTATTGAAAACATTATGTGCCAACTTCTTAGACTAGAGCGGACATTATGTCAGAAGAGAGAACTGGCAAAATGCCTTCTACTGATCATGGAAGATTTGTTATATTTATTTCTGCTTATTTTTCTCCCAGAGAAGCACATGCAGGGACTATCGCGTGAGAATATGCACATAGCCATTTGGAAAGTACATTACCCTATTCTTCCTTTGCTCAGGCAAAGGGAGTGAATCAAGGGAGTGTCTGAGAACAGAACCAATGGAATTTAAAATTGTAGACAGCACATCATGCTTTTTCAGCACACACAGTACCCGTGCTTAGAGCTGTGGTGTAGTACCTGTGTGGGTGAGCTGTTCCCCTTCCTTCAGCACAATTCCTAGTGCGCCCAGGCAGATGGTCTCTCGGTGTGAACGGGTGGCACTTTCTGCCAGGGACGGTGATGGGGCAGTTGACTTCTGAAGCAGCCCACCATTTAGACCCCAAGCTCTTCATCAGTCTGGATGGAGTCAACATAATGATCTTGCTGGCTTCCTGCCCGCGTGAACTCCTGGTCCCCACAGCGGTGGGTGCCTCAGGCACACTCTCGGGTTCCTCCTCGGAGCCCTGGATTCTGGACGTGGACAGTGACATAAGAGCTCTGGCCCAGGCGTGGTTATGACTGCCGTTCTTCGTCTCTGTTGTGACATGCAACTTCTAATGTCTGCATTTTTTACGTATTCCTTTGGCCACCATCCTACTTTGTCTCCCACTTGATTCCCTGTTTGATATTCTGTCCCTTCTCAAATTTAACTGCAGCAATATTTGCTCAGAAAAGAATCCAGCCATTGAGACCAGAGTCTCAAGCCCATGTGTCTCTGCTGTGTGTTGTGGAGTGCCTGTGTGCTGGGAGTTTTACCTGCTGTTTCCTGCCATGCATGTTCAAAATCCGCCGCAGCCCCCATCTTTGTTGGGCTTCTCTGATTTCTGCAACTATTTATCTCAGTTCTGTTTCTGGGCCATTCTTAGGTCCCTGAAATCCCACAAGACATTCCCCTTTCTCTTTCTTTCTTTTTCTTTTTTTTTCTTTTTTTTTCTTTTCTTTCTTTCTTTCTTTCTTTCTCTTCCTTTCTCTCTCTCTCTGTCTCTCCCTCCCTCCCTCCCTCTCTTCTTTCCTTCCTTCCTTAGTCTCCTAGTTCTGACACTTGACAAAATGACCTTAGTCTTTATATTAAAGTAGTTTCCTGTACTTGTCTGAAGATCCTTATCTACTCATTTCTGATCTCCATGTGTTTACCATTCTTTTTCCTGAGGGCTGTCATTGCCTGTCAGTTTAGTGCCCTGTGCCCTTTATCTTGACTTAAACTCTGATTAAACTGAGTCAGTTGCAGAGTGAGAGAGAGAGAGAGAGAGAGAGAGAGAGAGAGAGAGAGAGAGAGAGAGAGAGAGACCCATCTTTGCACCAGGCAGCCTGACTGGTTTCAGTTCTCATTACCACTCTTTGAATCTGTGAATCTGCATCCAGCTCTGCATTACTGACAAAGCACTCATGTCATTCTCCTAGCTTTAATCATTCCTGCCGAAGTTTATACTGCACAGAGCTTCCAAATTTGAATTCACAGTGCCATGGAGTATAAACATGAAATTCTTAATACTCCACCATAAAACTTCTCTCAAGAGATCTTTGTCCTCCCTTAAACACGTTTTTAGGTATTTTCCACATCCTGTTTCCTTGCTGTTTGTCTATGAGGAAAAGTTGACCCAGTTATATTTGAAAAACAAACCTCATTCTCTGTTCCTGACCCAAGCTTTTGCGTTTTACATGCATCTGTCTACTAAGCATGATTTTGAATACCTAGAATGTGCAGAACTTGCCGTAAATTCGCAAGATGCAAAAATGACTAAAACATGATTGAAGAATTCAGGGAACTCCAAACCTGGCAGAGCACAAGCATTGGTAGATAGATACTGTACACACAACAAGATACCTTCTCTAAGGGGGAGACATGCTAAAGAGAGTGAAGAATGATAGGAACAAAGGTTCTAGAATTTAAGACCCATACCAGTAAATCTGGGTCCTTCAAACAATCAGAAAGAGGGTTTTGATTGATGGGAGTGAGCACCAAGAGGAATTTCTCTCTAGGGAGACCAATGATAACACAGCTTCCCACTTTACCTGGGCTGCTGCAGCCACTCAAGGAGGAGCAGCTTGGGAAGCGGAACAGAAGCTAAAATCTGGGTCCTCTTCTGCCTCATCTACCAGGGACCTTTAAATGGGGTAAAACCTGAGCCTCTTGGCACAGTGGCCCTGCAATAGGTAGACTGGATGGAAAAGCTTGATTCTGTAACCTGCAAGCTCCATGACCTAGGGAAATTCACTTAACTTCTCCGAGCCTTCGGAATTGTGAAATTGTATAATAGAAACTTGCTCAGATGTTTATTAGGTGAATAATATGAATACTTACAAAATTTCCTGATGCTTGATTAGGACTAAGTCAAAACTACTAATACTGTTACTCTAGAGGCAAAAAAGAGAATTCAGCTCCAACGAGGATGCTAGGACAGGCTTCACAGAAATATGTGATCCTCGTATTATGTTCTCATGTACAAATTAGAAATCTCGGGCAGAAAAAGGAGCAAATATATACAGACAGCAGCCAAAGTTCTCAACAAAGACAGGCACATTCAGTAAACACGGGAAGTAGAGGAAATTGGAGAGATTTGCCATGGAGTTATTGAAGAGAGTAGAAGACATTGATTAATGATCTGCTTACAGCACTTTATGTTGGACTTTTGAGTGAAAATTAAATATAAGAACATTAACTGACATTAATTTAGGTATCATTCAGTAATGAAAAATTTAAAACAATAAAATTTATTGAGCATCTACTTCTGCATTAAGCATCATAGCATGTAAGAAAAGCTCTGAGGGAATGCAAGAACGTACTGGAAAGCCAATAAGTATTATTTAATTGTTTCATTAAAGTTTATTACTGTTATGCATGGTTTTCAAAAAAATCTAAAGTACATGAATTAGATTTTTTAAAACTTTTAGGAAGGGAATGATAACCTTTATATGAGATAACTAATTATATACAGATTCCATACCAGAACAAGACTGTCATTTTGCAAAAACAAATTTTGTGGTATAATTCATGAAATATTATAGCTGTCCTTGTTATTTTCATTTAAATGTTGTTTATCATATTTATTTTGTGCCAAAGGCAGTGGAAATATAAAAAAAAGTTATATAAAATAAATTCAGTTAGCAGACTGCAAAGTCTTTTTTGAAAAACAAATCATTCAGTGCTATGATGCAGTCACAATAAAAATAATAATAAAAAGAAGTCATGTGAAATGCAGAAAAACATCAAGGACTTGAATTAGACACTCAAGACATCAGTTTTTTCTAGGCTTATAGTTAAAATACTGTGATCAACCAGAACCCCTTAAAAGCATTCCAATATTGCTTAATTTTTGGTTCTTTTGCTTTCTCAGATTTAGTGCTTTTAGTTTATACAGAAAAAATGACGAGGTAAGTGTTAACTCTTACTGAAGAAACATAGAAAGACACCTTAGAGGGCTCCATTCTTCCTCACCTTCACATGCTGTTTAAAGACAAAGGCAGGTTGCTTAATGGCCTTTAGAAGTTTACAATATATTGCAATTTTTTAAAGTTACAAAAATGTATCTACTATGTGCAGAAAATAATATAATAGAAATATTTAATGATTTATCCAAAGTGAATAATTATGCTATATTAATTTCAAATTATACACACATGGGTATATATGTGGGTATACATGTACATGTGGGAAATATATATGCACATGTAATACACACACACTCACATATATATAGCATATATGGCATATAGTATTGTTATGGCTTGTGTTTAGATGTCCACCAAAGGCTCACGGGTCCATAGCTGGGGGTTTTTCAGAGGTGGCTGGATCTACACTGTATGACTCTGGGATTGATTCATGGTGCAATGCTAGGATTAAGGGTGTGAGTTCTACTTTCTTCCCAGCAGAAACCTTCTGAGCCTGATCTTTACTGGCAGGATATCTATCAGTCTTCTAGTCTTCTGAGCTCTGGCCAGAATCCCCCATCAAGTACAGCCTAAGGTGTTCCAGCTCTACTTTTTCAGCTGGCATCTCCAAACTTTTCCTAACTCTTCCCGCAAGCCATTCCCAGAGTCTCCTGAACCACCTGGTCAGGTATAGTCATGGCAATGACCCCACTCCTAGTACCAAATTCTGTGTTGGTTACTTTTCTCTTGTTGCTAAGACAAAATATCCAACACCCTCAAATTAAGGGAGAAAGCTTATTTAGCTCACAGTTTGTAGAGGTTTCAGTCCATAATCAGCTGGGTCCAAGGCAGGGTGGTTGGCAGACAAGCATCGCAGAGGAGAAATAGTTCATGGTGGGCAGAAGGTAGCAAAGCAAGTAAGCAAGGGACTAACATAATATAGTGTTGATAAACTTAATACTGGTTCTTAAGGATTGTAGGTAGCAAAGAAGCAAGCAAAGGACTACCACAGCTCTTTCTATCCCTTTTATTTTATTCAGGCTACTTAGGGTGGGTAGCAGTCACACCCTTAATCCTAGTGCCCTTGATACTAGCATTGCACCATAAATCAATTCCAGCATCACATGTTGTAGATCCAGCCACCTGTGAAAGAGCCTCACCTATGACTGCATGGGGCTTTGGGGGACATCTAAACACAAGACATAACATTCTGCCCCTGGCCCCCCCAAAGACTCATGCACATCTCTTTATGCAAAAGGCATTTAATCCATCTTTAAGAGTTACCAAAGTCCTAACAGTTTCAGCATAGCTGAAAAGTCCAAGTCCAAAGTCTCCTCTCAGATTTAAGGCAGACTCTTAGCTGCAAGCCTCTATACAAATGGAAAGAAAGTTAAACACTTTCAACATTCAATGGCACAAGATAGACATTTCCATTCCAAAAGTTACAAGCAGGGAGATAGCAAAGAATGGGAAAAAGCAAGTACAGAATCCAGCAGGACAAACATTAAATCCACTTCCAGCATCTCTGGCAACCTGTAGCAAGTTGTGAAGTTCAAAGGGGTTGGGTAGCTCCACCCCTACAGCACTTCCAGTGTTTGTAGCTCCCATAGCTTTTCTCTTGGGCCAGCTCTACTCCCTCCCTGGAGTTTTTCTCAGAAGATCCATGTTCCTGGCTATAGGAGACAAAGTACCATATAGTAGACACTGACTCAAAGCATATACAGCCTTTTGAGGAAACTTGCATCAGCCCTGCAAGCTATTGCCACCTGGAGCAGTAGCCAGGCTTCTTTCTCTCTTGGCTGTAGGGGTCCAGTGCTTATGAATCAAATCCCAAGGAACAATTTCCTTAGGTGCCACCATTCTAGAACATGTTCTCTGGGGCTCTCTTCTCAAAGCGAAGTCTTTCATTTTTGCAGTTTTGGGACTGCAAATGGTGGAGTCTTGCTGGTTTTTGTGATGTCCTCAAGCCATCTTTTCTATTTTCCTTTTCTGAAATACTTGGGTTTTTCTTGCTAATCTTTTCAGTGACCAGTTTTTCCTCTATTCCATTTTTTTCTGGCAGCAACTTTACTGGAGTGTCTTTTCTGACCAAACTCACAATGTTTTCAATCATTCTGCTGGGCTCTTTGCTCTTGATTCTCAACATAAATCTAGCTAACAGCCCCCAACAGTAGCCATGCCACTGATTCAACATTAGACTGCCTTCAACTTTATTCCACAAGATTAATTAGTCTGCTGCCTTTAATCTTAGTCTCAAGCAAAGTTTCTGGACACTAGCAAAATGCAGACAAACTTCCTGCCATCTTCTCTGGGGTATGGAATTGCTGAGCTAATTTAGTTGAGCTTCTCTTACTCAAATTGACACAATCAATCAACCATCAAAAACATTATGTGTGCCTGAAACATGTACAGCATTGCGCTATATATATTCCCAGTCCTACATAATTCTGATTGTGTTAGCTTTTTGTGAGTTTTGAAATCAGGAAGTAAGTTCACCCACTTTATTATTGTTCAAGATTATTTTGGCTATCCTGAGTCTATTCATTTTCCATATGAATTTTAAAACAATGTGTTAATTTCTGCTAAGGTGCAAGTGAGGATTTTGATAAAAATTGTGTTGAATCTATAGATCAATTTGTAGATTGCAGCATTTCACAATATTAAGTCTTCAAATCTGTGGCTCTGAGATATCCATATATTTATTTTTTCTTCTTCAATTTCTTTCAACAATATTTTTACATTCTTAATGTACACATTTTGTACTTCTTTTGCTGAATTTATATCTAAGAATTCCATTCTGTCAGATGCAGCCATATATGATTTTCTTCATTTAATTATTATATTTCATAATGTGCTTATTTCCTTAATTTTATTTTTGTATTGATTATCACTAGGGTATAGAAATACAATTGATTTGGGGATTTGAGCAAGGAACATAGTAACTTTGAACCCAGCATGGGCAATTTAGGGAGTTAGTGAGATCTTGTCTCAAAAAATAAATAAATAAATAAATAAATAAGGCTCAGTGTGAAAGCTTTGCACTCAATACCCCAGTACTGGGGGGAAAATAGAGTTGATTTTTACATAAGGATTTTGTATCCTGCAACCTTGCTGAATTTGTTTATTAATAACTTTTCAGGAAATTCTAATAACTTTTTAGAGAATTCTTTGGGGTTTTCTATATACAACATCATGTCACTACAAATAGAGTTAGTTTCAGTACTTTCCCAATCTGTGTGCCTTTTATTTCATTTTCCTTCCTAATTGCTTTGGATCCCATTGCATCTTACATTAAATAATAAACAATATTGTACATAGTTGTCTTAGCTAAAGCACCTCATAAAAATCACCTCCAATAAACTGACACTTTGGATGGTACAATCCAGTCAACTAAAATGAGGGACTATGAGAAGTTAGAACTACTAAAGCATTTAGTATGAGAACTACTAAAAAGTTTGTAAGCAAGTGAACTGGCTACAGTTTCCTCCAAAACATAGCCAGCTACTGAGAACGTCTATAGAGAGACCCAAGAGTCCCTCTGTGCCTTTACTGCCATTGGTTGGTGTGACTGGTGGGGAGGGAGAAGGATATTATCAGTTGGCCTTTTCCCATCCCCTGTCTTAATGACCAGAGGACAAGTTACCAGATATTGACATCTTATTTCTGGGTTGTGATACCTAGCCCCTCTGAGTCATGCATCAGCACTGTGCTGTAGAAACAAGCAGCACATGGCTTCATTAGGACCAGAAGTGATGAGAGAATCCTCAGCCCACAGGTTCATCTGAGGCCCCAGAGTCTCTTTAGTTTCCAACTAGGCTTCCTTCCACCTTTCATTTCTCAGAGGAGCAGGGACAGTTAACAGCAGTGTTATTAGAAAACGTGATAGTGATGTCTATACAGCCCCCACAGGCGGCTGTCTATGTTATCATAAAGTTAAGAATCATAAACATTCATATCCATCTGTACTTTGTTCCCTTATTTACATTAATGTTTTCATATTTCCTCAAAACTACATTTTTGAGACTTTGCCCAAGTTGATAATATATTCTGTGATATTTGTTTTAACAATTGAATGAATATTATCCCATTCCATTATCACTCTTGTAATAATGATTATTTTTGCAGTTATTTGCTGTGATATCGAGGCTTCACATTTATGACATATGCTCTATCTTTTCATTAATCGAAGTATTCCAAAAAGTTATTTAAAAGTGTTAGAATTGTTCTTCATATATATTTGAATCTATGTATATTTACCTACTCTATGTGAAATTTGTTATTATAGTAAATTATTTTCTAATTTAAAATTTTCTATACAGAAATGTTAAAGATTTCTGCACAATGGCCTTGTAGCTAGTAACCTTATTGTACCACGTTATGCATTACAAAGCTTGTTTGAAATCTTTTCCTCTTCTATAAAATAGCAATTTTGTTTCTCTTATTTCAATTTATATGCTTATTTCTTCTTCTTTCTTATTTTGTAGACAAGATACGTAGTACAGTGATGAAATAAAAGATGTTAAGAGTATGGTATCTACTGTCTGGCTTATATATACTTCAAGAATTTCACCCACATTTAATATTAGCTGAAAATGTAAGACAGGTTGTCTATTATTCATTAAGGAAGTTATATTCCACTTTTACCTTTAGAAGTAGATTCTTTGAAAAAATTAATAAAATATTCAAATATCTGATGAAATTTTATAAAAGAAGGAAGAAGGAGAAAAGGGAAGGGAGGGAGAGAGGGAAGAAAGAGAAAGAAAGATATACTGTAAAATACTGTACATAAATACATATTAGGTAGAAAATTTTTACATAAATTTCTTTATGTCAGTACATTTGAAATGTGCCAAAAAAGGAACTAGCGAAATGTATTCAAAAATTAGAACATGTACGTGTGCAAGAAAAACAAGGAAATAAAAGAAAAAAAATCTTATAAACTTATCATCACTAAATGCACTGTATCAGACTTTAAAGCTTTGAAAAAATATGTACTTTCTATTTTGCCCAAACTATCCCACAGAAGACAGAGAGGAAAACTTCCTGGGTTATTTTTTGGAATTATGATTTCCTGATACTCAACCTAGGAAATGAGAATAAAAGAAAAAAGTGTGATTGGGAATCTCATTTCTAAACATTGAAGGATTAGGACATTAAATCCATCACCTCTTAAACATGTTTACTACTAATGGGTAATTTGTTCTGAGAATGCACAAAACATTTTAACTTTTAAAAATCTATTACTATAAATAACCAAATTAGGAAGTTAAATCTATAGGATTTAAATATCTTGATGGGACAGTATAAATTAGCAAACCCATTTTGGAAAATGGTTTGTTTTTATTTGGTGAAGTTAAATATTTCTATACTCTCCAAAAAATTTATACTATTAGTCATATAATCAAGGCAGACATTTGAATATATTAAAAATAAGTACAAACATGTTTATCTCATTGATTTTACAAGCCCCAAAACTACATGAGAGTGGATAAATATATTGCCATGTATATATATATATATATATATATATATATATATATATATATATATATATTTGAATATTATATAAAGGTAAAAAGTAAATGAAACTTGCAACTTGTAATTTGTAACCAAACATGTCAATGCATCCTAGCAGTTTAATATTGAGTTTAATAAGCAAGTAACAAAAGATATGTATATGATGTTTTATAATACTTTTAAAAAGCAACTTAAAACTGAATATAAGTATTGCTATTTAGTAGTACAATTGTGTCTGACAAAACTGTATTTTAAAAAATAAGGAAACAATAAAAAACAGGATTTGGTAGACTTAATTGGGTGAAGTAGGATGGAATGAAAGATGTTCTGATAAGTAGTATGAAAGTTATGCAAGGGAGAATCAACAAATGGTGAATATTTAAATTAAAAAAAAAAAATTATTTCAAGCCAGGCATGGTGGTGCATGCCTGTAATCCCAGCAGCTGGATCGCCATGAGTTCAAGGCCAGCCTGGGCTATATAGTGAGTTCAAGGTCAACTGGACTACATAATGAAACCCTGTTTTAAAAAGAAATATTACAGTAAAAGACACACTGCCTTTAATCTCCCTCAAAATACTTGCTCTGGCTTCCAATACACTTATCCCATCATTCTTGCTACTTTCCGAAGCTGTTCTGGAAGTCTTCTTTTGTAAGTGTACAAAAACACAATGAATGCTCCTATCTAGGACCACCCAAAGAAAAGCCAAGCTCCTATGAACATGGCGCTTTGTCCTCATCCACTTTATTCAGTGGATCTGGCACCCTGAGTCTTCTGGCTCCTCCACAAAGTCACAGTGATCATGAGAGGGAAATGTTTTGAATCAATTCGGGACATGGAGGTACCCAGGACAGCACTAAAGACACTCACGAAAGAGAACTTTGAGAAAGAACTGCTTCAGAAAGTGGCAAGAATGATGGGATGAGTGTGTTTGAAGCAAGCATGAGTATTTTGAGGGGGATTCGTGGCAATGTGTCTTTCACTGAGGTAAATTTTTTAACAGTTTTTATCACTCATAGTTGTCAGGTTGGGTGTTAATCATGTATTAATTAAAAGAGAAATCTGCATGGTAATATCAAAACAAACAGGCATATGATTTAATAGAATTGAACACTTATTCATAATTTTAAAGTTGTGTAGTAAATAAATAATGGAAGGGAATTTCTTAATTAAAATATATCTACACAAAACTATATCATAAAGCATTCTAAATGTGGAAACATTGGACATATTTCAATGTGTACATCTTATTATAAGATTATTTTAAATTATTATTTCCATCTTGAAAATACAACTACATTAGCTGTTATGTAATAATTTTCAAAGGAACGTGTTATTTCAGAATTATTCTTCACAACTTAGCATTTAATCTTCCCAACAATCAAGATGGTTCTTGCTCCTAAAGCATATTGCTCACATGATGGTTTATGTCATTTTCTGTTACCATTTAAAGAAAGTTTACTCTACAGAAGAGCTGGAAGGAATTCATCTAAGCCCAACACCATGTTTTTCAGAACAGAGTATTAAAATGGCAGTAAATTATATGTGTGACCTCTACTCTGAGCGTCCCCTCTTCCCTTGGGGGGCTTTGAGAAGTCACTCGTGTTGGAGCTATAGTGATTTTGTTTAACAAACAGAAGTGGCAAAGCTTATGTTTGGATTCCTAAACTAGTAAACATTTTAGCATTTCTTGAAATGTACCAGATTTTTCCATTATGAGAAAGACAATCAAAGTCTTTAGGTACAACAGCTGGAAGCTTAAGAGGCAAATCTTGTGAGTTATTTTTGAGAATGAAGAGTTCTTTTTTTGTTTTTGGTTTTATGGTCCCTTGCTGATTGATTCTAATATAAAATAATATCTGATATGGTACTTTCTATGTCATTTTACCTAATCATTTCACATGATTTTTCTTTGTGGCTTGAATCAGTGTTTGGATTTCATTAAAATTTTCTTTGGATTTCCAAATCCTTAAACACTTATACAGTCAAATAAAAGGAAATTATACTTCTATTCTGTTGATGTCACTTGCAATTTCCTTTTTCAAATTGTGTTTAAAATATCAGCTATTTTGAGCCTGAAGCTTCCAATGGGATATCAAAGAGAGTTATGTCAAAGATGTTTAAATAATGAGGGTATCTCAATAAATTCTTTATTTAAATCTAGAAGTAAGTTGTAGGTAAAATGAGCTAGAACTAGGGAGTTTTTTAAAATCTTTACTACATATGCAGAAAATAAGTTAATATAATAAATTTGTTTGAAGCAATTTATTTATTTATTTATTTATTTATTTATTTTTGTGGGTACCGGGGGTCGACCTCAGGACCTCGTGTGCCAGCGGGCGCCCATGCCGCTGAGCAATATCACTGGCCCTTTTTTCGTATGTGGGTTCCGGGAATCGAACTTGGGCCCTCGCACCTGCTAGGCAGGCGCCTACGCCACTGAGCCATCTCACCAGCCCCTTGAAGCGATTTGTTAATTCTCTAATTTAAGACTAATGTTTATGAGCTATTTTATGGTAATAGAAAATATAGTGCATGGATAGTTTTAGAGTTAAATAATGTTTTCAAAATCTAAGGATATTTACATCTACTTGCACAAGGAAATTAGGCCTCATGCGAGTTCTAAGATAAGAATATATATGATAATTCCGTAAGTGCAGTGCCATTTCTCCAAAGAGGAAATGAGTAAGCATCTTATTGTTTGCTGACAAGAGCAACATAGTTAAAGGAAGTCACACACTTTATATTCAAGCCAGAATGTTTTCACTGTTACCAGTGTATCTTTCTTGGGCTTCCTTGTAGATGTATCCACTCCACATTGTACCATAGAGTTTAATTTTTTTTGGTCGGGGGAGGTACCTAGAATCCAGCTCAGGACCTTGCACTTGCCAGGCCGACGCTGTGCCGCTGAGCTATATCCCCAGCACCATAGAATTTAATAAAAATATGTTCCTTAGCGTGTATTCAGAGTCCAAAGACTTCAGATACTAGATCAATGGCAAATAGAAATTGGGACCTAAAGCAGAATTTTATGACATCAGAACTTCACGTACATAATGGTTGCTACTCATTCCCACTGGAAACAAAAAAAAAGAAAATCAATAACAGTAGAAGAATGTAAATAAGATATTTATACCTGAAACAAATTAATATAAATAAGAAAGTTTTAGATTTTATGAATATTCAATGATAAAACCTGTAACCATAGCTCTTTTTATGTTTTGAGGTACCGGGGATTGAACCCAGAGTCTTCACCCTGATCTACATCCCCAGCCCAGTTATTATTAAATTATTTTTTATTTTGAGACAAAGTCTCACAAAGTTACTAAATTTCCCAGGCTGGGCTTGAAACTCTGATACTCCTGTTTCAAGTTTTCCCAGAGTACTAGGATTTCCTGTGTGTGCTACTATGCCTGCTTTACAACCAAAGCTTATGTAATTTGTGGTGATTGAAGCATTGAAGATCTGCATAGCCCCAAAGGGTATCCTGAAACCTGGTCCCCCTTATACAAACACGGTGCTGCTGATGCTACTGACCATGCACTGGAATGGAAATAATTTGCATTCCTTTTATCCATTAAGTATATATACTCTATCTTTTGGACAAAAGGTTTTTAAGATCATCCTTCTGGAAGTCCACTTCCTGTATCTACGGATCTTAATGCTGTTATCTGCAGGTGGTTCTCTACTTTCTAAGTCACCTCCCTCTCTTCTCGCCAGTGGCTGCAGGGCTCCGTGCTGGCCCTTCTGTTTTCTTGACTATTAGCATTGGTGCTTCATTTTCCTAAAGCTGTACGAAGCATTTGCCTTTGCCTGGTTCCTTTCCACTTGCTTTGGTAGGACCAAGGGAATAGAAGTTACATCCAGGTTTCTACACATGGTTGCTATTTGGTCTAGCCTAAAACTCGATCACTAAAGTCACGCACATATGCAGTGAAGGCTGGAAGGACTTACACCACAGCTTGTGTGGTCTGATGAAACAAAATGAATGATTTGCAAATTATGGGAAAGGCTAACTTTTTTATGGACAAAAAATACATAGCTCCTTTCGCAAGAGGACACACAAAAATAAAAGGAGTATTCTGTCAAATTCCCTGATTTTTAAGGACCGCTTAATGTATAGGACACTCAACACAGTTTGCATAGCAATATTCTTTGCACTGTAGATGTTTTGTTTGCAAAGTTCTTATGCTTTTGTTTGTTACAGAACAAAAAAGTTTTATGTGACTGTACAAATTGCACATCTGTTTGTGTATAAATGTCTGTCTCTAAAATGTCAGTCTGTAAGATATTACAATGGTCATAAGAAATCTAAGGCCTTTGTTAAAATTATATTCAATAAAATAATTGTTGAAGATATATTAAATAACCTTTCAAACGTAAACAATCTTCCAAATTCTGCCTGCTAACATGGATACAACTTTCATCCATATTATAGTGAATTTTTATCTTTATGAATGATGCTAGCATAATTTACAACTAGACAGTGCTCACACTGTGTTATCAAAAAGCATAAAATAGCAAACTTCTAGATTGATACTTGAAAGTAATGTCACTGATTTCTACATCACATACGAATCAAGTGCTGATAATATTCCTTGTTTTCTTTTTCATTTGGGCTGTGGCACCTCTGTAATTAATGTGTGTAAATAATCTTTGTTGAATGTCATCATGCTCTTTGATCAAAGACTTGTATTAAATGTCCATTAACCAACCAATAATGACCCTATCAATTATAGACTAATTCAATTAGGCACCACCCTGAACTGCTCTTCACATGACAAGTCAAAGTTCCCAGCCTGATCCAAATCAGACCTGAAAGGCAAATAACAAAGCTATGTTAATTCCGCTCTGCCAAGATGATCTGAGTTTTCATGAACTCAGCAGAAAGTCACTTCCTGTAATGCAATAAGAAAAACATGATTGCTCGCCTTAAGAGTTTTCAAGGTTTTATACTTTCCTTCAGAAATATTTTACTGTTTCTAATAGAAGTCTTAGAGAGATTGGGTAATAGCTAACCTGTTAACTTGATGCCAACTTTAGTTCCTTATAACTATAATTATTTGAGGATCATTTTTCAAACAATTTAAAAATAAAATTTTACATAATATTGCAAAGAACTGTTCATTATGAAAAGAATAGAAAATCAAGCTATTTTCCCTTACTATAGCACTATTACATCAGTACAAGGGCATTAGATTTGATCCTTATTTTATTAACTCCAAATGTGTTTATTAATGAGGTTTATATTTGGGGCTGATTGTATCTTTTAAAGTTCTTTGAAATGTAATGAGAAGATAAATGGATTTTTTAAAAATGTTTTCCTAATGACGACCTTTGAAGTTTCCTGTGGAGAGCTGATTTTAAGTGTTCCTGTACAGAGCTTCCGAGGAGATTTCTCACATCATTTTAACTTGTTCATCTTCTGGGTTGTGATTATTTCTGCAGCCTCTGACCCCCTTCCAAACCCCAAAGTAGGCCCACAAGTATATACGTTACCTGTTGGTGGCTGTTCATGGCCTGGGCAGAAACTCCTGTAACTACAGTGTTGGAATTCTGGTACCTCGGTGAGAAAATCTGTGGCCCAAATCCAGATCACCACGGGCTAGAAGCCCAGTCACTTTACTACAACCAGAAACACTACACTGGGACCAGTGCTTTGGCTCCTAATCCCCCATCTCATCCACGACGGAAAATACAACCCCAGTAATACAAACCTAGCAAAGGTGACTAGAAGATGTATTAGCCACCTTAACTCATTGAATGCTAAAGTATGAAACTATGCATCCAGTACGTATTTACTGAAACACCTGATGGACAGTGGAAACTGAGCTTTCTCTTCCTGTGATTTTACATCTCCAGAGAAAAGACTGATTATATAACGTGATAAGTAAATTATCATTATAATAGAAAAGTAAACAATGGGTGTTTAGTTATTTAAGCCAAATCTCCACTGAATGAAAAATAACAGAATTCATCAAATGTTGTGCTATCACAAAAAAAAAAAAAAAGAAAGAAAAAAAAATACCTTTCCTGTATTTGGAGGAAAACAGCAAGAATCGGAGGAATGTCCTGAAGTCAGGTCCCTTCAGCAGTACTTTGTAAATGTCACCTGTCCAGAGGCAGCGTTGATATCTGAAATCTGAAAGAAAATCGCTGCCAAGTGCCTGATGTATGGAGCAGGGAAAGAGGACCCCACATGACCAATGTGTCAACAACATAAGGACTTCCTGTTTTTTTAATAAGGCAGGTAACATAAGAAAATACAGGATCTGTAATTCTAATATTTGGTGCAACAGAACAGTGGGCATTTTTTTAAGGTTATGAAGAAAAACTATGAAAGTAGACATTTTTCTACAGAATAAGTTAGTTATTAGATTATACGTAACGATATCTTTCATTAATAAAATACTAGGGAAGTTGAATGCCGAGATAATGAGAGAGGCGTTATGGTAAAGTTTTTCAAAGATATTTTAAAATTTAAATAGAAGTTACATAACTAAAAATAAAATTTATAATATTGAGAACAAAATGGAGAAACTCGGAATATAGGGGAGAATAATTGAAAAACAAAATATTACAAATAGGGAAATTAAAAACTAAGAAATAAGATTTTAGAAAATTTATTTTTAAGAGTGAGAAGCCAAATAAACCAAGAGTGTTTTAAAACGTAAGAAAATATTTTGAGTACATTATTCTTTCCAAGAAAACAGTCTGCAGTTTAAGCCCATTTTATTCTACCCAAAAATAATAAAAGGGATCCTCACCATTATATCCTGGGGAGTGATGATGCTTAGTAATATTAATTGCAAGTTTAAAAAAGTAAAACTTGTAAGAAGCATGTAGGAAGGGGAACAGAACAAAAAAGTGGATTACTAAACAAATATTGTCTATTCATTGAAACCCCTGGTGTATGCTGGACGTGCTACTAGTATGCTACTATTTCTTATAAAAAATATAGTGCAATCTTATACAAATACAAAGAAATAAAATATAGTATGATCTAAAATATAGTATGATCCCATGATCACATTGGTGCTTCACATGTTAAACTAAGAGAAAAAGAGTAAAAAAAAACTTAAAAAGGAAAATCTAGAGGTAATTATAAAACAATACGCAAATAATTTTAACTAACCTAATCAAGGAAAATATCTTTATAATAGTCACTCAAAAATATGCAGTGGTAAATTTGAGAAAATTTAAAAACTTGTGTATCAATAGTAAAATAAGCTTACATAGCAAATTAGGAACAAAATACAACACATATAATACGAAGTTGTGTATTGATATCATAGAAGGTATTCTTAAAAGCTAACCAATCTTTATTTCAATAGGTAATAGGTGAAGGACATTAAAGAGTCTATATGTACGTATCACTAGTGATAACAAACAATTAATAAAATGTAGGTTAAATGTCTCTTAGTGCTATTTATGCATATTAAGTGTAAAAATGCCATTGAGTATGTTAGAAAAAAATCCTTATAGACTACAGATGGAAGTGTATAATCTTTTTGAAGACAAATCTAATAATGTATAATGTATTTCAAATGGAAGGTTGTGTCCGTAGAAAAACAGTTGCACCAAAGAACAAATATAGCTTTACATAGAGTTTAGTCTATTTTCCCCACACTTTTATAATGCGTATTGTTATACAGACTAATGGATTTCATTGTGGCAGATTCGTACATGCATGTAACAAATTTTAATTACTTCATTCCCCTCACCCCGCACTCCCTAGCTTCATATTGCCTTTTATAAAGATAAAAAAAATCAAAATAAATTAAAATACTATCAGTAGGGGACTGGTAAAATAATTTTCATATCTCATGCACATAAAATAGGCAATGGTGCATAACCATTACAAATTATGTTATTATTATTTATTATTATTATTATTTGTAAAGTATGGGAAGAGAAATACACAAAATATACAAAATATCAAAGCTGCATATATTACTCTGAGCTAACTGTATGAGGATATATGAGAATAGGAGATCTCTAAAAATAATAATATGAGGAAGTTAACAGAAGTTAACTCTGCATAGAATTATAGCTAATTTTAAATGTATTCCTTATATCTCTTCTACCAACAAGTATTTTTTGTTTAAAAATCCTACCTTTATATTTAAAAGAATTTTCTTTGATTAAGTAACATTAGTTCTTTTAACCTATCTTCTGGAAATCAAGAGATCCATGGTAAAAGGAGAGAATTAGAAGTTTATGAGAGTATTAATTTTTAAGGAAAAATTGAAGATGGTGGTAAACAGTTGTTTTTGACTTACAAGTACTGATCATGGTAAATATTTAAAATGATTTCTAGAATGAAAAAAGCTTTACAAATCATTTAATCACACAGAAAATGTTAAGAAAGAATAAACTATTTACTTATAAATATGAATGAAATATGTAAGCAAACATCCAGCATTTAGTATTTTTTAAATGCTACGAACAACAATTTTGTCTACAAAACATATATGAATAGGGAAGACAAACGTTGATTTTATCTGACATTAAGACAGTTTATCTCTGTATTTCTAATTTCTTCTACATAGCATATGATTGCATTCATATTGAACAGATTATCAGAATAAAAACTGTTAGATATAAAATGCTCATAGTTATCACACTATCTCTCATTCTTAGTAAAATTATGCAGCTGAATTACTTGTATGATTCTCAGTAAATCCTTGTAAAAATAGTCCTGAGCTGACAGCAATCCTCAGGTGCAGTTGAGGTTGGCGTAAAGCTCTGTGCATGTTGCAATTGCAGATTTTCAAGTATGGAATTATGGCAATTTTGAGTTTAGGGAAGATGATACCTGGATATTTGGGATCCCGACAACATGACAGGTGATCTACAAAACCTGCTACTGAATCATCCCCAGAGTTCAGGAAGCTTGCCAAGCACACCACACACCATCCTACCTGTGAAATGCGTACCAGAAAACACGAATATGACGGAAAATCCCCTCTATTCTTGGGAAGGTTATTTTGTTGCATGATTTCGTTTGGTTTTATTTTCATATTTAAGAATATGATAGAGAAAATTAATTGCTATTTTAAATATTTAAAAACCTGGCTGGAAGTTAAAAAATTTAACCAGTAATGGTTAAAAATCAGAATGAGTGCTTAGGTTAGCACAGTATTTTAAGGAGTCTGAGCCTCTGAACTACCAGATCAAATCAGACGCAGAGGTTAAACAGCATTTCATCGTAAGTTGTTCATATTTGCAGTTGGCCTGCAAGCACGGACTACAGTTGGACTAAATGTGTGATAACCAATAATATTGTTCAAAAGATGGGTACAGATAATTTTATGCCTTAAATATAGTTATATACAGTTGTTTCTTGTAATGCTAAGGTTAAAAAATATTACAAAATGTTATCTAAATATTTTTCCTATAACTCAATTTCTGAATACCGTTACTTGCAAGTGGTACATTCATGGATCCAAAATATCATGAGTTGATAGTGTTTAGGGAAGTTTTTTATCCCTAAAAGTACAGCCTTTCTATCATTATTCTCTAACCGATACTGTATAACTCCTATTTACATAGCACTTAGGTTGCATAGGTATTATAAATAATCTAGAGTTGATTTAAAATATATGTGAATGCTGGTGAGATAGCTCAGCAGTGTAAGCGCCTGCCCGGCAAGCACGAGGTCCTGAGTTAGAATCCCAGAACCCACATAAAGGAAAAAAAAGGGCCGGTGATATCGCTCAGCGGCACAAGGCTTGCTGGCAAGCGCAAGGTCCTGAGGTCGACCCCCGGTACCCACATTAAAAAAAAAAAAAGTGAGGATAGGTACATAGATTATATGCAAATGTTATTTTATTAGGGGATTTTTAACATCTACAGATTTTAGTATCTACAGAGGGGTTGTGGGAGCCAATTCCTTATAGATAACAAGGGGTGAGTACAGTAGATAATTATGGTAGCTTCAATGTTATCCCTGTTTAATGAGTTAATTTTACAAAGATTCAGAAAATTGTAAAATATATAATCTAAATGATAAACTATATAAACGAATAAAATATGTAACTATATTTTCTTATAAACTATATAAAAATAAAATATATAAACTAGACAAAAACAAGAGCATTTTAGACATAATGACATTTTAGAGGCGTGGCACATTTCTGTGATAGCAATAAATATCCTTTGTTTTATCCACTTTTCTTGCGAACCTCTTTATCGGAATCACTTTCATCTTCTTCCCCCCTTCGGGAATGTCTCCGTGAAAATCAAGGCACTTTTCCAACCCTGTCTCTTCCCAGGGAGCCACTGTCCAGTGCTAGGCAGATGTTTGAAGTACAGTTTCTCTTGACCTCTCCCTAACAAATGCTTGCAGATGTTCTGCACCAGTATTCTGCACTTAACACACTCTAAAAATATTTGTACTTTGCTAACACAATATTAGATTGTTCTACAACCAAAAATTATATTCCTAAGTAACCCTTGTGCAATATTTTTTGTCTCATTTCTGCCTCACTCTGTAAATATCCTCCTCTCTTGTTTGCATTCTTATTACGGTGAAATAAATCACTCAGTATAATCTGCAATTTTATTTTCTCCTTTACTATTGTTTTGGAACAATATATTGTGCAGATCAATATTTAGATAAGAATGCAAAATATGACAAAGTGTTTATATTAATTTTGTTAACCATTTCACTCAAATGGGCATTTCAGTTGGTTCTTACTTTCTCTAATTAGAGTAAAAGTGAAATGAGTATCTTTGTATACATCCTGAGAATAAGATGAAGATATCATAAAATCCAGAAGTTTCCTCTGAAACACTACTTCCATAGACTTTTCCCCCTTCCTGTATCCTTCTAACAAGGTTCTCTCAGACTCTTAGAACCTCCTCAGTGTTATTTACTTTATCTTGTTATCAAGGTCTTCTTGTGTAGCACTTACTGTATTCAATATAGTTTTGTACATGTTTAATAAACAATTTCATTTTCCCATAATATAATGCTATAAAGATTATTATTCTCATTATTCAGAAGAGGAAATTGAGCTATAGAGAGGGTCAGTGGCTTGTCCAAGGATTTAGACCCAGCTCAGGAGCCTGAATCATCTATCCCATTGGAGTAGGCTGACTCCTGCAATCTAATTCCTGAAAATGGGAACTTTTAACTAGATGCCTTCTCCAGTATAAATTTGTTAATATAACTACAGTGCTCTGTTCCCTCTACCAGTGATGCTCTCTCACACATAAAACTAGAGAGAGGCAGCTAGGATTTTCTGTCATGATTTATCGTGGCATCCTCCTCCTTGGTTTGGTTCATGTCCATGGAACATACTGAGGAAGTAGCTTTAGGTCGACGCAGGAAAGTTCACTGAGGCAGTGTCACCTGTGAGGTAAGTTTCATGCAGCTTAAGACACGAAGTGCGAGACACTAAGCCAGACGTCTGTCCCTGAGCCAGCTCAGCACTCAAAGCACCTGTTCTATTGGAGCCCAGCTTCGGGAAGTGAGGGACTAAAGTCGCAGAAGATATTTAGTTAGAATATTTACAGTTTAAGTTTAGCCGGGGATTTCTGTAAGAAGGCACAGTGGCTGTACGCATGGGGATGCATCAGGTCCTGAGCAATGGGCTTCCCCAGAACCATCATGCATGCTGAACTCCAGGTCCCATGGTCCTGGTGTATCTCAGGATGAACTCTGTGCATTCCTGTTTCAGCAACCTCATGTTACACATGAGTTGCCCATTATTTTTATATTGGAAGAAGCTTTGTTTAGACCTGGTATCGTAAGTTGAATGTAGCAAATTTTAGGACAAGATCCAGCTGGAAACAGATTGCTGTCTATTTAAGTACAGAAGCTGGCTTCACTGGAACAAAAAGGAAAAACAGTTCTAGATTTATTTATTTATTTATTTATTTATTTATTTATTTATTTATTTATTTTATTTTGTTTTTTTTGTGGGTACCGGGGGGTCGACCTCAGGACCTCGCGCACCAGCAGGCGCCCGTGCCGCTGAGCGATATCACCGGCCCTTTTTTCGTATGTGGGTTCCAGGAGTCGAACTCGGGCCCTCGCGCTTGCCAGGCAGGCGCTTAAGCCGCTGAGCCATCTCACTGGCCCTAGATTTTTTTTAAAACAATGGCTAGAAAAGGGGAGCAGGTAGAATGGGAGAACATCCTATCTGTTGGAAAGAGCCAAGATGCACAACTTAGGACAAAACATCCCCATGTGGCAGGATACACAGCTAGTCAGAACGGCACAGAGGGGATGCTCCAGGAGTCCTGTCTGCGCCACCTGAGCTGAGGGCTCCAGGGACTCAGGACTGAAGAAGGCAGCCCTGGTGGCATGCCTGTCCTTGGTCAGGCTGGTCCCTGTGTGTTTATGGCCCATGAGGGCAACACAGAGATTCCGTGTTCTGTGACATTGATTTATTTCTGTTTTGTTTTCTACCACTTTTTGAACTTCAGCAATGTGAAGAAGACTTTGAAGAACAGTAGCTTTGCCTGAGTGTCTCTGAGCAATTAGATTTGGATTTAGGACAGCAAAAGCGATCCATGTTTTTAAGCCCAGACAGCCGAAGAACAAAGAGGAAATTCAAGATAAAACACAGGGCTCTCCTAGTATTGTAAATCTGGGGTTGCTTTTGTTTGTCTTAGACTTGCTGTCAGTTTGATGGGTACAATGACTCTTCAGAAAGTTCTGACATAATGTCATTGAACAGGAAAAAAAAGCATTGAGTGAAAATTCATTATGGGATCTTTGAATCAGAGACACAGATGTTAAAATCCAGCACTGTCTTTTATTCAGTGTTTATCTTTGGACCGCACCATGGATGTTACTTATTTAGGTTTCTGTTTCCTTATGTGTACTGTGGAGATGATATCTTACTTTTGGTGGTCACTGAAAAGATTAAAGAAGTTATTCACATACACACACAAAATAGAACAATGTAATCCACCATTTCCTGCTTAGAATATATTTTTGTGATCTTTTGCTGTTGTTCAACACACAAGGTATTTTAGATGATATAATACATATTTAGAACCTCAGAATAACATATTTTCTGAAATATTTTAATAAAGCATTAAAGGTAATACTCTACCCTAGTCCATTGTCCAATTTGAGCTTAATGTCTTTAATACATGTTCCAAAATGTGAGCAAAAATCCATGTGGATTAAAAAATATATATTCACAGGCTTTGACACATTGGAAACTTTTTTCCACATCTTTATCGATGGGTAGTTGTGAGGCTAAATATGGGCTTTCTACTCACTGTGCCCAGCTCTGTTCTCGTTCACAGCCTGTTTCTGACCCATACTGTCTATTTATGTCTACCTTACATCTCGCAGGACAGGGGACCTGAAATAGAAACGAAAGGGCATAGTGGTTGAAAGCACTAAGGTCACACATGGGATCCTGATGGTAAAAGATGATAAGATCGAGGATGTAGCTGCCTCTTAGTCACAGGAAATGAGTGGAAGTAGGGGGCTGTTGTAGGAGGAGAGTGGAAGCTATAGATCAAGGAACATAAATAAAACCAAATGTAAAGTTCTTACAAGAGTTGTCCATGTGGAAAACAAAGGTTCTTAGATTTATTTCTTTAAATTAGAAATGTAAGATATAAGATGCAAGAATGAATTAGTAAAATTGGAGGTAAATTATTGATTATTCTGGATATATGTTCTTCTCATCTTGTATGCATTAATTACTTTTTAATGATTTTAATGGTTCCTAAATTTCCACTGGTCTCATGGCCTTAAAGTCCATATTTTGCAAAAAAGAATACATTACAAGCACAAATCTTACAAGTCACAAATGCATACTTCTAATCCTCTTTCATTTTTGAAGAACACTTGACTTTATCCTCTAGAATTTTAGGGAGTGTTGCTTTCTGGAAAGGGATTTTCATTGCCAGTCATTACCACTGCTCAATTGTGTATTCTTGAATTGATTAAAATTCATAGAAACGTTTACTTTTATTGTTATTGAATTGATCAGCAATGTCAGTAAATTAAATTATAAGCATAAACTCTGGGAGATCATAATCAATCTGTAAGTCAGTCCTGCCAGTGCTGACACATCTCAGTTACACCAAAACTACACAGATAGAGGAGTCAGTTAATATAAAGTGAATTGGTGGACTGAAGTGAGCATCATTTTACTTTAAAAATGGCCCAAATAGTTGCTACAGGAATGTTAGACTGTATTTACCCAATGGCAAAATAATTATATGCCAAAAACACGCATGGTCCTCTGGTTCAAAATATTTGTAGAAATAACCAGGATGATTTTGAGTTTAGCATATTTGATTTTTAATTTCTCCAGTTCAAGAGATTTGTAAACTTACAATAGATTTGATTGTTGCATTTTGTTGATTGTGTATTCCCCCTTCTAGGTGGATCTTCTTGTCCCTACCAAAGTGACCGGCATAATCACACAAGGCGCTAAAGATTTTGGTCATGTCCAGTTTGTCGGGTCCTACAAACTGGCCTATAGTGATGACGGGGAACACTGGACCGTGTACCAGGATGAAAAGCAAAGGAAGGACAAGGTGAGTCCTTATGATGCCGGCAGAGCTCACAGTGGAAGGTCAAATTCTATGTGAATTTCATTTAAAGAACAGCATTTGCATTCATATTGAAAATAATGACTACATATTGTAAAAACTGTATGTTAAAAAGATTTAAATAAAAGTACTTAAAGGTGTTTATAGTAGAGTATGTAAGGGTGAAACCTAGAAAAGTAACTACCATATTATTATGTAAGCTATGGCTTTCTAAAATCCCCTTTAGATTTATAAACTTAATAGGAGTTTGAAAAATTTATCATAGTCCACATGTAAATAGATACTGATGGGGTACATGCTATTATTATTTTTAACACTAAAATAAATTACTGGTGTTAGAACAAATGTTCATTTGAGGAAAAGATTTCAAAAATTAACTATTTTAAAAAATTTATACTGTCTTGATTATTTTGACAAGTAGGAGTTTAAGGAGCACAGCAAAAATTTTACCATTATATTAATTCATCAAAATAAAAATCAGGTATTTTCCTGTTTAGTTTCCTTGATTATGTTTTAATTAATACATTTGTTTAACTTTTTTTTTTTTTTGTGGGTACCAGGGTCAACCTCAGGACCTCGCGCGCCAGCAGGCGCCCGTGCCGCTGAGCGATATCACCGGCCCCTTTTTCGTATGTGGGTTCCGGGAGTCGAACTCGGGCCCTTGCGCTTGCCGGGCAGGTGCTTACGCCGCTGAGCCATCTCACCGGCCCTTGTTTAACTTTTTTATGAAATGTGTAATATGATTTTTTATAATTATCACTATATCTATATATACTCCGTACAATTCCAAGCAGACAATTTCTAATGATTTTTAAAAGTTCTTACCATTTTGAATATCTTTTCGTAGTATTTGCAAGTGTCAATTTCTGTGGGATCTGGGGAAGTGAAGTGCAGGGGTATTATTGGGGCCTAATTGGGAACATAAATTAAAATCTGGCCTCACCTGGACCAAGGGCACCGGTTTAAGTCATGGCTCAGAAGATTTGTGAGAAGAACTCTAGCTTTCTGAGAACATGAACTCTTGGTTCAGGGATTGGGGGAAAAGCTATGTTAATCAGCGGCATGTTAAGTATTTCTAAATTAGTAGTGATTTTTTTCTTACTAGCCCTTTTATTTCCTCACTGTTATTGCATTATTAACCAATAGAAAGCTTGAGAATCTCTCTTTCTTCAAGTGTTCAAGGCAGAGAATTTATGAATTTCACCAGAGACGCTAGAGCTGTTGCTGCTATTTCAGTGAATCAAGAGAGGGTGAATTCACTTCACACAAAACTCACTTTACAAGGGATGCGTTTTAGGTTCAGACTTAGCCATATGTATTCACATTTTAACATCTCGGAACTCATCCATTTAACAGCTCAAGACATAAGCACCTTTTACTTTTTAAAGACTTAGAAATGAATATTCTTCAAAGATACAATTTTTTAAAAATTTTATTTTAAACAGAAAAATGTAAAAGTAGCAATAAAACAGAGTTTCAAAACAGGCTAGTATGAGAGTAACAATAATAAATACATTGCGTATTGTTACATTCATAGTAGATGCTCAGAGTACAAGATATAGGCATGAAATATTGTCCAAAAAAAATGAAAACGAAACTTTCTTTTCAATGAACTAAAAGAAACTAGCTGTATAACTATCTTAACTATCTTGTGTATATATATATTTTTTTTTCCTTATCCCTTTCTTCATTTCCCCTTTCTCCCATCACACCTTTTCTTTTCTTTTACAGTTTCTTCCCTATTCAGAATATCTGTTTTACATTTTGGACCTCATTTACTCGTTCAGTTTCTCATACCAGAGAGACAATACGATGCTTACACATGTGGGTCTGTTTTGTTTCACTTACGAGTATGTTCTCGAGTTGCATTCATTTACCTATAAAAGTCTCAAGTTTATCCTTCTTTATGACTGAGTAGTATTCCATTATATAAATAAAACACATCCTTTTTATCCATTCCTCATTTGATGGGCATTTGGGTTCTTTCCAAGATTTAGCTATTACGAATTGGTGCTGCTATAAATATGGGTGCACATACATCGCTGTGATATGATGTTTTTAATTCTTCTGGGAAGATACCCAGAAGGGGAATAGCTGGGTGTAATGGGACCTCTAATCCTAGTTTTTTAAGAAATATCCACACTGATTCTTTCCTTGGAGAATTTAAAATAATGAATGGTTTATAATCAATGACATCTTAGATTGAATGAATGTTGGGTTTTTTAAAAATTTATTTTACAAACCATAAACAAATATCACCCACAACTTATTGCAAATAAATATTCCAGTTCTTCTCCTTTACCCATTAGTGTAGGCACTGAGATGCACATAGAATATATGTTTCATAAGGGGAAATTTTTTAACATCTTTAGTAACACAGCCTTGAAATTAATTTTAAGACAGATAAATAATTTGTGTCTGTTATCCATGCACAATATTTGCTAGGAAATGCATATATAATAGTGAAATCTCTATATAGGCTATTCAGGGAAGAAATGCAAAGAAAAATAAGATTAGAGATTTCACCCATGGAAATACTTCTTGATCTCCATTTATATTAAATGTGTGCCTTAATGATATAGGAATACTTTTCCTTTTTAATAGAATAAACATTTGCTTATAAATGAATTTTGTTTCATTATTCTAGTCTGAAAAATATATCGATTTTTCTGCCAAATTTGTCCTGTTGGTGGAGTGTTATGTTGAAGTGTTCCCAAGCCTTACTGATTTTCTAATCTACTTGGCCTGTTACTTAACTAGAGTGGAAAGTGAAAATCCACGGTCATAATGATAGATTTATCTATTTCTTTTGCTATTATATCGCTGTTTGCCCTGGGTATTTTGAAAAGATTTAGCAAGATCCTGTCTCAGAGACAAAATAAAATGTTTTTATTTTTTTTCTAAAGGCCTGGGGTTGTAGCTAGGTGTAAATAAAGGCCCTGAGTTCTATTCCCAGAGCCTCACACAAACTGTAAATAAGATTTTAGTGTCCTTTTGATTAATTCTTTTATCATGTGATATGTTTCACTCTGAAATTTATTTTGATACTAATAAGTTGTTCCAGTTTTCTTTTTGTTGCTTTCATGTATGTTTTTTGATCATTTTGCTTACCTGCACTCTGTATTTGAAATGCATTTTCTGCATAGTGTGTAGATGGGTCTTTGCTTTTGTCTGTCTGTTTTATTAGTGCATGTTTGCGGTGTATAATAAGCACATCATCATGGGGGTTTGTCGATTTACATAACACATCTCAATTCTTTTTATTTTTTCATCACTTTCCCTTCCCCTCTCTCCAAACCATCTCTACTTTCCTATCCACAAAAGCTTGACTTCCAATTTTTCCTTCAGTTCTTTTTTTCCTTTAAATCCCTTTTCCTGTCCTTGCTTTCCCCTTTCCTATCTCTTGTTCTCCTTCCCATTTGAACAATTTCTTCTTACTTCCAAATACCTATCCCCTATTTTGTTCCTCATTTATACGTTGAGTTTCTCACACGAGAGAAACAATGTGATATTTAAACTTGTGCGTATGATTCATTTCACTTAGGATATGGTCTCGAGTGCATCTATTTACCTTTTTAACTGAAGCATTTAAAACACTTAGATGTGATTTGACAACTGATTGGGCTTAAATTGATCATTTTGCTCTTTATTTCTGATTTGTTATCTCTTTTTTGACTTCATTTGGATTAAATGAATGTTTAAAGATTCCACTTTATCTCCTTTTAGACTTATTAGCTCTAATGTTTTGTTATTGTAGTGATGGCTTTAGGATTGTGGTATACATTTTAGATGTGTGAAACCTGCCTTCCATGAATGTTCAGGCCCAGGAACTGACAGCACCTCCAAAAGCATAAATAAAACAGACTGTGGCTGAAAACTCATGTGCTCAGAACCACACTTACTACAATACATGATTTTACTATTACCAAAGTAAGTCTTAGAGATTGGCTCCTACTAGTCAATTTGAAAAACTGTGAGAGTTGATTGACATATGATGCTATTTACTGAAAGAATGCAAGGCAGAATTCTCATGTAACAAAGTTAACATGCTATCTACACAATGTAAATCTTTTAAAAAATTAAACCTCTTTAATATGATAAACATATGACCTTTTATGATAGTCAGCTTTCTCCTCACTCACACACAGCACTGAGTGGTTTAATTTGTTCATGGTTTCAGTCCACGACGGGCTGGTTCCAGGGCAGAGCCATCACGGTAGGAGAGCGTAGCAGAACAAAGCTACTCAGTTCATGGCGGCTGAGAAGCAGAGCAGGGGACAGCACCAGAGAGGAAGGGGTGAGGGAGCAGATGTAGTGCCCAGGGCCACAGCTCCATGACCCCCAGACACAATCGGGGCGCAATTTACTAGTCCGTTTTTTCTTAATCCAGTGATGCTGACAGCATTTAACTGATAACTTTAACATTAAATCTAACGTTTGTTTATAAAGTTATAAGTAATTAGGTTCAATGAAAAAGTTAACTATTCATTTTTGAAAGAGACAACTGACACCAATGAACTATAAAGAAAATGCAGCAATCAATATTACCATAAGGAAGTAATTTATGTAGAACAAGGAAGTACAGGGCGATGAAAATTATTTTATATAATTAAAAAATAATTATAAAAATACTTGGAAAGGTAGGCATATCAAATAAAAATATATTTGATGGATATAAAATAATCATTGTGCTTTGTTACTATTGTCACTGCCATTAGATGTTTTACCTATAATTTGCTATATCCTTTACATAACTGAAAAGAAGAGCACAGTGTAACTTAGCAATATTTTCTCTGAATTTGAACGAGCCATCTCCTACTAATTCTTGATGATATTTGCACCTTGTTTTTATGTTTATTTTCCATAAAGGAAAAAAGTTTTCAGTATTTACAAGTGCAAAGTCAGCTATAAGGCTCTATGAAAATAAATATGATAAATTATTTAAACATTTCAGGGCAAAATATGTGCCTGGTTTTTGGCTGCACATTTCTAGTAGAAATATTTATGAGGTTCTCTTTCTCTCTCTCTCTCTCTCTCTCTCTCTCTCTCTCTCTCTCTCTGTCTTTTTTTGTGTGTGTACCTACTTTTATTGATTGCTTGCTTTACCAGATTTGGGGGATGTGGTATGGAAGTGTAATGTAAATCCAGATGCAAGATTACTTCAAGAAAAACAGTCTCAAAATAATAGCAGTATTTAGGCCTACAATAAGTAGTATCCATGAAATTCTAAAATTACATGATTTTTATTGGACAGAACTGGCTAAAATTCAGGAAACCAAAGCTAAAGAAAAATTACATGTCCATATGGATGCACATGCCTATGACCAAGTATACATATGAATGTATATACATATGCATATGCACATACAGTGCTAAAGTCAACTGAAGGAAAATAAATGTGTTTTCCTCTTTAAGAGGTAGATTTTGGGCTGGTGATATCGCTCAGCGGCACTGGCGCCTGCTGGCATGTGAGGTCCTGAGTTCGACCCCCGGTACCCACAAAAAAAAAAAAAAAGAGGTAGATTTCTACCATCTTACTCCAGAAAGAATGGCTATGATCAAGAAATCAATAACAAATCCTGGCAAGGCTACAGGAGGGAGAAGGGAAAGAAACCTTTCTACACTGTTGATGTGGTGTAAGCTAGTCCAACCACTATGGACATCAGTATGGAGATTCCTCAAAAACTAAAACTAGAAATTCCATTTGATCCAGCTATTCCCCTTTTAGCCATCTTCTCAAAAGAATTAAAGACATCATACATATGCATAACAATGTTTATAGCAGCACAATTCATAACAGCTAAATCTTGGAAGTGGCCTACATGTCCATCTACAGATAAATGAATAAAGTAAACGTGGTATTAACACACCATGGAGTACTACTCTGCCATAAAGAAAGATAAACTTGAGATATTTGTAGGGAAATGGATGATTTTGATACCATAATGTTAAGTGAAATAAATTAATTTAAATATCACATAGTTTCTCTTATATGAGACAGCGCCAAAAAATATAAAGAGCAAAAAAAAAAGGTATAGGTTTCTGACTAGCCTCCCATAGCCTTTAAAAGATTGTAATGAACTTAGAGTGTTTTGTTTTTACCAAAATTCCACATCAAATCTTTTGTAACTGAACCTTTGGTGGCAGACTCACTACAGTTTATACCTACTTATATTTCTCTTTCCACCTTACAGTACTTTCTAACACTTAACTAACTTTCATATTTCTCCACAACGTGAATTAAGCTACATTTTTATTTGAAAGTCAAATATCCCTTTGCTCTTATGAAAGCGACATTTGTTTTATACCCTTGGAGCCATTTTTTACTGCATTTAGCAGGAAAACTGCAAAATTTGACAGACACTTTCAGTGTTTAATTTTTTCAGGCTATAAGCCAAAGTAAAACAATAATAAATTTGACGAAGAGTACATATATGGAAAAATTAGAAATGAAAATGGGTTTTCTCATCTAATATATTCGTCATAATGTCATAGTGCTTAAATAAACCTGAACTCACACCAATAGACACCTTCTTCTAAAGAAGTTGCTAATACTTTATTTCATCTTTTTCCTTGAAAGTTATTTTAAATGTCTAAGTTGAAAAAAATCAAAGTTTAGCTAGACTTTTAATAAATGGAAAATTTAAAAACTCTATATCCAATAGAACTCTGTTGGAATTTAAAGATAAATGACACATATTCATCAAGGAATGTGACACGGCATCTTGATGAGCTCATGTTGAAAGCTCTAATTCATTCGGTCAGACACAAAATCCTGGTCCTGGCAGCAGGGACAGAGCGTATTGAAAAATACCCATTTCTTGGCCCTGCCAGACTCTTGGAAGATCAGAGGAGAATCTGACCAAGTAATTTGAAAAATAAATGAGTGTAAGAAAAATGATTCTGATCGATGCTAATAGCAAAGTTAAAATTTTGAAACTAAGTATAGTTTTATATTTTTCTAGTCAGAGTGAAATTTATTTTAATAACAGAGGACTTTGGTTTCTACAGAATTGCTTGGTAGAAATCATTGAGATTGAATGTCTTCAAAAATAGCTTTGATTCTAATAAGTTTGCGTTCTCTTATGAACACCTAAAAGTAAATGCTTATTAAGTTTCAACAAATTTGAATTGAAATAATACAATTAAATGTTTAGGACTAGTGATTAGAGAAGAGAACATACAGAAAGTGGTGACATTTATATTGATTCAGTCGTGGGTTTAGAAGACAGTTACTGTCCCCTGTCTGCCAAACTATGGGGAAATTCAGAACATGACTTAATGGGACCAAGAACTTATAGTCCAATGAGGAGCTGAGGAAAGGCGGAAAAATTTTGGTTTGATCAGCATATTTTGAAAAAATCAATATATAAGCTACTAGATGCGTTGCCTGATAAAATGAGCCAAGGGGAGGAAACAGCACAGAGATTATGTCAGTTTCATTAAAGTCCATGAATTTCCAATAGAAAAATAAATAAATAAAAGCATTCCCTCGTCCTCCTCACCCTCTTTCCCTTTCTTAACACTGGTGTGAAAGTAGAAGTGGCACATCACCAGCCCTCAGTAACTAAGCTATCATAATGGGTATGGAAAGGTTTATTCAATACAAGTACAACAGTAATTACAGCTGCTGCAAAACATCCTGCTATTCCTGCCTAGGCAGGAATGTTCAAGGAGCTAAAACTGAATTTGGAAGTTTAAAGTCTCTAACTAGTGTGAGGCAGAGGTCAGATGAGTAGTGAGTGCCATGCTGTTCTTTTGAAATTTGATCTGGTGGAAAATCTTTGAGCCTAAAGAATTCCTTCAGGGGTCAATAAAACGGAATCTCCCATCAGGGAGAAGGACCCTGGGGGAGGGAGAGAGTGAATCGCTCCCTCCAGGAGAGCAGGCTTGCATTCCTCAGCAGGGAGATCAAGGATAGCTTCTAGATATTCACAAGGACCATTAGTTAGTTCCATCCACTCAGGGTCCTGCTGCGTGCCACCTGTTATCAGAAATAGTAGATTGGGAAAGAAAAGAAACTGTTTTGTTGAAAAGCAACTTCTAAGAACTAAATGGTTTTATATAAAACACTAGAATTCAATACCAGTAGGGGAATCGTTCTCTTACGTGTTTCAGACTCACATACACCACCTTAGTGTACTTACTTAGGTGTTTGGTGAGTGACTTAATTGAAACTACAGTTAAGAAGACAATGATAGACTTTCAGCCTTGTCTAAAATAAGGATGTAGTTGTTTAAATAAACACCAGCTGATTTCAACCATTTAGAAGTTTATCAGCTCTCTTCTTCCTCATAATTCAGCACTGTGGGACCTGACTAAGATATGTACAGGTGAGGAGAATGCAGAATTGTCTATGTTCACATAAAGGTGGATGTTATCGGACTTTAAAACCTGACCAGCTACTTGAGAATGTTTCTTTTCTTGACAAGTTTAAAGGTGAGCGATGACCTTATGCTACAGGAGTACATGGAGGGAGACAACAGCTAACATCATGGCCTCATGTTTCATGCAAAGAAGATGACCTATAATTAGTGATTTTGACAAAGTACAGTCTTAGGGATAAATATTTATTGAGATTGCATGAGTTTTGATAGCAGGCAGAAGCAAAATATTTAGTAAAAACATAAATAAAGCAATTTTGTCATTTTCATAATCTGTGCAGGGTAACCTGTTTGCGCTGTTAAGAAAATATCATGCCGGGCGTGGTGGTACACCCCTGTTCTGCCAGCACTTCAGGAGGCTGAGGCAGGAGGATTGAAAGTTTGAGTCCAGTCTGACAGTTTAGCCAGTTAGCGACACTCTGTCTGAAAATAATAAAGAAGTGCTGGGAATGTAGCTCAGTGTAAAGGTCCTGGGTTTAATCCCCAGTACCATACACACACATCATATCTTGCTAGTACTCTATATCTTGATAGTATATGAAAAGTACAAATGTATTTTGCAGTTTGGGGAGGCTGGGAAATTCAGGACCCAGGCACTGGGAGACTCATGTTTGGCGAAGGGGCACTGTCTGGTTCCTAGATGAAGCCTTCTCACTAAGTTCCTTCATGGCAGAAAAGAGCAGACAAGCTCTCAGGGGGCCTTTCGATGAGGTACCAGTCCTGTTCATGAGGATTCTGCCCACATGACCGAATCATCTTGAGAATTAAGATTGAAACCTGTCAATTTGGCCGGTTAGGCAGAAATTCAATCTTTGGCGCTGCACTGTCTGCACTAACTTTCAAATTCAAAGGAATCTTGTCATTCTTTATGAAGCTTTTGCAATTCGTGTTCATGAAAAAACAACGAGAATACCTAAAAATTTTTCTACGATTTATGACAAAGAGGGCCATGTCTCAGGAAATACCCAGGTACGGAATTGATTTAGCAGAGCGAAATCAATTATCAGAACTAAGTCTCCCTATTGGATTGGGAAAGGACAACCTAGTTGAACAAATTTGAATTTGGAAAGCAGTACATTGTCCTGTGTGCGGTAGCAGTTGTTAAGATGCAGAAAGAACATGGTGGGGGCCCATTTCTAAGAATCATTTGTGAAGTGGGGGTGTGGGTCAGAAACAAACAGAACACTGGCTGCACATCCAGAGGTCAGTGGGCTGGAGGCTCTGCGTCCAAGCCTGTGCTTAACAAGAGCCCCAGGTGGTCCACCTGCCCCAAGGCTTTTGTTCTTGAATCCAGGGCAGAGAACGGTTTAAAAGCAGAAAGGGATCGGGAGAGCAGGATACGTGGATCATGGGACAGAGCGGAGGAGAATGAGGGTAAGTGGTCCTTATGAAGCCACGATTGCAGAATGGAGCAACTAGCTAGAGGCTGCCCGTAAAAGACAAGCAAGAATGTCCCACCGGCCAGGACCCATTTACCACAAGGAGCTCCTGAATGTTAAGGAAGGTTTCACCTTGTTTGGAAATATCAGTAGAGATCAGTTATCTTTCAATAATTGATCACAAGCGTTCCAAGAAAATTCTTTATGTGCTCTTTCACATTTTTGAATATTAAACATAAAACTTGGTTAATTTTGGCATTTTCTTGATGGCATTTGGATTTTTTAGCTTTCTTCACTAGCCCTTCCCTGCCACAAAGAAAAAAAAAAGCAAATCAACCACAACTACAACAGCAAAGAGTACTAAAAACATACCATCCGGTGGTAGAAAAAAGAAGGCCCCAAATCTATGAATTCTGTGGCGGATTCAGGTGGGTTGGGCCGTAGTAAGTACATCCCTGATTCTATGACTCATATTTAGTGACAGATAACATCCCAGCACAGATGTTTTGAAAGATGATTTACAGTAGGTTTATGGAAAAAAGATAAAACAATGCAGAGTAATATAATGCCAAGAGATGGATGTATGTTTGTTTTTTGTTGTTGTTGTTCATTATCTTATGTCCTCAAAACAGAGTTTCTTTATTTTCAGGGAGTTTGATAAATTACCTTAAAATTTGAAATCATATAGTGTTTCTAGTTAACAGATGTTTCTGTAAAACTGAAAAAATATGTAAGAAAAAAACAAGGTGTTGCATAGCAGTGTTGTCAAAGGAAAATGTTCATAAATAAAAATAACAAAAGTATTATCACATGCTATATTACCTTAAGTTTCCAACACTAAATGCCAACATCTGAACACATATTAAATTTTAGCTTTTGAACCCTCTATCACTTATCATAAATCAATATTTGTCCAAATTTAAGATTCTGATCATCTTATATTTATGTCTGACTTCCATTTTGTGAGATATAATTGTGTATTTCATAATGGAAAAAATCATATATGCTTTTATTTAGCTTATGTGTGTACTACTACTGTGAGAAACTATTAATTGTTAACCCAACTATGTTGATTAAAAATGCTAACATATAAAAATATTGATCAGCAATGGGTGTACAATAGAATGGGCATGGATATCTACTTTTAATAAATCATTTAACATTTCCAATTCATCAAAAGGCAGCAATTAACTGGATAAAATCAGGAAATTAACCAAAAGAAAATTATTAGTGTTTTTTATTAGAAAGATTATACCATCTTATTTGGTCTGAGTCTAGTACATATCTTTACTACTTGGGAAACCAGTAATTGATCAATCTGAGTTTGACAAAACCTGTGTCATTTTTTTGGGAAGGGGGTTGCTGGAACTCTGAATTCATTAACCATTGACCATAATACAGCAAAAAAATAGGAACCCATTTCATTTCAAAATAATCACCAAACAATTAACTTTTTTTTTTTTTTTTTTTTTTGTCTTTTTGAGACAAGGTCTTGCTATGCAGTTCAGGCTGGATTTGAACTCACTTTGTAGCCCAGGCTGGCCTCAAACTTTCAGCAATCCTCCTACCTCAGCCACTCAAGTGCTGGGATTACAGGCATGCACCACCATGCCTGGCACAACAAACATACTGACTATATATTATAGTACATTTGAGGGTGGAACAATGCTCAAGGATGTTAGCTTACGTGGTTCACATGCCAGTTCTACTATCTACCATCACTCTGGCAGCTGCAAGATGTTGAGCATTTAAAAGTCTTTTCTTTAACCCTTGCAAAATGGCTTAATGTTCCAGTCTTTTTGTACTTTTTTACAGCCTAAATCTGAAAAAGATTACCAGCTACTTATATGTCCATGTTTATGGGAAATTATAAGAGGACTGCTCACCTGTAAGATGACCCTTTTCACAGTGATTTCCTCCCCTTTCTTAATTTTATTTATTTATTTATTTATTTATTGGTACCGGAATCAAACTCAGGGCCCCGTGCTTGCCAGGCAGGTGCTGTGCCACTGAGCTACATCCCTGGCCCTCCTCCCCTTTTTTATTTTATTTATTTATTTATTTTATTTTTTTTTTTTTGTGGGTACCGGGGGTCGACCTCAGGACCTCGCGCGCCAGCAGGCGTCCGTGCCGCTGAGCGATATCACCGGCCCCTTTTTCATATGTGGGTTCCGGGAGTCGAACTCAGGCGCTCGCGCTTGCCGGGCAGGCGCTTAAGCCGCTGAGCCATCTCACCAGCCCTCCTCCCCTTTTTGCTGAGCCATCTCACCAGCCCTCCTCCCCTTTTTTAAACTCAAAGCATTTTATGTGTGTAGAGTGCTCGTGGGACAAACACATCTGTACTTAGTCTTTCCGGGTCTTTTTAATCAAGCCTACCTATCTTATCATCATAAAGATTCTGAGGTAATGTGAGACACAAAACCAATTAAAAAGTAACTCAAAATAAAAAGATGAGCCCTACAGGATGGGGCATGCCTTCCAGGTTTCCTGTAGGTGTGAACAGAGGACAGATTTCAGCAGCCTGGACACAAGGGCTCATTTCCTGCTCTGCGATAAAGCTAGAAACAAAATTATTTTTGTAAAGACAAAGGAAATGTTTACTAGTTAATAATAATTAAAAGAAGCCAGGCATGGCGGTGATTCCTGTTATCCTCACACTCTGGGACACAGAGGCAGGAGTAATACAAGCTCGAGCCTTGTCAGTTGAGCAACTCACCAAGATCCCATCTCGAAATAAAAAATAAAAAGGGGTGGGATGTGTCTTAGAGTGAAGGTCCTGAGGTTAATCACCAGTGCCACAAAAAAGAGTGTTTTTTATAAGTTCATGAAAATATTACTTTTAAATAATAAAATTCTCCTACATCACTGTTTTTCCTTTCTGAAATATTCTAATAACCAGTATAGGTAATAGCAAATCTAACTTTCCCCTTCTTATATCAATTATACTTCAATAACCAACATACTCTGAACTTACTAAGAAAAAAATAAAATTTGGTTCAGACCAAAGCTGGCTTTGTACCTGCTCAGATTGGAGTCAGCATCCTCTATGCTCTTCATTCAGAGTGGCTAAAGTTAACAAATAAAAATATCGCGTAACCATGAAATCGGAATGCTAGATAAATGGTGAATTATAATTGTTAATTATAATTATAACTTAAATATTTGACCCACCAACCTTGTCTCCATTGGAGTGTCCCTAGATCTGCCAACAGGATTGAGGTCAGGGGAGAAGATAAAGAGAAATTCCTCCCTTCTGTGCCTAAAGAATTACACACATACGCTCATGCTCAGCTCCACTGCGAAGCTTCCACTCTGCAGCAGCTGCGACTGCCTTCAGCCACGCCCTCACACTCTCCTCTCCTCCAACGCCAAGCCGGGTTAGAAGACGCTTGGCTGAATTCTCAAGTCACTTCTGTACTCCTGTGCACAGCTTTGCATTAAGTCATTTCTGTCTGAGATAGGGTGAAACCCTTCAAAGCGACGAGGAGAGAGGAAAGGGTTCTAATGTCTGGTGAGAATTACCAAAGACATCCATTTCTCCACTGCCACATAATTTATATATCTGCCACGGAGGAGGAGAGTCAGGCCACAAATTGTTCTGATGAAACAGAAAATACTCGGAGTGATTTAAGAGGCCTTGCTAGGAGCTGAGCTCTAGCTTCAACAGGACGACAGGTTGCTCTGTACTTTAAAGAAAAGACAAAAGGCATTTTACATTTCTGATGTAAGACTAAAAAGAAAAAATTAGATGTTCTTACTTCCTGACTACTGCTGGTAATAATATCTCCTGGAGGTAGCTTTGAAAAGCGGATGATTTTCCAATTCTATTTTTTTTTCGGTAGGAATATTTCTCAAGGCAGTCAAAATCTCAGTGCTAGAAGGCAGATAGTTTAAATATATAGCTACAGTTTAGAATGGCATATTTTATGTTTCATAAATCTTTATAGGCAATCATCTATGTGATATATTTCCTAGGATATTCTTGTTACTTAAGGAGACTTTCATCATAAAAGAAGTTAAATATGGCGATGTGTCCTCCCTACTGACTTTTCATCTCAGCTTTCTAAATGCCAGTGAGTTTGAGAGAAGGGAGGCAGCCCTCTCACCAAAGTTAGCATCTTTTTCTTTGATTTTTCTCTGCGTCTTTTTCCCAGGGTCAAGTTCTAATTACAAAAGATAATATGAACTTCTTAGTATGATTGTTTGGCTCTTCATAAAAAACCGGAAGTTCTGCTACTTAAAGCCAAAAATAATCTTGTAAGTAAACAGTGCACAGGAGGGCTAGAGGTTACCAAGTCCTTCTCATCTTTTATTTTGCTGGGTTGAATGTAAGGTATTCTTAGATGAGCTTGCAACTGTCAGTGGGCTAAGAAATCACAAATATCGCCTATGCCCAATCACCAGTAATTGAGAAGTCATGTTTACTGGGAAGAGTTGGACCCCATAATCTCACATATTTGGAGTCAGTCAAGCCTTCTATGAAAGTCCAGAAGTAAAATGTTCTCAAAAATATTCTCAAAGATGTGTTAGTTCCTGCTCTTTCCCAAGAATCTCAAACTCTAGAGGAACTAAGAAACAATGAATTTTAGAAAACTATCACACTGATCTCCTCAATCATTGATTAAATATCAGCCAATTTTCATGTCAATTACAGGAAAACTGAGTAAAATGTGTGACAACTGGAAAGGCAGTAGAAATCTAGTAATACATAGTAGGAAAAAGAGACCACACATTTTCAATTTTTAAGGGGGCAATTATTGGAGTCTCCTATTGGTGGATTTTGGAAAAAAAACCAGGAATTATTAGAAAAAGAGCAATTGGGTAAAAATAATACTACAAGAAATCCAAGTGAACATCAAATTTGTGGTTTAGCCAATAATGTTTGCAAAATAATCAGAGATTTGTGTGGACTAGTAGCATAAAGCAAAGCCAGATCAGTTAAGTGAAATGTAGAATTCCTGCAAACACCTCACTTTTTATGTAATTCCAACAGAGAGCAAACTTAGACCTACAACAAATTTTCAGAGCAACAATGAAAGTGGAGATAATTTTCTCAGAAAATCCATGTATTTATTTTAGTGGTTTGAAGTAATCCCTGCACTGGTGGTGAACTATAGAACTTGGTATCGTGTTTTTCTTTTCACTTTTTCCATCAAGCTAAAATATTCGACAATTGGACCATTGAAGTTAAAGCTTTGGACAGACAGTTTGAAAGCCTCATATACTTTCACTGAGGAAGCTTGAGAAGTAAACGAATCACTGAAGCAACTGGGTCTAGATTTTTTAAAGGAGCTTATAGAATAAAACATCGTTTGGAAAGGAACCCAGAGAAAAATTGTTACACAGTATGAACTGTGGTGCAGAATTATTTATATATGTCATGATGCTGTATAACTTTTAGAAAACCTGACTGCAGTTTCTCAGATTTCAAATTAATCCTAAATACATGGTCAAAATAATGTTCCTCAGGCCAGTGAGATGGCTCAGCGGCATATGCACCTGCCTGGCAAGCACAAGGTCTTGAGTTCGACTCCCGGTACCCACGTTAAAAAATAATAATGATAATAATAATGCTCCTCAAGAGCTTATCAACCATTGCAGAAATGATAGTAAAGAATGCAGGATAATGATGTTGAACTGTTTTGTTACTAAAAGAGAGCAAGTAACACTAGTTGTTTGGGAATTTTATTAGGTTCATCCATAAATTAAGAGCAAGAAATATAGAAATAGAGTTAAGAGTAGATCTTAAGAGTCAAGGGTTTGAAGAGTACATCTAAGAATCAAAATAAATAAATTTCATTGGATTTTTATGTCTACTTACTCAAAGAATAAAAAAGGAGACTAAGTTCACAATTATTTTGAACCCTGAAGAGCTGTTATATTGTGGCCCATGAAGTTAGGGGTATTTTAGATAAAACCCTTTTGAACAATTGGGGCCCCTTTTCCAACTATCGATTTTACAAATGTTAAAAATTTCTCAGTGAAACCTACAGCCCTTCAACACCACTCTCTGCAAAGTTTAGGACTCCCCAGCCTACCCTCACTTCTGACATTTGTTGCATGTTTATGTGTCCCTAAGATCCCGCTCAGATTTGACTCTTGGCTAGAAAGATTCACAGGAGAGATTGAAAAATCTTGTACTGAGTTCGTGATGGTGCAGAGATGCAGGTGAAAAACTAACCGAGTGCAGAGGGTCGTGGGGGCACCGTCCAGTTCTAGGATGGTCCCAGTGGCATCTTGGAAAGTGCCAACTGCTCTCAGCAATGATGTGACATAAGAACCCAGAAGTTTTGCTAACTAAGAAGTTGACCTCAGCCCTGGAAAGTTTTTACTGAAGCTCAATCATGTAGACGGACTTTGCCACGTTTGTGACTCAAGTTAGTTTCCATCTCCTCCCGGGGTCAGGATGGCACAGCACTCCTAGCTTCAATCACAAGGCTAACATCAGCTACGTGATGTGACTCAAGACTCCTGGGAACAAAACAGAACTTTCCAAGGGCTTAGAGGATACCTCCTGGGCGCTGAAGGGAAAGGCCAGACCTCTCTTTGGCTAAGGCGAATCATTTACCGTACACTCATACTGTGCGAAGTTGTAAGGCGTGTACACTCATCAGTGGGATGGCCTGCGTCTCCCAACCCCCAGCCTGTATTGGGTTCGGACATCCTCAGCCCTGCAGAAGAGATGCTCACTGGAGAGAAGTTTGAGACAGCAGTTGGCTAAAGGTAGCGCACAAAAGCAGCCTCCAGGCAGAGATGTGTCTTGGTAGATGTTACTCGCAAAGGGAACAAGATGATTAGCTCCTTTCGAGGCAGAACAACTGATCGTCTCATTGTGGTATCTAGGGGTTGATAACAAAAACAGAACAGTTTCCATTGATTCATTACCTAAAGACTACACGCACGATATTTTCACCAACGGGGACATGTAACCTTGTCCCTGCCTGTGGCTTCACCTTAAAGAAAGCAAAATATTTTGCTTCAATTTCTTCCCTTTTTTTATGGGTACCAGGGGCAATATCACCAGCCCCTTTTTCGTATGTGGGTGCCAGGAGTTGAACTCAGGACCTTGCGCTTGCCAGGCAGGCGCCTATGCCACTGAGCCATCGCACCGACCCAATTTCTTCCCTTTTGAGGTATACACACGAATGTTCCCCAGTTTAGTTGGCCATTGCCTTACCTTACCTGCAACTCCGGAAAGCAGTAGCTTTACCCAGGATTCTGTGGGATAAAGACATTGTGTCAGCTCTGTGTTCCTCTCCGTCCTTGAAGACTTTTGGTGAAGCACTGTTGAAATTTCCTACAGCGGCACTCATAGCTCAGCTCATTCTTTTCTGCAGATTGATAGTCTATATAGACACAGCACAGTCCACTTCTCCAACAAAAGCATTGCAAGAGAGAGAGAGACAGAGGGAGACAGAGACAGAGAGATAGAGACACACACACAGAGAGAGAGAGGGCGTGTGTATATGCACCTCTTAGAATGTGATTCTCAACGTACCCTATTTTCTGCAGCAACATCTTCTTGAATTTTAGAATTTACCTTGCAAGTACTTTATTTCCTTATTACATCTGAAAGAATGCACTCATATTGAGACTAATTTTGTTACAGAGTCTCATTGGTTTAGTGGAATTGATTGCAGGGGAAACCATCAAGAATGATATACCAGCTATTCAATCATGTGATAGTTTCAGGATGCTGGTAAATTTTTGTAGAAAATTGAATTTGCTGAATAGCAGTTGCAGCCTATGTTCGCTAAAAGAATCCAACTTTGGTTTCAACTTTTTAAATCCAACCACAAAAGGAGATGTCATCCATGCAAAACATAAAACAAAAACATTTTAAAACATAGTATAGATTTTAATATTAACTGAAATTTTTTTAAAATTTCATACATTTTAATACAATATTTGTTTTTCCTTTTTTAATCTAAAATAGAGACAAGTAGAACATAAATTATACATTAGCCTGAAATATTACTGACATGCTACTCATAGAGTTAGAAACAAAGAATTCTCTCTTTTAAACACATCTTCTATTCAAATGGAAAAATATTATGCTTAGCTTCGTTTGTACACACAAATACACTGAAATGTTTCATTAAGACTAAGTTACTTAAAACCAATGATTTAATTCAAGCTGTAACTCTAAAATTTTTTACAGTCCAAAATTTCTAGTAATGTTGATACAAAGTATATAAAACTGAGTTTTATGGTACTGAACCCTAAACTAATAAGCACCTGACCTTTAGATCACTCACAATATACTTTATATTCACTTTATATATAAATGGTTACTTTGTGAAATAGTTAAATCATCGTATCCACTAAATTTCCACTATTTAAAAAATAAATAATAATCTTAAGGAGGAATTGCTATTTCTGAAATGTCATGAATTCAGTAAAATAAAATTTAGGACAGGTATAAATTTATACAAACACACTGTATATATATCCATTATTCAAGTAAAAAAAGGGCTTAAGAAAAATTTTGTGAAGGTCCAAAGTTTGTTAACCCCAAATTTTAATATGATAGTTTTAAATCTTAGATTGGCATTGATCAAAGTACTACATCTATGGCAAAGATGCTCTTTGTCTTTTGAGCTGTTCATTGCGTGGAGTGTGTTTTGTCAAAATTAATACCACCCTTCAATTTAGTCCTAGTTAAACCGTGAGGAATCCAATGAACTGAAGTCAAGTCTGAAAACGATGTAACCCAAGGAATTGTTAAACTGGGAATATTTAGCCCGAAGCATTGAATATGATTTTTTTGAGGAGTTAGTATTATTTAGTGTTAAATATACCAAGAAATACTTCTCCTTTGATGGGTTAGACTTCTGTGTTCCTTGAAAATAAAACACTGGGATAAATATGCTGAAGTTAGAGAGAGACATGTTAGTAATGGAAATACGGATTTCCAAACTGTCTAAATACACATCCAGCCTATTAGATGGAGACTTGCTGTGGAGAGCTGAAAGCTATGTGTCGGAAATTTTAGTGAGGCTAGTTGGTGCAAAGAGATCTCTGACTTCTCTTCCGAGTCTCAGATTCTTTCTCTGTGTAGAATTGGATAAAAGTGAGGGTTATCAGGCATCAGAGCTAGAAAATACTATTCCTACATGACTATTTTGCTGTAAGTACTGTGGATGAAAAGACAAGTAATTAAAATTAGATAACGCTAACTACAGGATTCTTCTCTTTCAATCTGTGCAAATGCCCCCCTCCCCCCACCCCATACCTAGAGAAATGGATACCTTATCTTCATCCTCTCTCACTGAAGAACATGGGTTTCCTGTTCTGCTATAGTCAGTAACACCAGCGGTATGCTTGACACCATTAACAAAGCAAATACAAACAATAAAGAAAATTGGAGAAAGCTCTTTTCAACTCTTGTATTTGGCACGGTACCTGGTATCACGAATATGGCTGTAATCTCCACCTGCCAGAGAAGAAATAACAAAATCTAGAGTTGGTCACCAAAAGGTAGATGGATGAAGTCATAGTCGCTAGAGACCTCACTAAAATACTGACTTGCTATCCTTAAAAATCTTAGGAAGCCTACATAGAAGCACTGAGAACCTCTCACCATCAGGACAATGTGGGTATAAATCCCAAAAGTTTAGAACAATGGAAATTTGTTTAAAACTTTAAATAAGTTAATTTTAGAACAAATAAAAAGAAGTACACCTTCAAGAGTCAGGTGGTTTTATAAAGAAATAGTACATACAAAGAAATCCCTAAGCGACTCCTGCATAAAGTAAGTGTCCAGGATTCCCCACCTCTCTGTCCCTGTTCCAAAGGGTAATCTTGCCTTCCTCCATGATCCGTGGTGGCTTTCTAGTGATGACGCCTATCCTGGCCTGGATAGACTCTGGTGACCAAAGAAGAATAACATGCCTTACCCTTAAAATATATTAGAGTGCTGCTGGAAGCAATGTTTAGTTGTTACATTTTATCTGATGTTATCTGTGCTGGGCTTTGAAACCCAGTAGGACTCAATTTGAATTGTAACTGGCATCAAGGAGAGTTAACAGTGGAAAACAGAACCCAGCATTTCATCCACGTTGAAGGAAGAGTGTGTTTCTGTCCCTCGTCTTCTCTTAGGTTGTAATTATGGAAACTTCTGTGAAGAGCCTTTTGTGTCTTTTTCTTGAAGCTTCATATGTTAGCCAATGCCCGAGGGACCCCTGAGCCTTTCCACGTTTGACTACATCAGGACCCTTGTCGTCAGCCGATGGACTTCCTCTCTCCTGGAACTGGAACTCGTGTATATTTTTTATGAAATTTGTAAATCAAATTACATCTTTCTCATATTGAATGTCTCCCCTTCTATACAGAGTTTCAGTATTCTCCATGAGCCTTTTCAGACTTCAATTTTAAGTAGGGTTACTTGTAAACCTCAAGTGGGCATGTGAAATGAATATTACAGACTTTCTAAAGCAACCAACACTACTGTGTTTGCACTCTTTTTCCCTTCAGAACTTTGAAATAGCAGTCTTTAGGAGGGTCTTCCTAGTGCTGCCCATAAGCAAACAGCGTGTGCTATGTGTGTACACAGCAGGTGCAAGACGCCATCTGAACCAGTATGTGCTTCGCCTTCTGTGCCGTCCTTACCAAGAGCCCTCTGAAAATACAGTTGTTTTCATTAATTTTAGACCATGGCTTGGGTGATTCCAATATCCATTTTGGATATTTTTCTGGGAGCACTTTTGTTTTATAAATTATGGTGTTTCATGAAAGTTCACTTAATTTTTTTAAATGAACCTTAAAAGTATCTATAATTTTCACACATTAAATTAGAAATTTCAGTGCCAAGCATGGTGGCACAGGCCTGTAATCCTAGCACTCTGGAGGCTGAGGCAGGAGGATCACCATGAGTTTGAGGCCAGCATGAACTACAGAGCAGGACCCTGTCTCAAAACAACAAGAAATAAAAAGCATACTACTTGTATTCAGTAGGCAATTCATTGTAGGGATCCTCCATTATGAAGAAAGATGTGTAACTAATCATTTGCTGCTTTATGACTTGATAGTTCCACATGGAAATCTGTGCTGAAAAGTAGAAATTTCAAAGACTTTTTTCTTCTGCATTTCCTTTCCAAGAAGTGGTCTACTACTATATTCTGAACTGTTATAGATCTGACAGTGAATATTAATGAATTTAAATTCTGGTATTCTGAAGACATGTTATATTCTCTATCAGGGGTACGAAATTGGACTTTAGATTCCATTTTAAACTGTAATGCTACAATCTCAATGAGGCATTTGAATCCAACATTTTATATTAGAAGTGTCAGGAAACCAGAGCCTTTGTACCCATATTTTCTGCTGTGGCAATGACAACAGCTCTCAAACTTTGGTGAGTGAAAGTGTGGACATGGGATTTTCTGCACGTATGCACTTTTACCAATGGAGACCTGTTATCCCTCTGGACAATGCAGGCCAAGCATTGTTGAGGAAAAAATTCCTATTAAATGAATATGAATTTAGGTATGCTGGCATGATAGCTCCTAGACTTAGCATAGCCAAGTATTCTCCTTTTCAGTAAATATTTATTCAGAAATAGCCTTTGTGATATATTTTATGTCAATTTGAAAAATTATTCCCCTACCAGATGAGGACTGTGTCTTGCATATCCCCTCAAGGGTAAATAACTTTCCCATGGAAACAGCAGAAATTCTGCTCTCTCTGATCTGCTACCGCTATTAGTCTGGGCCACAGTCTGATGTTTTTTTGGAGCCCACCTATTTTTTCTCTAGATAGAGCACAGAAAGATCTTCAGTGACTATATAAGTTGAAGCCCACTTATTCTAGAAGGCCATATTTAAAGCATTCCGTTTAGTTTCAGAATGTTCAAAGATCTAGGTTAAGTACGCTCTCGTGTGAAGGTGGTTTTTTTTTTTTTTTTTTTTTTTTTTTTTTTCCTTTTAGGAATTTTATCTTCAGTTCTCCTCTTGGCTGTATAGTCATGTTTTGATCTTAAAAGAGAAAGATTATCTTTCAGTTATAAGATGCCTCATGAAATTACAAGGAAAAATCATTGAAGAGATTTTTCACTAGTCTAGGTGAGATAAATTTAAAAAATGCAAATATAAAATACTAGAAATTAATAACAAGGGCTCAAAAGCTGTAAGAGAAAATGGTAAAGACTTCAAGTAAAACCTAAGTATTGTAAGAACCTCATTATTCCCCAAGTAATTTACAATGTCTGTCATTCTTATGAAAATTTCAGTTATGAGTTTATGTTCTTTTTCTGAAGCAGGCACTTGTCCAAGTTATTATAAAATTGTCATTAAGGGGAAAAAAGCTTTAAACGCTTTTTAACAAAGAAGAAGGGAAGAGTCACGCAGTGCAGGGTGTGAGAATATCGCAAGTCTCCATGACCACAGCATTTCATTGTGTGGTTCCCAAAAACGCCAAAAAAAAAAGAGTCTATTTCAAAACCATCTCTGACTGGTTTGTCTTTCCAGGGATGGGTTAATTTTGTTCTTTATGTGGGAAGTGTGCAAAAGATAATGAAAAGACTATTACTGCTCAAAGGCCAGTCGTGTATTCCGGCCCCCTTTGCAGTTAAGGTTTAGATAATTAGTGAGGTTAAACATAGGCAGAATGACTTGCGTCCCCTCCACGCCTTGTTCTTTAAAGCGTTCTGTGCCATCTCCAGCTTGCCCCTGTGGGTGTGGCGGTCATGGGTTCCAGGTGATGGCTGGAATTTGCGAACAGCTCGGATCTCCGAGTCACTCCTTGGAAAACGGCGAGGTGGACGAGCTGCCTAACAGTTGTCAGCCCTGGCACGAGCAAAAAGCAAATATCTACTGCTTTTTAAAAACTTGACAAAGATTGGCAGATAAAAATGATAAACTCTGTGCTCCTGCGTTAGAAATCGATTCTTGCCTCACTTAACTCTTAAAACAGTCACTGAAAATTCGACTAAAAATGAACACTTGAGAAACTGAAATGTGTTTTGAAGGAAAGGAAATGAATAGTTATCATGTCACATTTGGGAAACATGTTTCATTGAAGAAAAAATAAATTCCAGAGAAAAAGAAGGCTATGCAATTGATGTTCTTCGCTCTCCTTTATTAGGTTTTCCAGGGCAATTTCGACAATGACACGCACAGAAAAAATGTCATCGACCCTCCCGTCTATGCAAGGCACATAAGAATCCTTCCGTGGTCCTGGTACGGGAGGATCACGCTGCGGGCGGAGCTGCTGGGCTGCACGGAGGAGGAATGAGGAACGTGCGCATTCCACGAGCCTTTTCTTCATTCCCCTGAAAGTATCTCCATGGCAGGAACTGTGCAATTCTGTAGGGAACTGAATGTTTTTTTCTTTTTTTTTTTTTTTTTTTAATGAAAAAGTGCTCAAATTATGGTAGGCCACTAACTATCTTTCTAAGGAGGTCTAAGCCTGCCTTTTCAATGATTTGATTTTTATGGTTCAATTCTAAGTAACATCATATTAAGTGTGAATTACTTTTTCCATTGTCTCCTGAATTATTTACGTTGGCTGAAATACGTTAGGGAAAGAAAGTAGCCTTCTTTTTATAGCAAAGGTTAAAAAAACCTCATGGTTATCAAATAAAAGAGTAAGAGTTGATAGAGCTTTTACAAGTGATGCTTAATTCTTATTAAAAATACTACAATGTTAGCAATAAGTTTTTTAATGACTTTGCATTATCTTGTTTCCCTGTGCCTAACACTCAGTATTTATAACAGAATTTTGAAGAAGAATCTGTAATATGCAGTACTAATTAATATTATAATTCTCATCTTACTTTCATTATTTCTAATTGGAGATCGTATAACCTTTTTTTCCTTTTGACTCGTCTGTATTCTTTACTTTGCTTATTGCCTGAATGAGTCAGTATTTTTCCAATTGAAGTTTTTCCTATTATTTGCCTAAAGGAAGCATCCTGTTCATTTTCACCTATAGAATATGACTGAATATCAGTCAATTGATCCATATTTAATATCGATTAAATATTTTATTTTTATTTTATTTTAAAGAAAACTGTAACTATGTAATTCCCAAGTACTTCCTTTTAGAAGAATTCCTTATTGTCATTTCTCTACAAGGAACACAAAAAGTATTCTGTCCCCTTAAATTTAAACCTTTGATTTGATAGTATCTACTTAGCCTTATATTTACTTTGAAATAACAGAATTATGAATTCTTTATCTATTTCGAAAGCATCTAGCAAACTAGTATTAACACAGTGCTACATCACTTGGCCAAACATACTCATCTTCTCACATTTCCTGTGAAGCCAAAATTTTGTCATATTTGAAACTGGTGTTTTCCCAGGAAAGCACATTGTATAGTTATTTGTAACAAGCCAAGTATTTACTAATGACAATGTTGTAAACCATTCTTAAGACAAAAATTGATTTCTATTTATTTTGCCTCAAAGGTCCTGAAAAATAAGCAATTATCATAACAATTTGTTATTGATAATGGAGGTTCCATTGACATGTCTTTCAAATTAAAGCTCACCCTGCCTCCATAAAAGTCCTCAACCTCTAATTTATAAGCTTTACAAGTATTTATTTTATAAGGCTTAGACACAGAATTATTGGAATTTTAAATTAAGGGTCCCGGAAAAGAAAGGATGGTATGTGTACGAAATGTTAAGGTCCTGACCAAAACAGATACATTTTTTTCCTTTAATAATTGTGCTGCATCACAAAAGCCACTAGACTGTTAATGTCCTGTTTGTCCCTGTGTTAACGCCATTTCTTAATGATGTATATATGCCATGGTCTTCAATCATAGTGAAGAATTTAAAGAGAAAGCCAATCACACTGACAATTTTAGTAAGAAGAAGCTAGCTAATCTAAGGGGGATGACCGCCCACATGGGGTTCCGAGCTCACATGTTTTTTTCTACTTCAGGTTCTTATCATAAAATTGTGTACTTTAAGCCCCTGCTCAGTTTTCAACACCTTTCGGAGACAAATGGCTATGTCTTCGGAATTATCTTTTCTAGTAAATTTTAAAGTTGGGAATGCAAAATATTTTTCAGTGACTACATTTTAACTCATGTTATGCATAATTAATAAGATTCAAAATATCCACACACTAACAGTGCAGGCAGTGGTTCTTATTTCTTTTGGGGTTTAAATTTCTGAATGTTTTTCTTTACACATTATGCAGGATTTTTATTTTAAGATTATATTTTAAATATTATGAGTAGTACTTTGTGATAATTTACATCCCCAAGATTTTTCATGGCTTTGTGTGATGTTTTGAATTTTTTATATTGATAGCTACTAAAAAGGAGTTGGTTAAAATTATATTTGTTACTTTTAGAAAGACACTGAAATTGCTTTCACTTGCTTGTTCATTTACTCTCTGTTTTATTTGCTCTTCACAATACAGTGTGTCCAGTGGAATATATGTCTCCTGATACCCAAAATAGATGACAGCAAAGAGACTCCCACATTTGGAAATGTTCATAATTATTGTGAAATAGACTTTGTGTCGCTTGCATCAATGACATTAAAGTGAAGCAAATTTATTTTCTTTTAATTCTCACTAAAGTAAATCTTATAAGCAGAAAATAAGAATTATCTAACCTTCACTATATTAACTACAATGTGTTAATTTTATCATTTATGAAACTAAAAATTCAACCACTTCCATTTTATCTGTGTCCTATTGAGAGCATTTATCAGTCACTCACTGCATTGAAGGTTGACTTTTTCTTTCTAAATGACTTCATAAAGATTGGTGTGAATTTTGAAGACCAATGACTCTCTTTGGTAGTCAACAAACTATGAAATGTAGGCTGAATGTTGGCTTCTAAAGGGTAAGCTCAAAAATCACTGACACACAATAACCTTTGCAAATTTTCAAGCTGTGTAATATCCTAATGTTGTTTTCTTTTTCTTTGTATATATACTTAAATCATGTAGGATGTTGTAAAATCGGTATGACCTTGTCTAGTCTTTAAACTTAAAATAAACTTTTCAAAATCTGGGATACTTTTCAAGCAGTTGTGATTAAATATGTTTATAAGAAGACAGATTGCGAATGCAATCTGACTCTTGACTACACGCTTGGTGTCTTTTCTGCTTGCATAAAACACTTAGTTGTAGGGGGGATAGAAATTATAGGAGCCTTCAAATAAATAATAATATGAGCTAAGTTGGTCATTCCAAGATTATTAAAATGCATACTATCTTATTTTTTTCTATTTGTGATTAACAATTGAAGTTATTTTTTGCCTCCTCTATATTTAAACTGTTGTGCTCTGTGACCAATCCGCCCATTGTTAATCAGATGGTGTTGCTGCTGTTTCTATTATTTTTCCCGTTCACGATGCTCAGGAGCATAATGAAGTGAGCCCATCAGCAGCGAGCAATAGCATGACACTGGTAATGTATTTTCTAAGTAAGTTCAGCTGGAAAATCAGAACACTAAGCTTTTTGGCTCTCTGGAAGTTACTAGGGAATTTTTTTTTTTTCTTTGTACTGGGAATCAAACTCAGGACCTTGTGTTGCCAGGCAGGCACTTGTGCCACTGAGCTGTATCCCCGGCCCAAATAATGATTTGACAAAGATTTTAATTTTTTTCTTTTTCTTTTATGTGGTGCTGGGGATCGAACCCGGGGCCTTATGCATGCAAGGCAAGAGCTCTGTCACTGAGCCACATCCCAGCCACTAGGGAAATATTAATCAAAGTACTTCCCACATTTTTCTATTTTCTTAGAATTCAAAAATTTGAGAAAAATTAAGATATTAAAGGTTGACTTCACTGGCACTTCAGTGAATCTCTTATAGTTCTTAGTACTAACTTATATGTGTTTATGTGTTCATACATGTTTTTATGTAATTACATATTAACGTGAATGGAGGTCCATTGTTTGCCTAGCTTTTTCATACACACATACATGACTGTTTCTGTTAAATAAATGTAGTTACGCACATATAATTCTTATAAGGCTAATGGTGAATCATGACAAAATCTATACAGGATAAAATTAATTGTTGATACCAGGAATTATTCAAAAAGAAATTTACAACTACAAGACTTTTAAAGTGACTGATTCAAGATGAAAATATAAAAGAGGACTTTAGAATTCCAAAAAGAAAACCTGGCCAGGTTGGAAACTTTTTAAAATGTGAGAATAACTTCATGAGTGGAAAATATCTTCTACAAATAAAGTTGAAATTTGACATGTCTAACACCGCAGCTTTGAATACATGAGTTAAAGATTTTGGTGAAGAAACATTGGTTTTTCTTGTCAGAAATACAATGATTTCTGTCTTACTTTCCAAAAAATAGTTTTTAAAGAAATCAACAGTCAAGCTAGTGTATTAGTTACTTGTGAAAAAATATTGCCTCTACCCTTTGAGATGCAAAAGGACGCTTTTATCTGAGCAGGTGAAATAGAATTAAACTACTTTTCCAGTGGACAGATGTCTCAACTACCGTGAACCAAAGAACATTCGGATTTGTCTTTATAAATGTGAAGAACACCCAGAGAAAGTTTCAGTTTTCCTATTGAGTTTGAAGCAGGAAATAGGATTCTTTGATTCTATTATAGTAAATACCTATAATTCATACAAAATGTTTCAACATCACCGCCAAATAAAGTGTTTTCCACAGTAGGCAAGTGGCACTGACTCAAAGAGTTATTTCTGTTAGATGAACTTGGTGATGGTAAGGAGAAAACACTTGGAAAAGATGCCTCATTTAGTTGCTTTTGCTTAATGTGGCAGAAATTGACTGAGTCATTGAAGACAGTGATGCTGTGGAAATAACAGTGTAGCAGCACCAGCAAACGGTCACTCTATCCAATGATCAAACATTGAATGTGGTCATTGCCTCTGATTTAATTTTATTTTAATGTCCTCAAAGGGATGAACCACACACTTCCATATTTATGAAAAGTCCCTATGGTGCCCTTCATATGCCCACATATAAATATGCTGATAAAGATGATGAATCACAACGTAAGCTCACCCTACTACCACTTAGAAGGGAAATGGAGGCAGTGAGACGGATGGTGCGTTCCAACAGTGCATCCCCATGGCCAATATGCAAAGTGTCGTGATCATTTATATACACACAAGGCCAAGGCACTGCTGATAATTAACAGGATGACAACAGGAGCAGACTGCATGCATAAGACAAGGAACAGAAGTGACTGCGTGATAGATGACTAAGTGGAAAACATACATTTACACATACCTTATAATCGCTCCCCTTTTTAGTGACATAGCGGAGATTGAGAAGAAAGTGTAACTAAAAGTCTTTGCCTTTCCAGAACAGTCCTAGCAGAGCAGAGGCTCTGGCAGAAAGTGTCCCAGAGAACAAAGGACATCTGCCTAAGCCCAGGAAGAGAAACTGAGCAAATGAGGTAAAAGTGGTGTAGCACAAAGGAAGCATGGAATTATCAACAAGCAGCTTTCGCTCCTTGGTTCTCAGGGTTCTTAGTTAATAATATGTTACACAAACACACATTATATTTTCACAGCAGAGATAGCCCTAAAATAAACCTGTTTTCAGTTATTTAAGTATCTTGATAAGATGCTTAGGGTATGTGGACTCAGACTTCATGAGCCATGATTAATCAATATTAAAAAAAATGCATTTAAAACTGCTGATGGAAATAAATTAATGAGTTAGGGCTAGGTTTTCTTGTTCTTTTTTTTCTTTTCAATTAAGTACTCCAGGACATGAGAAATGAAGGGAAAGTAGCAGAGGTGAAGGAGGGGAGGGAGAGGAGAAAAAATAAAAGTCCATTGTAAAAATCATCTTGTAAAATATTTTAAATATATTCCTACATATATAATATATATTATATATATATTAGCTATTGATCATGGTGTAACTTATTATTTTTCTAACATTAAGACATGCTCATAAAAGTCAAAACCTTCGTAACACAATCAGCAAGCTGCTCTCTACCTGGGTGGTGTCTGGCTGCGAGGTTTTGGTCTGCTGGTGGCCAGTGTGAGTTTGCAGCCAGACCCTGTCAATAGAAGGTTGTTGGAGGCTTGGGAGGGAGAGGAGAGGTTTGGTGCCGACAGCCTGAGTGAGCTTTTCAGAGAAGCAGAAGTACAAAATGAGAACATATGAATTTTTTTTTCTCTGCCTCCCTCCCCAATAAATGTCTGAGTGAAGTATCAGTTTTTCCCTCATTGCATCAACTACTGGTTCTGCGAGGAAATATGCACCCAAGTGTTGGGTGAGCCCTGGAGGTTTGTATGCAGCACGAGTCAAAGCTAACTGGTGGACCTGTTATTTTGGGTGACACATAATGCAGATCCATGGGTTGTTTTGTTTTGCAGTGACAAACAGCACTTTATTTTTTAATTATTGTTTATTGGTACATTTTAGATGTACATAATGATCATATTCATCATAGGGAATATGCACCTGTACATGATATATCTTGATTCTTCTTTAAGCTTGGTTTTATTTTAGTAGATTTTGGTATGTTCTAACTGGATTTTTGTGCAGTCATTTCTGATTTAAAAATTCATAATCTGAATCTTTCTACATCATCATTTTAACTTTGTAATCCTGTATTTCAGAAACTTGATCTACTATTTCCTTACTTGAGCATTATTCTACCCAAGGTTATATCACGAATTCTTATGTCACTGAATTAGAGCCTTAGACTGTAATTCAGGTGCTGTACAAATGTCAAAATATGTTTTCACCTTCACCACACATATAAAAATCATATTTCTCTCATAAATAACTCACTGGAGAAACACTCTGAAGAAAGTACCCACCTTTTTGCTTGTTAATCATTCTTTTAATTTAAGCATATATTTTGCAGGCTAAAAGATGGGACTGAGATAATAAAACAAAGCAGACAATTATAATGGGTGCTTTGCCAGAAAATGTGCTCCATGTACAAAGAGAAAATAGAACAAAAGAACCTGTCCCAGTCAATGGGACAGACCAGAGGAGACATCTTGAGGCAGTGACACTTGAAAAGTCACTAAAACTGTCGATGTTATTTGTGATATCCACAAAATACCCAATGTGTTATTCATAACTACTTGAGGAAGAATGAATGAACACATCCTCTTTGTGAAAGAACAAGGAAAAACTGAATGAGATCAGTTTTACCTAGGTTGTGGGATTATGATTTGTACCTAGATCTAATTGTTCCCTTTACTCCAGGTAAAATTTTCTTTTCTAACTCAAAATGCATTGGAAATGTGTTTCATTTCACAGAGGAATGACCTGCTCTAGCCAAATAGTTATGATTTGTTTATTCTATGGTTTTTCTTTTTTTTTTTTTTATGTGGGTACCGGGAGTCGATCTCAGGACCTCGCTCTTGCCAGCAGGCACTTGTGCCGCTGAGTGATATCACCAGCCCTTTTTTTCCTTTATGTGGGTACCGGAAGTCGAACTCAGGACCTTGTCCTTGCCAGGCAGGTGCTTATGCTGCTGAGCTATCTCACCAGCCCTATTCTATGGTTTTTCATATGCTCCTAAATAAATTAATGCACCAGTACTACCTAATAACATATCTGTGAAATAATTGATCAGTAGATGAAATGTTGATCATGGCATGAATATATTTTTAATAATCCACCAATGGCCGAACAAAAATAAACTACTGTGGAATATTTGATGACATTAATTTTTTAAAGGCGAATAGTAAACCCAAGATGTCAAAACATCTTCCAATAGAAAACACTGGGAATGGACTATTCCCTTGTAGAGAACATGCAATCTCTCATGCAGTAACCAAAAATATTTATACCAAACATGTCTTACTTACTGGAGTTCAATTTGAATCTTTCAATTTTATGATGGTGTGGACACCACAGGCATGCAGTAAAAACTGAACTTCAGAATTTGAATTTTGGTCTTTCGCTGGGCTAGGTCCATGCCCCACGACCCTCTTGTGAGACACTGGACAGTAGCAATGAGCTGAAACTCCTGGTCAGCTATGCAACTGTGAGGGGCAGTAGCAGACACTCTACAGAATGCATACTGCTGGTGTTTCCTGAATACAGATATTCCATAGATCACGTGCGATATTCTGACCCTTAATTATAAAATACATTTCGTGTTCATTTCTTTCACCCTCCTATAGGTTGGCGTGTTTTGATCACTTTTAAGATAGGCCAAGGCTATTCAATGGTGTTGGATAGGTGTATGAAGTGCCTTATTTTGCTACGATAATTTCAAATTACAATACACTCATCAGGACACAAATTCATAATACGTTGCAGACATATGTATTTAAGAAAAAAATTGAAAATAGTGGCCTATAGATAAATAATTCCATTTTTAGATAAGAAATACAAATAACACAAAGAAAATACAAAACCACAATGCTTTGACTTACAGTTCCAAAAATTAGAGTCACTTTGTTTTAATTAGAAGATGAGCTGAATAGTAAGTAATATCTTAGAAAGTCAAATATAGTAGCAGCACTATTCAAGTAAACAACCTTTTAACAATAAATTGATTGCCACTGTCTTTTTCATTCCCTTGTGACTTTTCAATTAGTAGAATCAGGAGCATAATCAGTTACAAATAACCCTGTACAAGCTCATGTAATCACTAAATTAAATTTACAAAACTTTATTTAAATCGTCAATTTTCTGTCCATTATTTATCAGCCAGAATAATTTGAAAGAATCTTAACTGGAATTGAGGGATCACCAGCTATGAGATGCCTATGAGTAAATATTAAATTTCCTAGGTTATTATTTATTCAATATCTGAGATTGTTCAAGAATGGCTTGAATGACTAAGTCTTAAGCAACAGCTAATATTTGAAATGTGTACTTAGTGTAGCTGACTTCATATATTTCACTTAGGTCAGAAAATTGTTAGTTATTGTCTTTTTACGATTATGTGGTTCTTGTTCTTTCCAGGAAAAGGAAAATATTCTTGCTCTTTTGTCTCTCTTTAAGGTTTTCTAAACTTACCCAAAGTTAAATTGTCTTCTGAAAACTATGAGGCAGCAAACTGGATAAAGCACGTTGACTGTGAATCAAGGATCATTTAAGATCCTTAATCGGCTTATCCTTGAGTAGGGTCTCTACTATACGGTTGGCGAATGTTCAATCGCTAGTCTCCTTCAAGTGCATGATTATTTCTAATGGATTTATGTATATTAAGTTATTTCAGGCCATGATTTGGGCCCAAATTCTTTTCCTTATGAAGCTCACTGTCATATATTTAGTCCTATTTATTTCTAAAGCCATTTTCATAGTAAATTACGATTTCAAACCTGTGCTGCTGGTGCTCTGTCATCTTAGAAATTTACTGAGTAGCTACTAACGCACAACAAAAGGACTCATGAAAATATCCAGGGTCAAATATGTGAGCAGAGCGGCTGTGTGAGGCTGAACAGCTGGTACCACTCACAACGTAGCCAAGCTGGGGGCCGGATTGGGCGTTGGCCACACCCCCTTTGATTTCTGGTCTGAAGTCTTGAGAAAGGTGGGCCTAGCAGTCCTACCTCGTGTCTACCATGTTTCCACAAAATGACCCTTTTTCTAATTTATACCTTATGTGCAGGGAACCGGAACTTGGTCAATTCTAATGCCTGTCTACTGTTTTTATTAAAGACAATATTCCTTTAAGGGATGTTACGGATAACCACTAATTTTTAATTATCATACATTTATTATAGTGTGAAATAGTTCTACTCAATAAAAACCTAAGCACACACGTGAAAATTCCAGCCTTCACTTCTGTCTTCCCTGCACTGCTCACGGCTACGCACCGGCCCTGAAAGGAGCGTGGAGGTTGCTGGATTTCTTTCTTATTCAGATCTCTAAAAATGCCTAGACAAGTTATTGTGAGAAAGTATCACATGATTCATATATTAGACAGAAAAATAAAACAAAAATTCTAGAATCTTCTTTATCCATTCATACATTCTTGTTGAGGGTTATTCAATGTACGTGGATTTGAGAAGCCAGAAAAGCAAGTTGATTTTCTGCCTGAATTCAGCTTGCAAATAACAATGGTAGAATTTGGAATAGATTCAGAGCAAGGAGGAGATGCAGACCGCCCCCACACTAAATGAAAAAGCTCCTTGACGACACTAAAACCTTTAGCGGTGTCGAAGACCTTTCTTTCCGAAGCATCTTTGAGAAAATGTGTTAACTAGTGGAATACAAACTCAGCCAAGCTTGACTTTTTAATACTATTTGCACAATATTTGAATTATTTTTTCTTCAAAGCATGTTAATTAGATATGTTAATCAAGAATTTATTCAGTAATGCAAATAAAATCAAATATTTGCCCATTTGTGTTGTAATTTCCAGCTTTCAATCTGAAGAGAAAATGGATTGGCAGGCATTGTTATGCTTTTGGAAATTTGATAGGCGATTCTAGCACCACTTCCCCACAGGAAACACCAGGTAAATTAAAGAGAGGGAAGAGTCACTGACTTATTTCATGAAAAGATAAATTTTATTTATTTATTTATTTATTTAATTTTAAAGACAAGAAAATAGAACAAAATTTCAAAACAACATAATATGAGGGTAAAAATGGTTGATACATTGTGTACTGTTATGTTTAAATTACTCAGGGTACAAGATATCAGCATTCAATTGTCCAAACAATATTAGCACAAACCTTTCTTTTCAATGAACTAAGCAAAATTAGTAGTGTGTCTATCTGTCTTGTATATATATGTAATTTTTTCTTTTCCCTTCCTCCTTTTCTCCATTCCCCCATCCCAGTTTCTCTTTTCTTTTGAACAGTTTCTTCCTGTTTTACCATATCTATTATAGATTTTGGATCTTATTTACTCTTTAAGTTTCCCACACTAGGGAGATAATATGATGTTTACACACATGCATCCGGTTTATTTCACTCATGAGTATGGTCTTGAGTTGCATCCATTTACCTATAAAAGTTTCCAGTTTATCTTTCTTTATGGCTGAGTAGTACTCCATTGTATAAAAATACCACATCTTTTTTATCCATTCTTCATTTGATGGACATTTGGGTTGTTTCCACGATCTAGCTATTACAAATTGTGCTGCTATAGACATGGGTGCACATATATCACTTTGGTATGCTGTTTCAAATTCTTCTGGGAAGATGCCCAGAAGGGGAATAGCTGGGTCAAATGGGACCTCCAACCCTAGTTTTCTGAGGAATCTCCACACTGACTTCCACAGTGGCTGTACCAGTCGACATTCCCACCAACAGTGGAGAAGGGTTCCTTTTTCCCCACAGCCCCTCCAGCATTTGTTATTGGTTGATTTCTTGATAATAGCCATTCTTTCTGGGGTGAGATGGAATCTCAGTGTTGTTTTCATTTGCATCTCTTGAAGGACTCGTGATGTTGAACATTTTTTTCGTATATTTATTTGCCATTTGTATTTCTTCATCTGAGAAGTGTGCATTCACCTCAGATGCCCATTTTTGGATTGGGTCTTTAAATTTGGGAGGTCTGATTATTTTGAGTTCTTTGTACGTTCTCAATAGTAATCCTTTGTCTGAGGAACAGCTAGCAAACATTTTTTTCCCACATTGTGGGTTGTCTCTTCACTCTGTTGGTGGTTTCTCTTGCTGTGCAAAAGCTTTTTAATAAGATGAGATCCCCTTTGTTGATTCTTTGTGATAGTTCCTGTGCAACTGGGGTTTTATTATTAAAGTCTTTGCCTATACCAATGTCTTCAAGATTTTTACCTATTCCATCTTCCAGCAGACTTAATGTTTCCATTTTAATATTTAGATCTTTGATCCATGTTGAATTTAGTTTAGTGCACTGTGAAAGATATGGGTCTAATTTTAATCCTTGGCATGTGCAGAGCACCATTTATTAAAGAGGCTATCTCTCTTCCAGTGAATGTTTTTGGCACCTTTGTCAAAGATAAGGTGGCTTAGTATGTCGGGAGGTGTTTCTGCACCTTCTAATCTGTTCCATTGATCTTTGGGTCTGTTTTTTTGCCAGTACCATGCTGTTTTTATCACAGTAGCTTTAGAGTATAATTTCAAGTCAGGGATTGTGATGCCCCTTGCCTTGCCTTTGTTGCCCAGAATTGCCTTTACTATTCTAGGTTGCTTCTGGTTCCAAATGAATTTTAGGATTGTTTTCTCTAATTCTGTGAGATATGCTGTTGGAATTTTGATCGGAATTGCATTAAATCTTTATAGCAATTTTGGAAGTATGGCCATTCTCACTATATTGGTTCTTCCTACCCAAGAGCAAGGGATATCTTTCCATTTTCTGATATCCTCTTTAATCTCCTTTTTCACAGTACTGTAGTTTTCAGTGTAGAGGTCTTTTACATCCTTTGTTAGATTGATTCCTAGGTATTTCTTTTTTTTTTGGATATTATTGTGAAAGGTTGTTTCTCTAATTTCTTTTTCAGTGAGTTTGCTATTCATATACAGGAAGGCTACTGAGAAAAGACAAAAAAAATTTTTTTTTTTTTGTGGGTACCAGGGGTCGACCTCAGGACCTCTCGCACCAGCAGGCACCCATGCCACTGAGCAATATCACCGGCCCTTTTTTCGTGTGGGGGTACCGGGAGTCGAACTCAGGACCTTGTGCTTGCTAGGCAGGTGCTTATGCCTCTGAGCCATCTCACCAGCCCGACAAATTTTAAAATATTAAAATTGCATTTAAAAAAAAAGTAGAGGTTTCCCTACACAAGTCATACTTCTATTGGCTAGAATATCCTTTGGTATTTCAGAATGTGTCTAACGTTGTCTAAATAAAAATGTAATTGGCCTCTATCACAAAATTGAGCCCTGAAACAATAACTGCGGCTGATCTGAAATTTACTTTAGTGTCTACAACATTTATTAGAAGAGATTCATCCCAATAGAGTGGTTTCAGTATTATTATAAGTTAACTTTTAATAAAAGTAGTCCATCTGGGAGTTGTATTCTTACCTCTGACCTAATTTTTTTTTTTTTGCCAACTGTTCGGTTACTCAAAAGCACAAACATGCTGACCCTGATCAAAGACTGAACATACCAAAGCTTTAATAGTGTTAGCATTCTCTAAGTTTGATGTATTAAGTTTTAAATTATATTTACAAAACTAACTCTCCACTCTGTCCCTCAGGAATGCAGGGGGCACCCTACGAGGGTCAAAAGATACATTGACAAGAGACAAATTCTCCCACTTGTTGAGAATGACACGCCCAAGGCACCCAGATGTGCAAAGATTTAGCATCAGTATGGCCATCAGTTAATTAAACTAGACTGTGATATATTTTCTCCTCCAAAAGAAGGCTTTCCAGTTTGGAAATCAGACAGCCTTGCTGGGCTTAAATTGTCTCTGAGAAGTTTGCTCATTTGTTTTCCACAGCATATATATATATATATATATATGTATGTATCTCCACATATGTACACACATACACATATATGAAACCTAATCTAAAATTCGAAGTCTCTGAATTTATTAGCTTTTTGGTTTAAAAAATATGTTATTTTAAAATGCTTTTTATTAGTGTATGTGCACAATTCATAGCAAACGCAGTCACTGTGGGAATCTGGTGCACATGCATACTGCATCTGCACCCTTTTTCCTTCTCCTTCCCCTCACCTCCCATCCACCTCCCCCACCCCCAGGCCATGGCCCCTTGCCTTCTCCACAAAGTCTAGCTCTCTGTTTCCTATCATTTTTTAATTTTGATCTTTAAATTATTTACACTTTGGGTTTCTCATATAAGAGAAACCATGTAATGTTTAACTTTCTGAGCCTGGTTTATTTTACTTAGCAGCATGGACTCAAAGCAGATCTATTTTCCTACAAATATCACAGATTTATCCTTCTGTATGGCAGCGTAGCACTCCATGGTGTATAAATGTCACATTTTCTTTATCCATTCATGTGTTGATAGGCATATAGGCTGCTTCCAAGATTTAGTTATAAATTGTGCTTCTATAAGCATGGATCACTATAATATGATCAAAATGACACTGAGATTTCATCTTATCCCAGAAAGAACAGCTATCACCAAGAACTGAAAAAAATCAACAAATATTAGGGATGTTGTGGTACAAAAGGAACATTTTTACACTCTTGGTAGGAATGTAAACTAGTACGCACACTGTGGAAATCAGTGTGGATATTCCTCAGAAATCTAAAATTTCTAAAAATAGAAATTCCATCTGACCCAGCTATACCTCTTCTGGTTGTCTTCCCCAAACAGTAAAAAAGCATGATCTACAGTGAGTTAGTAACATGCCTAAATTCTCCCGTTGTCTGTGACATCACTGTGAAATTACAAACATAAAGTGTAAACTACTATGAAGAAAGGGAGAAAGTAGGAAGAGAAAGAAGTGGAGAAAAAGAAAAAGGAGCAAAACATAAAAAAGCTGGCTACAGCTTTTACTTCAGGCCCCAGGTCTGAAAAGCCTACTACACAGAGAACTCTTTTAAACCAGCGCGTCCCAGGGACAGACAACCGCAGCTTTCATGTGGTGGCATCTTTCTAACGTTCACAGAGCCAGAGTTGTGCCAACCACAACTTTTGCATTAGAGCCATCATCAAGGTGCCTGTCTGCTGGTTACTCTCCTAACGGAGCGGATCTCCAGACAGTGCCATTGTGAGAGATTGCAAACCCGGGCAGCTACAGTGGAAGTGCAGATGAATACAGCATTGAAAGTGAAATTCTTTCCCAGCAACCTGAGGGAGAAAATGCTAGACTTGGTATTTTGCCCTTGTGGTTTTTCATTCTTGCTTTACCAAAAAGAAAGACTGGAAATCATTATCCAGACATGCTAGAAATGGAAAGATTGTATTTGAAGATCTAAGTACCTTATCTTTGTAAAGGGAAGTATAGATACTTTTCAGTGTGGGTATGTGTGTGTGTGTGTGTGTGTGCAAAAAAAATCTGAAACCCTTCCCCAAGTCATCTTAGCTGATGGGATTGTAACACAGCATCTCAGCAATGAACTGACTACCCATTTTGAGTAGAATCCTTGGAAACTCTGGTTTCTTCTACCCTTCATTTCCGACTCATAGAAGTCTGTGCTTTTTCCCTCCCATCGTATCTGCTATTTCTCCCATCAGTCTGAAAGCTGATAAGCCGGCCTGTAGATTAATATCCTTGTGGCTGCTTCTAGAATCTGGTCACAGTGTGATACAACTTTGCATTTTGCAGGCAAGGGAAACTAATTTTTCAAGGAATACGAGTCTTAGAAAATAAAGCCCATAAAATCCTCACTGTGGAGGCCCGTTTGGTGTGGGCTGGTTAACTGTAAAGGGAAGGGAGATTCTCCTGAGTGGGGGCCAGTGCCCATTTATCAACTTCGGTAAGCATACTTTCATGTTTGAAAAACACCAACTGCAGACCTGAGGGAGATTTTCCATGGCTCTATTCATCAAGGTGGGTTTTTAAAAATTTTTTTTTCCTGGACAGCCTTGCCTCTCAACCCCACCAGCACCAGTACCAACAACAACACTTGTATCTGGAGCCATAAAAGAGCCTCCTTCAGGCACTGAACTCCTCTATCCTGTGTGTTCTCGCTTACAATGATTTATTCTCTTAAAGTGTCCCATTGGAGAAGGAGGCTGTCACCTACAACTGAGAAAGGAGAGAGAGAGAGAAAGAGAGAGAGAGAGAGAGAGAGAGAGGCTGTGTGCATGTGTGTTCTTTGCTCTTGTCCCATGTAGTGGAGTATGCTTCTTGTATCCCCTTTAAAAAATCAGAACAGACTGCTTTTTTGTTCAGCAAAAAGGCTTACAGTGCAATGTTAAAAATGTCTGTTGGGGTCTTTTGGTTTGTAATGCGCTTTGACCCAGGCAGCTTTTTATCTCTGCCTCAGAAACCTTCCTCTTATCTCTGGGCAGGCCCGGTGTCTGCCTGCAGGTACCTGTCTGATAGACACAGCCCCCAGCCCTCCACCGTCTGTCACACATGGACAGATTTCCTCGGGGTGAGGAAGTGTCCAACTGTTTACTCCTGGAGGCAGAGCAAACACACAGCTGCTCACCAGTGCACAACCCCGCATATTTCACTGCGGTCCCTGCACTTTAACGTAGTTGAAAGTAGATTTAGAAGTGAAGATTAGCTGTAAAGCACAACCTCATGACCCTGCGTGAATTTGTCTGGTTTAGACCGGTCTTTTAGTTGTGTGGAACTACAGCAATAAACAGACCATTCATAAAGCATAGAGTGTGTGTTCGTGGTGGCAGAATATTTTGCTTAAAATCTTTTAAATTATGCCATGAAGAATTTGGGCATGAATCCATTTCAAGCCATGTGCTGTCTCAGGGGTGGCAAACATAAAAATGTGCTAAAAGCGCCATGTTGGTCAATTTTAAGTTCTCTTTCTCCCAGCTTCCTTATGATTCTCTTCACTACCACCCACAAAAACCGACCTACAAAATCCCACCAGGTGCCTTTCTTATCAGCACCTTCACAAGAACCAACCAAATAAAACCCTTTTTTCTTACAAAGCAAAAACTGTCACTTCAACATCAGCTTCCATTCTCCCAACTCAAATCTTATCACTCCATGAAAAAGAGACAGGGCTCTTGACATTCTCTTTTTATAAGGTCACCAATCCCCAGGCTCCGCTCTGACTTTACAGAGTCTGTTGTTGCAGGCTGTGTAAGAGGTTATAGGAAGAGTCATAACTGACAAATACGACTTCAAAGAAGGATGGATAGCTTTAATATTTATTGCAATTTATTGGTGCCAGCACCAAAAGAAGACCTCATCTATTTATTTCATTTAATCCTTGTAAGAGGCCTATGAGGTCGATGTAATATCACCTCCACGTTCCCCATGAGGAAACCAAAACACACACGTTTAAGTACTCTGCTACTCTAGAATGGCCCCAAGCCACAAACTCACACAACCTGAGCTCAGAACTCATGCTTCTAACTACTAAGTTGATGCAATGCGCTTCTGTTCACTTATTAAACAATCTGACTTTTATACCATGCTAAACTTTTTGAGAAGTTGGTAGGTGGACAAGAACAAAAATTAAACCATTTCTTTTCATGCCACACTTTATTTGCACAATCAACCTGCAACTTCTATGTGCACAATTTCCCACCATTACCTCCTGTTTCACATAACTAGGATTCATAAAACTGTGTTCTGTAGACTCCACGCACAGGACTCGGATGTTTGGGGCTCTCCTCAGAGTTAAAATGCACAGATTCTTCATTAGAAAATGTTGGCCGTAGCAATTTTTTTAGGCAAAGGTCTGCACATGGGATAACACAGATTAAGACAAATGCACTCATTGGTTGTGACTTCTTGCACTGGGCACCAAGATAACCAGCAGCAGCCCAAGATGTCAGGCAGCAGATGTCAGAGGGACTGTGGGTGTCAGATCCCCTGGCATGCATCCCGATGCAGTGAAACAAGACAGGCCTGTTCTCAGGGATGACGCTGATCAGTTCCTCCTTATCCCTCCTGGGCGAGACTGCAGACTTCCTCTTTATCTTTCAAAGCTCCAGAAACACAATGACGGTGGCCTGTCAGTGACTGTTTTTCTAGCTTGAACCCCATACCCAAAGGCATCTGCCTCATGCTGAGAGATTTCCTGGTCTCCCATGCCCTACCCCCCTTTACCCCTCTCAAAGTCATTTATATTGAATAAAACCAAAAGCACCTCCAAACCTTCACTCCACTTCCCTTTGATAACAGAACCCCCATCTCATTCAGGGTTTTATGTGAAAGATAAACCCCTGAGTTTCATCTTTGTCCAGATCATCCAGCATTGAGTTTGCCTGGGACAAAACTAAGGGTGGAGGGTTAAAGGGCAATGAGATAACATGATGCCATCCCTAGTGGGGGAGATGGACACAAATTAAAATGCGAAGAAATATGAGGGAGTGTGGTTCACACCCATGCACACAAAGTCCTCTAAAGGAAGAAGAAATTAAGTCTGCCAGGGAAAACTGTTCCATGTCCAGAATAGCAACACCACAGAGGTGATAATGATTTTGTGAACTAGACCTTAAAGAATAAGCAAGAAGCTTTAAAAAGACGGAAGTAGTACTCATTCTAAAAAGCAAGCACGGCATATATGAAATCGGCAAATGAGGGCATATGGGTGGAAGAAAGGACTTGAATGATGGAAAATCAAGCTGGAGAGGTAGAGTCAACCTAGATCTGGGAACATCTTCCTCAGGAATACGGGAATTATCCTGAAGCGAAGGGAGCTGAGGAAGACTTTCAAAGTAGCTCAGGGTGCAAGTTTCACTGCCACAATATAGGACAAAGCAATAATATTTAAAACAATATGAAAACAGGTTTCCCTCCCACCAGACAAATCAAGAATAAGCAGCCCATCTTGCTTCGTCTGAGACCCTTCCATCTGGTGGCTTTGTCTGAAATGGGTGGCCTCAAGTGACTGATCAGCCTCAAACATCACATCCACAGCAGGAATGAATGAGATCACCAATCAGAATCTGCACCTATCAATCCCCTTAGACAAAAATCTGGCCCCATGGTCACATCTAACAAGAGAGGCAGGGAAACAATCTCTTCAGCTAAGATGCCTGTTGTATCAAAGAAGGGGAGAGGAAATGCTAGATAATAGCTCATTGCAAAGAATGCCACCAGCGTTAACTTCGTTTGGAAAACATTTTGTTGAAAAGGGAACAGAGAAAAGGAGATCAATTAGGAGAATATTAAGCAGGCTGGATGAGGGCAGATGAGCCCAGTGAAAGCAGTGACCATAGCAACAGTGAGCAGAAGACCACGTTGTAAACCACACATCAGTGAGCGCTGGAAGAAGGCATACCAAGTACCCAGGCAAGTACCACGCAAAGCAAGCCTTTCTGCCCACAATGCTAAGTCCCTCCACTGCGTGGCAGTGGCTGAGAAGAGGCACTGTAGAAAATCTTCTCCTGTGACCCAGGGTTAACTCTTGCTGGCCTCTGCTCACTGTGGACCCCATTGCTGTTCCCCGTTGCTCAGTGTCACAGTGCCCTCCTGAGCCCCTAGCAGCAAATGGGGTGCAGCTGGCTGGAGGAGCACACGGAACAGAGAGAAGAGCTTGGTCACGAGTAGCAGGAGCTTCTCATAGTTTCCTCTGGGGCACTGAACTCTAACAGAGTGATTGTAGCCAAACCTACGTGTTTTTTTGTTTGTTTGCTTGTTTTTCTTCAGACTGGTTGATCTCGTATGCTGTGAACTATGAACACATAAAGATATTTGTTCATGCTCTTTCGTGTTCAGAGGGAAAAGCATAACCTTCACCCAGCTGTCTGATGGGTCCCAAGCTCTAAATTAAGCATGCACATTCATGTTTCACCGTTAATATGATTTGGCTACAAGTCAAGAGTTCTTTCCTCTCTTCTGTGCCCAAGAAAGTAAGAATGTGGAACGCAGACGCATGAAAATCGCTTTATACTTTCATCTAAGTTTTACAAAGCCCTGGTGTATATTTTTGTAACCAATCTGCTTGCATTCATAGATAAGTGAATGACTTTGTGAAAATAAACAAAGATTGATCCCATTCAAACACGTAATAATACTAAATGTTCTGAGAAGCCCCATTGAGAGGGCTTCTGCCTATGCTAGAGCTTAACCTCTTGTCCCTTGTGAGACGGTTTCTGTTGTCACTATTTCTATGACAACAAGTGGGCTGATTAGGCTCAGAGGGTGTTCCTGTCTCTGATCCACTCTGCAAGCTCTTCTTTATGTCTGGAATGTTCGTCTTCACTTTTTCAAGCATCCAGGAGCGACCTACACACCCTTAGATACCTATCCTGAGAATTACCTTATCTTTGTGTCAGTAAACTGAACACTCAGAGGCTTGCACAAATACAGTGGTGCCTCGTTCACAAACTCAGTTCTCTGCACAATTCTGGTCGCAAACTGAACTGGACGAGAACCAAATCAAATTTCCCCATAGGGTCAACTTTGAACCTAACCATTGAATTTGAATTGGTTCTTGTCCAATTCGGTTTGTGACCAGAATCATGGAAAGAATCGATTTGGTGAACCGAGGCCCCGGTTAGAGTGCACAGCCTCCTAGCTCCTTGACTCCTCCTCTTTCGATCCCTTCCCTTCACTGAAGAGAATGACACCATTTCAAGACCTTGTTGCCATCAACATCCGTAACTTCTTTGATATTTTAAACTTTTCCATTTTCTACCCACAATTCCTTATTTTTAGGGATCTTCATCCCCTTATCCTTCCATAGATCCTTGTTGTTCTCAATGAAATTCAGAAAGGTTTCCAAATTTCATTCTTTGTACTGAAGGGATTCATCGTAATCTAGAACCTTCCTCTTATTACCCTGGAGCCTTAAAACAAGTATGCATCAAGCAGCTATCACGTGGGAGATAAGAATGTATGTATGGAATTGAATAAATGCCCCCTCCTCCACTTCCACACAGTGCCTCCAGCACACTAGTTCTGAAAGTCTCTACTCTTAAACGGGTCCCAAAATTTGCCTCATCAAGGCCTGACGTATCTGGACTAATGTCACCCCAGGGAAACGTCACATTGCTATTTAGATTGCTGCCATGACCAATTCATCTTGCTCCTTACAGACTCATCCTGCAGTGTTTTTCGGTAATGTTCCCGTTTCTGCTCGGGCTGCCTTCATCTCCCTTTCTCCACTGAATCTCCACTTGTTCTGAATCCAAGCTATGAGCACTTTTTCCAGTCCCTCAAGACTATCAAGAGCCTTTTACTCAGAGCAGAAAGAATCAAGGTCTTGAGGGCTCCTGGTCACCTCACCCAGTTCCGGCTGAGCCCCACCAAGGCAGCCTCCTTCTCCTCATGTTCAGAAGCAGCGCCTCCCACAGCAAAACCAGTGCTGCTGCCTCTGTTCAAAGTCTGCAGACCCCACCTCAGCCACCTTCCTCCTGGTCCCTCTCCTACTCTTCTCTATTTGTTCTTTCTCCCGATCTTAAACTTCATGGCATTGTAATGTGGAAAAGCATAAATTCAGTACTAAGCTTGCTTCTATTATTTCTGTGGCAATGAAAAGAGAAGATTTATCATACCTGTGCTTTGATTGCCCTGTATGATAAATGGAAATAGTGATAACACTGCACTCACCACAGCTTCTTGTAAGGATAATGTGCAATCAGCGGTATAAGCATGCACAGTGCTCTCTACTGGACGTACTGACAAACATCTCCACTGCTGCTTGCCTGTTACTATTTTAAGTACCAAACCACTTCAAACATAGTGTTGTGAAATAATAACTATTTTATTATGATCACTTCTTTGGTGAATAGTCATCTAATTGGAATAAGCCATATATATAAGGAGAAAAAATATTATTACCAAACTTTTAAATGATTATTCACATGTATACCTGTTTTTCACAATGAACCCTAAATCTATGTTAATCTGATCCCTGCCTCTACCATCCTATCCCATTATCAATGTCGCAATGGTCATCAGATCCAGTTTTTAAATATGTCACAGGTTTGATTAGTCCCATCATCAACTTTATGCATAATTCTTCATTTACCCAATGATTAGTCTTTTTCTCAGATTTCTCATACATTTATTCAGCAAGTATTTACTGACTGTTTACTCTTTGCTGAGCAATGTTGAAAGTCTTTCACAGACCAGTGACCGAGAAACAGATACCTCTGCCTTCACTGTAATTGGAGTTCCCTAAAATTGCATTGTATTTCTTGGAACAGTTTATTGCTATTAACAGCTGTTAAGTACTCTCTGCAATTTGTTTGTGTTGGTGTAGTGTATTAGTCAGCTTTTCTATTGCTGAGTCACAACACCTGACACCCACAATTTAAAGGAGGAAGGGTTTGATTTAGCTCATAATTTCAGAGGACTCAGTCCATGTGGGCTGCTCCAAGGCAGAAACATCATGGAGGAAGCACGCCATGGAGCAAAGCTGCTTAGTTCACAGTAGACAAGAAGTAGACAGGGGATCAGTGCTAATCAGAAAGCTAGCCAGGGCCCATATATACAACACAACAGCAAGCTTTCATGACCCACTTGAAAACACCCACAAATGTGTCCACCAATTGCCTAGAAGAGATTGATTTTAAGGGATTAGCTTACAAGAGTTTGGGGACAATAAGTGTACCATCTTCAAGAGGGGCCAGAAGGGACTCAGGGAAATATTGATGATGCACTATAAGTAAAAAAGTTGGTCTGTTAGCAGAATTCCTTCTTTTTCTATGGAAATCAATCTTTTTCTATTAAGTCTTTCAACTAAGTGAATGAGGCCTCTGATTTTACCAATTTAAATATTGATCTCATCTAAAAAAAAGCCCACACAGAAACATCTAGAATAATATTTGTCCAAATATCTAGGTACCATTTACTACCCAAGTTGACACATAAAGTTAACCATCATAAAACCACTTTATGTCAACTTGGCATCTATGAACATTTCCCAAAACCATACTTAATCTCCAAATAAACAGAATAACAAGATTATACTTTCGCCTAATTGTGAAAATATCCTATATGCAAAATAAATGCACTGACCCTTTCCCTAACAGAAGACATATGTCCTTGGGTGGTGTTAACTTTGTCTTTGATAGTCTATAGCTTAAATAATACAATGTAGAAGTAACACACATTACACACATCTGTAACACACTCCGTTAAATACATGCACATACTAAAAACAAAACAAGGAAGAAATATTTGACAAGTTCCATTTCTATAACTGGTTATGGGTATGGGGTCATTTATGGTATTTTTAACTACCTACTTTGCACCCATTCTGTATGTATTTTGCCCTCATCTGGTCATGATTCTTTACTTTGCAGAGTAACCTAACCTTTATTCTTCAAGGGTTTCATCTGTTAGTAGTGCTGCCCACATTGAATTGCCATAGGTTTCAATTTACTTGAGTCCCATCGGTCAAATCTCCTGCATTCCAGACATATTCCCCCTTACTTCCAGTGTGAAATAGCCATCACATTTCCCATTGGCAGTCAGGCTCAGTCTCTCAAGCCAGCAATGTACCTTCCTTTGCCTTTGATTCAGAAGTATGGGGAGCCTAGCAGGGCCGAGTGGCAATCAAACTTTTAGTTCAATGAAATCTTTTATTTCCTAGTAGAAACAGTCTTCCAGATGTAAGACATTTAGGTCAGCATAGCGCAGCAGACAAGAAAAAATATTTTGCTAGTGGGTCTCTGGGGGTAACAGTGAGTGGTGTAGCTCCCATTTTCACTCCTTGATTTCTGGACTCGGAAATCCTGGCTATGAGGAAATAGCACCATATATTAGATGCCAACTTAGAGCTCGTATGGCCTCCTGTGAAACCTTCCCTCAGCCCAAAGAGAAATTGCCTCTTACCTGGCATGGTAACTGTTTTCAAAGGCCATTCCCTACTCCTCCAAGGCAGCTACTTCAGGATGGTGGAGAACATGCTAAGACCAGCAAAGTCAGCGAGCACCAACCAACTGCTACACCAGAAACTCTGATAATAAATTTCATTTTTTGTAGTCATGTGGCTCTTACTTTCCCCTCTCTTTTATCAATTTGCAAGTGATATGATTTGGTAAAATGCACTTAGCACTTCTGCATTGCATCATGAATCTTAAGTAAATAGAATAAAGTCAGTTAAACCACACAGTAAAAAAATCCAAGAATTTAGAATAATGCAGTCCATTGAGCATTTTTTGAAAAGAAATGGCACAATTTGGTAGGGAGACTTCATTTCAAATGTGATACCAGGCAGCTTAAAGGACGTTCACTTTTTCCAACTGGAAAATTTTGAATTCTGAGGTGTTGCTCCAATTCACTATACCATTTTGGGTGCAAATTGGGCTTCATATGTAAATTAAAATAAAAAGCACAGAATATTCAGTTTCACAAACTGTAAAAAGAGATGTATGCAATTTAAACTTATTAATGTGTGTAACTTAAAATCATTAAGTCATTTGTGTTAAATAGTCTAACTTTTTCATAAAAAGGAATTCATTGTGTAACCACCAGAGAAGAATCTATTAACACACTACCTTTCTCTCCCAGCAAATTGAATTCTAAAGGTCGCATTCCCTAAATATTTCCTAAAAAATAAATGGAGACTTTTATGAACCAAAGCAAACTAACAGACCTTCTGATGTCAGCAAAAATAATCTGTGAATTGAGAATTCACCAAAGGGAGTGTGCGTATATACCTATAAATACAGAGTAGGGAAGATGAACTGCAAAATCAAATAAACACACTGACTGACGACTCACACAGAAACATTTTAGATGTTCTTACACACTGAGGCACCTTTGCTAGGAGGCTTAGCCACAAATATTTTCCATTTAACCACAAAAATGTATGTGTGTGTGCCTCTGTGCGTGTGTGTGTGTGTGTGTGTGTGTATGTGAAGTGACTAGAGATAGAACATTAAGAGTTCAAGAAATATTTAATAAAATGGGCAGATATGCTTCCTTTCCCATGGAATAGCTAAAATGAAAATTACCAGATGTCTAGAGGACACCATCTTCTGTCCCCATTTCATGTATGACAATGTCATGACAGAGGAAAGTCTTGATAAAGACCATACAGCTGATTAGTGCTGGAAAGGGAGTTGAAATCAGGTCAGCTAGCTGTGAGCCTAAGTTTTATCCTCACACTAACACATGTACATTACGAAAAATGTAATAAGAGAAAGCCCCAAAGCTCACTGAACTGAAGTCTGTTTTCCGGTCATTAGTTTAATGAGAAAGTGCTACATTTCTTAGGAAGTCTATTTTCAAATTTCATATAACATTTCCAGAAATATGGTCTTTAGGTTTTGTCCTTTCTTGCTCCACAGGGTTAAATACTGTGACCCTGAGCCTGCAGAAAGAGACCCCTGCCCCAGTGCAAGCCTGGACCCAGGACGTTGGTCACCACTTTTGCCTTAATGCGGCTCAGCTTTCCTTGAGAATTAGCAAGATCCCCACATTAAGACACATGCAGGCATGTACTACTTTTCAGTTTTACATTATGCAGCATTCCTAGGAATTAAAAATAGTATGATATGTTTTGAAAATTTGTCCTTTTTCTGATTTGTTTTGTTTTTTCTTCTCTTTAAAATAAAAAAAATAGTATGATAGACACAGCTTGAAATGAAGCACTCTGTGGGCTTGCAAAAAAAGTTGTGATATACATTGCATGTGTAAGACGATAGGAACACAGGCTTGCATGTAGTTTAGGGGTAGTCTGGGGAGGTTAGATTTACTGAGATATCTCATCTTTAGGGTTTCCAGCATGGAGAAATGTTTCCAGAGATTCTTAAAGTAAACAGATTTCTCAGGGAAATGAACAAAGTTTTGATTTAATATACTTCATATGATAATGTGTCCATAGAAGACCAAAATCAATGACTATGTTGGCCTTTATTTCGTATGTTATCTCTGGTTTTGATTTTTCTCTTTGTTGATTTGTGCAGTTCCTTTATCATCTCATCACAGATTTCATTGTATCTGTAATCATTGAACAATTCTTTTCTTAAATATATTTAACAAATATATGTTAAGATATATGAGGCATGATTAACAAATATGGTGAATGTTTAAATTTTAAAAAATTACTAGAAGACACATTGCCACGAGTCCCCCTCAAAGTACCCCAGCCCCTATGCTTCAGACACACTTATCCCCTCATTTTTGCCACTTTCCGAAGCAGCTCTGGAAGTCCTCTTTCCCAAAGGTCTTTAATTGTGCTGTCATGGCTACCTCAGTATCCCGAATTATTCAAAAAGTTGACCATTAATGGTCATTTTGACTTTGAGGGAGAGTCATAATTCACATGGAGTCATAAGTTGTTAGAGGACATATGGTAATGTCTTCACGAGCCAGGCTTTCCTTTGGATAGCACCCAGAAGCAGCATTCACCACATTTTTATCACACCTTGTAAAGACACTCTCTAATAATTCTTTAAATTCATATATTCACCACATAGTTTGATCGCCATTGTAGAGACATTGCCCCTCCAATTAGAAGTTGCAGTTTACCAAAACTTGATGAGCATGTGAATTTTAATTATGCAAACAGAATATGATATTTTTCTATAGGAAGCTTTAACTTTTCCTACAGTTTCTGCTCTCAAATTCATTTATATGTTTTCATATAAATGTCATGTTTAAGTGAAAAATTAGCTTATAATTTACCTTCTTTTTAAAAAATTCAGAGTGCTATCTCTTTCAATTCATTCACAACAGAAATGACACATTCAATCTAATTCCTGAAATTCTCAAATCATTCAATAACTTAATAAATGATTTCTTTTTAGGTAAATCACACAGGTAGGTAGAAGTCGTTGTATTGTTTACATTTATATAATTCCTCTGTAATATTTCTCAGCATGGAACTTGAATAGGTAAAAACGACTAAAAGAGAATTTGACTCAGCATTTGATAACCTGGATCTTTTGAATAGAAACCGTCTGCTAATCAGGAAGGGCAAGTTTTCAGTACCCAGTAATTGTTGCTAATGCAATTCTTTCTCATTCCTACAGTGTCTATTATGTATAGATGGCCTCAGTTTTCAAAATATAATGCAGTGCCATTTCCTTCAGTTATGTGATTTCATTGAAGGCAAAATCAAATCAATAGATGTCAAAGAGTTTAGTTTATTCACTCTCTAAACATAAAAGTGTATTATAATCCACATTAAAAGACAACACACTATTACAAAAATCTTACAGAATGATTAAATATCTCCTTTCATTCTGTTATGCAACTCTCAATTATAAGAGGATGGTTTCATTTATATGTAGAGTGCACCAGTAAAACTCTTTAGATCCTACCTCTGGAAGTATTTGAGGAAGTATCTTAAATAGTGGAATATTTTCCTTCCATATCATATATGTTTATCACCCCAACCTACAAGTACTAAACCACAGTGGTTCACAGCTCCATTTCATGAGAGTTTGTCCTTTATGTTGCTGGTAGATATTTTGCTGGGTTTCCAAGGTACAGACCAGAACCATCGTATTGCACATTGTTTTCCATTTTTCAATGTAATTCATTTACTTAATGAAGGAAAATAACAGAGCACAATAATAAACTGATTAAGGCTTCCCGCTGAGCACTGCAAGCTCAATTTGAGTCTCTGGTAAAATATTTTTCTTCTTTTCAAAATTTTCTTGAGCCATTAAGGAATATTTTAGGCTTTGCTAATTGATTATTTAAAAATCCCCATATTTGCCACCTGGGTTTTTATAACTTTATACTTCCGTAAAAATGAGACAAGAAATCTCAGTTGGCTTTTTCTTGATGTTATTATATTTTAAGGGAATTACTGTTACCAACTCTATGCATGAAGTTAATATATTAATTTTTAGTTACACAAAAATACTCGTTAATAGTAGTTACTTATAAACTAGTGTAATAGGTCTATTTACCTGAATTTTTTTCTTTCCTCTAGCTAAAATCAACTACTTAATTGCATTATAAAACCCGTCACACACTGCACCATGTTTTATATCCAAAGAGATTGTACACAGCCTCTGACTATTTATCTTCCTTGCTGGGATCAACAAAGATTGGCAGGAAGTGTTTTCCACATTTTCGGAAAATACTTAATGAGCAATAATTGCATGCTAAGCAGTGAGGTTATTAAAAAGTTTTGAAAAATAAAATGTAGTCAATAGCCTCAAGTGCTCGACAGCTGGATATAGGTTTGGCTATGTAATTTGCAGTCTTAGTGTCAAATGAAAGCTCTGGGCCCAACGTTTAAAAAATAATGAGGACTTCAAATCACCACCAGAAAGCATTAATCCGAGAGGGCAGAGTCCTTCTGCATATGGGTCTTGGAGCACAGGGTCATGAATCCTCTCAGCTGCACATGAATCAGTGACGACATGGTAGCAAAGAGGAGATTGTCTCAGGGGATATCACCGAAAGCTTTTGAAAAGATGTTCAAACCCTCTTCCAAATATAAGATTCTAGGGAGATTCATGATTCAAAGAAGTCTGGGTAAGAGGATAAGATAAATATCAAAGCAAACATTCACAAATAAACAGGAGTTCTCTTAAGAAGTTAGCAATTGAATCTCGCTAATACAGGTCCCCTGATGTTCAGCTTAGGGATTTAAATAGTAATACATCAAAAAAAAGGAGGGATCATTTTTGTCTGGGGTAGACGGGAAATACTTTCTGAAGCAAGACTTGGCTTTGCTTTTTGCTAAGGAGTTAGACTTAATTAAGTTCACATTGATTTGACATGTAACACAGCCTTTATGATTGGCAAGAATTTTTGTTTCCTAAATACAATCACTTCCTAAAACACTTAAAATATTTGAATTAATCACAAAGCCTCCAAAGTGGAAATTTAGATATATTAACCTACAGTGAAGGGAATATGAAGCAAATTTCTTCCATGGGGTGCAGTGAAATGTAACTTCATAAAAAATTAACACGTTATACCTAGATGCCTAGGTTGAACCAATAGACTTTATACAGATTTTTTCAGATCAAATTTACTCAGTTACTCTCTTGAGATACGTGAGATATAAATGACAGACATCATTTGTAATGCTAACATCCTTTGTAATTAGAGTTAGATGCTTAAACAGCAGCATGCTGCTAAATGTTTCAAAACACTAAGGGATTTGGTTTCAGAAACACAGAGGGCAAAGTCTTGATATTAACATTTGCTGATTTTCTTGAGTAAAAACTTCCACCAAGTGAGAGAAGAGAAATCTCTGTTCTATCTTTGCATCTTGTCTATACATCTAAAGCTACTCTAAAGTCAAAGATTGTTTTAAAAGATTGTTTAAAAGGTAAAAAGCAAGCTGGGTGCAGTGGTGCGGCCCTGTAATCCCAGCACTCTGGAAGGCTGAGACAGGAGGATTACAAATTGGAGCCCATCCTGGGCAACTTATTAAGACCCTGTCTCAAAATAAAACCATAAAAGGAAGGAAGCCTGGAGCTGGGAACAGAGCTCAGTGCAAAGGCTCTGAAAGCCAATCCCTAGTAACACGCACACACACATGCATGTGCATGCTCATGCGTAAAACACAAGCAAACGAATCATCTCACCTTGGCTAATTTCAGCTCAAAACCTAATATCACTAAGTGCAGAGGAAAGTTTGGCAGAGAGGAGCCATTGGCCCTTGAATGACAGGAAAGGGCTCAGCGGAAGAGGCTGGACCAGTAGCAGGCGAAGTGCTTTATTCCCAGAGCTGTCACAGTGGCAAGGAAGACTTCACACTCTGGAGAAAAGATAACAGCAGAGACTTAGGACAGAAAACACGGATGGGGCCATCCTTGTCACCCACTGTCACTGTGACGCAAATCTATCACTCCTCCGACTTTTCCTTGGGAAGATTTGGAGAGTGAATGGGAGAATCCCAAGCCTGTCCATCAGCCGTCTCCTCCAGCACTTCTCCAGCTTCTCCCAAGCCGGAGTCAAACAAAGCACTCACTGACAGCAACATCGGTCGTGACAAAACCACCTCCTTTCCATCCATAACTGACAAATCTGCTGCCCAGGCAGAGGTTTGGAAGACTCCCAAAATTCTCATCACTAGGAGTTGGAGGACCCTGGCAGCAATTCTCCTGCTCAGCAAGGATTCTCCCTTACATGCCCTCATACTGACCTTCTACCCAGCTATTCGTTTCTACCTTGATCTCAGAACAGCCAGTGATATTCAGCAGCACAGGGCAATAAACAGACCTAAAGCCTGTCTGAGCTTAATGTCTTCTTTTTTTCAAATGTCACTTTATTGTTTTCTTTGTTTGTTTTTTTGGTTTTTTTTTAAGGAGTCTAATCTTTATTCTGGAAACAGTTTAAGGAACACTGAAACATTTTTGTTCACAGTAGTGACTGGCATATTTGTAGTACCGAATGATCACATTCATCATGGAGAGTTGGTCCATGAACATCACAAATCTTAGTTCCCCTTCCCCTTCCCCAGCTACCCTGCCCTCTCTTAGTGGGGTACCGGGTTGCTGTGGACTCTTTCTGGGGGTCCCTGCACAAAGAAATGAGCAGGAAACAAAGTAGTGGGGTTTTACATTTATTAAATTTTGCAAAGGTAAGAAAAGGGAGGAGAAGTGGTCTGAGAAGGAGTGTTGTGCAGAGTGAATGTGGGCCAGTGAGAGTAGGAAGGAGGGACACCCTACAGAGGCAGGCAAGCCTGTGAAAAGGCTCAGAGCAGGCACGAGCTGAACAGCCGCCATCTTTTTTACCTTAATTCCAATGTCAGATCTAGCCCACCCTATCAATGCCCTGCTTGATATTGTTCCAGAGAATTCAAGGTACCATCATCTGATGAGTATGGCCTGCGGGACTTGGAATCTGTACTGGGCATGTCCTGAATTTCCATGGTTGAGAGGTCGTGCCTGTATCCCAGCTGCTTTGCCACATCCTAATCACCTCCTGCCTCACCTCCAGCTATTGGTCGCCTCTGGTTTTGCAAAAGAATTATCTCCCTGTTTCCTATAATATATGTTTTATTTTGCTCTTTAATTTATTTATGTTTTGGGTTTCTCATATAAATGAAACCATGGGATATTCAAACTTAGGTCTCTGATTTATTTCACTTAATATTCTAGTCTCAAGGTGCATCCATTTTCCTATGAATGACTAAAGGTTATCCTTCTTTATGGCAGAGTAGTGCTCCATTGTGTGTAAATGTAACATTTTCTTTATCCGTTCACCTGCTGATGGACATATATGCCAATACATACCAAGATTAGCCATTATGAGTTGTGCCTGCAACTTTGTGGACTTGCTTTGCTGAGCTAACAGGACTCATCTGGAGCACACTCAGCACAGGGCCAGCACAGAATAAGCCCTTAGTATTTGCCAACTAACACCATGTGGGCAATGATTTTTCAACCTTGGCTACATATGCATGTCATGTGGGTGTTTTTAAATATCCTATTTGATCAGTCTACACAATAACTGCCTTAGATACTCTTCTCTTGTTGCTGAGACAAAATATCTGACGCCCAAAATTAAGGAAGGAAAAGTTTATTTAGCTCACAGTTTGTGCAGGTTTCAGTCCATAATCACTGACTCTGAGACAGGGCGGCACATGGCAGAGAGGCAACACTTCATGGTGGTGGAACATACAAAAGCAACAAGAGCAAAAGAGGGAAGCAAGCCTCTCTTCCTCCCTTACAGAATAAGCAGGCTACCCACCCCAGGGTGGGTGTAGCACTCATACCTCCCAACCCCAGCACTAGACAATGAACCAATCACAAACTCTAGATTCAGCCACTTCCAAAAAGCCCACCCCCCATGACCACATGAGGTGTAAGGCAGACTCTTAACTGTCAGCCCCCATACAAATGAAAAGAAAGTTAAACACTTCCAACATTCAATGGCACAAGATAAACATTTCCATTCCAAAAGGTACAAACAGGGGATACAAAGGATTAGGATCAAAGCAAGTCCAAAATCCAGCAGGACAAACATTAAGTCCTGTAGTTCCACGTGCCACACCTGTGGCAATCTGTGGCAAGTCGTGAGCTCCAAAGGGCTTGGGTGGCTCTGACCCTACAGCACTGCTCGTGGTTGTAGCTCCCACAACTCCTCTCTTGGGCCCACTCTGCTCTCTCCTTGCAGCTTTACTCAGATGACCCATGCACCTGGCTTCTCCAAACTTCTGGGGTCTCCACTGCACCTTTGGCTTCACCCTCACAGTTTCACACACTGCCCTCTTGGGGCACACTGCCTGGCCTTCCAGGCCTTCTGAAATCAGGGCGGAAACCTTCTTAAACCCACAACTCTTGCATTCTGCATGACCCTGAAATGAGCACCACATGGATGCTACCAAGGTCTGCTGCCAGCTGAAGCAGTAGACAGGCTTCCCTCTCTCTTGGCTTTAGGGGTTGAGTGCCTGGTTCTCTGGGCACCCTGAATCCAATTCTGAGGAACAAATTCTGGAAAATGGCACTGCCGCTTCCATTCCGGAACACAGTACTCTGTGGCTTTCTCCTCAAAGCAAAGTCTTTCACCTTTGCAACTCTGAGGCTGAAAAGGGTGGAGGCTTGCTGCTTCCTGTGATGCCTGCAGGCCGTCTTTTCTACTGTCCTGTTTCTTCTCAGCAATCAAGATCTCCTCAGCTCTATCTTTGCAGTCCACAGCTTTACTGGAGTTTCCCTTCTGGCCAAACTCATAACATGTTAAATATTTCTGCTGGGCTCTCTGCTCTTGAATCTCAGCACAGACCTGGCTAAAAGCCCCAACAATAGCCATGCCACTTCCTCAACATTAGACTGCCATGAAACTTCTTCTGCCAGAATAATTAGTCCACCACCCTTAATCACAGTCTCAGGCAAAGTCTCTGGATACAAACAAAATGCAGACAAACTTTCTGCCAAGTCATAACACACATCTTCCAGAGTCCAGCAGCCAATGCAGTCCTTCTTCCCAGCAGAAACCTCCCAAGCCTGGTCTTTACTGGCAGGATTTCTATCAGCCTTCTGGTCTTCTGAGCGCTGACCAGAATCTCCCATACAGAACAGCCTAAGGCATTCCAGCTCTACTCTTTCAGGTGACATCTCCGAACCTTTCCAATCTCGTCCCACAAGCCATTCCCAAAAGCTCTTGAACAACATGGTCAGGGAACCACAGCAATGACACCACTCTTGGTACAAAATTCAGTTTTAGTTAGTCTTCTGTTGTTGCTGAGACAAAATACCTGATGCCCAAAATTGAGGAAGGAAAAGTTTATTTAGCTCACAGTTTGTGCAGGTTTCAGTCCATGATCACTGGCTCCGAGGCAGGGTGGCACATGGCAATAGTTCATGGTGGTTGAAGATACAAAAGCAACGAAAGCAAAAGGGGAAGCAAGCCTGCTTTCCTCCCTTATACTGTATGTAGGGTACCTACCCTAGGGCAGGTGTAGCATTCATATCCCCAAACCCCAGCACTAGACAATGAACCAATCACAAACTCTAGATTCAGTCATTTCCAAAAAGCCTGCCCCTTATGACCACATGAGGCTTTGGGGGGACATCTAGACACAAACCATAATACTAACTAATGTAAATTTCAGTCTCTGATGATGCAACCCAGATATTAATATTTTACATCTCTTCAGATTGTTCCATGTGTTAAAGGCAGATAACCAGCTAAAAGATCTGTATGCCTGCCCAATTCAGCAGCTGGAGAGCTATAGTGATTGTATTGTATTTCCTTATAGAGACACAGCTCTGACAGTCATTAGCATTATCAACAAGCATGTTTCAAGTGCCCGTTATGTATAAGATAATAAAGGTCCCTTTTCCAGAAGATCCTTGAAATTCCCAAAACACCACTTACATGGATATCCTATAGCTCCAGCTACTTGGGCAAACGTTTTACGTTTACAATTTGAGATTGTGAGAGGACGTGCTGTCACATCCATGTCATCTATGTCGAGTTGCCGGTGAAGCTTCATCTCAGGAGAAATCACTGAGCACAGCTTTGCTGATGCACATTGCTGGGGAAAGAAGGGGAACACTGAGAATAATTAGAAGGGAACAAGGAAGACTGGGGCTCCCTCAGGAAAGTGCTCCTGTCAGAGCTAGCGGAAGCGGATGTCCCAACAAATCAGGGCTCAAGGGCTCCAAGCCAGAATCCTCTTCCATGTGACAGGGGTGGTCCCCAACGAGCACTTCCATTTGGAAATATTAACACACAATTTTCTATCAAAGGGATTATTCTCATTTCACTTGTCCCTAAATCTCAAGAAGCTTAAGACATAGTTTGTGATTAATCACCGTGACAATCATCATTACGAGTAAGTGGAAATTAAGATGTTTTCCTTCCATCAGTTTTACTCAAAGCTTGCCCTGTTTGTGTCCATGTGACGGCCAATTCAAGCCCCTGTGAACACTGCAGGGAAAGCTGACTTCATTTCTCAAATCCCTTTATACCATTAGACCGTGAATCAAAAGGCAGCCTGCCATTATGTTTAAGTTGAAGTGATAGTAATTAGGGTGACCTAGAATTCCCCACAAACCATTTTATCTTAAGAAACACCAGTTTACACTCTTGCTGTCTCCCTCACTGTCATTCCTTGTACAGAAGACACCGAAAGGATACATTAACTTGGTAACTCTCTCAAAGTGGTATCAATTCAAAGATATATCAGTTGACAACATACCCTCAGAGGAGAAAGGACCTGCTGCCATTCACAGGATAAATAAATGCTTTGTAGGTCAGCAGCCCTGATGTTTCCAGAGGCCATTAAGATCTCGGCTTTTAACAAAGCTGTTACGGTGTTTACCCGCCTCATTATTGTAAAGTGATTATGCCATTTGATTTTGTTTCATGAATTTTATTTTTGTCACATATAAGCAGTGGATTTCTTCTCCCTTGATAAAAGAAAATATTCTCTCATAGCATAGAAAAAAAACACATATGAAAGAAAACAGTTTGTGATTTGGGCCATTGTTTGCAGGGATAAAGCAAAACATAACAATAGGAATTTTGAATGTAGGAGAATTAGAATTAGTAGCAAAAAAACAGGAGTAAAAAGAGATAGTGAGGCAGAAAGAGAGTGAGGAGGACTTTAGTGCCTCAATTTGCTCATATTTCATGGCAAAAGATCAGTAGGGATTATTTAAAGTAACTGTCATGAGGTACACTGTACAAAGTCATAAATGCAGGCTCTGATTTCTGAAGTTCTAAAGAAAATAGTTCCAACTCACATAAAGTTTAATGACTGCACAGATATTTATCTTCTTGCAGACCCACACGATATGTGAGTGCACACACACACACTATGTAACATACTGATAATATTAATGCATGCTATAATACAGTATTATGTAAAGCAGATGATGTTATTGTCCATCTTCAGATCTAGCAATTGTATCATTCGGTGTCTGCTTCCATTATCATACCTCCTTGTCTGAGTTGAATCTCCCCTCTCTTTGAGGAGCCCCATTACTACATTATTAACACCCTTACGATTGCATAAAGCCTACCCAGCTAATCCAAATAAATCTCTGTACTCTATTTCAAAGCCAGCTCCTTAATATCCTTAGGTCCATGAGCAGTTGTATGGTCCCTGCTTTGCCATAGAAACTAACTCATACATTGGTTCCAGGAATGAGACACAATACCTCGTGGGCTACGAGAGAGAATATTACTCTGTCAACTACTCCCAGGTGACAAACAAGACTTTTCAACTACAAGGCTCCTTAGGAGCCAAGCTCTCTTGTTGCTTCTCTCTCCCACTATACATATATGTTGGCTACCTACTGTTGTATAACAAGCAACTCTAAAACAGAAAGGTTTAAAGCAATATTATCTCACAGTTTTTGTGGCTCAGGAACCAGGGACAGTGCAGTAGGTCTTTTGGTTTAGTGTCTTTCACAAGTCTGCTACCAAGATGGTAGCTGGGACTGGCTCTACCCCAGAGCTCACCCAGAGCTGTGTTGCCAGTCAGGCTAGGGTTCTTATCCAGCTTCAGTTCAGATGGAAATCATGAATCAGCGAAGTGCGGCTCTGCTAGCAGTCCTCATGCCACCGGATAGCACCAGGTAATGCTGCATACCACCCATTGACACAGCCAGCTGCTGGTTACTGCCTCTGCCAGCTGTCACCATCTGATGCCAGCTTGTGCTGGCCACCATAGGACAACTCTGCCAGGGGCTGGGTCTCTGATGCTGGTCGTCGTTGGTTGCTGGGCTCTGGAGCTCTTCGATAATAACAGTTCACTGTTTATTCATCTTTCTTTGGAAACCGGCCACTCTGTCTACACTACTCAGGATAAAAATCTCAAGTAGATTTACAGGACTTTTGGAGCCCACACTCACGAGAAATAAATCACAAGGAGGTTTACAGGAGCACCATAACAACTCTTTATTGTAACAGGTCCTGTGCTGCAGCAAGGGTGAGGGGCACTACACAGGAGAGAGTACTCTGGGACCATCCATCTGGAGAGTGGCTGGGAAGTGCCACTTGTGCAGCAAGTATAGGCCTATATCAGTGAGCTGATTGGCCTGCATGAGTGCTGAAGCCAGAGAATCGTCTGAAGGCTTGGTGTGAATGCTGAGTAAGAAATAAGGGGCCCAGGTCCCTTCCTTCCGGATCTTAGGCACCCCTGGGTACCCTCTGTGTTCTCACAAAAGACGCAGCCTCCTCTGAAGTGGCCAGAGTCATCCAGGAGTGGTGCCACACTCCCTGACTGCACTCACGTTGCAGTGGAGAGTGGTGTTTAAACAGCTAGGAGGACACTGAAGCAAATCGTCTCAATCCACTGGGAGGCAAGGGGGAGCAAAGGGAGGGGCGCAAAGGGGGGCATGCTGGCTCCCTGACAAGCCAACCCTTCTGCCCGCACAGGGAAAATTGAGAGAGGCAGGCACTTCTCGTCTGTCTCAGAGGAGCCACGTTCAAGCTCCTCGCAGGGCGGCTGGCCGGGCTCCTCGCTCTCTGCTCCTTGACTGGAGGCTGTTATTTGCCACATGGGCTGCTCCAGAAGGCAGCTAACAACCTAGCAGCTTTTCTGGCTTCATCACAGCAAGAAGCTCAAACAGCCGAAGTGCGAGCAAAGATGAAGCCAGGATTCTGTGTATTATCACAGTGTTTCCTGTATTGTATTTATTAAAAGCGAGGCAACCACTCTTTAGGACTGAGGATTACACACAGACACAGATACTAAGAGGGAGGAATCCAAGGCCACACCAGAAGCCACCACAAGAAGACTCTTATGACCCCACTTCACAAAGTCACCTACTGAAAAAACTGAAACTGAAAAAACACTAACAACCAAGTCCTAGATAAGGGAAGCATCTAAGGAAACTAATAGAGACTCAAAGAAACCTTACAACTGTAGATATGTGCACTTTCCTAAGGGGATCTACATTTCCATCCCATTCTCAAGGGTCTGCGATGTAAAAAGAATGTGAATCACTATTTCATATAAAAGCTATTCTCAAATCTAGTCTAGTCTCTTTCAAAAATGCCTTGAAGAATTCTTCAAATGTCTCCTGCCATTTATCACCTAGTGCCTGCACTACTATTTTTAATTGATTCTGAACTGTATGCCTTAAATCGTTACGTGCTCTTATTTGGATAGCTGAGTACTTTGAGATTAGATCTGAATATTGCTCTGTGTTAACTAATGGAAGTGAAGGTCAGTGGTACATTACAACACCTCCAAGAATTTGCTTCCTGGAAATCAATGAGTCAAAATGAGAATCAGATTCTGAAGACAACTCTGTCTGGAAGAACTCAGTTTCATGTATCCTCTTGTTCAAGTATCCATTTCCTGTAAATGGGTTGTTCTACACGGTGGAGATCTAATCTATCAGCACACAGTTCCCTGAGACGGTAGCTACTCTATTTCCTATTGCGAAAAACAATTTAAAATCCCAGCACGGGCCAGTGAGATGGCTCAGCGACATAAGCGCCAGCCTGGCAAGTGCGAGGGCCCGAGTTCAACTCCCGGAACCCATATACGAAAAAGAAAGGGCTGGTGATATCGCTCAGCGGCACGGGCGCCTGCTGGTGCGCGAGGTCCTGAGGTCGACACCCGGTACCCACCAAAAAATAAATAAATAAATAAAAAATAAAATAAAATGCCAGCTGTAAATAAGGAAGGGAAGACAAGTTGAGGGGAGAGGAGCGGATTGGGGAAAAAAGATTCAAGATATATCATGTACAGGTACCAATTCCCTATGGTGAATGTGATCATTATGTACATCTAAAATGTACCAATAAAATTAATCTTAAAAACAGCAAAAAAATGTGGTAATGTATATGGAATGGATTTGTATAGTCATGTTGCTTCATGATGCTAGTCCTTTACACAGTATGATCATTAAGTACATGATTATGATGTTGAAAGCAATAAAAGAAAAAAAATGCCAGTGTGAGAAGAGTGGTTAGAACTCCTTATCCTCACCCTGTATAGTGATAACTTTTGATATGCTTCGCTCTGTGTGTACGTAGTGCCACTAAACATGCCCTCACACAGATTTTCATTATCCACTTTTTCTTGATGGAGCCTACTGACATCTAAGACTGTGGATTTTCACTTCTCTCTGGATTCTCAATATGTTGTCATGGCATTACTACTGAGAGAGACTATGCAAAAGTATATTGAATGAATAAGTGTCTGAAAACAAGCAATTTCACCAAAGGGTGGCAGAGAAATATGAACAAGGAAGACATGTCTAAGAGAAGAAGCTGTAATAGCAGCTCAGTGAATGTTTAAAAATTTGCGAGCTTCCATTGTGTAATAGTTTGCAGAAGTGGATCTGTTACCCCATTTGGTGTTAGCTCTTGAAAGGCTTCAAAACTCCAAGCCTTAATGTGATTATTTTATTCACAATATCCTTTGAAAAGTTCTTGTATAAGTCATGTTTCCAAAACTCACCATGGAGCCGTGTAGCATAAAATACAGCCTGAGAGTGTGCATCATTAAGAGGAGGGATGGGTGAGCAGGGAAATTGTCCTAAGGCTGCCTGTAACTAAGGAACACTGCTTTTACTCCACATTAATTCATCAGAGGACAATCGCGCCTACTGCTGTGGGTCCTTCCCAGGTTCTCACAGGACTCTTACTCTGAGCACAAAGGAATTCTTTCCAGTGTCGGGTTATTAGTTTCTAAGGTGAATAGGCTAATTCTAAAGTGAAATGATCTTCTTTAGGAAAAAGGAAATGTACACCACACATGTAACCCAAAAGCATTCCACACAGATCACTTAACAAAATCAAAATATCCCCCCACCCCAGAAGGTTTTTTTCAGAAATCTTTAATTTCTCACCACTGATACAATAGTGTTAGGTGGGAATTATTAGTGCTTCATTTTCCAGCATATCTGTTTCACCAACTTAGATGTGAGAAGGCACAGAATGATTATCATTCTAACTAAAATGAGTATGAAAGGAAATTGTCTTCAATCTGCAGAGAATGCTGGGAAAAGAAAACAGGGTAAAGAGATGAGGCGCTTTGATGGTTGCCTGTATCTAGTAATAAGACAGCATTTCAAGGCCGATGGCTACGTCCAAGCATTTTTGTTCCTCATCAGTCCCTGCCAGGGGACATAGCCATAAACATTTAATTATAAAGCTACACAGAGCAGAGAGAGAGAGAGAGAAAGAGAAAAAGAGAGAAAGAGAGAGAGTGAGCCTCTGGAATCTGCATACTGTTAGTAGGATGTGGCATATCCATTTAAAAACAGAGAACTTTAGAGTATTAGAAATGCATCACTATGGTTTTGAAACAGAAAAATTCTGAAACATTTGAGAAAGCAGAGATTTTTCTCTGTTACTTTGTGAAATATCAGATAAGAAATAGCAGTTCCAATGAGGGAGAATATTAATTTAGAAATTCTGTGCCGTCTGGTGAGAAAACCTGTCCACACCTCCTTGAAGTCAGGGCTCTGACGTCTCCGATCAGTGCAGAGCACAGCACCCTTGCCTTCATGGGTGACATTTGTTGGGTAACCGCATGAATAAATTAAGAACTAAATGTTGAAAATAAATTAGCAGCCAGTAGAGACAGTATTTACAATATAGACCTTATTCAAGGAAACAGAACTATATGACTCATCAGATTAAAATTCCACCATTTTATAATACTTTTACAATCATTACATCCAATAAATACTTAGTATTTATTCAGTAATATTCAATAAATGTTCTGCTCTAGAGGAAAGAACCATGTTAAGCAAATCTACATTAAGATAACAGAGCATCCTCCTAGGTCTCTTGCTTTTTTTCTCTGTATTGGTTCCTTCCATACCCTTGGGTGAGCTTGGTGGTAGGGGTTCCTAGCAGCGTGTTCACATGGAATTTGTGTTTTTGATATTTACAGATGTAAGATGTTTTTCACATTATTGCTTGCCTCTTTCTAGCCCTGTTTCCACTCTTGCTTCCCCGAATGTGACGTGGCTTTGGAGAGGTGCTGTGGATGTTGGTTGGTTTGGGTTTAATGAGATATCCTACATAATTCTAATCATTTCCATTATGGCTAAATTACTGATGGACATCTCAGTAACACTTTTACCCCAGCTACACTGATTCAACAAGCTTCACGTGTGGCAGCCCAGAGGCCCAGCTGGGATATGAACTTGTACTCCAGGGTCTGGCAGGAAGTAGTCATAGCAAAAGAGAAAAAAAAAAAAAAATGTGAAATGGCCTGAACCAGGGGAAATGCATCTAAATCGTATACTTCACGTATCTAAAATGCTTAACAGAAATTTTCCCAAACATGACAGAAATCCTGCAAATATACCTGACATTATCAATAAAGAGCTGTGAAGCTGGGAGAAATGTTTCTAAATTACCAGAAATAAAATCAAATTTTAGTTACCCATACTTGACAAGAGACAGAACTCTATTTTCTCTACAGAAAATTATTTTAGAAAATTATTATCATATAAATAGGTGATCAAAGTGTTGGAACCAAAACTATGGGGGAAAGGCTCTGGAACTTCAGAGGAAATTAAGAAACCACTTTTTTTCTTCATTTTTTGCTGTGCTGGGCACCAAACCCAGAGATTCAAGGGTGTCAGACAAGTGCTTTACCCTCTGTCCCTGAATCAATATTCTTGAATTTTGTGTGGTTTTTAAGATCTGATAGGGTGTTTAAAAATATTTACAACTGATTTTTAAATTTTAAAGCTGTTCTCCATTTAAACAAAATTTGTATTTTTGATGTTGAGTTCATTTTCTTAAATGGGACATCCGAATGTGTATGTTTTAAGCACTATACCTGGATCTGGCTGAAACCAGCAAAACCAGTTACTCGCGTGGTTGGAAATCAGTTACTGGTGAGATGGTCAAACCTGTGCCTGTGTCACGTGACAGAGTTTTGACTAGAAAAACGTTACTACATAGCATTTGTGGGTTGACTCTCTGAAATGTAGGGATTCTCTTTGAGAAAATCACCGACTGACGTAATGTTGAAAAGTGGCTCCTTAAGGTGTCTCTAAGACCACTAATACAGCATTGAAAATTGCTCTATTTTTACCTTTTCTAAATAGCAACTACAAACATTCATTCCCCACCATTCATGGCTCTAAAGCGCTCCTTCGCCCTGTAGGTGATGGCTTCTCGGTGGCACTAAGGGTCTTGTTTCAGGAAGGTCGTTCAGTGCCTGGCACAGAGTGGGGCCCAATATATTAGGAGAGAATAAGTCGGTGACTCTATTTAATACCTCAGCAAATTTTTAGCCTGGGAATAATTATTGTCAAATTACCTATGAGGAAACAGATGCAAAACATTTGCCCAAATTCACTCAAATAACAAGTGAACAGGATTCAGGATTTCAAAGTCTATTGGTTTGCTCCTATTTCAATGGTGTCCTGTAATAGCAAATAGAATATCTAATACTTCTCTGCATTGACTATTTTAAAAGGGACTCATTCAATATTAATAGATGAAAAAATGTTGCAAAACCTTTTAATTAATGCAAATTTGCTACAAATGTGATTAGAGCTAACGACAACAACATACCCAAGCATTAGACAAAGGTTGGCACTGTGTTCATGTGGACATGTAGTTATTCAACTTGAGTTAGTTAACTTCAGGATTATAAGTTTGAAGAGGAAAACACTTCTATCATCTTAAATTTTCTTTTACTTAGATAAGCACTTATCCAACTGACACACAGTTGACACTTTTAGAAATTAAATCCAACATTTAATATTGTGAGTCCCTGTCAGAAGATAACTATTGTCAGTTACCAGAGTCCAGTGAGCACTTACTTTCTACCAAATCACAGACATTAATGGGGCTGTCAGCCAGCTCACTGTGCTGACCTGTTGAAAAGGATGAAGCCATCTGTGTAGGTGAAGGGACAGCCTATTTCGTGGAACTCTGGTGATGCCTAGCATCTCATAAAACATTCACAGAAGAATGTAGAATTTTTGAAATAACAATTGACATTGGTTTCCTGTTTTTTTTTTTTTTTTTAAGATAAAAACACAAGGCAATTGTCTACCACAGGCCAGGAGATAATTCTTTGTAAATACTTGTTCGAAATACACTGACAAAGCTGAAAGATTGGTATTTCATGATAATTGCACACAGTGGGCAAAGGGGATGGCGTTTCCGGGCTTCATAATTTCTGAGTTCCTTATACTTAAAGGTAATTGGAGTGCAAAGTGCATCGGAAGCTCTGAAAGAACTCTATCCTTTCACTATGCAAATCTGACTGCAGAGAGGCAGCTTCACAGCACCTCAGACCACACACCCTGAGCACCTCCCGCCAAGGAGGGTGGCTGCCACCGCTCTGAGAGGGGCACGCGCGCTGTCCTTTGCCACTCACACACACAACTTGCATATTCGCTCAGCCATGCACTAGGTTTCAGGTCTGACTCTAAGGTTTGAAGTGAAAATTCAAGAGTGGGAACAGATATTCCTCATATCGAAGCCTCTGCCCAGCTGCTGCCACTTGAATAGAGGAAAGAAGCAGCTAATTCAGCAGAGCTGGGGAATTGAACATTTGATGCAGGGGGATCAGCCAATATCTCAGCTTCCTATCCCTGTCATTGTACCAATGCCAGTCCCACCAGTCAGAATTCCCAAGCAGACAGGGCTGGCAGGAGCCCTGGGCTCTGCAGAGGAAGCCACAATAGGAAGAAGTGCACATGTCTGGTAAAGAACAAGGTCGACACTCTTCTCAGGTAATGGGAATAATGGGCTGGTGTCCGTGCGTTTAGTGGTGCATTTGATGTTGATCATAGAGCAAATGAAAGGGCCACAAGAGAAAACTGATTATTCCCCATTTGTATACAAAAACTTTCTGTCTCATCCAGGGAGAGAAGCAGTTTCTATCCTCTGCTGTGATTTAGATCAAGATACAGAAGAGTTTTATGCAGCGACTGCCCACGAAGAAAGTAAGGCGTAGTTGGAAACCAAAGGGACTAAGAAAGATGAAGACAGTGTCACCAACATGAATCTGCCTGGTCCTAGGCCCTGCTTTTGTTAGTTTCCTGCTCCTCATCATCTCCCTCTTTCCCCTCTATCTCCTCTGCCAAATCATCAGATATCAACAATCCAAAGATCTCAAGAATTTAAGTGGTCTATTCCTAAAGATACCTCACTTCAGGTTCTTAAGTTACTAAAACATGTACAGTTCCAAAACCCACGTGGCGGGTACTGTGGGCAGCTTACTCAACAACCCCTCTGACCCTCCTCCAGCCTTCCCTCCTGTCTGCAGTGGCTTGGAGGCTGAAGAGTCGATTCCCCAGACTCCTGCAGCTGGAATCCCAGACACAAATTATTCCTATATTACGCTGATGCATGTGTGTGTTATTCAGGTATTCCAGGGAGACTCTGAGTCTGAACTGAGTTACATGGAAGAAGGGGCACGGGTATGTGATACACACCTTCCCACTGCAGATAGAGGCATGAGTTATACAGGCCTGGAGCTGACACACAGAGCAGTAACTTGTTGATTCCACACGTTCTTGGAAACGTCAGTCTCTTCCTGTTGCACTCAAGCTTGGCTGTGTGTTTTGGGAAATCACTCCAGCAAGCTCACAGGGTCCATTTCTTTAGGTCTACTTGATCACTGTGTGAACCATTAATTACCCCTTGATTTCAAACCAGCTAGAATGAAATTTATATTCTGCAGCTAAGAACCTGACGGAATGTATGCATGCTCTGTTTCAAAGTAAGACCTAGAGAAAGGAAGAGGGAAATAAGTTAATTCTGTGGGAAGAGCCCAGTCTGTTTAAGCATGCTTTCTTCTCTAAGACTTTCCACTCATGCTGATAAGAAATTCTCAGGGGATAAATCTATACAGTTGTGTGCATGTGGGGGGAGGGTCACCATTTTAATTCTCAAAATAGATGCACTAAGCTCATAAAAATGTATTATTCAAGGTACTGGTTCACATTTATTCAGATAAATGTTCTATCCTAAAAAGTACTTATTACATAGCATTGACAAAAACATTAATGGATTTTGCCCAAGTGCTTTACTTGGAATATTGGCTGTTAAAAGTGTGGCACGACCATTGTTTTTCCCATGATTTCAAAAATATTTTAGTATTCTAGGTCACTTGAGACTGTTTTTCGGGTCCTAGGAGCTTATCCCTTAAAATACAGTAAAGTCTATTGTTCTATTTAGAGAACAATAAATAATATTATTTTCTTCAAAATGATTCTATGTCATTGAAGTTTTGCCGGAACGAATCATGAAAAATACTATATAGATAAAAGAAATATAATTGGAAAATCTTGTCCTACAATTACTCTATGCACAAAGATTCTCATTAACCACCAAATAAGGAGACTCTGAGGAGAGTGCCAGGTACTTAAGAAATTCTCACTGCCAGGGCGATTCTACTCTCCCCAGTGTGCTGTCCATCTTAGAACTGTGCTTCTGCTCCATCAAACACAGTGATGAGAGATCATTAACATGTAGTAAGATAATTCTGATCCCACCTAATGGTGTAATTGCCAAAACTTAAGGGAAAACCTTAGTACACTAAAAAAAACACAGAAATATATAGTACCATTCTATCAGTGTAAAAGAGTTATATACTTGTAAACAAAATACCATCATTGCCAATACATTGGAAAATCTATGTTTCTGCTTGTTTTATACATATTTCAAAAGCATGACATGCTCAACCCAAATAAAAATATATTTGGCAAAATTAATGATTGGGATAACTGAAGATGAAACTTTTCAAAAGTATCATTAGAGATTATAGGCAAATGAGTCAGGGAAAAAAACATCAGACATAATCTCTTTGAGTAAGTTTGCTTAGCTGGCATACTGTCCATTAAATAACTTAACCATACAGAAAGAAATCAGGGCTAGAACTAAAACCCTATAGGGTCTTTGAGAACAATGCAAAGAAATGAGAGTCTAAAAAATCATTGACTGAATAAGGTTTCAAAACTGAAAAAGGACCAGAATGAGATTTTAAAACCAAAATATTTGAAAGAGAGAATAAGGTCAAATTCTTCCAAAGCATATTAAAGTAATATGTTCTTACATGTAAAAAATGTCTTTGATTTTTAACAATATTATTTTATATTTAATTGAAAAATGATTATGTACATTAATGGAGCACAGTGAGATGTTTTCAATACATACACACCTTATGCAATGATTGAATCTGACTAATTAGTACAGCGTGAAATCTATTTTCAATCAACCATTTAGTTAACGATGAACAAACACAAGGTTCTAGGCTAAGCGATCACTTACCTGACACATTCTTCATTACCATAATACTCAGTTGGCCAGGATGATCTTCATGTCTTGGGCTCTGTTAGGTGTAAAGGCGAATGATGTCACTTAATCCTCACAGTGGTATCAAGACCCCAGTATAATAATTATCTGTGTTTTGTGTCTGAAAGAATTGGAAAGCAGGGGCTGGTGAGATGGCGCAGCAGCATAAGCTCCTGCCTGGCAAGCGTGAGGTCCTGAGTTTGACTTCCGGTACCCACATAAAAAAAAAAGGAATTGGAAAGCAGAGGGCTTAAGGAAATTAGCAAAAGTCTTAGGGGTAGGAGATTGGAACCTTAGAGTTTTTGTCCAAATCTGGTACTCTTAACTTAAATACTATCCCGATTATTTTGTGGCTTTATCATTAGAACAAAAACTAAATGATATCGAACAGATATGTTTATTTATGTAACTATCCGTAGTCAGGTTTCAGGTAAGAACTGAATTGGGGATCCAAACACGTGTCAGAGAGGACATTTACGTTCCAAAACACAAACAACTCAACATTTGCTCCAAACATGAATAAACAATTAAAAATCAAAAAGGAGCTTAATGGTGAAGATAACTGAGTTCTGGAAAGGTTGTTATTTCTTCCATTGCTTGATGCTGAGGTTGCAACAAGGACATATGGTTCTTAAATCCCCTTAATGTCCTTTTGCTCTGGGTTCTGATATCTGAATCTACATTAGTTTTATTGAAAGCTACAAATAAAAATACTGTTCTGTGGCAAACTTTCACTTATGTACCTGACTTACTCTTCCCCTTAATGTCGGTCTACCAGGTGCTTTGGCCTTCTGCCCGCTCCCTGTTTACCGCAGTCTGACTCCTCCTTGGTAAGACAGATTCCTGACAAACCCTGTGCTCCATTTAGACATCTCAAAGCCTTCCGCCCCAAACTTCCACAAATCTGACCTTCTCCCGTGTCCTTTCTAGATAATTTGTGAATATGTATTGAGGCATAGCGCATAGTAGGTCCTGTTCATACTCTTAACAAAAAAGGGTTATTACCAGCACTGTTGGCTTAATTAATTACCCTGTTAATATGCCGGCATTTAACAGTGGCTGATCCAATGGTTTAACTCTTAACATTAACTATTCCAGAATCTGCAGCTTGCATCTTTCGTGACATTCAAATTCAGCCTCTTACATTTTTAATAGACAATAAGAAGCTCTTCTTTTATTATAGTCTTAAACTCATGTCCAGAAACTTAGATTAATATAATGTTCTGTAGACTGACAAGTCCTATATGGACGGGGATTCTAGCTTGCTCCTCTTCGTGTATGCAATGCTTAATACAGTCAGAATTGAATCAGTGTGGGATGAATGCTGTATCCTACTGTGCTGGCATTGTCAACCTATAAGATAAATGAATATATATATATATTATATATATATGAGCAACTTCGGAATCTACTCATTCATTCGTACAATAAAAATATACCTCACAGCATTTTAACCCTAAGGACTCAATGAAGAACAAAATTTTTAAAAATCTTATTTCCATAGATTTACACTGTGCTGGGGAGACCAAGTGAGTTAATAATTAAATAATTTAATTAATAATTAAATTAAATTAATAATTAATTAATTAATGTCTGGCAGCGTTACATGCTGTAAAGAACCTAGCACAAACAGAAAGATGGGGCTGGCGCTGGGTTAGGAAGCGTGTGCAAAACGTGCATGGAACAAGGAGACCTGCGCACTCACTGCTCCCCAGCCCTCACAGTACAAGACAGGAAGCTTTGCTGCTCATATTTCACATCGGAAGTTCCACAAAAACACAAGTCACAGCAGAGTTAGACAATATCTGAATTGCTCCAAATTCCAGGCCACTGATTCTTTTGTAATTACTGACAAAAAGTGTCAAAACTAGATGTATTATAGGTGTACAATGAATAAAGCTCATTCTCAGAGAAGTTTAGGGTGAAAGCAGCAGTGTCAGGAAGGTAATGATCCTTGCAGCAAGAGCTGAGTGTGCTCTGCTCCTCTGGGGCAGGCAGGCCGTGGGCCACTCTCCGTGGGACCAGGCAGCCAGGACCCTCCAGGGCTCCCTGTGGGGCATTCACTGAGGTGCAAATATAGGTTTTTTCCTCATTAGTATTCATAACAGCCCCCAACAGACTCTACAAAGCAAAACATCATTCTCTAAGCTCAATATCCATGAACTTAAAATATGGTTTTCCACTGGTGTGTCACTAATTACCACTGAACCAACCGAAATATATTTATAAACCATTATCCCGTGGAGGTTACCTCAGGGCATTTTAGGAGGTGCTTTGCCATAAAGAGATGCTGTTATAAAATTTTAAAAAGGAGCCTGAAAACAAGTAAGGGATCATTTTTTTCTCCTTCATCAAAATGTCACAAAATTCAGAGAGACAAGAAAAAAATTTTAAGAAATTCCAATATTTTATTGTCAGGCATTTTGTTTTAATAATATATTGAAGAAAAAAATAAGTACGTCATAAAAATAAGCGTCATTTGGGAATGACCTGTAAGAGTTACTGCAATTCTAAAGTTCTGTGATTATGTTTGACTGCACCTTTGTTTACTTGAACTACAGAGATAATGATAAAGTTAAATTCAGGCACTTAGTAATGGAATTAAGAAGGGCTAAGGGTATGCTCAGTGGGACAGCGCTTGCCCAGAATGCACCAGGCACTGGGCTTCATCCCCAGCACCAGCAAAAAAAAAAAAAAAAAAAGGCCATTAAGAAATACATATACTATTGATGGAGAGAAATCCACTTTTCAGGTTCCCTCTTTTAAAGTGAAAAAGAATTACTTGGTATCAAAACGAATATTCAAAATATATCTCATTCCATTTCACTGATGTAACTGAGAAGATAGTATAGCAACATTTATTCCAATAAGGCTTTATTCGATTAAATATATGGATTCCACAAATGTAAGCCTACATACACACACAGGACTTTTATCCATACAGTGAAAGCTAAATAAAAATAAAATTAATTAACCAATTCTTATAAATAAAGGGAGTTATTGGCTTGGATTAGATATAAGATATATTCTATCATTTAATGTTTATAGTAATATATTTTATGTATAATTATGTATATAATTCCTCCCAAGCAATTTATATGATTTTGTGTATATATGTAATGCATCTGTATATATATATATATATATATATATATATTACATTTACATATATATGCATTTTAGCCAATTATGTTTTTTAGACATATGTGTCTGTTTAAACAAATAAACACATTTTGGTGTAGGTGATGATAGAATAATGTCACTGGAGAAATCAACAGTCTTTTGATCTCTTTTATCATTCATCTATTCCCCCCCTAATCATTTAAAAAGTCCCAAAACTAGCAACAGAAACTCATTTCATTCATGAGAATGACTGGGACCTTCTCTTGAGTACAGAATTCCTGTCGTTTGAAAACAACACGCACCTCAGCGTTAATCACAACTTCTTTACAATTCTGTATCTGTGCACAGGACTCCTGGCGTTTATAAAGAAACAACGACACCCGCCAAGAAACTACAAAGAGCTGTGCTCACCTCGAGAGAAAATGACTACAAGCGCCTCAGTAGTGATGAAGAATACACAGCAGGCATTTTATATGAACCATGCGGCCACTAGGATTTTCCTCCTGGGAAATGTCTAGGATTTTAGCAACATGTGGAGAGAGAGGCAAACAGTAAAGTGATCTGTACAGTGACAGAAGGTTGTGTTATGAATATTCTATACTGTAAGAAGTTTATAGGTAAAATGAGTACAGAGTCCACAAAAAAAAAGTAGCAGGGATGAAGGGAAGTAAACTGGGGTGTGGGGAATAATTTGAATGAATGAAAGATTTTATGACTAGGTAGAGGAAGCCCAAGGAAAGCTTATGGGACTAGAACGGTAAGTAAATAAACCACATATACATAAAGCAAATATAGAATTGACTCCGTACACCGTGATGGCATCTGACTATTGAGAGACTGTAAATCTGTTAAAACTGTTTATAATTCCAGCGCATTTGACAAGTAAAGGAAATACTGAGTTTAAAGTCAGAATTCAAGCACCAAGAATGTGCATGTCCTCAAAAATGTGCATTATAACAACAACTAGGCAAAGGCCGGTCTAGAATTTGAACTGCCAAGCCAACTAAAAACCGCCTATTAATTTTTAATTTCAGGCTATTTAGATGACTTTTATTGAATATCAAAGCAATGATATATATATATATATATATATATATATATATATATATATATATATTTTTTTTTTTTTTTTTTTTTTGTGGGTACCGGGGGTTGACCTCAGGACCTCGTGTGCCACCAGGCGCCCGTGCCGCTGAGCGATATCACTGGCCCTTTTCTCGTATGCGGGTTCCGGAAGTCCAACTCGGGCCATCGCGCTTGCCAGGCAGGCGCTTACGCCGCTGAGCCATCTCACCGGCCCAAAGCAATATTTAAATAAAGCTACCAGTTACTGAGCTCCTATCAGACCCATATTCTAACATATTCTATGAACATATTCTATGTTCTTAAAATTGTTATCAATGGTTAGAAACAAGACAATTCAGTGGTTAAACCATTCTTTTGAGAGTCACACTACCAACATGTCCATCTCAGCTTTGCAATTCGATAGCTATGAAATCTTGAATATTGTATAACTACATATGACTTCAGTTTTTCAGCTGAAATATGACAATTATGCTATCTACTTCAAAGATTCGTCATGAGGATAAAATGGAACATTACAGTGGCTACATTGCAGGGAGAGCTAGCACAGTAAAATGATCATTAAATTATCAGTGTTTTGTCAGCCTTTTTTTCAACACTTTACAAGATAGGAATTATTAGCTCATTGGACAGCTCATCTAGTATGAAGCGAAGCTGGAATTTGTATGCAAATCTGTCTGACAAAAAACAAAACAAAAAAACATGTCCAAGGTTTATGAAAAATATGCATCGTACTACACCGTGAAGAGGTCTTGCTTATGACAGTATGATGAACTGTATTTGGACATTTGCTTAGAAGATTTTACTTCAGTTTTACTTTTTGATTCTATAAAGTAAAGTAAGAAAATACTAAACAATTTAAAAATACATATGAAGACAACACTCGAAGAAAATATTAATACAACATTTTCATGTAAGAAGCAACTCAGCACTGAAAAGAGAATTTATTTGCAAAAACACAGGCATTGTAAAGACAGATTTTTCTACTGGAGTAGACAAATGACCATTATTTGCTATTTTTGCAGTGCATGGGTACTATAATCACCTTTTAAAAATTTTTCTCAGTTATTCCTTGTCAGGAAAATTATATCTTTAAATTTTCTTTGTGAACTTTTAAAAGCTGTGTTGTCTAGAAAGAGATAAAAAATAATTTCTCAAACTAAAAACTGTTTATTTCACTATGGCAAAATATTTTAAGATGGAAGTCCAAATTCTTTCAGATTAAAATTCCGGCTACTTATTTTTCCGCATGGTTTAATCTATTGTACTACATTGGGCTATTCCCAACCATGAGGTTTTTCTGGGAAATATGATTATTTCCTTGATCAGCTTTGGGAGAACATGATAGAAGAGCAGAGGGAAATATATGAATCATTTTTTTTTAAAAGTGTATTTAGACAAGTAGCCATTTTCCTCCAACACAAATTAAAGTAAATCAAGCATTAAAAGAACCTTGACCTTTGAAATTATACTTGCATAGTCAGATTTCCCTAACAAAGTGCATGTTTACAGTATCTTTTATTTAAATCAATAGGCTTTATGCTTGAGCAGAGAAAGGCAAAGAGAAAGGCCAATAGCAAATAAAGAGAACCCAAATGATTGAGCTCAGCAGAGTGGAATAATGAGCCAAGCTCTCCCCAGCATCCAAGTCACTCTGTGATATTTAGCTAGGCACTTCCAGAACTGTATTAGCTCTTTGAGGTCATTAAGATGCCATTTCATGCATTTCCATAGTCAACTTACACCCTGCAGCATCCAAGTTGCTACAGGGGAATGACTGCAGCGGGTGCGGGGGGGTGTGTGAAAAACTGCATGATTAATTTATGGCTTGATTGCAATGTTAGTTAATGGGCAGCCTTAATTTCCAGGGAGGGAGCAGTTATTAGATGTGTGTTGGATTGAAGTACACTGACACACTGAGTTGATAGCAGGGAATAAAAAAATCTTGTTAGTGTCCTTCAAACATAATAGCGTATGTAGAAAAGTCTCTGAACTGTACCAATTTATACTGCAGTTCTTTGGGTAGCACTAATAAAGATGCTATTGAAGTTCTAAATCCTCAGCATCAACAACAAATCCAAAGGTTATGCACGCACCATCCATGGTTTAAAGAAGAGTCTTATAATCATATTTTGTCCATTTTTGGGTATGGAACTTAAAGTTTGAGTCAATTTAGTCAAAATGTCAGACCCATTTGGGACCTCTCTACTTTGTACTAATCTATCAAAGATAGATTAAAAGTCCGTTTTTTAAAAGTCAGTTGAAATCAGAGAATTCTTAGATGAGAAAAAAAATTCAATGATCAGTGGCATGGCATGAATTTTTAAATAGCAGCATAGTTTCCTCTCAGATATAGGACTTATGAAAGGTCTGGCACGCACTTCTGTATTCTTTTCCTAAGCAGGTGCTCTAGTCCATCTGCTTCCTAAGTTAACCCTGGGAAACATTATGGTGAGATGAATTTTCTTGTTGATAAGCTACTGCAATTCACCAGTTTCTTTTATTTTTTGTTTTCCAAATATTAACTTAATTATTAAATCATGGATAATTCTGACCCATGGGAAAAATACGCAACTTACCAAACTCATCCAGAATTTGAAATTGTTGCTTGAAGATTGATGTCAAATAAATTGAGAATTTTTTAAAAATCCACTGGCACTACAGATTCAACCCTAGTAACTCTAAATATGTCCTATTTGCTTATAGGGTTTTGGAGATGAACCCATCTTAATGGTAGCAAACAAGGGCTAGAAACAAATTTTCTAACTAATTATACGATACTTAATTAAACTTACTACTCACTAAGAAAAGAAATCAGAATAGTCAACACTTCCATAGCCAGTACTGCATATCAAATGTGGTCTAAGAATTTTGGCTATGCATTTTATTTAATCTTTTCAGTCTTACATGCTGTGTTCTGTTATTATCTCTAGTTTGTAGGTAAAAGAAAGTAAGGCGCCGGGCATGATGGTGTATGCTTGTAATCCAACATTCGGGAGGCTGAGGCAGGAGGAATGCCATGAGTCTGAGGCCAGGCTGGCCTACATAGTAAGTTCAAGGTCAGCCTGAACTATATTGTGATACCCTGCCTTAGAAAGAGAGAGAGAGAGAGAGAGAGAGAGAGAGAGAGCGAGAGTAAGGCACAGAGGAGCTAAGTAACCTTATTACTGTTGTCCATCTACCCAGAATGGATTAGGAGTTCAAACTCAGACACCGTGTCATAAACCTAGGCTGCTGGCCACTATGTGCTGACACCCTCAGCGTCTTAGTACTTCCCTCAGAAACACACATCCTGAATTTCTGTACGAACACGCAGAAACTCACTGCTTGCAAAACACTTTTCGCGCTAGAGCACACACACCAAATGATCGCAGTCCAAGTGGGATAGAAGTAGGAGGCTGCTTGTGGCCAGGGAGACCATCTAAGGGCTTCTTCTGGCTGCATCGGAGAGAGAAAGGATCAATATCTTAGCAAAAACTCTGCCATTTGGGGAGCACAAATGCATCTTGGCACAACAGTTGAGAAGCTCTGATATAACTCTGTTAACTAGCTACTATAAACAGGTTTCTAACACAGGGACAGATTCTGAAATACACCATTTAAATTACTACTAATTTTAGAAGTAGGAGCTAGTGTATGAAAAAAGGAAGGACAAAATTATGAAAAGAGTTCACATGAAGATAAGATCAATAAAGCCAAGTGTTAGCTAACAGATCACCTTAAGCAAGCCATGAACGTATTCATGAATCCTTAAAAAAAAAAGATGCTTATTTATAAGTACAAATTAGTTACATATTAAGTTATTTCTACTAATACCTAACTGGGGACCTGAAGAATTTTTCTGTGACAGCAGACATTTCTCATTGTACAGACTCTTTGATGAGTGCACTACAGAAAAGGGTGATCAATGAATCCAGGATAAATAATTTGCAGCATTGCAGGTGGATCACAGATGGCAGAGAGAGAGCATGTGTGTATGCCTGTGATCTATTATTAATTGAGTAAGCCAGTGACACCAAATGGAACACTTGTAAGTGGCATTGCAGAAAATGCTGCAAAACTACACATGTCTCAGTGATTTTTCTGTCTCCCCCAGTGAGCTTCTGAGGATCATCTTGTCTTTAGGGTTCTGCCAGCGTTTAGGAGAGAAGTAAAATATTATTACACTGTGCCATTCTTATATTCAATCTTTCATCACAGGGCCAGAAAATCTCCAGTGATCAAGGTACTTTCTTCAAAGGGACTATTTACAAATATCCTTGTTCCTGATCAAAATTAGTCATGAGTGAGGAACTTTCTCATCTACAAGGAGAAAACCTTGTCAAGTCCCCAGGTTCACTTGAACAGTATTTGTATCTCTGCTTTTCTGATGTTCTAGAAATCTCATCTGCCAAGGATGCTATAGCACACAGAGCTTCTTTCTTTATGACTAATAAATTCAGCTATATATTCATCTTTCTTAGACAAGTTAATTTAAGTCTCTGTTATGGAGATGTATCCAGCATTATGGAATTTTTTATCCATTCCTTCATGCATTTAACATATATGAGTTTCCACAAAATAGCAGGCACTATTTAAGATACTGGCAAAGCAAGGAGGAATAGGGCATGGTTCAGTTCTCAAGGAGCTCGCAACCCAGTGGACAGAGCTGTGAAGACACGCAATAGAAACAGTGTGGAGGGGCTGCTGAGAACACACTGCTGGGCGTGGTGAGGGGGCTGGAGTGCTTCTGACACAGGAAATGTGTAACTGACACTGTTTCCTTAGGGGAGGGAAGAAATGTTCACAGCAGGAAGGATATGTGATCTGAACTCATGATGCATGAGTAGGGGTAGGGGATTTTTAGGAAAGCAAGAACGAATAAGGTATTCCAAGCAGCGAGATTGGTATATGCAAAAGCACAGTGCCATGTTAAGCAATCTGTTTTCAGTAGTTCATGGGAGACAGCACAGAACATGCGTATGAGTGATGGAAGGGATATGAGAGGCAGTCTTCCAAAGAGCCAGACAAATACTCCAGATTGGAGCCAGAATGGGAAATGTCTCCTAACCCCTCTATACACGAATGATTCACTTTGTCCCATAGGTTACTATTCTCATTTAAAATTTTGACTTTTTTTAAATAGCCTTTCTGTCCCCTTCTTTTAAACTTACCTCTTCCATATCATGCATATTAATTTTTCAAGGAAATAAGATGTTGATATTGAATGATTAGCCTTCTAGATGTCATCAAAATGTATACTGTACATTTAAAAACCAATTATTACAATAAAAGATGCATTGGCTTTAATCCTGCTCAAAATCCTCTCCCTTAGTTAGAACACACTAATCTTGTTCTTGCCACTTTCTGAAGCAGTTCTGCAAATCCTCTTTCATGAGTGCCTTTACAAGGTGTTACAAGCAGTACAGTGAATGCTGCTGCAGCGTGCCACCCAGTAGAAAGGCAGCTCATACAAACACTACCATACATCGTATCCACCTTAGTTCCCAGGTCTGGCACTAGGTAACTTCTGGCTCTTCCCCAAAGTCAAAATGACCATGAAAGATAAACACTTTAAATCAATTAAGGATACTGAAGCAGCCAGGACAGCACAACAGAAGACACTCACAAAAGAGGACTTCCAGAACTTCTCAGAAAGTGCCAAGAACAATAAGATTGGTGTTTTTGAAGTGAGGGGGAGGATTTTGATGGGGATTAATAGCAATGTGTCTTTTGCTGTAATAAATATTCACCACAATTTTCAATCACACTTCATATCTCATTAACAATTACCTATTACCTATTAATCCTAGGTTCCCAGTACAATGCTGAACTATATAAATCTCTCTGATGTTTCCCAGGAATTGTACATTCTTGTGAAACTTTCAGTAAAAAGATCCTGGGCTTTCTGGTACTCCCTCAGAGGCCAGGGACTCCATCATATTGCATAGAGTGGGTTTTAACAAGGTACTTTACGTTGGAAAAACCAAGCTCAGAAAAAAATATCAGCTCTGAAATATATAGGATAGAAATAAAGAGTTTTGAAATCCTAGCTATACCACAATTCCCTGAACTGATGCTGAACTTTCAGCTTCAAAACAATAATTCTTAACCTGTTCTACTACCTTTATAAGCTATTGCATGGGTTCTCTTTGGGATCATAAAAACTGTATTTCCTGAATTGGTTAAATCTGTTTTCTGAGCCTCCTCTTTTATGAATGCAAGCAGATATAAACTCTAAAAAACTGTAAGTCAATACCTTTATTCAGACTGTTACAAGAATTCCTTTAAAAGGAAGAAAAATAAAACTGTATGGATTCATTAAAGCTATTCAGTACACTATAATTATAGGATTACTCAAGAGCTTCCTTCAAACAGCTGCAAGTATTTAAAATACACACAAATAAGCACACAATCGCATGTGCACATGTGAGCGCACACACACATTTCTTGTTTATTAACACCTGCTAGAGAAATGCATTTAAAGAGAGTGAGAATTTGGGGAATTGAAGTCAACAAGAGGCAGACAGTTTTGGATAAAATAATGACACTAACAAAGTTGTCTTCCCATAATCTTCACAACTTCTTTTCTCAGTGAAGAAAAACCTTAAATAGGGGAAGTTTTCTATGCATCTGGAAATTAGAAAGGTGCCATTGAAAAATCAGTTTTGTTCAATTTCTTCAAGATCGATTTCAGACCGGACTGGAATGAAGATACATAAACAGCTGAAAAAAAGTCAGTTTGTCTAGGAAGTAAGTGTGGAAGGATGTAAGAATATCTCATATGGTTCCATTCACACAGGGCTGGGCAACAGGGAGCAAAGGCAGGTCTAGGTAGACCAGATGGATACATAAAGGAAGATCCCCGTGGTTATTCAGTTTTTGTTCTAGAGTCAGTGCCCAGAAGAAGAAATGTCAGCAAGTGGAGACTTCCTTGAAAAACAGATTGCTCAGACTTTGTGATGATGGAGTCAGGCAGCTACATAAAGGTAGTGATCGTCATGGTTCGCAGTGGGATTCCTAGCAGGTAATTTTCTAAACCTTCTGCCTCTGTATGACAAAAAGTAACGATAACATAATAATCAGTATAATATTAATTCGTTTTCACAATTTTTAATTTTGAAACAATTAACATTTAAGGAATACATTTCATTTTTTAAAATGATAGTTAAAGTGCATTAAAATACTATCCACCTGAATGAAACTTTGCCTGTACCAAAAGAAGCATACACCATAGAGTTCTCATTGTGTTTCACCACTCTAAATTTAAAATACAAATAAAAACTTGAGGTGCTCACTTAGAAAGACTTGAAGTAACTACAGGTCTGGTTATTAGCTTCTACAATCACCATTTAAATGCAGGAATATGTAGTTCCTCTAAGACTGGAGCCATAACCAGTGCTGAGACCAGCACCATTCCAATTGTTACCACATTGCGACAAAGGAAGGCAAAGTTTCTGGGGCAGTAGCTCAGGGGTAGAGCACTTACCTAGCATGGGTGAGGTCCTGGGTTCAATCGCCAGCACCCCACTACCTTAAAAAGTAAAAATAAAAGGCAAACATTTTACTAAGTTTATTATTGTTTGTAAAATCTCCAGAGAAAATGAATTCACTTATTACCTGCACTTTGAGTTTTACAAGAAGAGTAAAGATTAGATTGGATTCTTCATAAGTTTTAGTACACTAGAATGCAAACCTCAGAAATTAATTTAGAACTCAAAGAAAGAAAAATAAGATGAAAATAACTAACTGAAATGGGTTAGATGTGGAAGATTCACAGAACTAAAAGAGTATTAAGTATCCCATGATTTAAAAAAAACTGCTTTAAGAAATTACAAAATTAATAATAAATATAATTTAATGCATTGTTTAAGCTAAAGAAATATCAAATCATTATTGAAAGCATTTGGTAAATGTAAGTTGTAAATAATGAAGTGACAATTTCATAGTATATCCTAGTTATGACTCTTACATTTTACAAAGTAAAGGGCTTTGGGAACTAGCATTTGGGAAAACAGATCACTTTCAAAAGAATAAAATTCAAATTGCATTTAGATGTATGCTTTCTAACACTAATAAGAAAACGATGAAGAAAAGAAAACAATGAAATATTTAGCCCAAAATTTATTTACCCGTCTTTGACTCTGTTCATGTGAAAAAGCTATAGAAAGACATTTTTAGTAATTTAAATTTTCAAAAAATATATACTCTCATGTACTCTTTCTGAAAACTATATGATACTATTTCAATTCACAAAGTGATGACTAGAAATTAAAATAGAGCAAGAATGAAAAATGATTGTTAATAGCACACTGAAATGTAGCAGAGGAAAGAAGAGGGAAAATAAAGTAGGGCTGAATTTCCATTTACTGTGACTTCTAACTACTATTTCATATTGAATATTAAAGAGAAATAATGAGTCTAAAGGTTTGGAAGTATTAAATGTGACCACTATTTAAAAATACCACACATAGAACTTCCAAATCATAGAAGTGAGAAGGTTGGGGTAGAAAAATAAGTAAACATAAAAAAGGCATCAAATGGTGTAAGGGTAGTCAGCAGGAGCATATCAGGTATTATATGATTTGGAAATATAGATTATGCTTCTTAATGAAAGGCAAAGACTGCTAGGCTAAAGTAAACAAACAAACAAAATCTATGCATATGTAATCTAGAGGTAGGTGACATCACATTCTCTTATTAGATTAGAATGATCAAATAAGTGCTCGTTCTATGGTCACACAGTTTACAAGATGAGTGCTCTGGGTTGGTGCATTCCTATAGCCATTGTTGGTCTCGGTCTTCATTTCTAAACTCTAAATCCCACTTTTACATGACCTCCAGTCTGTCCAGCTCTTGTCCTAGTTCTTTCCATGATTTTCTTGTGCCAAGCTTCCTGGACAGGTCATGGTAAGGGCTACAGTCCTGGCTGAAGCTTTGGAGCCGTGGAAGATGCTATGTGACCTCTTGTGTCCTTTCTTTGATCTCACACTCACTGCCAACTTCTTGGCCTCTCAGGTTTGCAAGAAGCTCTTACATTTATACTTGTAGAAAGCTCATCAACTCTATCTTTATTAGGCAGAGCAGTTTATCCAGTGTTGAAACCATCCTACCTTTGCTTTTGATAGCCTTGTTATTGTCGCTACTCAAGCAGCCCTATTACTCTGAGCATCACCTTTTAGCAACCCCAAAGTATAGACACTGAAATGTCACTATTTGTTTCTCTCTCTTCTATAAGCTTATGGAAATGCAGGGAAACTAGAGATTATATTTTCCCACAAATACAAATTATGCTAATACCTGTTTCCATACTCTTCCCCAGTTCTTCAAGACAGATGCTGGTTCAGTCAATTTATTATACTTTTACTTCTATGAAAAAAATACTGTTCCTCTAAGAAGTATCTAAAATAAAATTAGGTAAATGATTAAAAATAAAAGGACAAGTAAATACTTACCAGGGAACCGCAAACAAAAGGAGCCTGAGGATAATAAATATCAGCCTAAAATGGAATTAAAGGAAAGGAAAAGTGGAACAGTGTTTAATGAGAAATTCGTCATTGCTGCGTGAATGTAGTCAATGGAAGAGTGCTTTTATAGAGTGCATTGGGCCCCGGGTCCAATCCTCAGGGCCACACACACAGAAAAAAAGTAAATGGTTAAAGGTAATGCTCACAATAAATATGCTATAGTCATTGCCCTCTATGTGTCATATAATAAAATATCAACACATGTGGGATTATATATTGTCAGAATTAGAAGAAATTTTCAAAACTCAGGGTAAGCAGAATTGTTTCTATTTAGCACTATTTTATCATATCTTTAATATTTAAAATTTAAAATACAGGAAGCTATTGATTAGTGACAATGAAAAGGTTCAGGATAAATGTTACATTGAGAAAAACTGTAGAATAATTTTATTTACAAAAGAAAAATAGAATTGCTTATTAAGAACAAGACACTGGGAGTGGGCATCTTTGAAAGTGGAGAGATGCGTTGTTACCGATATTGTTTAGAGTGGTACACGCATGCGGTTAATGAAAAGCAGGTCTACCGATGGTTTATTGTTTTTCTTTAATTCTTCACAGGCAATGGATCGTGACTGTTTGATCTCTAGCCGGGTTTCTCCCACCATCCCCCACCTAAATATGGCTCTGAAAACACATCCCTCTGACTAATAAGCAGGAAGGAATACTTTGAAATGTTAACTGTGGTTATCTCTATGGGATCGTGTGAGTCTTATCTATTTTTTTCAATTTTCTCTATTTTCAACAAGTTTTGTAATTAATATGTACTTATTTTTAACTTTGGGAAGTATCTGTGTCAATTATGGAGAGTCAAAAGCTATTATGACCAGATATGCATATAAAAGAGATGCATATAGGGCCGGTGAGATGGCTCAGCAGCATAAGCGCCTGCCTGGCAAGCGCAAGGTCCTGAGTTCGATCCCTGGTCCAAAAAAAAAAAAAAAAAAAGAGAGATGCATATAAAAATGAGAGTTCATAAGACAGTCTTTCTTCTCAAAAGCCAGAGTTTGGTGCAAAACCTGTTCACAAAATTGGTCAGCCCTCTTTCTTGAATTTTTGAGAAAGCTGCTCAATTCTGCCCCACATTGATGGTATATCCCGGCTCTGCCCTAACCTCAACTCTGCTTCATGCTTCCTGCTCATACTACCTAATTTCCCTATTTCTTTTTTTTTTTTTTTAAAGAGAAGAAAAAACAAAACAAATCAAAAGAAGAACAAATTTTCAAACCAACATAATAGGAGGGTAACAATGGTTAATACATTACGTATTACTATCTTTAAGTTAGTTATTCAGGACACCAGACATTAGCATTCAATTGTCCAAACATTATTGGCACAAACCTTACTCTTCAATGAACTAAGTAAAAATGGTAGTGTATCTATCTTAACCATCTTATATATATATATATATATATACAATTTTTTTTCCCTTTCCCTTCTTTCTTTTCCCTATTCCAGTCTCTCTTTCCTTTTGACCAGTTTCTTTTTGATTCACCATGTCTATTGTACATTTTGGATCTTATTTACTCTTTCAGTTTCTCATACTAGAGAGATAATACGATGCTTACACATGTGCTTCTGGTTTATTTCACTTATGAGTATTTTCTCGAGTTGCATCCATTTACCTATAAAAGTCTCCAGTTTATCCTTCTTTATGGCTGAATAGTACTCCATTGTATAAAAATACCACATCTTTCTTATCCATTCCTCAGTTGATGGGCATTTGGGTTGTTTCCAAGATCTGGCTATTACAAATTGTGCTGCTATAAACATGGGTGCACATATATTGCTGTGGTACGATGTTTTTAATTCTTCTGGGAAGATGCCCAGAAGGGGAATAGCTGGGTCAAATGGGACCTCCAACCCTAGTTTTCTGAGGAATCTCCACACTGACTTCCACAGTGGCTGTACCAGTCGACACTCCCACCAACAGTGAAGAAGGGTTCCTTTTTCCTCACAGCCCCTCCAGCATTTGTTATTAGTTGATTTCTTAATAGTAGCCATTCTTTCTGGGGTGAGATGGTATCTCAGTGTTGTTTTAATTTGCATCTCTCGAATGACTAGTGATGTTGCACATTTTTTTGTATATTTGTTTGCCATTAGTATTTCTTCATCTGAGAAATGTGTATTCATCTCAGATGCCCATTTTTTGGAGTGGGTCTTTAAATTTGGGAGGTCTGATTTTTTTGAGTTCTTTATATGTTCTCGATAGTAATCCTTTGTCTGAGGAACAGCTGGCAAACATTTTTTCCCACATTGTAGGTTGTCTCTTCACTCTGTTGGTGGTTTCTCTTGCTGTGCAAAAGCTTTTTAATAAGATGAGATCCCAGTTATTGATTCTTTGGGATAGTTCCCGTGCGGTTGAGTTTTTATTCATAAAGTTTTTGCCTACACCAATGTCTCCAAGGGTTTTACCTATCCTACCTTCCAGCAGATTTAATGTTTCTGTTTTAATATTTAGATCTCTGATCCATTTTGAATTTAGTTTAGTGCATGGTGAAAGATATGGAACTAGTTTTAATCTTCGGCATGTGTAGAGCCAGTTTTTCCAGCACCATTTATTAAAGAGGCTATCTTTCTTCCAGCGAATGTGTTTGGCACCTTTGTCAAAGATAAGGTGGCTTAGTATGTCTGGGGTTGTTTCAGCATCTTCTAATCTGTTCCATTGATCTTCAGGTCTGTTTTTTTGCCAGTACCACACTGTTTTTATCACAGTAGCTTTATAGTATAATTTCAAGTCGGGGATTGTGATGCCCCCTGCCTTGCCTTTGTTGCCCAGAATTGCCTTTGCTATTCTAGGTCTCTTCTGATTCCAAATGAATTTTAGGATTGTTTTAAAATTGTTTTAAAATTTAAATAGGATTGCATTAAATCTGTATAACAATTTTGGAAGTATGGCCATTTTCACTATATTGGTTCTTCCTATCCAGGAGCAAGGGATATCTTTCCATTTTCTGATATCCTCTTCAATCTCCTTTTTCAGAGTACTGTAGTTTTCAGTATAGAGGTCTTTTACATCCTTCGTGAGGTTGATTCCTAGGTATTTCATTTTTTTGGATGTTATTGTGAAAGGTATTGTTTCCCTAATTTCTCTTTCAGTAAGTTTGTTATTTGTGTACAGGAAGGCTATTGACTTTTGAGTATTGACTTTGTATCCAGCTACACTACTGAATTTGCTTATTAAATCTAGCAGTTTTTTAGTGGAGTTTTTGGGGTCTTCTGTGTAGAGTATCATGTCATCTGCAAATAATGATAATTTAACTTCTTCCTTTCCAATCATTATTCCTTTTATTTCTTTCTCTTGTCTAATCGCTCTGGCTAAAGTTTCCAGAACTATGTTGAATAAGAGTGGGGACAGTGGACATCCTTGTCTTGTTCCTGATTTTAGAGGGAAGGCTTTCAGTTTTTGGCCATTTAGTATAATAATGGCTGTTGGTTTGTCATAGATAGCTTTTACCAGATTGAGATAAAGACCCTCTATTCCAATTTTCTGTAGGGTTTTTATCATGAAAAGGTGCTGGACTTTGTCAAAAGCTTTTTCTGCATCTATTGAGATGATCATGTGATTTTTGTCTTTGGTTCTGTTAATATGCTGTATTACATTTATTGATTTACATATGTTGAACCATCCCTGCATCCCTGGGATGAATCCAACTTGGTCATGGTGTATAATCTTCTTGATGATTTGTTGGATTCTGTTTGCCAGTATCTTATTAAGGATTTTTGCATCTATGTTCATTAGGGAGATTGGCCTGTAGTTCTCTTTCTTAGTTGGGTCCTTCTCTGGTTTTGGTATCAGGGTAATGCTTGCTTCCAGGAATGAATTTGGGAGTATTGCTTCCCTTTCAATTTCATTGAAAAGTTTGAGAAGTAGGGGCGTTAGGTCTTCTCTAAATTTCTTGTAGAATTCAGCAGTGAATCCATCAGGGCCTGGGCTTTTCTTTGTTGGGAGGTTTTTAATTACATCTTCAATTTCATTGGCTGATATTGGTTTATTTAGGATTTTTAAATCTTCTTGATTCAGCTTTGGCAATTCATACAAATCTAGGAATCTGTCCATTTCTTCTGCATTTTCCATCTTAGTAGAATATAAATTTTCAAAATAGGTATAGATGATCTTCTGGATTTCTGCAGGGTCCGTCGTGATATCACCCTTTTCATTTTCAATTGCATGGATTTGAGTCTTTTCTTTTCTTTTTTTAATAAGGTTGGATAAGGGTTTGTCAATCTTATTTATTCTTTCAAAGAACCAACTTTTTGCTTCATTGATTCTTTGTATTGTTTTTTTATTCTCCAATACGTTAATTTCTGTTCTGATCTTTATAATTTCCTCCCTTGTACGGGCTTTTGGCTTAACCTGCTCTTCTTTTTCTAGAAGCTCGAGGTTCACCCTTAAGTTGTTTATTTGCGCTTGCTCTATTTTCCTGATATAAGTGTTTAATGCTATAAATTTCCCTCTTAGGACTGCTTTCATTGTATCCCATAAGTTCCGGTATGTTGTACTGTCATTATCATTCAGTTGTAGAAAGTGACTAATTTCTTCTTTAATTTCATCTGTGACCCATTGGTTGTTCAGGAGGATGCTGTTTAATTTCCATGTGTTTAGGGAGTTTTTGTGGGATCTTTTGCCATTGATTTCCAATTTCATTGCACTATGGTCTGATAATATGCATGGGATAATTTCAATTCCTTTGCATTTACTTAAGCAGGTTTTATGAGCTAGTATGTGGTCTATTTTGGAGAACGTCCCATGTGCAGCTGAGAAAAATGTGTATTCTGATGTTGTGGGATGGAACACTCTGTAGACATCTACTAAGTCCATTTGTTCAAAAGTTTGGTTCAGTTCTACTATTTCATTATTGATTTTCTGTCCAATTGATCTATCTTTTTGTGACAGTGGAGTATTGAGATCTCCCAATATAATTGTATTAGTGCTTATTTGATTTTTCATGTCCTTTAGTACTTGTTTTATATAGCTGGGAGCATTGGTATTTGACGCATATATATTTATGATCGTTATCTCTTCCTCTTGGATTGTTCCCTTTACAAGGATGTAATGACCGTCTTTATCTCTCTGAATCCTTCTTGGCTTGAAGTTCACTTTGTCTGCAAAAAGAATAGCTACCCCTGCTTTTTTTTGGGTTCCTGTGGCATGGAGTATTGTTTTCCATCCTTTGACTTTCAGTCTATGAATTTCTTTCTGAATTAAATGTGTTTCTTGTATACAGCATATTGTTGGATCTTGCTTCTTGATCCATTTCGCCAGTCTGTGCCTTTTGATTGGTGAATTGAGACCGTTAACATTGATGGTTAAAACTGATATGTATTGACTTGTCATGATATTTTCCTGTTGTTGGTTCCCACTCTTTGTTTTTCCGCTTTCCGGCTATTTAATTATTTGCCCTGCCTGGTGGATTCCTTCTGTTGGGGTTCCTATCTCTTTCTAGAATGTCCTTCAGAACGTTTTGGAGTGCTGGTTTGGTGGTCATAAATTTTCTCAGATGTTCTTTGTCATGAAAGTATTTTATTTCTCCATCAATTTTGAAAGATAGTTTTGCAGGGTACATCAATCTGGGCTGAAAATTATTTTCCTTTAGAGCTTGCAATACATCATTCCAAGCTCTTCTTGAATTGAGGGTTTGTGCTGAAAAGTCAGCTGTGATTCTGATGGGTTTTCCTTCATAGGTGATTTGTCTCTTCTCCCTAACAGCTTTTAAGATTCTGCCCTTCTGTTGAATTTTTGGGATCTTGATTATAATATGTCTGGCTGAAGTTTTTTTTGATCATGTCTAGTTGGTGTTCTAAAAGCTTCACTTATAGGGGTGTCAAATTCCTTTTCTCTTCCAGGAAAGTTCTCCCTGATTATGTCTTTGAACAAGGTTTTAATGTCGTTGATGCTATCTCCTGCTTTTTCATTTATTCCAATTATTCTTAAGTTGTTTATCTTTGAGTCATCTAGCAGCTGCTGAATTGATTTTTCATGGTCCCTTGCTATTTTTAAGAATTTTTCCATTTCATGATCACTAATTGCAAGCCTGTCTTCTATATCTGAGATCCTGTCCTCGCATTGGCTTATTCTGCTACAAATACTTTCAATGGAATTTTTTATCTCTTGGATATCTGCTTGAATCTGCCTTATGGATTCCATTTCTTTCCTATGCTGAGCATTCATGGTTTCTATAGTTTTCTGAAGTTCATCTATTTTTTTGTCTGTATCAGCTATAGTGTCCTTAAGCATGGTCTTCATTGTAGACATTATCTCTGCAGTTATCTGTGAGATTATTTCTGTTTTAATTTTTTCCAGAACCTCATTCAGTTGCTTTGTTGTTACCACTTCAGATAGGCCAGGTGGGTGGCTTTCAGGTTGTCCCACCTCGTTGCTCCCTAGGTTTGCCTTTGGTGAATTGGATGTGTGTGGTTGCATCTTGTTTAAGTGTCATCTCATTTTTTCTTTCTTTAATTCCTGGGGTGATGTTTGCAAATTACCTATAGTAGGTTACTTTATTGCTAGTGTTTAAGATCTTTAGAAGATGACTACTTCTCTGCAGTATCTTCCAAGTGGAGCTTGCTTTTAGGTTTTGAGCTTTCTGCCAGATCCTACCTCTTCAATTCGTTGGGTATGCGAAGTTGCTACCTGTTTGGCCCAGTCCTTGATTCTTTGGTACTGTGCCACTGTATTTTCTGTGTCCCTTAGTCAATCTCAATCATGAAATATCAGGAAGGAAAGATGTTTAGAACAATTATTTCACATTTGGCTATAATGTTAACTAAAGCATCAAACACAGCCTAAAAAATGACAGACTGAGCTAACCAGTTATTTACCACTTTTAGCTGTATAGAGTTGCGGTTATATAACAAAATCTAAAACACACCAGAAAAATTATATGCAGTATACAAGTCCTATGTATGTCAATTTTTCCTTGAGGAGTTTAAATTTAAAATGAGTTAAGGAGGAAATAGAGTATTGGGAGAAGAGGAAGGAATTAGATGTAAGGTTAGAGGACCAAGAGGGATCCCACTAAAATTGGGACACTAGTGCAGAGGACAGGTGGTAAAAAGAGAAGGAAGGGATAAAAGGAAGAACAGATCACAACCACAATCACAAAGAAGTTAGAGGCGCTGTTTACACTCATATAAAAAACCAGAGAGAATAATGAAGGAAAGAGCAAATACACATACAGAAACAAAAACGAAGATAAAAACAATAAAAGACAGATCAAAAATAAAACCCCACCAAAAAACAAAACAAAACAAAACAAAAACAAAAAAACCCTTCGCCAGAACAAAAAACAAATCAGTGAGAAAAAAATAAAAAAGAAAAATAAAAAGAAAAAGAAAAAGAAAAAAATAAAAAGAATCAGTTCCAGGTGTTGACTCTGCTGTAGGCAGTTACCCTGTGGTGAGAGAGTCCTGTTCTGTGCAGGTCCGTCCCAGTAAGCCAGGAGCGCCCTCTGGCGGGCGGTGAGCAGAGGCGCGTACTTTCAGGCAGAGACCAGTCTAGCTCGCCTCCGCTCTCGGCGCCCTTTCACGATCCCTGGGCCTGAGAGGCTCAGCGCGCTGTCCGGAGCGCGGGTTCCCTGCACTGGTTCCCGCCGCTCTGGTTTTTCGCCACACCCCCCACAATGGCGCTGGGCCAGTCGCTCTCTGGCGCGGGACAGGTGTGGCTGAGAATCCAGTCTCGTTCGCCTGCTGACCTCAGCACACTTTCGTGGGCCTGAGAGGCCCCGTGCTGTCCTGTCCGGAGCACAAGTTCCCAGAGCAGTTTCCGAGCCGCTCTGAGTTTCGCCACACCCCCCACAATGGCGCCCGGCCGGTCGCTCTCTGGCGCGGGGCAGCTGTGGCTGAGAGACACTCACCGCCGGTCAGCGCCGTTCTCCGCCACTCCCCTGCCCTGCCGCTGTCTCAGGATCCTCCGTGGGGGCTCCCTGGGCGCCAGCTGCCACCGTGTGTCCGTAGAATTGAGCCTCCACGGCTCTGCAACTCCCGGGATAGTAGAAGGTGCGCGCGTGCGGTCTGCTCCTTCTTTCCTTCTTCTTTGTTGGAAGTCACCCGTCACTGGTGCCGGGGGTCCCAGATTGCGCTTCAGAACTTTTCTGGGTTTCGGGGAGGCATCTCCCCCCCTCCTGCGCTTTCCGGGTTGCTATATTCCCGTGTTCCAATGGTAACTTTTAGAGAGAGTTTCGCTGCCTGCTTCTTACTCATCCGCCATCTTGAGGTCCTCTCTCATTTCCCTATTTCTTAATCCCAACCTTTCCCATCACAACCCTATCCTAAAATCTCAAAAAGATGACCTTTGCCAGGTAAATATAAGAGCAAAGGAGAGAGAGATCTACAGAAAGGATGGGACAGGGATTGCAAAGTCCCCAATAACAGTTCTTGGGCACCTTCCTCCAACTCTTGGTTAGGCTTCGTATTCTATGCCTCTATGGATAAGGATAGATTTGAGGTTGATTCTGTGCTTTGCAGGTCATACTGCCATTTTTTGTTTAAGGTAAATATGAACCTGAGTTCAATGAAAAGTGATTTATTAAATTATAAAGATTGCATTATTGAAGAAAAAGTATGATTGTTAAGAAGGTAATAGTTACAGAAACTTGTTTGGGAGAACTGCCCACTACATTCAAATCTATGGAGACTCTCTCTGGGGTTTTCTGTTAAATGCACAGGGCATCGTTTTCAGGTTTGTGCACCCCTGTTTGTTTCCATCTTACAATTAGTCTCTTCGGTTAACCTTCTCCTCAGGTACATCTCTGCAAGTCTCAGCAAAACACATGTACTTGGTGGAAGCTTTCTGAGGCTGTGCAAAGGAGAGGGGCTCCTCCCCATCTCACACACGGCCACGTGGCTGAGAAGGAAGAACAAGTGTTCTCACATCTGAGGACCTGAAGTGAAGCACAAATTGTACATGCAAAAAGCAAGAGCTCTTAATAACTAACTCAGGAGTCTTCTCAATCCCTAACCAAACCCACCTTCCCACAGATAGCTAATCAGGGCATAAAATCCAGAGCATGACCCATGCACGCTGTGTGCTCTGTGAGGTATTGTCACCTCAGGGAAGGTGTGCACCATCTTCTTCCTTGCCTTTTAAAATATACATTGCAGATGACTACGAATGGACTATTCCTAAAAAGACAAAGCAAGCAAAATGTCGCATTAGAAAAATTCTTTATCTTTTAGCTCTGAATGTGTTTTGATTCTAACATTTGAATACGAATGATCTGGAAACTCACTTCAAACTGCAGCACTGCAGTAAGAATCAAAACACTTGGGAACTAGTCTGGGATCCACTTCTGAGTAACCTCTGCGAGTTATTGCCCCTCCTGCCTCTGTTTCCTCTAAGGGAAAACAAAAGGAGGAGATCAGAGACTGAGGCTAGGGCCCCTTACAGCACAACAAATCAAAGCCTCTCAGAAGCTGACTCTAAATACTGAAGTCTCGCTGTGAACAGTCCTGTCTCAACCCCACAGCACAGCTGGCCTCCTAACTCACTCCGAACCCCAAACGGCCCCTCTCAGGTGCGGAAGCCTCAGCTCAGAGCAGACCTGCTCGGTCTCTCAGTCGGTCTTTCAACGTGGAGTCTTCAACTCGCCTTCCATATAAATGGAAACTGCAGGAGATGTTAACCGAAAAGAACAAAAACAAAACAAAGAAACAAAAAGCACAGCAAAACCAGTGATGAAACAAATTAAATAAGGCTCTACGGAAAGACACGGGCTAGTCCCCACTTCATTCCCAACTGTACCCCTCCAGCCACCAAGGTTTCTCCACCCCTTAAGCTCTGGTTACCATTTCCTTTTCTGGCAGATCCAGTAAGTGGCAGCTGAGGTGTCAGAATCCAAAGCCTAGCTACAGACAGGATTTGGGGAGCTGGCTCTCTCTACTTTGACTGGACTCACAAAGAAAGGAGACAGGCCCCAGGCCAGCTCCAAGAGTCACGGGCATGATTCCAGGCAGTTAGTAATTACGCATGAGGAACAAAACATCCGAGTATCTTGATTGGGCCCTTTACTGTGTATGTGATCTCTCTGGGTTGATTAATGAGTGAATATGTCCTCGTTTATCCTCTCTGAGAACGCAGCTGTGGAGAGAGAGCACACAGTAACATCCTGTCTCAGCAAAATGCTCTTCTCTCTCCTCAGCAGCCTCTCTGCCCAGCCCTATAATGGCACTTCCGGTGGGAAGCCTGATCCTAACTTCCAAGCTCATTGGAGAACAAGGTTGAAGGACTCCATTTTAACTCTTATTTTGCTTAATGTCACCCCAAAGTTGGAAGCATTCCAAAAGCACACTTCTCAAAAGGGCAACTTTGTTTCTAAATAGCATGCCCATTTAACAAGGTACCATTTTCTTTGGCCGCTATTTCCAACCCTCCTCCCGAGGCCTCATGCCTGTGGTCACTTGTCTCTGAACGTCTTACACATGCCTGACTGAGGTATTTGGGAGGGTATCTCCCAAGTCACTATGGATTAAAGTTAGGCTAAATACACTAAATTAGATATTTCAAGCTGAAATGAGGGCTTTAACATGCATACGCCCAAAGTGAAGGATTTCCAAGACTAGGTCAAAGTTATTTACAGGTGTGATGGAAACTGTAGATTCCCATATTGGGAATTCTATTAAAGGAATAAATTCAGCCCGTTCCTGAGAGGACTCCCTTTGTACTCTGTACTAATGGCTACTTTTTAAAAGATCACTCCTTCACGACTTACCTGTAGGAAGAGACAGTGTGTGGCTGTTGCCTATGATAAGATGAAAGATCTTTGCCTCATCCTTCAATTGCTCATTTCATGGGTTTTAAGGTTAACTGAATTTCTTCAGTTGGAAGGTTATTTTTATTAATTAAAAAAAAAAAAAACAGGACTATCATGACCCATCTTGAGATTGAAATATTTCACGTGAGAAGTATTCAGCCGGAATTAGGAATCTTGAACTAAAAAACAAGAAAAACGTAGTTTTAGGACTGAGTTCACTGTTTTTATTAATAATGTTCATATGTGGCAACGCAGTGTAAAAATAGTTATTAAAAATAGAATTTCCATACTTCATCACATGCATTCTAAATCTAGTCAACATGGTTCTCAAAGTCTAGTAAAGCAAGAGAAAGGAGATTAATAAAGAAAACATCCCTTAATCTTTTAGAAGGAACTACTCAAATTGAATCATTCTTAATAATGTTTTCTACCATTTCACAGGGGCAGAAATGGGGCAATGTAACCCACAAGATAGACATAAAGCAACTATAAAATGGAAAGCAAATTTAATGTAGTCTTAAAAATGTAACATTGAAATTGCAGAGAATGCCATTTTGTCAAAATTACTGTTGATCTTTGTAGTCTTCCACTTGCTGTGGCTTTACTTCCAAAGCTTTCTATGATCAGACCTTCATCAGTTTCCAGTCTGAAATTTATAACGAAAAGCTGTTGAAGTTAACTAACAGGTACAAAAACGCAGATTGCAGAAAATGCAAAGAGAATGATAGGCACATAAAATATGCAACATTTCAGTCCTCAAAGTGTGGTACAAGTACCAACAGTAACAGTAGCACTGGGAGATGTGTTAGGAAATGAAAATTTGGGGACAAGCCCAGCAGTTAATCTTTTGACAATCATCTAGGTGACCACATTGCACACTGAACTTTCAGAATGGCTTATCTATGGGGGAATTTCTGAGGTGCTTCCAGGGAAGAATGAAGTATTCATTCTAAATGTGCTCACCAGATGTGACCATAGTGACTCCAGACACAATCACTACAGAATAGGATTTGAGTAAAGCAATATAGAGATTATGTTATCTCCAAATATTATTCATTTGAGCTATTCGACCAAACTCAATGTCTCTACCTATATTAATCAGCTATCTCATCACTGAGACAAAATGCCTCAACACACACTGAGAAGGAGGAAATGGTTTACCTGGCTGCAAGTAATGGTTTCCTTGGTGGTTTCAGTCCATGGTTGACTGGCTCCAAGTCAGGAACACTATGGTGGAAGACCACAGTGCAAGAAGCTGCTCACTTCATGGCAACCAAAAAGCAGAAAAAAGGGGAAGATCTCCAGAGAGAACGGAGCCAGGAATCCGATATAGTCCCCAAAGTCACACCTGATAACCCACTTCCTCCAGCAAGGGCCCACTTTCTAATAGCCAATTCGGCTCTGTACTCATCAGTGTGTTGACAATGAAAGTGGAGCAAACTTTACAGAAAATAACCACTCTGACAATAAAAATATCTCATATTTACTGAGCACATAATACACGCCCAGTATAGTTCTAAGTATTTTACATTTCATCTTCACCACCAATTCAAAACTTTGGACTTTATAAGTGAGGAAACTGAGACCCCAAGGGGGCAATTTGTACACAGTTCTGCAGCTAGTAAAATGGATGTCTATTTTCTCTGATTTTTTTTATGTTCAAGTGATAATAAAATTGTGATGAGAATGTAAAATGCACATGTAAGATTCACCAAGATTTCATATTTATATAACCCTTCCTGACATGCTACCTACTTGAGTGCACAGACCTGGTTGCAGCTGTTTATATGAAAAAGTCTGTATGTATGACCTTTATGGTTTACTTTCAGGTGGGACAGTCACATTTGAACAGGTTCTTCAGCAACTCACAGCTATTTTTGTTATGACACGGTCAATGGAGACGAGGGCGCACCTGCTCCCAACATCACGGTCGTCCATGGTCGTCTTGTGAAGTCTCTCCAATGCCTCATCTGCATCTGAAGCCCCAGGTTGAGACCCAGACTCTCCAGTTCACAATGGATGTGTTCTACCTTGAATGACTCCAGAAATACTACCTATGTCAACAGTCATCTGAAGTTCGCTCTGACTAACCAAGCCCCAGATCAACTAAATGAAGCCTGTTCTTCAGCAAGTCTTCCAATAACTTGTTCCCAGAAGGCACTGCTGACATCTGACAATATTTTAGTAAGGACAACAGCAGCATTCAAATTCAATCTAGGAAGCTGACTTACTGTGACATAAGTCTGTGTCCTTCAACTTGCATCACATGACAAAAGAAGTAAATGTCACCACGGAGCCAGCAATCTCTCAGGGAAATGTGAGTGGCTATACCATGCAGGGGTGGAGCTATTCTGTTCACACCTCTGTGCTGATGGACTCAGACCTGGCCGGGGTGGTGGCCCCAGCTCTGGCTGCTGTTGTCCTGGGTCTTCCTAGAGGCGACAAGTTGCTTGTATGCCACCTTATGAAGTGCCCTGTGTCTGCTTCCTAGCAAGATAAGAAAAGAAAGAGAAACAAAGCAACAAACAATGAAAACCAAAACAAACAAACAAACAAAACAGACCTAGCAGGAAGTTCTAAGAGTAAATCCCCCAAACCAAATAGAGTTTTCATTTCTCTGTTTCTTGCTTTTTCTTTTGAGGATAACTTCATTTAAATTTAGCATTTCCCACCCGCAGCTTATGCTTGGTAGCTTATTTTACATTAGTTATTACACTATGGAATTACTTCAGTAAGTTGTTTTTTCCTTGTTAGTTACCAACAAAAAAATTCTTAATGATAACGAAACATAATAGAAAATTAACCTAGATCCTTCACAGGTCCCTTAACTCTCTATGCCATTTTGATAATTAGTAGAGATCTTTAACATGTGTTTTTCTGAGTAACTCATCTAATTAACCCCGTACTTATTCATGTCTCCAGTTATAAAAGAAAGCTTGTACTACACAACCATACATTCCTTTTTCCTAGTAGGGTATTTATATATTCTACATGCACACCACTCCTATTCTTACCAAAGGGTTTTCAGTGACATATTTTGGGCAAACCTGGTATTTTTCAGGCTAAAAGATAAGTTCCAAAAATATAATTAGAGGAGATTTTTCTTTAAAAATATAATGAAATAACTTATATTTTTAAAATATTGAGCAGATGAACAAAAGGGAACTAGAGCCTGGCTGTGAATTTAACTCTTGAATTTTGATAGCCATGGAATGACTACAAAGCCAAATTCTATACATGCTGGCTACAGTCCAGCTCTGTGCTAGAATTATTTGTCCCAAGCCCTTGTAAATATAACTGCTTCTTGGAGTAAAAACTGGTCATTGATGATCTACACCTCTTTATGAAAAATTCTTACGATTCCAAAGCCCACATAAAAATTTCACAAGTACAAAGATAAGTTCTACCTTCTTTCAAGCTTCCAGACACAGCAGGAAAAAATCCCACACCTGAAAGCCATATACACGGTGTTTTCTATCATTCTAGCTGTGAGTGAGTGCCACAGATGGAGAAGAGAGCGCTAAGTGATAAATGCTTTCTTAAGGGGTTTTGGAAAACGACCCCCAAAAGCAATGACAATCCATCTACTGAGTATGAAATCTTCTTTACACAGAAAATCATCTCATTATCACTTTGGAAGATAAAAACTGATGGCATAATCTGTGAACTCAATGATTTCCTACAATTAGTATTTATCTTCTATAAATAAACTCCGAAGGAATTTCAAGAGTAAAGAGACCACTTCCTTTTAGTAATAACTACTGAGTACCTGTTGTACAGCAGGCACTGCTTTAGGGGTTCAGGCGTTTGGTGGTGAAAGAAAGAGACACAAATTTATGCCCCATCCAACGTATATTCATTCAAATAAGGGAAGTGGACAGTACGCAAAATGCACAGCAGTGGTAAGAGCTATAAAGAGACACGAAGCAAGAAACTGGGCTAAGGGGTGGGGGGAAGGGGTTGAGCCATCGCAGGTGCTGGGCAGGCATCTTCCCAGATGAGGATGGACACAGGAGCAAGTCTGACAGAAAGGGAGGAGCAAGCGGAGCGGCTCCGTTTCTTTCTTGGTGCACGTCATTTGTTTCCTATAAATAAGCTGAAGTTCAGAAGAACTACACTGAAATGTTTGCTTGTAGACAATGAGCGTGTGTGCAATTACACAGTTACTGGATGACTTCGCCTGAGGGCAGCAGGCTTCCCCAGGGCAGGGCCCAGCTACCCTGTTTGCCACGACTTCCCAGCTCATGCCTGAATGAAAGTGTGTGAATGCTTATGATGTGTGAGTGTGTTTGGTGTCCTGAGTTTTCATAGAAAGAGCAAGTCCAGGCGTGAGTAGTAGCCTTGCAGAGCCACGGTCTGTCCCCTGAGGAAATCGCAGACTTGCCACAGCTCACGTACCCTGTGCTAGTGACCCAGTTACACACCCTCAGTCTAGATGTCAGTGGTTCGCTAGATACTTTTTGGTACTCTTGGAGCAGAGTTCCCACTGGTCCCAGGCCTTGTTATCTGAAAGAGAAGAATCGACTTGAAAAGGAAGTGAGCAGACCTTGTGAGTTATCAACCCTTGGCAGCGTAACGTCAAAGAGACCTCCCCTTATCGTCAGGCCTGGGTTATCTGGAAGAACAATGGTGATGTCACACAGGAGACGACACAGGGATGAAAGAAGTTCCATTCCCACAGACTTAGCAGCTGAAAGAAAATAACACACTTCTGAAAAGGGAAGTTATGCCTGATTAATTCAGAGTGGTATGAAAGTCCCAAGTATGTGGAGCCACTGAAATTCCTCCGCTTCAAAAAAAGATCTAGATTTTTTAAAAGAACATTTCCAATGCTTTCTATTAAAAATTTTAAATGAGCCTCTGTTGGATGAGTCTAAATTTTCACAGTGGAAATTGATACAGAAACAGGAATCACACGATAGAACAAAACCTGGAATTTTTAAAGAAAAAACATAAAATGCTGCTCCATAGTAAACCATCTGAGGTAAGAATCTCACTTGGAATATCTACAAGTGATCTAAATTCCAGAACAAAGATTGTTCATATGAACTGGCTTCACACAGTCCCTCAGTCACCTCAAATTTATGTTCAAATATGCATTTCTATCAAAAAATAATATAACTTTGTGGTTAAGGGTGGCTAAGGTTTTGTGTTACAAATGCCAGGGTTCTGTTCTCAATCTCACAAATTATGAGCTAAATGATCTTGGGGTATCACTTAATCTTTCATGGGCATCAATTTCCTCATGATAAAATGGGTTCCATAATACCCATTACATGGTTAACCTAAAATAGTGTGTCTAAGATACTCAGCATGTACTTGACGCATTAGATCATCTGCATAGATGGTTCCTATTATCACTACAGTTCTTTTTTAAATTCTTAAAAGAGTCCATTTTTGCAAAAACAGAAACAAAAGTGGGATCTCTTGATCTAGACTGGTAGTTCTCAGTGTGTTTTTTGTGGTGCTTCCAGTACTTAAGATCATTTCAGGTTATCTGAGAGCAAAAAGTACTTCTGTAATAATCCTACAATGTCATTTGATTTCACTTTTCATTGTGTTGACTTTTGCACTGATGTTGTAAAAGCAATTGTAGATAAGACCGAGGTGTCTTATCCTGATCCAGACCCTGGCACCCACTCTGCTCTTCCTCACTGTATTCCTCCACATGACAGCCCAGATTTTTTTTTTTTAAACAAAAGCCTGTTGCCAGGTTTAGTTAAAGTCATGATGAATAAATAAATTTTACTTCTAAGGCTCTACCACTGAGTACACATCTTTTTAATAATCTGTGTAAGTGAGAAGCAGTGTGCATAAAATAGTCCTGCCACATGTAGAAATATGATGGTTGTTTCCAGGAAAAGCACATATGCATCTTTTCTTGTGGTTCATAATTTTATTTGAAAGAACGACTCAAAATATTATGGCTATTTGGACTCAAGTATTTCACATATATTCTGTCAAGAAACGAACAAAGTGAGCAGAGTGGACATGTCAGTTCAAGAAAACAACTCATCATATTTGCTGCAAATGATAAAATATGATTTCCAAGTGAAAAATGAAATCAGAAAACTGAATTCGCTGTGTACCTGAGAGCATCCCAAAACACAAAGAGATCTCTGAAAATATTGATGAAGAGAATAATAAATGTATTTTTTTGATCTTGCAGCATTTGAAATATGTCAGCATTTGAAAAATCCATCAGACTCAGTGAACTGATATTTCAGAAGTAACCAATGGGTGATGTTACAAAAGCAATCATAGATAGCCAATGCATTTGTTCAGTGTGCAAGATGTCCCATAGATTTTAATATAAGAAAGTATACAAAGCCTAATGATAGAATTTCAGATTTTATATTGCAATTGAACTTTAAGAAATTACCATATGCCAGGCTTTTGTGTAGTATCAGAGAAGAATGTCCACAATTATTAGAAATACTACTAAATTATACTTTTCTTTTAGAACCAAAAACTATGGGAAGCCATAGTTCTTTTATATACTTCAACAAAAGAAAAATATAACATCAAGAGGAATGCAGAAGCAGTATAAATACCCAGATATTTTCTAGTTAAATTTGATAATAGATAGGTGCAAATTAAAATAATGCCACATTTCTAATCAATTTGCTTTTGTTTTAGAAAATATAGTTATTATACAATAGAATTTACTCACATAAAAAAATGAATTAGAGTCAGTAAGTTTTGAGTTCAAGAAATTTTTGTTAGCAAAGTTTGAGAACTGCTGATCTAGAATATGGAGATTGCATCATTAATCTCCAGTTTGTCAATGTTGTCAAGCTCTTTAATTAAATTTCTCCCCATGTATAAAAAAATAACAAAACATCACAACCTATATTAGGAAATCAAAGTGCAAGTATGCATTACCATGAACAAATACATGAATAAAATCCCATTACTACAGTCATAAAGAAAAATACCATGACTATTAGTCTTGTCCTTAGAAAGGAATCATATAGTAGAGTATTTCTGAAGTAATGAACTAAATTACTATAATAATTAATAATAAAAGATTTGTATAAAATATTGACTTACTATAGTATTTTTTCAGTATTTAGACACATTGTCTCAATTATCCTTTACATGAAATTCTGAATTATATTAGTAATTATTATATTACTATTACTATCTCTATTTTGATGAATGGAAAATAAAGAGTAGATGAGAAGGTCACAAGTCTAGTAAAAGATGCAGTCAGGATGCAAATCCACGCTCAGTGGGTTTCAAATTCCACACTCTACCTTGGTAAATGAAAGCATAGAGAGCCCACACTTGTAATTCTGGGTGGTTTATTATGGATATACCTGTCTGCATGTGAAGTACGATGGGAAAATACAGGATGGATTACAGATTTTAAAGATGTGTTACAGTAAAAGACATATCACCTTTAATCTCCCTCTATGTGTACCCCTTCACTTCTAGCAAACTTATCCCAGCATTCCTGCCATTTTCTGAGGCAGTTCTGCAAGTCCTCTTTCGTTACTGTCTTTATTTGTCCTGATGTGGCTGCCTTGATGTTCTGAATTGGTTCAGAATGTTTATATTTCATGGTCATTTTGACTTTGCGGAAGAGCTGGAAGTCACACATTGCTCGGTTGGGTAAATAAGGTAAATGAGCACACACTATAACTATTTCATGAGCATGCATTTCTGTTGGAGGGCACTGAACAGCAGTATTCACCACAGTTCTGATTACACCTCATAAACATAATCACAAGAGAGGACTCCAGAACTGCTTCAGAGAGTGGCAAGAAGGGTGGGATAAGTGCATTGGAAGCAAGAGGGAGAGTGTTTTAAGGGGGACTCATGGCAATGTGTCTTTTACTATAATTTTTTTCAAATTTAAACATTCACCATATATTTTGAACATGCTTCATATTTTATGTGATGTTATAGTAGCTAGTGTTCCCAATATCTCACTGGCAAACAAGCAACAATTTTCTCGTTCGCATTGTACATAGTGGATAACCTTACTTGTGTCAACTTGCCTTGCTTGGGAACCACCTAGTGGATGAAGACTAAAGCACATTCTGGACATGTCTGGATGGATAATGGAGGTACGACCTTGGGCACAGTATCTGGTCCTTTATTCCCTCTTCGGTGCATGTTTCCCTCCTTTGCTTCCCAGCACCATGGACTAAGCAGCCTTGCTCCATGAGCCCCTTTTGCCGTGATGTCCCTGATTTTGAGTCAGCTGGGCATGGACTGAATCCCCTGAAACCATTAACCCCCTCTTTCTTTTAAATTACAGATATCAGTTTTTGTGTCTTTCACAGTGACAGGAAAGCTGACAAATACACTATATGTCATTTGTGAATGTAATGTGGCTTTGTCCTGTATTTCTTTACTTCTATAACCAATGTGTTGAGAATTGTCTATTTGCAACATTGTCAATCTTACAATAGAGAGAAAAGAAAACATAGTGAACCAGATTCTGCTTCTAAGTTTTCTTAGAAGTTTTCCACTGTTATTTCATTGGACAAATTAGGTTATACAGCGAATCTTGAGATCAACAGTGTGAATGTATTAATAAAATGTACAGCATACTATAAGTATGACAAAAAACAAGTAGGAGAAACCAAGATGAAACTAGCTAAAATAATTTCCAGTAGAAGGCAATACATTTAACATTACTCTACTTTGGACTAAAGTAGATATCAGTAATATGGTTGATATTAGACACATCTTAATGGATTATACATTGGACCAAAACTAGTTCATTAAGTGTTTTGTTCATTTACTGGTTCAAGTTCTAAATTTTTGTGTTGTATGATGTTCTACGATTAGTCTTCAATCTTGGTACTAATCAATACCTGGTATTATTTTCCTGAAGTCTGCACAGTAGATAGCTCAAAGTGCTTTTGTTATCTGTATCTCCATCAACAACAAAGGGTTTGGTAATTAGTATATTTAGAGTTTAAAATGAGCTTTAAGAAGTGAAAGTAGTGGCTTTTCAATTGCTATCCTGAATTTTAAAAATTAGCCTTAGATGGCTACAACAAAGCCACTCAATATAAATAAGTTGCAAGATATATCTGAGATGCACTGTATGCTTGCTAATCCAAATATTTGAACTTAGATGATTTCTGGTTGCCACATACAACCACAGAGTAAGATAATTGTACCTCTATAGAAATATTATTGGGTCTTCTATGAGTGATAATGTATTCAGAATTATAGAGTTCCTAAAAGAATAGAGAACTTACAGAAGATATCGCATGCACTGTAATGTGCCTGTTAGCTCATTATTGTTAGTTGAAGTGTAATGTGTATCTGTAGGGCAGAATTTGGGTGGGTGGGTTGCATTACTATTCACAGAAAATAACTTAAATGTCCATGAATAAGTTGACAAAGGTAATTTCAGAGAGTGTCCTGATTTCTTATACCCAATTGCATGATTTATTCCAGCTCATATAGAATCAAACCACACTGTAACTTAATTTTAAAAGAAAACATGATCAAAGGCTAAGTTTCTATGTAGTATCTCCTGTAGGTAACTACTTAAAAACATCAGATATCTAATAATTATTAATTACCACTCAGGAACTATTTAAATGCTAATCATTAACATAGGCTATATAAATGAAGAGGGAAAGTGACTTTTGAAGAGTCAATTGCCCACTTAATTTTAAATAGGCTGTGGAACTAAATTCCATACTGCCTTCCCGTGTCTCAGTGTCTGGGTTACAACAATATTTGCAATGTGACTTAACCTTCCTCTCTGGCAGACTATGAAAGAACAGGGAAAAGATTTGTATGTGTGAATTAGTGTATAATAGCTTAGATTTTAGTACCTTAGATCTAGTTTTTTAGTACCTTAGATTTATGCATCCTTGAAGAAATTGACTTCACACTGATGTTTCTGTCACATGGCTTGTACCCGGGATAGTATTTGTGTATTAACTGAGCACGTATAGCTTGTGCCTTAATCTGCCCACGCTGTCATGTAAAAATACCATAGACTGATTGGTTTAAACAACAGAAATTTATTTTCCCATAGTTCTTGAACCTGGACAGAATAAGATCAAAGTGCCAGCAAGGGAGGTTACAGTCTCACTCTCCTCTTGGTTGTAGGCAGCCACTAACTCTCCGAGTGCTGACCCCAAGGCCTGAGCATGAGTAGAAAGAAGAATTTCTCCCCAGAAGTCTCCCCCTCAGAAACCTCCACGTGGTAACGTAGAGCTACGGCGTGCACACAGGGGGAGGGCACATGCGTGCTATTCATAATAGCTTCCATTGCAACCCATATGCACACTTTAAACAATTTGCTCCATTAAAAATAACTTTCCCTATAGTATCTATCACCAATGACAGACACAGCACTGTACATTATTTCCAAGAAAGTAATGTTTAGTAAGCTCAGATTTGACTCCATTTATTTTCCTACTTTTGTATTGAAGAAGTAGTTTCTCAAATATGTACGTTGAAATCACTGATATTACAAGTAAATATGACATTTTATTTCTGAATATTGAGGCAATTAATTGTGTCCAATGATACTGGCCTGAAAATGAATTTCATCATTGAAAATGTTTTAATCTCTGATCTCAGGATGGAAATTCTTGATGAAACTGTTTAATCTCTGTGACTGTCACAGCTGGAAAGTTGAAAGTCAAGTTCATAGTTTGGGTATGTGTGCGTATTTGCTTAGAAAATGGGCTCCGTTGTGAACTTGTTTTGAAATTGCCAAATGGTTGTGTAATGAAAGCACATCTGCCAAACAAAAGAGAAAGACAAAATTTGAGAAAGAAATTAGCAAGGAAACATTAGTTTAAAAAGTTCTTTTATAATTAAACTGTGTTACAAATGAAGAGGCTATTTCCTAAACATGCTATACATAGCATCCATAATCATCAAATAGCAGGCACAGCAGGCGGAGCCAGAGCGAGACTCTCTTTGAGCAGTTAGAAATAAAGCAGAAGAGGACGGCAGAGTGAAGGTGAGGTAGCACTGACATGGCCTTCTATTACCAAGTACAAAGAAAATGCCATTTAGACCAGATGTCTACAAATACTCATTATTGAGATGATTCTCTGTGTGTCTTCCCCACAAGGTAGAGAAAATTTTGAAAGGACTTCATTTGATTTGGGGTATCAGCATTATGAACTGCTCAAATGCAGGCTTACTGATGGCTGTTTTTCATGTACAAACATGCCTTGTTTAAGGGCTGGGCTCTGGGCATTAAATGAATTGGTTGGTAAATGAGGAATTGTATATAGTGTGTACAGTATAGTATTCAGAAAAAAATAAATGGTCAAAGGAAACTCTAGCTTGAAGACTTTGCTTTTATTTGCATAACTCTTACATGCAGTAACGCAATGTATAACAGAACATAAAACTACAGTCTTGTACTGTACAGTACAATCAGCAAAAATTACAGTATGATATAAACAAGGTGTGCTACACCAAAAAAGATAGCAAGGCTCTATAAACAAGAAACTGGTCAATAGGAAAGAGAGACTGGAATAGGGAAAAGAAAGAAGGGAAAGGGAAAAAAAATTGTATATATATATAAGATGGTTAAGATAGATACTCTACCAATTTTACTTAGTTCATTGAAGAGTAAGGTTTGAGCCAATAATGTTTGGACAATTGAATGCTAATGTCTGGTATCCTGAATAACTAACTTAAAGATAATAATACGTAATGCATTAACCATTGTTACCCTCCTATTATGTTGTTTTGAAAATTTGTTCTTTTTTTGATTTGTTTTGTTTTTTCTTCTCTTTAAAATAAAAAAAAAAAAGATGTACAGAACTGTACCAGAAAAAAAAAAAGATGAATTGTAAATCTGAGTGGCGGGTCACAAGTCCACACAATCATTAAACAATCAGTTGGGTCTCTAAATGAGGAATCCTGTGTAAGTATAAATACATTCATATTATGAAACATTACCACAATCCTCCTCAAATAATCGCCCTCACTTCAATCACTCTCATCCCATCCTTCATGTCACTTTCTGAAGCAGCTCTGGAAGTCTTCTTTCCTGAGTATCTTTACCAAGTGGGATTAAAAAAATATGGTGAATGCTGTTGCCAAGTGCCATCCCACTGAAAGGCGGCTCATAAAAAACATGGTGGTGTGGCACATCCACTTTGCTCACCGGATCTGGTGCTGTGTGACTTCTGGCTCTTTCCAAAATTACAAATGATCATGAAAGGCAAACTTTTGGGGCCGGGGATAGAGCTCAGGGGCACGGTGCCTGCCTGGCAAGCACAAGGTCCTGAGTTCAATTCCTCTCCTCAAAAAAAGGGAAAGTAAACTTTTGAAACAATTCAGGACATTGAAGCAGCCATGAAAGTGCAAACCAAAGATGCTCATGAAAGGATTTCCAGAGCTGCTTCAGAAAATGGCAAGAACAATGGGATGAGTGTATTTGAAGTAAGGGGGAGGATTTCGGGGGGGTATTAATGGCAATGTATCTTCACTGTAATCAGTTTTAAAATTCAAACGTTCACCATTATTAATCATACCTCATATATGCAATATGTATAAGTATATGCATATATTGGACCCCCAGAGCCCTGATGGTGAACCTACAGCATGCATGCCATAGCAGGCACACGGAGCCCTTTCTGTTGGTACACAAGCCAAGTTGCCCAAGCAGCTGAGCACCAGATAGCAGTTGTTTTCTCAAAATTAAAACCTCGGTATTTGGGTTTACTTGTAGGGTTGGCATGTTGCAATAAATAAGTGAGTTTGGGGTTGTAGTTTGGGCCCTCGTCTCTAAAAGGTTGCCCATCACTGCCTTAGTGTTTTACAGTCTCATCTCCCTTGTCACCATCTAACAGTGTATTCTTCATTTCCTTTATACCTTTCCTTTATACCTTTCCTTTATACCTTTCCTGCTTATACCTTTAGTGTCCATCTGCCCCACCCAAAATATAAGCCAAAACAGGATCTCTTAACTTCTCAGCTATGTCACTAGAACCAGAACCTGTCATACACTTGGCATCCGTAAAAAAATAATGAATAAATCAATCAAATAAGTGCCATGTTAGCACTAAGAGATACTTTATAAACATCTGTCCATTATGTACTTTATACCTCTATCCAGATAAAGTGGTTCCTTTAGGTCCTATTGTTCTATAAAACATCTGTGTTTCCTAGAAAATATTTCTCTAAAAAAAATTCAAGAGATGATTAGAATGCTTTTGTAAACAAGGAAGTATAACAAGTCTTCCCTGAACATTATATTCACTGGAGGAAAAAAATTTCTTCTAGTTTATAAATCTGTTACTTGGTCACTGGTTATTACTTAACACACCCTTCAGGCTGAGTGTGAGAATTCAGAGTTTTATATACATCCTCCTAAGAGAAGCTTAGAGAAGGCCTTGCATGGGTAGCTTTTAAATTTTTTTTTAATTAGCTACTTTTGATAATATCAATTGCCATTGGAAGGAAAGAAGGAAATAAGGAAGGATGGAAGGAAACAGAATCTGGCTCTCCCCATGGGGTTTCTAAAAAAATACCACATTTAATAAAATTTTCCCATTTGATTTCTCCCATATTTAATGTGGACTCAAGCCCAGAAAGCACATTAAGACTTGCAGTGCAAATGAAGGAAGAAAGGAAAGAAGAAAGGAAGGAAGGAAAGAAGCAAGGAAACAAGGAAGGAAGGAAGGGAAGAAGGAAGGAGGGAAAGGAGGCAAGGAAGGAAGGAGGGGAGGAAGGAAAAAATACAGAAAATTTCCTTATAGCATTATAGAATGGATCACTTATTGTCTCCCCCGCTTTTAGGTGGGAGTTAGGCATGAGCAGCCTAAGGGACCCAGAGGGTTCTAACCTCATGTCTTGCCAGTTATAGTTACGTAAATAAATGAAAACTTCAGCGAAGACTACATTTATCCTCATGTATGATATTAGGTCTCAGACCCAAACAAACACACTATGGAGCGCAGGCCCAGATTAAGGTCACACACTGCATTTTCCCTTTGAAACTGGGTCTTCTATTTTCCCCACAAGGCACCTAGCATTCCTGGTTACCGTGGCCTCTGACGTCAGAAAGGGGGGCATTCTCTATAAAGCTTCCTACCTGACTTAGTTTAGAAAGTTTTATTTCTTAACTTTCTTTCCTAACTTTCTAACTTTCCCAAGTTTCTTGCCTGATGAAGAGCCCTGGCAGGGGGACACTGACCATCTAAAAGGAAGTGACGTTCCAAAGTAACCTCACGAGAAAATGCCAAGGATGGACACCACTAAGGTAAACAATGATAATCACCATGGTTGCCTGAAACCCTGGAGTGACTCTTCTGGTAGTAAAACCAGCCAGACTCCCACTCAGAGCAGACACCTACATGGTGCTGCTTGCCTTCTTGTTTGAAGGCTTCATTATCCTCTGAATAATGCTTTACAATAAGCTCTGCTTGTGCTGCTGCCCAACCACCCATGTGTCTGCTCTGAATTCTCTCAGCAAAGACACTGAGGACAGTAGCGCAGTTCCTCTCAGTGTCAGGACAGAGCTCCCAGGGGATGCGGTCAGAACTTATTCATAAAGGGACATTAGAGAACAAGACTGTAGTACAGTTCTTTGTTTTCACCAAACCCAAACTCTATCAGGAGGAAAAGGAACAGTTCGAAATGCAGTCTCGACCATATGACTTCCATGCTCAAAACCACACAGTAAATTCCCACGTGCTCGGGGAGGGAAAGAACAGCTTCGTCAACACTACCACTGTCCACCCAGACGGCCTGAGCGTCTCCCTGGCCCCATTCATCATTACTCTTGTCCTCTGTGTGTGAGGTCGAGCCAAGCTGCCTTCCTTCCAACTCTGACCTCTCCCTTCTCTTCGGGTGTCAACCTTTGGCACCTCTGTTCTGTCTAGAAGGCTCTTTATCCTGCTCCCTTGTATGATCCTTATTCATCGTTGAGATGTCACTACATAGGTCCCTTTCTCTGGAACTTTCCCTTACTTTCCTAAATTCTCATTCTAGTACAAGTTCCCGCATTGCAACTCTCATAGAAAGTGGTTGTTTTTTCCCTTCTTTCCCTTTGTTCTTCAGCACTGCATTCATCTGTAGTCATGTATTCATTTGCATTTCCATTTGACTAATACCTATCTCCCCAACTACAACTAAGTCTGTACATGCAGGGACATTTCTTTGGCTCATCTTTGTTTACTTAGTTCAAGGACAGTGTCTGGTGTATGAAATAGGAAGCTATCTATACTTGCTGCGTAAAAGAAAACATAATTTTCAAACTGCTTGACTTGCTTGGCTAATGGAACTCAACCATTGTTTTAAAGTACCCTTTGCTTAATACCATAATAATAAAGAAGTAAAATTATGTTTATGGCCTTTCCTTGTTGGTATGCACATAGATGATTAAGGAGTAATAAATGCAAAAGGAAAGGCAAACATTGAGAAGTATCCACGCCAGCCCCTCTTACCTGGGTGCCTGGCAGTCCATCTGTCAGAACACTTATTTCCACAGGAAGTGAAGGGTACAGTAGTATTTGGGGAAGGATTTGTGTTAGTTTTGTCTATAAGCATCAAAAAAAATTTTTTTTAGTACAAAATGCTGATAGCAACAAAAGGGAAAATTTTGGGAAATGTGAAAATGAGGCTTTCAGATACTGAGGAACATTTCTAGGAAAAAAAATTTTGATTATTGCATAGGGAAAACCCCGTGCTTGTGACATGAGATGGTTCTTGCCTCCCATCGCAGAGCCCATGAGGGTCAGTAATCAAAGAGAAGCAACCTACATAAACAGAGCAGATGACACAGAGACGACAAAAGAAGTCTCGCCAGAACCAAGAATCAAAAGGAATGAAGACTTTGGGCGTTAAAATAAGTCTGGCTCTCCTCGTGGGGTTTCTAAACTAATACTGCATTAAATAAAGTTTTACCATTTGACGTCTCCCATATTTAATGTGGACTAGAGCCCAGAAAGTACATTAAGATTTGCAGTGCAAAGTGAAATCAACATAAATTATTAGAATATAGAGAGGAAAAAGAGCAGGTGCTGACCAAAGTTTTTATGTTGCACTGGATATTGATGAGTTGTACAACTTTTTTGAAATTTTAAATTTCATCATTTGGCCATTCTGTTGAATCTTACATTCATGGTAGAATTTAGTGGGAAATGTATAAATGCTGATTCCTGTGCCTCCTACCCCATGCTGGAAAGAATTGTTAATTCTTCCTCTCCCGATGTATGTGTGTGCACACTCATGAGTGCTCATACGAACTCCTGGAGTGGTCCAGGGAGTCCCAGCAAGCTGAGGAGTCTGCCTTTGGTCTCTTCCCAAAATCTTTTTCCTCACCTACCCAATGATGCCTGCTGTTCCTTAAAAAGGCAAGAACATCTCATTCCATAATTAACATTGTAATTAACACACAAATCACCCCGAAGGGATGACACCTGGAATTTCATGCTGACTTAAAAAGATTTCAAGGAGAATTTTTTCTGAGTAAATTTTGACAGTTAAGAAGCCCAGAATACTGAGTGCTGAAGAATGGGGAGGAATCGGAATATGAAAGCTTAGAAAACCAAAAGCACAATTTACCACTTCACAACTTTGCCTGAAGCCAGCCCTGGGGAGCACCTTGGAGCCCACAGTTACATGAGCTTGAAGGGCTGGAAGCCAACACCTCACCTCTATCCTAGAAGAGCACAGATGGATAGGGATGTTCCTTGGGGCAGCTCACAATCCAGAATCATTACCTGTGTGAGGACCATGCTCATTCCCAGGAACTGTACCAGGGAGAGTCCACATGATAATAAAATACCAAATGAAAGATACTAGAATACCATTGCTTCACACACTAAAAGCAATGACAGTTCAAGAAAGTTAATGTAGCAATTTTTATTTGTTTTGGACCTTGTTTTTATGATATAATTTTAGCTTGCTTATTTAGCTGGCAGCCGGAATGGAAAATGTATCCTTCAAAAATATCCATAGAATATAGGGATATGTTGGGCACTTCATAGCTTTATGCTTAATAATGACAGCCCGTTGCTAAGGCTCACAGTGTAGATGGCAGATGTAATTACTAGGAGGGTGTCGTATTTCTGACAGGCTCATTTAGTCTGATTTTAATAAAATAACAATCCTATGAAAATGAATTTCTGTGTCTTGCGGAGAGTTCTGGCATATTCTGACATATTTCTAGCTTGAAAATTAAAGAGTGGTGTTTTGTTCAGTACCCAGTGTTAGTCCTCTGTCCTTCTCAACACCCTTCAGAACCAACTTTCTCTTGTTTTCAAACAATGCTTATTTTCTTTCTTTTTGAGACAATAATTGAGAAAGTAAGATAGAAATGAAGTCCAAGAAGCTACTGCGTCTCCAAGAATGTATGCTGTTGAAATCATGTTGGCCCAAATACTAAAGGTCCATGGAAAACACAGAAATAGGTAGAAAGTGGCAGGGATGAAATAGCTATTCATATCCCAGAGCAGGCTAGCAATGTGACACCCAGGTGCAAGGCCTCACTGGAAACAGAAAGAAGATGTAGCTATTTCAGTTAGAAATTGGTCCATGTTCAGGGCCACTGGGGTCAAATCTCAGAAGTTTTGCCCATGAGTGGTGGTATTTCTGAATAAGTTCCCATCCCAAGAACTTTTGCAAAGGGCAACTGAAAGATGCTGTTGGACTTGTGACAAATTCAGGGCCTGAGTCCCTACTCTCCCACAGGAAAAATATTCATATTGGCCTTCTTTAAAAATTCAAGAATGCACTCAAAATTTTAAAATTCAAACTCCTTTCAGGAATGATCATCCTATTTGTCATGGGTTTGAGAAACTGGTATAGACTGGGATGGGAAAGACAGGAAAGAAAGAAAGAAAGAACACAGATAATCCTACTGAAATCCAGAATTCATAAATCCTTGCACACTGCTACAGCAGGGATGGTATATCAGTCAGTGTTTTACTAGAGAAACAGATATAACACAAGATATACAAAGTTATAAAATTTACAAGATTGGCTTACGATGGTCAGCCACAGAGTCAAATGAGGAAGCGTGCAGAGGGTGTCTGCACACTGGAGGCTGAAGGTTTCAGCCCAAGGTCTGGAGCTCACTGCAGTGTCCATGCAAGTCCATATCAGGAGGCAGATGGGCCTGCGACAGAAGGCTGAAGAGTCTGCAATGGAAGGAAGCTGAAATCTGCGCTGGAAGCCAGGAGATAACATTCAAGGTGAAGGTGAAGACTGGAGCTCCTCTGAAGGACAGAAGCAGCTCTCTCCTTTCTCATTTCCCTTTTATACCATCCAGGCAACCAGCTGCCCTAGGGTGGGTCCTCTACATCCTAGGGTGTGGAATTGCTGAATTGATTTAGTGAAGCTTCTCCTAACTAAACTTCTCGAGTTGACACAGTCAATCAACCATCACAGGTGGTAACTGGTGAGACTTGGGATCTCTTTGGACCTACTTTCTCCTCAACTTCCTTGAATGGCTCCAACAAAGATTTTTTGAATATTGAAGAATACTTAGAATTTACATTTGGTATTTAATTCTCTCAGCTATACAAGGTAGAGAGATTAATGAGGCTAAAATATAGAATTATAGATTCAAAAGGAGTCCCAAAAGTCAATCAGTTTCTACCTCTGCTTCTACATGAACAAGTCATTCTGAAATAATTTTAGGTAATTAATTAAATCTTATTGTATACCTTCATAACATTTTAGATAATAGTATTTACGTGCTTTGGTGTGTCTTGATAATGAGGTTAAAATTACTTATATGAGGTTACTTATAAAATTATTTACATGAGGTTAAAATTATGTATAGCCACCTTGCCATATTTGATATGTAAGTTAGAGCACCCCATCTGAAATTCTAAGATGGTTCTTTGTATGTGGTTTGCAGTCCCAATGGTGGCATTGAGGAAGGGTCTTGGGGTGACAGTTTAGCCTGTAACTTGGATCCTCGGACTCAGTTTTCATTACAGTTTTGTGTCTTTTCTTCTCCCTTGAGTGTTCTACTGAAAATAAACTTGTGGAACAAGTACCACTTATTTAGATGCAGAGAACACAGACTAAAGGGAAAAGTACACAGAAGAACTCCTACGGACAGATCACTGCTTGCTTCAGGAATATTTCTGAAAACAGAAATTAAATTTTCATGACCCTAAATGCTTGGCAACCGGGGCTTTGCTGAGTCCCACACTGTGTTTGCCTCCATCGCCAAGTTGGGGCAGCTCCGGACACTCCGCCCGGGCGCAGGGCCATTCTGGTGGGTGATGTTGCCAACCAGAACATACCAGGGAGGTGGGGCTCACAGGCGGGCTCACTGTCTCTGCACAGCTCCACGAGTGAAAAATCTAACAGGATTTCTTGAGAATTAGATCCAATCAGCAAATACATCCTACAGTGTGCTCTCAGTATTTATAGACGTCTTATTAATCAGCTGACTGTTTTAACTTAAATCCCCAGTAAAGCTGAGGAGAAAATAGAAATGACCAGTATTCTCTGGTTCCAGAGATATCTCTGTTCCTTCTACATTATAAAGGCATGACACCCTCCAAAATGCTGCCTAATTCATTCCCTAATAATTCCACAATTTCAAATTTTATTTATTTCTATCTCCTTCTGTAACTGGATTTTTGGCAACAGAAGATATGAGTGGGCAGCGTGTGTGCAACTAAACTCACTCGTACGAAGGGCCAGCTTAGTTCTCTTGAGACTGATATTCAAAACAGTGGTTCCAAGGGTTGTCCAACAGCCGTGAAGTGGAGATTTGGCAACGTCTGAGCCAACTGGATAACACATTGGATCACGGAGGTAAACCTATTCCAGCTGGTATCTGAAGATCTTAATCTGGCTGCCCCAAATTATCAGCTTAATTAGAAAACTGCCAACCTGTGTAGATTTTTGAACTGTAAATGTAAAAGGAAAGGAAATGCAGTAGATTGTAGGCTGTAGGGAGTTTGGGAAATGCCACTAGATCCTTCCTATCAGGCTCTCTCTAGCAATCTAGAAGAAATGTGTCCCTCCTGCCTCTCCTGTGGGATTACACACTACAGCCTAACATGTGCCTCTCTTCTAGGATGTGTTTGACACATTTTCTCTCTGTGGCTTCTTCAATAGAGGAAAATCCATAACAGAATCTAACAAGACAGAGATTCCATTATTTCTGAAGAACAATTTGGTTCCTGGACATTGTTTTCTCTTGTGGAAGAAGAATTTAAATTCCTGTCATTGCTTTGCCCTCTCCTGACCAACGGGAAATTAGAATACAGTGTAGATTCTGAAATAGGCTGTACTGTGATTCTCTACTCGTCAGTGCTCAATAATTGATTTCTCTAACCTGTAGACAATTAGCTAGGGTTTGTATATAATTCCCTGGACTCACTGGGAGAAATAAAAAGGGTAAAGATGAGCATCAAATCTAATTCAAATTCTTACACTTTCCCCCCTTGCTGAAAAGGAAACTTGAAAATTTATGCTGCACAATTACAGTGTCTCTTTACATTCAAGGAAAGGAAGAAGGAAACAGCTAAAAAACGTTCAAGGTCAGAGCATACTACTGTTTTTGGTTGTCTGTATCTGTCTCCAGCCTTACACTTACTTCTCCTTCCCCAGGCTCTGGGTCTCCTCTCTTAGGGTTGATGTTATAACGTCACACAGATCCCCACTAATCCTAGAGCCATGGAGGATCTCAATTCTGAGCAGACAACTCTCTCTAAAATTGACACCCTCATCTCAGGTCAGTATCTCTGCTCATTTCTACCACCACTGGCAAACAGACAACAGTCAATGAGAAGAACATTTCCGTCATCCATGGGGCAATGACCCGTACTGCAATGGCAAGCAGAAACACCGAAATGACACCCAGGATTTGCAGGCAGATTTATTTACGGTGATGGACACTGATCGGGATCATTCCCGGAATATCAGGCCCCGATCTCTGGTGGTCTAGGGCTTTTATATGATGCACAAGCAGGAGGTACAAAGGAGGTACAAAGGAGGTACAAACGTGAGACAGAACAGCCTGGCTAGCCTGCTTAGCTAGCGGGTGAGACCATCAGTTACAAAGATAGATTAATGATCATCGGTTTATGAAGCTGGGTACAATAGTACAATCAGGCATCCTGTATGTTCAGTTATGCTCTCATGGTAACAGAGGTCAAGAAAGTAATTACAAAGCCATGAAGCAGTTACAGAGCTAGGCAGTTTCAAAAGAACAAAGTTTTACAATTTCTCTTGTACAGTTGTTCCCTTTCAGTACAACTGTAAAACAGTAATATACATTTATGGCATGCTGTAAGTAAAAAAAAATGAACAATAATGTCACCGACAGTCCATTATCTGTGTCTCCTCTTGCGGTTAATGCTGGCTTTTTCTTCACCCCGAGAATGGTAAATTAGTCATATCTTACAATACGTCTAGTAAGTGTTTTATGGATGTGCATTTAGAATATTTGCTCAAAAGCTTGAATTGAGCAAGGTTGTCACTTAAAGGGAAAAAGCATCATTGACGTTGCTGAAGGGTTTGTTTTCCTGAAGGCACAGAGGGGAGTAACACAGAGTTTCCGTCACTATGGGATAAATGGTAAATGTTGGGAAAGAATGCACAAGGACTTCCATGCAAAGATTCTGCCATTGCATTCCTGGTTTCCTGAAAACTTTTTATTCTAAAACTATGGTTTCAAAAGGAAGCATATATGTGTGTATCTATCTACCTATTTCTATGGCTATGTGAAATTGGTATACTGATGTACATTGGCAACATCAAATATGGTCATTCTTAAAAGTTGGAGGGGAATAGTCTCAAAAACAGGAATGTTTGTGGATGTGAAAGAAGTTGTCAAATTTCTGTCATTATTTACATAGTAAAAAAGTGAAAGCAAAAAAAATGAGAACATTTTTGCTTTCCACCCTGTGACTCCCTCTCCCTAGCAATACAATTCTACATGATTTAATTTTAGCTCTGTAAATCTTTACTATTCAGTGAACTTTCTCTTTCTCTTTTTCTTTCTCTTTTTCTTTATCCCTCTCCATGCCTCCCTCTCTCTCTCTCTCTCCCTCCCTTCCTCCCTTCCTTCCTTTCTTCTTTCTGTCTTTCTGTTCTGTTTTTTTAATGGCACTGGGGAATGAACCCAAGGCCCTCATATTGAAGTCATCCCCAGCCCCCTCTTTAGTTTTTATTTTTTTAGAAATTCACTGCATTTCCTTGGGTGTCTTGGATTTTTGATCCTCCTGCCTCAGCCTGTCAGAGGAGTTACAGGCAGGTACCAATCACCATGTCTGGCTTACCAATCAGTGATTTTTATCATCCAGAAGAAAAGTTAAAACCTAAGCAAACACAAATGTCTCACCTTTACCTTTTAGGACATCTCCATCTTTCTCCTGTGTGTTAACCTGGATCCTCCAGCAGGCAGTGTCCATAGCAGTCTTCAGTGTAGGTAAATGATTTGACAAGAGATCAAGTACAAGAGCAAGGGGAGGGGGAGCCTAACCATGGAAGGGGTGAAGTCAATTAACGGCTTGATTCTGAGTTGGCCTCCATGATGGATGACTGTTCTCAAACTATGAGGAGAGGGGAAGAAATCCTCCATAATAAGCTCTTGCTCTTCTTTGGTGAACTTTGGACTCCTGAGCAGAGACACCTGCACATGTGGGGTATAGATGCTTCAGCACAAAGTGAGTCTTTGCGGACATCCCATCCCTGCGCACCAGAGAGCCCGGGGCAGAGGCTAGTAGTCCAAGCAGCCAGCCCAGGCAAGGTACTGCCAAGGATGCCCGCGCACATGTGGCCCCTTTCTTTGATCATCGTGGAGCAAAGCAACCTGGCCAACACTTCCAGGTGTAGGGCCCTTCCCGGTGCACATCCTCCAGGCATAGCTGAATTTTAAAACCATGTATTTCTTGTGGTGGAATAGTGTGCATCACTGGGGTTCACATTTCTATAAAGTCTGCCCAGTGCTGTCTGGAACTAATATTGGACCAAAACCATCTATGATAATAGCAGCACCACTGGCTTCAGGAGGAGTCAGAAGACCTTTCAGATGGGTAACTTTTCATGAAATGGAAAATTGCTTTCACCTTTTTGGATTTAGTCAAGTTTCTAAGTTAATTTTGGTAACTTAGATCTTTTTGGAAAAGGACATCTATCTTTCTCATTTGTTTATTTTATGGCCCTTTCCTGTATACTGTTTTCACTCTACAAAATCCTTTAAGTGTATCAATCTATGAATTTTCCTCTGAGTAAGATTACACATAGGAAGATTCCCCCTTTGTAAGATTACACATAGCTTCCTTATGGCTTTTTTTTTTTTTGTGGGTACCGGGGGTCGACCTCAGGACCTCGCATGCCAGCAGGCACCTGTGCCGCTGAGCAATATCACCGGCCCTTTTTTTGTATGTGGGTTCCAGGAGTTGAACTCGGGCCCTTGCGCTTGTCAGGCAGGCGCTTATGCCGCTGAGCCATCTCACCGGCCCTCCTTACGGCTATTGATTCCTACATATTCTCTATTATACTGATGATTTCTACTTTGAGGCAATAAATACTAAGGAAAATATTTTAATATGTCTAAATGATTAGATTTTTAAGGTTAATCTATTGCTGTAAATTTTAATATTAATTAAAGCAGTTTGCCTAGGGAATATGACCATTAAATGTATCTTTTCAGGAATTGATTAGCATGTTAATTAATAGGCACTGGTAAAGAAGTTGTATTTCTGTGCATAAAGCCAGGATGTGAATATATTTAACATGTTTAAATAAATTATATTCTTTATCTCAGAGAACACTCAGCATTTTTTACTCCTTTTAAAAATATTACATATTATTTTTAAATCTTCAATGTTCTGTTTCTTTCAATTCACTCTTTAGAACTTTTGCCTTATATAGTACAATAGGTTTTTTAAAGTAGGTGGTTCATGACAATTCTTTTATGTGAAAAATCTTTTGTGTAAATACATAGTTTAACAATAAAAGAAGGACATCTTTGTGCTATTTTGTGTTTTTTGTTTTTAATTCCTTCTCTGATATTGTAAGCAATGCCTTCTTATAATCTGAATATATTAGATATGCTCTTGAAACTGCTTTATTCCTTAATCCTTTTGGTGATCTTTGTTTTAATTAAATCTTTGTTTTACTATCAAATCTCTCCCATTTACATTTATTATTATAATGAAATGTTTGGTCTCACACCTGCTTTCTTGTTAAATGATTTCTGTGTTTTTCTTGATATTTTCTTCATTTTATAATTTCTGCCAGATGGACTCTTTGAGAGAGTCAAAGAAATATAAAAACTGACTTTTGCATTTTGTGCTGTTTTAAACCATGTGCATCCTATTTTAAATTCTACTCTTCTTTTACATTTAAAATAATTTAACTTCTATGTTGAGTGAGATCCTTTTATTAGATTCTATTGTGTAGTACACATGGGTAAACATGCAATTCAAAGTGTTAGATGATAAAAACGAAGAACAATTGTGCATATCAGCTAGATCCTGAGCAGAATTGACAAAAGAGAAAAGTTGAACCTAAGGAATAGTTTACATTCTTCACACAAAGAAGGTGTATTCATTTTCTATTATAGCAATAGTAGAAATAATCCTCTACTATTGTTGTAATGAAAACGAATGCACACTAAATAAACAAGGAGCTTTATACCACACAACTTTATAATCTCACAGTTCCTGTACGTCAGAAGGCATGTGGGGGCCAGTGAGATAGCTCAGCAGCATAAGAGCCTGCCTGGCAAGCGCAAGGTCCTGAGTTCGACTCTCGGTACCCGCATATTAAAAAAAAAAGTTATGTGAATAAAATTGTAAAGATAAGCAGAAGAAAAACAGACTTATTAACACATATAGTATGCCTACAAGTCAGAGAAACTCAGAGATGAGGAAATAAACAGGATAGTTAGAAACTGGGCTTAACAAGTAACAAGGACATTTTTGAGAAGTGACAAGCAAAAGAGAATATTGTGCCCCTCCACTGGGAGCTTGCTGACAGAAGGTGGATGTATGCAGGAAACAAAAGGCAGGCGGAAGGTTTGTTTGTGACAATCCATCTTGGCACCAAATTTCCACTTTTTTAGTGGCCATAAAGGCTCTGCTGGGGAAGGGATTTACAGACTCTTCATTTCTCAGAAGCTTCTGCTTTCTGCCAAGTGAGGCAAGTTCTGGGGAGACGTCTTTCAGCATCTGTTGAGCCCCGAACACCTTCAACTCAAAAACAATGCACATGCCAGAGTGGCTTGTCCTGCAGTGGCATATTTTGATTCCTCATGCAGCTCTAGAAAAAAATTTGTTCCCTCAGCCAAGCAGGCTGTTAACAGGCATCAGTTCCTTACAGTGGGAGCCCTGATGTCCTGTTTCTTTGCCAACTGTCAATGGAAGGTGTTCTCAGCTTGTAGCAGCTGCTCCCTTCCCTAAGCCCACAGTCACCTCCTCCAACTGCCAGTCAGTGGTAAGGGGTGGGGTCCTTCCAATCTGCCTCTCTCTGATGGACTCCAATGGAGAAAAATCTCTTTCTGTGAGTTCACACTATTAGATTCCACAGAAACAAATAATCCAGGACAATCTCTTCATCTCAAGATTCAGAACATTAGTCCTATCGGGAAAGAACCCTTGCTATGTAACGTAACAAGTTTCCAGATTCCAGGAGTTAAGGAAAAGCCATTTTTGAGGGCCCTCATTCATTCTATCACAGAAGGCTGGGCCAGTACATGTTAGCTGTCCAACTGAGCAACACTGCAATTTCTGGTCAAAACTCTACTGTGATGATTTGAGAAAAAGCTCCTAGTTTAGGAAATGAATAAAAAGATTTGTAAGTGATGTAAAAACATGGATCTCAGAGAGCCACACACTGAGGAACAGTCTAGGAGGAGTGTGAAAATGATTTCTGTTGGACACCTAAGTGGTATCAATGAATGAGGAGGAATACGACACTTGAAAGAAGTACAAGAGATACCTTCTGGTTATGGCTGAATTATTGATATTCCTGCAGACAACTAATTGGGTAAATGCCAAAAAATAACCTATGTAGTTTTACATTCAAATTGTCTCATCCATCTGACACAGAACTGCTATGTAAGAGCACCCCTATTTTACTAGGAAATGTTCTTTGACCAAAAGTAGACATTCAGACTCTGGTGCTGTCTGTAGGGATCCAGGGTAAGTCAATCAGTCTACATCTTGGATGTGTTTCTTGTCCTTATCAGTGTAGATTTGGATTTTCCTCTTTTCTTTTATCATCCTGAAAAGCTGAGCCCATCCTGGGGAAGCAGCTCAGCAGGCCCACAATCCCCCGTGTCTGCAGCCAGGGTTCAAACTCTATGTGACGAGTTCCATAAAATCTTTACCTTCCTCTTAAGAGTCAAACTGTCACCGGTTCATCTATGTTTCTCATTCTACCTGCCCAGCTTCTCATAAATTTATCTAGAATTTACACTTACATTATTCTTTATATGTTTTTATTTTATCTGCCCTTTTGAGAATGAGTTGTGTTTATGTTCAATTTTATTAAGAGATTTATAGTTGTTCGTGTCTATAGCTATCAGTGATCATATTCACAGACCCTTATAAGATTGTTTGCTATTATTCTGCTCTTACTTTGATAATTATGATACTATGTCAATATATATTATATCCATATGAACCCTAAGTAAGAACATAATAGTTTTTTGAACTTTTTTTTCTGAAAATTGTTTGGATTCTCAACATTCCATCAGGCTTTATATAAGAGTGTTTTGTGTTTTTCAGAGTGTGTTACATTCAACACATTCTCTATCCACATTGTATTCTTTCACTTTACACTGAAATACTCTGGCTTTGATTTCTATGTTGGTCCTCAGAGTCCCTCCTAGTGTAACCTGTTCTATGAATCTGCATGTTGGACCCAATCTACTTTCCTAAAAATTTTTACATCACTGGTTTCTTTCTTGTGGCCAAGCTCTCTGACACAGGTTCCTCTAGCTTGGATTGTCTTGCTGCTCTTTCTCCTAATCTAATCATTATATTTCTCATATTACCAGATTTGAGTAACATCTTTTCTACATGATGACACTCAACTGCTCCTCTTTTGTCTCCATTCATAGAATACCTATCATCTACTTCCTGGACATCGGCCTGAATTATATAAGTCTTACACTCTTATCTCGAGGTTTCTGTGAATCTTACTTCCTTTGTCATATTTTAAGTTTTCATGGCCAGTGAATGTTTCTTCTTCTTCCACATCCTTCCCAGGACATGGAACGACATTACATTCACAATAGGCGTCTATAAGTGATATTCCATCTACAGAATAACAACAAATAAGTTCATGATCGTGTCTTAATTCAATACTTCCACGTAATTTTAAACATAAAAAATGTAACATATGTGTTTCATTTTCAAAAAAATTTATAAAAAAGTATGAAAACAAAAACTCTTCTTATCCCCTCCTTTTCATAAACTCTTGTGACTCCTGGTACATACTCACAGGAAATATTTTTCATTCATTGACATACTAACTAGAACTCTTTCACCAATTTTTAGATAAAATGTGTGGAAATCACCATATACCCCATTCTATTCTTTTTCTCATTTATATTTCCTTCTCTTACATATTAATATTTTTAGGCATTATTCATTTTCTTTGTGGTGCTGGACATCAAGTTCAGGTCCATGTGAACACTCATCAGTTTTAAAGGCCTCTCGACATGTGCTGTTAGAAGGTGAGTTCTGGTCGGAAGATGCAGGTCACTGGGGGAGCGCCTTTGCAGGATATCTCTCCCTCCCTGGCTCCTCCTGTTGTCCTCTGCTTCCTGACAACCATGAAGTGAGCAGCTTTTCCTCTGCTATGCTCCTCTGCCATGCCATTCTGCCATGCAGCCAGCTGACCATGGACTGAAACAAGAACCAAAATAAACTTCTCCTTTAAATTGTGGGTGTTGGATATTGTGGCTCAGTAACTAGGAAAATAACTAAAAGAGATACATAGCATTTAAATAATATAGGATATATTCCAAGCATAATCATCCACTCAGTAGATATTGAAGCTGTTTCCAGGTCTTTCTCATTACATACAAAGCTGCAAATGATAAATAGAAAATATACATGTTAAGCAAAATGAAGTCTCTACCGAGCGTACTTGTCCAGGACAAATGCATTTCTATTCCTATGTCTGCTGTCTAAGTAAACCTCCCATCTCCAAAACCAAGATTTTATATTACCCATAAAAAGAAGAATATGACAAAAAGGGCAAGAGTCTCCTAATTTAATACTAAGTTTCAACCACAAGTGATTCAACTTTGATTAAAAGTTCGGTTGATGAAGGCAAGTACACTATTTTGAACTCAGTACCAAAAAGCGATGAAGTAAATATTTACATATCTGGCATTTGAGACTGAAATTATATTTTCAACACCATTTTGCTGGAGATTGTGGAAGTTCGGGGCAAACAAACGTGTGGGTATCTGAAGGAAGGCCCAAGGCCAGTACAAAGGCTTCATGGTGAGTGTATAGCTGGAGTGTGGGAAGAACAACAACAGAAAGCTAGCACAGCTTACATAGGGTGAGGAAGAGGAAAAGTGACATGAAATTAAGTCAGAGAGGCTGTGTGGGGCCGTGGAGGCTATTTATAATACTTTACCTTTTTTCCTGATTGAAATGGGAAAACATTGGAGGTGTTTGAAATGGCAAGTGACTTAATCTCATTTATATTTTAACAGAGCCTGGAGGGCCAACTAGAGGACAGACTTTAGTAGGTGGTGATCTAGGTAAGAATGATTGCAGCAAGAGCACATGAAATTTAAGCTGGGCCAGGGCAAAGTGAGGACATCATCATGGACACTGTTAACCTTGATGGTTAACGAACGTGGAGGAGCCACACTCCTGGTTATGCCTGGGTGGGTCACGGAGGCCTACTACACACTGGGCACTACATATGGTCTCTAGCTCCTTCCTCTCTGGCACTGCACTTTGCCACTTCCTGGTGGCCAGGACTAATAAACTTTGCTTCTCTGTGTCCTTCCCCCATGATGCTTCTGCCTTTGGAGCCAGCTGATCATAGACTGAAAACTAAAACTCTCCTCCTTTACATCGTGGATGTTGGGTATTACGTCTCTGCAACAGGAAAGCTGACTGACTCGAGGGGAATAATCAAAGGCTGCTGGGGCGGTCAGAATGCAGCCTGCAGTGAGTTCCACCAAGGGGGTGGAGCAGGAGTATTAGAAGAAACGAGGGAAAAAATATGGAATGTTGGACAGAGGTAGGATGCTGGAAGCTGAGCTTAGATGCAGTTATTGATGATGACAAGATCTAGACCTCAGCTGTGACTAGGGGAAAAGAGCTGAGATAGAGGGTAAGGTCACTGAGGGAGAAAAGGTTGAGGGACCAAGAAGCCAGAGCAGGGAAAAGTTGGTCTCTGTGATCATTGATCCCCCTCAATAATGGCCTGAAGGAGGTTAGAGAACGCGCCGGTGAACCTCAAGCTAAAATCTTCAAGGGACAGTGGAGGGCAACTCAAGTCTCTGTAAAGGAAAAGGGCTCCATTGGTCAGGTCTGATGCGATCCTCCTTATTCCACAAATGAACATTTATTTCTTCAGAAATTCCTCTTATATCTCATGCAGAATATTAAAAAATAGTGTCACAATTAGGGTCATGGTTACAAGAAGTGACCATCGGAGCCAGTCAGCCTGGGCTCAGATGTCTTCTGCTATTTATCATCTGGGTGACCAGTCACAAAATGTTTTAGCTCATCTGTAAATCAGAGATGACGAGAATACTTCCCTCATGAGGTTGCTGTAAGTCTATTTGAAATAATATATGTAAAGCACATACACCAGAGCCTTGCACGGAATGAGTACCATGTAAGTGTTGGCCATTAATAATGTCACATTCCTCACTTGGATGTCGCAGGGCATGTCAAGGAAAGAGTCACCACATGCATTATAAGTTGGATGGAGAGAAAGTTGGTAGAGAGCAATTCGTCAATGCCTTTACACAGCAATTCTATTTCTAGGTGCTCATCGTTTAGCTAAACTCATCCCTTTATTAAACGACCTATATACAGAGATGTTCTCACTATATAATTTACAATAGTAAAAATGTTTGAGGAAATTTACACCCACAGAATCTATCTGGTGCAGATTTTTTAAAAGACAGCCTTAGCTCCGTATATGTTGATGGAAAATTCTCTAGAAGTACCATTAAGTGAAAAAAGTTAGGTGCCACATAATATATGTTCTTTGATAGCATTTGATAGACATGCATGACTTTTCTACGTGTCTATAAATGAGTGTACTATTTTGGGAATGTCTCAAAGGAAGCCTCAGTAACCTCTCAGAAGGAAAATTTGGTAATTAGTAGAGGTCAAAGAACTTTAATTTTTCTTTTGTTTTGTTCTTTTGAGACCGGGTCTTCCTATGTAGTTCAGACTGGCCTTGAACTTGAAATCCCCCTGCCTCCACCTCCCTCTCAAATGCTGGAATTATAAGCATGTGCGCCACATGTTTTTTAATTTATGTTTTGTAGTATCATTTATATTTTGTATTTTATATATATTCAAAAATAACATCTTGAAATTAAGCCTAGCTTTTATGACTTCAATTTCATGTCAAAAGCAAATCATTTCAACAAATATTTCTTGACTACTTCCCTGCAGACTCAAGGCCATGGTCAGTACTGCATGGCTGTGTGAGGAAGACGAATTTGAGATCTTGTCCTCGGGCCTCGGTTGAGGGGCAAGATGCATCCACAGAAATAATTAGAGAACAGCGTCAGCGGGGTGAGACAGGGCTAGCTAAAGGCTCCAAGGGGGCTCAAAGCCTCACAGCCCTGTTTCTACTTGGGGCTGAAAGGTAGATCTTGATATATAGTTAATTTATTCAAGATCTGTCCAGAACAGAAACAGTATTTTTACATTGTACATGTATTTAATATTTTAAAAGCAAAGCAAAGCAAAAAAAAAAAAAAGACTCTCCAAGTTATCCTTGGCATCATAGCCATACCAAAGGAGTGCACCTATCTATGATTATTTCTGCTCCTTTCTAGTAGCACTACAACTAAAACACTCTATTTACTTAAACCTAAATTTAGCATGAGGTGCCTGGGCAGCTCTGGACACTGGAGAAGAATGTTAGTAAAAGGTGTTGTGGCCCACAGCTGTTGATGAGCATGTTGGAGGTTAGTATTTCCAATGTGTCTTAAGGCCATGACACACATGGAAAAGAAAACAAGAAAGAAGTTGTTGATATTCTGAGAGGGAACTTTGAGAATTAATTGCGAACAGACCCTGACCTTTTTCCTCTCTTCTCCTTAATCCCCTTCTAACTGAATATCGCTGCTCTGGGTTGGAAGAGCAGACATGGGTTTTGTGCTGTGGTCTATAGCTGGTGTGTGAACAGAGCACAGTTTCTAATTCCGTACCAAAATATGAAATGCACTTAAAAATGGCTTTCTGTTTCATTTTGTTTGCTTATAAGTTACAAAGCCCTGATAGATATTGGAGGAAAATGAAAGCAATAAGCTCAAAGTCATTCAACTGAGAAAAATGGCTGCTTTGTAAAGCAGAGGTTTCTGAGAAACCTCTAACCTCAGCCGCCAAGCTCAGCCCCACCTTCTGTCTGAAGTCATCCACTGAGGAGGATGTGCTGCCTGGAGCCACACAGCCTTCCAAGTGGAGGCTATTTCCATGCTAGATGGAATCCAAAGCACTACACTGGGTTTGAGGCTAACTCTAGAGTCCAGCTCTGACCCAGAGAGGGCCCTGTGGTCTGGAAAGCCCATGAGATCCATCAGAGTAATTTGGAGACTGAGGCTTTAGGTTCACTGTAGGGCAGACACAAAAACTAGTATGGCTATTTGGAGGTGGGCCAACCTCATACCATTGCTATGGTTTGAATGCGGACAGCTTCCCCCAAAGCCTGTGTGTTGAGATGTGGTCCCCAAATGGTGCTATTGGGAAGTGGTAGAAACTGCCCCCACCCCCAAAGGGGACTGTAGGAACTCAGACTTCTCCTTTCTCTGTCTCTTTGCTGCCTGGACTCTAAATGAGTGATTTGCTCCACCATGTACTGCCACCGTGATGAGCCTCCTTTTCCAGGAGCCCGTAGTAATGGGGTAACCCAATCTTGGGCTGTAAACTCCAGATCTGTGATCCAAAATGAACCTTTAATCATTAAAAGTAATTGCCTGGAGTATTTTGTTATAGTGGTGGAAAGCTAACTATTAGAGTCATCCTCAAATGGAAACCGAAAGTAATGCACTTTCTTGGGAATACTTGTGAGAATTCCCACCAGCATGTGTCTAACCCAGGCCAGTAAAGAGCTGAGTGTAGAAGCCTGAGACAAGGAAGTCAGATCTGAAAGAAGTTTGAAAGCACAGGACATCCATCCAGTTAAGGAAGGTCGAGACAACCAACCATTTTCACGAAGGACCTAGCTTTCAAAATATTCGTGAGGACATTGGACTCCAGGTCAACCTCCCATACCACCCTCACCCACTTGTGGGTCAGATACACTTAATAACCTTTTACTTAAGCCCTGGTCTTCACGCAGAACCCCTGTGAGGGCCAGGGTCTGGCCAGACCCAATCAAAATCACCCATCCAATTTCTTCTTAGTGTGTCCAGCGATCTTATTTCCTCGGTCTAGATTCCGTTTTATGCACCCCTTATGGCAGCCTTTGTTGTTGTTGCTTTCTATTCAGACATTCGTTAAACAATGAGCATTTCGATACTAACCTGGTTGCAGCTAAGAATTCATATGCAAGCAGGTTGATGATCTGCACGTGCTTCTGCCCCGTATTAATCTGCCCCTTCCACCTGAGCTCTGAGCTCTGACTCTGAGCTCATCTGTGCTAGACACTTGAATGTGCCAGAATTGAGAGTTCCTAGAGGCTCTAAAAAGACCCCTATATACTTATCTAGGCCATCTCAGATACATGGACACACACAAACACACACACACACACACACCCGTACACACACACACAGGAACCAGACAACTTCTAAGTGAAGACAGATGGATACAACCTTAGGTCCATTGTAACAAAAGCTAACTAAAGGAAGCACTCATCTTCCACTCATTGCCTGTGAATTACAGTGCTTTGCCTTTGTCCTGGTAAGAAGGATACTTCTTTATTCTAAGAAAAAAATGGAGCTCTTGTTCTCCTTGAGTTTTCTGATTCCAGATCTGGAAGTTGACACTGCAGAGGGTGACAAGTCCTCCTCTCCCCCTAGGCCCACCTCACCGCCTCCAAAAGGTCAGGAGAGGGGGAGCAATGCTGGAAATGCAGAGACAGCACTGCATTTTTACAAGACTGTCAGGTTGTGTGATTGATGGCACAGCCAACTCAGTGTATTGAAACAGTAAATAAATAAGGCCCCTGTGCCCTAAATTAATACAGCTCCCAAGGGGATCTTGGTTTCAAGGGCATTGTTTATGCTCTGCAGAATCTCGTCAATTAAACAATAAAAACGAAGTAGCAGAGAGCAGGTTCTCAGTCGGTGTGTTCCTCCAGGGGTGTCCTCTCTGCTCCGCGCTGAGGTACTTGTATGACAGGCTCTCTGTCTTCAGGGAGCCCGCAGTCTAGTGGTGAAGGTAAATTGGTACAGAACAGTAACATAGCAAAGAATGCTGAACAATGTCTAATTAATGCTACCGTGTTTTTGAGACAAGGGACAGCTGAGTTCACCAGAAAAGACTTTGTAAAAGAAAAGGGCTATATGTCAACCCTGGGGGCAGGAACAAAGACAGGTGACAAGACAGAAAAAGAATGACCCACCCGAAGTGGGACAACATGGTCTGCTCACGGACTGCGAAGAGGCCAGACCAATTTGAGCAGGCCATCGGCATCGTGCTAATAAGCTCAACAGTACCACCTTCAAGTTATTCAAGACAGAAAGGAGAATATGTTGGTTTAATGAATACATAAATACAAAAAATAGGATTCGTTATCTTTTAGTTTTCTATACTGTGGCTCTGACAGCCCATTTTACTGTCTAGCTGGAGGTTAGGCTTTGAAAGAAAATGTTTATGCATTATCTTAATGTTCTTTGTGTCTATTTTTAAAATAAAGCTTTTCTGGTGTTGATCAAGGTTGCTTAAATCTGTTTTTGTTACTTCTAACTACAAAATTGTTGACCTGAATCTCAAACACAATATTTTTTTCTCTGTAAAATTAGCAAAAAGTCGAGCTGACTAAAAATACAATGCCGGGATCATACAGGATTCAGGAAAGAAGCAAAGCACAAAACAAAAAGGACAGCAGTCTGAGATCATGTCATAGTCAGAACATGGATATAGGTTTTCTACAGACCTGTCTCCCTTTCTGCCTTAGTGAGAGGAAAATGCTCATCATACTTAAATATTTCTAATAAATGAGGACTTAATAACTTTATGAATATATTCCCAACACAAATATTATCCTAGGACTTACTTGCTTCTTTTTAAAAATGATTATAGGACTGCATTTTCTTGCCAAATGTATAATTCCCAAATTTACTTTTATTTTCGACTGAAATGGATATTTTCCCCTTGCAGAAAAAAAGTCTTATGCTTTTATAAGCACTAGGCAAAATTTGAAATTAATGAATAAAAAAAGTGCCTAGGACTTGGAGCAGCCTCCAGGGAGCGGGAGCCATCTGGCCGTTGGACTCGAGGCCCACCCCCACTGCTCACTGACTCTGCACCTCCGGAGGGAGGTCACGGGAGAAATCAGCAGCCTTCTGCTCCACACGCACGCATCGCATAGCTAAGGCCACGAAGAGGCCAGTCCGCGAGCAGAAAAGCAAGTGGAAATACGTATCCTTTGTGCTCTGGCAAGCCGTCCTTCACAGAAATCAAGGCCAAGATGCTTCTCCACCATCGTCTGTGAGCAAGTGCACTGAAAATGCGTCCTGAGTTCACAGAGGATAGGCGGCCACACACTCTCTGGGCCCTCCTGACAGATAGCACAGACCCACCTTTAAACCAGTCCTCCCCAGTTAGAGGAAAATCCCAAACAGCAAAATAGTTTTAGAATTCTGAACAGCTTTTGAGAACAAGCAGAGTTCCCTGTTACAAAGTCCTGTGTGCCCACCACAATCAGGAAGACCATATTTCTAGCAACACAATTCATAACAGCTAAAGCTTGGGGGCAGCCCATATGTCCAAGGTCAGATGAATGGATGAAGAAAATGTGGTATTTACACACCATGGAGTACTGCTTTGCCGTGAAGAAGGATAAATTTGAGTCACTCATAGGAAAATGGATGCACCTCCAGGCTATAGAAGAACGTTTGTATTTAAAATGTTTCAAAACCCAAATATGTCAATAGTCTGCAGTGTTCTTTCCCCTTCTGTAAACAGGCTTGCTAACCACAAAATATACCAAAGGTACAAGCTGTACTCAGCCTGCTTCTGCTTCCAGTTTGTTCCCATATTTGTAAAGTTCCACTCACTCACAAAAGACCAGCCTCCCTACCTGATAAATGGTATTAAAACCCACAAAAAAAAAAAAAAAATAACTTCCTATACTAGCTCAAGGCTCAGGCTTTGGAGTACGCAGCTACCCTGAGCCTGCCAGCGGTAATAAACTTGGTTCCCTCCACCTCTCCGAGTGCCGCTCAGTTTCTTCGCCACCAGTAAACCTAAAATTGCTGTTACAAGAGCATAATGTTAAGTGAAATAAATCAGACACACAAGCTTAAATATCATGTTTTCCTATATAAGAAAATCAAAATATAAAAAAATAGCAAAGCAAAAGACAGATAATAGGAAATATAGAGACAGATCTTTTGCAAAATGGAAGGGGACCAAGAGATGGGGGGTGTAGAAAAGGGAGAGAAGGGAGAGAAAGGGGATGAAAAAAAAGAATTACAATGTGTTATGCCCATATACCAACTTCCCATGAGGAATGTAATCATCATATACTGCAAACGTGTAATATAAATTAAAAATGGAAGACTGTCAATGCGAGCCTCTTGTATTTTCACCGAGTACCATAGAGTGTAGGTGATATAGTTACAAGAATGAGGGAAAAATGATGATGATGCCAAGGAGGGAGATGGAAGTAACACGGGCTTGGGTCAGGATTGAGTGCTCGCTGTCCACAATGGGAAACTCACAGAGCCTGGCTGAGCCAAGGAATGCCTGTCTGTTAAGCAGGATACAAAGGTCTGGGTCGTTCTGACTTTTGTAGACAGTATAGTCAAGGGATACACACTTAGAAATCCCTTTTTCAAAAGTAGCTACTATTGTAATTTTAGCTGCCAGTAATGGTTAAATCATTTCCACTTTATCATTGACCCGACATAAAGAAAAGAGAAGATAAGAGACATAACTTGCTAACTTTTAGAGACCTGCCAGCCTACAAGCTGTAGAACCTGGAATATTCTGTTTTGCTGCAGGACATCTTTTTTTGTTTTTTCTGTTAGTACTAGACTCTTTCCTGACATAGAGCATATTTTCCTTTTTATGGAAGTGAATGCAATACTACAAAGCTGCTTTTAATCAGAAACAGACAACCTAAGCAGGAAAAACTCTTCTCAATGGGAAATAAAATACTAGGGTCCCATCATTTTGTTATGAGTTGGGCAGCATAGCAGGAAATGCTTTTGCCCACTTTGCAGTCTTTGACTAATCAATTTTTATTCTTCTCATAGTCACATGCAATCAGGTTGGAAGTGGCTAAATAAAGTGAAAGATGTTTTGAATTGCACCACTAAGTGATAGCTGCATTATTTCATAAATGAATAGTGCTACTCATATTCATATAATTTATGAATTGAAATGTCATTTGGGGAAAATGTCAGTGTCAGATTTTGCATTTAAATGCCTGCATTAGCTGTCAGCAATGAAAAATACCATACAGGCAAACAGCTCCACAGTAGGCACACAGATGAGGGTATTCATGGCTCAGTTTTGCAAGTAGATCTACTACTGTAATCATGAAGGAGCTTTCTATAGTCACTTCCTTCCTAATTTAACTAAATCTCTTGTCTCCTTTTGGAGTACAGCCCCATCCATATGACCCATGTTTAGTAAAAGTCTCATGAACCTTTAGAATTCACTTTTATTTTAGTTCTGTCTCTAGATAAAATTGTATTTTATCTAAGTACTTATTGTTTAAACAATTTTTAAAAATAAAATTGAGGCTAAGTAGTACTCCATGTTGTATAGATACCATATTTTCTTGATCCACTTATCTGTTAATTGGCATATAGGTCATTTCCATTATTTAGTGCTTGTGAATTGTGTTGCTATCTACGTGGGTATGTATGCATCACTGTAATACGATATCTTTAACTCTTTCAGGAAGATCCCAGGAGCAGTACAGCTGGGGCAAATGGAAATTTTGCTTTTAGTTTTCCTGAGGAACTTGTAAGAAAATGGCTGGATCTTGAGACCATAATGCTAAGTGAAATAAATCAGACATGAGTTAAATATCAAGCCATTTCTCTAATGTGAGAAACACAAAATGTAAATAATTCAAAGAGCAAAATGAAAGATAAATGGCAGGAAACAGGGAATTAAACTCTGTAGAGATGGAAAAAGGATCTGGACAAGGTATGTGGGGGAAGTAAAAATGATCAAGATGTGACGTGTCTATGTACCAGTTCCCCAAGATGGATGTAACAATTATACATTGCAAATATACAGTAATAAAAACAAAAATTTAAATCAGAAAAATGAAATAAAATTTATTAATGTATATAAGACACTGGGATGTAAAAAGTCTGATGTTAATATTTGAATCCTAAATCTCTATTTCCGTATTACTGGACTTTTCCAAATTAATGACTATTTGTTAAGGGTTTTTACTCTTCCATGTGACTGTCATGGCCACGAGTATGTGCTGCCACATGCACATGTGCTTGCTGGAGTAGGGAAAGACAACAACGAGAAACAGAAGAGGAGAGGTTGGGAGTAGTTTGACACCATCCAAAGGTAGAAGCATTAATTTAATGAAGGTTGTTGAATAAAGCAAAACTGAATGAAATAATGAGAGAGGATATTTTAAGAACCAATTTTACTTCTCATTCATTTATCCAACCAGTGTGTCAACACTGTTGAAAGTGAAAATTTTCAGCATGCCTGATTCACAATCCTTTCCCTCAAGGATCAAGTCTAAGGGTGAAGAAACAAACCAATAAATGCACTCAAAGGTCATAAATGAGAGAAATATTTTAAGAGAACTGAACTGTATCGAAGGCATCTTTGACAGAAGGAAGAGCCCCGATTTAGTTCATGGAGTGATAGGCTGTGTCAGAAAACTGTCGCTGATACTACTTTAGACAATGCATAAGTGATATCCAAGGGAAGATGACAACAAATGGGCATTTGTAGAACAGGAAATATCATAGCCTGAAGGCATCCTGTGAGGTGTAAAGCTACATGACACTTCAGAACATTGCAAATGGTTCATACAGAATGTGGAAATACGACAAGAGATGACTGTGAAAATAAGGCAGGGAAAGGCTTTGTTGAAACGAATTCCTATAACACAATAAAACATTCTAGATGTGCAAAAAAATCTAAGTAAAGAAAAGTAATTGATTGAGTGATGCAACAGAAGTATTAGCATGCAAAGAACTCAACTAATGAGAGGAAACCATAGTTAACATACAGTGAAAATTGTCTGAATACAGACTGTAGTTAACACGTAACAGCAGATAAGTGGGGTAACCCTGGAAATGGTGGAGATGATGGCAAGAAAGAATGCACCCCACACTTAAAGGGGCAGCACTACCGGTTGTAAGCCAATTATTACTGTACTTGAATGCAATTTCAGGATCTCCTGATCTCTTAACTCTTAAAGAAAAGCACAGAATCCATATTGTTAAGCACATTCTCCCAATTTTAGATACTGGCAACTGGATTGTGTGTTTGTGTTTGTGCTTATGTTTGTGTGTGTGTACATATATGCATTCACTCCCCTGTCTACCTGTGGTATTCTACTGAATGTCCTCTGCTTCCACCTAATATTACATTGTATACGCAGCAGAATTCCAGTGGATGTTTTACCAACAGGCTGTCTTGGTCCATTCCTGCTGCTATAACAAAATACCTTGGGATGGGAATTGTACAAATAGTACGACTTTGTTTCTCACAGCTCTAGAGCCTGGGAGCAGCAGATTCAGTAGCATGCAAAGGCTGCTCTTCTCTGCTTCAAAGATGGCACTGAGTTCCTGTGTCCATGTATGGCAGAAACTGTATCCTCACATCACAGAAGGGCAAAAGGGTTGAAATCCCTCTCTCCCTCCTTTTGTAAGCACACTAAACTCATGGCGAGTGTGGAGCCTTTGTGTCCTAATCACTCTCTAAAGTCTCAGCCTCAAATACTGTTATGCTGGGGATTAAGTTTCAACATAATTTTGGAGGAACACAGATAGTCAAGCCACAGCACAGCCTACGAGTTTTAGCCATGTGAAACTTGTTGTGGGGTAGAATATAAAAAAGATTAACAAAACTCTACCTAACTCAAATATATGTCGAATGAAATGTATCGTGGTCTTAACAGGATACTAGCAACTAAGTTTGGAAATATTTGGGAGCAATATCACAAGATTAATCAAGTTAATATTACTTTGCTCCCCATGGACACTACTTGACCACATTATAAGTTCCGTGGCTATTCTTAAAGATCAGTGAAATGCACACCAATGCCAAAGAAATTCAGTGCTCTTTCATCAATTTCCATTGCTAAGTGGATGTTTTCCTTTCTGCTGGAGAAGGCTGAACAATTTAGTGGACCCTGGGCAGTGATCCCTAGGCAGTGATCCCCTCTAATTGTTCACATAATCACAACGGTAACAGTGGCAATTTCTCCACTGCAGCTTCAGTTTCTCAGAATGCCCAATCCTGAGATGGCCCTGGTCTTACTTGAGATTTTCCAGCAAACAACGATGCATTGGGATATTTTGCTTTGCAACTGAATTTCAAACATTTAAAAATTCAGTGTAGTAGACACCTACTGATAGTCAGTTATTACTGTCCTAAATAATTGCACAGCTGATAGAAAGCATTGTGAACACTGTATGTGTGCAGAAAGGTTTATGAAAGAGAGTGCATAAGTATGCAAAACTGTGTGGTAGGTCCCTCCCTGAAGTAAAAATATGCATGAGATTGTATTTTGTTCTGGTTTTTTGCATCTTTTTCTTGTACATTTAGGAATTCATATAACTCAGGAATACATGTAATGAATGTGAATTATTTGTATTAGGAAACACAAAATGGAAAGAGAGGGGAAATAATTTGTAGAATAAGTATTGGTTTAATCTATGAAATTGCAGACAAAGATGTCTGGGAATGGCTATTCTCAAAGATGAAAAAAGAAAGGAAACATTTATCTTTAGAAAAAAAGAGTTCAGATAATACTATGGTATGCCACAGTCTATTTAAGCACATAAATAGCTGTAAAACTTTTTTTAAAAATCTGCCTTCTTGTCTTTGGAGGTAATGAGGAAAGAATAGAGAAGCAGAGCCCTAAGATGGTAAATTCTGTCAATGTCAAACTTCTAAAAAAACAAAAGCAATAAAATCTAGGAAAGAGGAAGAAACTTAAGGGCATACACTTTACGACATTATGATAGCTATGACAGATTAGTTTTAAACTTGAGCTATAGCAACTGTGAGTGTATGTGCTGAAATACAATTTTCAGGGCACTAGAAAATAGCATTCAAGCCGATGTTATAAAATTACCTCGATGTTCAACAGCAGTAGCAACAATAACAACAAAAATATGGAAGAATAAGTAACAAAAATTATGTTACAGTCAGCAAATCTGAGAAATTAGGAAGTCTAGAAGTAAAGGAAATGGTGGTCCCTTTGGACAATATGATATTCATTATTAATAGTTAGTGTTCCTTTGACAAAGTGAATAGTTCATTACGGCTACAGTGATGCTTGGCAAGAAATAGGATTGAGAATAAAACTTGATTCTTTAGGTCCTTAGTGTGCCTAATGCAGAGATGAATAATGTTAAGTACGTTACCACCACAGTGTTCTTGTCACAATTAAGAGAATCCTCCAGGGAGAAAACCAGATATCAGGCAAAAGCCCCTGGTACCTGAAATTGAACATTAAATTGAGTCAGATCTTCTCAACTGCCTATACCACACTTTGTAAAGCATAACATTGGAGACATCAGAATAACATCAAAGATAATTTGGATACACTAGGGTTTGGTGTTTTAGCTGCATGGAAGAAATAAGTAAACAATTTAAAAAATAGGACAATATGGCTTATTAAGAAAAAGACTCGGTAGAAAAACAAGTATGTACATTAGTTGGCAAGTCCTTTACTCTCTCTTGACCGTACATAGGTAATAAACCACACCTGTGGTTTTCCTTCTCCCCCAAATGTTTAAGTCCTCCTTATATAGCATTACATACCTATGTACTTAATACATTCTTCACTCTGTCTTCCAACCCACTAATGATTTTTAAAGAATTTTTAATTAACACGATCGACCACAGCATCACACCAAGTTGCACACCATATGTTCTCCCAAGTACCATTTATTATTATTTTTTTATTTATTCTGATCCTGGATATAGATACAGCCATGTTTCTATATGAATCTCAAAGGTCAGGACATCAATTTCTCTTGTTCTAGCTGATGAGGGAGTCAAAGTCAAGCAAGCGTTAGTGATCTTTACAAGATCATTTATTGTTCTGAACATTTACTGCAGAATCTTAGCCTTACCATTAACCATTTCCTCTGCAAAACCCTCATTTGTACTTAGAAAGGTATATACCTATACACAAGCAAAACTGGGAGGAAAAATATATTTTGTGGAGGAAACTTTTCCAAAACTGGGTCAAAAATAATGACATTCATGATCTTGAAACTTTTAAGTTTCAAGACTTGCACTTGAAGTAAGAATTTACACAATCCAATAATTATAGGGCCAGGCAAGTTACCCAAATGAGTGTAGGGCAGTGTGAGACAATAGAAAATGTGTGGGTTTATCTGAGTGCACATGGCACTGCTTTTAAAATTACCTGAATTCCAAAAGCTGAAACAAAGAAGAAGGAGAAGAGGGAGAGCAGGGGCTCTCTCAGCTCCAATCCAGTTTTAATCAGAAGTTACCATTTGTAATATTTTTATTCATACAGGAGGAACTGCATTATCTAGTAAGTTAGATGCTTTTAATCTGTTTTAAAGAGAAAAAATAGGGTTGGAGATGTGGCTCAGTGGTAGAGCTCTTGCTTTGCATGCACAAGGCCCTGGGTTTGATCTCCAGTACCACAAAAAAAAAAAAAAAAAAAAAAAAAGAAAAAAAGAGAAAAAAGAGAAATTCAATGTTTACCTCATATCACACATGAAAATACTTCCAAATGTTTTCAACACAAAAGTATTTAGGTCAACAGAGTGCAAGAGGTATATGCTTTGATGTACTCCCTCTGAACCAGCCCCTATAGGAATAAAATATATAAAGAAAAAAGCAAAAGGATATAACAAGATCAAAAGCAAAATGAGGGCCGGGGTTATAGCTCAGTGGCACAAGCGCCTGAGTTCGATTCCTGGTACAAAAAAAAAAAAAAAAGCAAAATGAAACTTTTAAAAAATCCAAAAAGAAAAGATATTTAAGACACTGAGTGAGTCCCAAAGCCATTGGCCACTGAGCTTCCTCAAGGAGCCAGTGCTAGCCAATGACTCAGCCCCATGAGTAAGGGAGAAAAAAATCTGTTCCCGGTGAGTCAGGGAAAAGTTCTTCAAATTATACACCGGAAAGGAGTGTTCCGCGGCCTACCCCTCCCATGAAAAGACACAACAACAACCGCAGTAAACCACTCCCAACCTGTCCTAGGGTTGCCATTTCTCTACAACGACAGACTTCAGAAGGCAATGAACACAGGCGCAGTGTGGAATCAAATAATAAATCAAGAGACCTGAGGGATTACGCGTGTGAGTTTCCATCTCTTCAGTATCACTTCAGGGAAAAAGAATTATAAGACCCAGCTCTGATCTGTGAGCTGAGATGGAAGCAACTTTAAAACTACAAGCCAGACAGAACCAGAGAACAGAGGCTGTCTCAAAACATTTCAATACTGGGCCGGTGAGATGGCTCAGCGGCGTAAGCGCCTGCCTTGCAAGCGCGAAGGCCCGAGTTCGACTCCCGGAACCCACATACGAAAAAGGGGCCGGTGATATCGCTCAGCCGCACGCGTGCCTGTTGGCGCGCGAGGTCCTGAGGTCGTCCCCCCGGTACCCACAAAAAAAAAAAAAAAAAAACATTTCAATACTATTGTATAGACCATCTGCGGTAATTTTCTAGCAAGGAAATTAGAAATTAAAGAGTAAACATGTGAGTATACGTGTGTGCATAAACACACAGAGAATTAAGATGTGTTGCATATGTGTACCAACTCCTTACAAGGAATGTAATCATATACTGCAGACATGTACTAATAAAAAAACCTTAAAATGTTTTCTTAAGTTGCCCCTGGCATGAAGGGAAAACTATGATGGAAATTATGAAACACTTAGAAACAAATAACAATGAAAATATTAAAAAGCACAACTTAAGACATCTAGGCATGAGTAACCTGAGAATAGAAATACATAAACTTAAATTAATTTATGTGGAAAAGAAAGTACTTTAAAGCTAAACGGCTTTTGCAAAAAAAGGCTAAATGGATTACCATTCAATACAAGAACCTAGAACAAAAAGAATAATAAATCTTCAGGAAGTAGAAGCTAGAAAATAATACAGTCAGGAATAGGTACCAGTGAAATTACCAAAAAGAAAAAAAGGAAAGATCAAAGAAATGTAAACCTAATTTGCTGAAAACACAAGACATAGGAACACCCATTAAGATCAATAATTAAAATATAACAAGAAAAAACTTTATTAGCAAAAAAAAGAAAAACAACTACAGATATAAAGCACATATATATAAAGCAAGATATAAAATGAAATTAAGCTTAGAAACCTATCTGACGTATTTTATATATGTATATGCCAAAATCCTAAATAATATATTATCTAAATGAGCAAATTTGCACGTAAAATAATACATCATAAACTATTTCTGCTTATTCAAGGAATACAACAATGGTTCATTGACAAAAACTATTAAGTATTATGCTAACAATGATTAAAGGGAAAAACCATAAAAGATACAGAATAAAAGCATTTTATAAAATTAAAATAGTTATGATAAAAAATACATTTGGAAAATAAATGTAGATGGTAATTTCTCTACTGAAGTGTCTTAACCAATGCAATACATTGGAAATGAAGAAACAAAATTTTTCATGGAGAGTATCAATGTGATAATTTAGAATTTTTAACAGTAGATTTCAGAGATTGTTCAGGACACACGTCAAAACAAAAAAAAATTATAAAGGTTCAAGCATACCTAATCAACCTAAGAAAACACTAAAAGACTTTTATTAAAGATCATAGACATTGTCTCGAATAAATAAATACATACTCATAGGTGGAAAGTTTTAAAATCGCAGAGATGTCAAAGGTTCCCTTGATTGTCAATTTTATACACACAAATTTTATACAAATCTGTGATGACCACGTGAAGCTTTAATTGTTTAAGCAAGATTAGCCAGCAAGGCCCTTGTCCTCATATTTCATCAGAAAGCCTTACATTTCCCCCCCAAGTCATTACTGAATTTGTTTGTTTCTACTGGTTTCCAATTGCAGCTGCCCATTCACAATTCTCATTGTGTTACCTAAGCCACCTAACCCTGGGGGTTTTCAGTTCTGCTCCCTGCACGGGGTTGGCTGCTGCTGATCTCTGACTCCCAGCCTGGATAATTCCCCACAGGTTCTCAGGAATCAACCCCATAATCGCGGCCAGTACATAGTTACAACTCCTGTTCCACAAGCCAGCACTTGACCTTGTTCACCAAATGACTCCTTACTTAGACTAGTTTCTCTGCTTTATACCTAAAACCGTTCAAGGGAAAGAAAATAGAATGCATAAAATACTTCAGGTCTGCTAACATATGTGTCATGATGAGTGTGAAACTATTCACAATTTTTTTAACCCCTGGAAATAGGATTTTCAGGCCAAAATAATGAATCATGGAGGTGCCATTTCTAAAAATCTAGTCATTTCTACCTAAGAGATTGGCCAGCTTCAGGAAGTAATGAATAGGTTACCAAAAGGAAAGGTAAAACATGAATGAATTGAAGTCTTGTGAGGTTTTGATGAGTAAAAGCCTTTTTTAAAAACAGAAAAATAACCCTGGATAATTTTTAACCTGTAAAATCTTGGTTCTTTCAAAACTAAAAAGCAACTGAACAAACTGTTTTTCAAACTTTTTGTTACAAAAAAAAACCTCAGTAGTTGTTGCAATTTATGAGGTTATTTTAAAAACAGGTCATACATATGAAGCTGTAAATTTAACTGTCAAACACTTTAATTAAGAAGAACTTAAGTAGGTCAAATAATTTGTTCACTCTGACTTATTTTTTGGCATGACTTTATTAGATGTGAAAAAAGGAATCCAATTTTGAAAACTCCTTCTGTACAAGAACTATTTTAAAATGATCTTAAACATACTCTGCATTCGCAAGTCTAAGGAAAAGAGTAAGCTGTATTTCCATGATCCAGGTATCTTGAGAGTTGAAAATTTCATTTGTTCCTGATAAAAAGAGGTGCTAGGAATAAAGCCGATTTCAGGGCTTCTTCAGTGACCAGAGTGTCAGGGACACCTGGCTTGGGCCTCATGGTGCTCTGGGCTGTGGCAATTTCTGTCGTCTTTGCCCTTTCCTCAGGCTCAACACGCTCTGCCCTCCTCGTTTCACTCCCAGCCCACCAGAACTTCCTATTTTGGCCTCCATTAGTAGAGAAAGTTTCCAATGTTTTAGACACCTGGTCAAAACAAATGAAAGTTATTTTTGTTTCCTGTGTACAGTGTTTCTGCTGTGTCCCTATGTCAACCCCATCAGTAATCAGACACACTAAGACAGTCTTTCTGGCATGATTCCTACGTCTTGGGCATAATTGCTTGGTCTCTCTCCTTGTCCTGGGTTTGTTGTTTTCATTTACTTTAGCATGAGCTTGTTAATATCAGCAGACAAGAGACAGGAAGAAGGAGCCAATCCTCTGTCGCTTTGGGTCATCTAATTTTTGCAGTGGTGAAGAGGATTCTCAACACTGATCTGAGCATGGTGGATTTTGGAACAGCATTTTATATTTATTACTCTCCATTCAGAACTAGTGCGGCGACATCAAGTGTGATGCTTAAATTTGTGTCAGCTTGACTAGGCCTTTGTGTACCAGACATCTGATTAAATTTTATTTTTGGGTGTATCTGTGAAGGAGTTTCTGCATGACATTAAGTCTGGAATCGGTAGACTGAGTAAAGCACATTGTCCTTCCAGGTGTGGATGAGCCTCATTTAACTCACTGAAGGCCTGAATAAAACAAAAACCCTGAGTAAGAAAGAACTCTTTCTCTCAAGTGTCTTCCATCTGAAGCGTCAAGCTTCTACCTTCAGATGTGGACTGGAACTGATACCTTTGGGTGTCCTGGATCCCTGGCCTTTGGGTTTAAGCTAGAATCTATTCCACCAGCTCTTCTGGCTGTCCAGCTTTCTGGCTACAAATCTTGGACTTCTCAGCACCTAAAATTATATACTCAATCCCTACACACACACACACACACACACACACACACACAAGCCACCCACAGGTGTATGTGTTGATTCTGTTTCTCTAGAGAACTCACCCTAATAGAGTAAGGTTCATTCATCCCACAAATCATGACTAAGTATCTACCATCAGTTTGGCAGCATCGTAGGCAGCAAGAATTAGAACTGGGACAAGCCCGCTCCATACTCTTTCTATTGAACTGAAGATGGTCTGCCCAGCTGGCTTCCTCTATAATTTGTTCTGCAGAAGAAATGGGCATTTGTCTATTTGGTAAACTAATATATGTTCAGTGTCTATTATGATGGAAACTTCTAAGAACTAGTGATCCAGAGATTCAGGAAGATAAGCATTCATGTGTCATAGAGTTTAAAATGTAGTGGGGGAAAAAGAAGACAGACAAGAAAAATAAAATACATACTTGCTGGGAAACAGTTCTCCATAGTTCTCTCACATTTCTGCACTTTTTGTGACTAGGAGCATTGAGTTCCTCTGTTATGAACTATTTTCTCAGGCATATTTGTATAATGAAGAGCCTTGGATAATATTGTCTTATTCCAGAGCAAGGACAAGTTTACTTATCATCTTGGAAGATAATAAATATTAATACTGTATATTATTATACATGGTGTGATCAAACTATATGGAGAATGTTTAAATTAAAAATATATTATAGTAGAAGGCACATTGCCATTAATACTTCTCAAAACACTCCCAAATTTCCTTTGGATTGTATTCCTCAGGAGGAGCATTCGTGATATTTTTGGTTATAACTCATAAAGACACTTCTGAAAGAGGAATTCCAGAACTGCTTCAGAAAACAACAAGAATGATGGATGAATGTGTTCAAAATGAGAGGGAATTTTTTTTTTTTGTGGGTACCAGGGGTCGACCTCAGGACCTCGAGCGCCAGCAGGCGCCCGTGCCACTGAGCGATATCACCGGCCCCTTTTTCGTATGTGGGTTCTGGGAGTCGAACTCGGGCCCTCGCGCTTGTTAGGCAGGCGCTTAAGCCGTTGAGCCATCTCACCGGCCCGAGAGGGAATATTTTGACAGGGTTAATGGCATTGTGTATTTTACTGCAATAATAAATTTAATTAAAACATTCATGGTATATCTTGATCACATTTTGTATCACTATATGTCTAGGGATAGGTTTTAGAGCTGAATAAGATGGGAAGTAACTAGGTATTCATCAAAGGAGTGGCATGGTTTGATCTGCAGTATGTGTAGGATCATTCTGGCTTCTGAGCTGGAAATAGTTCAAAGGAGACCAGGGCAGAAGAAAGACTCACAAGATGGGTAGAGAAGGAGTGGATAGCTAGAAGCAGAGTGTTTCCTTCAGTGAGAAGGACAGATAAAAGAGGGAAGTATTTATATAAAGGCATTTTTTCCCTTTTGTATTTGAAATCCTAGCTAGTATGCTAATTTTCTCAGTAACATTCTCCAGTAATTCACTGAACTATAATTGTATAACCCTAATTAGTGCTAAGAATTCATTAAGCAATAAAAATTTCCTCTCAACTTAAAAGTGCACCTATCTTACATGAGAAATTAAGAAAAAAATTAATTTTGATTATGCCAAGTTAGAATCAATTAATTGAGAACTTGAAAGAGGCATTGAGAATTTTAATGTTTTCTGATACATCATGAAGCAGATAAAATTTAGACAGAGTGTTTTTTTATTCATGCTAATATATGTCAGTATATAAGGCCTTCCACTTAGAGGAAGACTTGATTTAACACTTCAAAAAGTAGAGTCGTGGCTAGGTATCCAGATCACTCTCTTCCCGGTTCTTCTTTCTAAGCAAGTCATCTCAATCTTGCAGAGATGAAATTTTACAAATTTTGCCAAAAAATTCTAACTCATGACACAATTAACCTTTAATCCTCTCATAATAAACTTCATATGAAGACAAAGGACAGAAAGTAGGAGGTCTGTCATGATAACAAAGCAATGTAAACCCTAAGTAAAATTAGAGGAAAGAAAAGAGCTATCTATTTTTATAAGTTTTGCCACCATTCACCTCTTTGTAGTGTCCTAAGGAGGTCCGGTGCTGATCTGGTAGCACGGCTGTAGCTCACTCATCAGAGGACATTTGTGGTTGAAATCCTCCTAGCAATCATATCGCATTTTCTTTTTTTTTTTTTTTTTTTTTTTTTTTTTTTTTTTTGTGGGTACCGGGGGGACGACCTCAGGACCTCGCGCGCCAACAGGCACCCGTGCCGCTGAGCGATATCACCGGCCCCTTTTTCGTATGTGGGTTCCGGGAGTCGAACTCGGGCCTTCGCGCTTGCAAGGCAGGCGCTTAAGCCGCTGAGCCGTCTCACCGGCCCTCGCATTTTCATTAGCTAGATAATGTCATAGATTCTTGATAAACTTTGGAAGTGTCCGAAGTCTTAGATGAATTTTTTAATGGTTATCCTTCATTTATCCATTCACCTACCCATCCGCCCATCTTGCATCTTTATTTAGTGTCCAATGCTAGTAGACACAGTAATAAACATAGAAAATACAAAGTTATCTGGGATCTCATCTTCGAAGAAAAAGAATCTAAATGCCAAAAAGAGCATGTTCCATAACCAACTCACCAGTTACACATGCTGTAATAAAGGTTCATTCCAAAATATGGGAAAGGGGAAGAAACAGTAAACATGGCTTTTGGTGGTGGAAAAGTGACTATCAACTTGCATAGTTAAGGATGAGTGGGAATAATTCTGAAGGAGAATAGGAAAAGGCAATTTCCTCTATTGATCCTGTTTCTATATCTTTTTCATAGGCACAAGCACTTCAATACATTCTCCTGCATAACTGCTTCTGAAATCTATGCTGTAGGGTTTGTCAATGAGTGTAAGGCGCGTATGAAAACAAATTTTCATCTGTGAAATGAATGGTGTTTAAGATGTAGTGCGTACAAAACTTTCACAGTCCAATCTCTCAAGTGTAATGGGAAAAGGCCAACCCAGAATGGTACCCAGCCCAGAATTGTACCCAACCCAGAAAGGTACCCTCCACTGCCCAGGATTTCTTCTCCCAGCTCAGCTGCAAGCTTGATTTAGAATATCGCTGGACACATGAAATGTAAACATAGGCATGATTATTCATGATGGTGGACATTTGGCACTTGTGGGAAGGAAACTGATTTGAGAAGAGTGTCAGGAAACTTTCTGGGGCTCAAGGAATAAAAGTGTTCTACCTGTTATTTAGATAGTGGTTACAGAGGTACATGAAATTACCAAAACTCAATGGACAACTGTGATTTTACTTTAATTTTACCTTAGTAATATAAAGTAAGAAAGGACATCATTGAATCTTCCTCAAATTAAATTTTCCAATCATGGTACTAGTCAGAGGGTAAAAAAGTATCTCACCCAAACTATAAAAACAACCTTTGTAATTTGTGACAGCTCACTAATAAATGCTGGTACCATTGAGAGACATTGGCCTCAGATTTGCTTTCACTGTAACAAATTATCTGGTTTTTATTTCATAAAGAAGGTAGCACAAAATTAGCACCTATCCCAATTCTCTGATATTTACCAAACTAATATTCCCCATTGGCCACACAGCTAAATCAGCTTACACAAATTTGTGTCACCAGATTATAGTGATTCTTCATGTTCACAAATTTTAAATAAGAGCTAAAAAGGAAAATGTGTGTATGCAGGTTTTGGGAGAGACAGCTGTGTCTCTTTAATCGCCATTCTATTTACAAGTATGCCAAGTTCGCAGTTGTATCGAGTTCCATCAGGAACAAGTATTCTGGTTCACATGCCTTCTGTCCTACAAGAACTTATAAAATGTCTTGCACTAAAAAAAAAAAAAAAATTAAATACTTTCAAGGAAGTAGGGGAAGAACGGTTGGAGAAAAGCATTTCAGGAATGTGTTTGACTTTTCAAGCCTGAAAGTTGCAAACCCAAAGAAAACCAAAGACGAAGGGTTAGAACCATGAAAAGTATGACCAATAAGAATTGGACAAATACTGAACCATAGGAACCTGGGGAATTCTATTACTAACATAGTCCTGTCCCTCCTCAATAGGTTCCAGCTTCAAAATTCTTGCCCTCTTCTCCCAATTCTTTCAAAGACAATGAGTTTGATTTAAAAACTGTTGTTTTTAAGAGAGCCAAAATGAAACATCAAACAAAAGACTAACCTAAGCTTATTCAAGTAAATAAGACAAGATTGGTTTTGTTAAATTTCTTAACATAGCTTAAATTATCTTCCAAAATACTATTACCTTGGACTAAAGACGAATACTGGAATTATATTTTCAACTTTTAACACATATGCTCAAATTCGATGGAATGTACTTTCATCTTCTACAAACAAGAATGAAATAGTTTGGCCTTGATTGAGTGATTTTTGTCAAATTTGGAATTTCTGAGATTACATATTTCAACCTCCTTATTGACTGAATGGGGGGGGATGAACGTACAATTGCAATGTGAATTTTGTGTCATGAATCAAAAAAGAAGCCAATCTTAGATAACTGGTTTCTCCTGTAAAATAGAAACTCAGGAGGAGAGTAAAGATGTCAATTTTTGTCACATTCATTTTGAAAATCTCGGTCTGCAGCGAGACAGATTACGAGCACCGGGAGCTGAGGGTAGGGAATCATTCTGTTGCCCTTTTAACAAAGCAGCAACGCTTCATGTGAATTTACATTTATATTTCCAGATGGATCACACTTATGCCCCCTCCAAAAATTAGCTTCTTGATGGAGCATCTAAATTTCTCTGAAAATGTGTATGATCCTGGAATGTTCATAGAGCACTAGGAACTCAATGTGTCTAATACAAGCTTTGCTTTTGTATGATCTGTTCTCACCAGTACATCATGCACCTCAGGGACTTTGCTCGCAAATCCTAGAATGTTATTTAACATAAAGATAAATAAAACTCTTTAAAAGAGAACACAGAGGCTGCATTCTGAAGCTCAGGTCTTACTTTGTTCTTGGGTGCAACTCAACCCACAGAAAGATTATTCACACCCACTCTGAGGTCCAAGGCCCCTCTCACCACCAGGTACGTGTGTGCCCCAAATAGCTCCTTTGTGAAGCAGGGGAGACAGGGAAGGAGGAACAGTACGTGCAGTCATTCTGCAACCACTGGGTAAAAAGTTCACCTTTGGTACAAGTGTAAGAATGTTTGTACCTATTCTATACAGTTGTGAAAATGAGAGCAAATGAATGTTGTTTAAGGAACAGTCATGTTTTAGAACTTGAATTTCATAGCTTAAACTTTTGCAGCTTCCTTGTGATGAAAAATAACTTGATACTCTAAGCTATGTTTGCAGGGGCATTCTGTTATCAACGCGGAAAGTGTTTTCAATGGGTAACTGGCCAAATAAGCCTGCACGGAGAGATGGAAATGGTGACACAGAATTGAAATAATACATAAAGTACATTTATGTACTATATCAGGAACTACTTTTCTATGCGAGGGATGAAAACTTTATAAAAGTACTTTTGCTACAAAACCTGATATAAATGAAACTCACTGTACAATAAAATTATTGGATAATGGTTTTTGAACTCCAAATTAGGCATGTCAGCATATGTAAGCAGACAGGTATGTAGAAGGATAATGGGGTAGAAAATGCTCAGTCAGGGTTTCTAGAACACGGCATTATCAATATTTGGGGCTGGATAATTTTTTGTTTTGAAGGCTGCCCTGTGCATTTTAGTACATCTAGCAGAATCTCTATCTGTTAGCCACAAAATCCCAGTAGCACCCCATACTCTGTAATCGTGACAATCAAGCATATCTCTAGATATCCCCGATGAGAGATAGGAAAGCTTGTCGCAAGCCGAAACCATTCTACAAAATCCCAAACATGTGGAAAATAATCATTTAAATGTAAAAGGCATACAAGCCTTAACACAAAACAGTATCCCAAACACGCAAAAATTTTTAGTGTGAGAAATGTTAACAATGATCAATAAACAATCTATTGCCTACATTCTACTCAGTATGTGTGACAGTACGTGGAATTTTTAACATAGCTTTTTTTTTCTGAACAAATCTGACCAAATCTCTCAGATGACCAAATCTGAGTTTTTAGAAAAGAGACATTTTCTCGACTTTTCTTTATCGTAGAAGAAAAATGAAAGCTGCTCACATTTTGGCTTACCTAATTCTCTGAAAACATCAGTGATACTGGATGTGGAAAATGCAATTTTCTTTGTCTCATAAAAAAGCAATGTACTAAAATTTCCCTTTCTAAAACAACAGAAAAGTAATCAACTCACTCTTGCCTACAAGGTATTCTCCTATGTATTTTGAGTTCAGTTTCAAGCCTCACGTAAATTTCAAATTCATCTATTTTTGTTGTTATTGTTTGGTTGCCAGACTTCTAATTAATTCCTGTTAAGTCCCAAAAGTTCTCCCTAAACTCTACCCTATTTTGCACCTCAGGTGCAAGGGCAATCTAAAGAAAACTAAAGCATAAGCAGTAGAGAGAAAATCTAAAAGGAATTTACAAAGAAGAATGTAAAGGAAAATAGTAAGGTAACTGCTAGCATGCTTCAAAGCCTAGCAAAAGTTCCAAGCCTTTGAGAGCTCCTAGAACAAAATACCCCCAGAAAGACTGATGTGTTATGTGCATTTGTTTCCTGAGAAGGTTCCCTGATAAGAATCTTTTTGTGAATGTTTCTTGTTATTTTCTCACAGAAGGGAACTGAGGCATTGCCCAAACATTGTCATCCTGAGCTGCTGTTTCTCTTAGCAGAGAAAGCAAAAGCCAGAATCCTCTAAAGTCCACACATTCCAGCTGACCAGGAGGATAGAAAAACTCATTTTCAATCTGCATTTAGGAGACTGAAGGTCTTAGGCACAGCACATGCATAGTTTTGTGGGTATCTGTACTCCTGAACTTCTCAGTGTACAGATATTTATGGGCAGAAGAAAAATGTTTCTTTCCTGAACACAACCAGCAATGGAGTGCAGTCATTTTAGTGGTGTCTTTCATGGAACTTTCACTCTTTTCATGCTTTATGAACATAAAGCCTATAGTTTTTGATATATGAAAATTCAGTGGGACTATTATAAGGGCTTACAGTAAAGGATATATGTTTTATTGAAAATAAAAGTAAAGTTAACATAATAACTGAAAAGGATTAAAAATGATGATGGTTGGGTGAAGGGTAAATTATCTGAAATCAAGACCAATTCCCTAAAAAACAATATTCATACATACAAGAAGACTTGTACTTACATAATTCTCAAAAATGAGTAAGAGGCAAATGTGATTCTTGGAATTAAAAATACTTTGAGCCATCCTCATCATATGAGGATTATGTTAACACTAATTTAGGAAATATCTCGATGTTTACATAGTTTTGTATCTTGTTCTCTCTTTTGGAACCTACCAACCAGTAGACTTAAATGTGTCCTTTTGAAATGTAATTAATTTGTTTTTAAAGGCTCTCCCACTAGTTTTTGCTGCACACATTTCCAGCGTCCTGTCATGTCTTTTTTGACCTGACAGCTTGACTGTATTTAATTTTGGAAAAGAAAAAGATGCTGTGCCTGTTGGTGTGTGTTATTTTGGTGTTTTAGCATGCATGCATGCATGGTTGGGAGGAAACTGAAGAGATTTTTAATGGTCAGCTATTGATTGGCTCTGTGGATTCCCAGATTCTGTTAATAGTATGTTAATAGTATGTTAATAGTATGCCTCCTCCACTACTAGCCAAGCAAGCTCAGAACTTCCAGGTCATTAATGTTAAAGAAGCAGCTATTAAAAGGAGTACTTTTCATAACTGTATTTACTCTGCTGGGTTGTCTTAACTCGTCTGGCCTCACTCTGTGTGTACAGAGCTTAAGGACACAGCTCGCATGCAGATCCCTTCTGCTCGTACACACTTCATCATGTCGTTCTGTGTGCTGCAGTTTCTTGTTTGGAGATCTTAGCTAAAAACAAATTAAGTACATTTGTAAAATTCTTTCTCAGCAGCAAAATCCCTTCTCTTTCACTTTAATATCCCACCCCCAATTGCCAAATTACTTAAGAATTTTACCTCTGAAATGTCTTTACTATTTTCTCCAATTTCTACTTCAAGTGCTGATTTCCAGCATGTATTTGCTTTATCCCAGTTGAGCTTCCACATCTCTTATCACTTGTCCACTTCTTTCTAAAATCCACTTAGTCATGTACACAATTCCAATCATGTGCTAAGTCCCTACTAAAACATGCAAATGATTTCCATTGCCTAATAGCATTAAGAACAAATTCACGCTGCTCATTGTCAAGGCTACTAGTACTACAACCACTACTTGATCCCTGAAACAACTCGTTTTAACACTCAACTACGTCTATGGTCTGTTTTTGCTTGAAATTTGCTTGTTGCCTATTTCCACTCACCACAACATTATCTATATTTCTAAATCCCAATTCCTCCCATGTAGAGGTAACTGTCTCTTGATTTTTGAAGTGGCCACTCCCTATGAATTTCTTTGTTTCGCTGCCCCGCTAACCCTGTACGCAACACACTGCACATAGGATGTGCCCATTAACTCATACTGTCTGCTACACCATCAGCTCAGAAATGCAGCCACTGTAATTCACTTCCTTTTGTGTGGTCTGTAGTACCAGCTGCTGAGCAGTTACTTTATGAATATTCATAAATTTAAAACAAAAGAATACAAAGTATGGTGTCCATGACTTGAAGAAACATGTGAGTATTCACGCATTCATTCATTCATTCAGTTTTATGTGTATGTCCAGAAATTTCTCTAGCATACATTTCATTCAGTGCTAAGGGTTTTTCCTAGATGGAAGCAGTTAATATGTATCAGCCAATAATAAGCCAACCCTACTTTAGAAAAATCTGGGTATAGTACAGATTTCACCAACAAATCTGGCAGATATAATTTCCCATAATGTTCAAGTATGTAAATGAAACTAAATCTATGTGTTAATTTAATGTATTTCTGCATAAAAATCATGGTATATGGATATAAGCTTTCACCTTCCAGGATGTGCTTGATGCAAAATAAACATATACCTCACAGCTGACAACTTTTCATGATTGGTGTTGGAAAATCTCTGTAAAATTAAAAGTGTTAGCTCCATAACATACTAGGTAATGGTAAATTTAAAGTAACAATGGACATGCAGATGGTAATAGATTTTGCTAAAATAATCAAAACATTGTACTTACTATTTTTTTACTGATATAAGGGTGAGTTAGTTGAAATAAAATTATCAGATATCAAATTGTTATAGTTGTGTGTATATAAATATATGTACAGGCAAAATTTTACTAAATAAAGCATGTTGGAGATAAACTGCTGCATGAAGACTGGGTTCTGAATTCTAGTCTTAATTATACGTAACTAACTTTATTTACAAGAAATCTTGCTCAAATCAATTAACTTTTCAAGGCTTAATAAGGTAAAAAAAAATCACGTAAACAAAATTAGCTTTAATAGCCTTTGCTTATGTCCAAAATGAAGTAATGATTGAACTCTAGTTCTAGCCAGAAACAACCCCAGGCCAGAAATCAAATTTAAAACAATGGATTTGAAAACCCTGGATAGCAGGCAGAGAAAAACAGGGATCTCTGAGCACAGGAAGTAAATAAGATGATCTTTGTCATCAGGATTTAGGTCAGTGCATGAATGTGAGGAAATTACCCAAGCCAAGGATAGAACCATCTGCAAAGATAAGAAGGAACTGTTCCTGAAACTTCCATGAGACAGAGTACTGCCTGCGCCCACCAGCCAGAGAAGAGAGCCTCAGAATAGACAAGGCACTGGGTAGAACTCACAGAAGGGACTCGAATAAGTGGGGAATAATTAGCACTAGATTAAACTTTGGTCTGGTTCTAATTAATAAACCTTTAAAAGCAGGCACTTAAAAAACCTGTCTAAGCATAAACTTCAAGAATATTTATAGGAATACAAAATCACCCAAAGCCTACAAAATAAAATTCATAATGTTGGGCCGGTGATATAGCTCAGCGGCATAAGCGCCTGCCTGGCAAGCGGGAGGTCCTGAGTTCGACTCCCGGAACCCACATAAAAGAAAAAAAAATTCATAATGTTTGCCATGCAATTAAAGATTAACAGGCTTGCAAAGAAACAGGAACATAGGAACAGAAAGAGAACTAAAATTAATAAAATTCAATTAATAAATTGTATTTAATATTCATCAAGTGCACTAAAATAATAACTGAATTCCAGATGTAAAAATATAAAGACATGGAAAATACATAAGTAACTAGGACTATATGAAAGATACATCAGATGGATAAAGACAATTTTACTATTGTTTCTAAAATAACCAGACAAAAGGAAGTCATAAAGATCAGATAGAAAATAAGTAAAAACTTAAAAACAGCAAACAAAACTTAATGACAATAACACCGGTTCTTTGAGAGGATCAATAAAATTGATAAACCTCTATTCAGACTGATCAAGAACAGTAAGAACAAAATTATCAATATCAGAAATTTAAAACAAAGCATTACTACAGATTCTGCATATACAAAAAGGATCATAAGGCAATATTGTGAACCACGTCATGCAAATAAACTGGACAACTTAGATGAAATGAATAAATGTCTTGGAACATGAACTACGCAGGCAGAATCAAGAAGAAAATAGGTAGCTAGGATAATGCCGTATCTCAGAGAAAACTCCAGCCCAGATGTGCTCTCTGTTGAATTCTGTAAAGCGTGAAGATGGGCTGGAGAGTCCAGAAATGAGACTAAAAATATGGACAACTGACTTTCAACGAAGTTGCAAAAATGAGGAAAGTATGGCCTTTTAAATAAACAGGGATGGAACACTTAAATGCACCCACACAAAAATATAAACTTTGATTCCTAATTTCTCCTGTAATGAAAACTATGACCCCTGAGTAGGAGGGGTCATAGACATAAATGTAAAACCTAAAACGAGGGGAGAAATGATACCAATTCCACATTAACTTTTTGAGAACTTCGAAGAGGAAGGACTACTGCCCAAATGATTCCGAGACCAGCATTACTCTGCAATTAAACCAATGACATCACAGACACAGAAACAAATACTAAGCTGAATATCCTATGCAAAGATAGACGCAAAAAAATTTTAAATCTTAAAAAATCAAATCTAATTTTTTGTATATACACAATCATATATCATGGTAATATGGACTTTATCCCAGTGTAAAGCTGGGATTAAAAAATCAGTGTAATTAATCATCGCTGCTCATAAACTCACTGATTAAAAAAAAAACATGATATCTAAATTAATAAAGACAATTTTTTCAACCAAACCCAACATCCACTCCTGATTAAAACTCTCAGCAAAATCGGAATAAAAAGGAATTTCCTCAAAGGGATAACGGGCTTTCTGAGCGCCAGGTCCCGCGAACATCAGACGGCGTCCACCTCCCTCTCTCTGTCACTAAGTCCCTTCTCCCCATTTTCATTCTTGTTATTATTGTTGCTGGCTCATGTTTATGACTTATAATGTTTAGATTCCTTGAGGTTATCCAGTTCCTGTACATGGCATATCTTAACTCACTTCTCCTTCTCCTCCCTGTGTCCCCTCACCCTCAGTCTTATTCAATTATGAAACTTGGGCTACTTGTGTTATTTTGTAAAGTAAGTCAGTAAGTTGAAATAGATTTTTAGCAGCTGTGATATAGGAATTAAAAAAACGCATCAAGTATTTGTTTCTTCGTTATATTGTTACAATGACATAAACAGCATTGCTAATGCTAGAAAATAGTTCCTTATTTACTAATTTTTGGAAGGTATAGAGTTGCAATCAGACATTCAAATCAAAGAACATTCAGATCGTGTCTCTCTACTAGGCTTTTATAAGACCTATCTTCTCCCTCCGAAAAATCCCTCACTTCACAATTGCACCTCATTCATGCCATAACTTTTTGGCAGTATGTACACGGGTAAGCAACTATTTTCTAGGATGAAGACACAGGGAGTAAAATTAGATCAAGAATTTCTGGTGAGCAACTTGAGAAGAACTGCAAACACTTCCATGAAACCAGATATTCATGCACTACTGTGCTGTATTAGTTTCAAAAAAGCAAGGTCATATATTCCACTACTTTTATATTCATAGTGCTCTCTTTTGAAATGTTGTAATGAAATGTATTTTAAAAGGAATTTTGTTACTTATATACATTAGTTATATTATATGTATTTATAATATTTAATATAAGAAATAGATATATCATAATGATCACTTATGATTTTCCATAAATATAAGAAATTTTCTTATATATATCATAGTGATCACTATGATATATATATATATATATGTATATATATATATAATATAAGAAAATTTCTCCTCACTTAATAGACAAAACAAGTCAAAAGTTTGTAAATTCATGGTTTACAAGATGTTCTAGACTTGCTTTGAGGTAAAACAAGATATATAGGTCACCCAAATGGCAAGAAAAGAATTACATTCTATATATGGATAAAATAATCACCTATGTGTATAATATGATGAAATCTACTCAAAAGAAATTAGAATGGGTAAGATTATCCATGTGACATGGGAAAAGATAATATTCGAAAACCAATTTTATTTCCATATAGTACCAACAGGAACTGAATATTAAAAATTAAAAAAAATAAAAGTATTCAAAATAACGAAAAGATGTGAAGAACATATACAGGGCAAACTTCAAAACATCATTATGAAAAATTAGGGAAGGCATAAATAAATGGGCAGATATGTCCCATTCATGGGTAGGAATAATAATATTCTTCAGAGGCTATTCTTCTCAAATTGATTGACAGATACAATCTTAATCAAAATCCCAGCAGTTTTAATAAAACCGACAGGTGGTCTCTAAAACTCATATGAAATGCAAAGGACCCAGAAGAGCCAAAATAACTTTGGTATTCCAGAAATAAACTCATATGTACATGGACAACTGATTTTCAGCAAAGCTTCAAAAATGGAAAAAGGAGAGACTTTTCAGTTGAAAGTGTCTGGAACAATTGTATATCCCCATGCAAAAGTTTGAACTGTGATCTCTAATTCACACCAAAATAGAAATTAACTCAAGAGGGATCATAAAGATAACTGTAAGATCTAAAACTATTAAAGTTTCAGAAGAAAACAGAAAATACAACTATATAATTTTGGGTAGGCAATAATTTCTTAGATACCACATGTATAACCATATAAAAAATAGATACAATAGAATTAAACAAAATTAAAAACTTCTGCTGCCCAAATGTTATTTTTAAGAGAATGAAAAGCCACAAACTGGGAAAACTATTTGCAATACATATTTTTTATAAAAGGCATATAAAAGATGAATAAAGGGCATCAAAATACAGCTTTAAGAAACAGCTCAATAAAAAAATGACAAAGAAAAATTTGAACAGATACTTCTCCAAAGAAGATATGTAGAAAGCAAATAAATATATGAAAAGATGTTGAACATGGTTCATTATGAGAGGAATGCAAATTACACCACAATGAGGTGCACATCTAATAGAACAGCTATAATTAGAAAGTCTGACCATGCTGGTGTTGGCAAGGAGGTAAAAGAGCTGTCGCTCTCAAACCCTGCTGATGAGAATGTATAATGATCCACCACTTACAAAAATAAAGTCAAGCATAAACTTATAATATGACCTAGTCATTCCACTCACAGGTATTTACCCAAGTTAAATAAAAACATATGCCCACACAAAGGCATCTACATGAGTGTTCAAGGAAGCTTTATTACTAACAGTTTGCGACTGGGAACAACTCAAATGTTCATCTCAAAATAACTATGTTGGATTAAAAAAGTCAAACTAGAGCACACACTACAAGTTTCCATTTATATAAAACTGTAGAAAATGCAGAATAATTTACAGTGCTGAAAATAGATCTGTGGTTGTCTGGGCATGGGCTGAAGAGGGCTATTAAAGAGGTTGGACAGTGAACATAAGAGAACTGGGTGTAGTGGACATGGTCACTATTTTTATTGTATGATAGCTTTACAGGTATAGACATATATCAAAAAGTTTCAAATTGTTTATTTTAAATACATGTAGGTTATTGCACCTTCATCGTACCTTAATAAAGTTGCGTAAAATTACCTTGGAAAACCCATCAATTTACCACTAAGCTAAAACACACTACATAAGTATACACACAATGCAGACATTCTTACACAAAGTAAACCTAGACCTGAAAAAGGAGACTAAAAATAACCAAAGAAAATGGTGCACACTGATACCATGTCATTCAAACCACTCTCCTTCTCACTTTCCTGAGAAAATGAGCAGAGTGAAGAATTCTAAGACACTCCATGCAAGGTTGTTCCTTACAACTGTGATGGAGAAACCTCACAACTGGAAGGTATCTCCTAGATGTACTTGTCATTTTACAGATCATAGAATCACATCAAATTTTGTTGTGATTCTTGGCAAATTTGAAGTTATTTGTGTATGAGGTTCCACTATAATTTCTACCTATGCCATTGCTTGTGGGCTGCTTGAGCATAAAAATCAACTTCTACCCTACGTGCCTGAAGAGCATAGAGGGAAAATCAGAATGTAATATTTATAACATGATGTTGGAAAGCTGTTAGAGCCCAGTGATTTTGCAGAGAAGCAGGGGAGTGTCTAAAGCTTTAGAGAGGAGGTAAAACTAGAACTGTAGCTTGAATTATAAATAAACTGATATTTTCTTAGAAGGGAAAAAAAATTACTTCAGAAAGAAGTCCTCTCTCTTAGTCAGAAGCACCTTTAAGAATAATAAGGCAGGAAGTTTGAAAGTTTTACCCTAGTCTGAGCAATTTAGCAACTTAGTGACACCCTGTTTTAAAATTAAAAAAAAAAAAATTAAGGGCTGGGGATGTAATTCAGTGCCAAAGCCCTGGGTTCAATGTTCAGTACTACGAAAAAATGTAAGGACTTCAAAAATCTCTCTGTCACACTGCCCCCTCCCCACCATTTTGAATCCACCACGTGCTGGACACCATGTAGTTGACCTTTTTAGACATTACCTTACTCTGTCTTGACACTAGCTTGACAAAATGGATAATATTATTTCCATTCTATGGGTTGGGAAATTTGGGAAATATGCACATCGCTTTAGGCTAAGATATAGTACGGTCTTAGAGGTTAACCGCTATATTTATTTGTTGCTCATGTTACAGGTTAACGTAGTACATCAACTGTGTCTGAACATAATAGTGCCTCTTTTCTCTGATCAAGGCTGAAGGGAAAAACTCTTTGTGGTAGCTTATCAAGCTTATAACAAAGGAAAAGCCCAGAGAGGAACCACACTGTGGCTGTTAAATCTTCACACGCACGCATCACATTGGCTAACATACATCGCATGACCAAGTGTGATGTTACGGTGGAAGTCAGGAGAACCATGAGCCACACAGCCCTCACCATGAGCACTAGAAAATATATGAAACCTTAGAGAATAAAGTCTCAAAAAATTGTTGTTTTGTAATTTGCAGTTCACATAACGAATGGTAGAACCGATATTCAAAACCACGTGTGTTTGTTGTTCAAACCTAAGCTTTTTCTTACATTCTACCACACTACCCCTCTCATGAGTTTTGAAGGGGTGAGGCTAGTCAAGGCTAATCTTAGGGGTAGGGAATGTCCATGTGAGGAAAGAGAAAATCCAAAGTGAGTCTGTGTGTATGGGCGTTCACGCAAACACAAGCTTATGCATGTGTGTGAGACAGAGAGAGACGGAGAAATGGAGAGAGGCAGAGATGAAGATATGGGGATGCGAGCTGAAGAAAAATGAGGGCAGGCTGATGTCTAGTCATCCCTCAGTTCTGCAGCTATATGCAGAGAAATTCTGAATTCCCCATGCATTTATCATATGCCCCCCGTATATGGGGAGAAACATTAATCTGAGAAGTCATGCAATATGTCATTTGGAATTTATTAAGTATGCTGTGGATAAAGCCCTAAATTAAGTCCTTTAGTAAAACATCCATCAGACTGTGACATGTGTCCAGCTGGGTGAGAACAAATGCAACTAATTCAACAAATACTTACTTGCCTATAAGGGCAACTTCAGATGCTTGGCTAACTGAGAACGGGTCCCCAATGCAAGGTGATCTCATTCAGTCAGTCGCTGCCAGTGTCTGCCAACCATGATACATGGTTCCTCTGCCAAGCAGCTCCTCTTCCTATTATGCCGCAAGCAAATCATCTTTCCCCTCTGGGTTTACTTCCCTGGAGTCCCTCAGCACACTTGTGCCCCTGTCCTAAAAGAGAGGGAAATGCAGCGTAGAGAAACTGGCCCAGCCCCCTGGAGCTTTAATACAATTCAGTGGAAAGGGAGACTTCACTCATCACCTGAGTCCCAGTTCTCTTCCACCCTTTGAACAATTCTGACATAATGTCACTCGGCCAAAGTTAAAGTTATTTGATGTATTTCTTCCAAAATCATTGCAAGTAAATAATTGCAGAAGACTGAATAAAACAAAGAAGAAAAGACACTTATTTGGCATTCTATTCATGACACAACCAATTAACTTTCTGTGCTTTTGAAAGGAATGCTATCACTTTAAGTGTGTTCTGAAAGCTTAAACTGAAGAAGTCGGTTGCTAAGGGTATCTAAGGAAACGTGGCAAAAAATGTATGTAAGTAAATCTATGGTACCTTATACAGAATAAGTCAATTACCAGTTGACAGAAGTCAGGAAAGAAAACAGACATACAAAGTAAAATTTTATTTTGATTGTGTAGTGATTTTTCAGCTTGGACATGACTGCATCACAGGTTCAAAGTCGTCGTGGCTACAGCTTGGGAACTACTGGGAAATCTGTTGAAGGAAGCCTAATGGGACACCTGGGGGAAAAACCAAACTGCTATCCATCTGTGGGACTTAAGCATAAGCAAGTATGCATGGAAATCTGAAGGGGCAGACAGAATGTACTGAAGGAAAAAAGGAGGAGGGTTGACACTGTGTGACAGCAAATGTTTTCCAAAACAAAGACAGCAGCATTCAGGTTGGTTCAGAAGAGACCGGTGGTGGTAAGGGGGGTTTTTGGTATAAAAGGAAACTCCAGTCTCTCCTTGGTAGGTGCTGTCCATAGCCTGATCCTTCACGGAGAGTCATGGGCGGACATTCCCCTCGGCGCGGACAGCCCCTCAGAGCCTGGGTGTCTTTGATTAGCACTCCCAGGGTCTCTCCTGAGTTGGACGAAGCTCTCAATGGTACAGGGTAGCTTAGAAGTGCTGCATTTTAGCAGCCTCAGAGCCTGCTTCAGAAGGAAGTTATGGACCGCTCCCCACGATGAATGTACTCGTATTCTGCAAGCATGGTCTAATAAAAATGAAAATTTATAAAAACATCAAGAACATCAGGATGAGGGATTCCCCACAACATTTAACTCTGCCTGGAAGTTGACGGCCATCATCTCGAGCCTGCATTCTGGAAAGGCAGAGGCCCACCTGCCTGCGGCCACAGCAGATAGAAATAACCCTTTCTGGAAAGGAGACCACCCCTTAGCCAACGGAGCTACGACACCGGCACTGAGATGATGGTGCACAGAACCCAGCCCACCAACTGACCCAGGAAAGAGGACCTTCCACCTCTGCACGTGGGTCGGACTGGAGCCCTGTGTCACAGAGCACCTCCTCCAGCTATTTCAACTGGCGGCCTTTCCCATCTTTCTCTAACTTTTCAGTTAAGTTTTCTTGTGTTAAAAAAATGAGACATAAGAGTCAGTGGATAAATTTCCAAGCTTCCTAGATGCCCAGGAAATGCTGAGGTATATTCTACTCAAAATTTCAGGAAGCCTTTGTTCTATATACCCAGATTATTAGTCTGCCTTTATTGTTGCTTCCTCCTTCCCTCTCTCTCTCTCTCTTTCTGCACTGCTTCATTTGTGCTTCCTGAAAGTACTTCAAAGACTAACTACATGCTCCTAAATTCTTGTCACAGAATCTGGCTTTTGGGGAATTCAAGTAAAGATATTCACTAAACTCTGTGTGTCCTCGAGCCCAAATAGCTCAGGGTTTGATCTCCACTGAGAATTTAACATAAAGTGGGAAAAGACCTTCTCTCCCACTATGCCAGATCATCTCAAGCTCTGGCACCATGAAGGATCAAGGTGGCGAGCAGCAGGAACCCCGCGCCAGGGTGTGGAGCAGTTGAGGGATGTGGATTAGTGAGCACTGGTGGTGGATATAGGTCCCACCAGAAGAGAGTAAAGAAAAGATATGCTAACATGAGTTTATGTTCACTCCTGAGTTGCTTGGGTAGTGGACATTTTGAAATTGTAAATAGTAATACGGAGAAGTAAGATTTGATACAAAAATAAACATATTCTGTCTTGCTATGGGCTAAAGCATGTATGATTATTTCTTCCCTACAGGCCAGTTTCAGGAGTGCGTATCAGAGATTTCAGAGGGTAGAACAAAGACAGCTACAGTTAGAGTGGGGGAAGCTGTGAAGAACCACCAATGTCGGGGTCCAAGGAAGAAAAGGGTCACCGATAACAATGCAGCTTGAGCCCTGAAGGGGGATTAGTGCCAAAGTTAATGTAAGAAACAGATATGGGAGGCTAAACTAGGACAAAGTAACAAACACCTAAAGATAGTAAGGTAAGCTACTGGATATACGTTACAAATTTCAATTTTGGAAAAAAAAATACATTTAGGCATTCTTAAGTTTTACATACTCAAAATGGACCCAGAAGCAATAAAAGAGATAATACAAACCTTATAACCCTCCCCAATAACACAACACAACAATTAAAAAACAAAAAGTACACTGGAAAATATCTGAAGGCATAAAATAAAAGAGTTAATGTCAATAACAAGGGGATTCTGCAAACATAAATGAAAGACAAGAAATCAAGCTTTAAGATGGATACAGGATAGAATCAGATAATTCACAAAGATACCTTGTGCCTGTAAATGTAAAAATGGGAACTTTCCCTCTATGCCTCTGGTTCCCCTCTGTATGCTGTTGTGTCCCCTGATGGGTTCATCAACAATTTCTTCTAAGAGGAGCTTATCAAAGAAAGTCTCCTCTTCCTTGTTCAGCGTCCAGATGAAAGAGATGTAAATACAGCTCTCTATCTGTGAGAATGACTGTATTTCACATGGGATACCTCCACTTGAACAGCGGAGGGGCTTTTTCTGCCTTCCTAAGAATGCTATTACTTGCATCAAAATACAATTCTGATAATATGCTCATCCATTTTTTGACATTATAAGTGAGCCCATTCTATCACCAAGAAAGTGTATGGAGGAGGTAACCCCACTCAGTTACTTTAGCATCAAAAGTCCAAGACCACTAAAAATTTTATCAATGCTCATTCTAATTTTATGAGATAGAGTTATAAATTAATGTAAGCCAGATACTCGTTTTATTTTTTAAATATATTCCTTTATTTTTATCGACATCACCCTCATCATTGTCACCATCAATCTATGGAGACAGATGGAGATGTTGCAGGACAGCTCATTAGATCGCCTTGGACCAATTCATCGCCCCCCTTTCCAATTTTAATTCTCGAGAATACATGTAGGACATCAGGACCATACCACATCCCAAGATCAGGGGTAATTGGCCAGCACAGCCTCTCCTCTACAAATAAGGCACCCTTTACTGTTTTAACCCAGTGTCCATGTCGCCCCCATGTCTCATGGTCCGCGGCCATGAGATTGGAACACAGGCAGAAAAGATTCCATCTACCAGGGGCAAAGTTCCCGAGCCATGGGCACCAGCCTACATTGAATTCTGGGTGTCTGTCACTCCTGGCCGCCTTTCGAAAGAAGCAAACCTGCTTTGTGTAACTTGTGGGTGGGGGTGTGCTGTCTGTCTCACCAGACGAATTGGAAAGCAGCGCACAGTGAACAGCTTCTCTGATGTTCCGCCATTGTGACTGTAATTTTGTCCATTTCTTCCTGAATTTTTAATAGCTCTGGTTGTATATATTTCTTATATTTTATTTCACGATTCAATATTCATGGCTATAATATTTTGCTATGGAAATTTAATATTTCCTTACTCTTTTTAAAAAATCTTCCTCCAGGATTATGATTTCTGCCCTGTGTTTCCTGATCCTAAGATTGACAACCCACCATCCTACACTTGGCATTTACCTGGTATATTTTCCAATTTTTTTTTTAATGCATGATCCAGGAATCGAACTCAGGACCTCGCGCTTGCCAGGCAGTCACTTATGCCACTGAGCTATCTCACCGGCACTTGTTTTTTAATTTTGTCTCAATATCTGAGGAAACAAATAGTTTTAATATTGTCCACACAGTCTTGGAAAAGATGTGGAGACCCAAATAGTGAGCCAAAATAGGCCTCCCTTTTAAAGATTGTGCAGAGAGGAAAAATTTTACTTTTTTAACAGACTAGAGATGCAGTTGGTCATAAAGGGCAAGACTGTGCTAGTGGGACCATGGGAAGTTTTCTGCTTTGCTGAGGAGAGTGCTTGCAGCCATTGCAATTGTGAGCAGTCATTTAATAACTGTAACCTTGGTCAGCTTCCTCAACCGCTCTCTCAGGGCTACCTAGTCTATAAAATGAGAACAATGATAATATATACTTTCTAGGACAGTTCTGAGGATGAAGTAGGTCAATGAATACGAAATGCTTATTCCAGCTCCTGGAACACTACAGATGCTGCTCACAAAATGTAGGATAAAACTATCTCTAGTGTGACCCATGTCACAAAGTCTATTCCTTCCCTACTGTTGCCTGATTTTATTTCAGCTCCGGAGCCTGCCATTGGATATTTAGGGGTATTTATGACAGGTTAGAGTTCAATTAGCAGTGGGAACATGAGCCCACAAAACAGAGCTTACTATGTTGTCCTACTCTATCTTACCTCGGCAGAAAATGTTGTGCATGATCACTTTTATCACAGACTAAAATGTTGTATGGAAATAAATCACCCAAATCCTCCCTCCCAACTTTTGTAACCACCTTTTTATGCAGGCTTCCTAAAACCTTAAAAATAAGGAGGAAAGGTCACAGAAGGTGACTTTCCATCTTTACACACTCTTAGACTTGATAACACCTCTTGCATATGGCACAGACTTTTCTCTATCATGAATTTACAATAATTTAATTATACAGTAGTCTATTAAACCGGTGGCCTATTGGTAAGACATTTAAGATATTCCCTGGTTTATTACCATATTTGCAAAAAACAAAAGGCATAATGACTATTTTTGAGTATTTCCACATGTATAAATACATATTCTGTAGGATAAAATTTTAGAAGTAGAATTGTAAACCAAGTCTTAGTTTTGGTAAGTAGTGTTAAATTGCCCTCAATGGAAGTCCCATCAATGTACACTCCTGCCAGAAGTACATAAGGGTACAGTTCTTTCCCCCACACACACCTACTTCATTATATTAGCAGACCTTTCTGTCTTCAGCTGATGTGCGGAAATATGATTTCATTGCAACTTAAACTTATCTTCTCAATAAAGGATGAATTTCTTATGTCTGTACAGTCTCAGTCATCCAACAGTCATGTCAATGAGACGATGTAGGTGACTACATCGGTCTCTGCATGGCTGTATGTTTTGAAGTTCTCTGTTTGACAGCCTAAACTTCAGTTTTTAATCTGCTCATCATGCAAATACTTTAGCAGAACTGCAGATTTCTTGTTTCTTTTGCTCCATGTCTTTTTTTAAAAAACAAATTCAATAACATCTCTAAATTGCAGTGGCCACAAAAGTTCTTGGGGAAGTGTGTACACATCTATTAATTTTCTTTTCTGTGAAAATATACTAAGAAAATGTAAAAAAGGAAATCCTTTTTTGCTTGCCTACAGCAATATAAAGGCCAGTGATGAATGGTTAGCTCAGAGAGCAAGTCTCCCAAAGCAAGAAAAATAGGATGATTAGATTCTGTATTTTAAATTAGAAATATCTACTCTGAATACATAAGCAATCAGATACCTATTTATGCAGAAGAAAGAGGATCTAAAGATTAGTTCATTAATTACTAAGGAATCAAGCATAAAAATGTAACTTCTCTCATAAAGTATAACTTTTTTTTAAAGAAAATTGTGATGTTTAGAGCATATTATTTCCCATGTTGTTCTTTCCTGCACAGGACTAAGTGTAAATAAACAGGTACATATTTAGACAGAAAAAAAGTTTTCTATCTAAAAACTGAATTGTGAAGTGACAACAAATTTGAATATGGTTATGCATATGAGCCAGTTCTTAGAGAGGAGGGTACTCCTCAAATGTGTTGGTGTGCCTGAGTCAATATTTCTAGTTATCATCTAAAACACGTATAGATTTCTGAAAGCTCTTGTCATACTTTGCTGCTCAGTTACAAAATGTGCAATGACAATACCTGAGTCAATGACTTGTGCTGGACAATTTCCTTGCTACATTAAGCTGGTAAACAGAAGATTTCCCTCATTGTCTTCTGTTGCCTTATAGTCATATCCTTTTCGCTAGTAAACAGATTCTGATGAAATCTATTTTTTTTTCAAAATGATCTTAAGTTTTCACTGGAGTTTCTGCAGAAGAATGGAATACTTTAGAGTATACATCTGAAGATTACAGTACTTGGATTAATTTTATTAGTAAAAAGAATGAATAGTTTATTATGTTATTATTTTGGCTACTGTATTTATATAAAGAAAATGGAAAATAATTGTTGAAAAAATTATGCGATATTAATTGTACCTAACAAGGAAATTAACTGATAGAGTTGCATTGTGTCCAGGTGTAAGGGGCCAGTTTCTTTTACCAGTATTTAGATATATACTCCAACAGTTCTTAATCCAGCACTATCTTATGGATAATTATTCAGCCTCCTCCCCAAAGTGCTAACAGTAAGCACTGGTATAGAAAACACTTTGGGGAGCATCTCCCAGCTACTTCCATGGACCTACAGAAACAGTCCCCTCCATCATACATGTGGGTCCCTAGAAGAGCCACAGTGTTCAACAAAACCTTGCCTCGGCCCTGGCCGCAGAAATGGGACCTGGCCCCAGCCAGTTTGGGACTTGGAAATCAACAGCAAAAATCAGGCAATCTCTCTCCAAGAAACTAAGCTTGTGAGTGTAGAAATAAGAAGGTGTTAGTGGCCGTAGGAAAAGAATAAACAGAAAGTTACTTGTAACATGGGTCAGAAGATACGGAAAAACTAAGGGAGTACAGCCCACTGCACTTTCAGGGCTGGATCAGCCAGGCTTGGTAGAGAGAGGGCAGGTGAGCCGCACCATGGCCCATGGGTGGGCAGCGAGTCGCTATGTCTTATGCGTGCTGAGGGTGCACTGCTGTAACTTTGAGAGTGTCTTTGTTATTTTCTCTTCTGGAGACATTCATTTCTCCACATCTAAGACAGCAATTTGGATATATGCATAAGCATGTGAATGTGCGTGTATGTACATATGTAAAAACATTTATGGGTAAAGTTATATGATTAAATACGTTCACCATGGAAATATTTTCATAAGTAAATGAAACATGATATATGTCTGTGTGTACACACACACACACACACAGACAATTATTAATAACCACATGTTGAGCACAGACTGGTGAGGGGGTCCATGAAAGTTATATTTCCAAACTTGTGTGCCATTTGAAAAAGTTTTAAACTATATATTGCCTTTATTTTTACTTTTTCTGTAGTTTTGTTCATAAAAGTTTTGCATGAATAGTTTACAGTCAATAGCTCTTATTTTTATAAAAGCAGCATGTAACTCATTTCTTATATGTCACAACTTCATAATTTCCATAAGCAATCACTCTCAAGTCCTTTAAAAAGTTTTGTATTAAGGCTGATTAATCTGAGCAGTTTAGTTAAATTGCCTCTCTTGACCTTTAAGTTTTAGATATTATTGATTTTCCACTGTGAAAAGGAGGCTCCCGTCACATCCATTCATATTTTTCTCCAATACGATCAAGCCGTAATTTTTATCAGATCAATATTCACTTTTCACCTCTATTGTCTTGTGATTTTTTTTTCCTTTTCTGCACATTTGGTTGCCCCTGTTGTTAATAAATGTCATATTTCTGTTTGCTTTTTCCTAATAGTTTATTAATCAATTCTTTACTTCTCTCCCATTTATTTATTTTTTTATTTTTTATTTTTTTGTGGGTACCGGGGGGTCGACCTCAGGACCTCGCGCACCAGCAGGCCCCCGTGCCGCTGAGCAATATCACCGGCCCTTTTTTCGTATGCGGGTTCCGGGAGTCGAACTCGGGCCCTCGCGCTTGCCAGGCAGGCGCTTACGCCGCTGAGCCATCTCACCAGCCCTTCTCTCCCATTTATTATTTAAATCTCTGCTAAACTAATTCCTTTGTGTTAGGCACTCAAATGCAGTTTCCAGAAAAGGTTTCTCCAAAAGCCTGCTGACTTCCCCAACAAAGACAGGTTCTGTCTCCAAACATTTAGGGAGAGTCCCTTGGTTCTGTCTCGTGCTGGATGTCTTTTCTGGATCCTTTGTCTCTTTCTTGGTTTCCTTCTTAAGCATATACTTTACTTTCATGCTGAAAAAGAAAACAAGAGTCCTAAAAGTTTTGAGATCTTACCTTTCAGGAAATCTCCTAAATCTATTCCCAAACTTGAGTGGTGACTTCACTGAATACAGTTTTCTAAATTGGGAACCATTTTCCTATAGAAATTTTTTTTTTTTTGTGGGTACCAGGGGGTCAACCTCAGGACCTCGCGCGCCAGGACGCGCCCGTGCCGCTGAGCGATATCACCGGCTCCTTTTTCGTATGTGGGTTCCGGGAGTCAAACTCAGGCCCTGGCGCTTGCCAGGCAGACGCTTACGCCACTGAGCCATCTCGCTGGCCCTCCTACAGAATTTTTAAAGGTAGTTTTTAGTTTATTTTCTTTTTCCTGAATGTTGTGAAATTTCAAAATAATATTTCTGGATCTGAGGTTCCCCACCTGAATTCCTTATGCCAGACACATGGTATTTTTAAATATAGAGATTCAAATTTTCAATAGTAAGAATTTCGTTGAACTCTTCTATGATCTTTTCCCATCCTTTCATTTGTTTCTCTAAAGCTTAACTGTTGAACTTCGTATACTGGTGCTCTAATCTTATCTTTCCTTTCTTTATTTTAATTTTGTATTTTTACTATATCTTCTGGAAGAAATTTTCTGCCTTTGCAAGTCCTCTACTGAACATTTGATTTCTATTCCTTTACATGTTTTTTTTTCTTTTAATTTCCAAGGATTCTTTCACATTACTTACAGTATTTCTGGTGTTTTATTTGCATTCTATTTTCAGTGTATAGACACAGTATTGTTTCTCATTTCTAAGTATTTCAGTAATAGCTGGGTTTGAGTTGTTGTTGTTTTTCTGCTTGTTCCATAGTCGCTTTTTCCTCCAACTGTCTTGTGTTTATTTTTATTTTTGTGTATTCCGATTATGTCTTTCATGTTGGAGCTTTTTCAAATACTTGGTGATTCTTGACTGTGCAATTCCATGACTGAGCCATCATCAGTTGGCTGGAAGATCTACATGCGGGGGAGGCAGATGGGTATCGCACAAGGATTTTGTTGTTGTCATTGTTGTTGTCTGCCTCTGTTAACCCATCAAAGACAGCCATATCTTTATACAGGGGATTAATCAGTCCACACAGACTTCCTTCCATTTCCTGCTTGAGGAGTCCAGCCACAACAGCCAGGCTAGGAAAGTCAACATGGAGAACATAAATCTTCGTTATTTTATCCCACATTTTTTGTTAATGCCTATTGACTAAACAGATTAGTGCATTTCATTTTGGCAGATCTGTATATGCACATAGCATTATCCCCCACCATTCAATTGTTCTACCAGCCCACCTAGTTTCACATATTTTAAGGGGGTTCGATGTGTATGACGTATTCATGCCACTATTACATACCTTACACATATTTTAGGGTCCACATATTAGGGAAAACATGTGATATTTGTCTTTCTGAGTCTGACTTACTTAAGTCAACATGGTGATGGCCCCATCCACCCATTTTTCTGCAAGTGACAAAATGTTATTCTTTTTGTGGCTGAATAATATTCCATTGTGTAAATGTACCACATTTTTTTCATCTATTTATCTGTTGATGGGCAAAAAGCCTGGTTCGTATCTTGGCTGATGCATGTATCTCTATGGAATGCTGATGCACATTAGAACAGAAAGAGGACGGAGACCTTCTACAGAGAACGACGCTATAGCTCTGCGCAGGACCCCGGGGCTGCCCAGGCGAGGGGAGAGACTAGAAGGACCGACTTTCTGAAAAGGCTTTCACCAAAACTCTTGTTTCAAGTTCTCTTCCCCTCCACTTTCAGCATTTTCTAGTTATAATAATTCTCCAGCCCTTCAGAAGTCCCTGGAGGCCAATCATTTCATTTCCTTTGCTGTCTCTGTCTGAAAGCTTTTTAGGGTCTTAAGTCAGTCACTACTCTTGTTTTCCAGCTTCCACTCCACATCCTTTCATTCTTGACACTTCTCTTCCAATCTTGTTTATTTATACCTTAAAAATTCCTTTGTTGTCATGTTATTACAGTTTCCAAAGGAAGGACAGGGTAATGCATGTTCAACCTACCATGTTTAACTTCCCAATTTGCACTTTGTAATCTATAATTATTTTTAAAATCTTTCAAAATTGATATTAAGCTAGTGATTTTTGCATATTTATTGTAATACCCAAATACTAGGTTTTCTTATAACAGAGATGAGGTATTTATATTTTTAAATACCTATATATAGTTGGACAGCAGACAACGCAAACCAACGTTTAAAAAATTTTGATAATATATTAACTCAGCCTCTGGGCTGGAACTTGAATAAACTGAATGCAAAATGCTTTCCCTAATAAACGTTGAACCATTGAATCCTAACTTGTCAAGTCTGCAGACTAAAAGATTCCTTTCTGCTTTCAAGTAAACAAAAAACTACAAAAAATAAAACAAGAAATTGGACATCTATTAGATATCTCTTCACGCATTCCCACTGTATCCATGAAGTCTGTGGACTTAAATTATTAGATATCAGAACTTTTTTTTTTTTGGTACCAGGAGTCGAACTCATGACCTTGCACTTGCCAGGCAGGTGCTGTGCCGCTGAGCTATATCCCTGGCCCAGTGTCAGAACTCTTATCCCCATGAATTATTGTTAAGAACTTTGAATTTCAGGAGGAAATGAAGATTATTTTCTTTACAATGAAGAACTGTATCTTCCATCTCAGCACCGTGATAGCTTCCTCAAGATATTGATTTAACGAAATTGTAGCACAATCTTTGAGATATCTTTGTTGGAAAGAATTACTATAGCTGGTCTTGACTTACTCCATGATAAGATGTCTAGTGATCCATGAGTGTAGGATCCAAGCTGTAGGATTTTATGAAAAGCCCCAGACATCAAAGAAGTGGTCTTCCCACAGTTCTGTTATCAGTGCTTCCAAGCAGAGACCTCTTCCTAGCTGGGTCATCAAAACACAAGACAGGCTGGGGCGGCTAACGAGGAAAAACAGCCCTCCCTGGCCTGTGAAAGTGCCCATCAGGAGGCCCATCTTAGGAGAGGATGGTGACCAAATTCTGGAATTTCTCAGCAGTTGAGTTGAGACCATCTTGACTATTTATTTGCTCAGCTGTAAACCTCAGGATTTTTAAATAGTGCAAGCCAATATTGATAGCAATAAATAAGTGAAATATCCTCCTTTACCGACGTTAATCCAAACAACCACTCTCCAAGATTATCTTAACAAAAACAAATGGTGTGTCCCAGGGTCTGTCTGGCTGCAACTACCTTTTGTTATTTTGGTGGCATACAAAAACCTCTTGTGAAAAGCATGGTTTGTAAACACTAGAATCACAGTCCAGGGACATCTTTAAACAACTGGTCCCAAGATCCCCCAAGATAATCTTAATGATTTTATAACCATGGTTCTGCCATCACAAAGACCTGTGATCCAATCCCGGAGCTCCTACCTACCTGCCATGTATATTTAGAGAAGTCAGGTAACCACGTGTGTGTGACATGGGGAAGGATTATTAGTTACAACTCTTGATTATGAATGCTGGAAACCCTACTAAAACTGTCTTAAGGAGAACAAAGAATAATATATAAACTACCATGATTTATTGGGTGTGCATTCTTCTGGGTGGGCTGCATTTGCAGGAGTTTCTTCCTGTGGAGAAGCACAGGTATTCCCATCCTCCATGCCAGAAAATCCAGGGGAAAGAGCCGGGTGTCTCCACCGCAAGAGTCACACACATCTCTAAAGTAGATTCTAGCTGGCCTTGCTGGAGTTCTGTTCCAACCCTTAGAGCAATAACTGGCTGGGAGGATTACGTACAGATTGGTGGATCTGATCTATGTCACATGGAGAAGAAGATATAATTATGGAAGACATCACTAGAATTATGTGGAGCAGTAACCCCAGGAAGTACAAGATAAAGGCAATTCAGAGAGTAGCAGAGATCTAGGATGTGTCTATTCATCTGTACTGTACAGAATAACCATGACAAATAGATAACATAATTTCATTAAAGTATTTGATAATACGATTCTCAGGAATATTTTATATTAAAAGCTTATTTCTATAAGTGAACTATTTGGGTCCAAATATTTCGTGTTCACTTGAAAGTTAGGCTTTTGCCTTTTTGCTCAGCAATATTGCAAGCATTTAATCCGACGCTGTTTCTTTCATTCATTTAAGAACCTGATAAATATGACCAGCTACAGAGAGAGCTTTCAAAGAAATAATCAAAAAGTTCTGAGGGAAAAAAATGTCTGAAAATCTTAGCAGTCAACATATAGATTACAAGCCATACATTAACTGTGTTATAGTCACTGCCAAAGAACAGAAAATGCCTGTCCTCAGAAGAGGGAGCCACATGGAACAGCAGCTCTAAATTCCACTCAGACTGGTCGGAACCGTACCACAGAAATGCTGTCACCCTTGGTGTGCTGTAAAAATGCCTAATGGGATCCCAAAAATCACATCTATATGTTAAAACTGAATTTTCAACAAATATCTTAAAATACAAAAGTTAGGGACTCTAATATCTTTCTAGGCCACCATTAGAATTCTAAGAGTGAGTTGAGCACCTAGCGTTTCAACCCAGATTCATGTACTCAAGGTCTCCTCTGCTACTGATGAGATGATGTTTATCAAACAGCCAGAATTGAGTGTGTGCTAGAACACTGATGTAATTTAATGTGCTTCGACCCATAATTGTCTGTCATAGAGACGGGTGTGATTAGCTATGTCTCCACTGACTTAAGATGGCATCGCCCATAAACTGTGATCATCTGGAAACAAGAGGCAGGCAGCAGAGATCCAGAGGTAGGGATTCTACCAAGCGAATGTGTAGTAGTTCAGTTTGGCTGAATAGGGATTACAGAAGAGATAGGAAATATGCATAGACTATTTTCACGAATATCTGATGAAAAGAGTTTATAGAAAATTACATTATAACATTTCCGCTTGTAGATGAATCAATAAAAAATATTTTAAGAAGAGGATTCTATAGATCTTTACAAGTCCAGGGTGGCTGTAACTCAGTGCTAATTTTACTACCTAAAGTCAAAATTGCTTTGCATTTGAGAACACAAAGCTTTCTTTGTCTGCAGCTTCATGGTTTGTTAGTCATGCTCTCCTACACTCTTTTGCAAAGAACAGTGTAAATACTGTAAATCAGGTGAACTGCTTTTTAGAACACGAATGCCATGTATTCAAAACTTGACTTCATGCTGAAATGTAAAGCGATGTGGCTGTTTTATGAAAAGGTTGTGTTCATTGCACTGGTTTTTCTACTGGCAACTTCCAACCCTTGCTTTCCAGAGAACCCACCGGCAGCTCCACTCTGCACACACAGCACTTGGGCAGGTGTGGGAAGCTGGGGGAACAGAGGTCTTCTCCTGGGCTGCGGAGGACCTCACCATCTCCCTGAGCAAAGCCTCCATCCTGCTGGACCTGACACGGATATGTGTCACTTTTAATCTTGGAAACTTCTCAAAAGATTTATGGATCGTGACAACTAATCTTCTTATGGAGCAAATTCTATCCTCACACAGAGCTGAAGTCTGCTCATTTTGCACTTGGTTATACGATGAAGAAATTCTTTCTGTGGCTTTTCTGAGGCTCTGGTGGGCCGATGGCATTGTTAGCAAAGATGCATAGAGCCCTAGAACTCTAAACGTCCCCAAGCCTGTCTCTCGTGGAGTACAATTCATAGTAAACTGAAAAGCAACACATTGCCACCCTAGGTTTGAAAAAAAAAACTAATATATACACCATCAACAAAAACTCAGTTCCTGGGCCTGTGAGATGGCTCAGTGGCTTAAGCCCTGCCCAGCAAGCGCGAGGGCCCGAGTTCGACTCCTGGAACCCACATACGAAAAAGGGGCCAGTGATATCACTCAGCGGCACGGGCGCCTGCTGGCACGCGAGGTCCTGAGGTCGACCCCCCAGTACCCACACAAAAAAAAAATAAATAAATAAATAAAAACTCAGTTCCTGTTACTTAGCTGGCTATTTTGAATAATAACTTTCAGAATAACTCATCATTCATAGCGAGAAAAGATGAGAAAAATTTTCTTGTGGAATCAGAATCTTCGCTTATTTCTTTTTACAATTTATCTTTAGAGAATTCTGATTGAGTTCTTGCTATACAAACATAACCATTAGAAGGAAAAACTATATTCCCATTTTCCTTCTTTCATCTTTTCATTTTGTTAGTTTTATCATAATTTTTACAGCATCAGTATTTATATTTGGTTATATTACACAATTTGCGTAACACTTTTTATTTCTATTGGTTCCCTGTAGAAAATATTCAAAGAACATCGCTTTAACTTTCACTGTATTGTTGTCATTTCTAATTCACTGAATTTATTTACTTATTTTTACATGTTTGCAGCACATAATGATTATATTTATTGTAGGTATAGATATTTATATACATGAGAAAATGTTTATAATACAAGATGGACTCCATCAACTTATATGGTGAACCTAGTACCACCCTATAAAAGGATAGAATTGAGTCATTTGTAGGAAAATGGGCGCCCCTTGACATCATAATGTAAAGTGAAATAAATTAGACACACAAGCTTAAATATCACATGGTTTCTCTTATATGAGGAACCCAGAGTATAAATAAAAAGCAAAAGAAAAGACAGATAATTGGAAACGGAGACAGATCTTCTGCAAATGGGAAGGGGACCAAGAGATGGAAGGAGAGGGTGGAAAGGGGAAGGAGATAAAGAAAGGAAAAAGATGTATTATGTATGTTTATCAACTCCACACAAGGCATGTAAACATTATATACTGTAAACATGTACTAATAAGAATTAAAATTTAAAAAGAAAATAAATAAAATTAACCATGTAATAAAAAAGAAAACATAAATAAACTCCTTGCCCTCAAGTAGTTTGTAATCTAACTAGAAACAAAACATGTTAAATACATAAAGCAAGAAAGCATTATTAAATCGCTTACTAACAAAAAGCATCTTTAAAACTCATGGTTGAGTATAAAAAGCAGCATATTATTTTGAGTTGAGAAAAGCTTATGGAAAGAGGTGAAATTTAATTGCGACTTGAAGAATGAATAGGATTTTGCTAGGGAAACGTGCGAAGATCCCCTGGGAAAGCAGAATGCAACAGTGACCGGGCAAAAGCAGCATTAGAGGAAGAGTGATTAGTACTTGGGCTGGGACGGAACGTTTGTGTGAGAAAAGATTAGCTTCAAAGGTGTATAAAAAGTAAATTGCAGGAGCCTCTAATGCTGCATAAAAGGATTTAATCCCAAAGGCAAGAGAGATTAGCAAGAAGAAGATTGATGGGTCCAGGACGAACTGGAAGAGAGAAAGGCTGGAAACACAGAGAGTATAAACTAATCATTGTGTGTTTTCTTTCAGATTGAGGACAACTGATAGTCTCCACAGCAGACGGGGCCAGCACGGTCAGGGAATGGAAAGGAAAGGATGGATTCTGAGATGTGAAAGAGGAATGTCTGAGTAAAGGCGGGATATCAGACTTTCACGTCCGGGTGGCTGGAAAGTAGTGATACAATGGTAAGAGTGTAGACATCAAAAGGATGGTTGTGTAAGAGGAAAAAGAATAAGTTTACTTTTAAAAACAGGTTTTAGTATTTCTGTCTAGTAAAGAGCCCTGAACCCAGGACTGGCGTACACACGGTGTCTGCTCTCACAGCGTTCACAGGTGAGCACAAGAGTGAAACGACACCCTCCAGGGAGTGGGTTTGGGGAGGAAAACCAGACCTCAGGAATGCACACATGCAGGATAGCAACACAGAGGAAAGGAGAGAGCGTGAAGAAAGAATCTGGGTGGACAGCGGAGTAGAGGCAGGGACCCAGGACCTTCAGAAGGGCAGTCCCTCCCTTGGAGAAAACTTGTCCTTGGACACAGAGCCAGGCCCCACTCGTGGTGAACTCAGTGGGAACTTTGTGGCCTGCGGGTCCAGCCAGGGCAGTGTCCAGGTGCACATCCTGGGGAGGGGGCTGGACCCCTCAGCTGTTCACAAGAAGCCGCAGTCTCCCACTGCCCTTGTCTGTACCAGCACTGGCAACTTGATCTCTACACTTGCGAAGGATGAAAGGAAGGGAGGAAGGAAAGGAGGGAGGAAGAGAGTATATTTCATAGAATAAGGCGCTATGGAAGGCTAAGCAGCACAAGGATCATTGTCAAAGAAAGACCGAAGTCTTCCGAGAAGGCAGCATCACCTTAGGAAGAGGAGAAACTCTGTACTCTTCAGAAAAATTGTTTAATGGCTAAAAATGCCCATCCCCACTCTCATAGCTCAGAAAGTGAAGTGTGAGAATTTCCTACAGACCAACATATTGAATTCAACTTTGCAGATCTCATTAACTGCTCTTTAATTTGCACCACAAATTATTCACCCATTGTGGACTAGCAGAGCATGTTAGATGGTTGTGGTAGCATCAATTTTAAATGAAAACTAAAGGAGTCTTAATCAGGACTGAAAAGAAAGCTTTCCTCTTTATTAATTTGAAGTACTCTAATAACTTGAGCAGCCAAATCTACGCCCAGTGTAAGAAACACCAACAGCTTCCTGATTGAGTGGGCATACTCTTGTATCTTAAAGCACTCACTAAAAACTGGGCTTGGAATTGGACTGTTCAATGTCTGTTTCCCCCATATGTCCTATAATAATTAAAACTTCAATTCATCTTTGAGGAACATTCAACTCCATCTTTCTCATTTTCTTCAGATAATAAAGGTGTCTGCTAAATCTGCCACAGACTCATAAAGCTAAAAGAAATCTCAGAAACATCTAGTCTTAAAATCAGAATAAAGGGTATTACCTAAGCTAGTTTGATCAGATATGTACATTTCAATTGTTTTAAAAATAACCTTAGACTTTCAAAATCTATCGGCTTTGCAATGAGCTACGAAGCCCATCATTATCATGCAGGCTCAATGTCTCTATTTCTTTAGTAACACTGGTCCTATGCTTAAATAAAGGTACTAAAAGCCTTCCTAAAACACAATTTTAATATTAAATAAGTGTATTCATGCATATAATAAACATTATAACTTTGCCAGTTATAATTAGTTAGAATTAGATTAGATAATAATAATTTCTTCCAAGCATTTCAATTTTCTCATCTAAAACCCTAAAAACATAGTAAAGATGACCAGGGAAGTTCTGACACTGGGTTTCCTCCATCTCCTGTCTCTCTTTGTGGGATCTCCTTGTCCAATTCTTTTCATGTTCCAAGATAACGGCCTCGATTCCATACACTCAGATATATGAGATTTCTAATATTCCACATGAGAAACAACCCCACCGTGAAATCATCTACAGGTGCACCTTGGTTTTTATTCCCCTTTTTCCCTCAGAATAAATTCCTAGTGCTGAAATGTCATTCAGTAAGTTGTAATTGTCACAAATTACAACTATACCAGCAGCACACAAGGGCACCCTTTTTGCCCACACCTGCCCTTGACAAAATTGAGCATATTGTTTTCTCAATTATTTGATAGGTGAAAATGTTTTCTTAGAATTTGTAATTTGTACTTCTTTGGCCACAAATGATCTTGAAGAACTTTGCTGAATACTAACTACTCATGTTTATTCTCTTGTAAATTCTCCTGGCCCTCTGATAATTTGCCTAAGGCGTGAATGAGAAAATCATGAAAAATATTTTATATAGTATAAGATACTCTATGATAAACACGAGGTGTTGTTAATATCTTATGAATAATGGACTATGTTCTCTTTTTACATTCAGGATTAGTGTTCAAATCATGTAAAATGTATGTGGCAGTGCTTTGAGAACTTAATATACTTCATTATTTTTGGAGATACACTCAAATATGGCCTAACTGCTGTGATTAGTTGGCACAAAAGTTGGGGCAAAGAGAGTCTGTGAAATCAGGTTTCCCTACCACTGCCAGTTTGCTCCTGTGCCGGCTCCACACTGACATCGTCCAGGAATGAGGACAAATTAAGTGTTTCGACTAAAGTCCCCCCAACCAAAAAAAAAAAAAAAAAATCACCATTTGCAAGAAGTAAAACATACTCAGAAAAAAAAAACACTAAGGTTTGAAAAAGAAATGGGGCTTCTTTCCAGACTTTTAAGAAAAAAATCACTATGTGTTTTAAAACTCATGCATTATCCTTCTAGGACAAAAAAGAAGCTGTGACATGGGAATGCCTTTAGTATAAGCCTCCCTCCTCCTTGGTGAGACACAAGCTAGACACACTGTCACTTGCTTCTCTCTCCTCTTAGGAGTGGAAGTGGCCCCCAGAACACTCGCCTTGCAAGCTGCCTACCACCAACAAATCCCTATGATTTTGTCTCTCAAATGGTCATCACCAGCTGAATCTCACTCCCATCAAAGAGCCCACCACCGCCTCCAGAGAAAACTAAATTTGTCCGTATTTCACGTAGTACAGTGTCCCTTAAGCAGCCTGTGTAGTAAGACTTTTCAAAGATTAAACTCCTTTTTTGCATGTGTCAACCAACTCTTCAGATATAAATTCATCTTAATGGACCATGCTGATTTTGGACACAAAGGAGAGGAAAATGCAGTACTATCTTACTCTACGTTACTTACAAATTTTCATATATTCTTATTATGCTGGTTATTTCAAAAATGTATAGAGTATGTTTGCTTACATTATATGTGATTTTATCAGTTCCAGAATTGGAATTAATCTGTAGGACTTCTGTAATTATTATTTGTATGCATGGTTTGCTTTTTGTATTACTTGATTCGTCGTAGTTGCTGGTTATCTTGTGGGCTTAGCAAAAGATTGAAGCAAAAAGAAATTAGAGGGAGAGGACATTTACTAAACAATTCCAACATTAAGTATGCTTCACAGGAAATGAAATGAATAAATGTTTCCAAAAGGGACTATTCCTAAATAAGTCATAATTATTTTCCTGGAGAATAATTTAGCCCTTAGCTACTGAAAGTTATAAATTCCTGTCCAGCAGCTATGAAGTATTTCCTAAATGGCTTTGAAACTATGGAACACAGAGAACAATGTCTGCACTGAAAGGTTATTCTTTATGCAGCTGAGAAGAAAATAAACATAATGATTAAAGTGCCATCTATAGGAAATGTTAAAGTATGGTAAGAAAATTCGCAACACTGATTGATGTGTAGCCTTTTGATAATACAATTTTTTTCCACAAAATAAACTAAGCCTTTGGGCTTTAATTCTGGATTGATGAAAATTTTTTCCTGCAAGGCGAGATGTGAACTTTAATTCCGACTTTTCCTACTCTCCACTGAGGTGCTGTCTGTAGACTGACTGGTGTCAGAATCCAAAACGGGCAAGGAGCATGGCTGGACATTTGATGCCTTCGTAACAATCTTACCATGCTGGGGACGTGTTGTGAGTGCTGCTATTAACAGCTGGGATTGTTGCTTGTAATTATCTCTATTTTCCTCCTAGGGGGTCCCTGTGCTGCTCCAGTTCCTAAGCAATTATCCGAATGTTGACTTCTCTTAATGCTGTGATACTCAGGACTGAACTTCCTCCCACCTGATTCACCAACACTAGAAAAAGCCCACAAATGCTTAATGACTACAAATGTCAAATATGTAGCCCCAGAAGCTGTTTTCATACAATACACAAAATGGAGAACGCCAGTTATTACCAAGGTCTTTAAATGAGTAAGATAAATGTTCCATATTGAACGGAGGAAAGGCTAAGACGAGGGTGACAGGTTGGCTCTTGACTGAGCTTTCTGATTTGTCGTGGCAGCCTTTAACGCTGAGGTTTGTGGGTCTGTATGTGATCCAACGGGTGGCGGGTTCGGGAGACATCCCCTCAAAATATGGCACCTTAGAGTATTGAATAGCGTAAGCCGAAATTTTTGAGAAAGAGCAGGTGCAAGGATTGTCTGATTTTCCCTCAGGCAGGCATGAGGCAATCACATGAAAGGTGCCCTTCCTTTACGTGGGGGAAAAAGACATCCTGATACCGAAGACAGGAGAGGCTGAGAGGACGCTGAATGGACGGCCTTGCTGCGCTTCCCGCTTTATTCCACTGAGCTCGTAGCCCTATTTCCTGTCATGTTTCTCCACGACTCTCTGCTCTTTGTCCAAGCTGGCGTAAAAACACTCACGTTCAACCAGTTCTACAGGGCCCCCTCTGCTTATGGAGACACCCTGGTGACATAAACTCACAGGGAAAGGATTCATCTGCTTTTGTTTTAATTCGTCCTTTCTCTAGCAGTCCCAGCCAAGAATACAGAAGAGTAGAACGAAAAGGTAACTTCCCTTCCTTCACAGTGAGCAACGAATTATTCATTACCAAAGTCTACCAGTGCTTGAGTAGAAATTCAAATCTGCTCGTTTGGACTTAAGAGATTATAGCAAATTTGATTGTGATTGGAGTATTATATTAATTGTGTAATAAATTGCTTTTAAAGTCCACCAGTAAGCGATGCAGTGTAAACAAATATAGTTTAACTTTAATCCTTATGGCAGGGGTACATGAATAGATTTGAAATAGATTAAAAAGGAATCCACACTCAAGAACTAAGCTTTAACACTTACACTTTCTCAAAATCTTTACAAGAATGTTTTAATCCAAAAGAAATCTTTTTTTCTTTTTTTTTTTTTTTTTGTGCGTACCGGGGGTCGACCTCAGGACCTCGCGTGCCAGCAGGCGCCCGTGCCACTGAGCGATATCACCGGCCCCCTCGAAAAGAAATCTTAACGAATGGTTTTTATTGCTGAAATGAACAGTTTCTGAGATGTATAGCTGGTGATAAAGTGAAGAAGAAAAAGAAAGTCAACAACCCCAAATTAGGAATTACTCAAGATTCAGGTTTCCAAATATATTGGGCTACCATCCCACTTTTTTTTTGCACTGGGACTCGAACTCACAACCTCACACTTGCCAGGCAGACGCTGTGCCACTGAGCTATATCCCTGGCCCCTACCATCCCACTTTGAGAATAGCTTCATCATTGGAGTCAAGGAAGGGTTGGCTGTCTGTCACGAAAGCATTTCTACATCAGCTTCAGCTTGTGGGAGGAGAACGAGGTGGCCACCCCAGAGGCGACATTGTGTTAAGATTGTATTTGTCCCCATGTGCTAAAATGAACACATTAGGCACATTCTCAATTTAGGCAAAATCTTGCTTTCACCATAAAATATCAACCGATAATGTGAAAGCGATAAACAACGTATCCCTCACCTGTCTCTATTCACCTGAGTTGACAAATATTGTTGGTCAGTCCAACTAGCTCAGATTAGTTTACAAAAGGAGTTGGTCTCCTACCTTCCCACTTTTCTTTCTTTTTTTTTTTTTTTCTTATTCTCAGATACATTTTATGTGAACACTTTTGTGGAAAATGACCTTCTCCTTTGCCTTCCTCTTCTGTACATATTTCTCGCTACTTTTTCTCCATAACATTTAATGAGGCAATGTAGCAGAATGTAAGTTTTGAAGGAATAATGATAAATTTTCCCACAAGTTTAAACTCACACAATCTATAGTTATTGAAATCTGCATAAATGTCTCAATGTGCTAAGGGCATATCTGTTATATTTGTGGAGACACAAAGGGCTAACCTTCTGCCATTTGTCAGGTATTTGGGCCACTGAAAGAACAAAATACATTTGTTCAAGGGTATAGTTTTGAACCACTGCCAATTCTAGGGCACTGCTGCTGACAAATGACAAATGGCCTCTGTTTTGGTGCCAATGCTCTTATTGGTACATTTTGCTTGTAGTAAATAGAAATTCAAACACTTGACTTTATTGGTGTGACACACGACAAGTATGAATTCTGCATTTACATGGTGCAGCCCTGCCTGTGGAAGAAGATACCATGTGTTGTGGCTGTTTAGCTATGACATCTTCATGTTCCCAGTCTTCACCTCATAATCACTGAGCAGGTTAACGCGTGGGGCTCCTCCGACTCCAGCAGTCCTCTTCAAGTTAAGACAGATTATCTGGTGTCAGACTAACTCTCCCATAGAAAACAATTAAAAACTTTGGACAAATTATTAAAAAACAACAACAACAACAACAACAACAGAAAAATAAAACAGCTATTTGCAACCAGGAGAGAGGAAAAGCAGCCAGAAACTAAAAAGGAGCACTGCAGGGGGTGATATCCATATTTATATGGCTTTTTCCCTCTGGGAAATGCTCAGCAAAAGAGTGACAGCCGGCTGGAGCCCAGGTGAAAGCCGCAGCCTCCTGGGAGACCGTGTCAGAGCACAGAGTTCCTTCACGTCTGTACCGTTCTATGTAAAGAGTAAAAAGGTGGTGCGTATGCTCACACCGGTCATAAGCGGAATTATTTACCATGGGGGAAGATGATCTTTTTATTTTGAACATGTCTTTTCTTTTGGACAAGGGCAATGCTTGAAAAGAATGGTGTCTGCATTTAATTTATAAACTCGGCTAAATATATTGCAAAGTGTTCACTAATTAAATTTGAAATGGTATCAGATATTCTTCCAAAAATGCTGGGAAATGATGTCTAAAAGTTGGTAGACCAAAAATTACTAACCCAAACCCAGAATTTACTATACAAAAGAGGTAAGTTTTTGAAATTGTATCTCTAAGTTATTGAATTCTAATTATTGAAAACAATAATCAGCCTCTACATAGTATTTCTTTGAAAAAAAAAAAAAAAGAAATGTCCTCCAACACAACAAGATTGGACAGCGTCAGGGATTAGCGTGTCACTATAACACAGGAAGGCAGGAAGTTGAGAGTTGAAGCAAGGGGGCAAATAGGGGTCAGAAGGAGTTGAAGAGCCAGAGGTACGGAAAGGGGGAAGAAGCCAAAGCTAGCAAACACAGGAAGGACCTTGATGACTGCTGAAGTCACCCTTTGTTTAACTCGGGAACCTTCGACACTGTCTCAGAATGGAGGAAAATATTTGCAAACTATGCATCTGACTGGGAGTTAGCATCCAGAATATATAGGGAACTCCAGAAACTAGTTTAAAAATCTGATTAAAAATTGGCCAATAAAGTGCCTGCCTGGCAAGTGCGAAGTCCTGAGTTCGACTCCTGGTACCCACATACAAAAAAAAGGCCGGTGATATTGCTCAGTGGTATGGGCACCTGCTGGCACGTGAGGTCCTGAGTTCGACCCCTGGTACCCACAAAAAAAAAAAAATTGGCCAATAAGTCTAAATGGACCTCTCTCGGAAGAAGATGCAAATGGACAAAGGTATGTGGGAAAATGCCCAACATTAATAATCATCACAAAAACAGAAGTCAAACCACAGTGAGATATCACTTCACTCTAGTTAGGATGACTGTTATCAAAAGGACAAAAGATAGCAAGTGTTGGCAAGGAGTTGAAGAAAAGCGACCATTTGTACAGTCAGTGGAATGTAAATTAACATAGACATTATGGAAAACAGGATAGAGATCCCTCAAAAAATTAAACATAGAGTTCCCATATAATGCAGCCATCCCCTTACTGGATAAATACTCAAAGGAAATGAAATCAGAATGTCGAAGAGAAATGTGCACTCCCAAGCATACGGCAGCACTACCCACAACAGGCAAGGAATAGTGACAATCTAAGTGCTTAGCAACTGAAAGATGGGTAAGGAAAGTGTGGGAAAGATATGCAGAGGAATACTATTCACCCATAAAAAGAATGAAATCCTGCCATTCGTAACAACATGGGAAGAAAAGGAGATCAGTATGGGAAGAGAACTTGGCCAAGCACAGAAGACCAGCAGGATAACTCAGAAGTGCTGTCTACAAAGGTTTATCTCCTAGAAGTTGGGAGTAGAGAAATGTTACCCAAAAGCTGGAGAGAATAGGGGCAAGGAGGGATGGGGAAAGGTTGTGTCAACACATAGTAAGTTATAGTTAGAGAGCCAAAGCAAATTCTGATGTTCTACTGCTCAATAGACTGACGATAGATAACAAGAATGTATTGTGTATTTCAAAAAAAGCAGAAGAAAGGATTTTGAGTGTTTTCACCACAAAGAAATGATAATGGACTTAAAAAGTCTTGGCTTCTTCAAGTGGTGATGTTTATGCAGTTGTCATAAAATAGGAAGAACATCTTGGTTGGAGATTCATTCAGTCCATTCATTTTTTAATAAAGAATACAAAGATTTGAATGAATGATTCTCAAGCATTTTCTTTCCCTGCACCCTGGGAATATGCAACACACCCATCAGGGGCTCACTATGTCTAAAGCTGACATGAGGGTAGTAAGTGATGAATTTTGAAAAAGATTATTTTAATCCTAATACAGTGATGCCTCAGTAGTTGAACGGCTCCATGCTTGAACTTTCCTCTACTCGAACAGCAAAATTCGAAAAAATATCTCCTCAGTGTTCAAAACTTTGTTCGAGAGTCGAACCGAGAACCTGACTTGACAAAACTTGCAGGAGCTGAGAGATGTCACATGTGCATCTGCCACAGACGAGGGGTGATGCTTCAGGCTAAGCGTCACTTTCACCCAGACAGCATCCAGTGCATTAAAACTTCCATCATTGTGCTTTTCTTTGCACTTCGTTTGTGTAAAATATCGCAACCATGGTTCTAAAGAAAGTTAGTGATATCCGCAGCAAAGCTAAGAGGAAAACTGTGAGAACCGTGGTAGAGTTAAAGAAATCATTGCAAAATTTGTAAAAGACCTGGAAAAAAGAATTCGTAAGTGTAATTTCGGGGCCTCAGAACCAATTATTTGATTTTCCATTATTTCTTATGAGAAAATATATGTTTAGTTCTTGAACTTTTTTGGTGTTTGAATACAAATTTAGAACAAATTGAGTTTGACGACCAAGGTACCACTGTATTATCCTTTATGCCTTTGTCCCGTTGGAAATAGTACACGTAAGTGGAGCTATGGTTTGACTGTGTCGTGATCACTGTGATACGTACACCTGAATGGAGGAAGAAACACCTAGCAGATTCATCAGCCACAGCTCTGGGTTTGTGACTGACACGTAGGCCACACCATACTTGAGTGAGGAAGACCCACTCCAGCTGTGGATGGCACCAACCAATACACTTGTAGCCTGGGTAGAATAACAAGGAAAGAAGGAAATGCGCCATTTTGAAGAGTGCCAGTCTTCTTCAGTGGGTGCATCCATCTCCCAGTCTTCAGTTTTCCAGCACAGATTCACACTGGGAAGCCTCCAGTGAGCCTCCAGGCCTTTGACCTTGGGCTGCTGATGCATCCTTGGTCCCTCTTGTTCTATGGCTTCCATCTTCTTGGGCTGAGCAGCTCCTGTGTTCACCCTCAGCCTCTCCAGTGTGCAGATGGCCACTGCGGACTCTCCCACCTCTGATCCTGAAAGCCTGGTGAATGAAAGTCTTCTTTCACAGTTACAAGCATATCTTCTATCGATTCTGTTCCTCTAGAAACACCTTGTCTGATACAGGGTCCTTCTAAGTTTTTCTGTTGGAAACTTAATTCCCAATGCAACAGTGTTGGAGGAGGGGGCTTTGGGGTGATGTCTGGGTCATGAAGAGATTAATGCTGTCACACAAGAAGCTGACGAGGGAAGTGTGGTTCCTCCTTTTTCACACTTCCTTTCCTTCTTCCACGCAATGACAGAGGATTTCTCCCCTGCCAGTATGAAAGCATCACCTTGGAGACAGACAGTGGCCTTAAGGAGACAGCTAACCATGCCGGGGACTTGACTTTGGGCTTCCAGCTCCTGGAACTATGACAAGTAATTTCTCTACTTATAAATCACTCAGTTTTAAGTATGTTGTTATAGCTGCACAAATGGACTGAGATAAATGGTAGCTTCATAAAGAAGAACGAGAATCAAATTAGGTAAAGAATTCACGTTTAGGAACTAAACAGTTACTAGAAGCATAAAACAGCTACATTTCATTTGTGAATTATCCTTACATCATAGTGAGAAAATCTTGGACTCTTGAGCCAGAATGAAGGGTTCAAATCTAGGTGCTGCCACTTATGTGGTGTATGATACTGAGTTTAAATTTCTTAAACTCTTCTGTTTCCCTTTTTCCGTAGTGCAGGGGAAACAACATTACTAATTTATTAGCCTTTTGAAGATTAAATGGGTGAAAGTAGCAAAGACATTAAGACTTTGTTTAACAAGAAGGAAGAATAAATTACTATTGTTAAGTTAGTGGTTGGCAAAAGAATACTTAGCCTGTTTTTAATGATTTTATATGCTTGAAAATAATAAAAAGTCATCCTTGTAGAATATATACATGGTTGTCTGCTTGGCCACCATAAAGAAATACCAAAGATTGGGTTGTTTGAAAAGAACAAAAAAAAAAAAAGAAAGAAAGAAAGAAAGAAAGAAAGAAAGAAAGAAAGAAAGAAAGAAATTCATTTGCTCATAATTCTGAAAGTTCTGAGTCCAGGCTCAAAATGCCAGCAGGTTGGATTCTGGTGATGACTCCCTTCTTGCTGTTTTCACGCGGCCCTTCCTGTGGAGGGCGAAGAGAGATACCACCGGGGTGTCCTTGTCTTGCTTGGTCACGAGTCTTGTCAGACAAGGATCCCATTATGATTGCACCATTAACTGTAGCTATTTCCTGATGGTCCCTTCTCCAGTATCATCACTCAGGCTTCAACATATAAATTTTTGGGACCACAGTTTCAGTCCATACCAGTAGAGAATCCACATGTTTAGCATTTTTAATCATCGTCACCACAATATCTCTCCCTGTCAACCCACATGAGATGAGCTGAATTGCTCACTAGAGGGATCATTTAATGGCATTTTAAAAATTTAAATTCCTGGTTCCTAAATTCTTCTGAAATTGTATTTTCAGGGAAATGAATATTAATCAGAACACTAACCTCTTATTCTGCCTATATCCTAACGAAGTGCTTCTCAAGGGAAGAAGAGCTCTGCAGAGGCAGGGAGAGAGGCCAGGGGACCTGTTCAGCGAGGGCGCGTGGTGATGAAGTCAGCATTCTTGTGGGAGGTGTTGAGAAATATCCCGCCTTCCTCACACTTGTGTGCTAACCTTGGAAAGTTGCTTTGGAGTATCTTTGGGTATATTTTAAAATCCTCCTAGATCCTAGATTTCTTCCATGCCTTTCCTCTCTTTTCAATAAATTATACGACAAACATTTCTCCACCACACCTATTGGCTGCCAGAGCACATCAGACGCCACTTTTCAGTGAATATCAAGCACAGTTATTTAGAGTTCTCTGGCAACTGAGCCAGAAAATTCCTTAATCTCCAGGTCTTTGAACCAAGTTATTTTGCAAAAGAGAAAAATATTTAAATATACATCAGATGGTATCTGATATACTGATTTCATTTAGTTTTACTTTTTAAAATAATACATAACATCTTGTGGTTATTATTAGTTTTCCACTTTCACTATAAGATATTTTTACTCCATTTAAAACACATTAAGAATATGAAACAATTTGAATGAAATGTGTACTGGCTATGTTAACACATCAAACATCACCCTTATGTGTTGCAAACATACATTAATAAAATTTTCTAAAATAAATATTCAAAGTTTAAAATAATGACTTAGGGCTGATGAGATAGCTCAGCGGCATAAGCACCTGCCCGGCAAGCGCAAGGTCCTGAGTTCGACTCCTGGTAACCACATTAGGTAAAAAAAGGGCCGGTAATATCACTTAGCGGTGTAAGCGCCTGCTGGCAAGCGCAAGGTCCTGAGTTTGACTCCCGATACCCACATAAAAAAAATATATAATGATTTACAAGAAGCAGCAAAGAAGAAAAACATATAGACATATAGATATTGACTGGAGCTTAGAGGAATAATGATGTGTTTATATAAATATAAATATATAATATAATATAATATAATATAATGCTTCATCTACATCAATGGAGCTGAGCCAGCTGGTATTTGTTAAGTGTTAGGAACTCCGCAAACCATTTCATAAACTATTGATTGCTTAAAATTAACCAATGTAAAAGTATGTCACACCACAGATATTAGAAAATTCTACAAATCAGGACATTTATAGCTTTGAGTATAAATAGGCTGCTCCATGAAAACCATAATTTCCCCTTCCTCCTAAACTATTCACTTCCAGTTAATTCCAGTTCATTCGTACAGAATTATTTAAATATCTTTAAAAGAAGGAAAAATCTAAATGAAGATCATTTTGGCTTGCTATTAATATTCTTATTTTGAAGTAACAGTGAATTCCACAGTCCTTGTATGAACAGATGTATATGTTCCATGAACTTTCTACTTCCTGTAATCTAGAACTGGGGTTGCTTTGCGTAACCAAACTTCTATGTATTTGTATGTCAGGACTGCACCTAGAACTTAGTGTGCTAGAGTTCAATGCTTGTAAATGGTAATGGATCTAGGGATTACTCTGGTGATTGCAAAAAACAATGACATTCTTGCATCTCACTCTCAAAGATACCGAACCCGTAGACCCAGGGCAGAATCCAGGACTCTGGCGTTTGAGAGTTTCCCAGGTGATCTGACCAAGTAGATCTCAGCCTGCGCCTCTGAAGCGCCGCCTCAAGGGGATAAACAGTTTGCAAAATGTCTGTAGGCTGTGATCCCCTGGCAGAAATTATTTTGAACCTGCTCACCCCGAGGAGCAATTTTTGTTCAATCTCTCACTGTTATGCTTATATCTCAATACCTACTTCTAGGGATCTTGATCAAATGAACTGTTTGGTGATTCCCAGCACTTTTCCTTTCTGAAATATGTATTTTACTTGCCAAGTGATAGCTGCTAAGTAACAACTGCTAGTTTTCTTAGCTAGGGATCAAAGTTTTGAGATTGATGCCTAAGTAAAAGCAGTATATTGCTGAACTGGGACTTTCCCAAACACAACCTCTACTCAAAATTATGTTTCCTAGTTCGCAAACCATTCCTTGGAGTGCCTCAGAAATACTCAACCAGAAATCTGAATGCTTTTGAATATACTTAAGGGCTCCTTATCTAAGAAGTTAAAAAAAAGTTTAAACTATTTATCTTTAATCCTTTATTATCCATGGGACTTGTTTTGCCTAACAACTCCTAAAGTAGGGCCACTCAAGCTGATCTCTTTGCTTATTTTAGGTCTGATATGCAACTGGGACATTGCTCATTTCCAGTACCAGAACAATATTTTTCAGATGTCTGCTTGATATATATCCTTCTTTAAGTTAAACTAAATAATTGTGTGGACCACTGTCCTAGGTATTCCCAAAAGGCTTTTGCAAGTGATTTCCAGCATACATTCATGTAGAGATATAATATTTCCATATTTTCGTGTGTTTTTCTCCACACACACACCTTCTCTGGGCTTCCTGAATGCTTCCATCTGTGCCTTTGGGACCTCTTCCTTCTCTCTTGCACAGCGACAGGTACGCACGAATCCCCTACTGCAGAAGAGCAAAACAAAGACAGAAAACTCTGTGGCTGGAGGACTTAGAGCCTAGGGTGGAGACAGATGCCCCTGACACAGTCTGGAGATGCAACCAGTTATAACAAAGGAGTGAAAAAATGGAGCAGCACCATAGAACATGGAAAGCACAGGAGCTCTGGAAGTTAAATTCCCTGGAAGGGAACTCAGTGCAGAAGCAAGGCAACCATCTGAATGCAAGCTGACCCAGTGTCATTTGGTTCGTATTAACTGAGGTCGGCACTGCAGAGAGACAGCCCAAAGGGCATCCTGGCTCTCTCCAGCCACTTCGCAACATGTAGCTGCTGACGACCCAGAGGCAGAATGATCTGTGAGAATGGGGCTGTGAGATGCTTAGACGACCTGTGAGTTAAAGAAGATATGAAGAGAGATATTCACCCTTAGAGCAAGAGTTCAAGAATAAAATATAGCACCTTTGAGGGTTGCAGAAAAATGCCTCCTCTCAGTAAACAAATTCAAAAGGGCACCAATTTTTAGTATAGCAATGAAAGAAAGGAGCCTTGTTTGGTTAAATAAATTACAAAAAGTTACAGCAGTCCAAGTCAGAGCTGCATGGGCCGGACTTGAGAGTACAGACTGCAGGACGTGCTCAGCAACCCGCTGAAGCAGGACCAGAGCCAGGCTGCACGTGTCCATGTCTTTGGGACTTCCTGCACTGCCCTGTGGGTGGCTGACTCTTGTCTTTGAAGATGTTAGCCAGATTTCACATCTGGGACACAATACCTGACACCACAACTTCAAGCAGAAGTTTATTTTACCTCATTGTTTTCAGAAGTTTCAGTCCAAGGTCTGCTGGCTCCAAGATAGAAACGGTGTGGTGGAAGGGCCTGGCAGTGGAAAGCTGCTCACCCCATGGCAGCCAGGAGGCAGAGGGAGAAGGGAGGACCTGGGGACAAGCCAACACCCTTCCAGGTCACACCCTAGTGACCACATCCAACCAGGCCTAATGACATAAAAGTCATCAGTGGATAAATCCCATGGTTCAGTCAACATCCAAAATCCCACTTTTGAAGACATGAGACTCTGGGATGTCATTTTATAGATCTAAACCATAACTAAGATTCAGTTCAAGCATTACCTTACCATATCAGTCTGGGTCAGTACTACGTTTCTCCGAATACTAATATTAAACTATTATTTTAAAATGACTTTTTTGGGGCCGGTGAGATGGCTCAGTGGCGTAAGCGCCTGCCTGGCAAGCGCGAGGGCCCGAGTTCGACTTCCAGTACCCACATATGAAAAAAGGGCCGGTGATATCGCTCAGCAGCACGGGCGCCTGCTGGCGCACGAGGTCTTGAGGTCGACCCCCAGTTCCCACAAAAAAAATAAAATAAAATAAAATGACTTTTTTTTTTGGTACTAGAATTGATTCCAAGACCTTTACACTGAGCTACAACCCCACCCCTTCTGTTTTTTTACTTTGAGACAAGGTCTCACTAAGCTACTAAGTTGCTCAGGCTGGCCTCAAAAGTGCAATCCTCTTGCCTCACCCTTCCAGACTGAGGCAGGGATAGCAGGTGTGTGCCACCACATCTAGCTAAAAATTACCTCTTCATTCCTCTTGCCTCACCCTTCCAGACTGAGGCAGGGATAGCAGGTGTGTGCCACCACATCTGGCTAAAAATTACCTCTTCATGTGTCCATTTCTCTCTCTAAACTGCACATTCATCAAAGAAAGCAGTTACATCTCGTTGATCTTAGGTCCACGTACCTAGCGTAGTGCCTACTCTATAGTAAGGCCTTAATAAATGTTTGTTTAGCTGCCTATCCCTTGTGAAGCCATGACATATTTACGCTAGCATTTGTTTCTCTGTTGAATATTTCTAAAGAGAAGAGGAAAGCTAATGGTGCTGAGATTTTAATAGCACACAGACACTCCACTCCACTTGGCAGATTTGGTGAAGAGTCCTTTTTTAATTAGGCAAGTATAAATGTAGCATTTTGAATTATTAATGCACACTGCTTCTCCTTTACCCTAAGCACATATTAAGGTAGATTCTTAAAAAATAAACTCTTCCAGTCTTAATCCATTTTATGGAATCATACATTTCAGGATGTTATGTGGAAATATTGTGAAAGGTACTACCTAGCTAGCTAACAGTGTTTATTTTAACATCTGTATTTACAGTGTGTATGCTGAGTCTCTGACAAATGTTTTTCTTGAATACACAAAATGCCATCATTACAATCAGTGAAATGGTACCGCCATTATGGTCACGATCATCCACATTTAAAATCGTTACATTTGTAAATCAGAAGATAGCCAATAAATGAAGTATTTGAAAAGTTTTTATTATACATTGTTTCAAAAAGATATGTTAGAATTCCTAATGACATCGTGCTCTAAACCTCAAGATCTGCTAGATCTATAAAGCCAGAAATGTGTAGAACCTAGGACTATTCTGATGTTTTCATAGTATTTTCAGCTTTTCTAAGTAGTCGTTTATGTCAAAAGGTAATAAAGCATAAAAGCTATGCTGTGGTGGCAGTGGTTTCATGAGACTGCCTCAACAATGAAATTAGTAATACAGTGCACTCTTGGATGCCGTGTCTTTTTCAGATGTCATCTAAATGCAACTTTCAAAACCCTGGGGGAAAAGACATTACATTTTACTTTTAGGGGAGCGCTACATTAGGTTCGGTATACATTCATTGGAACTCCTGTGTGCCTGGTCAGCATGATATCCAATGATTACATAACTGAATTTTTAAAAATTTGTCTCTTTTTCTTCATAAACGGGGGAAAGAAACAATGAAAAAATAGGTACATAAACAAAAAACAAGATAAAAAATGATCATCGGGGTATCACACATATACGAAAAATCGATGATGTACATGCTCTGCAATAGGACTTAAGTTATATAAGTTAAGGCATAGCCATGCAATAGAATATACTATACAATCATGGAATAAATGCTGCAAAATGTTTATTATCTTAAAAGGAATATAAAGATTCTATTACTCAAATGAAATCTAGTTTCAGAATGAATATAATATAAACCTAAAAATTGCAAAATATAGTAACATACCCAAGCAAAACAAACACACATGGCTTACAGGAATTCTGAAAATGTACATGCATTGGCTTCCTAATCTTCTAGCAGAATTTAATTGACAATGCCTAAAATTGAGGCTTTCTGGATGGCATTTAAAAAAATTTACTTTTAATTTAGAATCTGTGAACAAAATTATGCAGCAACAAACTGCATAAAAATTCCTTTTATTAACACTTCTTTGAAATAGTGCTTATTTTTATGCTCAAATCTTTGTAAATCGTGTTTGCTTCTGATGTTTATAACTCAACCGGACGTAACATTGTACTGATATGCTGATATATAAGTCTAGATAAAGCATTAGTCATAAAGCAGTGAATGAGATCAAAAGATAAAGGAATTAAATAAATTTACAGCAATCGGTTGCAGAAAGGAACAGAGCTTCAAACTGGGCATTTAATAAGGACGGGTACTTGGTGTCCTGAAAGGTGTATGGTCTAAAGACAGAGGAATTTGAAGATTGTTTAATTAAGAGGTGGAGGACCCAGAAATAACTCTGCTATTTCAGGGACCAAATATTTCTACTTTTCACTACAGTGAGAAATGCCATGATTCATTGATTCTGCTCTGGTTTGGGCTGGAGGAAAAAAATAGCCTGCAAAATACCAGGGAAAGAGCAGAGCAAGGGGAAGGCAAATCCAGTAATAAACACTTAAGTATATGGAAACAAAACCATACATTATTTGTGGTTCAAAGACTAGTAAATAAAACAGCATGGTTGAATCTCAGCATTAATGCCAATCCAAATGGAGGAATATAAATTGAGGTTAGATTATAGAAAACACTGAAAGCTAAGTAGAGTAGCAGACTTTAACACTGCTGATTTTGAAGCAAGACTTTGGAAAGATTTAAGTGGTGTAAAATGAACTAGAACTACAAAAGAAACATTAGGGGAACAGCCTCTCTTTACAGCCTGCCACATTCCAAGCACAGTTCACAGTAATTTCCCACTTAATATTTACAACAACCCAGTGTACCATATATTATAATTTTAGTTTTATGAATGAAGAAATCAGGATTCAGATATTTAAAGTCATGTGCCTGCTGAAAGCAGGAAAAAGTGAAAATCATTAAGAGAGAATTCAGCCTTCTGTGATGGTGGAGAAAAGACTTCCAAAGATCTACCTCCCCATAAAAGCAGTGGAAACGCAGCCAAAGACTGTCAAGTCCAACATTTCCAGAACTCTGGAAATTAACTAAAGGCTGGCAAGCATTCAAGAAATGTCACTAAGGAAAATGCCCAAATGTTGGTCAGGATCACAAGCTCTTGCAGTGTCCTAGCTTGGCCTGTTCCCGGTCCTCCCTCCCCAACTCTACAGTAGCCATGAAAACCAGCCCTGTTGTAACCATGGCAACTGTGAAACCTAGCAGTCTGGCGGTAACAGAAAGAAGCAGCCTGAGTTTGGAGCACCTTAAAAAACTCCATCCCTAGAGAACAGTCACTATTTCTCATGTCTGCTGGTTCCCTGGAAAAACTCCATTCACGAGGCCTGTCGTTACCTGACTTGACTCAGAACTCTCGCAGTAGGAAAACCTCTATTCACAGAGTTTTTGTCAAAAATAATCAGCCGCAATTGCTAACAGTGCAACTGCTGGATGTGGAAGTACCTATTGGAGAAAAGAGGCAGGACAAAAAAAGTTTTAGCTGGGGAATTAGACATCTATCAAAGGCTGCCAAGACCTCCAACACACACCTGGGATAAATAAATGCCAAAGGAAGACACAGAAAGAACTTTCTCTCTCACCTCTGAGTAGCCCTGGGAGCTGAACAAGGAGGAAATGAAGGCTAAGGCAGAATTTCAGCTGCCGACGCACTGAAGGTGTACCCCAGCGTGCACAGAGCCCTTCGGCAAAGAACAGAAACTTATTGGTTAAAAGCAATTAAGGAAGTATCTATGTCATCATTAGCTGAATGTTCCCTTGGCAGTGACATCAGTTGCTGCACACAACAAAGAATACAGAATTCATCCAAGAAAGTCATTAAAAATATAAAGTGAGTGAAAACGACAAGAAGAGGAAACAACAGTACAACAAACCTGGGAGGGTAAGGAGATCTGATTTCCAGCCATGTCAATTATATTACACAAAATCTCCGTATAACAACAAAAATTACAGGACATACAAAAACAAATAGGAAAATGTGTTCCAAATAGAGGAAAAAAGCAGTCAGTAGAAACTGCCCATAAGAATGCATCAATGTTGGGCTTATGAGAAAAAGACTGTAAGTCAGCTACTATAAACTTCTTTAAAATAAAAAGAAAATCATGTTCATCTCATGTCTCATCAAACAGGGAATATCAATAAAAAGAACCAAAAAGAAATTCTTAACTTGAAAAATATAATCATATTTTCAAATAAAATAAAAAGTCACTGGGAGAGCTGAACAATAGATTTGAGTTCGCAAATGGAAACAAAATCTTTGAGCTTGAAGATAAATCAATTGCCATACTTAGTGTCAGGAATAAAATTTTTAAAATTAAACAAAAATGAACAGAGGCTCAGAGATCCACGCGACATCATCTAGCATAACATATACTCATAACGGAAGCTCGAGAAGGAAAAGAGAAAGTAGACATAATACTTGAAGAAATAAGGGCCCAAAATATTATAGATTATGGTAGGCTATAAATCATGATGGAAAATATTGGCTAAAACATCCATAAAGATCAACCAAATCTATAAGGAAAAAGTAAAAATGTCTACCCATACTAGTCACACTGTTGAAAGCCAAAGATAAGAGACTATTAAAAGCAGCAAGAGAAAAACCACTCATCATCCACCAGGGCTAAATCGAATGAGCAACAAACTTATCAGAAACCTAGTAATGAGCCTGAATATAATGTATTCAATGTGATGAAATAAAAAAATACTCTCAGCCAACAGTTCCATATCCCTTAAAAGTGACAGAAAAATTAAGGTATTTCTAGACAAACAAAGCTAAGAAAATTGTCACTAAGACACCCGTCTTATAAGAAACAATAAAAAAAAAATCCTTCAGGTTGCAAGGAAAGGATTTCACAACATAGCTTGAATCCAAATGAAGAAATAATAAAAGCTGGGAATGGTAACTATATACTTAAGTGTAAAGATAGTATAAATATGTTTTTTGTTCATTCCCTTCATCTGTCAGACTTAGAAGATAACAACAGTAATTTAAAATCTATGTTAATAGATTATAATGTGTAAATATGCAATTCGTGTAAAAAGAATAGCAAAAAGTATTGAGAGGGAATGGAGCAATATTGGACAAAAGTTTTTCTAAAATTTTGAAGTTAATTAATATACTGAAATTAAGCTGATAACTAAATGAGTGTTTTAAGATGTTAATGTGTATATGTCAGGGTGGCCACTAAGAAAATAATGAAGTGACATAGTTAAAGAATCAACAAGGATAGTAGAACGGTACACTAGAAAATATATTCTTAACACAAAAGAAAAATTTAAATAAGGGGGAGAGAAACAATAAGACATACAGACAGCAAATAACAAAATGGGCAACATAAATTTTATTTTATCAGTAATTACATATAAGTAGATGAAACACCCCCAGTCAAAAGGCAGAGATTAGGAGAATGGATAAATACGCTACCTACATGGAAAGCCTAGAAACACATTTTATATTTTAAGGCACAAAGAGATTGAAATAAAATAGTGGAAAAATATATACCAAACAAACAGTAACAAAAAGAGCTGCTGTAGTTGTACTAATATTCATTAGGAACGGACAACAATTAGAAATTTATATGCAACTAATACCAGTGTCCTAAAGGAGGTGAGCCAGAACCAACAGAATTAAAGAAAGAAATAAACGATTTGACAGCAACAGTTGGAGATTTCAATGCACCACTTTCAACACATAGAAAAACCAGCCAAAGATCAACAAGGAAATGGAAAACTTTACTGCAAGCTACTTAGATGCAATAGGTATCTATATAATGCTCCCCGAGCATGACCTATTAAAAAATAAGAAGATTCAAATTACTAAAATCAAGACGAGAGATGATCACACTTTATCTTCCAGAAATAAAAAGAAATAGTATAATAGAACACCAGTTTATATGCCAACAAATTAGATAATTTAATTTGAATGAATAAATTCTTAGTAAGAAACAAACTACTGAAAGTGTTTCAAAATGAAATAAAGATATGAATTGACCTATATGAAGTAAAGAAATTAAGTAGCTAATTTAAAATTTGCCACAAAGAAAATAGTAGGCCTGGATTGTCTCACTGGTAAATTTTACATAATACTAGAAGAATTAGTAAAAAAACCTTCAAAAATCTATTCCAAAACATAGCACTTTCCAACTCATTTTATGAGGCCAGTGTTATTATCACCCCAACACTAGACAAGGACACACCAGAGAAGAAATAATACATTAATATTATTTATGAGTATAGACATAAAAATCCTCAATATCATACTTGGTAACAAATACAGCAACATATGAAAAAGGGTTGTACACCTCAGGGAAGTAGGAATGAAACCGGACATGAAAGATAGCCTTTACATCTATCACAAAATAAATTAATTTAATATATCATATCTATAGATTAAATAATAACATAAATGATCATTTCAATCCAATTTAGAAAATCATTCTACAAAGTCCAATACCCTTTCACGATAAAAACATGCAATGGGCTAGGCATAGAAAGGAATGCCGCATAATGGGTATCTAGGAAAAACCCAGTTACCAGCGAAAGAGTAAAATCTCCCCCTAAACCCAGAGCAAAAGGACACGAGTGTCCATTCTCACACTTCCGCTTGAGGCTGTGTTAGAAGTTCTAGTCAGGAAAATTAAGAAAGAAAAGTGGGTAAAATGTAATCAGATTGGAAAAGAAAAAGTAAATCTTTCTCTACTTGAGATCTTATGTTTAAAAACTTCCAAGTCCAGGTTCTTGCTGTTGGCACTGCAGTTTTTTGCAGCTGTAGGATGAGATTAGCGTTTCCTTGCTGGCTCCAGCCCCAGGCTTGTTTCCCTCCCTGGAGGTGCCCTCCTTCCTCGCTACGGAGCCCCTGCATCTCCAGTCCAGACACAGCAGGTCAAATCCTCATCCTGGAATCTCTCGACTTGCTCCTCTATGATGAGCTACAAGGAATTCTGGGCTTCTAGAAGCACAGAGGTGAAGAGATCAGCCAAACAAGGTAATTTCCCTGTTATGGGGGAGCTAATTTAGGATTTGACATTTGCCAAAGCCCTCCACAGCAGTGCCTAGGTTGGTGTTTGGTGGAAAAACTAGGAAAGCATATGTGTGCAGCAAGGGCCAGAAACCTGGGATGACCGACATCCTAGTATTTTTCCTACACATTAGCTTCCAACAAACCAGCTAAAGTGTTAGAGCCCCATGTTCAATGAATTTATCTGTACAAGAACAGAGAAAATAGATACCAATTACATGGTGGTGTGCAAAGATAAGGGACTGATCATTCCTACCGATCAGGAGCGTAATGAGCGGAATGTGGCTAGGGTATAATGTGAAGTGGAAGACAAGTGAGCTGCACCAACAGGTGGAGACGGGCTTCTACACCATATTAAAGGAATTAAGCTCGCCTCTGTGGGCAGTGGACAGCAGAGACACTTGCACACAGATTACTCTGATAAGAGGAAGGGAAATGCGCTCTGGCACTCCACTGCCCGGGTTGCCATTTTGTTCTGTTGATGACTGGGTCGGTGATCTTCAATGAGTTATTTACACACTCTGTGCCTCAATTGTCTCATCTGTACAATGCAAATAACAAGAGAACTTACTTTATAACATTATCTTGAGGTAATAAAAGTTAATGTAAGTACTAGGAGCAGAGACCAGCAGGTAACAAGCATTACTGAAGGGTTTGACAATGCCATCATCACTGAAGAGGTAAGAATGGAGAATGGAGGACATTTTTTAAAAGCTATCTAAATAATAAAAGTATAATGAAAGCAATGGTGGTAATGACTTGTGCACTTAGAACAAATTGAGAAAAACTAAGAATTATATTTGACTGGACTTTGATATGAGGCATGATGAAAAAGCAGTTGAAAATTATTTGTAGGCTTTCAGGTTTAAGCGCAGGGGTAGACGATTTCATAAGTCAAGGTGAAAAAGAAGACAACAATATTTGTGGTGGGGCTGTTTTGAATGGAAATGATCCCTTCAGACATATAATCACTTGTATGTCTGAAAATAAAATATCCAGAGATGTATACTGAGGAGTGGTTACCCTATAGATGTTAGAAAAAAATAAAATCATTTAAGAAAAATGTGTGAAGAGAAAGGAGCCACAAACCAATGATTAAAACTTGGAAATCACTAAAGCTATTGCAGAAGAAGAAAAAGCTAAAAAAAAAAAAAAAAAAAAAAAAAAAAAAAAAAGATAAATAAGCAAGGTCAGAGTTTTATAAGAACAAGAAGAGAATATGATCACAAAGCTACAGGAAATAATTTTTAAAACAGATAGTGTATGATGCAATAGCATCAAAGGCTGAAAATATGGACTGAGTATCTGTGGGTTTGAGAAGTAATACAGTAGATGTCATTGGTATCTCCGTGAGAATAGGAACATAGGTGAGGCAGGTTACCGTGCTTGACATAATTTAGACAAAAAGTATATATTAAAAAATCTGTACTGATGTGCAAGAAAAAAACTCACCTGGCAAGATAATTAGGAACCTAAAGTGACTGCCTTGTTGTAACTTTCCCAAGCATCAAAGAGTCAGAGGTACAAACCTTGCCCTGAAAAGACATGTTCTTTTGAGAAAGAGCTTGCGAAGACCTCTATAGAGAATGACTTACCCATGAATAAAACCACACACACATTTACTTTACTCGTTTACATTATTTCAATGCATGACAGAGTGAATAAAGCAAATAATCCCATAATTGACTGTGACTATTTTGATACAAGCATTAAAAAGTTTATTTATTTTATTGATCAATCAGTTGTAGTTACCCAATCTACAGTTTTACAATAAAATCTGCTTTCATTTTTTTTCTGCTTTCATTTAAAATAAGAACAAATACATTCACCAAAAACGTCCACCCATCCAAGCAACAAACATGGATTTTATCTGGATTTTATTTTCCTAACGGTTAAGTAAAGAAAAGAAAGAAGAACACAGCCATGAAGCTATTACAGTTTTTATTCTTTCATAACATCAGCATGCAGAAAGATGATAGGACTTAAAATTAAGTATTTTATTATTTAAAAGTTTTCTTTTTTCTCTAAACCCCAAGAAAAAAAGGATCTTTTAACAGTCAGAATTTTGAAGAATCAGTGTGACAAAATATGCTTCAAGTTCAATTATTTAAAAAAAATCATGGTGGGAAGAAGTCATTTTCATCAGTAACTTTAAAAAGGGTGATCACAATATGACACACATATTTTACAGTAGAATGAAAATTACTCTATGAACCTTAATATCGCTTTAAATAATTCATGATTTTAATAGCAAAATTTCAAAACAGAAAATAATACCATCATGAATAAAGATTAAAATAAGATTAATTATTGAATATCAGTAGTGGTAGAACAGACTACATGATTTGTCTACGCCTAATACACTGAATCTTTTTACAATGAAACTTTTTTGCCCTTTCATTCTGCTGAGCTACATAGAGCTAAGAAATGCATTGGAACATATTTTGAGCTAAATAACATATTAAAATTTGTGTTTGTGTTTAAGCGGCTGTAGGATTAGAAATGCTGTTAGGCTAGAATCTGTAGAAGGCTCCAGGGACCAATCTTAAATTACCTGGCAGCATTAAAAGTAGAAGCCCAATAAAGCCATGTACACATTTGGAGTTTTTAAAAAAGGTACTCCAGTTGAGGGAGAGGGCTTCTAAATTCTGTGTACTCAAATAAGAAATACTCTACTACCACCAAGGAAGTCCACAGTGTGATCAAACCATAACACTAAAGTTTCAAGTACGTTTTTTACTCTACAAATACTTCTGTATTTCTGTGTAATTCCAGATATACAAGAATGCTACAAAGTAACTGAGATTTGTCCACAAAATTCTATTTAGCAGAGACATCTATTTTTAAGAAAGATTCGTGCATAGCAATTCAGGTAATCAAAAGTTACATTTCGAGTGTTGACAAGTCTATCAAACAACTATCCTGAATCAACTTGATCCGGAAGTAGTTTCTACTCCTTCCAAACGACTGAATTCAAAGAGTAGGGAGCCCCACTCTGGGACCATGTATGGTAAAACGGTGTAAAGCTTAACATCTAGATCTCAAAATGAATACACAGCTCAGGTTTTTGAGCTCAGCTCTCTAGGTAGCCGTGTCAAGAGTTTTTGATGAAGGAAATGCAATCTTTGGACCTGCGGCAAAATGGAATAGCACAGTGGCGTGTGCAAGGAGACCCCGCAAAGAGGAAGAAGGTCAAGAAAGAACCTCGACGCTGCTTCAAAGGAGTGGGGTTGAACAAAGCATTCCAAATGAAAAGGAGACAGGGTGAGAAACGATACATGCATCAAGCTGAATCCCGAGTCAAACCATTGCTATGTTTTACAGAAAATAAACCTGAAATTTTTTACCGAAAATCACTTCCCAATTTCTTCCATTAGCATATACATGCTGTGACTTTGACATGATTCAATCCAAAAAAAACTTGATTTCTGCACCTTTGTGAAACTGTGCTTAAGATGAATTAGACATGAACACAGGATGTGTTCACCACATAGAAAGACAGATATATGCCTAATTAATGCAGGATGCTAACTTCCGTAGTAGTAGAGATAAAAATAAGCACTATAGTGGGAGAAAATTCCCATCTACAGTCTAGAAGAAATACATTAATTACAACTTCCAGGCTGGGAAAATTCACAGATATGCCAAGATACAAGAGTGACTTTGGGATGATTCTTTATTTCGCAGGACTCGATTTACTTCTCTGAAAAATAAGGATTTAGTTTGATCATTTTGCCTCATTTTTAGCCCCATAAATTATACACATCAACTTAAATGTTGCTGGAAGGGAGATAAGGAGCTCTTAAAGGAGAGGATATCAATAGAGGAAACTTCATAGAGATCCCTGGATTCTGAAGTTAATAACTGTTCTTGTGCAGAAGCTGAGAGATGGTGCCTCCAAGTTTGTATCATCGCAGTATTTTCAATTCTCAAATTATTTGTTTTTAAGCATTTGTGTTGGTAGGCACCCTCTGAGTGACGTTTGGGGCAGTATTACTGAGGAATTCTTGTGTCTCCTGTAAGTAGGCTGGCTGAGCGGTAACGAGGCACAAGTGAAGAAATACCTCCTCTTTTCCTTTTCTTTGTTTGCTAATCATCTTCCTTCCAGTTCAGCCTTTGGTGCCTTAATTTAGCTTTAGGTTGGAACAAGTAGATAGTGGCTAGGGAAGAACCACAGATTTCCTATTTACAGTGGGATCAATTGACCCCACCAGTCTGTGAAAGGAAGCGTTCAAGATAAATGCACATAAAGCTATTTCCTTGTGCGCTGTTCAAAGGCTCCTTCCAAAATCCTTTTATTTTATCAGTGCTTAATATAGCTTAAAGTAACCTTTCTGATGACCTTAATGCAAAAAAGAGAGGGGTATTCATGTATATATACATATATATTCATATTTGTGAGATATATATGTTTATGTATATAGATAGTTAACTGTCATTTAAAAACTAACAAACTTGTATGCAAGGAGAAAATTAATTCTGTGTTTATGGAAATATTAGGAAAAAAGTTTGTACCTATCACATTTTCCATAGACATAAGTAACATTTCAAAAACAATAAGATATTTATTCCAAACCATTTAAAATAATTTTAATTATATTAACATTTTTTTCCAGTCTTCTGGTAGAATATTCCTGTGTGGGGCATTTTCCTAGTCTTTCCCTCATGAAATGTATTTTCAGGTCTTTTTTTTTTTTTTTTTTTTTTTGTAGGTTCCGGGGGTCGACCTCAGGACCTCACGCGCCAGCAGGCGCCCATGCCACTGAGCGATATCACTGGCCCTTTGTTCGTATGTGGGTTCCGGAAGTCAAACTCAGGCCCTCGCGCTTGCCAGGCAGGTGCTTACGCCAATGAGCTATCTAACCGGCCCCTTTTCAGGTCTTCTTGTACAGTGTATTCCTATCTTTCTTTCCATCTCTGACTATTCTAGACATTTTCCTTCACCTCCAGCTAATCAAAGCCCTATCCTTCGGGCTTTCCTGAGTAGTTGTGCCCTCTGTCAACCTTGAAGCATTAGCTAGCTCACCTGTTTTACCCTAAGAAAGACTAGATATAAATCACTCCAGACCAATTAGACTTGACAACTTTCCTCTAAAATTTATAGTAAAAGAGAACAGGAAGAAAATACAATGAAGACTACATTAACTTACAGCTTATAGCTGTTTTAAACTTAATAATTATATAAGAGCAAGTGAAAAAAATCAATATTCAAGTAACCGATACTGTAATTCCAAGATAATAACACTACTTTGTTACTAACCTCAGCCTCGTTCATCTTCATGTCTTTACTGATTATCATGTATTCAATCCCTCATCAGCTAAGGATGGGAGAAAAAATATGTATGGTGTTGCTTTTAGTAGTATGAGATCAATAATAATGAAAAAATTATGAATCAACCTTTGATGAGGTATTATTATGCCACTGATAATTAGAAGCAAAACACTCTGAAGCTGCTCAGTGAGTACTTTTCCTCATTATTTTTAACTTTTCTCTTCAAAATGCATAGAATTGCATCATCACCTTCAATAATAGCAATGAACATTTTTTGATCAGCTTCTAACAAGACGACAATGCACTGGAAGAAACAGAAAATAGAAGATACAGTATCAGCCCTTAGAGAGCTTATGGTGTACCTGACAAAAGAACTAAATATCTGAGAACAGAAATAAAAATAAAAGGTACTAGCAAAGCAGCAAAATGAGTGCTCTTAATCAGACTATGGCATTGTGGGTGAGAGAGAAGATTCCTAACATGAAGTCCGTCAAAAGGCGAGGTGACAAAGGAGGTAATACCAATCTGCACCAAACTGCAAAATGAGTACCTCTAGTTAATAATGAAAGAAAGGCACATCGATTTGTTGAAAACAAGTAAGGGAAAAGTTCAGGCATTCTAGAAAAAAAAAACACAGTGAAAGAAACAATAGGTTAAGAGTAAAGTGATGGGTAGCCCTGGTGGGGCCAGAACCAATGCAACAGACAAAGATGGGCGCCCATAGGCGCTCCAGTCTCAGGGCGCGGGATATTCAGCGCGAAGTGTGATACTCACTCGGCGTCACCAGCTTCTGGAACAGCTCAGCTCTTAACATCGGACACTTTATTGCCTAATTACTTAATTTGCCCCTTTGAAGAGTCTGTCTGCAGGACCCTTTCTGAGAGGGAGCACAAAAAAAAGTGGGCACTTGAAAACTCATCTCCCCCGTTGCCTTAAAAGCAAAATAACCTTTTATCAAGTGCTTTGTGACCATGTAGAATATCGAATTTGTATTTTAATCACTGAGTTCAACAGGAATATAGCCAGTGGGAAGGACTTAATTACAAATGATGTCTTTCTCATGGTTGTGCCTGCTGTCCCAAGGGGAGCTTTAATGAAGTTCCAAGCCCTCAGACAGGAAAGGTCAAACGGCTTTGCTCCCCCGGTACCTCAAAGTGCACACAGCTGAACCTTTATCTTAGCAGATGTTCAACCAGGTATAATATTAGCCTGAGGAAAAAATTCCAGGAAACCTGAGTTCACAGGGAAGCAATTCTCTGGAATTCAGGGGATGATGGTAAAGCAGCCTGTTTTAGAGTTTGAAGAGGGTGAATTTAGATAATCTCCATTTGAATAAAAATATATATTTCATCAGGACAGCAATATGCTCCTACAAAGCTCTTTGGTTGAACATTAACACAACACATAAGAAAATCTTCTCAATAGAATTTAAAACTAACCCAAAGATAACTTTCAATAATTAGCAAATCACGTGAGTCAAAAGAGTAAATGTAAGTGTTCACAAGTCAGTTAAACTAAGCCCGAATCAAACTTAGAAACACGCACGCTAGAGTGGGTAAATATCTGTGATTAGAAAGACTGGAGCTCTCCTGGCCAGGACTGGTAATTAGGCACCTGGGAAGGGCAAGTGGGGAGTGTAGATGGGGAAGGATGGACGGGTTGATTTCTGCAGAGCAGTAGAGGTAAGAAACTGTCACTCTCTCAGAAAGCCTGTCTCAGCCGTCGGAGTTATACCTGAAACTGAAAAAGTTCTAGCGCAACTCGCGGTGCTGTGGTGATTTGCGAGACTCGTTGTCTAGTCCGGCTGAGCTGTTCGAGAGCTTCACATTAGCCTCTCTTAGGGCCCTGTGTAATAAGTGTATACAGGGCAAACCACAAAAGCAAGGACCCAAGCGCCATCCCTGAGCCGCGGATCTGGGCCTCTCCCCGGCAACCACCAGAAATTAGTGTTTTGTTTTGTTTTTTTTCCACCCAAAGAAACAAGACCAGATATATAGACTGCTTCTAAGAAAGTTCATAGCTACCCAGCACCAGCCTTGTTTTACTAGTCTAGTGCTTCAGTATGATTTGTAGTATATTTGTTTCTAAGTTTCATTCCTTTACATTCTTTAAAATATACACTACCCTAAATATTTTCAAGAAATAGCATAGAAAACGCTTTCACAGTTGAAGAGCGGAGATGTATCTTATTTTTACTGGCAGTTCTTGCGGTCCTACCCGAATAGCTGTCTCCATAGCCGCACAATTAAGAACACAAAATTGCAGAACTTTCAGTGTGTTGCCTGTGTGCGAAACAGAAAAAAAGAAAAACAGGAAAAAAAAATAAATTAATTAAAAAATAAAAAGAAGAAGAGGAGGCAGGGAGACACCTTGCCTAGGATTTGGAATGCCAAGAAAGGTGTCGAGTCGCCTATTGAAGGCTCATTTCTAATTATCTCAGGTGTAACTGTCTTCATGTAAGGAGGGCTGTGCTCGGCTCGTCCTGGACCAAAACTTCTCAAGAGGCGCGTGTCGATGCCCCGAAGACGACGCGGTCAGAGGCGCCTGAGGCGGAGCCGGGACGCACAGAGGCAGGCGGGGAAGAAGGGCCCCGCCGCCCCGCCGCCCCTCCGAGCGGCTCCGGTGCTGTCCGAGCTCTTCGCAGCCTCCCCCGAGGTCGAGGAAGCGGCGACGACGCGGCGGGACGGATCTCTAGGACAATAGCGCCGCTCCCCGCCGCGCGCCACGCGGCCGCCGGCCACCGCGAGCTCCCTGTCCCCGGGCCCTGCCCCGCGAGTCCCCTGCCCCCCGAGTCCCCTGCGCCCCGAGGCCCCTGCCCCCCGAGGCCCCTGCCCTCTCCGGCCCCGCGCCCCTCGCCGCCCCGTCCCGCCCGGCCCTGCCCGCGCGGCTCGGTCCTCCGCTCTTCCCGCGGCGCTGCGCGTTCCTTTGCCCCCTCCCCGGGCTCCATCAAAGGCCGCTCTGTTATTGAAATGCGAAGCCATTTCCTCTCCAAGCCCTCGCCACTCGAGGCCGGATCGAGGGGCCTGTATGCGCTCCCGGGTTGTAAATAAAGTCTGTTTGTTGGGGAGGCGGTCGGTCCGTGTGTCCCGTCTTTCCCGGTGGTTATTTTGGGTAGGGCCGTGAGGTGTGGCGTGATGTGTGTGTGTGGTGTGTGTTGTGTGTATTTGTGTGTGTTGCGTGTGTATTGTGTATTTGTGGTGTGTGCGGTATATGTGTGTATTTGCGTGTGTGGGGTGTGTATGTGTGTGTGGTGTGTGTGTGGTGTGTGCGGTATATGTGTGCATGTGCGTGGTGTGTGTGGTGTGCGTGGTGTGTGCGGTGTATGTGTGTGTGTTGTGTGTGCTGTGTGTATGTGGGTGTGCGGTATATGTGTGTGGTGTGTGAGTGCGGTGTGTGTTGTATGTGGTGTGTGTATGCTGTGTGTATGTGTGTGTGCGGTATACGTGTGTGGTGTGTGAGTGCGGTGTGTGTGTGTTGTATGTGGTGTGTGTATGAGTGTGGTGTGTGTGTGGTGTGTGTGTGAGGTATGCGGTGTGTGGTGTGTGTGGTGTGCGTGTGGTGTGTGTGTGGTGTGCAGTATGTGTGTATGCGGTGTGTGGTGTGTGTATGAGTGTATGGTGTGTGTGGTGTGTGTATGAGTGTGTGGTGTGTGTGGTGTATGCGTGTATGTGTGAGTGGTGTGTGTGTGTGGTGTGCAGTATGTGTGTATGCGGTGTATGTATGCAGTGTGTGGTGTGTGGTGTGTGATGTGTGTGTGTGGTGTGTGTATGTGTGGTGTGTTTGTGTGGTGTGTGTGGTGTGCGGGGTGTGTGTGTGTGGTATGTGTGTGTGGTGTGCGGGGTGTGTGTGTGTGCGTGCGCGGTGTGTGGTGTGCGGTGTATGTATGAGTGTGTGCTGTGTGTATATGTGTGTGGAGTGTGGTGTTTTTGTGTGTGTGTGCTGTGTGTATGTGTGTATATGTGTGTTGTGTGCGGTGTGTGTACGAGTGTGTGCTGTGTGTGTGGAGTGTGGTGTGCGGTGTATGAGTATGTGGTGTGTGTGGTGTGCAGTGTGTGTATGAGTGTTCCTGTGTGTGTATATGTGTGTGAGTCGCAGTGTGTGTGGTGTGCGGTATGTGTGGTGTGTTTGTGTGTGGTGTGGTGTGTGTGTGTGCGGTGTGTGGTGTGTGTATGAGTGTGTGCTGTGTGTGTATATGTGTGCGGTGCGCGGTGTGTGTATATGTGTGTGGTGTGTGTGTGGTGTGCGCTGTGTATGTGTGGTGTGTTTGTGTGGTGTGGTGTGTGCTGTGTGTGTATGAGTGTGCTGTGTGTGTATATGTGTGTGGAGTGTGGTGTGCGGTGTATGAGTGTGTGGTGTGTTTGTGTGTGTGTGCTGTGTGTGTGTGTGATGTGCGGTGTGTATGTGTGTGGTGTGCGTGTGTGCGGTGTGTGTATATGTGTGTGGTGTGTGTGTGTGGTGTGTGTGCGGTGTGTGGTGTGTGTGCGGGGTGTGGAGTGCGGTGTGCGCTGTGTATGAGTGTGGTGTGTGTGTGTGCGCTGTGTGTATACGTGTGTTGTGTGTGATGTGCGGTGTGTGTGTGTGTGGTGTGCGTGTGTGTGCGGTGTGTGTATATGTGTGTGGTGTGCGGTGTGTGGCGTGCGGTGTATGAGTGTGGTGTGTTTGTGTGTGGTGTGTGCTGTGTGTGTATGTGTTGTGTGTAGTGTGCGGTGTGTGTATGAGTGTGTGCTGTGTGTGTGTGCTGTGTGTGATGTGCGATGTGTGTATGTGTGTGGTGTGCGTGTGTGTGCGGTGTGTGTGTGCGGTGTGCGTGTGTGCGTGCGCGCCCTGCGCCCTGTGCGCATCTGGCTAGGATCCCGCCGGCTCCATCACCCCGCCGCCCGCCCTCGCCTTCCCCTCGCAGTGACTGCGCCCGGCTCTGGGGACCCGACCCGTCCCCGTCCCGTCCCGTCCCCGTCCATGTCCGCGTCCCGTCCCGTCCCGTCCCCGTCCCCGTCCGGGCCCCGTCCCCGTCCCGTCCCGTCCCCGTCCCCCAGGACGCCGTGGCAGTGGCCGGGTACCGGGAGCGAAACTCAGTTCAGCAGCCGAGAAACCGCTCCGGCGCCTCGGGGGACGGTTAGGGAACTTCCTACGCGGCGACCACGACTGTCTCTATTAAACAGGACCGTTCCGTCCTCCGACCTAACTTTTAAGCAGGAACCTTAGAAAAAGAGGGGTCGTTTGGGGACGCTGCCCGCGGGGGCCTCGCGGTCACCCACCGCCGCAACCGGGGCGCAGGGCGGCGGAGAGGGCCGGGCCGCGGCCGAGGGTGGGGTCTCCGCGGCCGGAGCCGGGAGGCCGGGACGAGGCCGAGGTGCGGCCGCAGGGCTGCTCCTCCCCCGCCCGAGGCGCGCTCCCGCGGGGCTGTCGCCGGGGCTCCGGACGGTGACTCTCCCGGTGCCGCTCGGCTTTCCTTCGCTCTTGGTGAGAAAGCGCCTCCTTCTTTCCAGGACCAGGACCTCTGCCATCCGGAGCCACAGAGACATTCTTGCACGCAGGCGCACGCGCGCGCACCCCCACACCCCCACACTCACTGGAGACGAACTTAAGGTGAGGAGAAAGCGCTGGCTTCACTTCATTCCTGCCTCCAACTTCAGCGCACGAGAGATCTGAACTTCTGGATTCCGGGACGAGGTAAAACTTGATGATACTTTTTCTTCCTCTTTGGGCCCTACCTTGGTGACTAAGATTTCAGGCAGCAGGGTAGACACGATGTATGCACGTATACATTAAACAAGTTTTATTCTCCTTCATTCGCACTTGAGTTCAACAGGACTTCCCAACATTTTTTAAGTTTCACACTGTCAAACGAAATACTGCTGCAGCAAAAGGGCTCAACCTAGAAGTGAGGAAAGCTTCTTTTTCTAGCTTTTGCTAGTGATATTATTAATCTGGAAGGCTCATGGTCTCCAAGTGGTGACTTTTCCATCTGTACTCCAGCAAGGGTTTTTATAACACCTGAGATGAAAAAAGGTTAGTGGTGTAAGTTGAAGGAAGAACTGACAAATGAAGATGTTCACCCTAGCTTTGGGTTATGTCTTAGGAACTGTAAAGATTTATGTGGAAAAGAAAGTCACTTTAGTCATAGGTGGTATCTGTTACATTAGGAATCTTTGAAGTGCTGTTTTGGTCTAGGCTTCTCCATTTAATATAAAATTAAGATCAGTTATGATGCATTTTATACACAGAATGATGTGTTGAAAAAACTTTAAGGTTATAGTGGTTAAGATAACTTTTAAAAGTTGTTTGAAGGATTTATCTCAATATTGAGACTACTCAGCACCGAAAGCAAATTGGAACTGTTTGGAGATTGGATTAATTTGTTTCCTTCCATCGAATGTGGATGTTGTGTGCGAAATAAGACCATTTATTATTTTGAAAATAAGTTGTTGTATTTTTATTTATCACTGGAAAAAAAAAAACACTAAGTGCCCAGTACATTTGGGAGCTTTTAGGGCGGGAAGCTTTCCCGTGCATGTTCCAGTGTGATGTCATGAACTCCAGCGAGAGTCCTGGAAGCCAAAGGCTATGAAGAAATAAACCCTGTGGATTAACTTTTAACTGAATGTAGTATTTATTCGTTGCAAATGTAGTTTCTGGTAACCATTTCTGTTTGATTATTTCCGTGTCCTAAACTTGAAGTAATTTTATGCACATTTTAGTGACTTCAATATTTTAATGGAATCATAAAGCAGGAATAGTGTCAGCCCAAAATGCATCATTATAGTTCTCTCTGGAAAACTAGTGCGACTTTCCTTAATCTTCAGTTCCAGTTATATACATGAAAGAAAGAAAATTTTTCCTTTAATTCAGTAACGTATGTCAAAGGACTACTGAGTATTTAAGCTTTAGGCTTTAGCCTTAAACTTTCAGTTGTTTCAGCTAAATGAATGAGTTTTTGACTGTGTTTTTCTTTTTTGGTGTTCTCTCCACTAAATGGTAAACAGCTTACAGACAGGAAAACTAGATAAGAAGCAATTTTGCTTAGACTTAATTAAGGGAGCAAGAGAAAACCCACAACTTCAAGAGTCCACAGGGCAAGGCAGGAATGTGCCCAGAGGCTGGATTCAGACCTGGGTACCCAGGGGGGCCTGGTGGGCCTGCGCTTTCAAGGAGAATCAAAAAGAGGGGGAACATTATGTTCTTATGAAGTGACCCATTTATTTTCAAGAAGGCCCTGTCTCTCAGAGGAATGACTGACACTGTAATTTAGAAGTACTGAGGAAACTTTTGCAGAGAAGAATCAATTAATTATATCCCCAGTGGTTTCATTTCATTTTCCTTCCTTTGGAGCAAGTAACACATCCAGGGTAAATACATGTGGAGTGTGTAGAAAGATGCTTTGTGAGTAGCCCATCCGCTGAACAGTCCTGCCTTTCAGCATCTTGGGTGTGGAATTGTGGTATTTTCTGAGCAGCTGAAGAAGCCTTTTGAGTCTTAAGGTAGCCTTGGAGTTCATCTTACAAAGATGAACAAGACCATATTCAGAAAATGACTCCTTTCTTCAGAAAACACTAGTTTTCATTTCCTTTTGCCCCATGTATATTTTATCTCCAGGCTACATTTTCAAGATTAATGGTATCCCACCAAATAAAATTATAACAGAATGCAAAACAAATTTGAAAATAACTTTTATATTACAGTCTTCTGTTGCTTCTAATTAATTCTCCGACATCCTGCGGTCATGATTGCTATCCATAGTACTTAGTCTATGTCATTTAAACATACTTAGCCTGTCATGTAAAGGTGACAAAATGTTGTTGGGGGAAGTAGGGAGAAATGGAGACCTGGATGTTCAGGATTTTAATCAATAGTGTTTAAGGAGGATTAGAGGAAACAGCTGGTTAAACAAATATTAGGTGTAGAGAGAACGCCATGGTATAAATTAATAATGCAGCTCTTTATTTACACTATGAATGAGTTTTGTGATGGGTGAATGTGTGAAGTATGATCTCCGTGCGTCCCCTAGTGGGTGAGTTAGAGAACGCGTTCTCGCCAGTCTCAAAAAACTAGAATTTTCATTTCATTGAGCACTAAACGCCACTCATGGGGGTAGGTGATCAGAGTACAAACGAAAGCAAGTGACTGTTCTACAATTTAAAAATCAAGACATCACTTGGTCTATTGAGTGCGTCATAGCTGCATTTGAAACTGATTTACTCTTCTTTGGGTAATTTGCCATCAGCTTTCCGCCTCCTTCAGGACGTGGTCTGGGGCAGCAACTCACCTCTGGTATAAGATTTGCTTTTACAGAGGCGTCATGCTGTGGTGCAAGAGCTTGACTATCTTGAATCACTGTATCGCTGAAGCGAATACATTTCTGTAAAGCTTGTTGTTACTTGTTGCTTAGTTTAATTGGGTAAATGACTACTAACTTAAAAAGTGAGTACACCAGAACAAGAGTATTTTATTACATATGCTTCATATTTTTTTCATTAAATGCAGAAGGATGGTAGTAAAAATTGCTTTTGGGTAGCGATGTATATAGTTTGTATGCTATGACTCTCCATCAATAATTAGCATGTAGGATAACTTCATCTATACTTGTCCATGTACAATTTTAAAGCAAGGAACTTGCTTTGATTCGGTTGATAATATAGAAAAAATCCTAGACAAGGACAATTACACAGGAAACCACTGTTTGAAAGGAGTATTGAGATATCACAGAAGATTAATTCATCAGAGTGTTGCCATTTTGAAAAACTTTTCTGTAGGAGATATATGAATGATTATTTCAATTGGCTTCTTGCAAGATATACGACTTAATAGAAGTAGTGTTCCCATCCGTTATTAATCAAGACAAGTGGTGAAATTCAGATTGGAAGGTAAAATGTCTCAGTAGGGAAAAAATGATGAATCGGTTATTTGTTGAGCTCTTGAGGTATGGTACACAAATCCTACTATGTAGGTCGTTGTTCCATAGAAGGCCCCTGCCTTTAGGGATTTGTCATTTTGGGGGATGGCAGGGAGACCTAGCTGTGAAACAGCAGCTTCTCTTTTAGTCCTTTCTCATGAATGCCACAGAATTATAGCCTGTATTGATCAGTGGAGATGGCTGGAAGCAACACCATCACTCATGTGAAATAAAGCGCATTATCTTGATCCTTACTTCCAATAGGCCATTATCCAATAGAAGAAATTCTGTTAATAATTTCATCAGATCATCTTTGAGATTTAGAGTGGATCACGTAATCACTGCAGAAGCAGGGCAATGAGAGATTGCCTAAGGGTCAGAGGCCTTGAAAATAGAATTTTAATCATGGGTTATAAAACTACGATACAAGTTTTAGTGATTTCAGATGATATAATGATACTAGTCAAGGATAAACTTTAACTGAGAGAACTGTTCAAACTCTTTTCATGGGCAACTGAGTTCTTGGTTGTAATTCTATGTGATGGCTTCCCCTGCAAATGGAAATATGAGAGGAGATTGCTGGAATTAAGATTCTCAGCTATGTTTCTTAAAGAAAGCCAGGATTTTGTGGTTAACAGGGGTGATAACTGAGATGGAGGTGTTGCTAGAAGACCAAGAAGCCGTGAACAAAACAAAAATGAATATCTACATAGTAAAAGTAACAGAACAAGGACTGATCCTCTGTCCTGTCAGAAAGAAAGAAATTTCCCCTCTGCCAAACCTAAACATCCAAAAAGGGCACCATTTACTTGGTTGATAGCTAAATTCCTATTACTGTAAGATCCAATTAAACTAAATAATAATTTCCACAGCGTCTTACAGAAAATATCTCTGTGTCCATCTACGCGATATGACTTTTTCTCACTTTGAACATCGTTCAAATTTTGAGGAGTCACTCATTGAAGCACTCATTTCTTCATGCAGCGAAGACAAGCAGAGCAATGGCTGTTCACCAGGCACTGTGTGAGCGCTGTGTGCTGGGCTTTACCCTCACTTAATACGAGGGAGAGCCATTCCAAAATAATCAGAAAATCAAAATTGTTGACGATAAACCTAAAATATTGCAAGACCCTGAAGTACACTTTGAATAACAGAACAACCAAAATGTCCTAGCCTCACAGCTTTAGTACTGAGAGAATTTTGAGCACACACTTTTAAAAATCATTTTCCTGGATTTGCCGTCTCCAGGCTGCACGGACAAGCCCTTTGTCTCTTGGTCTTCTAGGCAATTAGCTCTGCTAAGGTGGGTTAAAGAGACAAAAATGCCTTTGTACACAATCGTTGTCCACCAGTTTGCAACAACAAAAACTCAAATTGAGCAAGCACAATTTAGTGCTTATCATTTGCACCAGGCGGGCACCATCCTAGGTTTGCAGAGTAATTGGCTCAAGGAGTTCACAGGCTGGTGGAGGAGCCAGATGGGCACACATCATGAATCACCAGAAAACTTGCCAAGTAGGTGAAATCTGCCTTCCTAGTCTCCTGGGTCTCCTTCCTTAGCACCTTATCCAAACTTTCCAGCCCCCTCAAACGCATAAACTGAGACTCTACGCTGCACCCCTGCACCCCTAAGAGAATCTGATACTTCTCTGGTTTATTGATTTCTTAACCACACTTCAGTGTGAATGAGTTTTACTCACACGTACACATTGCAAGCCTTTTATCTCTTAAAGTAAATGTTTTGTTTTCTATAAAAAGAATTCAAAACATCTGGAGGCTTTCCCATCCTGACACCAAAGGGTGTAATTCAGCCTAATTAAATCCTCCATGGTCTTCAGTCTCTCTATTATCCCTGTCCCCCATGTGATGACAGAAGGATCCCTTAAGGCCTATTTCCAGGACCTCAAACACTACAGGCTCCTGTTAGCTAAGCCTGATCCACCTGCCCTTCTGCCTCCAGCAGGGAGTTAACTAGCTCGCTCCTTTGACCCTGAGTGCACCCAAAGAGTTTCCTGCTTGAGCATTCCTGGTCTCTTCCCCATAACCTACACCTGAGATCCTCACTGCAGCGTTTTGGCTGTGCCCCCTGGACGTAGAACACCCATAGCTGCTTATGTGCTACTGTTCTGAGTTCTAGGGCCACCTCAGATACTCAGGTCTCATGGGAGGGAGCAGTGAGAAAACACATATTTGGTCCAAGGACCCCTAAAAGTGATGGAGCTGGAAGAAGACAGGGATCTGTTTAGGATAAATACAAGAAATAGTCATCATGTTGAAAATGCACGTCAGAGCCAACATCTTGAAAAAAATACACGCAAGGCACTTAAGTACAATTGGTTTTAGAGAAATTTTTATATTGATGCTAAGATTTTAGAAAAGTAACTTTGTAGAAAAAATAGCGAAAATCTGCTTTACATTTATGAAAGTAGTACTGATCAGCCATTTGTTTAAATTCCTTCTCATTGTATGTGCAGTTAACATGCGGCACAGTGAGAGTTGTGTTTTACTGGGTAGTTCACATCCTTGAATTACGTCCCATTCAATTATTCCATTACAGTTTGGTGGTCCTATAAGATACTGATATGCTCTCACAGCCTAAGAATGTGCTCATCAATTTTCTAAATGCTGGTACTGATGCCCCTGATGCGGACCCTAGGGCTCCGGGGTCCCTTGGCGAGCTTCCTCCAGAGCCTGTACTGTAGATGCCTCAGTGTCTCTTGACCCCAGCACATTCCCTGGTTCTGGTTCTGTTTCCTTGTCACTTTTGTCCTTATCCATCAATGTTGTTAACTGTCTAAACTTTTCTCAGGTTTAAATAATAATTACAATGTTAAATTTCAGATATAAGTAAAATTCATTGACAAATTGAACAAACCTTTAAATATAAGAAAAGCGAGACTGGAGACAGGAAACCCATTAAGAAGCCTTCGCAACAATGGAGGCATGACTTAATGGGGAGGGGGTACCTTAGTTGGATGCCGGAGAGAAATCTTAGAATAAATGTTCCACGATTGGATGATCACATGAAAAGATATGCAATTGACTAAGATCAGGAATATAGGAAGAATGCAAGCTTCAGGGAGAAAATAATGACTCTAATTTAGGAAGCTCCTATGGGCCAACTAATAGTCCATATGAGAGGAATGCGCATATCTTAAGCACACAGGAGGAAATGAAGATTTGAAAGTGATAGTTGAAAATGATCTGGAAGAAGGGAAGTGATCATATCAGGAAACAACAAAGGCGGAAACATTTGACCAAAACTGAAACCCAGGAGAAAAATGGCAGGCACGTGTATTGCCATTATTTATGCAACATTTTAACCTTCATCTCATCAACTACAAGTGACCACTGAGTTGATTATAGCAATGTTCTGGTAATCTTTGTATTTCACAGTTCATAGTTAGTGCTCTACCTGTAGAGATGCCAGACATGTTTCTTAAATTAAATGAAATTAAAATGGCATTTCTGAGCCCTGATGTTCTAATGACAGATTTTCACAATGATAACCCTGAGTAAGACCCAAAATGTCTGAATTGTAGTTATTTATTCAATTTTCTCCAATACTGACCCAACTTTAAATATACGTTGTTGCATGTTGTTGTTTAAAAAATCAGCCATCGATGTGTGTGGTGCAGATGGTACCCCACCAGTGTATTTGATTAACCATAGCCCATGATGTTTAGCTTAACATATAAATGAGTTGGCCACAGTATGCAGACTGGTTCAAGCCACTTATAATTTTTTCCCTGGCCCCTTGTTCCTCCAGACTTCTAAATCTTAGGTCAGATTTGTAAGCCATAATCTCAGACTTCTCTAGTCTTCTCAGGAACTTTTTTTTTTTTTTTTGTACTTCTCTCACTCTCGATAGAATTGCCAGATAAACTACAATGAATACGTCAATACTTTTTTAATTTTTATTTTTATTAGTTCATGTTTGTAGTACACAATTACATGCATTGTGGGGAGTTGGTGCATGGACATACTGCATCTCAATTCTTTTTCATCCCTTTCCCTTCCCCTCCCTCCATCTCTTGATGCCCTTTTTTTTTTTGCAAAACATCTATCTTCCTCTTTCCTATCATCTATCTTTTATCTTGCTCTTTATTTATATTTTGGGTTTCTCATATAAAAGAAACCATGGGATTTTTTAGTATAAATGTGTCCCCATATTGCATGGGATACACTTATACTAAACAAAAATATCTTATTTTTATGAAGTCCACATTTAATGGGATGTTAATTTTGTATTGGCTAAATCTGTCAAGTAACTTCCTATTGAAGTTAGTAAAACTAGAATATGCCAGACAAGAATTTCTGCATGAGTCTTATGAACACTTTCTTTCCAAAGGCCAAGGAATGGAGTTTGTTTGTTTGTTTGTTTGTTTATGTATGGTGGTGCTAGGGCTTTTTGCACACTAAGCAGGCACTCTACCATTAAGCTACATTCCCAGCCCTAGCAAATCTATTTTTCCTAGTGAGATAAATATACTAAAAAGTGATGTAAGTAAAATTACCCAATTAAAATATAATAATCAAGATGCAAATTTATAGAACATTTATAACAATGCTATTATATACCCTGTATGTTAATACCTATTGTAAAAATCCGATACATACTAGTGATCATGTTTTCCATTTTTCAGATAAGTGATAATAATAGAACAAAAAATAGAGTTTAAATGAAAGATCCTACATTCAGAAAAGTGCATCCTGAACAATAGGTATAAACTTTCATATACTCTACCTGCAGAATACAGTACCTGAAGTGATTTTTTTCCATTATTAATTATATGTTCATTGTTGTTTTGCTGCCACCTTGTGATACTTTCAGGTATTACCCAATGTAACAATCCATTGACATCTAGATTTGGCAAATACTAAGACTATTCCTGACGTGATTAGTACTTTTCATTTACCCCAAAATGTCATCTACCTTAATACCAAGAACGTACTGATAAATATATAATGCAATTATTTTCTGAGTTAATTTGACTACAGATTAGTCCCTCATATTTTAGATAATCCCTAAATTACAAATTATTCAGTGCTGCCCGAATTTATGTTGAGTAGATGAACCCGGTTGTATCTGCAAGCATGCTCATTTACTTGAGCCTTCTGCCTGAATTTACCATAGGTTTCATGAACTTAACATTTGCAAAATTGAACTCATTTTCTTTAGACCAAGTCTGGCTCATGTGTCTCTCTATACCAACACCAGGGCGAGAGGGGAGCCTAGCTCAATTATGCCAGGAAAACGAGGAGAAACAGAAGCAACCTCAAGATTTACTTATAAATAAGTTAAAAAGCATAACATTTGGAATTCTCAACTACCCGCTCCTGGAGATCGCCCGATTCCCCTCCCGGGTTCCCTCTCTTCCATCGTCACTTCTTCCTCCTTTGTTCTTCTTGCTCAACATTTTCAATCCCCCATCTTGTTGTCTGAAAAGAGATCCAGCAGGCGAAATCCCTTTTCATGACGACTCTAACTTTCTGATTATTCCAGTCTACTATGAGCTTCTAGGAAAAACCCCAGCACACCATAGTATGCGAGAGCTCCCCCCTTCCGTGGGGTCTGATGGGAAGCATTCGAAGTCGTGGGATCAGCAAATCTTTAACGCCGCACGTGTGCCAGTTCCGCCATATTTCCTTTTGTGTCTCAACCCCTCAATGGCAGATTCTAAGCCCCCCTAGTTCATACAGAAAACAGAAACCTCTGTAAGGGACACTCACTGTCCCTACGCCACAACTAGCCCTTGGGCTGCACCTCACATATTTCCTCTTCTTCCCTCTGTTATAATACTTCTTAAATATATCTTTGCTTTATATGAGTCTAAGATAGACATTGACCTCTGGACTATGGATCCCATTTCCTCCCGTCTCTTAGGAGAATTTTTATTCATTTTCTTTCCCCTTTGGATCTTTAACCTCTCTAACTATGGTTATGTTTTCCTACAGGCATTTAACCACAGTTAAATCTTTTCTGTCTTACAAATATAAAATGTTCCATAATTTTATATGCATTCTATCTGTTAATCTTTCTCCTTTTCATTTGAGCTAAATACATATATTGGTCCATTTTTCTGTCTCTGTAACAAAATACCTGAGGCTGGATGTCTTGTGGAAATGAGGTTCATCCAACTCACTGTTTTGGAGGCTCAGCAGCTTGTCCTGGTTTCCGTCCAGCTGTGATGAGTGTCCCATGGTGGGCAGACCGACAGGAGAGGGAGTGGGTGCCGAGCCCTCATGGTGAGACAGGAACCAGAGGGGCCTGGGGCCAGGCTCGCTCTTTATGACGACAAGCTCTTGGGAGGACTAACTGCACAAGACCAGCCTGACTCTCTCCCAAGAGCGATGCCCCTGCGGTCTAATCATTTCCCAATAAGTCTGCCCCTTAAATAGGTTCCACCGCTTCTGGATGTCACCATACTGATGACACGTCTCCCAGCGTGTGCACACTTTAGGGACATGTTAAATCATAGGCAAGACAGGGCGCCGTACTTCCTGAACCAGCTGTGATCACTCCTTCACCTCCACCCTGCTTCACCTCACCTAATACATTTGCACTCTCAGTTACTCCAGAGAAGCGCTCCTCGCCAGGTCACTAATAATTGTCCCAGTGTGTTCTTGGTGATGTTTAGTACTGGTGACCATGTCCCCTCCATGACAGCCTCCACCCCTTGGCTTTGTGATACCACACTCCCATAGATTGCCAGACTTCTTCAAGTGCTCCATCCAGAACCCTAAAGAAGCCTATAGCTTCTTGGCTGTGTGCATTCTAGTGGCTTCTGCCACATGCCTGGCCCTCACCCTGTCATCTTCTCATACATGACACCACGCTCGCTGACGTGCCCATGACGCCCAGATCTTACACTACCCAGACTTCCTCCCGGCATCTTAGCCACCACTACAAGGGGGACTCACAGCACCTCAAACTCCACAAGTCCCAGAAGAACACTTTCCTTTCTCTTGAATTTGAAAATCCTCAATTTTATCACCTTTAATAAATTTGGTCTACACCCAGTTTCCTAACACAGAAATATGAGAACTACCCTATGGATTCTGTCCCATAACACCTCTGTCTGTCTCCATTAGCATAAATCCTGTGCTGTCATCATCCTCTTTGGGTCCAATTCCTGAAAACCTTACCTACAGGGCTGTCGCTCTATCTTGTTTCTCTCTAATGCATTCCTTCATAGAAACACTAGACAATCTTTCTAAAGGGTAAATATGAAAGCATTTCCCCATGTAAAACTCTCCAGTGTCATTCCATTGCTATAAAAATTAGGTCCAAATTATTTAACACAGCTTGCAAAGGTCTTCAATGAGGTAGTTCTAGGTCACCTTTCCGGCTTTATCTAAAAGCACCTACCTTACCAACTGACAGGATTAAATGACCAAAAAAGAAAAAAAGACCATGAAGTGGACTAAATATTAGTTATTAGATAGAGACCTCAGGTGATCATGATGCTTAAGAAATTAGATAATTAAGATACAGAATTTTAACAAAGAACTGAAAACACCAAAAAGGATTCTACTGGAAATGCTAGAACTGAAAAAAAAATGCAACTAAAATTAAGTACTGAATGTATGAGTTTACCAAAATTTAGACAGACATGGGAGATGAAAAGTAAAATGGAAAATAGATCTGACGGAAGCAACTAGACTGAAACCTGAGAGAGATGCTGAATAATACTGAAGGGCAGACCAGGGATGCGTGAGATGTAGACATTGGCACATTGGCTTCACAGAAAAGGAAGCAGCAAATGGGCAGAAGCAATCTTTTAGAAACAATTCTTTTTCACCACCCAACAGGTCAGAATTCAAGAAGCACTACAATGCCTGCACAGGATAAACACCAAGCAATAAAACACACACACACACACACACACACACACACACGTGCATGCAATCAGGCACACCATAGAAAAGCTGCTGACAAAAACAAAGAAAGAACATGAAAATATTCCAGAAACAAAAGACCCTAGGCAGACCAACCAGCAAATCACAAAATTAGCCAGTTACAAAGTTTGCTTTTCTTTCCAGTTTTGGAAATGTCAGGTCCTTGGGTTGGCTTGATTACATTCTGGGCAGTGCTTATCTGCTTGTGCTGCTTTCTTTAAGAAAGCAAAAGTTTTCAAGCCTGGGGGAAAATCAGTGTGCCTTGTTCCCAAACAACACTGACTTAGACGAGTGTTGGTGTTCACTTTATTCCTGCAATGTCTTCGTAGATGCTCTGTGATCATACTGTCACCCAGACAAAATCACGGAAGCAGCTGGAGACGTCTATATCCATAGTTGTCACTACCTAATGCCATTTTAAGTTACAAAGGAGGACATAAATAGTGATTGAGTTTATGATTGGCACAGGATATTTGACGGTATTACATGTATTTGTCTAAGTCACTGACAATTAGGTCTTTCATAACCCAAGTTTGTACAAATTTATCACAAAGATCGAAATAATTAAACTCTTCCAGAATATTTATCTTCTCTCCCAAATACTCATGCAGCTCTACTCCTCTAACTCTGCATTCACGCACTTTTTTCCAGTGGGAAGCCCATATCAGCTTCTCTGTCCTGTCGGAAACAGGGTTCACGGTAGGATCAGTAATGGTGCACCCACCCCAGGCCTTCTTGCCTTCCACTGCTAGGTAGAATTAGTTACATCTTTTTTTTTGTTTGTTTTTGGTACTGGGAATCAAACTCAGGACCTTGTGCTTGCATGGCAGGCGCCGTGCCACTGAGCTATATTCCTGGCCCCCAAATTAGTTACCTCTTTCACCAATACCTCTTAATACATTATAATCTTCCATTACTCTCACCCTTTCCTATGTATTGTGCTGTAATTGATCGTTGAAATGTCTTTCTCCTCTAATTTCTAGTGTCTTTAACCATCTTTATGTCCTCCAGACTTCTTACCTGAAAGGTTAGATCTAGAATCACCAAATTCAAAAGACCTAATCTACTCTCACATCCCACGCACTCCAGGAATGCTCCACATAAAAAGTGGACTTACGTTTGCCGATCTGCTTCAACATCTGCAGTACCAGACAGCACTAAGACTTTCATATTGCAATTCATTTCACTTTTAGGGGACTTTTCAGGAAATTCTTACAGTCATTGTGCAAAATCGGCTTTCTTCACTTCCATCTGTTTCTTCTAGTTGTACCTTTTCTATTTATCAATGTATTCTTCTGTTGATATAATAAGTTAGACTGAATGATGTTCTCATGTAGGTAAACCTTGAATTTCTGCCATAACCACAATCTCAAGCCATTTTGTATATTGGTAGTTTAGATTTACTAAAATTTAAAAATTTCTTTCACCTATAATGATGAAGCGTAGTTGATTTGTACTTTACTTTTCTTGTAATGCTTTTGTCTGGTGTTGGGTTACAGTAATGTTGACCTTACGGAAAAAAGTTGGCAAATCTCCCCTCCTCTTCAGGGTTCTCTGAGCTTGTGCAGGGCAGATGTAATTTCTTCTCTAAATGTTTGGGGCTGTGCAGTGTTGAAGCTTTTTGCCTTTTTTTATTTGTTTGTTTGTGAGAATGTCTTTAACCGTAAATGCAAGTTCTTTAATGGTGCGGAAGTATTCAGGCAACCTTTGCTTTTTTCTTATCTGAACTTTGGTATTTTATATATTTCAAGGAATTTGAAAATTTAATTTAATTCCTTGTCTGTATTAGAATATAGTTTAATAATATTCCTTTATTATCTTGCTTATAAAACCAGTGGCGCTATTACCTCTTTTAGTCATATTAATGTGTATCGTCTTTTATATTTCATTAGATTAGCCTGGATAGAGGTTTATAAATTTTATTGATCTATAATTTCTTCTTCTCACTGATTTCTACTCTGATAATATTTTGTTTCATCTGCTTACTTCGGATTTTTTCTCTTGTGCCTTTAAAGTAAAATTTGAAATCATTGACTTAAAACTTTTCTTCTTTTTTTTTGAGAGAGTCTCACTGTGTAGCCCAGGCTTGTCTCAAACTCACGGCAATCCTCCTGCCTCAGCCTCTTGAGTGCTGGGATTACAGGCATACACCACCATATCTGGCTTCTTTTTTTAATATAAATGTTTAAGGCTATATTTTTCATTAAATATTGTTTCACTGAATCCCAGAAATTTTAATATGCTGGTTTTTTCATCTTCGTTTAGTTCAAAGTAATTTAATGACCTTTGATTTATTCTTCATCATTAGAGTTATTTAGAATTTTGTAGTTTAGTTTTTTGTATATATATATATTTTTTTTTTGGTGGGTACCGGGGGTTGACCTCAGGACTTCGCGCACCAGCAGGCACCAGTGCCGCTGAGCGATATCACCGGCACATTTTTCGTATGTGGGATCCGGGAGTCGAACTCGGGCCCTTGCGCTTGCCAGGCTGGCGCTTACGCCGCTGAGCCATCTCACTGACCCTGTAATTTATTTTTAATTTAATTATATAGGCAAAGAATGCAATTTGCATAATTGGATCCTTTTACATTTACTGAAAATTATTTTATGACCTATAAAATAGTTTATCTTAGCAAATGGTTAAAATAGATCTGAAAATAATGTGTATTCTGCCCTTGTTAGGTCAAATATTCTATAAATGTCACTTAGGTGACATTGGTTTTTATAGTATTCCCATCTGCACACTTACTCATATTCTGTCTAATTATTCTACCATTATTGAGAAAATTATAGCATTCTAATTTCTCCTTACCATTCCATCAGTTTTGCTTCATGTATTTTGAATTTCTATTATTAGAAACACATATTTTTAATATGATGTAATATTGTCCCGATTATTCAACTCTTTCCCTTGCAATATTTTTTGTTCCAAAATCTATTTTGATTTTAATTCTCTCTCTCTAGCTTCTATTAGAGTAGTGTTAACGTGTTGTACATTTTTCCATTCTTTTTCCAGTCATATCCTCATCTTTTTATTTAAACTGAGTGTCTTTTAAGAAACACAGTTTTGGGCCGGTGAGATGGCTCAGCGGCGTAAGCGCCTGCCTTGCAAGCGTGAAGGCCCGAGTTCGACTCCCGGAACCCACATACGAAAAAGGGGCCGGTGATATCGCTCAGCGGCACGGGCGCCTTCTGGCGCGCGAGGTCCTGAGGTCGACCCCCCGGTACCCACAAAAAAAAAAAAAAAAAAAAAAAAAAAAAAAAAAGAAACACAGTTTCTTTTCAATTCATTCTGACAAGCCTTGCCTAAACTGAACAATTTACATTTAGTATAATTATAATTTGTAATAATTTGATTTTTTAAAACAATCTATTCTATCACCTTTATTAGCTTATTAGATATTATTATTTTTTCTAGAATATTACTGACTGCTTTAGGATTTATGGCATTTATCTTACCAAAGGGTAAGTACTGCTACTAAAGTGTAAGATTGCTACAATGGAATAATTTCCTGATCCCTAGACTTGGCCTCCATATAAATATGGTCATGTATTTTAATTTTACATTTGTTATAAGCCTCACCGTGCATTGATATCATTTTTGCTTTAAAGTGTCAATTACATTTTTAAAAGATTTATGTAAGATGTGAAAAGTCTTTACCTATGTATTAGTACATTCAATGTTCCACATTACTTATGTAAATTCAGATTACCTTCTGATATCATTTATCTTCTGTATGAATTACTTTTTTAAAATATTTTAATGTATGCTGTTGATTAATGATTTTACCTTTCGTCTTCACTTGGCCTTCATTTTGACAGACATCTCTGCGAGGTACAGAATTCTAGGTTGAGAGTTATCACCTCCCAGGATTGAAAGATCAGACCCCACCGTCTTCTTGCTTGTTTTGTCAAAACGAAAAATCTGCCTTCATCTTTACCTTTACTCCTTTATAAAAAATGTGGTTCTTTCTCTCTTTCTTTCAGACACTCTCCTCAATTCTGATTGTAAGCAGTTTGATTGTTATGTGCCTTACTTTAATTTTCTTCATGTTTCCAGTACCTGGGATGTGCTGAGCTTCTTGGCTCTGTGGTTTCTAGGCTCTGTCAAATTTGAAAGGCTTCACTCATTATTTTTTCAAAAATTCTTCTGCCTCTTTCCTTTTTTTATTTTTATTTTTTTAAATGATTCAAACGACATTTATTTGGGCACTTACACTGTCCCATGGTTGAGGAACACTCTTTCCCTTTTTATTTTTCAGTCCTTTTTCTCTCTCTGTTTTGTTTGGGATATTTTCAGTTGTACCACCTCAACTCACTGGTTTTTGTTCTAAGTTATTTAACCTTCCATTAATTTCATCCGTAAAATTTTCATCTCAGATATTGTAATTTTTTTTTTAAATGTAGGTACCAGGAGTTGACCTCATGAGCTCACGCTTGCCAGCAAGCGCTTGTGCCACTGAGCGATATCACCGGCCCTTTTGTTTTTCCTTTATGTGGGTACCGGGAGTCGAACTCAGGACCTCACACTTGCCAGGCAGGCGCTTATGCCGCTGAGCTATCTCACCGGCCCAGATATTTTAATTTTTATGTCTAAATTTTTATTTGGGTCTTTGCTAAAGTTTTTTCCATTGTTCTATTTAATGTAATCAATAATTCTTCTAGGCTTTTGAACTTTTGTAATCTAAACTAAGTAGGATTTTAATGTTCTTATCTATCTTTCTGTTATCTTTGTCAATTCTGAGTCAATCCACTGAATAACTTTTTTCTTTTTTCTTTTTTCTTTTTGTATTTTCTAGCTTCTATGCATGCCTAGTAGCTTTGTATTCCTTGCCATAAATTTTGAATTTTACTTTATTTAGTGCTGAATATTTTTATGTATGCAGCTATTACCTTACGTTGCTTAAAGGTATAGTTAAGGTACTCACAAACAATTTGATTTTGTGGGTCATTCTTTTAAACTCTGATGGGTGGTACCAAAGCTATCCCCTCACTGCAGTACTGAGGAAAGATTCTCAAGACACTGAATCAGTGGAGTTATGAGGCTTTCTCCTCTGCCCGATGGAAATAGATACTACTGCCAGTGGTGCTGAAAGCTAACCCTCCAGAATGACTTTTTCCCCTGCACTTAGATCCCTCAGGTCTGTGTCCTGACTGGCCCCAGTGGAATAGCCCAGGGCAACCTTTATAAAATCACTGAATTAACCACTTTACTATTGCTTGAGACCCTTGCAACTTAACGGAGAGAGGTTTATGTTGGTTCATGCTTTCAGTCCATGGTTGGCTGGCTCCAAGGGAGAAAGGCATGCAGAGGAAAAGATGCTAGACACCTGGCTGCCAAGAAGCAGAGAGAAAAGGGAGAAGCTGGGCACACAGACACACTCTTCAGGTCACACCCCCAGTGACCGCCTCCAACCAGGCCCCACCCCTAAGAGCAATTCAGCTGTGACCTCGTCAGTGGAAATCCACTGGTGAGTCCAGTGCCCACATCCTCTATCCCTTCCCAAACACATGAGACATTTGCGGGACATTTTAGATATAAACCGTAGCAAGCCCAAGTTCTCTCTGTGGCACTCCTTTGTTTCCTCCCATCTCCATTATTTTACCAAGTGATTTTTATCAGCCTTAGATTTCCAGAGCTCCTGGCTCCATCCCCTCCACTTGAGTTATCCAAGTCATCCAACAGCCTCAATGGCTTCTCCTTCCTGCACTGTACGGAAATTTTCTTTGGGTAATAAGGTGGGATAATCAAGGAACTCTCCTCATTTGCTTTGTGTTGTTAGAAGTTACTAGTCGTCTTTGGCTGATGTGTAAGAGCTTGAGTGCTGAGGGTTTAATTTTTTTTGTGTTTTGTCCATTGTTAAAGTCGTTTTAGACAGTGGACATATTTTGCCACTGTTCACTCCATCTTAATCAGAACAAGCTCGGATGGTTTGTATTCATTGTTTTGTTTTCCTTATTTTTTTCTAATTTCTCAAAAGTGGCACACACATATTTATAAAATATGTGATCATAAAAGTATGTGACATGGTAATAAAAGAGGCTGCATAGTATTAAATAACTGCATTGGGTAATTACTATATTAACAGACCTGAATATCTAATAAACAGCTATATAAATGAAAACTGAATCAGTTTCTATATTATATCAGATTTCTTTTCTGAAGGGTCAGAAATCAGAGGCACACAGTGTCATAGTTGAAAAGATAAAAATGGAAGGGCCTTTATTGGAAAGAAAGATGTGTGAGTTTTTAAATACATAAAACTCATTTTACTAAACCCTAAAATATTACAATGAGGCCCATAAAGATATCATTAACATGTCTTTCAGTATAAATCACTTCGTCTTATTAGTTCTAGATTCCAATGTGTTCCTCAAATATCTTTTCATAAAATCTTTCAGCCCCATTCACAGATGTTTCTCCAGTAACTGACTGATGAGAATTCCATGGCTTCAGTATCCCACTTTGAATAATAGCCTTCACCTTCCCCAACCTCAGAAATTCATCACACAACTAAAAACCTGTTTCTACATCTGTAATTTTGGCTTTTGTGATCTCCTTGGGTGGTTCATTTATTTCCTGGAGCTTCCAAAGCTCAGAGTATGAAGCAGTCTATCTGAAAAAGACACCAGAGATTCTTAGATATTTTTCTTGCAGTGGTTGTTTTAGAGGGGAAAAAAAACCGATAATTTTCAGGATTTAAGGTTGACCTTTATATCATATCAAACACACACGGAATACTGAAACCAGGAGTGTGTCCAGGAAGCCATTCTTAGGGAAAGCTGAAGATTGCTTCCTCAATAGTTGAAACTTCTGGGTGGTCTTCAGAAATAACTCTTTGAAGAAAGCAACGGTCTAAAAATACTGTAAATGCAGAATCACATTCATCTTTAGCCTTGGAGCTAAGAAATAATGAATTAACAATTTAGTGGTGTTTGTTTATGATAGAATTTTTATGTCTGAAATTTAAGAGGGAAAATTTATTATAAAACCATTGGAAAAATTTTAAAGGTGTAGTTATTTGGACTTAGAATTAGTCACATTAAATTAATGGGAGGCACACATGAATGTATTTATTAGTCAGTTTCACATTACTACAACAAAACACCTCAGGCAATTAGCTTACAAAGAGGAGAGTATTGGCCCCCTTCCTTTGGGCCTCTGGTAAGAGCACAGGGGAGCCCTGGCAGGAGCACATGTGAGATCAGAGGATTCACACTGCGATCCAAGAAGCTGAAGCAAAAGATGGGACAGGTCCCACAATGCTCTTCCGGGGTGTGATGAGTGGGATGACCTAGTGTGGTGGTGGTGAACCTATGGCACACCTGCCGCAGCCCGCACACAGAGCCCTCTCTGTCAGCACGCGAGCCAAGTCACCCCGGAATCGGCCCAGCAGCCAAGCATTGGATAACAGGACACACGGGGGTGCTTTGCAATAAATAAGTGGGTTTTGGTTGGAATTTGGCACTCAGTCTCTAAAAGATTCGCCATCACCGACCTAATGGAACCTCTCATTAAGCCCTACCTCCTAAAGGTCAAGAGCACCTTCCCATAACACCGCCCTAGGGACCAGCCCTGTAACACATGCACTTCAGGAGACATTGTCCAAAACGTGGCAGTGAGTGCCCGATTCATTTACTCTTCTATGTAAATACAGGTATATGCATGCCCTAAAATCAGTGTAGGGACATGGGAGTTGCTCAGTAGCACAGCACCTGCTAGCATGTATGAGACCCAGGGGTTCACTCCTAGTACCAGAAAGAGGGGGGAAGAGAGGGAGGGAGACAGGAAGAGAGAGAGAAAGAGAAGGGGGAAGGGAAGGGATGGGAGGAAAAGTGAGGGGAGGAAGGAGGGGGAAGGGAAAGGAAAAAAAGGAAGAAAGGAAGGAAAAGACGAGAAAGAAAGAAAGAAAGAAAGAAAGAAAGAAAGAAAGAAAGAAAGAAAGAAAGGAAGGAAGAAAAGGAAGGAAGGAAGAAAGAAAAAGAAAGGGGAAAGGACTCAGTATATAATAAATTAAAACATGTGGAGATATGTAGAACATAAAAAAACTTCATTTGTCAGGGGCCGGTGAGATGGCTCAGCGGCTTAAGCGCCTGCCCGGCAAGAGCAAGGGCCCGAGTTCGACTCCCGGAACCCACATACGGAAAAAGGGCCGGTGATATCGCTCAGCGGCACGTGCGCCTCCTGGCGCGCGAGGTCCTGAGGTCGACACCCCAGTACCCACAAAAAAAAAAAAAAACCTCCATTTGTGAGAAAATTGAGGATCTTGCTCACCACTTGACCCAGTCTCACACTTGGTTTCACTTTCAGTCTGAAATTACCCCTGTGCATTCTCTTGATATCATTGCCCCATTGGCTTGGCCTAGACAAAACGCTAAAGTCGTTGAAGTTGATTCTGTGGGCGCTCCATTCCCTTCAAGACTCCCTTTTCCCTTTTACGTTTCTTCTCTTGGCACTGAAAAAAATGTATTTCATTCAGGATGGCTTTTATTACCCTGGAAAAAGGTCCATCTGAGCACTATCTACTATAGGGAAACACAGGACAAGCTGGCACCCTTAGACTTTACTACTCAAGTGCCCATACCGGGATTTTCATTACCGCCTTGGCTGTAGGTACCTAACACTGTCACAAGAACACGGTCACCATTTGGGTCCTCAGAATGTTCATTTTTGGTCTTGGCTGAATCTACTGGCCCTAACCCTCCCACCCAATCCTTCTGAATAAGAAGAATAATTAAATTAATTTTTTCATAAAAAAAGAAAAAAGTCTCCTACAAACAAGGACCTAATAATTAGGCTGGTTTGAGTGGTAGACTAAGCAAATTTAAATAAGGTAGCATACATAGTAAACCTTGCAAATCCCCCAGGCAAGCTCTTTTTTTTTTTTTTTTTTTGTGGGTACCCGGGGTCGACCTCAGGACCTCGCGCGCCAGCAGGCGCCCGTGCCGCTGAGCGATATCACCGGCCCTTTTTTCATATGTGGGTTCCGGGAGTCGAACTCGGGCCCTAGCGCTTAACAGGCAGGCGCGTACGCCGCTGAGCCCTCTCACCGGCCCCCTAGGCAAGCTCATTTTAACTGGCATTCTTGGCTGTGTTAATATAATGCCTGTACTAAAAATTGTACTTAATCTTGAACACAGAACACAGAATTTAAGCTCCTGCTGCACTGCTCAGCCTTCTCAGATATGGGCCAAATAGGCATTGGCTGGCGAAAGAATACTGCGTGGCCTCCAGTTTAGTTTTCTTTGTTTATTTTTATTACTGGAATTAGTCGCTGTACCTTACTGTACATAGGCAGAGGATGATAGACATTTTTTTCTCTACCCATCATTGCCTTGAATGCATATTTTCTACTTTTATGGTCTTTTCAGTCTGTATTAACATCTCCCATTGAAATAAGCTTTCCTCAAATACCCACTTGTAAAAGTTTTTTTAAAGGGCTCCAAACTGCTTTTGGCAAACACTAGCCCAGGAAATTATCCAAAATCAAGAGTTCCTACAAAAGAGGTCAGCATCCATTTGCTTTTCATGTGCATTTAGTTGTTGGAGAGAATTTGATTTGGCAATTACCTTAGTATCTGAAAAGAACTTCATTTTAAAGGGAGAATGGGGTCTTCATAAAGTGGAGCTGTGCCAGTGAGCTCACGCCAGACCCATTGTGAGTCCTGAGAAGTAGAACTTGGGAAGAGAGCTCAGCAGGGCCAGGCCGGAGCGAGGCTGCCACAGCAGAGAGGGCAGCAAGGAGCCTTCTGGGAGGTGGCCAGGGCAGACGGTGTCATCTGTGGTCACGGGACGACTCCTGGGCCAGGCCATTTCTTCCATTGCTCAAGTGCTCTCTTTACTAGAGAATCAGGGCTCATCAGAAGCCTAAAGACAAGGTAGACTCAGCTTCACTCAGCCAACCCTTAGGTTCTGAAAGGAGTGTGCACTTGGGTCAAGACGGTGGGTCTGAGGGGACAGACCGGAAGGGCAGATGAGTAATTCCTAAGCAGCTTGAATGTCCCGGGTACCAGAGTGCTCTGAAGAGAAAAAGTACAAGAGTGGAAGAAAGGAATTGGGAAGGGGCACATAAATGTAAATTTACTTTATCCTACACAGCCCACTTTGTGACATTGAAATTCTTGTCTATGCTAGGTTTATACCTTAAGAAAACCAATGGATGCACCTTGAGACCAGAACATTAAGTGAAATAAATTAGACACATGGCTTAAATATCGCATGGTTTCTCTTATATGACAAACCCAAAACATAAAGAGCAAAATGAAAGTTAGGAAATAGAAAGCAGGGAGATAGATCTTTTGCAAAAGAGAAGGGAACCAAGAGATTAACAGGAGGAGAAGGGGATGAAAAAAGAATCAAGATGTGTTAAGTACATGCATCAACTCCCCACGATGCATGCAACCATCGTGCATTGCAAACATGGAATCATAAAAATTAAAATTAAAAAAAAGAAAACCAAAGGAGTAAAATCTTCCTTTTGAGGTTTCAGTAGGTGAACAATAATAGGCTGTTCTATATAAATGTATTTCTGAAATTTAGATATTCTAACACCAAAGAGAAAAAACTAAAAGAATAACTAATCCTCTTCATGCTTTCTCTTTTACTATATAAAGTAGGGTGTAAGATATACCAAACTGTTGAAGCTGATAGATATGACAGGCAAAATAATTATTTTGTAGCTAATAACACAGTGTGAACATTACACTGATACTGATCTGAGCAGTTGCACTGTACTCTATAAAGCCAAGTAATCACATTAGCATCAGTGCAAACGCAATCCATTGCAATGCAAAGAGGTCATTGATGGCTTGGATTTCATCATGATGGGAGGCATCTGGGAACATGGATTGCATCTTATGTACTTGTTCCTAAAATATTGTTGAACGAATGCTTTGAATTTGATTCCAGCAAGTATCTATTTCTTCTGTTTATGCATGCAGCTAAATAGAAATTTATGCTCTTGTTGAGACAGTTATTTTGAAAAGACCTTCCTACATTATCTCTCAGAAATGCAAATTGTGGTCAAGAGCTTCCTAACTGGGGGCTGCATGGTTTTTCTCTGTGAAAGAAATGGCAGGTGCATCCCCAGGCCATTCACTGCATATAGAGGGAATATTTGCAATTTTGTGCAGTTTTATAAAATTGATTTTGACTAGACCAGTGCTGAAGTTAATAATTCAGATGAAATAATTTTTCTTTTCGTCTCTTCCTTTGTAACCACCAGATGTTCTTATTTTCTTATTTTCCAAAGTACCTGTCACCTTAACTTTCAAATAGCCAACTTCACCTATTAACGTCTTCAATTTTTTCTTTTTTAACAATAGCATTTTTATGAAAATTTTCCCTTGATATTCAGGAATGAAAATAACAACACACCCTCCCAGATGAGAGGGAAAGAAACCTTCTGTTCTTCAATTGGCTGACACTGAAATGACCTTCTTTTGTTTTCTGTCACTCTGCACCCCACCTGCTTCACTCTCTGCCCCTCTCTGTACCCAGCAGAGCTTTGGTCCAGAGAGCCTTCCCAAAGCCCCTCGCTGACTATCTCCAAGAGGACAGCAAGGTGCAGAGGGGGTGTGCAGGGACTGGGCACTTGCACACACCCATGTCTGTACTGGTTTATTCCAATTTTACCAACATTAGGGCAATGAAGAGATGGCGTGGTTGCCACTGAATCAGTTCATAGCTAGAATCTACCATTTGAAGTCCAATGCGTTAAGCCTTCTGACCTTATTGGTATTATTACTGTTACCAACTTTGCTGAAAACTAAAGCATGTGGATTTCACTCTGAGCCAAGGAGGTTTCCACTAGCCAGGCAGAAAGGGTGAAGCAGAGCTCAGAGAGCTCGCTGGACATCATTATATCTGACAGGCTGGTCCCATTCCCTCTTCTACCTTTTCACCACTGGCAATAGTTGCCTCTTTGTTTCACCTGTCATAACCTTTCCTGTTGGTGACAGAGGTGAGAGAACTTTGCAAGGGCCGGATCAAAGGGCACCATTCCTAAGCAAAATTTAAATCAGCTTGTAGGAGGAAGTGAAGTAGATAATTTGATCTTGAATTTTTCTTTTCTTTTCTTTCTTTCTTTCTTCCTTTCTTCTTTCTCTCTTTCTTCTTTTCAGTGACTGGTGGCATTACAATTTCACACTCTTCCTTGTACCAGGTAGAGAAATGAAACGGAGTACTGCTGAGAAACACCAGTCCCGCTCATGCTGAGCCTTGGATGGCTTGAACCATGTTTCTTCTCTGTCAGAGTGAGTCTGTCCTGTCAGCTTGATGGGCCAGGATTGGCACAGGACATGGGGGAGGCTGACAGTGCAATGGCCCCTGCACTCGCCTTACAATTTCATATGTTCCATGTTCTCCTACAAGTGGTCTTTGGAAATGTGCATGGAGGTGCTTGCAAGTAAGCACAGTCATATGCTTTGGGCCAGAAAATGGTCCTTTTCTATCAAAGTAGGTTGTTCCTTTCAAATAAGCACCAAACTTTGGCAGATTTCCCAGGACAGGTTGAGACACTGAGAAGGCCATAAAGGGTCACACCAGTCAGTCCAAAGAAAGGAATAATGAGTTACTGTAGTAACTATTTTAGTCAATACAGTTTACTCCTGTGCAGCCTCATATCTAGCTATGTTTCAAACCAAAGAAATGCCATTCTTTTTACGTGCATTCATGGATCACTGCCTGAAAACTCACTAGATGCCAGGAGTATAAAGACTAAGAAAATATGATCCTTGTGTTTAAGGTGTGTTTGGTATTTGAGCATTAGCATGGAATCAAGCATTTTTAGGTGCTCACATCATTTGGAAATTATGTGAATGCTTCATGTACATCTGTGAAATGTGATCTTGGTTTAATAAGTAAGGTGAGTATATATTTGTGTGTGTATGTATGTGTGGTCTGACTAATACCTAGATGCTGCAGCGTACGGTTGTACAGGTTGTGCACTATTGAACACTGGGGTGTGCTCTGCACCCTGCAAAGCCAGTAGCACCACCCAAGGCTCCCTGCGCTCCTACTGTGTGCCACAGAGCACAGTGAACTGTTACACACACCTAGAGTGCGCTGCCTCCATCAAATCCCAGAGAATATTCCTGCATTCACGTTAAAGTGTGTGGCTTGACAGTCTTTTGATACAACCCACTATGTAAGTGTATTCCATTTCTGAAGCTTCAGGATTGTTCCAATCATTGAATTTATTCCTAACAATCGCTATCTTAATCTGGCTTCACCAGAGAGGGAGTGAGAATTCAATAACTAAGGTTTAACTCCTTGCATTTTGGGATTGTTATGTTTTCCTTTGGTAAAAAATCAGAAATATTTAAAAACTGTAATGTACGTGCTTCTTTCTTAGTAACCAGAGCATGTATGACATGACTAAGAAAATCTCTCTTTGCACTGGGCACACAGTTATGTATTTATAACTGAGTCTGTTTACCAAAAAATTCTCCGAGTCTTATGAGTAATAAGGCATCAATATCCATTCCTTCTCCTCTGTCTCCTTCTTGAACCCCAGATGCAGCTGAGTAATTGTCCTCATGAAAGCCCTGCCAGAGGGGGTTAGGTGCCCATCCTGCGCCTCTGGAGGGGGTGGGCTGCCCTGCAAGGCCACTGCTTTGCAGCCTGGGGGCACTGTCCCTGCTGCACGCTGGGGAGTCCCTCCTCTCCCTGGTGCATGCCCATGTGTACCTTCACGCATCCTGCTCTGCTACTATGCTGTGCTCTTACATCGGTCCAGTCTCTCTTGAGCGTAAACGCTTGGGATCCAAAAGTGAGCCTTATTTCTATTTGCTTGGTATAAAAAGTTTGCTCAATAGATAATTATTTAAGTTGTCATTTCATAGGATACAGAAAATAATTTAGGAGGCATTGAGATATGTAAGGCTGCGATTCCACTCCTTGGTTCAGCTCACATTATTTACTTAGCCTATCTGGTGGTCTTTCCCCCATTTCTAATTTTCTCCATTTCTGATTTCTCCATTTCTATGTTTCAAGCCATAGCTCCTGTTTCTGGCGGTTGTGCTGCTGGTCTCCTCCCTCAGATTCCACTAAGAACACTGCTCCTCTCTTCTTAGTTGTTGCTTTTCACACAACTGCTTTTCCCCCTCCTCGTCTTTCTCTTCTTCCTCTTCCCCCTCCTCCTCCCCGTTCTCTTCCTCTTCCTCTTTTTCTTCCTCCTCCTTCTCTTCCTTGTTCTCTTTTCTGTTTGTTTCTGAGCAATAGGGACTTTATTTTTTAAACAATTGCCTGCTGAGAGCACATTTTTAGAAGTTACCCTTTGAGTCAGCTACTTCCATTCTATTCCACATGACATTTATCTCTTTAGCATTCTCTCGGTCACTGCAGTACTGTTTCCAGTCTCTGAGAGTGGTGACTGACAGCTGTGTATGTGAGGTTTTCCTGCAGTTTTTGGATAGCAGTTCATTTTTGAAGAATTGTACAATGTTACCATTTCTCTTGACTTTATAGGTACTGTATTTTCAGGATTACCTTTGGTCATCTAAATATTAATATATCTGTGTAGTTGCTAAAGTTAACAATGTATAGAAGATTACTCAAAGGTCATCAGTATGCAGGATATGCTCAGCTGTCCTTTCCCAGAATCGATGAAAATTTGGGTCTTATATGGAATTGTCCTGGAATAACCATTGTTTTCTAGGAAAATTTAGGAAGAGGAAAGCTTAGTTTTTGGTGACTTCACTTTCCCTTTTTAATGTCATTAGCAATATCCGGGGAACTCTGTCCCCTGTGCACCCTGCTCACTGGTGTGACCTTGAGACGCTCTATGATATGGCACAGAGCCAGGGTCAAGTGTGAAACAGAACTTTGTGCTGCGAATTCAAATGGTGAGATGTGAAGCTAAGTTGGAAAAGAGGGTCTGAGAGATGGTGCAGCTGGTAATTTTGCAGCATTGAGGATATTAAAAACCCTTGGAGACTTAGTTATATCTAATTTCCCTACTTCTTTTGACAATACTGCCCATATCATTATGTATCACACTCATATATGATTATTTAGTTCTGAGTTGATGGCCAGCCACATAAATATATGGAAGTTTGCTCTGTAGAATTTGTACACATATAAAACAGGCTGGATCTGTCAAATCCCATATATATATTTAATGGCATTGCTTTTTATAAAAGAAAGTTAAAGATTATAGAGATTATTTTGCAACCTGGAGCAGGCAGTTCTATCTGACGAAGCTTCAGTGACTCTAAAGTTGGTTGAATGGACTTTGTTTTCAGATGAAAAATTCCTCACCTAAAAGAGTTGTAAATGAGAATTATTTTGTTGTAAGAGCTTAACACTTTCAAAGATCAATTAAAATGAATTCCTGAACTACATCTTGATCACAAAAAGCTTAGCTTTCCCCATTTACCAGGGTAATTGTAGAATAATGTATTTTTCTGGTTTTGTGCTGTGTAGCCACAGCCGTTCTGACTGGAACAGGCTCTGCTACTCATAGACCGAAGACCTGAGGTCCGATGGGGCCATGCTTAGACATAGGGTGTGGGTCAGGAGTGAACCTGCATTCGGTCTTTTGAAGATATCTTAAAAGTCACAGCCAAAGAGATGAAGATTGAATCAAGTGACAGGAGAAAGATGTTTCTGCTGCTAAAGATAATTACTTTAATAGATTTTTGTTTTTATCATGACTTAGTGTCATCAGATACCTCAGTAAATCATTTATCATAAAATTCTTAAGGGTATATAGTCAAAAATCAAAACTGACATATATTTTTAATCTTTCTATGCCTTCTCAGAACTTGGTCAGTGTTTAATGTATATGTGAGTTGCCCGATTAATGTTGTCTGTCAATGAGTTTTGAGCTATGTGCCATGCTCAGTGGTGAGCTCAGTGTTGGATTTTGCCTTTACGTGGAAAGCCTGCTGCTGCCGCATCTGTGAAGGCACCAAAGCTGTCTTGCAGATGATTTGCAGCTTTATTTTTAGATCCAGTGCTAGCGAAATGCTTGACTGGCAGCTGTTGAATTTTTGAGGTCTTAAAGAGATGTTAAAATTGTAAAATGAAATGGAGTCTTAAAATATTGTTTTGTAGCTCAATTAGAAACACTCTCAAAAGTAACTTAGTTGAAAAAGATATTATGGTCAACTTTCTATCCATATAAAATCTGCTTCTAAAATTTTTACTTCAAAAACTTTTGTTTCTGATGATAAAACATGTAACTGAGAGGTTTATATTCATTTAGTTATGTGCATATGTGCTAAGTTCTAAGCTCATTTTTATATAAGCTACACTTGAAAACAGTCCTAAAACTTCTTGATTTTACTCGTACTTGTATGTTATAATATCAAGGAGAGGGTTATTTCCTATGTTTTGAACATGTTGTAAAAGAATAATTTAAAATAGATGGTTGTTTTATTTTCTTTGCGTATTTTGGAATTTATATTTGATAGGAATCAATGAGAAAGCAATTGAAGCTCTTAATAATTCCCAAAAATCCCTTTAGAATATTTCAGAAACATAGATACATGCTTTTCTTGTTTGTTTTTTGAATTATTCTAGAATAAAAAACAAAGAAAATGTTAGTGAAATTTTCATTTTTGTTAAAATTACCTCTGGTATGTGGGCTTTTCTCCATAGTTTGATCATTATCATGGTAGTACCAATATACCATGGTAGTCATATGGCATTTAGCATATTAAACAAGAGGGGAATTATGAGTTAGGCTGAGAAGTGGCAGCATTGCTAATTGGTGTTCTAACAGATTTAGTAGTCTTTCAAGAACTGTTCATCAAGTGATTTGAGTTTTGATTATTTTCTTTATGTGTAATGACAGAACATGTAATTTTCTTTCGTATTCTATGTAGAGTACATTTGTAATAGCATCACAAGGTAATATTCAGATTGGTTGTTGTCTAATTTTTAATGCTTTATAGTAAAATACAGATTTTTAAAAGAAAAAGCAGTCCCCCCAAATAAATACAAGTTTATTTCCTCTTGATATCACCAATGTTATCGAATAAATTTTATCATGTATTTATTGACTGAACCTACTATAAACTGCCTGGTTGAAGAACAGAGTATTAATGATAGAGGATGTGTCTTTTGAACACTTGGAAATCTGAGAATGTTGAAAATTTTAAGTAGATAATGAAAGCATCTGCAGATATGAATAGTATTTAAATAGAATTCATAGAAAAAGGCTGAAGATATTGTGTACCAACTTCCACTACTACCACACAGTTTTAAGATTATAAGTCTCCTTTTCCATCTATTATATCATTTTTTTCTCCAATAGATTATGGATTATCCACTAGGCTAGCCCTATAATCCTAGACTATATTGAGAAAAAGCCTAGAGTTTCCTGTGCATGACCTGGGAAGAAAGTCTTGTTGATGCACAAGGAAAAGACATTCTAAGTGTTGTTATGGTTTAAATCTGAAATGTCCCCTCAAAAGACTCATGTGTTCAGAGCAGGGTCTTTCAGAAAATGATTGGGTCATAATTGGATCATGAGGGCTGTAACTTCATCTACAAGGGCTGTAACTTTCTACCATAATGTTCAGACTCACTTCAGGCATAAAGCAATGGAGCCAGTCAGCCATGGGCTGAAACCTGTGAAACCAGCAGCCATAAGAAATCTTGCCTCCTTTAAGTTGCTTTCCTCGGGAAAGGACATAAGTCACTGGAACTAAATTAAAATAGACTTATTTTCATTGCGTGTTCTTAATGAATTCTGCATGTCATTGTGCATTACATGACAGGAGTGAGATTCCATGTGTACACAGAAATACCACTCTATTCTGTCACATCATACGTGTGTTAGCTTTTTATTCTTGTGACAAATACCTTTCTGTCATATGATTCGATTTTGACAACTACCTGTCTACTGATGTTCTACCATTTGAAAAGATTCCTGGTAGGAGGATGTACTACAAACTTTGGGAGACATAGCTTACAAGTTCTGCTCTTTTCATGGTGAAGAAATGTGTGAAGTAAGGTATAAAATAAACGTGCAAGGCTGTGTTTGTTATATTTGTAAATCTCATCTTCAACCTCAAGGTAAACTGGGTTAGAGAACAAAATTGCAACTTAAACCTTGCAAATAAACCTTGAATGACATGTCCAAGAACTTTAGGAATCACATTTAGCAAGAAATTGAGAATTTAACATAATTTGTAACCCAGGTGTTAAAATCATGTTTTATGTGCCTCACTAATTTATTCATCCATTAATTCAGCGTTCCTTACTCAAAGCCAGGAAAGTGCACCCCACACTTATTAGTATACATATGCACTGTTTTTCCCAGTTCCATAAAAGTTGTAAATTTGAGTACTATAAACACCAAATGCAATTGGCAATTTTATTAAGGTATACCTTTTATATTTGTTTTGGAAAATCAATAAACAAGTAAACTCCAGAAGATTCATTTTTAAAAAATTGGTTTTGGGGAAGTTTAACCCCCATAGGCATGTCCAACCTGCAGCCTGCTTGTTGGACGTGCATGTACTGTAATAAAACATATAAAAAAGGAAATTTTGTTATTCCTATTAACTATATTAGTGTATATTTGTGTGTGGCCTGAGACACTGCCTCCTCACTCAGTGTGGCCCCGGCAAGGCAGGCTACAGGCTGGATGCTCTTGCTGGCTCGAGGCTTGTCCAAAGCGGGCTCAGATGTGCTGGTGCACAGCATAAGAAATGTGCCGTGGGTGAGTAAAGTGCTGCTGCATTTGCCCAGGCTTTGTCAGTGTTTTCCGAGAGAAAGCTCGAAACAAGGCAGCCAAAACCAGTAAGTGAATTGAATTGATATTTAAATAAGCATTATTGATCGTATCCCTTTAAAAATCTGTAAATTAATTTGCTGAGAAGGACAGTCTTAAAATGCAATATAAGAAGAATGGAGGGCCTGATATCTAAGAAAAAAACTGAATAACAACAACTAATGCAAGACTTTGACTTTTGACATCATGTCTTTCAATGGACCAGTAAAAACGTTTACCCCAAGTCAGCTGAATGGCTTCTTCCTAGATCATAAACTAAGAACAAAGAATGAAACTAAGCTTTTCATTACTTTCATACCGAACCCCACATCTCCCCAAGAAAGTCTCAATTACATGCCATTGTTCCCTATGTAGTTACAAAGGTTCTCCTGCTTGTGCTGGAACTTGGATGATAACTACATCCATTACTGTGCCAACTCTCCAAGACTTTAATTAATATAATAAAATATAGGGAAAAGAGTAGATGGATAAGATTCAGAGGTGATAAATGAAGAAATGGAAGTGTAAAATAAAATGCAAGATGAAGGATAGAAAATGAAAATTAGAGGAAAACCGGGGTGAAATAGGCTCATTTCAAATATATGGGAGGAAAAGAAAGAGAAATGAAGCATAAATTTAAAACTGCAAAATGTCATTGAGACTCCTGGATTCAGCCTTTGATATTTTATTTTTATATTACAAAGTCATGACTCATTGAGATTTCTGAAATTTTACATTAGAAAGGAAACCAAAGAAACCCCAACTAAATTGTGGAAATTTCATAACTAAGTGATACTCAATAAAGTGTACATTTTAGAGTGATTTACTCTAAACCTAAGCAGTTTCTATGGATGTGGCTAAGATCTATTTAGAGATTCTTTGGCAAAACTTCAGGCATTGACAAGCCAAATAAATATTACTTTAAAACATGTGTTCTCCTGTTGCTCATACATGGTGGTGCACATTGCTCAAATAAAAAGTTAGAAAATCCACCAGTGCCCAGCCCATTTCTGTCTCTGTCACCAGATCCTATTTCTTCTCACCCTGCCAGATCATTTGCATGGAAAACTTGATGTTGAGCTGTCTAACAAATCTTGTTCTTAGAGATTCCATGTTTAGAAGTTAGTTGTTAGATCTGGGAACTGTGGTTCAGTATTTATTTTTTTGTGGCATTTTATTTCCTAAAATTTAGAGACAGTGTACCAAACAGTCACCCTTTATTATTCATTTATTTCACTCCCTCTTGTTTTAGCATGGCTTCTTCTTTCTCTTTATTTCTCTTTTCTTCATATCACCCCATACCTCCTTCCTGTTTTCCTCTCCATTTCTTCCTATTTTCTACGCCTTGATAATGAGCCTGTAAGGGCAGCTGTGGGCATCAGAGAGGACCAGTGGGCTCAGCGTGACACTTTGAGAAGCCACCTTATCAGCATGTGCTGAAAGTGTCCCAAGTCCAGAGTCAGTATTAGAAGTTTCTGAGATGGTCTCCATAAAATACAGCTGTACCAAATTTAGAGAGATCAAATCAAGGCAAATTTTCTTTTTAGTGGCCTATTATTTTTAAAAAGGTAAGTATTTTTAGATGGGAATCTTTCCAAATAAATTATACATTTTGCCTTAATTTTTATAAATGTAGTAACATTAAGAGTTTGTACAGGGGAGGGGGACCTCATCCATCCACTGAAAACAAATATGCATTCCTCTCTCCAGTGTTTTAAGGTAATATTTTAATTTTTAAAAAGCATGTGCATTATAGAAAAAAACAAAATGAGGAAAAGATGAACATAGGCACAGGATTATCTCCAGGGTTTGGGGAGTCTTCAGAAGCTCAGTCCCACCTGGTGGTTTTCAAAGCCTTGCTCAGGGGTTCTCAAAATGAACTAAGCGTTAAGATCACCAGGATATGTCTTGTTAAACACTGAGGCTGGACCCCACCCCCACCCCAGGCTTCTGAGTCCCTGCATTTGGGATGGGGCCAAGAAAGTGCTAAGTGTTGAGTTCCCAGCTGCTGCTGCTCCGGGTCCTTCACGAATCTGACCCCTGAACTCATTTCAAACAGAGGCCTCACAGGAGCCCTCTCTTGCCTCCAACAAAGAGATCTCGTTCCTGTATTAGTTTTCTTACATCTTTACCGTGAATCTTATTCAAGTTTGAGGGAGGCCAAACCAATTTGGTAAAAATAGCTTAGTCTTCCTAGTTGTTCATCCTTTTCCAAGAACATTTCGCAAGCAGGAAGCCAGTGCCATCATTCCTAATTTTCAGGTGAAGGAAGGGAGACTTGGCATACTTATTATGAGACCTGGAGTAGGACTTGTATTTTTTCCTTCGTGGTCTCTGACTTTGCCCAGTTTACCAGGTTCCCAAAGGAACCTATTAACAACACGGAAACAACAGACTGGCCTTGGCCAGATTAGGAGGTCTGCCGCGGGAGTCCCACTCAGGACTCCAGGGAGGTGGCTCCTACCCTGGCGTCTCATACAGCTGCCTAAGTCCACAGGGAGTGGCTGTGTTCATCTGAAGCTTACACATGCGCACTCTGAGGAGAGTTATGGTTGCACACTTGAGCAAAATTTTCTTTGTTTGGTCACCTGTCTGGCTTTTCTTTTGACCTTTAGGTGTACTTCCAGCCGTGCTATGGTCTAACCCATTATACATAGCATACCTTGAGTCTTAGGTAAAATCTGATCAGCATAACCAATTGTTCCTGCTAGGCGTTCCAAGCAGTTCTGCATTGTGCCCTATTACATAAAGTGTATCTTAAGACTTAGGTAAAAATCTTACTATTAACCTTATCAACATTACCAATGGTTTCTGCTAAGGATTCCAGTCAATTCTGCTTTCTGCCCCACTGTACATAGTACATCTTGAAACTTCGTTAAAATTCTTATATTTAACCTTGTCAACATATCCAATTGTTCCTCTTTACGTAAGAGAATTCAACTGTGTCACTAATGTGAGTCTGTTAGACACTGTTTAGGCCCCGTATTCTGACTTCTAAACTTCCTACAACACCAGAACAGAAAAAAAAAAAAATCTGTCACTAGCAGAACAATTGAGAAAATGATATAAAAAATTTCCCTTTCTTTTTTTCTTTTTTTTTTTTTTTGTTAAGTGGCATAGTAAGGATTAAAAAAAATCTGTATTTCAAAAAGTCTAAAATTTAGAATTTTATGAAACACAGTCCATTTTAACCATAAAAATGTGGAAAGAGATTACTTCAGAAGAAAGACCAGAGGCCGGTGAGATGGCTCAGCGGCATAAGCACCTGCCTGGCAAGCGCAAGGGCCCGAGTTCGACTCCCGGAACCCACATACGAAAAAAGGGCCGGTGATATCGCTCAGCGGCACGGGCGCCTGCTGGTGCGCGAGGTCCTGAGGTCGACCCCCGGTACCCACAAAAAAAAAAAAAAAGAAGAAAGACCAATATTTTAAATTGAATTAATTTAACACTTTCACAGTCCCTATTTTATTTATTTATTTTGTAACACTGCACCACTGATCAGTATTTAGGTAACATTGGTCACCTGCTGTCTCTGACTAGATCAGACTTAGAGGATGTCAAGGAGGAGCTGGGTCAGTTTATTTTAAAAAATCATTCTGTCCAACAAAATGCTATGGTTTCTTTTCTCATTCAGTTTCAAGCATTTTTGTATTGATTTTCAGAATTTTTAAACCAAACTCCACATGCTAAGTGAAAGCTTGGTTTATTTCCTCAGTGGAGGGAAAGTTGAGTTTTCACTTTATTTCATAGAACAACACATAGATATGTTTAAAAAGTGTGAAGCACCTCTCAGTCCTGACTTCTTTTATCACTTTTCACTCTCAGTCCCAGTCTGGGTTTCCCATCATCCTTCTTGCAGTGCACAGGTGCCGCTCTGGGCACTGAGCATGCAGTGAGGCTTCATGGGCTACTGGGACTCTGCCATGACCCAGTCACAAGAGGCATTCCAGCTTGCGTCACACCTTCCAAGAGATGTGACGCAGGCTGGGAGAGAGTAGATCGTGTTCTTCGTGCTGCCCACAGCGTCAGTAATGGTGGTAAGAGTCGGATTGTCAGTCAGATCTCAGGAACTTCCAGCTGATTGCTGTGCATGATAGGTATGCACCACTTGGAAATCGCATTTTTGAAACTAAAAAATGTGCATAACAGCCATTCTTACTGCAGTCCGATCTTCTGAGAAGTAACAAGTGAAACTTCAAGGACAGCACCCAGCATGTGATAGTAGCTCAGGAAACATGCAATGGTGCTCTCAAGGCACGGGAAGTAGCAAGCGTCCCTTCCACTTGGCTTTATTTCCCCATTACCTCGTGTGATAACTGTAAGATAGATGCTTAATGAATTGCAATTGGTCACTTTAGTATTAGACTCTTGGTATTAGCATATCAGTATGTTAAACTATGGTATTTTGCTCCCAAATAGTTAGTCAATTATCACCAAAGCCAAACTCCAATGTCACATTCCTATCACCTGTCTTTGATCATGAATATAACCATTTCAAGTTGGTCTCATTTTAAAGCTTGCTGCAGTGGCATAGCAGCAAAGGCGCCCATCAGTGGGTGAGGTGTAGATGAACTAAGGGTGTAATTCAGGAGTGCTCATAATAGCTGGTTGTATAAAAGTTCCCCAACATTTTTGATATTTTGCTCACATCAAGAACTACACATTTTCACCGAACATGTCTAGGTATTCAGAGGTGACACGGTGATAAAATGCAAATAAGGTGGACTCAGATTGGTTCATTCACATGACCACATACCAGGTCTGACTTCTCATTTCCCGTTGGGGCCAAGACACAGATCGTGGCATAGCCCATGCCTGCAAGGGTCTCACTCGCTATGCAACAACTTCTGCTGAACATTGTATCCCCAGGTTTGCTTTCTAGTGTCATGTTTATCAGCGGGAAAATGATGCATCCAAGGTAGCAAAGATGTTCTCCTGTCTGGCTTGCAGTAATGCCCACAAGGGGTACTCAGGAGTGGTATTCACTTATATATGGCTCTGTATTAATTAGAAATTACTACACAGACACAATATCTTTAAGTTAGGACACAATGACGATAAGAAAAATGCCAACGGGTTGACTTCTCATATATAAATCTTTGGAAAAAAATTTATATCCATATACAATTTGAGTCAAGGTTTTAAGATCATGGTAGTTTCAAGTTAAAACACCCACATAAAATACAAAACAAAAAAGCAACAATTAAGTACTTCTATCAGAAAAATAAGTACTACTCAAAGTAATTGTTGCTTTCATTTAAGGATAAATCCAAACTTTGCCACTTGCTGGATGTGTGACCTTCAGCAAGATAATTATCTGAATCTGAAACATGGAAATAATTGTACTGTAATATGTGATATTGTTATAAAGCCTGGCATGACCTGTTGCATGCAAAATGATAATCATATGACTTGGCAAATAGGAGGCATACAATGAAAAGGAAGTGCTATTATTATTATTATTACTATCAACATCATTGCCATCCATCTCTACACACACACACGCTTTCAGAAAGATTGCATGTCAGAATTGGGCTGCTGGGTGGTTAATACCTTAACTTGATAATATGAACCTTTGCTAAATTGGAGACCGTGGCATCAGATTAAAGGAGATTTATAGACTTGCGTGTGATTTAAGTAAAAAATGAAAATGAAGGGGACTGCAGCAGTGTTGATATACAACTCTAACTGTGTATGAGTTTACATCTCTCTAAAAATTAAATTGTGAATGACCACACTCAAGTGAAAACATCTGGCATATTCCATGCCTTTGTTCACCTTGACCCCATACCTAGAGGAGCTCCTTTCCTTATTCTCTGCAGTTGCACATGCTGTTTTTATTCCTCTCTCCTTCAAAATGGACCATCTTCCCATCTCCGACTCCTGGGGCAAGCATAGAACCCATCACACCTCTGGTGCTCTTTGTTCATTATTTCATGTTTGTGTATATAATTATCCCAATTACATAACACATTTCAAAAGATCACCTTTATTATATTTGTTCACCAAAAAAAAAAAAGAGTTCTGAGCTGAAAACAGGCAATATTTCTTCATTGTAATCCTGTGGACAAAAGCCAAGGGCCACAAAATTTATCATTTTACAAAAATCTTCAGAGGAAACAGCCAGTGAACTTCTGCAAACTACAGCAGTAAATCAAGTAGAATTTCAAAGGTAGCACACTTGGTTTCCTGGAAGAAATAAGTTGCATGTTTCCTTATCCATTACCTTCTTCATGAAAAGGAATTACAGCAAGTATGAAAGACTGGAGCCATAAGCATTGTAGCAATGCAGGTTTTTACAAAGGGACTGCAAGGGGATGCAGCCCCAGGAGAGCCTGGGGTGGTTCCATGAGGGCTTTGGGCTCTGGAGCACAGCTCTCTTGCAAGGACCTCCAGGAACAGACTCGGGGCTCTTTAACAAATATTCCAGAGAGTCAAACTTTCCTGGAAAAAACAAATTAGTGTGAGGAGCCAGTACCATGCAATTTCGGTTTTAAAAATAGCCAGCATTATTAAGCCTGCTGTGGGCTTGCAAGCAAAAGAAAGTCCTTGTTAATATTTGCCTCGGCTTCCCACATTGGAACATAGAAGCTACCCTGGAATTCTCACCTGGCAAACACTGAAAGGTTGTAGGGCTTTTATTGCTTGGAATCACTTTTTGGTCCTTCCCATGACAAAGTTTCAGGGGGAGAAGGGTTTCGTCCCCTTTTACCAAGTCAGGCTTTGGGTGAAGGACAGGCAAGTGATGCTCTGCCTGTCTCACTGGGGACAGAGCTGTCCTCCCTCTTCATTTCAGCTCTTCATTTGCCTAATTGCTCTGCAAGGCTGGCAGGGATGTCCCTGCAGCCCCGTGGCTGTGCTGACTGCAGAGACCCTACCTGGCACAGCAAGTTGGTGCGTCAGCACTCTAGTTTGGAATGAATGAAAAATCAATCAGCAGGACTGCAGTGGTAGTGTGCACAACTCTAACCTAGTCTGTCCCTCAATTCAACTGATCACCATGGACTCAAGCAGTGCTTAGGATGGTAAGTGAATCGCAACCCACATGCTGTTGCTGCTTAATTGGGCTTTTTTTTTTTTTTTTTGGTTCTCTTTTCAGTTCACAGCAAGCAAATCTAACCGGCTCAGGAAGCCACTCATACACTGAATGTTGATGTCAAATTTCATGCAATTGTCTTCCATTTACCCTGCTTTAAGAGCCAACTGTTTTTAGACTGAATGATAGCCATTCACATAGAGAGATGTATCGCATTGCTGTCTTCCTAACTTTACTCCAAAATCAGAGGGTTAATTTTTTAAAAGCCTTGTATTTTTAAGAGCCTATGTCCTTCCCACATCTTTCCGGAACTTGTTGTCACTCTTTGTGTCACAACTAGAGTGTTTGAAATTTCTAGATTTAGTTCTGCCAAGACAGAGTTAAACACTATTTGGGCTCCGGCTGCCGAAAGGGAGCTGAAATTGTTCAAAGCTGCCGACTTCTGCTCTCAAAGAGCTACAGTAGCTTTCCGGACACATTGCGTTAAGTGCTTGTGCAGACCCATTGTAGGATGGTGAGGCGGTAAGAAGTCGTGCAGTGCAACACTCAGGGTTCGGAGCTCACAGCTCTCTCTCTGTGATGTCCACACAGTGAAGGAGTCTCCGGGCCGTGAAGATGCGGAGTCTACTTCTACTGGTGCTGATTTCCGTCTGCTGGGCTGAACGTCCCTTCGACAACTACACTCTGAATCAGGACAGAGTAATTCACATCCAAGGTAAGAGAGCTCCTTCTCCTATGAGAGTAGGAATAATTTCAAGTTTCTTACAGTTGAGATGCTGGGCTCGTGTTACTTCTGCTGCGTTAACTTTTTCTTTCCCTTGCTGCTAATTGGTGAACACACTCCCTGGCTTTTGAATGCTCTTGCTTTAAAGGAGAGTTAAGACCTGGGGACAATTAAAGTTGAACGGCTTAAGAATGTCCAACTGCAGTGAGTTGATGCAGTCGAGTTTGGTGCTTTTTAGTACAGCTGCTGTCTTCAAGCAGAAGGCAGGACATGAAGTTCATCAAAATGCACGGCGGGGGAAGAAATAAGAAGTAAAACTAAGGATGTTGGGTCATTCTGTTACAGTAAGTGTGTGATCATTAGGAGAAACAATGCAAATAATGTGAAAATCAAACAAGCAGTACCCAGGAAAAAGTAGCTTGCCCTGTTGTAATCTCCTTCAGGAAAGCTTTAGTTCCTACAGCCCGATATGCTGGTCCTGCACATTTCCACTGAGCTCAGCTGAATCCCCAACCCGAGCGCTATAGCAAGACTGGAGGCTGCAGTGCAATGCAGGTCCCTCTGCTGTCCAGCTTTGCAGGGGACACCCTGCGTTAAGAAAGCCGAGGGACTTATGCAATAAGAAAAGGCTATTCTCAGAGCTGTGCCTTCTCGCCTGCCCTTGCCTGCTGAATGATTAAAATATAAATTACAGAATTGAGCAGTTTAAACTTGTGAGGATATTAATTTTAGATAACCTCAGTTCGGGGGACCAGAGGCATTCTAAGTTTGCTAAGAGACATAAAACACCAAGTTGTACAGTCAAGGTCAAAAGTGTAGTCACAGAAACCTGCATTTGCTGTCAAAATGTATGGCATGTGAAGGTCAAATGAGAGTGAAAACCTGGCTGGAAATATTTTCCTGTGTGCAATGTGCTCACCAAATAAATACAATTTTGAATTTGTCTATATCTATTTTAGATACATCTCTTTCAGGTTTGTTTGCTTCCAGTAGTTTTATTTCTTCACTGTTGAACCATAAAGAGAAATTATAGAATCATAAATTGTGGGGCACAAGCTGCTGACTCAGCTGCTTCCTTAATGTATATAGTAAAACCAAAGCTATTTCTGAAAACTAAACGGTATTTATACATACAGATAGTTGATGAGAAATAATATCATTTTACTTTCTAGCCATAGAACTCAGTTCAGCCTAAATGGTAATACTGAATTCATGAATAACAGCAGTTTTTAATCAATTGTAAAATAAACTTTACATTTATATAGCTGTGGTTTCAAGTTCTTAGCAGATACTCAAGTTAAATTATAAATTATGTACCAACCATTTAGCCTACATTGTACCTGATATATGAAAATATTATTTTTAAAATATACTAACATTTTAAAAACTACTCCTAGAAGTAAGACTAAAGTTTTCTCAGTGAGGAAAATTGCTGAGCTCATCCTCCATCCCCATTGGTTGCTGAAATTTAGTGTAAAGAAGTTTCTGACCCAAGGGGTTAGAATTATCCGCATGATTTGCACACACTGTCCAATTTTTTTCAAATGCCTTGATGGTCCGCTTCATTTTAATTGTAAATTCACATTCTTAGAAAGCATGGGCTTGCTTTGGAGAGTTGCTCACAGCTGTCAAGTGATAGAGCGATGGAGCCTATATTTGCTTGTGCAGACTAATACCGAAATGTGTTTCGGGTCACAGGATTATGTGGTTTTGTCCATCAGGTAGATTTCATTTTAGAACAGTTCCAAATACCTGTTCTCCTTTCCAGTAACTTTTTTTTTCCTTTTTCTTTGTGAAAGGATTCAAATTGAACTTTCAAAATTCAGAGTCCTTCAGATAAGCTGCTTCCACATGGTTTGTGCGATTTCAGTTGCTCTTTTGATGCAAAAGTAAATTATGTGGTGCAGGAGAGAATCAAGCAAGCAGATTCCTTCATTACTTTCTTGAAATACTGGGCTATTATCTCACATTTAAAACATTTACTTACTAAACATGGCCCAGAAGGAATTTAAGGCAGCTGAAATTCTCAAAAACTTTGTAAGAATTTGTATTCAGGTGATAAAATTAACCATCTGAATCTCAAATTCCTGAATTGTACTGATAAGCAGTATGACCTTCTCTCAGGTATAGGAAAGTGATCAACATAATTTTATTGCAAAAACACCTTTCAAACCTTTCATTTTTCATTGAATTTCTGTTTTTGTACTATAAGGTCCTTGGGCATAAATGATATTGTGGGAACAGTGCATATATCATCCAAGAGTCTCCTTGGCTGCTTTGTTTCAGGTGTGAGAGTTACCTAGTGACTTCTCTGAGTGCTCCCTCAGCTTAGTGATAGGAGATTCTGTAGAGACGTAGGGACACAAATGTTTAATCTGGCAGAAAGAGAAAGGAAAGAGAGAGAGAGAGAGCGCGCAAGGTAGCCAGGAAAGCAAATGGTATGCGTAGATCCCATGCAAAGTGTTTCTAGTGAAAAATGCTTTTCTGAAGTGAAAACACTGTCCCACTCCCTCATAGAGATTAAATAAAATTTTACATGCACTAAATTATTCTCTTTAGTTTTTTGTTGAAATAATTTGGTTACACAAGGAAGTACATTACACATGTCCACAGTCTGGTAGAAATATGCAATCATGATATTAGCTTATATGTCTTCTGTTGTCCTCAGTGTAGGGAAAGTGATGTTCTCAAGTACTTCTGCCAAAGAGACGCTCCTGAGAATCCTGTTTCCGGAGTCCTCTCCAGTGGGTTATGGTCCTCATGTTGTGATGTGGCTGCTCAGCCTTCATTTACTCTGAAACTTGACACCAGTAGGAGGGGATCTGCACAGAGTACCAAGTCACACAAAAGAACAACAGTCTAAATATTTGAATCAGCCCCAAACACTTCTTGTGTGAAGTTTCAGTTGAAAGTCTTGGTGGAGACTTGGAATTGCCATCAGAATTTCTGAGATGATGAATATATGTCTTTAAATACAACATGTAAGAGGGCATTTACAGATAGCAAGGTTTATGACCTTTGTCATGGGCAAAGCAATTATAGTTGCACTGAACACACAACTGCTTGACCTTATCAAGATCAGAGAATCAGTGCTTCCGACACCTGGGTTTAAATGCATACCTTCTGATAAGTTTAAATCTTTCTCCTGCCCCAATCTTTTAGCTTAGGCCTTGGAAAGTTTACTTAACCTCGTTGAGTCTTAGCTGTGTCACTTATAAAGTTAAACTTAGTCACTGTTCTTCCCATGAAGCATTATGAGAATGAAATGAGGTAATGTGTGTGAAAGCCTCAGTACACGGCCCGGTTTGCACAGTTAAGCACCCAGCACATGACAGTCAATATCATCATGATTATCACTTCCTTACTGTCACAGAAAACAGATTTTTAAATATGTAATGGACTGAGATCATAGTGGGAAAGTTTTCAAAGTGTGTTTGTAGACACAACCATATCATTACTTCAGTTGTAGTAAAGGTTTTATGTTGCCTCCTTTGTCTTCTTGAATTTCACAATTGAAAATTTCCCCAAGATTAAACATTATTGAACTACTATTACTTTCCCTGTAGAAGCAGAAATGCCTTTCAAACTTAAGTAATATTTTCCTTTAATATTCTTAGCATGTGAACACAAACCAAATTTTTCTGAAAAATAACAAGAGGAAATCACAGAAATAAAAACTTCTCATTTTTTTAGAGAGTAAACTCTGTTATCACCTTTCTCAACAGATAAAACAATTTTTAAAGGGAGAATTTTCAGAAAAAAATGTACTATATATCCAGAACCACAGGTGGAAGTGAAGCCTCCCCACTCATCACAGGCAGTTCCTGCTTCCTCTGTGGGTCATGAGTGCCACCTCTGGTCCAGGTCAATGCGTGTGACTTTCTGCTGACATCGTGTGCTCCATGTCACCTTTGTAACATGCTGTGTAGTAGTGCCTGGCGCACAGAAGGTGCCTAAAACATGTTTGTTGAGTAAATCCATGAGCAAAGGAATGGGTGTGAATAGACACTTCCCAATCCCCAGGACCATGATGAGGACTCCTAAATGCTGTGGCACCCATTAGCAGCATAGGACACATTGTGTAGGTGTAAAGACCCTTAGCTTGATGGCCACATTTATCCTGTAGCGTTGACATAAGCTCAGCAATAGCTCCCGGAAGCTAAGATCACAGCAGGACTTTAGTAAAGACCATCTAGATCAATGTCGCATTGGATAAATGAGGAAATCAAGACCTACACCTGTGACATTGTTAGTCTTACATAGCTGATCAAAAGCAAGTTCTCTTGGCTAATGCCCTGTTTTACAAATGTGTGGTCATCCCTCTGCTTTCTAAGAAAGCTGTCATGATTACTGCACTCCCCCCTCATCTCCGTCATCTTTTATTCTTTTTCTTTCTCTCTGCGGCACTGGCTAAATACTTGTTTTATGTAATCAAGTGTTATCCATCAAGGACACACAGTAGCCCACAAGTGCAGGGATCTATGTGTGACCCATTCAGTCGCTGAAACCCATACCTGGCACACAGTAGATGATCAATATGTGTTTGTTAAATAAATCCAGTTATTTTCCTAATCAAGGTCTGGTCCACTCTTTTCAAATCTCAAGGAAACCTTTTCAATTTGCGGGATGAGAAGCAGCAGATGAGCAAGAGGAGTATGGGTCAGCCTAGCAATTCTGTGTGGTCCTACGTGTGCTTCCCGCCTCGCGTGCAGTATCTTACACGCCGTAAGAGCCACCGAGGTAGGGTGCAGTAGTCTTCCTAAGGCCTGCACGCAGCCTCAAAGAGCACTGGGTTCACATCTGGTCACTGCAGTGCTATCCAGTTTCTTATGCAATATCTGCAGAGTGGGGAGCTGGTGGTGCAGAATGGATCAAAAAGGGGCAGAGTGAATTCAATAAAGTATGACCACAAACTAACAAGAGAGCCAGAGTTCAATGGGAGAACTAGATAAGTCTTATTTAACCTTAATGTTTTCTCTTGCACACAAAACTCATTTAAAATCTCTGGATCTGTTACAAAAAGTTAAATCGACCCTTTGTGTCTTTTTTGAGACAGAGCATGTTATTCGTAGCTATAAATACAAATTCTACAAATACCAAAGAAAAAATCTACAAATGTTTTCTGAGTAACATTTAGACAAGCATAAACACTTAATAATTCTATAAAAAAATTAGTAGCTGTAAACTACCAGAGAATTTTACTGTGGAATTATAAAAATTAGCAACATTATTCATATTAGACGACTAATTCTGAAATGTACCAGTTCATGATAGGAATAAAATAAAAATTATAATAGTACAGTAAGCAAAGCCTGCCATTTGATCAAACTAAGAACAACACTATATTAATATAGTAAATGAGCCCAAGAGCGAAGAAGAAAACCACTTATGTACGTACATTTAGAAAAATACTTGTATATCGTGCATGTGTGTGTGTGTGTGTGTGTATATATATATATATATATGCGTAATAACTCACTTATTAACAAATATATGGACCACGCACTATATACAGGCATTAGGGATAAAATGATGAGCAAAATTCACAGCCTCTGGCTTCATTAAGCTTAGTCTAGGAGAGAGATAGACATTACTACAAACATAGAGCTACTGAGTATGATATACAGATAATAATCAGACAGCACTACGAAGTCAGACAACAATAGAGATACATGTTTTATACCAACCTTGCATCTGTCGATATGCATAGTTAATCCCCCACAGTCTACTTGTCTTTGTATTTATGTGCGCCTCCTAAAAACATCTCATTATTCAAGCATTTGTTGAACTGTGGCTTCCTTCATACAAAACCACTGGCTTATGGTCATTGGAGAGACAGATCATCTCTTCAGCAGGGTTACTAACACTACTACAAATACAACAAAATAGAATAAAGTAAGAGTTAAAAAAGATGGAAGCCTAGACAAACCTGCAATTAGTTACAAGGAAAGCGATGTTACTATTTAGAACATCGTATCCATACTCAATTTCTATCCCTTAGTAGAGTTAACCCATAAAACACATCCTCCAAATATTTCTAAACTTGACATTGAATCAATTAGAAAAATTAATTCTATGTTACTCTGTAGATTATATATTAAAACAACACAGTCTTACAATTTCAGACTTGAACACTGGTGTTTAATAATCTTTTCAAGTAGCAACAAATTCACACCAAGCACCTGTTCCTTTCTCTACTTCAACCTGGGAGCTGAAATTAGAAAGCTATAGAAGAAACAAGTGATTATTTGGAACTCTCCTAAACACCCAGAAAAAATATTAAATAGCGAATTACTTCCCTTTGGTTGCAACTCTGCAAGTAGTGTTGACTCAGCTGAAGCACTGACCTATAGTTTAATGGATTTATGGTAAAATTATTTCAACATGCTGTTTCTCTATTTTACCAAATATAAAGAAAAAACATGTAGATTTATTGGTTTAGGTCCTTATTTTAAATGTAAAGTGGAAACTTACCATTTTATTAGAGTCATTTGAAATGCAAAAGTCTGCCAAAATGCCAAGAAATTAAAAATCAATCAAGAAATTATCAAACTAATAGTATCAAGAGGAAAAACTGAAGTCTTTGTCATAAGAATACTATTATTTCAGAACGAAGACTGAAAATATGAGAAATCTAGCAGTTTTATGAAATTCTTTTGAAAGGATTTTGCATATTTTGTGTTAGTGCAATAATGCTAGGCATGAGTCTGCTGGGGAGGGAAGATCAACTCCTCAGTACAAATGGCTGCTGCCATAGCCTTGGTTTCATTAACTGTGTTATCACTTGACTTCATGGCTTAATCAGTGACTAACTGCCACCTGTATAAACTCTGAGAAGTTCATTTTTGTGTCCTCAAGGATTGTGCTGTGAAGCGTGTTGAACAAAATAATTTAAACAAGAATTTTACTTACCTTTTACAAATACTGTTCACCCAAAAGGACCATAGACATTATGGATAAACACACACACACACACACACACACACACACACACACACACACACACAGACACGACCAGAGTCCATCACGTATAAAACTGACAAAGTATGCTAGAACAAGCAACATTCTACTACTGTCAAGTGTGCAGGTTGAGTAAAATGGATGGGAAAAGAAGAGAATCAATCATACCCTGTTTCTAAAGAGTGTTTGAAAAATTAGAATAAAAACACTATTGAAACATTGAGGTGAGGTGATTTCCACTACTAGGGTGTCTGTTTGTAAAGGTCCTGGCTTTACTTCATCGCTCTGGGCTATTCCTGGACAGCAGTGGAAATTATGTTTGTCCATTAGACTTCGAGTCAATGGAATGGTAAAGGAAAAACAGGTAAAAGGAAATAAGTGACTTAAAGATACACATGTTTCCTTCTGAATTACAATATATATGACATACATTGATCTTCTTGTAAGACTGTAAATATAGGGGCCAGTGAGATGGCTCAGCGGCATAAGCGCCTGCCTTGCAAGCGCGAGGACCCGAGTTCGACTCCCGGATCCCACATACGAAAAAGGGGCCGGTGATATCCCTCAGCGGCACGGGTGCCTGTTGGCGCGCGAGGTCCTGAGGTTGACCCCCCAGTACCCACAAAAAAATAAAAGACTGTAAATATAGTTTCATGATTATTTATGATCAGTAATGTTGCCAGTGAGAAATAATGAGTGATTTTTCCCTATTTTAAAAATTTTTTAGCATAGAGAGGTAAATTTTAAAGTTTTCTTCCCCAGGGTAATATGAATTACAAACAATTTGTCTTTACTTTCTTTTGAAGAGTGTTATAAATTATGCAGACAGGTTTTTAATCTCCAAGAATCTGCTTATGATTATGTATGTGTGATCAGCTTGTTTTGTCTTTTATCACACAGCTATTACCAAAGGGTCTTAATTAGTTTTAAATACTGAAAAGCTAATTAGATGGCTAATCCTTCATGTAGATGTTTCCATCTAAACAGATACCTTACTTTCAAAGATGTATCATGCAGCAGATTTTTATAAATTGCACACAATTTATCAAAATATGCTCAAAAATCAAGCTTCTTTATCTTCACCCTCTATTCTTATAACTAATTATTTGGCCCTCTTATAAAATTGAATAATAAATAGGAGCAAATTAATATATGAGTAAAAAATATAAAAAGCAGTGTTAAGGGATAAAAATGAGAGAGACAGAGAGACAGAGAGAGGCAGACAGAGACAGAGACAGACAGAGACAGACAGAGAGAGACAGAGAGAGAGACAGACAGAGAGAGACAGACAGAGAGGCACCCAGGGTCAGTGGGCTGAACTCCATTAGGGAACAGACAGGGAAGGGCTCTCCCAGCAGAAAGCATCATCCTGACACCAGACATGAGCAGAAGACAGGCCCTCAAAAAGCAGAGGCAAGGGTTCCAGGTAGAAAGAAAGAAAGATGAAAATTCTCTGGGGTGGTATTTCAAGTGGGGATGAAGCGAGCAATGGAGTAGATGTGGCTTTCAGATGAAACTGGAAGAACCCGGCAAGGGAAAAGCCATTGTACTGGATACGTGGTCCGGAGGGCAGAGTTCAGATTTGGTTCTAAACATGCTTGAAATTAGTTAAAAGGTTCGAGCAAGGTGATAAAATAATCTGCTTTCCATTTATAAAAGACCATGTGACTAGGGGGCGACAACAGGAGGGGTTGGAGGGAGTTCAGATGTGAAATCACAGTGGCCCGAGTGAAGACGGTAACAATGGAAATGGACAGAGATGAACAGTTTTTAAAACATGGAAGGAAAATTGGCAGCATTTCCTGAAAGATCAGATGCAGAGATGAAGGGAAACAACACAGCTTGAACACAGCTCCTAGATTTTTGATTGGAAAAAATGGATATATGATGAAGGCATGAACTAAACGGTGGAGGACTGGGAGAAAAGCAAACAGGTTTGGGAAAGGGAGGCAGGGATTTAGCGTAAGTATCTGACACCCGGTGCGTGACCAGAAGGTAGATGGATTTACTAGTTTGATGCTAATGAAAAAGGTACAGTGCTAGAAAGCTCAGCATTATCAACACCTAAGTAGAGTTTGTAGCCGTGGGACTAGATAAGTTTACCTATGGAGTTGGAATATGTGGGTAGAGGGAAAGAGACCAGTCTGCTCTCAGTTTCGGAGATCTTTACTACCAACATGTGGGCTAAAGAAAGATGCAGAGTTCACAAATTTACTTCTCACAGTCCATATCCTGATCCCTGATGTGTGGGAAATTTTTGAAATATAAATTTTAAAAGTCTAAAGTAGTGGCAAGCATTTAGAGGTAAGCAGTTTTTGGATTAAAACTTACACTTGTAGTCTTTGTAAAATATCCAAAGCCTTGTTACTTCCCAGTCTGACCTATCCCGTAGGACAGCATCGATCGGTACCTATGTCTGCTGCCTCTCACAGTGGTGCACGTGCTCCCAGCAATGGCCATTGTCCTTCCCACTCTACTCTTCCTGTGTCCACAAAGCTTCTTTCATTTCTTGAAACTTTGCCCAACCTGAGTGTTTGTGTGATTGGTCTTTTTTTTTGTTTCAGCACTAACTTAATACCTGACTCATGATGGGCTATGGACTCATTATTGTTTATTAAGTAACATCTCAAAGCTCCCTTCTTACTCCTTTTTGCCTCAGGGTTGACTCTGCATTGGGACTACCCTGATGTATTTCATGCTGAGTGAAGATGTTAGACTTATCTGTGTATAAAATGAACAGTGTCATTTTTGCAAATTATAAATGACTTGACCTTACCCTTCACCAAGAGTGGAAGTGGTCTGAGTGGAAACAAGTGGGTTGGAGCTCTACCTCTTCACCACATAAAGGGATATTTTCAATAATTAAGGAGTGTGCACGTAATTACAGACTAACGAAGAAGAATGACTCATGTTTTGGTCTCTCTATAACCTTTGAAACAAGCCTCTATTATAGTTAAAATCCTGGAAACTATGTTTATCTTTTGAATGTCATTGAACAAATTAGTAAAATGTTCAAATTACATTTTCTCCTCTGCTCCTTAATCTCTCCGTAATGATGATAACCCAGCTTGCTTTTGTTCTCTGTCTAAAATGACAAGAGTTAAATACTAGTTCTTTATCTGCAGATCATTAACATAGAAAAATCAAAATTCTGAAAATTAATAACTAGAGCAGATGACTCTGAGTTGATAAAGATACTAAAATTATCTCTTGTTCTGGGATCAGTTGTATCAGACTTACAGGAGGTAAAGATGGCAGCACTTCCTGCTAGATCAGATGCAGAGATTAACATGAACATTTAGACTCCCTTGCTGTGTGCGGAGTGCAATGGCTCATCTCATTCAGCGCTGTCAACGGTGCTGGGTTGAGATGCTATCCCCAGGGAAGCTGGGAGGGCTAAGTTGCCTGCCACAGGTACCGGGTTGCTAGGTAGAGACTCTACATAACCAGTGTGGTTCCTGTGTTCCAAACCCACACATGAACCAGACAGCCTCCATCTAAGACTTATTTTTGTACTTTTTAAGTGAGGCAATGGATAAAAAGGGACATGCTATTCTACTCGCTTTAGGTTACTATGTTCCAGAAGAAACAAGTCACCGTGAAAAGAAAGTTTGCTCTTTGGCCTTAAGTAGGAACTTTTCCCATGACCTAACGTGATTTTTAAAAGGAGTAAGAAAGCAAGGTAGGGGTGGCAGCATAAATACATATATTCTACCCAAATAGTGAATGCCTGAAGCCCTCAACTAAATTAAAAGGGGACCAAAAAAAATTGGACTATAGAGATAGGGATAGTGCTAGAGATAGATTTTTTTCAAGGCATCTAGGGTGGTGGTCTTGAAAGGAAGTCTGCCTGCCCCATTAAGAATCACGAAGGGATAATGAGTTGCCAGTTGCTAGGAAGCAGTCCTTTCTAGGATCTGTCTTCTGAAACAACGCAGTAAAGACAGGTATAGGAAAGGAGCTCTGCGCATGCCCAACCCACCTAATACATTCAGTGACACGCGTAGCTCAGAGCGAACGCTAACTCATCCCTCGGCGCAGGCCAGGAAACAAGCCAGGGTCCCAGTGGGTGCTATCTCATGGGACCTTCACGAGAACTCTGGGAAGGGCATGTGTTAACTCCATTTTTCTGGTAAAGAAACTGAGGCACAGAAAGGCTAGGTGGCTCAGTGTAAGATACATACTCCATGTGCTTGACTATCTCCCTTAACTGCTGAGAACCAAAGTGAAATATTAATTAGCTAACCTCCCTTCTCACACTATGCTTCCTCCTGGTGAAAAAGATGAAGAAAAGGAAATTGGAAAGAGAAAATGTTCAGGATACAAACAGAGCTTCAGATGTACATCTGAGAACTGCGATTTTTAAACAATATTTGTTCAACTCTCAGAGCCTCTTGGGGCCTCTAGGTGTCCATTTAAGAGAAAGACCCGCCTGAATCAGCTTCATATGGCAGAGCCACGTCTAAGATATCCTTTAGAGGGAAAGATTTCCCCATTCCAGAAAAAAAAATCAAATACTGTATTACCGTAAGTGAACCTCCAGGCTCCAAAGCAGTGAGGACACATAACACAGTGCACAGCAACGCAGTACACATTCATGATCAGCGTCACCCAAGACGAGAGGGCATTGCGGTGTTGGACAGTTGCCATCGCAGAATCAAGTTAGCCGGAAGGCAGGGGAGGGAGACCGACTTGCTCCGTACCTCAGAGGGCGAGGGGGCTCTGCGCATCACGTCTGGGAGTGCGGGTCTTACAGGAGAACGCACACCATCAGAGACTGTAAAAATACATTCTGGGCAGTGTTGTTTAGTTGTAGATTAACAGGAAAGAACAAGACACAGAGACTGCACAATAATTAGAGAGAAGAAGGCCGCTGGCAGGAGGGGAATGTGAGGACAGGGAAACGGATGGGACAGCGTGACCTCTAAGTTTGTGGGGCCAAAGGGCAGGGTCACAATGGTGAGAAACAGTACAACTACTTCCCATCAAGGAGCAGTCTTCATTTATCTTATTTTCAGCACTGAATTTTTCTGTTATAATTCCGAAGTGGACAACGATCTGTGTCCTTGGCAACAATATCATCTAGAAATAGGAAAACAAGATATAACTTTCGTGTTTTAAAGGCTTACTTGTTTAGGGCCAGTGAGATGGCTCAACGGCATAAGCGCCTGCCTGGCAAGCGCAAGGGCCCAAGTTCGACTCCCGGATCCCACATACGAAAAAAGAGCTGGTGATATCACTCAGCGGCATAGGCGCCTGCTGGCGCGCCAGGCCCTGAGGTCGACCCCCGGTTCCCACAAAAAAAAAAAGGCTTACTTGTTTAAAGATACCATTTTTATTAACAAAGCAATAAATTTTCTGCAAAAATATAATCCTTTAATTACAACAGTATATCAGAATTATGGCTGTCAGCTTCTTGTGTTTCTTTGCATAGATGTGCTAGACGTTTTGTTTGTTTGTTTATTATATTCCCTCAACTGTTAAGTTTGTTTTCATTACATTTTTAGTTTCTACATTTGTAATACAGTCACATGGTTCAAATTCCTTTAAAGTATGGAGATGTGCACAGTGAAAATCTCCCACGTGTTCTTCTATCCAGATTTCCACCTGACCTTCCCACAGGCTGCCAAGGTTGTTATTTCTTCTAAATATTTTCTGGTGTAGTTTATGCAGGGACACATGGAAACTTTCAGATTTACAAAAATGGCCAGAAGCACGCATATACTTATGTATCTGCAGGTCAAAGATGGAACTCCAGATGACAGAAAAGATGGGTCAGGGACTCATTTAAGATTTCAAACCCACATCAAGTAGGTGAGGGCGCAAAGCAGGAATGAGGTCATTTCTCTACCGCCCCCTTCAGATCTGCCCTGTAGAGAAGAGGTTCAAAATCCTCCACATTCAAGAATTAGCTGGAAAAGCAAGTTATAATTTTGTCTCTAACAAATTAAAAATAAGCAGCATCTCCAAAAGGACAGCAAAGGCTGTGTGGGGAGTGGCAGCAGAGATAGAGCAGAGGTCACCAGTAAAGTTTTCCCACACCAACCCGCTGGACCTATCAGAATGACAAGCAAAGATGGCGCTCCTGACTCCAGGTGTGGACACACTGAGGCTCCGTGAGTCTCATTCCAGTCTAAGCAAACACAATAACTATAAAGAGTTAAAGGTCAGTGAGGAAGGTACTCTTTTTCCTAAATAATGTGTTCTACTCAGTGTAATGTGTAAGGTACAACAAGAGACAAAATACCCACATTATGGGCTCTATTTAAATATTGTTTCTTTAGCGTGCATAACTATTTTTATGAAGTGTTTTCATTGTAGAGCTACAGCCAGCTCAGGAATCCATGCCTGCGGCCATAGCCAGCACACGCTCCCTCCAGACATTAGCACTCGCTGTGTGCAGGGCACCTTGTCATATCCAAGCTGGAGAAACAATGGAAGCAGGACAGGGATTGTTGCCAATAGAGTGTGGTAAGCAGAGTGAAAAGGATTCAAACCCACCCCAGTGGCTCATTCTCCCACAGGTCTTGTTGGCTGCCCTAAGGAAAATCACAGTTTCCAAAGTGCTTGTCTTACCCATCCAAACCTACCAAGGTGATGACAAATGTCACAAAGGAAAGGAAGTGTTTTCTAAGCCTTGTGCATTTTTTTTCAAATGACTCATGGTGGAGCTGAGAATTGTATTCATGCCTATGAGTGTGGAATGTCAGAGAGAAATTAACTTTCTATTTGGGATGATGGAAAGGCCATGGACAGAGTGGGGGTCGTGGTCACAAAGCAAGGTGAAAGGAATGAATAGCCCTGGATTGCACAGCTAAACATGGGTCGCATGGTAAATATGTGCACACGTGTGTGGGTATCTTACTACGATAACAAATTTAAATGGTGGAGGGCGGAGGCAGAGCATTTTTCCAGAAGAGATATTTTAATGCCCTTATTTAGCATGTTGCTTAGACATCTTTAAAAAAACAGCCCTCTGGTTCTTTTTCTTTTTAGGTTGGTCTAACAATCTCAAATTCTGAATCCTACTTTATCTATACACCAGAGGAGAGTGTAACCAATGTCAGACTGATTACTTGTACAATCCGTAATTCATTTCAGAAAGGCAAAGTTTGATCCATAGTACCTCCTCCCTTTCTTCTGTCACCTGGATTTCTTTCTGTATGACCTGCTCCTCCCCGCAAAAATAGCTGCTTTCAACAGAACTGAGAACAATAAGCAATGGTCCAGTACCACATTTCTGATATATTTTTCTGCAATTGTTTTTGTGCTATTGTTTAAAAGACTTTATCTGAATTAGATAGCAGGTACAAAGATCAGTTGTTTGGTCATGCCATTGCTTCATTATTTGGTGAAATAAGTGCTGTCCGGATTCCACGGCAGAATGTGTAAAATCATAAGGAGGCCCCCATGGCTCAGCGATTCCCATCACCCTTCTCACCAGGTCCTGCTGTTTTCCCTGGGAACAACTCCAGGCTTTGAAGGGCATCAAATCATTCAAGCCACGAACACTGAACCTCAGGATACAAACAGGAAGTTTTGTACTTATAAATTGCTATTTAAAAATATTCAGTCAGACATGCTTGATTTCCCCTGTTAAGTATGCATTTGGATATGCACCCTCCTTTAAGCTAATCACCAAGGTCTTCAGCAGAAGTGTCTGTGTGCACCTTTCTGCATTGAAAGGCAAAGGAAAAATGTACACATATACACTTTTATTTATTCTTTCATGTTTTTAGAAGGAAAATAAGAAATTTTCATCCTGATGATCAAGATTTACATTTACATGCAAGTGCCTTGTTGATGAAACAGATTTGATTTAAGCATGGATTTCCAACTGATCCAGGGTTGAATCCATTGCTCAGATCCAAGACTTACTCTACACAACACTGCAGTTTGTCAGCAGCATACTTGCTTCCGTTTTCTGCTGCCTTTGCTGTTTCTCTTTCCCCTCTCCAGCTTCGTTTGCTTCCAGGTCGGTCTCTGTATGGCAACCTAGGACGTACAGAGCCCCATAGCAATGTTAAGCTCAGTGCTCTCATGATAGATTCGTGAAGCCAAGCTGTGGTAGGACCTGCAGTCGAACCCAGAGCTCCTGGCTCACTGGCTCATGCTCATTCTTCTCCATCTTCCTGTTCTGAAACAGGCCACCCCCTCCAGCAATGCTCCATGATCTATAATCTGCAGTGTAGAAGTTTTGAAAACAAGCAAATTAAAAATATTACTTTGGAGGACATGTTAGAAGATAAGTTTAATGAGCATCAGTGGTCATTAGCCACTCAATATGTTACATGTTCTTCCTAGGATTCTGTGGATTTCAGACGGAGACTTCTGACATCCATTACCTGAAGCCCTCCCTGAAGAAATAAGAATACTAGCATTTTACACATTTGTGAGAAAATTATTTTGTATAAAGACAGTGGATTTTTGGCATCTGCTCTGTGTTCAATATTATACCACATGCAAAATTCTGGAGAAGAAGAAAAACAAATCAGAAGCCTACATAGTTAAAATACTACAAAACAATTTACAATTAACCATAGGAAGCAATTAGAAATCCCACTCCCTATACAAGAATTCTGGCCTTTGCTCTAGTTCTTTAATTTAGAAAACATTCAGACCTTGTGTTTCTTCTGGAATACATTATGGTTACACCAAGTCACACAAGTTTCCAATTCTCTTATATAACACAGGTGGCATGTATGTTATTTATTTTTAACTCCACATGGTTCAAAACTGTACAAGTAGTTGAAAACACGGAAGGTTAATCTAGGCAGTTATGCTCAATAGCCGGCAGCATCACGTTTGAGATGTACTGACAAAGAGCTGTGCCATAGCAACGGTTAGCAGTTAGGGCTTCCTTACCTTTCATCAGCCATCGTTCTGGGTGCTGCCGTGTGTTCGGTGCACTATAAATAATGGGAGGTATCACTGTCCCTAATTCCCATATGAAAAACTCAGGGCTCCGTTGAATCACTTGCCAAGAAGCTAGGAAACTGAAGAGATGAAGTTAGACTAAGGTCTACATCAATGAAAGGCCTTGCTCTGAACTGCCATAATGACACCTACCTTGGTGACCTGGGACATTCGTTTTGACTTTAAACTAAGCTCTCAGAGTCATGGATCTAAGACTTCTTGCAGCTATGGGCTACAAGAGTGTTCTACCTTTTTGCTAGGAAGTGTTCCCCAGGGCGACCAGGAATTACTGAGAAGCACCAACAGCAGCACCTTTTCTTTCCCCTAGAAAGAAGACTAGAGATGCCGAAATAGAACTTGGGTGCAATCACTGGGGATACTGTAGAGGAAAAGTAATATGTACGGTGGAGCTAGAGACAGATGTATCTTTCATCACTTCATATTCTCTTATACCATATAAGAAGATAAGGACTAGTACATTAATGAAATGTTTGATGAACTGAGTTTGTTATTCATTTTAACTAAATACTAAATGAAGTCATTATTCTTTCATTTCATTATTTATGAAAAGTGAGGATATTGATGCCTTTGTTAAACTTCTCATTTTCTGAGTTTTGGGGCTCAGTAAAAATGAAACTCACTATAAATACGCTCATTTGAAAATATTAATTCTGATTGCTATGTAATAAAAATAGAAATGTTGTATCTGGTTTTTGTGGACATGCTTCATTTTAAATTCATAATCATATGTATGTTTCTATTAAGTGAGTTTTGAGGTCCACCTCATGGTGAATGGCTGCTCTCGCTGGTGCTTTGCGCATCTTAAGCGCTTCATGCCCAAGAACTACTTGACACCTACTGGGCTGCAGGAGGGTATCTGTCTGGGAGTTCTTACATCACTTCTCATTTTCAAATCTTGCACATCCTCAACAGACCTTGTCAAGGTCAAAAGCACGATGTGCTAAGCAGAGAAAGCCAAGATCTGAGGATAATGGAAGAGCCGCGCTGCTGATTTGGCAGACCTGGAGTACTGTGGTGTTCTTTGGAAGGCAGTGAAGGCTTGCAGCAGGGAAGGAGGAAATGAGAGGGCAAGAAAAGGAAAGGAGGAGGTGATGAGAGAACTGTGCAATGAGATCCAGCAGACAGCAGAAAGAGAAGGTTAGGAGGGTCTTTAAGGGGAATAAGGAAGCAAGTAATTAGCTGGCTAATCAGAAAGTAAGTATAACAGTGGGTATACTTTTAACATTCAAATTTGGAAGAATATGTTGCAGTATCTTCTGGAATTTGTTAATAGCATTCATTTAAAATACCCTTCTGATGTTTAGCCTTTGTGGGAAAATAAAAGGCATATTGTTTCTTGAAATGCTCGCACTAGCAGGCTGCAGGTGGATATATATTTGCAAAGATGCCACCAACACAAGGACATTCTGAATTCTTTGGCCAGAACAGTGTAATGAAAGAGACTCATGTTGTTTTGTACGTGTTCTATAATTATAATACAAACTTACTGTATTAAAAAATTTAGCTGGGCTTACCTTGAAGGTTTTGGGTTTCTGTTCTGTCCACTATCCATCCTCATTTTTATTTTTGATATTTCAATGAAGAAAAATGGAACCAGAAAACCAAACGGAATGTATTATGAAATCATTGAACTTCAGATAGCTCTCAGTCTTGAATACAATATTCTTCATGAGCATAAAGCAAATCCTTCCTTCTCTGAGTGTCTGAGCATACGTGACTACCTTAGAGATACCTTATGGGTTCAGAGGCACTGTTCCCTCTGACCCAACAGAGATTGTATAGAGGAGATAATCACCCAAGCTATTTTTCTGTCAGATATATTGCGTATTTGCATATTTTATTGTACAAGAAAGATCTGAAAGCATATTATTGGTTCTTTTCTCTTTTTTCCTTTTTCATTTTAATCACAGCGGAAAATGGCCCCCGTCTACTTGTGCAAGCAGAACAAGCCAAGGTCTTCTCCCACAGAGGTGGCAATGTCACACTGCCATGTCAATTTTATCGAAACCCTACAGCATTTGCCTCGGGACTCCACAAGATCCGAATTAAGTGGACCAAGCTAACTTCAGATTACCTCAGAGAAGTGGATGTTTTTGTATCCATGGGCTACCATAAGAAAACCTATGGGGGCTACCAGGGGAGAGTGTTCCTGAAGGGAGGTAGTGAGAATGACGCTTCTCTGGTCATCACAGACCTCACCCTGGAGGATTATGGGAGATACAAGTGTGAGGTGATCGAAGGCTTAGAAGATGACACTGCTGTGGTAGCATTAGACTTGCAAGGTGGGTATCTATACAAAAACCTAAACTGAAAAATGATAATTAATTGTGACTCCTTTTTTTTTGCATGACAGGTAATGTGTAGTGGTTACCATAGTAATAATGTGAGAAATCAAAAGCCTATGGCCAGGGTATTTTCCTATTATTTTGTACTTTGCAGTCTGCCTGTGATTTCGGCTTTCATATTTGAAACGTGCACACAATGCTTATGTAAACAACTGAAGCTATTTGCAACCAGGGGAAATGTGCAGTGGAACTGAGTTAATAATTTTTAGAAATTGCCTTATGCTATTCAAAATTTATTCCCAACATATATTTATTGAGAAATTCATATCGGAGTCTTTTTTATTATCCTTCTAAAATTATCTCAGTTTCAAAATAATGGCAGGTTTTGTAAAGAGCATCTGTACTAAAATGCATGAAATTGTATCCTATGAAATGACTATAAAAACTTAATTTAACAAAAAAATAAGTTTATTTAAATGTTCTTGTCAAGAAGCACTTTAATGGCCCAGAGTCTCTTAGACACTGAGTACCAAATGACCAAGGGTGTTTTGGGGATGGGGAAGGGTCCTATGTCTTGAATATGTTATATATTCAGTTGTTTCAAAAACCAACACGTGTATAAATCTGTACAAGTCAAAGTGTCCTTTCCATGTTTGCCTTCCTTCTGGCCAACATCCATCCTCCAGGGAAACTTACTCTTTCATTTCCTACGTATCTCAAGCCATCTGATCTTTCATGGATTTCAGCAATATTTTACATTGAGCAATGAATTTTGTCTCTGTGGCCATAGTACTTTCTTCCATAAAACTGTATATAGCATGTATTTACTTGAAGCTCATTTCATCTCCTAGTGCAGATTTGTGGCTTTTGGAAGAAAAAAATGCTACTTTGGTCCACCAGCGTATCACTGGAGAGCTGACCTCTGAAGCTGTACAAGTCCATCATGCGTGGAGACTTATGAGCTTCGTACATCTAATGACTTGTACCGTCTTATAAAGTGCATGCTGGGACACTTCGCTGGCCTTTCCGTGTGGCAGTTCTTGACTCCTGGTAGCATGCCACCTTGGCCTTTTGGGTCTTATTTACTCACTCTAATATCCATGAACATTAGGATTATTCAGGGTGGAAGGAATAATTGGCTTAGAGAAGATGGTCAGCAAATATTAACAACCAGTTTCCGTTATCCTAGGAACAGTGAGAGGCTAATAACTGATAAGTGTGTCTTCTGCCTTATGTGGTTGACCATAGCTTTCCAACTTTTATGCATATAATTTCCATACCTTGATTACCTATCCCAGACTATGTGGAAATTGTCCTTAGGTTATTGGCTAGATTCTTCAAGTCCATCCTTATGGGTTTTATTTTGTGGTTATCTTTATAATTTTTTTTAACTTCATTTTGAAATACAAAATCCTTAACTTATGTGGCACAAAGTGTTGGCTAAGGTAAAGCCTTCTAATCATTACCAATTAATTATATTACTAGAAAAATATGCAACAAGAAATAAGCATTCTATAAATATAATGTAGATAGTCAATAAGTACCTTTACAAAATTCATTGCAGAAATCAACAAATACACAAAAAAGATAATAAAAATTATATTTGTTCTCTCAATCTTCCCTCTGTTGGTGAAAATGAGGCCAGATACATAAAAATATAGTCTCAGAAATGGAAAAATAATTTCAGATATGTTTATACTACAAATAGACACTAGGAGAGGGACTAAGGAAAGTAAAATTATTTATACTACATAGTCTTTGCCTTTACTAGAAATATTTACTTTATGGGGTTATTGATACTTTTATACCAGGATTTTAAAACTATTTATATATCTAACCAATTATTATTTACCAACAAATAAGATGAATTGGGCTGTGTGATTATAAATCTTAAAAAGTGTTTCCTGGAAATATACTTCAACTGACTAATCCATTCATATCATTTTATATTACTGTTTTCTGTGGGATGTATCATTCTTATTAATCTCCTTTGTAGTGATACATACCAGCCCTTCATGGAAAAGGGAAGAGCTTTGGATTATCTTTTGATCTATAAGCATGAAGGATAAATGAATTAGATATAACCATAAACCCTTGTTTCCTCCCTATACGTTTAACTTTTCTTATGTTTGCAATACTGCGTGAAAGCAACAACTTGCTCCATAATTCAGCCGTAAGAATTGTAAGATTTTGCATAAAGCCAAGAAGGAGTCTGCAACTGGGTGCTGAAATCTTGACTAGCTGAAAGTGAAATAAGCAAATAAATTACTAACCAACGTGTGGTTCCAGAAGCATCCTTGCTTGAGAAGCATCTGAGTGTTGAACTGCACCTGCTAAGTGTGTAGAACACAGTGAGGCTTTTATGACGGGCTGCTCGGGCACCGAGGTCAACCTTGATTTACCTGGAAAATGTTCTTTCCAGCATCATCAAACATTAATTAAAATTTGTGGAGTAAATATTTTAAGTTGGTACAATCAGTGAGTATTTAGTCGCATAGTTAAAAAGCACTGACATTTTAGCATACAATTTCACTTTAGCTTTAGGAATTGATTGTATGAAATTATGTTAAATTTGAAAGCAACTAAAATAAAAGTATACTACACTGGATTGAGAACTAAACTAATCATATGTTGGTAACATGCACTAGGCAATCAAAGAAAAATTACTAAAGAAATTATTTTCCTAATGCCCATGAGGGTTTACCATAATACACTAGAGCAAATTTAAACCTAAAAGGTTTTCCAGGTATTTGAAATTACTATAAGTTAAAATATCCTATATTTTCCAGTGCCACCATCTTGAGACATTTGGGAAAGGGAAGCCAACCCAACTAGAAGATGTTATAGAAATATACAGTGAATGTTTAAATTTTAAAAATGTATTACAGTAAAAGACACATAGCCATCAGTCTCCCTCAGAATGCTCTCCCTTGCTTTGTGCTTTGAACACACTCATCCCGTTCTTCTTGCCACTTTCTGAAGCAGCTCTGGAATTACTCTTTCATACATGTCTTTATAAGGTATGATCAAAAAATACAGTGAATGCTACTGCTGAGCGCCATCCAACAGAAAGGCAGATTCACAAAACCATGATGCTGTGTCCTCATCCACCTTATTCACCAGATCTGGCACCATGCACCTTCTGGATCCTCCCCAAACTCAAAATGACTATGAAAGCAAAATGTCTTGAATTGATTCAGAGCTCAATGGCAGCCAGGAAAGTACAAGTGAAGACACTGATGAAAGAGGTCTTCCAGAACTGCTGCAGAAAGTGGCCAGGCATGGGATGAGTGTGTTTAAAGCTCCAAGTAAAGGAGAGTATTATGAAGGGAATTAATGCCAAAGCATCTTTTACTGTAACTTTTTTAAAATTTAAACATTCACTGTATATTTTGTTCATGTCTTACAGTTTCTTTCCCCCCTCAGGTTGAGATTCATTGAGATTTTCTGTCACTTGAGTTTTAGCTGCCATGGCACCCTCTCCTGGATGAGCTCAATATCTCCTTTCCTGGGCATTCCAGGGGGTGCCGAGGAAAGAGGACAAAGCCCCTCAGGAACAGGAAGCGCCACAGTGGCTCCTTCCCAGAACCCGCTGAGCTTCTAGCTGGGGCCTCCACAGACCCCTGCTTGGGGACGTCGCTCCAGGCTCTTCCTCCTGCTCCGCACAGTGGGAGTCAGCGGCAGCCCGGAGAGTCCATCCCTTCTCCCTCTGGCTGCGCTCCAGCCTACAGATCCCTCAGCCAAGGGCCTGAGCAGGCAGAATGAGAGCAGGAAGCCATCGTGGAGCTTGCCTTAGGGATGGGTGCCAGCTGGACCATGCTAAGGACAGCGTGGCTTCCAGAGATCTTTGGTGCATGAGACTTGATTCATACTGGGAATTTCTTTTTGTAGCATCTCCCAGGACGGTTCACAGAGGGAAACATTTCCCACATGCCCCCAGTGTAGTTATGCATCTTGCCCAGGGTCTGCACTCTCGTAATGTGCGGTACAAGCCCTCCAGTTACTGGGTCAGTGGGACAAGATTTTTGCCTTCCGTATGCTAAAACGTTAGTTATTTTAAATCATATTTTTAAAAGTACAATCACTCCAAATTAATTACCTTTTAGTAATGATGAAGAAGATGCTTTGGCATGTATTTTTATGTTCAGTAGTGGGATTGAACAGCCGTAGCCCATTTTTTGTTTTACATTGAGACAAGTTCTGGCTAAATCACTAAATTACTTGGACTGGGCTTGAACTTGAGATCCTCCTGCCTCAGCCTTGGATAAAAGAAATGTGGGACACATGGTCAAGTTTGCTTTCTTGATCTGGTTATCTTCATCTTTTAAGAAATTGTGCAGGATGTTGTGTAACAGCGCAACACCCTGCACCATTATTTGACCAAAAGAAATGGTTTTGAAAACTGCTGCACCTTCCCAGGCGAAGTCAAAGGCCGAGTCACACCATAGACATTTGCTAAGGGATTTTGTTCTCTAAAATATTCCACTTCAGCAGTAATCAGTCAGCTCACTGGTGCCTTTTGTGTATCTGCCTTGTATAAGTTCAGGGAAGTTTGTTTGTTTGTCTGTTTGTTTTTGCCTATTTGTAGTGAAAAATATTTTAAGACCTTGGTTTCCATTCTCAGTATATAAAATGGAAGCTGACAAATAGTAATGGAGATATTTTCAAGTAAAGCCCTTATTTTTGGTTATATGACTAAAGGAAAGCAAAACAAGAAGATTAAAGACTACATCAAAAGTTGAGAGAAATAAGAAAGCCATGATGCTTTTGATGGGATGCAGCTCACTGTACTAAATTGTCATATGAACTATTTAATCAGGTTTATTAGGTAAGCAAATTCACTTTAGAGTTTCTCCAAATAAGAAGTTTCTCTGTGATAATAACCTATCTAAGAAGCACATGTAAATGGATATATAAATGTATTTCAATGTTTAATGTTTCTTTACACATTTCAGAGACTAGATAAAACTACTCATTCTGTAATAACTTCTAAGGAAAACACTGTGACTTTTGACAGATCCACTCTCCCCAAGCCCTGCATAACCTACCCTGCTCAGCACTTGATACTGTCTTCCCTGGGTGGAAAGGGCTCTGGGATTAAGCTGTTCTTGGATTTAGTAAGCAGGTGCAGAAGGTAAATTCACAGGCAGGCTGGTTGGGAACTCTAATCTGCTCCTAGCCACTTCTAGAAAGGAGACTTTTAAGGTGTGTTAAATGTTTAGCAAAAGAGGCAGCTTGCTGAAGACATCACACCCAAGTGCTGATTGCGAGAAGTTCAGGGCTCAGAGGCTCTTGGAAGGGAAAGGGGCCTGGGGTGCCACCCTGGGGTGGCAGCAGTCAGGTGGGTTTGCCGAGTTTGGCTCCTGTGCACTGGTCTCTGCTGACCCCTCGCCTTGCCCTCTGAACAGGTGTAGTTTTCCCTTACTTCCCGAGACTGGGACGATACAACCTGAATTTCCACGAGGCACAGCAGGCCTGCTTAGACCAGGACGCCATGATCGCCTCCTTCGACCAGCTCTACGAGGCCTGGCGCGGCGGGCTGGACTGGTGCAACGCGGGCTGGCTGAGTGACGGCTCGGTGCAGTACCCCATCACCCGGCCCCGGGAGCCCTGCGGGGGCCAGAACACCGTGCCCGGCGTCCGGAACTATGGCTTCTGGGACAAGGAGAAGAGCAGATACGACGTGTTCTGCTTTACCTCCAACTTCAACGGTAAGATCGACCTGTAGGCTGCACGGGGCCCTGCATTCGGCTGTGACCCTTCTCTCCTTAAATGCCAAAGCTTTGAAGTATTGCTCTAGTTTGAAAAATTATACAGTGCTCTTGGGTATCATAGTTTTAGGACAATCCACGTAAATCGAGGAAAAACGTATGTGTTTCCAATACTCTTAGGTTTTAGTGCATCCAAACTTTATTATGAAATAGCTGAAACTGTCACATGCTACAGGGGCTGTTCCCGGTGGGGTTTTTGGTTTTTGTTTTTAGGTTTTTGTTCTTTGAGACAGAATCTTGCTAAGTCACTAAATTGTCCAGGCTGGGCTTGAACTTTAGATTGTCCTGCCTCGGTCTCCCAGAGTGCTAGGATTACAGGTGTGCACCACCACGCCGAGCAGAACCAGCTACCTTATTTATGGGGCCCAATGCAAAATGAAGATACGGGTTAAGAATTTTAAGGTGATAACCGAGAGTGTGAAACCAAGCGTGAGGGACCGCATAGGTCACAATAGGGAAGCAGGACCTGGCCCTTTCAAAGTACATTTCAGGAACCAAGTGACATACTCTTGGGGAAACGGAAAGGAATCAGAGGTCAACAAATCTCCTCTGTAAAGAGCCGGGTAGTGAGTATTTTTGGCTTTGCTGCTTATGTGGTGTCCGTCACACGTCCTTCCATAGCTCTGTATGCCGTAGCACAAAAGCAGCCATGCCCTTCTCATCTTCTCACCTTCAGGCCTGATTTGATGCAGGTCCTATGGCTTGATAATCTCTGGTGTACATGAGGGAACCACCCCTCTTTTCTTTTTCCCATTCACATCATCTGAGTCTAGAGAGAACCAGGAGGTTATTAATTTATATTTTAATAACATGGCATCCCCAGTGTGTAATCAGATAAGAAAATCTGGGTGTATCCTGTCTGAAATTAAAATCTTCAGGCAACATGTATCACTTCAGTCAGCTGATGTCGTATTTTATACATTTTGTGCGTATCTCATACATATTAACAGGCTTTCAGTAATTAACGCTATGCAATAAGTGGTGAAGCCCAACTTGTTTTTCTTGTGAAATCAAGACATGGCAAGGTGTCAGGGACCAGAGGATGGGAGTCCAAAATAAGCCACAAATCCATCTTCTTTGCTAGTGAGCAAAGATGGACTGGGATTACATTCTGTGTCCGTATCATTTGTGGCAAGTGACTTCCTGCATTTTATGTATCTTCATACTGTAGTCTTTGAATGAGAATAATGTTTTATTGATACCTGCAATGAAAAGGACTTGAGAGCTTTTGATTTTTTTAAATGGACTTTTATGTCAGAAATGTTTTTTTTGATCCTTTCACATTCAAATTTTGCCTCTCCAGACACTTGTGCTGGGCTTCAGCCTTGCTCCAGCTAGAATTTCAATAGCCCTTGCTTTGAACATGGAATTCTGTCTGCTCCGGGACCTCAGAAGGGTGTTTTTAAATCACTAATTAGCTAACAGAAATCGCATCTGTCATTTCCATTTGGCTGCGACAGCTATAAAAGGGCATGTGTGAACACATACTAAGGGACAATCAAAAAAAAAAAGGGAATTTCGTGTCACATAGATAGTTATATAGATAGCTTCCCAAAGCTTCTCGGACCTTGTCCAAGTCTCTGCATTGAAAGGAACTTCGGGTCCGGCTCCTTCTCTGTGGTTTGGTCACCGGTGGTCTCTCCTTCTCTCCCACCTGCAGGTCGGTTTTACTATCTGATCCATCCCACCAAGCTCACCTACGATGAAGCGGTGCAGGCCTGTCTCAATGATGGTGCTCAGATTGCCAAAGTGGGCCAGATCTTTGCAGCCTGGAAGCTCCTGGGCTACGACCGCTGCGATGCCGGCTGGCTGGCCGACGGCAGTGTGCGCTACCCCATCTCCCGGCCCAGGCGGCGCTGCAGCCCCACCGAGGCGGCCGTGCGCTTCGTGGGCTTCCCAGATAAAAAGCACAAGCTGTACGGTGTCTACTGCTTCCGAGCGTACAACTGAGAGGCCGGGGCATCACTCCCAGAGTCATTGAGAACATGTGAAAGGTGTTTTGTTTGGTTTTGTTTTGTTTTTCAATATGAACTCCTGCAAGTTACCAAAACTGTGATAACCCTTTTTTACTGTAAAGAGTCATTTTCATAAAGGCCAATTCATTAATTAGTTCTTTGTAAAGCTATCCTTCAATATATATTACAAATTAATATAATTTTAAAGGGAGCTCAACGTGGCCAGGAGGCTTTCGAGCCAAACGGTGGGTGGGCTGCCCTCCCTGTCCCCTCTCATGACAGCTCGGCTTGCTCGGGTCCCACTAAGGCAAGGAAGGCTCCTCAGAGCAGCAGCTTCCACAAGCACAGATTTTACATGTTTCTGCAATCCTGAGACGCACTCCAGTGAACAAATTAGAGCAACAGATTTGCAATACAGGCTTCTTTACACAAACTGAGATTCCGAGGGGTTGTGCAAAACTCAGTTTCACAAGGGAGCAGTCTACGCTTTTTCTAAAGGTTAATATTTCGAGTCTCCAGCAGACAGTCTTTTACCTCCTCCAATCCTCCCTTTGTGTCCAAACAACAAAAAACTCATATGGGCTCAAATACATAGTAATAAGCACAGGGAATCCTCCTTAATAATCCCACTTTTATGAGGTCTAAATGTGCAGACAATATTTAACCCGTGAGAGACTCCTACCTTCTTCTCATTAAAATTACACGTGTCTGAGAGGAATTGTTTCATCTTTTGAGAAGTGTTACTGAGTTATATTTAAATTCTAAGAGCCCTTTGCTAGGTAGCCTTTAGCATCCACTCAGGGCAGTTATATAGATAAACTGCTGGACAGAAAAATTGTAAAATTTAGCAGCTTGATTTTATGTTAGCCTATGAAATGTTATTGTCCTATAAAAATAACTTTAAACTATTTAATATCTTTTTTATTTACATTACATGAAAAAATTAAATCATAGAATGAATAAACATACATTTGCCTAACAAAGGAATAAAGACCCAATTTTCAAAATTCGTATTCCTATTTTTACATACACTAGAAAGCCCTAATGGTGCCTGTGTTTGGGGACAAAGTCAACAATGTAATCCTAAACCTTCCTAGAATTAATAAACATGGTCAATGCCATCAACCTTGCTGGTTATCATTAGGCATAAGTGAAATGCTGAAGCTATCATCAAAGAGTTTACATTAAAAACTTCAGGGCTTTAAATGAAATCTAAGTCCAGCTTCAGAAAAACAACTTCTCATTTAGCAGCTCCAATCTTAAATAAAACTCTGTTTTCCTATATTTTTATGACTGTTGAGACCCCACAGGGACCAATATTTGTATTCAGATTACATTTCATGGTTTCTCATTGTTTCACAACGATTTCTAATAAATGGGATTTAGTATAGTAACTTAAGGATGACATAGCTGGTATGCTTTCATGAATGTTTTTAATGTAGATTTTTCTCCCGTGAACATGAGTAAATAAATCTGTTTCTTGAACTGATTGTGGTTGCATTTAAAGCTCTGTAATAATCCTAATAAATTTATAAGTGTAGAGTTATATGTGTGGAAAGTACAGAACAATTGGGAGTCCATGAAACCATAATTATATTCATATATTATCTAGATGAGATATTGTAAGTTAAAGTAGATTTTTGGATCAAAAGCATATCTGGAAATTTTCAGATGTTTTAATATTAAAAAATGACAATGTATGCATGCATATTTTTAAGTTAGACCAGATATGCAAATTATATGAAACTTTAGATCCAAAGAGATTATGAGGTTTAATTCAAATACTGATGGTATAAATAGAACCCACACTTCTAAATTAAAGATATCTGAGTGGTCTAGGATAAGAGGAATGTATTATTTAAGGAGGGGACTGTCTCCAAAATAGCAACTCCAGCACTTCAAATAAAAGTGGGGGTTAGCTCATCGGAGGAAGCCCATACTTGAACAATTATTGCCTATATTATAAGAATTTTATTAGAAATGAAAATGAGAAAAATTTTCTATTGAAGCAAGTATGTAACTTTCAGTTATTGTCATAGAACTCTGCCTTTATAATGTTAAGTGTAGTATGATTTCTTAACTTTTGAATACTTACTAGTACAGGATTTGGTGCTGATCAAAACCTCTGGAGTGACTGTTAGCTGATTAAAATCTATTCCAATTGTACACCATTTTTCCATTCTTGAAAAAAATCTTAACAGAATGAATATTGCTGAACATAATTTTTATCTTCTGATCTTACCCACAAGATCAGAATCCCCATACTCTTTGGATTTCTATCTGAAGAAAGAGTCTTTTTACCATTTTCATTTTGCTGTTTTCCCAACAAATGTCTGCTTGCCTACTTCATTGCCCAAAATATCTCACTGAGAATGTCTGAAAAAGAAAAGTTATCCTGGTGCAATTCATAACAGAAAGTTGATATAACAGCAGCTAATTCAGAAATTGGCTTTTAGACTTTGATTCCAAGAATATCAGAGGAATGAAATGGAAGGTTGGTTACAAAATCTTGTTTTCACCATTTTGTCTATAATTAACTCTTGTGACCAATACAAAGAATGAAGCATATCTAGGAATTTCACTAAGACAACTACATTTTAAAATCCAAACAAAGAGAGGCAATTCATATAAAAACAGGCCAGGAATGAAAATAAATTGTTACATTAACACTGGAAGCCATCTTTGAATGACAGCTGCCATATTTTATCACAGTAATTTTTAGCCAACTATGGTATTTGTGAATTTAAACTTTCTTTCATAAAAAGGGGGCCGGTACCTGTTAAGTGTTATTTTATGCAATAATATAGTTGCTTATTATTTTGGCAATAGAAGTAGACTCAGAGGAGATTCCAATTTGGTTGCTGGCAGCCAGACTGGGTCTCTTGATTTCAGGACTCCTAGAAACATGATGGTCTCACAGAGTAGCTGGCCACTAAGGAGGACAGGGGTAACAGGGAATCAATTATCTGTTTTAGTGAGAACACATCACGAAAGGTCAATGGGCAACTGACATAGTTTTGTTGAGAAGTTGACTTTGTCATAGCTCACTACTCCCAGAGCCGTAATGATGTACAAGAGAAGAACTGAATCAGACGATATTAAGCTACCTGATTAAGACAAAAATCTATATATAAAGGCAATTAATACCTACTAAGTACAAATTTGAGAAGAACCAATCTGTATTACAAAAGATGTTTTCATTTTCTGTAAGATAACAATGAAATGGTAAACATTAAAAGTCAATTTTGTCACTGCAGTATCTTCTGATTTTTCTGAGTTGTAGAATCAGCTATTTTTCTTTGTGTCAAACTCTATCTTTGCATTATTTTAAGAAAATGCATTTAATTTATCCTTATTTTGTTATATTTGAGTTGAAAATGTAAATGCATTAGCTATTTCCATTTCCTAATATTTTTGCAAAGTTAAAAGAGGAATATACCTATGGTATTATAACCAATTGGCTTTTTTCTTTTTTATACAATTCAAATCATTGTTTTGCTCACCAATTGAGCAATCCCAGAAAATTGTGTACTGATTAAATTAATATAGTTAAGATACTTTATGGCATCATTTATGAATATTGAATTAAAAGTTTTTATTTCCACAGTTTAATCCTTTTCTCCACCACTTTCTATTCCGCTAACGAGAAACATATTTTCTAGTGTTTCCTTCCCTACCTTGAATTTTCAATATTAATAGTAGTTGTGAATTTTCCTGGTACATGTATAGAAATGGTTCTAGGATGCAGGGGTCTACTGTTGGTGTAATACTTGAATGAAAGCACACTGAGTTTGAGTCATTGACACTTAAACAAAAAAGTGTAGCTCCTTTTGGAATATATTGAACAGCTTTGGATAAGAAAAGAGTTCCAAGAGTAATATCAACTAAAATCATCTTGTACTGTTTAAGTTCTTACAAAGGTGGAGGGCATTGTGTTTACTTTGGCAGCCTTATAACAACCTGGTCACATACAGAACCTGCTTGGCAGTAATGCTGGAGGGTCTTATGGAGTTTTATGGTGACGCTTAAATAAAAATAAGTTAAACTGTTCAGATGTGAGGCCCTTAGTTTCCTGTCAAGTGACAAAGCGTAATGCTATTCTTGAGCAGAACTGACGCTGTTCTTGATGGTCAGATATGTAAGGAAAGTAATAAAAGGAAAGGGTTATCAGGGAGCTTGAAGGAGACAATTAACTAAAAAGAAACTGACAAGCCATTTGTTTTCCTACCTCAATTCCTTGGCCCTGCCTTAGGTTACTCGAAAGCTCTGCAGTCTTTGCTATTGAGTAGGTGACATACTCAGGAACCTAGCATGCCAGATTCTTAGGGAGAAAACTCCTTACACACGTTCTTTTTTCCACTAAGAAGCAAACGAAATTCATTCATTTTCTTTGTCTTTCTTTCAGGCCAGTAAAGTTGTCACCTTCATAGCCACTCATTACATAACGTCTAAAATACCCCAGGCCAGCCCAGGGTGTAATTCCATGTCTTTTACGAAATCAAGCAATTTCCCTCTCAGGATTTCTGTGTCCAGCGTCTGAGGCTGAGGCTGTCCAGCATCTCATGCCTTGGCTATTCAAATTTGGTTTTTTAACTCAGTTGGTGTCTGACTGCAGACTGAGCTCTGTTTATTCAGGAAAAAGCCCCCAAGGTAGAGAGAAAGCTCAGATTCTCCATGACCTAGTAATGAAACTATGGGCTTTAACAGCAAATGTAAGGTTCTTGCATGAGAGTAGAGTTCTAGCAATATCATATCCTAGTACTTTTCTTTCTAGGAAAGAACCTATTCCCCAGATGTTCGTCCTGCTTGAGATATCCTTAGTGTATTTTCTTATTTTTGTGTTTTTTTTTAAATGCTTCTCCCTATGACTTTGATCAAAGGAAATTCTTCTTGTCAAAAAATCATCTACAAGCAAGGAGGAAAGAAAGATTAAAAGCAAGTCAGTTTGAGGTTTTAGAGGCTGTAAAACACTTGGCAGATGCTGAGAATCATGCGTGTGACTAAAAGCAGAGCTGCACAACCACTCATTTATTATTCTGATAAATAAACATACTTGCGCATAACCGTTGCTGTGAGCCCAGAGAAAGAGAAAGAGAAATCAGGTCCTTTGTGATTCTTACTGTGCTCAAGTTCTGCCGAGCTGAACATCACTGCTGTATCAGAAGATGTGTGCTCCTACGATGACAGCCAAATTTCAGGCAGCTGAGAACTAAATTGTCTTCTAATGGAAAGAATTTTTTTAAAAGCCATTCTTCCAGTTCAATGTCCATAAAAATTCAGTAATGTGTTAGAGCATTCGTATTCAGTTTGTCAGAATCATCCAGGAAGCTTTAGAAAAACACCCAGGCCTGGTCTTTCCTCCAAAATTACGCTCAAGAGAAAAGAAAAAATTGAGAAAAAAAATAATAAATGTAAATGAAAGAGACATTAGAGGAGAAAGAATTCTACCTTGGTCCTCAGTAAGTATTTATGGTTTGATTAAATCAGTTTCCCGAGTACCAGAAACAACTGCCTATTTTTTAAATTGTACATGTTAAAAAAAGGTAAATATTGTGGCTTTATCAAAGCCTATTTATTTTATGGCACCATGCATATTGAAAACAGGCATTCCTTATAATTTAGTCATTAATGCAGGAGATGCAGGACGGTTTCAGTGTGACGTGCAGCTCGAAGAGTGGCCTGACACAGAGAGAGTAAGACCATGATGCAGTTCTAGCTCTGCCACATACTGTTCCTGAACAAATCATTTAACATTTTTGGCCTTGGTTTCTCCATCTAAAAGTAGAAATATTAATATTAATGATCTCATTAGTGCCTGCCTCATAGGGTTATAAAACTTGGATGAGTTAATATATTTTGGTAATAGCTAACACTATGCGCCACATTGTGCTAAGTATTTTACATGTAAAATATAGTTCTTTTCAGTGCCATGTGGTATATATATTTTGCTTTTTAAATGAGGAGATGAAGGCCCACAGAGACTAAATGACTTGCCTACAGTCATGCAGCCTGTTTTCAGTAGCAGGTGAGAATTTAAGTCAAGTAGGAGACTCAAGGAGTTGCCCTCTTAATCAACGTGCCAAAATTAACCTCATAGAAACCCAAAAGTTGAAACACAGACCCCAGTTTTCTCATCCAAACAAAGGCAGTCATAATATTACAATTACAAAATTTGTATTCCTAACAATTAAATGAGATTATTTGATAATATAAAATTCATTATCACTCATCATTTTCTTGAAATGTGGTCATTGCTCTTTTTGAATATTTGAAACTTTGATATCTTTTGAATTTTCATTTGCATATTCCTTTGATCAGTGAACTAAAGGAAAAGTTTCCAAAAGCATAGACTATTTAATGTTATGTTCATATTCTTCCACCTCACCTCAAAGGCCAGCCCAGTGTCATAGTTATAGCTTAAAAATTAATAACACTTTCTTATCCAGAATTAATACATATTTGTAGTAAAAAAATTAGAAAATTTAGAAAAACACAAAAGGAAAATAAAAATCATTTATAGTACATACATCCAAAAAAAAAACCTGTCAAAATTTTTATAGTATCATATTTGCCATTATTTATTTTAATAAAATATAAATGATCACTATAGATTTTAAACACTTGCTAAATTCATTAAGCAATTCTACAAAATATATAGGATATAAACTGTTAGGAAAACTACAAATAATGTTCCTAATTGCCCTGTGATTATGCTATAACTATTTGAATCTGGTGCAGCTCACCCTGGTATAGGTGAAAGAAATGAACAACACACAAAGTAGGTAGAAATCTTAGACCCTCCCCTGAAAGCCGCAGCCCAAGGACTCCCTAAGCCACCTTCCAGGGCTCCGCCAGACAGCACAGAGCTCGGACCCAGAGCTTGGCATTGGCCGCAGGACACGAAGGCCTGTCCTGTCCTTCTCTAGCTTCAGAGCAAACAAGGAGAAGCAGGCGGCTTCCTACTGGAACCTTTCCTGAGCAGAAGAAAGAGTAAGTTCTATTTTGTATCTTTTCCACTGAAAAGAACAATTCTAAGTTCTAAAGAAAAGGATGATAATCAGCTATACAATTTGATTCAAAAGATAAATATTAACTACAAAGGTGCAGTAATAATAAAACAACACTGATTTGTCACCAAAAGGGGAGGAAAACTACTGAAATATGAGACATTCATGACGAACTGGCTCCATTTAAAGGGTTATGGAAGAGGGCTCAAGCATCAGTGTTTTGAAAGTTGGTGGGTGTCGTGATGTAGATCTAAAATGCTTCTCAAAAGTCGTGTGCTCAGAGGTGGAGCCTGGTGAGATGAGGTGGTCCCTAGATTGGGCCTAGAAAGCTGCATTCTTGTCTTCTCTCTGCTTCCTGGCTGCCCTGGGATAAGCTGCTTTCCTCCTCCATGCCCGGCCTTCACATGTTCTATATAACATCGTGAGCTTCCTCTTCAGAAGATCTTTCCTGATCATGTTTCTTTGCAAACTGACGAATGAGAACGAACACTCATAATGGATTTTTTGTTGTTGTTGTTTTATTTTCTGGCTAACCTCAGGGTAGAAGAGGTTTCAAGATTAATTTGAAATACTTCTTAACAGGTATAGTTTAATTTGGGAAAAAGAGTTTTTATTCAGTTATCAACAAATGTTTGCATCCTTTTAGTTCTCACTGAGGAGAAGAAAATATAGAATATAAGGCTCAAAAGAGATCTATTCGAGGGTCCTTGTTAGGTTTCTTGTGCATAGTCTGGGTTACCACATTTTATGTCCCAATTTAAAAGTCATTCAAGTTCAAATTCTTTTCAGTTGCAAATATGTTCAAGATCCCTGGGGAGTTTGTGACTGAACCAGATGGCTGGCAAATATGTGGAGTTCCACCTAATCTAACAATTTATCTTAAAATAATTGAGTTTCTTCTTTTCATGGGGCCTTCAATGGACACCAAATTGTGTAAGGAGAAAATGTTATTGATACTTGTTCCTGTTTTATTGAGTGATTTAGAATTAGTCAATCTTGGTAAATCTAGGAATAAATTGGTGTCATAAGATGAACTTCCAAGTCTGCCAGAGATCCCTAGCATGCTAAATAAATGGCTGTAGAGTAGAAGTGTGAGTAATCTCTCCCAGCAGAATCTGTGAAAGCCCCTAAATTTTAAAAGCAAGCCAGCGTTCAGGCTTGACTGAAATGTTTTCTGGTTGGTGTAGTCAGGTGATGTTATGTATTTCAGCAGCTCTCAGATTTTTTTCTGCCACTTCACATACAATGAACAATACGTGGGTTCACAATGTGGTACGATAATATTTTGAAGTATCAGTTTGTTTCTTTCCTCCCAAGTACAGAATTTGTTCACTCACACCCTGAGTGCTTTCTCTCTTTCCCAATTGCTTAGCTACAGAAACAAGTCCCCAAGCAAACCTTGAAAAATAAAGCTAAGCCAACACTACACGAGCAGCTCTGCAGTCTAGGAAGAGGCTGAGCGACTCATGCGTACTTGCAGAGGGGTTTTACTGCTCCACAGAATGAGAAAAGGGGGCAATCACTAGGAAGAGAGAGAAGGGGGGAGTAGAGTGCCCCGTGCACTGGAGAACGGCTACGAGAGAACCAGGTTAACTTCAGTGAAAAACGAGGTCTGGACACTGAGGCAGCATGGAAATGATGCCCTCTAGGGACCCCAAGTTGCCAGCATTCATCCCATGACCTGTCTACCACCCGCCTGTCACACTTCGTCCACAGAGGCTTAGCTCAGTCCCTTCCCTGACCTCTCCAGGGAAGGGGAGACTTAGGTGTTCGGTAGAAGGGAGGGAGCCCTTTCCCTGAGTAAGGAGTTGGAGCTGAAGGGAAGCACAGTGCTCTCCTTTTACTCTTTCTCAATGTACACATTTAGTTAAAAACGAACAGCAAAACTGTACTGACCCATCATCAATAAATAAGACTCAGAAATTATGGATACAGTTATTAGTTACAAATGATGTGCACCCTGGAATTTATAGACTACAACATAACTTTTGTTTTACTTTACTAATTCAATCAACTCCAGCTCAAAGCGATATGCATTTATTGAGTTCCTACCGTGTATAAAATGCTAAGGACACTGTGACAGCTATGATGCAGCACGCAGAAAACCACTGCCCCAAAATGCAGTTATCTGAATTCTGCAGAAAATGAGTAACCAGAAACTGTAACACTGCTTCCGAAATCTCAATGTCTCTCGATGGTCCTTGCCAACAAAAACAGCCAAAGAATCTGAAAAATGGTTTCCACCATATTTTCACCTTCCAGTGGGATCTAAATCATATAGCAAAACTTTGTGGCTAGAAAGTCTTAAAAATGTATTTTTAAAAAAGCATGTTTGGCTTCTGCTATGTAGGAAAGAATCCCAGGTGACGATTACTATTGAGTGCTGAGCCATCGTATTCAAAGCAGACCTTCCTGTTGACTAATCAACGTGCTTGTATACTCTTCTACTGCTGTGTAACTTCTGAACACCACACTGCATCCACAGCAGGCTCCCACCAATACTGCGTCATGCAAACATGCGACTCTTCTCAGTTTTCCTGGGTCTCATTGGTCAGAATTGGCCATGCAAGGCACTGACTTCCCCCACACCTCAGGTTTGCTGCTTAGCCCCCTGGGCAGCCCCCGGGGAGTCGCAGCTCTTGCTCCCAGCCATGGTACTCCTTCGTAGCTTCAACATGATAGCGGAAGTTGCTTCTTCTTTGGCCCTCATCTAAAGAGAGGCAAGAGAGCAGACAGGAGTTGAGATGTGGTGATGGCAGCGGTTAACAGTGGGTTCCACTGAAAGGACAACTGCAACAGGAGGGGAAAGGAAAGAGTGAGAAAGTATAGAGATTTGATTCAGCTCAAGTCTCTATTTCTATGAGGGTATGTTGCTCTTCCCTCAAAAATGGAGCTAGGTTGCTGACTAGTTCTGCTGGATTATACCTTTTTAATCAGAGCCCAGTATTAGTCTTCTCTTTTCACAGATTTGCATTCCTGGTGCTATCAGCCAGACTGATTGGTAGAGAAAGCTCCAGATTTTTGAGCCCATGCATAACATTCATCCATGCCACCAAAATCTCCATGTTTAGTGCCACACAGCACTAGAGTAGTAGAGGAAAAACCCAAATAACCTAAATAGAACATTGTACCCTTCTTGTTATCAAGAACCTTTTCAGTGAATCTACTTTGGTGAGACTTTTCATGAACCATTTCTAAGAGATCTACCCACATATGTTTTCCAACATAAACTTTTTCCCCAACTCTTTAGAAATTTTTGTAGCTGCTATCCATAAAAAAATGTTTATCTATGTGTCTGGCTATACCACCTTTCAGGTAGAAGAAATGCCCAATAGGTACACGGCTTGAATTTGTACCCACTGGAAGAATTTCACTTTCCTACTCTACGAATGGACTGCTCTTGAGTGGGACTACAACACTATTGCAACCCACTTCTTTTCATTTATGGCATAATCATCTACAAAACAGACACAACTATCTTCCTCCTTAGTAAATTGGTCACGAATGTTTATGGAGTCAGGGCTTTTACCAAGTGGCTGGACATCAATGTGTGTAACTTCTTCACGTCCCCAGGCCCTGCTCCAGCCCAACTTCCTAACTGACGCCTTCCACTGGATAATGGTTTAATCCAGCTCTGTGCTTTTCTGAATCAGAATCATCCAGGTTCATAAAGAGCAACTCAAGTCACATAGATACTTCCTGTCTGTTAGTCGTGTGGTAGCTCTTTCCTGGGACTCCCGAAGTGTACAGGTTTGTGGATTTCTCACTAAGTGAATTGGAACAAAGCACCCAAAGGTTGGCTATGTGACTCTTATATGCTGGTCACTTCCTTACCATTAAGGAGTCTAAGAATTCACGGTCCATTTTGGAAATGGTCTTCTTGTGCCCTGGGCCATTGGACTACCCTGAAGCTTCACTGCAGTGGCAGGCTTCATCTTAGCGTGATTGTTTTTGGTCTCAGCTGTGGACTTTTCTAACAAAAGAGCCTTTGTACTTTAGCTCACCATGAATATTAATAATGTCTTTCATAGATGACCTGTGTTACAGTGAGGCGATCAATATCCCCGTAATCTAAAATACATCTAGACTCAGACTATTTGAGGCAGCCCTGACATAAAGTGATGAAGCTGTGCATTTTTTTGTCAAATGAAAACAGACTTTTCTGGCAAGAAGCTGCAGAAGAGGGGGTCTTGTTAACGTTATATGTGTTTACTGGGTGAAGAATTCTGCCGATTTACTCCAGTGAAGAAAGTACATTGAAAACGCTAGCTGCAGCTGTCTTCTCTTATTTTTTTAGCCTTCCAGTACTGCGCTACTACATAACCAGAATCATTTGTGAGCTTCGCACGCTGAAGCGAGCTAGTTAAATGGTGACATAGTCAGAATCACTCTAACTCTCTCTCTCATGCCGGGTTTCCTCTAGAAGTCCCGGTTAATGTGTTTCCTGCCCTGACGTCTATAGACCAGACCCTGTGTTTTTCCATCATTTGCTTCAGCAATTCTGACACTTCTGCGTAACTGTTTTCTAGCCTCTAAGTGCTACCCTCAGAGAGGACTGGCATTACCTCCCAGGTCTTGTCATCTTGGTAAATCTTTTCTTGTCTTTTTTTTCCTTTCCTTTTTATTTTGGGGGGGGAGCGGGGGATTGAACCCAGTGACTGCTGAACTGTCTCCAACCCTTTTATTTATTTTGAGACAAGATTTCAGTGTGCTGCTCAGGGTGGCCTCGAACTTGCAATCTTCCTGCCTCAGCCACCCTGAGTAGCTGGGATTGCAGGTGTGTGGCATCATGCCCAGCAGGGTGTTAAATCTTGTATCATGGGAGAGAACTCCTGAACTAAATAACTTTGCGTTCTATGCTCCTAGTCCAGAACTGTCAGAATGCAGTCTGATGCATCGTCTCCCAACTCCTGCTGGCACCTGTCAGCTAAGACCTAACAGCTTCTTCAAAGCACACTGTGTTTCTTAGGAAGCCCAGCACCTTCCTGGCTGGATTGTGTTGTCACTCAAAGCTAGCAATTCATTTGACTTCCAGAATAAGAGTTGAAGCTATATCTTAAGTGAGGTGTTTGTTATCTTGCAAGACACAGGTTTATCTATCATTTGCAAAAAAGGGTGGAGTGCTGCCGTGCAGGTCTCTTCTGCAGGCTCAGAGGGTTCAGAGAGTTAAAGTACTTCAGTCTTTCAAACTGAAGTCTCAGGCTCCAGTGGTTTCCCTATGCAGTCAAGACCTGGATATTAGTACTTGATACAGTGAGATTTCTGCAGCCCTTCTCTATAACTCTGCTGCTTTTCTAATTAAGTCTTGAGCCTGATCCTTGGCTCTGTCTGCCTTACAAACACAAAAAGTGAGACTTTCTCTTTATACTTCCAAGGGCATCTCTTGGCTTTCACACTTTGCCTTTGGTAATTAATCACCCTTGGTTTTTTTTTGTCTTTCCTCTAGTGCACCTTTGATCCCCAGAAAGAGCCATCTTTTTCCATAGCCCTTATAGTGCCTCTCCCTAAATCTCTACAACACCTAAGATATTTTACCCACCAGTGCACTTCCTCCACCCAGACACGTCACAATGCCGTGGGCTTCCATATTCCACCTGGAAGCAGTGATCAGTTCCTTAGCACCAGCCAGTGGCCCGTAGTCCAGGCCAACATCCCATTTTTAGGGTTTGCTTCTATGCGTAACTCCTGGCACCATCTTGCCTCCACCTGCTTTGGAAATGAACTCTGAGATGTAAATTTGTGTGCAGGAAGTTTATTGTAGTATGCTCCCAGAGGTGACACAAGAGAGTGATGGAAGAAAAGTTCAGCACAGAGAGAACTGAACTGCAAGGGACGCGCAGCAGAGCCTTCTGTCAACTCCATGGAGACTTGAGAGCCAGGACGAATCTCCAGAGTTGCCCCCCATTGTTTGTTCTCCAAGTTCACAGAGCACTGCACGAATGCTGCTCCGAGAAGTAGAGCCTGCCTCCTCCCGAGAGACTCAGATGCGAGCCAACATCCCCAGCAGCTGAGAGAACGCAACACGTGCCTCCATCCAAAACCATGTCCTTTCCTCCCTGGTTTAGGATCACTGGGACCAATTCTCTTTTTTATCTCCTTTTTTCCCTTTGAAATTATAGATTCATTGCAAGTTACAAACATGAATTATAAAAAGCTACACACAGCACAGTAGTTCATAGTTACTAAGTTGCAAATGTAGTACATAGCTCCAGGTGCCTCTCACCCATTTTCTACCAAAATTTGTATCTTATAAAATCATAACATTATATAAAACATAGAATTTTACATTGGTACCACCTGTGTATATAGGTCCCCATCGTTTTTGTAGATTTGTGTAATGTTCACAACTAAGACATAGAACTCTGTCCTTTTTGTAATCCTTACTCCTCATACCATCTCTCATCTCTGGTAACCATTAACTTGTTTTTCCTATAATTGTTATTTTTGAGAAAGTTCTATAAATAGAACTACCATATGCAGAATGATATCCTTTAAAGCTTTTTGTTGTGGTAAAATACACCTAACATAAAATTGCCCATCTTAACTATTTTAAGAGAACAGTTCAGTGATATTAAACACATTCATAACGTTATGCAACCATGCCTACCATCCACCTCTAGAACTCTTCATCTTGTAAAGCAAAGCTGTGATCCCCACTTCCCCCTCCCTCCAGCCAATGGTAACCACCAACGTGTGTCTGTCCTTACAATTTTGACTACTCTATGTACATCAGGTAAGTGGAATATGTGGCTTTTTGTGGCTGGCTGTCTTAGCCCACTTTGAGTTGCTATAATGGAATCCCTGAGACTGGGTAACCTACAAGCAACAGAAATGTATCCTCACACAGTCCTGGGGCTGGGGAGTCCCCGATCAAGGTGCTAGCAGATGTGTCTGCTGAGCCCTGGCCTCACCACCCAAGATGTAAGGACCACTGGTCCTCACGTGGTTGAATAGTGGAAAGGCGTGAACGCACTTCCAAAAATGCTTTTCACTGCACCACTAATCCATCCATGAGAGAGAGCCTTCATGACTTCAGCATCTCCCGTTAGACCCAACCTCCCAACGTGGTTATAGTGGGATTAGGTTTTTAATGAGTTTTGGAGGAGACCAATACCTAGACCCTAGTGCTAGCCTATTTCACTTAACATGCTCTTAAGGTTTATTCGTGTTGTAGATATGTCAGAATTTTCTTCCCTTTTAAGGCAGAATATTATTCCATTGTGTGGACATATCATATTTTGTTTATCCAGTCATTGTTGATGGATGCTGTGGTTTCCATGTTTTAGCTATTGAGAATAATACTCCAAATGGATATTACTGAACAAATATATCTTCAAGATGCTGCTTTCAGAGGGGGAGGATATAACTAGATATGAAATTACTCGACAAAATGGTAATTTATTCATTTTTAATTTTATGAGAAACTGCCAAACTGTTTTCCAGAACATCAGTGGCATTTTGCAGCCCTGTCAACAGTGTACGATGATTCCAATTTCAGAGTCTGAATAGTAGTTATTCGAATGAGAGGGAGGGAGTTTCTTTCCCTTGGTTTTTTTTGATTAAGTGAACTGTAAAAATCTTGCAAATCTCTTTATCATGATTTTCTCTCAAGTCACACTTTTATTTGTTCCCTGGAGCCTGGCTGAAGCCTGAATCTAGTTATGGATTTTCCCAAAGGAGATAAAGTAACATCTTTTCTGTACCCACTCCAAGAGTCATGACAGACACTCCTATGACAAACGACAGATGAAAATGATAAATGCACAATAAATTTATTCAGCCAAAATTTTGCATGACATAGGAGCCTTCAAAAATTAAGAACCTAAAACCCATGGAGAAATTGCATATCTGTATACCTAGCTTTGATAAAGAATGGACACTCATTTAGAAGTATGATTGGACAAGAAAGGGATATGATTTAATGGTAACGAGTTGGGGGAACTCAATAAGGCCTGTTTTTCCCAGTTCTTCTTGGCCTCTCTGTGTAGTGATCCTGTCCTTGGGTATCAGGCAGGACACCTCAAGACAGAGGGACGGAGAAGGTCAGAGAGACCTTGCTATTTATGCAATTTTCTCAGTTCTCTTCAGCTTATAATTCTCACTGTGCCAAAATGACACCTTTGGGGTAGATTTTTTCTCCACCCTGTTATTTAGCCACAACAACCCCTTTGGAGCAGAAACAGCTCTGACGAGGTCATTGCAGATTTCAGTCAGGCAGGACCAGCTACATCAGCCAAAACGTGACTTGTCGCTGCTGCTGGCAAGGGATGACCTGCAGGGACTGGGCTTGGGACAGTCCGTATCCTTCCGACTGATATAAATGCTGCTTTCCACTCCTCACCATTCCCGTTTCTCGGCCACAGAAGAGGTTGACTGGGGCTGTACATTGAACGTCTGTAATTATCAGCAACTCCTAGGGCTTAATTTAGCTACTACAGTGCTGTGCTTATCAAAGATAAGAAATTATTTTAAGATAATCCTGATCCTCTCATCATGCCTTGAGCCAAAAATTAACAATTCTAGTTTATTTATTTTTTCTTACAATGCTGCGGAGCACTCAGAAGTTCCTGTTATAAGGACTGCTAGACCATTGCTGCAGGAATATCCAAGGAGCACGCTGGAGGGTCCCTGCCCACCAGAAGTACAACATCCAAGCCAGGCCCGGGGCTGCACGCCTGCAATCGCAGCACCCTGGGAGGCTGGGGCACTAGGATTGCAAATTGGAGCCCAGCCTGGGCAACTTAGTGACCAAGTGAGATCCTGTCTCAAAACAAAGATTCAAAAAGGCTGAGGATGTAGCTCAGTGTAAAGGCACTGGGTTCAATCCCCAGTACCACAAGAAAAGTAAAGGGAGGAAGAGAAAAAGGGAGGAAGGGAGGAAATGGGGAGGGAGGGAGGGAAAGGGAAGAGAAGGGAAGAAGATAAGAAAAGAAAACAAAAGAGAAAAGGAGAAGACAAGGTTCAACTGAGGACTTGTGACTTCTACAGAGTTAATTTACCTTCATAATTCGTTTTATAAGTCAAATGACTGGTTTTCCAGATTCTGATGTGCATTAGGCATGACAATAAAATACTTTCAGTTTTAATAGCTGTTTTCTACATATTCTCTTGGAATGAAATCTACAACTGTGCAATTACACAAATAGCTTCATAGAATGATAACTACCTTACAGAAATAAGCATTTTAAGTAAACAATTTCCCTATGAACATTGAAGAGGCATTTAATTTTTTTCACATGTACACAATTTAAAGTGCTGCAAGCAGGGATATTTTCTGAAATTACAAAGTAAACTCTAAACATTTCACATTAACAAAAACCTTAAGACAATCAAGACTAAGGGAAATGCAGGATATAGTTAGTAATATTAGATACAATGCACATATGTTCAAGCAACTCAGTGTTACACTAAAAAAAGAATAGGAACAAATCCTGATGTATGAAGATGTATTATTTAATTGCATTTTATAATGCAACTATTTGAAAAATCTTTACACAGGTCTCCACTATCTCTATGTACAAGTTGTTTGGGCATTGAGTGCCAATATCAACTGCTCAACTTCTTGAGCAAAAGCTAGCTGAGATTTTGTTTTTAGGAGGAAAGCATCTCTAAGCATGACAGTAGAGATTTTTTAAGGTACCGGGCAATAACAGTTTTGCTGATACTAAACTTTGTTAAGGGAGCACAGTGACATTTTTAAGTGAATATATCCTATAATTGTATGTGTCTGGGTTTATCCACAACTTGAATCAGCTGTATTTATAGACAAGTAATTCCCAGATAAAAAAGTAAGTTGTGATTTCATTTTGAACAAGGGAAACATTTGTACAGAATTAAATTGTCAGCTGGTGAAGCTCATGGACAAAATCATTTTAGGTAACAAAGTATATGCAAGGGATATGTGAAGCCTTAGAAGTCAAATTAGAGCATCAGAATTCAAAGTGAACTTTGACAGTATGTAGAACTGGATTAATAACATGCTTTATAAATGATAGCAGTTATAACTCACTGTATAAAATAGGACACAGATACGTTAAACTAGCAAGTACAGTTGCCCTTTAAATAGTCCAGACAGAGTTTCAAATGCATTATCAAATGTATGTTCTGATTAACATTATAACATTGTACTGGAAGGGGTGAAGAACAGATCTCAGAACACTGACATATTCTTTATTCCTCTATTATTCTCACGTGTCTCTGATGGCCACTGGAAGTGCTGTCTTGGCAATTGTCTGAAGCCTTGGTATACAACATGCTGTAGCGAGCGTCTTTGTGAGCCGAAAGGAGAAAAAAGCTCCCCCAGGAACCATAGGATCCTGTTCTGAACCACCCACAGCAGTACATCGTCCAACCAGGCCCCTGGTTTTTCTCCTTGGTGGTGTTCTTCTCCCCAAACCCTGTTTGTTCTTGAGGTACAACCCCTGCAGCACATTTTCAAGTACCCATTTTTCACCTGCAGGTGCTTCACAAGTTATTTTTCTCAATAAAGACACTGTCCTCTCTAACAGAATTTCCACTGCTTGTAGTTAAAACAAAGATGTGATAAAAAATAAAGTGAATATTTAATTTCCACTAATCGCTCTCAAAGTCCTCCCTCCAGCTTTGAACACACTCATTCCATCATCCTTGCCACTTTCTGCCACAGCTCTTGAGTCCTCTTTCCTGTCCTCAGTTACAATGTCCTGGCTGCCCTGATGTCCTGAATCAGTTGAAAACACTGAAACTTTCATAATCGCTTTGACTTTGGGAACAGCCAGAAGTCACACAGTGCCAGATCCAGTGAACAAGGAGGACACAGCAACTCGGCTTTATGAGCCTGCATTTCCACTGATTGGCACTTGGGGGCAGCCTTCACTGTGTTTTTGATCACACTTCATAAAGACACTTGGGAAAGAGTACTTCCAGAACTGCTTCAGAAAGTGGCAAAAGTGATGGGATAATTGTGTTGAAGCAAGGGGGACTGTTTTGCAGGGAATTGTTTGCAATATGTCTTTTACTATGATATATTTTTAATGTAAACATTCACTGTATATTTCCATCACACCTTGTAATTTATTCAACCCAGGCAAAAGTTTACAACCAACATACAATTTTCCTAAAGCTACCCAAATCCTCCACTCATGTACTTTAAAGATATCCTTGCTGTTCTATGAGATGGATCAAGAGAAAATTCTGTTCTGGTTGTCTGAAGTCTGTGTTATGGTGCGCTTCTCCTTTTCCGTACCCCACCCTCACATTTTGTGTGCAGAATACTACACCAGTTATGGACAGATATTTTACAACCCTGTTAACGTGGTATTGTCTTTCTGGAGTAAGTCTGTATCTAGTAGGTCTGGAGTCCAGCAAAGGCCAAACTAACGAGTTCAGCCTCTGATTCCCATTCTTCCCCTAGAAGGACTCCAGCAAGAGTGTTGCCTACTGGTGTCAATTTCCACAGACTCCTCTGAGCTTCGGTAGGAGGAAAGCAACTTCCAGCTGAATGCTCCCTCAAAAACCTCCCTCCGTGTCTGATAAATTCTATATCCGGTGATATCCTGTAAAACATTACCGTGTGTCCTGCTGCCTGCAGGGCCCCGAGGTTCAGGGTTTAAACTTCTACATCAGCAATCTGCCTAGATAAAATCACCAGTGGTTATAATAAAAGAAACAGGGATCTGTGTCATTATGAAAGACAACTAGTAGACCTGACTTGGTAGGGAAAACAAAACAAAACAAACAAAACACCATCTGTAAATTTTTCCTTTATCATGGAGAATGGCTCAGATAAAATCTACTTGCAGAGCAAAAATTTTCCATAGTAACCCTGCTCACTAAATTTAATTCAATTTTATTATCTCAGTACCTCCTTAAAAACACTTTAGTTCTGCAAACTAAAGCAGATGATTGCAAACTGAGCAATGACTCAGACAGATTCAAATATGCCCCCTTTAACAGTGGTAACAGCCAATTTTAGCTTGTTCCATTAGCCAATTTTCAGACAGTTGCCACATTATCCTCAGGTACTGATATATATAGTAAATTAAAAGCCCATTTAGTAACTTTATTTGACAGCTAAATGACTTCTAAGAACCTGCAGGCAAAGGATACCAATGTCTGACTCTTCCACAGACAGCTGTAGCATACAAACAACTGTAGGAGGACGAATCTTATTTTTAGCCTTAGGCTCTGCCAAAAGTATTAGGCTTTTCAGTGAAAATATCATGTAGCCCTATTTGCGAAGGCACTAAAAAGATGTGGGCAGAACAAAGCAACACCACCATGGTATATATTAAAGGGCAGAGGAATTGTGAGATCATCTTTTCAAAAAATACTCATTTTCTATTGGCCTTTCCCTATGAACGATAAGGTTTCCTTCGGAAGATGACTGCATAACATAAACCATGTGCCCTCTGTACGATGTTCTTCATGATCCTCAAGGATCTTAATGGAATAAGCAGAAAAGATCCAGCTTAAATAAGCACACTCAGTAGTATGTAAGGGTTTTAGTACTCCTGGTGCTTTCTATAATGCACAGAGAGTTGAATAATGTACATTCTGAACTTGGCTTCTTTCCCCTTGCACCAACTCAAGCTCTTTTTCACAACTCAAGGAACTGTCCCCCTTTCTCCAATTTGCACATGGACCTATGTTTCCAGGGCTCGGATGCTGGACTCCTCTGTTCCCAAATGGCATCTCTGTGCTCACCTCTGCCTTCTCATCTCCCACAACCTTGGGATTTCCTGCTAAGTGAGCAGATTTGTACCCAAGGTACATTTTCTCTGGTAGGACTAGAGGTAAAAGTGTTTATGTATATGCACACGTGCACCTGTGATTTGACCTGGAACCCCAAGTTATCCAATTGGGAATATTCATCCGACTACAGTGTGCTCTTCCATGCCAGGTCCTGCCAAGTCTACACAAACCTCAGGCACCAGAGACTCCCACACTAAATATTGTCCGCATTTCTGCCGAGAATGCTTTTTCCACTGGTTCTCTCTTTAAAATCCCCAAGGCCTTTTAAGGCACATCTGAAAGTCACCTCTTTCAACAGGTGATTCTGAACCCTGCATCTGTTCGTCCCATTGCTCTGTCTGTTTAGCTGTTCATTGCTGTTGGTGCCGAGCACATCTTCCATCCTGTCATATGAGAAACTGGACAGTAGAGGCCATGCCTACTTCTCCTTTGTATTACCATGCACCTGCACTGTTTGAAAACAAGTAAATTGAAATGTCTTATACGGCACTAAACTGGAAAAGAATCCTCTCCCACAGCAGAGAGAAAGGGAGAGACAATTCCGCTTTGAAATCTAAAATGTTTACATAGAACTGTAAGTGTATAAAGATAATATAAGTGTAGTGGGACAAACAAGAACTAAGGGTTGAGTGAACCACGAGAGTCCTCCAAATGTGACTCACTTTGCAGGAGTCTTAGGATTTTGCAGATAGATATTATCCTTTTCCCAGAATTATGTCTGCTTACGCACATGTGCACACATGCGAACACACACATATGCAAAAACATACATACATTTAAAAAATACACACATTTAGCATAGAGAATCTTTTCACCTTGAACTTCAGCCATCATCACAGGGTAAAAAAACCAATGATGTCCATATCCTCAGACCATCGGTGAAGAATGCTAGGAATTTGAGAGTGGCATGAAGGGGAGAGTCCTAGAATATACAGGCAAAGACCACTTCAAGAGAATATGAAAACCCACGGGAAAGACAGAGAGTATCCCCTTGGACCACTCTGGCTTGAAAAGCTTTTGCCCCAGTGTTTTATTTGTCTGAATTTTGTGGGAAGTCGGGTCTGGCTTACAATTACAACTTGGTGGTGAGGCAGTGAGGTTTCATTGTGATTGTTACCGTTTCTTTACGAAACAAAAATTCAACTGATTAGAGGCCTGTCCACTTTTTTGCCTCTGAAGGTAAAGCCCTGAGATTGGCAAGCAAGGTGTTTCCAGAAGAAATGTCTAAGTCATGAGCGAAGGAGCAGACAGAAGGAGGCAGTGGTCTAGAAGGAAGGAAGGGGGATGGGAAGATTTTTCTGTTCTCTTGAATCCAGTCTGGAGGACCCTTGCTACCCTTAAATCCTTTTAAAAGACGTGGCATTGAGTAGAAATTAGCACCAAGATGGGACATGGAAGGAAGAAGAACATAAGAAAATGAAATGCTGAAGATGTGAAGACTACATGAAAGGGCTAACAAAAAGTACTGTTTAGCACAAATACTGCATGTTCACAATTAGAAAAATCCACTGTGTCTGCAGAGAGGGGGCTGCTGCAGAGAGGGGGCTGCTGCAGAGAGGGGGCTGCTTTGATTCCAGTCACTGTAATTCAGCAAAGCCCAGGGCAGCTTCTTCTGCCTTCTAGTTTGCCAGGACACGTAATTCTTCCTGGAGGGATCCAAGGATCTTTCTTGATTTTCACCATCTAGCAACATTAAAAAATAAGATGTGATTATTTCCTTGGCGCTTTCACTGTGCTAAAAAAAAGGCCTTAGACACACAGGATTTCACTTAATCCTCGCTACCATCTCATGAGACAGGTGTTACCACTCACTTTGGTTTGCAGATTTTTATTTTAAAAAATGGACACTAAGGAAAGTTATAAGCCCCTCAAGGTCAGTCAATAATGAAGACAAAAAGGAAAAGATTTGTTGATCAATTCAAACTCAGATACTATACAAATCAAACAGTCTTTATTTGAGGTTTTAGGAGTGTCAATTTGGAAAGGACATATTCACATAGCTATAAATCAAAGTTCCAAAGAAGTCTGGGATGCTAGGGCCTCACACTGAGCTGATGGCACTGATTTACTATAAGGTGGTAAAAATTCTTTTGTGGGGAAATGTGTTGGAGTTGAGAGCAGGTGATTTGTGACAAGAGATATGTGCCCAATCAAAGAAAAAGAAAAGGATGTATATATTAGTAGGTGCGCCCATAAGAGAAGAGTCCAAGAACCTCTTGACCTGGGTGGGCCATAGCTGCTAGATGCCCGCAGTCAGGAGGTAACCAAAGCTCACACTCGGGGCAGCAGTTGGAATCGACACTGATCCTTCTGCCTTGATTTCTCTTCCAACTCCACTTTGAAAATCTCTCTCAATGTTTCTCTCCTCGTAAATTCCTTGCCTTTTCCCAGGTTCTTTCAGGCAACACTCACTGACTGAAAGGTGGCTGCAGGTGTTAACTGCTGAGCTAGTTTCTCCGAGACATGAAGTCTGGCCTATAGTGTGATCTGGTAAACACCGCCGCAACAAAACCACATTCTAGTGCCCAGTGAAATTCAGAGTAACTCAGACTCTTCCTTTGAGTAACCTTTCTTTAAATCCTATTTCTCAGCTGGACATGGTAGTACAAGCCTGTAATCTCAGCATTCTGGGAGACTGAGGCAGGAGGGTCACAAGTTAAAGGCCGGGCAACTTAGCAACTTAGGCCCTTTCTCAATATACAAATACTTTTAAAAAGAGGTGGGGATGTAGCTCAGTGGGAAGGCCCTGCGTTTGATCCTCAGACACACACACACACACACGCACACACGCACACACACACACATTTCTCCTTCCCCTCCATCCATTTTCTTCCTAACCTCTAGCTACTCAAGTCCTTTCTCACCATAACCACCCTAAAATATTTCTCAATCCTACTCACCCTCTCTTCTGGCCCTTTTCCTTCACTTTCCTGATGCAGATTTGTCACTTTTGTGCCAGTTTTGAATCACAGTAGCCAACCGTGCAGGACATCAGGGAGTATAAGAGGAATGCGCCACTGTGGGCAGAACATCGCCTCCTGGTGCCAGGACTGCAGCTTGAAAGCTGAGTGCAGGTGGAGGCTTTGACCCAGGTCCCCTGCACCAGCTGCTTTGGGAAGATCTGCTGTGCAGATTTAAACGTGCTTTCCTGATTAAGAGGCAGGATCCAGACATCTGGCCACCCTTCCCCTCCCACAAATGAATATTCCCTTCATACCTGTCATTTCTCTTACAAAAGGTGACTTTCCACAGATACGCCTGTATGTACAGTTTCTCCAACTACCCAGCTAAAAATACTCCTTATGCCAAAGATGCACATTTAGGGTAACATATGTTGGTCTCCGAAAGTCATATTTTGGAGCGGTGCATTCTGAACCCCATCGTCAGGAAAAATAGAGCTTCGATTTAATAAGCATATAGAAAAACTAAAAGACAACTCAGCTTGAGGGGATCCACATGGCATTGATGTGGAGACACTGGTCAAATTTTAGGACTGGCAGACTTCGTTATTCCTGTACTAACCTGTTACTCTCACATGCAGGTGAAAAACAAATTAATTTCCATTTAGTTGTTCAACTAAAGACTACTGGTGTCTACTGTGGGCCAGGAATGAGAACAGGGGTCACACAAAGATGGAAAGGAAGGTCAAGAACCAGCCACACTGAAGTGGACGGGAACACATGGTTGGGAGCAAAGAGTCCAACACACGTGCAACAGGAGTCTCAACATATGTGAGCGTGGGGCGGAGGGCGGAAGCAGGTAGCATTTCCCAAGGCAGGAAGGAATATTTTGTTGATGACATTGTTGAGAAAAATGCATGGTGCTAATAAAAAGCAGGTTTACCTTCAATCAATTTTACTAAAATTTATTCAAAATTCTCAAGCATCCTGCATGTTGCCTGTCCCCAAGGCCGCTGTTCTTCTCCATCTCTCTCATCCCTTTGGTGCAACATTGCTACCAAGTGTTTTATGACCAAAACAAAACAAGTGATTGACTTTTTCTGAGGAAGCTGAAGAAAAAGGTAGCAGAGCTAGTGCAATTTAAACTGGATTTTGAAAACAACTAAGAGTTCACCTAGTTATTTGGAATTAGAATATTATATGAATTCCCTTCTTGGTGTTAGAATCTACTGTTTCGTGTGTAGTGAACATTACTCATATGCTTGAAACAAGTATTTTCTTTGGTCGTACCATCTAAGGGACACCGTTGCTTAGGTCAATTATTTTCTCATTCCTGAGGCTACCAGTTTTATATCAACAGGAAAAGGAAATCTGGAATGTTACTCCTGAGCTCCTATTTTTCCACAAATACCAACGTGTGGTGGGTCCTACAACAAGCCGTTCTCGAGGAAGAGGTGAGTGTGTACACATTCACTGTGGAACCTGTCAGAAGACAGAAGGCAACAGGACTAACAGGGAGAGAAGAGGAGCTGTTGTGTAGGCCTTCTAAGTAGCCTGGCTTAGTCTTTTGGGGCTGCTGTAACAAAATAGCATAAGAAAAGCCATTAAAAACAATAGAAATGCATTGCTCACAATTCTAAAATCAAGGCACCCACAGATGTGATATTCAGCAAGGGCTCTCTGCTTCCTAGATGGCAGCTTTTTGTGATCTTCTCACATAGCGAAAGGGCAAAAAATCTCCCTTGGGCCCCTTTCCACGAACACTTAATTCCTCTCAGGAAAGCGGAGCCCCTTGATCTGATCACCTCCCAAAGGCCCCACCCTTACTTCTACCATATTGGGCATTACAGGTCAACAGGGAATTTGGGGAGACACAAGTGTTCAGACCATAGCATTCTACCCCTGTGCTTCCCTAAATCCATGCCTTCCTCTCATCAAAATATATTTTATCTCAATATCCCCCAAAGTCATAACTCATTCCAGGATCAACGCAAAAGTCAAAGTCCAGAGTTTCATCTCTGTATTATCAAGTCTTCCTCCTGAGGCAAATTCCTATCCAACTATGACCGGGCAAAATCAAACAAGTTTTATGCCCCCCAAACACAATGGTGGAAGAGAATAGGATAGACTTTTTTTTGTCAGAAGGGAAAAGTAGGAAAGTAGAAAAGGGTAATAGGTTACAGGTAACTCCAAAAATCAACAGGGAAATGCAACCCTAAAGCTGGAGAGTGCTCTTCTCTGTCTCGTGGGTTCACCCTGCAGATACCCTGGGCCTTTGGGTGGCCCCGCTCCTATGGCTTTGCCCCAACTCTCTCGGGTGGAGTTTTGTGTCCACTGCTCTGCCAAGCTGCAGTTCCTCTCTGCTGGCTTCGCTGACCACAAACTTGAAGGGGCGCCAGCCCCAGCTCCCCAGGCACCACCCCCGTGAGGAGTCCCAGCCGTGACCTCACTCCCATGGCTCTACACACCCTGCCCTAGTGAGACTTGATGTGGAGGCCCCGCTCCTATGGCAGATCTCCACCCGTGTCCCAACACTCACCAGGGCGCCCTTTGACATCTGGGGGGGTAGCTCTGACTCCACCGCCCACGTAGTCTGTGCATGGAAGTAGTTAAAGTTAGGGCTGGTGACCTCCAAGAGATGCCTGAGCCACACGTGGGCTGGCTGCAGAATGCTGTGCCCGCATGCAGGGAGCAGAGCCCAGGGGGCACAGGGCAGCAAGCCCTTCTTTCATCATCACTCTGTCCCATAGGCCTTGGTCGGCACTCTGGGTCTAGGATGGGGAAGACAAGACTGGTGAACTCTGAAGTGCTCCGGGGAACGGAATCTGACTTCCTCCCATCCATCCTAGTATCTTCATCCAATGATGGCTTGGCCACACCATGATGGTCTGTCCTGAGCACGCTTTCTCATTCTTTACCACTTGGTCTGGCTGGAAAAATTCCACATCTTTAAGTTTTGCTTTTCCTTTGAGTATAGATTTGATCTTTGTTTCTCTCTTCTCACATTTTATAAAAAACAACTAAGAGAAGCCATATTGTACCCCAACACGTTACTTAGAAATTTCTCCTCCTAAACATATTTTATCACTCAGAAGTTCTACCCTCAAAGCACTCAGACATGAAAACAATCCAGCCAAGTTTTTTGCCACTTTATGAGAAGAATAACCTTTCCTTCGGTTTCTAATACATGTTCAGCATTTCCACTGTGCCTTCATCATCCAGAGTTCCACCAACATTCTGTTTGTGACCTGTTAGGAAATTGCCAAGGAGACTGAGGCTTTCTATACACCTCTTTCATGTTCTATACTGTACCAAAATTGTCCTTCGGCGTTAATGTTCTTTTCATGGCAATGTAGGAGCGTGCCTCAAATTCTCTCAGCCTTTACTCAGTTCCAAAGCCCTTTGTGCATTCCTAGGTATTTCTTACAGTAGCAACCTGCTAAAAGTACCAACTGCTAACTTAGCCCATTTGGCCTGCTATGCCTAAAATTTGTCTTCAATCTCTATAAACTGTAAACAACAGAAATCAAATTGCTCCTAGTTCTGGAGGTTGAGAAATCTAAGATCAAATAGCAACAGATTCAAGATCTGGGATGAGCTCTCTGCTTCATAGACTGTAGCTTCCTGCTGTCGGCATGTGGCTGGAGCCCAAATCAGCTATTTGGGTGTCTTGTATAAAGGCACTCATCTCACTTACGAGGGTGAAGCCCTCTTGACCCAGTCACTCCCCTGTGAGCCGGTCATGCCTCATCTCTTAATATTACCACGTTGAGGATCAAGTTTTACTACATGAATTTGGTGGAGGAGAGACAAAATCATAGTTTCAGCTGATCTCTGGGGAAGTTCTGGGGTTCAAATAATATTTCAAAGTTGTCCTGTGCTGAAATGACTTGAGTCTTTATTTACCAGGCAGCCATTAGACGTGGGCCACCCAGGAATGACATGTCCTTGGGTGAGTCAGCAATACCTACGGCACAGTCAGTAACTCACGGAAATAGCACCCAGAGGCCACGGTCTGGACTAATTTAGCAATCGGTACCAGGTTGCTACTGTAAGAAATACCTAGCAAGGCACAGGCCAGGTTGCTTTGGGCTCTCTACTAACCCCTTTAAAACGATAGGAACTATTGCTTTTGTTTGCTGTGACTTTTCTAGGGTGTAGAGCAATGCCCTGGGCCACAGCTGTGAGTGGATAGCTGTGGAACAAGTCCTGAGAACCCTGTTACAAGTTATCACTGTCATAGACCAGCAGGAGGACCACCAATCAAGACGCAAGTAATCCCTAGGGTAGGGAGGTCACAGCCTCTGATCCATTACATCATCTCACTCTGTGCCCCCTGCCCCCCACATTGCCTGCACTCAAAGTGAAGTCCTTTGAAACAATGTGTAAGTTTGAGTCCATTTTATAATTAAGGATGGAGGAAATACATAACCTTCCTGGGCCCTTGTTGTCAGTATAGACCACAGATATTTCTAGCCTGCACTAGTGCGGTACTGGCGGCCCCTCCAACTGCAAAAGCGCTAGAAGATCACCATCCCTTCTTGCAGGACAAACCCTAGAGAGCAGGGCACCACACTTCCCCATTTGTGACATCTAGTGGCTTAGCCTCCGCACAACAACGCCTTCAACCCCTTAGACAAGGAAAAATCTGGCAATCTATTCTTAAAAAAAAAAAAAAAACACTGCAGCACACCTCCTTTCCCAGAGGAATTTGGCTGCACTCCCATTAAAGGGCCAGGAAGATTAAAATATGAGAGGTCTCTCTTTCAGCAACGTGTTCACTTGGATCTAGGAAAGCACGAAAGGAGGCAAACGAAAGAGCAGACACCCTCCCCAGCAGCACCTTGCACAGCACTGGGGCCCATATTTAGACTGAATCTCCGTGCTAAGTAGCTGACGTCTTCATGGAGGACGAATTTTGGGGGCAGAACTTGGAAATCAGCTCAGAGTCCAATCATTTCTGGCCAGTGGGCATCCTCCGCATGCTTTGGCTGAAAGGAGACAGTGCAACTTTTCCCGCATTATCTATCCTGTTCAATTTAGTTTCACAAGCACTCCAGGTGAATCCCCTAACCCCTGTTTCAGTAAGTGAAAGAACAATGTTTCACTGAGACTAAATATAACTTGCGTTTTCAGCTAGAAATTCACACGGCTGGCATCTGAGTCTGTTTCTTTGGCCTCAGGAGTATTTTTTCTTCCATATTACATTTGTTCAGACAGCAGTTTTCATTAGTTAACTAATGTTCTTTGTTTTTCTGCCAGTATTTTCCTCTTCCTTTGCCCTCATCCTCTGCAGCAAAAATCTGGGTTCACTGCCTCAGGGGTGGATGTGACAAAGCCCCAAACTGAGTAATTTATCAAATATTGGGGCTTTGTGTTCCTAAAGTTTAAGAAATTAAAAGATTCAGGGCTTAGATAAAGAACATTGGAAGAGCGCCAAGAAATAGGGCCTGGAGGAACAGGGTGCCTTAGTCACCGTCTCCTCACTGAGACACAATACACAGCACCCACAGCGGAATGGGGGAGAGGTTTATTTGGGCTCCTATTTTCAGCCCATAGTTGGCTGGATCTGAGGTAGGACAACATGGCAGAGGGGCACGGTGAAGGAAAAGCTGCTCACATCATGGCGGCCAGAAGCAGCGAGCAAAGGGAGAAGAAGAAGAGAGATAAACTCTTCCGGGTCACACCCCAGGGGCCCACCCCTTCCCAGCAGACCCCACCTCCTAACAGTAACTCAGCTATGAACCCCCATAATGTGATCACCTTCCGAAAGCCCTGCCTTTGAGTGCATAAGGCTTTGGAACATCCCAAATCCCTTGAAAGAGTGAAGTCATCGACACCAGGTTGAATCAGACAAAAACAAAATTAAATTTAACACTGTAGCCCACTTGTGTGACTTTTCTAGGACTGCCATAGCAAATGATCCCAAAGGTGGCTTGAAACGGTGGACACTCACATACTTCGGAGTATGAAATAAAGTTGGCTATTGGGCTATGCTCTCAGGGGCAGAGCCCTTCCTCATCCTGCCCCAGCTTCTGATGTTTTCCTGTAATTCTTAGCTTCCTCAGCTTAGAGCTACATCTCTCCAGTCCCCACCTCCATCTCCACATGGACCTCTGCATGAGTCTCTCTGTATCTTCTCCGCCTCTCATAAGAATACTGGTCATTGGATTTAGGATCCACACTAATCCAATATGACCTTGTCTTAACCTGGTTACATCTGGAAGACCCTATTTCCAAATTGGGTGATTTTCATAGGAGTCAGGGCTTAGGACGTACACATAGCTTTTTGGGAGACTCAATTCAGCTTACCACGCAACTGAATCTGTGGCCTTGGAATTACATGTGTACTCACAACTTTTTGTGCGGATGAGGTGACACTGTACACACTTACAGAGTTGGTGTGAAAAGGGCTGGTTGGGGCAAATGCCAACTGACTTCATAGCCGTAAGCAAGACAATTAGGCCTGAGGACCTCCAAGTCTTCATCTTTGTGGTGACTGGAAAGCCATCTCTGATCCTTTCAATAGTGACATTTAAAGACGACTGGCTCTGAGTGGAGTGGACAAATCCCCATCCATCCCCTGCCAAACACTGATTTATCAGGTGTCACATGATTCTGCTGATCTGAAAGCATATTTTCTTGTTACCTTTTTTCCTTCCTTCTTGGAGTGGTCTTCTCATCTTTAGGGTTAAAAAGATATTAAATGGTAAATGAACAAATATATTTCCACCCAGGGCCACCGTTGGAATAATCTGGATTACCAGTATCAAGGAATTGTGCTGGTGACAGGATTCAGTCATGAAATGCTAAAACCATAGACTGACCTGCCTTGCGGGTGGGGAATTTCATGGTTGTCAAGGGAACCCAAGACCTGATTCAGAGGAGAAAATGTTAAAGAAGGAACATAAGGTTTAGGTTCTGCATGATTTCTTTGTTCTAGTTGCAAATGCATTCCAGAAATAAGGCAGTGACAGAGCTGAGCCTAAAGCCGAGGATGGAAAGCCAGTTTAGGCTCCCACTGTTCATCTCCAGAGGCAAATTATGCGGCTCTCAAGTGGGTGGGTCCCCGGCCCACGCTAGTAGGAGACAGATGTTCCCCGCAATGAGACAATGTCAAGGACGCCTACAACCAAAAATAAAGTGGTTTTCAGAGGCAGAGTGTTATGGTTTATAGCTGATGTCCACACAAGCCTCGTGTACTCATAGATAAAGCTGTGGGGAGGTGATTGGAGCATGTGGGTGCTATATTCATCGGTGGATTTGCCCCCCTATGAGCTTAGAACCAAACGCTTTGCTTGGAGACGGGACCTGGTTGGAAGAGATGGCTCACTTAGCAGATGGCCTGGAAGGGTGCATCTCCTCCCCAGCCCCTTCCTTGGTTTTCTGTTTCCTGTCCACCATGATGTGAGCAGCTACGCCTCCACCATGCCCCTGTACTATGCCCTCCTGCCTTGGAGCCAGGTGACCATGGACTAAAAACATGAGCCAAAGTAAACCTCTCCTCCTTTAAGTTGTTGGTGTCATGTGTCACGTCACAGAGGCACAGAAAGTGGATAAGACACAGGGGCTTGGATGAAATCTGGGCTGGGTAAAAGTTATGGATGCTATGTTGTATCCAGAGTGTGTAAATATGTATGTGTGTGTGGGGAGAGAAAGAAAGAGAGAGACAGACAGACAGACAGAAACAGAGAGACAGACAGAGACAGAGAATCAGTTATGGGGCTGGGAGTTTTAAAGTCTTTCACCATCAAGCTGCAGGGCCAGGAAAGCCAGAGGTGTAAATTCCAGCCTAAAACTCCGGAACCAGCATGTGAGTTCCAGTCCAAATGTAGACCAAAGTCTCAGCTCAAGTGAGAGAGAGCACACATTCACTGTCCTCTACCTTTTTGTCGTATTCAGGCCCTCAGTGGGTCAAGTGAGGCCCACACATTGGAAAGGACATCTGCTTTACTCAGTCCACCAACCGCCACGCTCATTCTTTGAGACCCATCACAGGCATGTGCTGAAATCATATGTAGCCCGATGCTTGGATCCGTGGCGTGAATGCTTTGTCTCCTCCAGAACTTAGTGTTGGAGACTTAGTCTCAGTGCAACAGTGTTGACAGACAGAGCCTAAGGCGAGGTCGAAGGATGTGGGCTGCAATAAGATGTGGAAGTAGATGTCCACTCTTCACACATTTCCCAAGCTTCAGCACTCTGTTGTAGCAGCACAAGACAAAAATATTCAACATACAATGGCCCCACCAATTTGACGCTTCAGAAGAGGTGTCACCTAAAACAATCACCCACTGGGGAAGAACAACCCAGCCTTGAAGATGATTTTTTTAAATGTGCTGTCTGGCATAGTTTTAAAAGTTAAGGGAAATTCTGCAAGTTAAGCACTTCTTAGAGTGCAAGCATGGCCAGGGCTCCTTACCGCAGTGCGTTTGCAGAGCCCTCAAATCCCCATCGTGAAAGGACAGGAACATAGACAAGGCGACCTGCTCAAGGTCACCCAGGACAATGGGGGCTGTGTCGTGTCCAGGACTTCTGAAGTGAGTTTTTAAAGCATAGGAGTATCATTTTATTTAGACTACTTCTCTAGAAACTATTAGCTAACACATAGTGTTTTTAATAGACATTTCAATATTTAAGACCTTTAATAGATTAGATGGCATTATAACTCTAAAGCTTCCAGTTAGCCATGATTTCTAAAAGGCCAAAGATCCCAGCCTGTATGTGACAGAAACTGATTATCCATTCACAAAGTGCGAATTCAATTTTACATAATGTAACTATCTTTTGTAAGATAAGCTTTATAGAATCTACCTCATAGCCCACCTCTCTAGCTCTCAAATTCTTACAAATCATTTAAAAATTGATTGTAAATGTACAAAACATCTAACATCAAGCATAAAGGCCATAAAATGATCTTTCTTTGTTGACTCCGGTCTTGCCTACCAATAGCTGTGTCTATCCCATGCTGAAGTAGAGGGAATTCAGGATTCACAGCCCCTCTACTCCCAAATAGCATAATAAAATACATTTCAGTTCCCCCAGGACTGTGGGGTCAGCCCGGAGCAGAGCATCAGTAAGGTCATTGGTAAGGTCATGAGCCAGCACCGAGATAGGCCATCACAGAGTTGAAAGTCTGATGGAAAGGTAATCTACTTGAGTTACTTGTAGGAAAATGGATGGATTTTGACACCATAATAAGAGAATTACAAAAGGTTAAATATCGTGTATTTTCTCTAATACAAGAGACCCAAAATATAAGTAATTCAAAGAGGAAAATTAAAAAAGCCATGTTAAACTGAGAGGTAGACACTGTAGAGATAAGAAAGGGATCAGAAAAAGAAGGGAGCAAAGAGAGGTGGGAGGTGTGGAAGTAAAAATGATCAAGATGCAGGATGTCTGTGTATTACACCCAAAGCTGAATGGAATAACTATGTACTACAAACATATCCTAATAAAACAAGCTAATCTACTTAGTTTTGGTGCATTAAAATGAAAGGGCTGAATCAAGGATTGCTATCAAGTGTTTGGCACTTGAGCTATGGGGGCTCCAGGGGATACTCTTTGCTGAGATGGGCAACTTGGGAAAGAGATAGGAAGGGTCAGCCCAGAGCACAAAAAGTAGTCCAGTGTTAGACACGTTAAGTTTGGAAATCTTGCAAGTCATCCAAGTGGCAATCTCAAACAGGCTGTTAGACCCAGGGTGTGATGCTTAGAAAGTGGACCTGGGCTGGAAATGTGAATGTGAAAGTTTTCAGCAGACTGTGCCAATGAGATTACCTCTGGAAGGGTTGTAGAGCAAGGAGAAAACAGAAGTGAAACTCCAGGAATAAAGGTGGGGGAAAGAAGCACTCCATCGACAAAGGAGGCTGAGGAAGAATAGCCACAGAGATGGAAGGAAAACCGAGTGTACAGATGGCAACAAAGCCAAAGACAGGAAGTGGCCAACTGTGTCAGATGATGCTGGGATAGAGTAGGTAATTGCCTCAGTCAGTTACCCTGGATTAGCACCATGAAACTCCTTGGGGACCCTGTTAGGACCAGTTTAAACGGATGGGAATTTTGTTACAGTAAGCTGAAAAGTAAGGGGAGCCAGTTCTGGCCATAACAGAGTGTCTTGCCGTGCATTCATGAGAACATGATAAGACACACAAAACAAGCACCGTGCCTGGACAGCAAGCAAGGCAAGGGCTGGAATCCTGGAGAGAGTGGAAGTGCAGGAGGCAAGCTCCATGTTCCCCTTGCCTTTTCCTGAGAGTGGTTTTCAACACGGAAGCATTTGGAAATAGGACCTCAGTAGAAAGTGGCAGGGAGGAGGAGACAGTCATTGGCGTGTGGGGCTCACACTTGAGAAGCAAACTGTTGGAGAACAAGAGGAACTGGGAAAAGGAGACCAGAGAGCGATGCAGGTCTTCCCTACAAGTTGCTAGCCAATGCCCAGAGTTGCAGAGAAGTCCCCTGAAACTCCAAACAAAGAGCGTCTAGAGGGCTGAATAGGTGACCACAGACTTCAGCAGCACGCAGTACTGAGAAGACAGAGGTTAGCCCTTAAGATCTATCGAAGTGGAGAGGCGGCTCCAAAGTCACAAAACGTCAATGGAGACATCAAAATATAGACTAGAAGTAGGGTAAACCCACCAAGACTAATGGCTGCACAGTGAGGTCAAATAAGGCAAATGTGTTCACAGTTGAGCCCTAACATAGCCTAAAATCACAGTTCGTAAGAACCGATTGCCTCTCAGGAGAAAAACTCTCTTTGTAAGAAATCTCCTACAGCCTCTGCGGTTCTTCTTACATCCATGATACACAAACTTATGGGGTGCGCTAACACGTAGGATGCATCACCTTCAAACACAAACAAGAGAACTAGGGGAGAAAGATCTACAGGTGGTTTTGTAAAATAAAAATTTGGTCAAATAGAAAAATTGAGTATGAAGATGAAAATTAGAATAGAAAACAATCACATGGACAATTTAGAAAGGAAAAATGTACCCCCAAGTCATCACGTCTTTCTCTGCTTTGTAACATACTTGTTTACTGTGCTCGCTACTGTTGTGTCCACCCCCTGTCCCATCATAAACTCCAGAACACTGAGGCAAAGCGCATTTCAGTTCTGCTTTCTAATTTTCACAAACACTTAGACTGACTGTCAATAATTCTTGGTTATTATATACTTATATATTTGTTGAATTAGTGAGTATACATTCACGTTTGTTACAGTGTTCCTGAAGCATTTTGGGGGCAATTTAAACCTATCATATTGGAATGAATTGATATAAGTTTGAGAAAATCATTTTTCCTTTCCTCCTTTTTCACAATCCTCTTTCTTTCCATCCAGTGAATAACAGAAATCTCCCAGTGGTTCTCAGAACATGAGATTTTTTACAAGTTGAGTATTCAAAGTGGCTCATCAGCCACCAAGCTTCAGCAAAGCTTTTCATCTGAGTCAGCATCCCAAAGCTAAACGCTGTCAGTCACATGGGTTAGCCCAGTCACGGGCAAGAACAGCTTCCAATATTCTATTTACATCTCAAACTTAAATCTTGCTCAAATAAATTCATTAGTTGACACCCCTCATTTTGTATTAGAACTGGCTGCTCAGTTTAATTTAGTTTTGTTCCCCCTTTCAGAATGTCATTCTATGCTTCATGCCTATTGCTATAAATGTAGCAGAAATACATTAAGAGTGTCCATACCCAAGTTGTTGGCCTGAGATCAAGTCTGAATGCAGAATTGGCAGCACATACCGGAGTAATTACAAACAGAAAAGGCTTTTTCAAAGTTCATTTTGTGTTTCCCTTTCAGTATGCAAAGGATTAAATAACAAAGAATTTTCTATGCAATAATAAATCCATCCATTTTCAGCATTTAAACTGATGGAAAAAATTGTTTTGTTCAAAATGGAAATAGTGTAAGTGTTAGTAGATGAATTATTCCTATCTAATTATCCACTTCTCAGTTTGTGGAAAGGCAATACTGGGATATTTAAGTTAAAATGCTCTGCCTAGAAATCAATGTAAGAGAAGCTTGATTTTCTATAGAAAATATTTCTTATTGTTTTGAGCCATACTCCAAATTCCCAACTATAAATCTGTTGAATAAAATTTCACATCGATTCAATTTTAGTATTTAAACATATTTCAGAGGGGTGACTTCATCTTACAACAAAAATCTGTTTCAACCTTAAAACTATTAAATTCTTACAGATATTTACTTTGTGTATTCCCTTTTCTAGCATTCAATAACTTATCTGGCACAGTGAAAAATAAGCAAGAATTGTTCAAAGCACCTTTTAGGATCATGTCACATCGTAGATTTTGGTCTCCCAGAAGCAGCTACTTTGGGATAGACTCTGATTCTCCTACTTATCTTAAACCAACCAGATCTAAAATAACGTATATGAGTCCCAGAAAAATAAAATAAAAAAAGGAAATGCTACTTGGGCCCTTCCAAATTGGCGTTTGTACGTCTTTGGTATCATGCCCAGTTTCCAAAAAGTGTAGAATATTGACTTAGGCATTAAGAACAAAAAAACAGCCATTTGTACTGATGAAGATTATGTGTGTGGAGCTGTACAGTTCCCACAAGGTAGAGTAACAGGGAGCATGTTTATTTATCTTTTTGTCCTTAGCAATTATAAAAAATAAACTAAAAAAAAATATATAGCAGGCTGGTGAGATGGCTCAGCGGCGTAAGCGCCTGCCTGGCAAGCGCGAGGGCCCGAGTTCGACTCCCGGATCCCACATACGAAAAAGGGGCCGGTGATATCGCTCAGCTGCACGGGTGCCTGTTGGTGCGCGAGGTCCTGAGGTCGACCCCCCGGTACCCACAAAAAAAAAAAAAAAATATATATATATATAAAAGCAATGTTTTTAAACTAGTGAACTATAGCAAGTAGCACTGGACAGTGACCCCTGAGAGAGGGAAACAGAGGACACAGTTCAAAAGATGCATTTCTATTTGCGTAACCAAAAAGTGTAACTTTAGACATAAAGGGAAGAGACGGGAGTGGGAGCCAGGCAGAAATGCACAGGCAGCGAACAGAACCTGGTAGAAATGAATTCAGCGTGCCACACGAGGGCAGAGGATGAAGAATCTTACAGACCCTGGGGAAAGCTTGATATTTTATTCTAAGTGGATTTACTTTAAGTCTAGACAAGTCTTGAGCAGGTAAGTGGCATGACTAAATTTCCTTTTTTAAAAAATTTACCTGACTGCTTGCTGTGAGATGAATGCATTTGATTAGGAGTGGACGGAGACCAAAGAGAAGGTGGCTTCGGAGTAGGGCAAGAAATGATAGTGGGGTGGTGTGGACCAGACTAACAGCTCCAGATGTGGTGAGAAGTAATTGGATTCAGGACACATGTTCAAACTTATACTAAAGTATATACTACTGCTGTGATCAGGATGCTTCTGTCCTCGCAAAATTCATTTGTTGAAATTTCACCCCTGGATGATGGTAATAGGAGGTGAGGAATTGACTAGGGCTCATGACCAGGATTAGTGTGTATAAAAGACCCGAGCGAACCGACCAGGGCATTGGTGGTGACGCCTAGACATCCACAGGGGTCACTTTGGGAACGGGGGTGTGTGAGGCCCCAGCATGGAAGGAGGCAAGAGTCAGACTCCGCTGTTTTAGCTACTGCGATGCCTCTAAGACAGCCAGGGAGGAGGCAGCAGATGAGGCTGAAGATGCCTCAAATGTTCCTGTTCAGCGGAAGCAGAGAGCTTTCGCTTACAACAAAAGCTTCTTCCGGAAACCCGGCCAACGCTGTCCGAGTTGAAACAGGGAGTCCTGGGGCCACCTGCCCAGCGCCCAGGCGCATGTGTCACCTGCCGCTCCCTCGGGTTCCAATCTGCAGCGAAGGTGGAGAAACACCGTCTCCATGGTGCTTGTGGAAGTGCATAGCGGAAAGGGTTGACCGGTCACCCCGGGATCTGGTTAAATTGTGTGCTTGGTGCAGGACTTCCGGGGTGGAGGCTGCGGGCCCACAGGTCTGACAACCTCCCGGAGGGGGCTGGAGGCGCTGGGAGGTAAAACCCATTCCGCACAGCACTGCAGAGCCCAGCAATATTTCCTCGGTTAAGTGCCCAGCTCCCAGAGTCTCTGATGCAGGGGCATATGACTTCGGCACCTCTACTGCACACAGGTGACGTAACTCTGGGCGTGACTGGGTAGTTTAACCTGCAAGGATGTGCAAGAGGCCCTGCGGCGAAAACTTGCAAACGCTTCTCCAACCAGAGACGCCACTCCCCACCCCCATCTGTCCCCCACCCTGTCTCGGGCCGATGCCAAGCGCCCGGGTAATTCTTATCTTATCGACCAAGGTTTGAAAACTATTGGTACGAGGCCTCCTAGGTCACGTGAGGACTTCAGATTTTATTGTAAATATCAATATTTCATATATATGTGTATGTTGTCTCTCCCTTTAGAAATAATCATTGGCAGGATTAAAAGGTATTTTAAAGCAGATCATTGATAAAATCCTGACACCTGTACTGTATGCCTCCCGCACAACAGGTAAATCTGCTACTTCTTTGATTACACGTGAGGGAAACTCAGAAAGGTGGCGCAGACAATTCTCTAATTCCTGTAGAGAAATATATTAAAAGGTACACATCGGGTAAAGTCCATGCAAGCCAAACTGGCTGGGTAGTTTTGTTCTCACTTTCTATTAACTTGGGTCTGTTCCATTACAGGTTATATGGCTGAAGCTAATTCCTGGATGCCTGTAATTTGATGCGACAGGTAATTGAAACTTGGCTTTTCTCTGAATATCTGTGTAATGTATAATACATAATTAAACAGTAATTATTTAAAACACAAATGAAGCCGACTGAAGTCAGCTACAGGATCCGGTGTTCATATTATACTGGAAGCTACAGATAATTAACGAGGGCTCAAAAAGCTCATTTCAATGCAGCCTTGCAAAATTATTTTTTTTTGTCATTTCACATTAATTATGATGTGCTAATGTCCCCAGTTTTATTTGCTATATGTACATTTGCTCCATACTCAAGACGAAAAACAGAATGGAAGTCCTAAATCTAAGAAAGGAGGAAAATGATCTGCCCCACACGTCTATTAATATTTAATCTTCTTTAGTGAATTAATACTCTGAGTTGCCAACACAGCGTCAGTGGAAATAATGACTCCTCTTAAAGAATATGAAATTGGATTTTAGACTTAAATAGAGTATTATTATTCTATAAAATCTGATCACTTAATTATTTGAAAATGAAGTCTCATTAGAACAATGGATGCATGTCACCAACAGTATAATAATATATATTAAAATAAATACATACTACATAATATTATGCATTGTGTTATAACACACAGTACTTTCTACACTACACTGTAAATTTATAAATAATCCACTCGGAGCATCAGTACACAGTTTTCAAATACCACAGAAGAACCTGGGACATGAAAAGTAGTTCAGTAAAAACATTTAGCCATATGTCGGTACACTGCAAATCTACTTACAATATGACAGATGACATAACTTCAGAAAAGATATTGGGGACAGTTTGGCATGTTGGCACATGGTAGGCTGAGGTGGGAGGATTGCAGTTTCACTCCAGCCTGAACAACTTAGGGAGACCATGTCTCAAAATTTTAAAAGGCTAAGCATGTAGCTTGAGGTGAAGAACCAGAGTTCAGTTCTCAGTAATGCAAAAAATGGGGGCAATATTTATAAGAAGAGGTCCTTATTTGGCACAGAATTATCACAAACTGCTTGTTGACTGAATGCAAGTCTGCTCCTAGCCCCTACTTCCAACTTGAACTCCCATATGACCTCCAGTTTCCAGCACAGCTCCCTGTGCTTTGAAGTGTCCAATCCTGAGACAGACAGCACATAGGTTCCGTGTCTCAGGAGAGGTGCCGGATGTTGGCAGGCCATTTCTGGAAAGCTGAAAACTTTCATGTTTCAGGAGCAATTACTAGAAACCAAAGAATCCTGTCCTACCATAGTAACGGTGCGATGAAGTCTGAAATGAACCTAAGAAATAAAATAGAGTTCTGCAGTGTGGTAATTGCTCAAAAGACGTATGTTCAATGGATGAAAAATGAGCACACCCAGGAATGAGTTTGTGGTCTTTCATGTGTAAAATCTGAAGAAATTTAGCTTAATCTAAAGAAATCTGTAAGGGTTGTAAAAGCTTAGAGCTTGTTGCCATATTTTTTTTCTGCTGCATTTTCTTTACGTGATCTCTGCTCACTTTGAAAGGTCGCATGAATGATCTTAGACACACGATGAGGTGTGTAACTGAGTGTCCTTAATGGTGTAACATGGACTGTGTGTGCAGATTGCATGAGATTTCTGAGATCAGGTTTAATGGCTGCAAGGAGATTAAGCCATATGTTGCCAGAAGACTATTTCCAATTCTATTCTCCTGGTGTGTATTTAACTTGGGCAAATAGTCAGCTCTGACGGTCACAATGTACCTACATCAATTAGCGAAGGACCGACATTCACTGGGACTCTGTAGGCTTAGGCTGGCATAAATTGTACCCATACTTTTCTAAATATTCAATTTTATCGTACTCTCAAAATCCTAACAGCCTATGCAGTTCTTATTGGCTAAACAACCCAGCCACTAATTTAGGCGGCAGACAGCCGGGGGGGGGGTGTATTTCTGGAGCAGAGTGGCGGGAGATGAATGACTGAACACTTTTCTTTTAGTTGTCAGCTTCTGATACTGCTGGTGCATCAAACTGCTCAGCCACTAACCTCATAAAGTCTTGACGGTGCCTGTCACAGGGAGGTAAGAGGTTTCTGTCCTAGTATGTTAGTGCCATCATCCATCCACCGCCATCTCTGCCGGCTTCCCCTCTGCCTGGGGAGTAATAGCATCCACGTTCAGGAGCTCCAGGGCTTCCTAGGGTGTCCATCCCAGCCCTCCTTCCTGGACACTGAGCAACTCTGAGCATCCCGCACAGTCCCCTGAGGTTTCTACTTCCTCATCAGTAAACAGGAATGACAATAAAATTGATGTGACTAGTAAGAGCAGTGACTTAAGTCATTCATGTAAGAAATATTTACTGAGCGTCTTCTTCATGCCAGGACCTACTGCAGGTGAGTGGAGCATGGTGTGGAAAAGACAGAGGAGCCTCTGTATTCAGAGAGCTTGTATTCTGGCAAAAAGAAACAGACGATAATACACTCAGAAGAGTGAGCTGCACTCAATAAATAGTTCTTTCTGCATGCAGGTGTCAAACACACTTTACAGCCATGTGGGTTAAAAATAGTGACCTGATGCAAATATTCTCTTGAACATTCGTCTTCCTTTTTGTGATTTTCTGTATTTTCCAACAAGCTCACGATGAACAGGTATTATTTAGGATAAATTAAGAGCAAAAAAGCAAGGGCATAATTTAATGCCTATCTAAATGGTGTCCCATAGGGAGAGTTATGATTTAGGCAATGATTTCATAAACATTAATTGCCTGTGCTGTGTTCACTCTACATGTGCATTTTCCGCCTGTAGTACAGTGGCCCATTCATTCTGTTATCCCTCCTTCTGTGGTCCAATCTCTATCCTGAATGCCCCTTTGTGGATGGACAGGATTATTTCTGTATTTTTAGGCCCTCACTGAATTAAAAATAATTCTAAATGTATTTCGTCTTTCTATAATCAGATACTTTCCAATCACCTTGTCACCATTTGTCCTATTGTAGCAAGATTCCAATACTTCTTCATTTTCCACATAAGCTATCTTCTCTTTTTGGCATAAATGTTTTATAGTATTTCTGTTTTTCTCAATTCTGCATGCTGTATGTTATGCTTCATATCTTTTCTTTTGTTCTCCTTTTGCAATCAAAGGATCACTGTGACATGTTTTGGCTCAACCTGGAATAATGCCTCCAGAATTCCAGCAAGGGTTGCTCCTTTCCCAAATCTTTCTTCAAAACCATTATATTGTTCTACCACTCATTCTTCTGGAATTACTTTGCAGACAGTTCTGGAATTATCTTCTACTTATTTTGCTGGGTTACTTTTTTTCTTTGTTTTAATGTTACTTTCAAAGTTCCCTTTTAATTACATATCCTTGTGCAAAATGAAAGTTATCTGTCAATTTGCTTCATAATTTAAAGAGAAAAAACTCAGTTAAAAGGCAAAATATTACTATATATTAAGTAATGAAGGTATCACTTATTAGAAAGCCTGTATAATACAGATGTTCCCACATATGGGAAGGCCTCTGCCAAGAATTTTCCACTTTCTGGAATCAAGACCGCAGATAAAAATAAAGAAAATGTGCATTAAAGTAAAAGTCTAATCTAAAAGATACAACATCTACTTTTTAATGCAGAGTTGCCCAGCTTTTACTTTTACCAGCTCATTCCAAAGTATAGACTTGGTCTCAAACTTGTGTAACTTAAAGACCCCCAAATTCCAGATAGCTTCTCCAAAAGCAAAGAGGAAAAATTCTTCTCTATCCAAAGAAACAAAATTTGTCGGTAGGTTTAAAATGGAAATCTCTTTCCCTTCTTGTCCTACTCTCTCATGTGTAGAAATAAAGCTTCAAAAAACTTGGGATTTAGTCTGAGAAACTTGTTAGGCACATATATAACTTTTGCTACTCTGGTCTTTGCTCCTAATTATAAAGCAAACATTGAAATCTAAACTTGATTGTGACCTTAAGCCAAGGGCTATCATGTTTTATTTTGGAAGCTTAAGCCAGAGAACACAGTCTTAGGACAGCTAGTTAGGCGTGTGGTCATGGTTATGCATCGCTGTAGTAGAAAAATGGCTGGCAGTTCCAAAAATCACATGGTTCGTGTTTAGTGGTTGTAACAAAAGAACGAAGACAGAACCACATAAAAACAGAAAATAAAGTGCTCTGGAGGAACCCATGGGAGGCAGTGTGGAGGTTTCCAGACTGTACTGTAGTTAGTATGCTCATCCTGTGATTGATAGGAAACATATCAGAGGTCGCTCTGTCAGGAATCCAACCAGAAACAAACACACAATCACGCTGGATAAGTTGAAGAGAGTTTAATAAAGGGACTATTGACAAAGGTGAGAGTTTACGAAAATCCCAATTTCCAGTGCAGTATCCCTGGGCCAACCACAATGGAGACCTCTTACTAACTACTCCAGTCCTCGAAGGTCAAGGTGAGAAAGCAGAGGAGGACTCAAGAGACAGAAAGGTTATCAGGAGAATGCTGCCTTGTCGGAGCTAACGATCTTAATACAGGGACACTGCCCACTTTCGGCAATCCCACAGGCTGGGGGGGGCACACTGACGTTACTGTTTTCTGTTGCCCAGATTCCCTGCAATGCTCCCCATGTTTGAACCCAATAGGAGCAGTCTACACCATCAACCTCTACAAAGGGGAGAAGGGTGGGTATTGTATCTGGAAGGGGAAGGCAAGCCTAGGTCACACTAGTCAAATCGCATTTCCGGTCTTCCGACGCTGCCTACGCAACTGTTACCGGGAATGTCTGACTCTTGAGCAGAGCTGTAAACAGGAAAAAAGAAAAGAAAAAAACTGATCTAATTAAAGGGAAAACTTAAAAAAAAGACAAGCAATCTGCTTAAGGCTTCTGAGTCAATTCCTTTCCTTCTTAAACACATAATACCTAAAATAGTTTCTTGATAGCATTTCACAGGATATTAGATTGGATAGGTAAGTAAAGTCTACACATGTGAAATTATATTTTATTGTGCAGACAATATATTCCAAAGAATTCTGTGCTGGGGAATACCTAGCTCCAATTTTCCTACTTCGAAGAATAATCTTCAGTACAGTAAAAGACAATTTTTAAAGGGTTGCATCTGGAGATATTAAAACTCTATGAGATTTTTAAAAAGACAGGAATACATATGAGAAACTTTCGGAAGAAATAGTAATAGAATTTGGGGACTGAATATAGGCATTAAATTAGAATGTAGAACAATCCTTAGGCTCCTAACTTAAAGAAAAATGTACAGATATTGCTATACAGTTTGAATTCCTATGCTGAGATGTAACTACTGTTACAACGCTATTAAGAGGTGGGTTTGGGGGAGGTAATTAGGATTAGATGAGCTCATGAAGGGGGAACCTCCATGTTAGGATTGCTGGCTTTTAATCCTATAAGGAGTGAGACACAAGCCAGGGGCTCTCTGTGTCTTGCCATGGATGTCTTCCCCCATGCCACGTCCAGCAGAAAAGCCTCACAAGATGCTGAGAGGTGCTAGTAGCACACTTTTGGATGTCACAGCCTTCAGAACAGTGAGCTAACAAACTTCTATTCTTTATAAATTAGCCAATCTGTGATTTTCAGTTCTAACAACAAAAAATAGCAAGAGTTGACTAGGGAGAGAGGTGGATAATCGTTCATTTCAAAACATACAGAGCATGATGTGCCTATGAAATCCAACCAGCCGGACACAGATGTGCTCACAGTGTAGGGAGGCAGTAAAACTATGGTTATGAAGGAAATCAGGCAAAGAAGGGGAGTAGAACAGAGATGGCCAAGAATGGAGGCTCTAACAACATTTTGAGAAACCACATCTCTTTCTAGTTTAGTGCCATTATTAATCTTTCTCATCAGACTATAAACTTCACAAGAACAGGAACTTGGCCGGTCCTGCTTATAACTCTATTCTTACATCCAGCATGGTGCTGAGACCACGGTGAACGCTCGATGTGTCTTACTGAATGGATGAGGCACTCAATCTGGCTAATCAAGGTGGGAGAGGGTGATCTCATGTAAGAAGTAAAGTAACTTGCAGACCAAACCATGCTGAAAGATTCTCCAACCTAGACCACTTTTAGAGCTCACACTGAATTTGAAGTTCCAGCTGCTGCCTGAGAAGTTACAATGCATCTTCTTCCGATTTCCTCAGTTTTTAAATTCATCTTAATTCCTACATTTTCACTTTTTCTCAGGTCTTTAAGAAATGAGTATTTTTAATTATAGTGCTTTATTCAGTTTTTCCTGTAATGAAAATCTTCTTTTCCTTGTAAAACCAGAGAAGGTCCATTCGAAGGTTGGAAAGTAATCAGCACCTAACAGAACACATGCTCAGACCCATGTACACCAAAACCTGAAAGTGTTTTAACAGACTGTGGGCTTAGGAGTCTCTAAAGCAGGGGTGCCCACCATGGGAGAACCCCCAGTCTCTTCATGGGATGCATGGTCTTACAAAGGGAAGCAATTTCTGGCGCTGTAATGTCCATTCTGGGTCCTTCCTAACACTCATCTTCCTAAGACCGTGTCTGTGATGGAGGCTGCTCCTGTGTGCTTCTACGTCTTCCTTTGTCAGCTCTAACAAACTCTAGAATGCCTCCGAATCATTTGGAGTGCTTTGCAAAAACGCAAATTGCTGTCGCCACTGCCAAAAGCTCTAATTCAGTAAGGTAGAGGCTGAGGATTTGCACACTTATGAGTTCCTAGGTGATACTAATGCTGTTGTTTCAGAGAACAAACTTTGAACACCAAAGACTAGTTTGCCACTTAATGGAAAAATGAAAAAAAAAAAATTAAAAACCCACAGCCACATGAATTGAACGTCCCAGGCACTCTGAGTGTGAGGAAGCATTAGCATGGAATGTAAAAATTCTAAATGAACAAGAAAATTAAAAATGAGTGATTCTGATGACAGTGTGACAAATCTTTTTTTTTTTCCCCTAACCAGGAGTTTATGAAAAAATTAAAGAAAACTTCACTCTGACATCAACTGAGTGGTAACTGAAAATAGAGTTTGATCACCATGTGACTTTTGGCAGTAAGTCAGAAACTGCTTTACAATTTGGGTAGCATTGCGTAACAAAACTATCATCTACAGCTGCTTGTTTATGTAAACAAGTTTTCTTGGTGTTTATGTCTATAAAAACAGGAGTAGAATGTGCCACATTCTACTTTTAAGTAATATTTATCCATGGAAAATTCATTAACTGGAAAAAGCAACTCTGCTCAAATCCCTGAGATATATTTCTAATAAAATTTTATAATTTATATATTTACTTTCAAATTTTATAGTGACTTTCTATTGTTTTCATCTATTGTACATCAATAAAATACAATGAAACTCAGTTCAAGAAATTGTTAACTTTATAGATTATGTTCATAAGAAAAATTAATTTTCAGAGTTCAAGTATGAATTATGATCTATGCATGTTTGATAGCTTAATCAAAGGAACACTTTCAAATATATAAATGTTTAATATTTGGTTAATATCCCATGGAGGGATGAAAAATTATACCAAAGATGAGAAAACTACAAAATTTCTGGCTGTTAAAAAGAAAATTTTTCTTCATATCTTCCTTTAAAGGATAATGGTATGTACATATGAAACACTATGATTAAATTCCACCAAATATATTTAAAAGAATGATGTTATATGCTTATTTTAGAATAGTAATGTTTGAAACATACCCCAAATAATATCCTTTATTATTATTTAGGATGAAAAATTTTTTTGTTGATAACTTAAAATCAATGCCTATTTTTTAAATTTTCTTTTTGAGAGTAAACACCATCAAAAATAATTTAGGAGTAACTGCCTACAGCAGTAAACTTTAAATCCTTGGCAAGGATCATTTGATGGACTCAGACAAAACTCTGAATTAAATCCCAGTTAAAACCCAGACTTCGCTTATTCTGTAAATATCTCAACAAAAACTATTGTACTATTTGGGCATTTGCTCTTTCTCGTTCAGCTAGGATCCAAACATACAGAAACGATTAATAATGAGAAAAGATTGTACAGTCCTGAATGACTCATTCAAGGACCTTTATAAATATTCTGTTTAGACTGGTTTCAGAAATGAATTGTTTGGGTGAATTATTCTGTTTTGTTTAGCAAATGAAAGTTGCAGTACAGAGAAAAGAAAAATGCACAAATATTGGTGCTTATACATCATGGCGACCCTTTCTCTTTAGAAACCATTTCTCTGCATTACCACAATCATGGAGCATGAAGAGAAACACATTAAAAATAGACACTGACTCTACTTGACATCTTTTAACTTTATCTAGAATATATTTTCTTTCTTACAAACTTTTCTTGGGAAACAATCACGAGCAAAATCAACTGCAAACATTTTTATAATCTATTTCATTTTTTTTGTATCAATTCCCAAATCTCTTAAGTTCATTATATGGGATGTATGATTTCTGAGCAAAGAGACCATGGGCTAATCCAGTTCCTGTTCCTTTATACTGAAAACTCTCCTACAGTCAACAAAGTTCTACTTCCTAACACATTAAAATGCCGTGTCCCTCCCTGTACAGTCTCTCTTACCTCTCGTTGAGTTCAGCTACCCTGCAAGCCCTTCTCTCTTCTGGAGTCCCCTGTGGCAGGGCCACAGACTTCCTCTAAGGTGTCACTTAGTGCAGGAATACCTAGAAGCACCTCTTGCTGACGATGAGTAGCACAATTCTCCTTAAACTTCTCACTCTGACCCAGTATTCTGAATATCCTACATCTCCCCCTACAAGTACCTAGACCAATCAATAAATTTTTACAAATCTAACAAAGGTATATCTCTACAAGTAATCCAAATTCTTGTATATTTCCTTGGATTACTTCTATTTAGCATGTATAAAAGAAATGACAGACTGCACACTGATAGAAATAGCTCAGAAAAAAAAATGAATTTCTTCCCTTCTACTCGTGCCCAACTCCCTGTGTAGCTCTGATACTCCAAGAAAGGAACCACAAAATAATTTTCAACCCACCTTTGTGCTTTTATGGTATCTTCTATGCAACTACAAAGTGTAGAATGGATTTATTCTTCCAGATCATCAATAAAGATACTGAATAAATGAGCTCTCAAATAATTCCCATGGGATGTATTCAATATAAAAACTGTGGGCAGAGACCTATCGAGCTCATTCACTGCTAAATCCTCAGGGCCTAATTGTGCCCAGCCCATAAAAGTACCTAATAGATAGTAAATGAATAAAAATGTATACCGAACGGGAATATATATTATGAAAACACCATGCAAGGTCTCGAAATTATCTGCTTTCACTAGACACCAGCTATGTAACCTTTCAATAAATAACTGGAGCTCTCTGCATCTGACCTTTCATCAGATGGTCGATAATGTAGGTAAAACATTTGGCTTGGTTCATGGGAAAGAGTCTGTAACATGAGCAACAACTTTTCATATTTCCTACTTTTTTCAGATTTGAAATCAATGCATGTGGAGATGAAAACATTACCAAGTTACTATCTCAGTTTTGGCAGCTATATAGATAATCTCTTGACTGCAATAAAATCATTTCATCCAAGCCAGCGGCTTGTTTTCCATGATAGAATCAGATTATGAAAATATTGGTGCACATTTAGGTTTAAAATTGTAAATAACCAGACAAGTCACAGTGTAGTAAAAGAAGGATTTTAGGTTTCTTTGGTGAAACAAAAGCAGATATAAAAAGTTACAAAGATTTTAGATTTTCATCCACAAAAAAAAAAAAATCATTCACATTTTACACTATACATGTTATAAATACAGGAGAGTATTATGTGCATTGTAATGAAAAGGGAAAAATAAAGACCTAGTAAGTCAACACAGTGTTCATATGTGCGCTACAACACCTAAGGGTGGATACATTTAATGAGGGCACGAGGGGGCTGCTTAAACACACTGAGCACGACTCTGAGCTTCACTCCTCCTTTCTGGGGCAAAGCGGGTTTCATGAGAGTCCATGTTGGGCCAACCTGTCTGCTCTTCATCTGGTTTTCTTTCTCTTTTTTAAAAAATTTAAATTGTTAACTGATGCATAAATCCACAAAAGTCATACATAACTGTGGGGTACCCTGTGATGTTTAAGTACTTGGGAACACCGTGTACTGTTTAACTCAGGTTAACATCTCTCTCTTCAAGCATTTATCATTTCCATTTGCATTTTATTTGTTGTCAACTCTTCTTGCTTTCTTTCCATTACAGATTTTTCTTTAACCATTAAATTAAGTGGATAATGATTCAAAGTCATCTTTAGCAGTCTGTTTATTCAAACAGAAGGGAGAAAATAGAGTGGGAAGAGTTGAGGAGAAATTTCAACACGTACACTCCACATAACAAGACGAAATGTCCAGGCTAATCCTACACAGAAACCTTGCCTAGAAGGGCCGAACACCACTTGCTGAAAGCTATACGCTTTTCCACTCTTTCCATAATAAGCACTTACTGTATTCTAACCATCACATTATTTAATCAGGGACAAAGTACCTACATTATATAGCTCCAAACTGTGTGAGGAAAATATAAAGCAAACACTGAAAAATAACTAGCGTACTATATCCATTTTTCAGGTCTTGGGGAAAATAACATCCAATAAATTAAATCAGTATGGCTTACTTCATTTATTTATGTATGTTCACAGCTGCAGCATTCATACATGAACTTCAAAACTTTATAAAAGATTAAAATGGTTATATATACAAAATTTCTTGTTTTTCTTTTTTTTTTTTTTTCTTTTTTTTTTTTTTTTGCATGTGTGTTGTTTTAACAATCCCCCACCCTCTTGAGCCCCCGGTCTCTATCCATTGAAAATGTCTTGATCCCTATGTAATCTTACCAAAGTTATTGTTATGAAAGCCATTAGAAAGTAGACCTGGTTGAGTTAATAATTAGCACTTTGTCCCCTAAAAAAAATGCTCCTGGTCATAGAAAAGTCCTCCACTCAGGCCTTCCATGTAAGTTGAAGGAAAAGGATTGCAGCAAAGAATTTTTCCACGTTGGAGTCCCTCGTTCCTCGGGATCATCAGCCAGGCTTCGGCATCACGTGGCTGAGATGTGCAGTGACCCACAAGATTGTGTTTGCTACTTGTCCAGGGAAAGCTGTCCTCCATCTTGCTGCCAGCCAAAGGGCAAAGGAAACCATTTCCAACTGAAACAAATGACCCCAAAGCAGACAAACCAATGATTAAAGACCTGGAAGGCTCCATCATCATATGCCCGAATTCAGTGTGACGTTTTATTTTATATACAGGCGTAAAATCGACATTAAATCATCTTATTTACATGGCCACCGGTGCTGAAATTGAGCTTTTTAAATAGTACAGTAGGCCGGTAGACGCTGTGAAGCCGTCTGTGCCGGAGGCAAAGACAGCACTAACAAAATGAGATAGGCTGGAAATGGTTCCTTTCTGCCCTCCTTTTCTTTTGTTTCATTTGCTTTCCTTTTGGATGCCAATACTTTCATTTAAAATGTTTTGGGAGCAAAGCAACCCAAAATGACCCGACAGTGGTCCACAAATCGAAACCCACTGATAACGCTTCTCGAGATGGTAGGAAAGGCACGGGAAGTTAGGACTTTGGCTGAAATGATGAAAACCTATGTTTGCTATTTGAGGAATCAACGCCTGGACTCCTGCCACCTTCGGCTCCAACGATGATCATGTTTTGATGTGTTTACTGAATTGTCCTTTGCTGATGAGGAATTTTTAAAGTATTTCTTAGAATAAGTCCTTTGGTATGCAGATGCTACATGGAAGGAAAGAAAGAAAACACAACAACATTACTTGCTCCATACCCTAAACTCTGATACCAAAGCCGCAAAATGAGGGTGGCTAGTGGTGGTTATGGCACGGCTGTCCATTCTTTCTAAAGGACCACTTACGGTTCATGCAGGTAATTTTAGGCATAGCCCAGCTTCCATTCCCTAGGCACCGGATAGTTGGAAGGTGGCGCTGAATGAAACCATCTTTGCAATGGTATCTAATCAAGGAGTTGATTTCATAACGAGCTTTCATCTTTCCAAAGGTCTTGGCATTTTCTACAACAGGGGGCTGGCCGCAAGCAACTACAAGAAAGCAAATTGGGTTATTTCCAAATAATGTAACAATTTCAATCAATTCTCTCTCTCTCTGTCTGTCTCTGTCTGTCTCTGTCTGTCTCTGTCTCTCTTTCTCTCCCTCCCTCTCTCTGTCTCTCTGTCTCTCTGTCTCTCTCTCTCTTTCCAAACCCCATGGGATAATAATGGATTTGTAACATTTAACTATTACCATTACTTCCCTGTAAAACTTACAATCTATAATAACATCACAGTTCTGACAGACGGACATACGTCCCCAAATATAAACGAAACACTGTCAGGTGCACTTGCATTTTCTGCTCTTTTCCATCTTATGTCTGAGATGGAAGAAGAGAATGAATCATATTCATAACTCAGTTTTTTCAGTACCTTAACCAATGCAAACTTGAACACTTGAGAAGAGTAAGTAAGCACAAAGCTTGACCTGCTTCATTATCAATTTTTTTTGTGTGTGTGTGGGTACAGGGAGTCGAACTCAGGACCTCGCGCTTGCCAGGCAAGCGCTTATGCCACTGAGCTATCTCACCGGCCCTCGTTATCATTTTTAAATTACAATGAAAAATCCAATTATCCACAAACTTAGCAATAAATAATAACAATAAAGGGCAAAGAAATAAAAGAAACTTCTCTATTTTGAAATTCAAGGAGGTGGGAAAAATAATTCACCTGAATTTGTATTAACATACTTTTATTCAGCATTAGTGCAGTTATTTTAAATTGTATTTTTAAAACCATTTTAAAAATATTGTGTTTTGCTATGTATTTCCAATGGAAATGTAACCACTTGAATATAATTCTCCCTAAAGGGCACTTTGCACTCATAGTTTAAGTATTCTGACACCACCGGCCCATAAGAATAGGCCATATCATCCCATGGAATAATGAAAAACTTCGGTGGGGGAAAAGTTACCAGAAAACTTACTACCAAAATGTTTATATGTCAAAATCCTAATACCAACAGTTTATAATTATTAAATTTCCTTTCATTTTCAGACGGCTGTCTACAACCATACTTTTTATGAAGGCAAATTTGGGTTTCACTTAACTATTTAATTCCCCTAATTTTCTTTTGCTTGATTCTGATATAAATACTGCAAACTACTTTTATTATATGAGCTGTGAAGAAAATATGGTGTGTTTTTAAATCAGAAGTATTTTTATTATAGTAAGAGACACACTGCCATTCATTCCCTTCAAAATCCTCCCCCTTCCTTCTAACACACTTATCCCATCATTCTTGCCACTTTCGGGAGCTGTTCTGGAAGTCCTCTTCCAAGAATGTCTTTAGTCTCACTGCTGGAGCTACCTCAGTCCTCCATCGATTCAAAACATTCAATTTTTCTGGCCATTTTCAGTTCAGGAAAGAGTGAGAAGTCGTGCAATGCCAGATGTGGTAAATAACGTGGATGACACATTGTGATGTTTCTACCAGCCTGTCTTTCTGTTAAATGGCACCCAGCAGCAGTGTTCATTGTATTTTTCATCACATCTTATAAAAGATCTTCATGAAAGAGAACAGCTAGAACTGCTTCAGAAAGTGGCAAGACTGATGAGATAAATGTGTATGAACTGAGGGGGAGAATTTTGAGGCAGAATAATGGCAATGTGTCCTTATTATAATAATTTCTTTTTTTTTTTTGTGGGGGGTCGACCTCAGGACCTCGCGCGCCAGTAGGCACCCGTGCCACTGAGCGATATCACCGGCCCCTTTTTCGTATGTGGGTTCCGGGAGTCGAACTCGGTCCCTCGCGCTTGCCGGGCAGGCGCTTAAGCCGCTGAGCCATCTCACCGGCCTATAATAATTTCTAATCTAAACATTCACCACATTTTTCAATCACCCCTTGTATTACGTAGTATCAGATGGAATGAGACCAAAGTCATATAAGTTAGTTAAAAATGGTCCAGTAGAATCCATTTTATGTGCGTCTGCACTGTACTGACAAAATAGAACTTGTTTTTAATCATTATGAGAGAAGAATTGTATTTCTCCTAAAACTATTTATATATGAAGACTATAAAAACCTAAAATGATTTAGCGAATGTGGTAGAGGCAACGACAGGAAAATAGACCAGAAATAGATCCACACATACTTGCTTGATAGTTGACGAAAACAACATGGCAACGCAAGCAGGAGGTAGAATTAAAACTCGGACAATTTGGTACCTCAGAGTATACATAGAAATTCAATTGTAGATGGCTTAAGGATATAAATTTAAAAGCAAAATTATAAAGTATTTAGAAAAGATAGGCTACTTTATGACTTTATGTGTATATAGATTTCTTAAGATACACAGAAGTTTAAGCCATAAAGGAATATTCAATAAAAGTAAGAATTCTGTTCATCAAAAAATTCCATAAAGTAAGGCTCAAACTACAAACTGGGAGAAGATATTTGCCACATATGTAAATGCCAAGGAATTATAGTGATATTTTTAAGAATGCTTGCAAATCAATATGTAAAAGATATATAAGCAAATTTCAAAAATAAGCAAAAGAGGAACTATCAAAAACAAAAGATCTTTATATGTCCTATAAATATAAGACAAGATATTCAGGAAGTAGTCAAGAAAATGCAAATTAAGTTACAAGATACAACACGCCCACCAGGATCGGCAGAAATGTCGAAGTCCTGTAATGTCAAAAGTCGGAGAAGTTATGGAAAAACACATGGCTGGCGGGTGTGTCAACAGGCATGACCACTTCGGAAAGTAATTCGGCATTTTCTACTACATTTGATGTTGCATACATCCTATGGGACTTGGTAACTTCACTCCTGGACACGTGCCCTACAGAATCTCACAAACATCTACCAAGAACAGGTTTAAGAATTCTCAGGGCAATGTTGTTTATAATAGTAAAAACACTGTCTATAATCCAAATGTCCACTGACAGGAGAACTGGTAAATAAAATGTTGTATAGTTAAGCAATGAAGTACTATACAGCAGCAAAAAAGACAAAACATGTAGCTACACGTATCGGCACAGAGATAGCTCACAAACATAATGCTGAACCACAAAAGAGCAAGGTACAGTACATAAGTATTGCTCCACTTATATAAAGTTCAAACATTTGCAAAATTAAACAATTTGTTGTTTGGGGATGCAAGCATGTATGGTAATACTAAAGGAAAAAGCAAGGACATAAGGTCATTTTCTCTCTTGGAATCATGGAGTAAATAAATGGTATCACAAAAAGCCCACAGGGTACTCCAAAGATATGGGGATAGTAGGCAATATGGCATCCTTCTTTTAAAAATATATTTTTTCCACATATTATCCTTTGTAATTATTTAATAGTTAAAAATAGAACTACTTACATCCATAGCTTGAAAGTTCTAAAGTGATGAAGAGGAAGGATTATCTTTTATGGAAAAAAATCTATGAACATTTATAAAAATTTCCAGAGCACTGATTAGAAAATAATAGATTATGCATAAATACATAAATTGTATGGTATTCCTATTTATTTACTACACATAAATAAAAAATCAGGCAGTGGGGAGAGAAAATAAGAATAATTTTCCTCCCATAATGGGCTACAGCCAACATTTCCCCACTGGGAAACGGAGAGCACTATGCCATTCTTGCGAATCTTTTCTGGCCACGGCATAGGAGTCCTCCCCCTGGAGGAATTTTGTGGTCCCTCACCCAGTTCCCTCACTGGGGACAGGTGGCAGAGCCTGGACACTTGTGTGGTTTGTCACAGTGCGCAGAGATGAGGGCTGGGGGTGTTGCTTCTGGCGTTCAGCACACAGAACGAGGGAATGAGCTTCAACGTTCTCCAGCACACTGCACAGTAAAGAAGATGTGGTGGTGTCGGGAGGCTGAGGCAGGAGGAGCACAAGTTCAAGCACAGCCTGGGCAACTCAGTGACCTCGTGAGACCTTGCCTCAAAAAATAAAAATTTAAAAACAAAAAGGTCTGGAGATGTAGCTCAGTGTGAAGGTCATGGGTTCAATCCCCAGTACCATCAAAAAGCATACAAAAAAAGTTGTCTCACTCAAAATGTCAACGGCACTGCTGCTGAGAAACTCTGTTAGACAGGAAAATAACATGGGAAATGTAAGTTTTTAGACTATAAAATGAAAAGGCATGACCCCAGCAACTATTTGGAGAAGCACAGAGGTAAACGTGACTTTTGGATAAAGATAAACAGTTTATTAAACACTCAACGCATTGCAGTGGAAAATGGAAAGCAGCAAAAGCTTGATCTGTTATTTTTAGGAGTTCGTGACATGCACTCAAGCGCAGGCCAGGACTGCTTGGGGGGGGGGGCTCCGCCTCAGGTGAGAAAGCAGCAGAGGGTCAGCTGAAACAACTGGGTGTCATCAGAGACGATGGCTTTGGGCATCTTTGTGTTCTCTTTCTTCTAATGGAATTCATTATTGACGTCTGAATCTTTCTTAAAATACATATAGAGCATGTATCTGTAGTTTTATCACTGTTACATTCAAAGACAACTCAAGTGGATTTTCCATCTTGCATTCACCCTTCATCCTCTCACTTGAGGTGGGTCAGTCTCAGCCGGGGAGTAGAGATTTAACACTACTATGAAGACTGGTCTTAAAAATGTGCACGGGATTTCTGTTTGTTAAGAGAGTCTATAGAAATTCAAACAAACGCATGTTTAAAAATCAGCTTTTATGATTTCTTTTCTATTTAATGTTTAATTCTCAGCATGGACCTTTCATGGCAAGTGTGTTTATCGTATCTTGAAGGTATTCAGCTACAGACACTTTAGTCCACGGTTTAAAAGTATAAAATAAGGGAATGATTAAAAAACGGAGATGCTTACAGAGATGGAGCAGCATACACAAGACAAGGCTGAATGACTGAGGATGAATAGGCTGCAGACAGCAGCCCCTACCGAGGGAAGAAGTGGTTCTCACTGCATAATCCAATCCACTGACACGCTTGATGTTAGACTTTCTTATTAAAAAAAAAACTCCAAAATCTAGATTATTTTATGATATATCCGAATCTTTAACTGTTGACCATTGTTGTCTTTTCTAAATCGACAGGTCCTCGGGCCAGCAGTTGTTTGCCTTGAAGATATTACCAAGCAGTTTTCTTACATTAACTCCACACAATTAAGTACCTGAACTCTAAGGTGAGAATGGTACTAAAAAATTATCTTTTTCATTGTGTCCAAAGGGTGGTATACTCCAGAGCAACAAGAAATGGCATACATGAGATGGTATCTTAAGGAATGAAGTCTGGTTTTCCCGCATCCTGCTGCTAACTGTGGAGTGGAATAAGTGCACGGCGCGGTGGGTGATCCTTACCTGTGCCTTTCTTGCAGGTGTAGGTAAGATGGTAGTTGCAGGGGACATCGTTCCACTGGCCATTTTCATGCCAAATGATGACCACGCAGTCTTCACCAGCAGAAAAGAAACTATCTGGCTGGTTGGGTCTCCAGTTCTCATATTGCTGTAAAAATAGAGAGAGATGATAACTACTTGGTAGTTAGAGGTGACAGAAGTGCGCTATGGCGATCGACGTGGGATGACCCAGCAATTTCTGTTGGACCACGGCGCTGAAATCACTTTCATGTTAAAGACTTTCTACTCCGACCAGAAAATAGCTGCGTGTGTGTCTCAAAGTCTTTATTTAATAAATACCTGATTTTGACAATGAGATATCTTTCAGGAATTTTGCTCTAGTTATCCTAAATTTCTAAAAGTATTATGCACCCACAATTTAAGAAATCCATCATATTATTAACTGTACTAACATTAATAGAAGTAAAAATAGAGAAAAAGTTCACAATCTCATGCTAATCTACCATGCACATATAATATTTAGTTGTGATCATAGTGCAATAAAATGTTTAGTCTTTTTTCTCATCTTTCCCACTAAAAAATACCTTCCTTGGTCATTTCTTTGGGTTAAACCATTGAGATACCAAAAAAAATATTTACTTGATACACCTATGCTCATCATTTCCTATGCAACCTTTCAGAATTACTTTGCCTTGGCTGTGCTTTTTGTTTGGATTGTACAGTTGAGTTCTGCTCTACGAACTAAGCTGGAAGTTGTCATCTTTTAGTGGGAACATTTACAAATGTGTGCATGTTGATATAAGAGTTGTGTTTTCAAAAGCATATCTTATGTTTTTCTTCCTTGTGCACTGTGTTCAGACAACTGAAAAGGATTTATTGTTTTGATGCTTTTCCACTAGTTACCTTTATCTTATGTCTAAAATGGTACCACTGACTTCCCACTCTAAACAAGGAAGTACATATATGACCAGAAGTACCTTTAGCCTTCTGTGGTTGCAACATTATTGAACATCAATAATGGATGCAGACCTCGTCTAGATACTTGACATGCATTATTTGTCACAATAATTTGTCACAATTGGAAAATATCTGGACCTTTGAGATGCTGGGCACCAAGGACTCTGTTATAAGTTTCTTTATTACTTTAAAGTGCTGCCTCCACAGCAGTGAATAATTATATGAAAAACACAATTTCTGTGCCTGTTCAAGAATAACAAATGTGGATTAAATAAAAATAATACCGAACTCTAAATAAGAGGCCAGTTTCCTAGACTTGGGGCTTCATAACTAGAATGTGTTATAGGATGAGTTTGTTCAATGTTTTTTCAGCTCAACCTGAGTGTCGCTTTCCACGTCGCTTTGCCCACTGTCCTGTCTTGTCACGTCCAGCACTCACAGGACCGTGGGAGAGGCTTCCTGGATGAGGTAGTGACACAGATTCAGGTTTAAGTTACAATGGCTAATATGACTATCTGAGGCTAGAGGGGTGCGAGTCTTTCCTCAAATTATATTTCAAATGAGTCGGAATACCAAATGAGCAATGAGATTTTATTTGCGAAGGATAGAGGCAGAGATGAAATAATTAAAGAGTTAAGACAATTGTTTAAAGCTCAAGGCACATAAAAAATTTTCTTCTCTTTACTTACTCCCAACATAGTACCATGACTATTTTTATGTCCTTTAAAATGCATAGTATGTCAAACTCATTTTACTTTTCATTTACGAAAGTATTTTATTTGGCTATCTGCAGTATTTTCAGTAAAAATATTTCTTTTTGTGTATTAATTTTCAATTCTTTGTACAACGTACATTTAATGAATATCCCTTTAGCCATAATAGGAGTTTTATGTACCTATCAAGCTTGTTTAAAATCAATAAAAATATAATTAATATACTAGAGAATGACTATATTTTTCTTCTCAGAAAAAATTTGTTTTTAAAACCTTGAAACCTTAGCTCTTTGACAAGATGTGGGGACAGACCTAAAGTTTGAAAGCCCACTTTTCTTTCCACCTCTTTGCTTAGCTTTATTCTAAAGTCCTCCTCAGTCACTGAGAGCCAGTACTCCCTGCCGTGGCAAGCGGAGTTTCTGAAGAGGAATAAAACTGAAAGCACCGAGAGAGGTTAATGGAGTTGCTTTTTGCCAAAACACAAAATGAAGGGTGATTTTATCTCTCTGGAGAAAATCTAATGCAGAAATGAGATGGACTGAAATTCAGTTCTAGAAGCCACAGCGTTACCTCCCTGGTGACCATGACCCTCGGAGGACGCGCAGGGGGCATTGCCACCAAAGCACAGTGCCTGGTAGGCTTCCCTGCTGTCCAGAGGTGACATTTTCTCTGAAATGGGCCTTCCAATTATTTCTCTGTTTCTCCTTTCTTCCTTCATTCCTTACTTCCCCTCCCTTGTCATTCTTCACCCTTCAAGCACAAATATATTTTATTTTTGAAACTCTACTTTGGTGGATAACCAAACCACACATGTAAAAGTGAAGTTCTGTCTGTTGCCAATGTATAACTAAGATTTTTTAACAGATGAATTAAAGCAGGATAAAAATTTTAAAACTAAAGGATAAGAATTCAATAACAAAAAACAACAAAAATCTACATGAAATGTGTTGCCCTCTCTCCCCAAGGGATGGTCTCCTTCAAGGACCATCCTGAAGGCAGATGGTTCCAATTTAGTAGAATGCCTGAATACCTAACAGTGTTCAGGAACTGGTGAACACAAAAAAAGTATAAAACCATACAGAAAAGGTGGAAACAAACTTAAATGAAGTAGTCACACAAATTGTTAACCTGGATACATACAGTACTTTGAGGAATATGAGAAGATACTCATTAGATTCATCTCACTATTTTTTCAAGGGAGAAGGTATTTCTATTCCTAGTCTCCATTTACTCAACAAAAATAAGTTCCAAACACAGATTAAAGTGTTATGTATTAAACTAAAACCCCAGAATCTAGCTTAAAACAAACTTGCAGGAAATTTCTACTAGAAAATTCTGGCCAGGCATGGTGACACACACCTGTAATCCCAGAACTCTGGGAAGCTGCAGCAGGAGGACTGAAAGTTTGAGCCTAGGCTAGGTGACTTATCAAGACCCTGTCTCAAAATAAAAAAAATAAATAAATGATTCTGAGCTCTGGATGTAGCTCAGTGAGAAGTCCCTGGGTTTAATTCTCAGTACTACAAAAGAGGGAGGGCAGGGCAGGGCAGGGGAGAGAAGGAAAGGAGAGGGGAGGAAAGAAAGAAGGACTGAAAAGAAGGAAGGAAGGGAGAGAGGAAGGAAGAATAGCTGTCTCTTTTTCACACTGAAATGAGAATTGGATTTTAGGCCACTGAAATGATTCTCAGGGCTTAAACTGCTCAGACCCCTGGTAAAAGACTTAATTTTCTCTGCTAAGAATTACACCTGGCTTGCGGCAACAATTTAAAACCATGGGCTCCTATTGTTGCTTGGTGGAATGGAGCAGGACCAAATTTTAGCTCCACGGTTTTTATAGGAATGTCTGATACCCACAGGAACAACACGCTATTACCTCATATCTGATAGCTCCACTGTGTAGATTTATCTTGGCTAGGACACCTCGACTTTGTTCCTTTTTATTGCCAGCCTTACTTAGAAGGGAAACTCCAGATTTCTGAACAACTTTCTTTGTTTCCTCTTTAACTCTTTCTCTTAGAGGGAGAAAGAGTATAAAAACAAATCTTTGACTTTAGGTCCCATAATGTATTTTTTTTCCACTGAAGTTAGATATGAGGAAGAAATCCCTCCTTCGGAAATCAACCTGGGCTGTAGGAATATAATAGACCCTCTCTCACACACAGTGTTCCTTACATCCAGAAACACAGATTCTTGGAATGAGCAGAGAAAAACTCACCAACTTTCAGCAAGAATTTTTCTTGCTAACTTGGAATAATGAGCAAACATTTTGGTTGATGTGTTCTAAATTGACACATTTCTAGTGCAGGACCGACAAACTAGGAATTAGTCCTAAAACCCATCATAGGTCAGGAAAACTAATTTTAATGCCTTTGACAAAAATAAATGCTGGGGGCCAGTGAGAGAGCTCAGCAGCATAAGCACCTGCCTGGCAAGTGCGAGGTCCTGAGTTCAACTCACAGTACCCACATAAAAAAAAATAAATAAATAAAATAAAAATAAATGCTGGTCATGCCTCTGCATGTCTGTGCCTCAAATATTCATGATTCCCACTGCCAACCCCAGACTCTTGGAGCCTCCCCGGGGACACAAGATTGACACCACAAGAACTAGACCTCCTGGGAGAGAACCCTAAATTACATCACACTTTCATTCTCTACTAATGGCAGAGAAAATTATGACATAGGGGAAGTAGTAGTGATTAAGATATGACATATATACAGTACTACCAATTCTCCAAGATGGATGTAATTATAATGTATCACAAACGTACACTAATAAAAAAGAAACTAAAAACTCAAGTAGCTGATATAAAGGATCTAAAATTTTCCTGTGTATTAGGAGATAATCATATTGCATCTCATATGAAACTGCTGAATACTATATATTACATGATAAAAATTTTTAAGTTTCCAGTTAAATGATTGATTCCATGTGTTTTAAAATGCCAAAAAAGATGAGCACTTCAATTAAATTGAATACAGTCACTTTTCAGTTATTGTTTTCTGTTCCCTCAAAAATGGATTCAAACAAATCAACTGCCAAAATAATAAAATTATTTTCAAAACCTGTACATGTAACACCTCCCCAGGATCAATGTAATCATTATGCACTAATAACGAGGTATAGCACTAATAAAAATAAAGATAAAAATTCCTTGGGGAAAATTATAAATGTGATTCTTTCACATAAAAAGTGTCTCCACATACCATGGATGACCAATCTACACACGGGGCAGAAAAACTGGCAAATGCTTGAATTATTTTGTTCCAAACAACCTCTATTGTCAAAAATATATCTCTGGGGCCAGTGAGATGGCTCAGCGGCATAAGCGCCTGCCTGGCAAGCGCAACATCCTGAGTTCGACTCCCAATACCCACATACGAAAAAAAGGGCCGGTGATGTCGCTCAGCGGCACGGGCGCTTGCTGGCACGCGAGGTCCTGAGGTCGATCCCCGATACCCACAAAAAAAAAAAAAAAAAAAAAAAAAAAAAAAAAAAATATATATAAATATATATATATATATATATATATATATATATATATATCTGACTCGCATCAACGTAGATGAGGAGACTCATCCTGCAGGCCTCCTGCCAAAGGGTTCCTAGGCTGCCTACACCAGTAGCTCCCTGAGGACTGGGCTGACTCCACCACTCAAAATGCTGGGACAGAGACTTCTCTGTTCCTCATCTCTGCAGTTCTCCCACTTGATTCTTCAACATACTGGGGGCGGGGCAGGATTGCATGGCTGAAGTCCCTGCTTAAGAAGTTGTTTACATCAGTTCAAGGCGAACCTCTAAGTACATAGTGCCTGGGAGGTCCTGATATTCAGAGATACCAGGCGATTTTCTATCTTTTAAAAGACACCCCACTAGATACGATTAATAGCCCCAATGTCTCAGCAGATAACTAGCATCACCAGCCAATGTTAGACTGGGTCATAGCTAATTGACTTTTCCTTATGCAATGATGGGTAACCCCCTTTTTGCTAAGGTTAGCAAAGCATTTTTTCACATATATGTAAGATTTAGAAATCAACCAGAGCACTTCTTTCCCTTTTCCTTTAAAAAAAAGAAGTTTGCTTGGATTGAGCACTGAGCATTACTTTCAGTTAAAGAAAACAAAGCCATGGGTATTTGTTACACCCTGCTGGTCTTTGGGTGATCCATATGAAAGCACACCCAGCCATGAGGAAATACATGACCAGCTCAGTAGGCTGACATAAGAAAGTTTCTTGAACCAGAGAATGACAGGCTCTTATCGCCCCTTGCAATATTCCACAACAGTATTTGTTTTTTCCACACCAAGACTTTGAATGAAGTTTTTAAAAGAAAATGTTAATTTGAAAATCAAAATCCTGGGGACACAAGGTCAAAGAATTCCTAGAATATTAAAGAATCTTGTTTTTAAATCTCCTTTTTCATCATCTTAAGACCAAGAAGTTTTACAGCCAGGCATGGTGGTACATGCCTGTAATCCTAGCACTCTGGGAGGCTGAGGCAGAGAATCGAAATAGCAAGTCCAGCCTGGGCAACTTAGCAAGACCCTGCCTCACAAAAAGAAAGAAAGAAAACAAATTTAAAAAGGCTTTGTAGCTCAGTGAGAAGGCTTAGTTCATTCCCCAGAATCATAAAATAAAAATTTCATAGCAATTATTTCTGTCAAAACTTGAGTAATAACTACGCTTTCTTTCAGAATACTCAACCCTTTTAAAGTTCTTTCAACTGAGATGATTTCTTAATTTGGTCAAATAACTGTAAAACGAATCAATGAGTACCGTTTTCCTAAAGAGTCAGACAAGCTGTTTAGAATCTGTTGTGTCTTTTCCTCTCTGTTGGCTCCTAAGTGGTACAAAACACAAATTAAAAAAGGAAACACAACTTTCATAGACATTATATAAAACTGAACGCCATCTTTTCGTGAGATAAGTTTGAGATCTCTCTCTCTCTCTCTCTCACACACACACACACACACACACACCCTCCACTGCCAGAACTTATTGGCATTAAAGGATTCCTTGGAGATATCTGGGGCTGTCCCTATTCACATAGACTTCGGCTGCAGATAAATTCGTGCCAAAATGCAGAACTGTAAGCTATTCAAAGCCAGAGAAGCTTAATTCACAGGGAATCTTGCTCCTGCATAGTTCTGAGAAAGCATTTTTAAACACGAAATGCAATATAACCACTAGGTGGCGACATACACCCACCATTATCATGTTACACCCTAGTAACTAAATTGCTTAGCCAAATGGAATTTGAAATAATGCCCCCCAACAATCGTGAATATTAACTCCTCGTGGCAAAAAAGATTAAAGGATTATCTGAGACTTGTTATCTTGATTTTGTGAGTGAAAGTATTTGCCAGAAGTTAGGCACCTGCAAAATAGTATTTTCCAATCTAACTGTGCTTTATTCTGTTATTGGCCAGTGTAGCCATAATTTGAATTTTCTAACTAGAATACTCACCTACAATCATTTGCCATAGTTCCTTTCCCCTTTAAAGTTATTTGATGGTTTGTATCAATGATGACATTTTGTCAAAAGCAAACTTGAGTCTGGAACATCCACCCACAACAGGGCTTCCGACAGGGCAGATCATAAACTAACAAACATCTGCCCACACCGTGAACCGCAGCGAGTCTGCCTTTAGGAGAAAACATATCTAGACTGGCTCTGCAAACATCATACCTGGCCTCAAAGCTGACTTCTCCATGTGCAAACTCCTTTTATCACCCAGGACGCTAATGCCGTGGCGGAACTCCCAGACCTACGAACTCAGTTCAAATACAGCCAGTGCCAAGAGCAAATAACCACCGAGGAACAAAAGCAAGCAAGTCCCAAATAGAAAACACTTTCCCAAGAGTTTGAGACACATGCTGATAAGAAACCAGCTTTTCACTAAATAAGGAGCTCAGGACAAGCACTCTGAGTCAGCCCCAGCCTTTCAGAATGCAGGGTAAATGGTTATCTGGAAAGAGGCAACGAGGGCCGCTTATTACAGAAATCAAAACATCTGGTAACGTTCAGATGACCCCCTCCACACCCCCGATGGCCAGGGTACACACAGACATTTGTCTGCTGCCCGTGGGGTATGGTTAACTTCGCTTTATTTAACTTGTTCAGGGCAACGACTTCCCTGCGAGGTAGATACTCCCTCCAGCTCCTTGTCCTCTGTTCTGGGTCCTCACTGTTTATGCTTTTAGGGGGGGTTATGATTTTGCTGTTGTCTTTTAGCCAAACTGGGTAATTCACTGGCGCACAACCGAAAAGAGCAGCTTTGTTTTAAAAGAGAAAGGGGCGTTTGTTTTGGTGTCACTACACTCTCCTGGCAGCCCAGGTGGGATCCCACCACCCCTACGCTGAAGGGAAGGAAAGCTGTGTTGGGGTCTCCGGATCTTGGCTCACGTGGCAAGATGCCCATCATTCTCCTAGCTGGCAAAGCTCTGCGCTGGAGAGACGATCTGGGCACTCCTGAGTGCAGCACTAATCTTGTGTAATAGTGTGAGCTCACCGCGCTACAAAGCAGCAATTATCGACAGTGTGTTCCGGGGCCCCAAGAGCAACTTGCATTTCATCCTGCAAGGATGGGTGCCAGTGGGCTGCTCTGCAGCTTGTCTGCACAGGTCTTCAGTCACGCTGCACTGACGATCCAAATGCAAAGAGAAAGCGCCAAAAGCTGTTGGACTTTTCCTATTCTTTTTTGGCCTTCTCCATGGTTATGCTTTGCCATAAACTAATTAGCAATTAAATTTAAACATCTGCATGCGATTCTAAAGTTTCATAACGCACTGGGAGTAAACCGTCTCTCAGAAGGACCACTACATTGATAAAATTTCTTCTCCCTTTTTCTGCATGATAACTTTGTAATTGTGAAATGATTTTCCAGGGTGGGTAAGTGCCTGGTCAACCTATCCCCGGCTATCTGAGCCCCAAACAGCAAGGTGGAGAGGAGGCTTTTGTGTCCTAGAAATACATCTAGGACTCATCATTTTTCCCATGTAGGTGCAGCATTCAAATCAAATCAAACTGCAGCACAAGTAAAAACTTTCAGGGCCGGTGAGATGGCTCAGCGGCATAAGCGCCTGCCATGCAAGCGCGAGGCCCCGAGTTCGACTCCCAGAACCCACATATGAAGTAAGGGCCAGTGATATCGCTCAGTGGCACGGGCGCCTGCTGGCGTGCGAGGTCCTGAGTTTGACCCCCGGTACCCACACACACAAAAAAAAAAAACCTTTCAGTAAGAACTGAGTGGTCTCTGGTAAAAAGGAATCTGCAAAGTCCCCCACTCATGAGTAATGGGTTAAAGGATGAGGAAAGAACATATGTTTTTCTTGGCTTTTAGGTGAATATAATGAAGTCTGTGAAGTTTGACATAATTAAATTAATATTGATATGCAGTGTGACTTGTTCACGGAGAAGTGGCATTTGACTTGGAGCTCAAACCACACCACAGCTGCAGATAATTTATAGAAGGTCCTCCAAGAGTTTCAGGTAGAAAATGTAAAGCTTAAGGGTTTTGGAGGGAGGTGCAGAATTTTCCAAACATATCTTTAGCTTTAATTGACGCCACTGTACACGGCACAGGGAGCAGCCTGACATCCCAGTGCCTGTACCTGATGCGCAATGGCCACATCAGGGTAACCGGCGTGCCCGTCACCTCAAACGCCGCCCCTCTGTGTTGGCAGCGTTTCAAGTCCTCTCTACTAGCTGGTTTGAATATTGAAAAAAAGTTAAGTCTTCCTACTTTGCACTGTTTTCTGTCAAGTCCTGTGCTTCACTTAGGACCAGCAGAAACCTCCAAACAAGCTGAGAATACTCCGGGGTTAGTTAGTAACCCCGATTCTCTTCAAGGGACATCTGGGGAGCGATGGGGACAGGAACCCTGTGTTTATAAGGGGGTAATAACTATACAAGCCTGCAGCAGAATCACAATGGTTTATGGCCTGTGACTTGTTACCCCTTTTCTCTGCCCCTTGTTAAGAGTCTCTTCCTGAATTATGGGGTACTTCTTTACTGTTTCTATCTTTTCGAAGCTGGTTTTTCTCACAATACTTTGTTTAGCAGAATGACATTTATTTTTAAAAGCAGAAAAGGGGCCTCTGGCTTTAAAGTCAATCCCACACCCACCTGACCACTCTTTCACATCAACTTCAACCACTGGTGGAGGAAGGTGAGTGGTGTTGAGGAAATTCTAGGCGTTTCAGCTTGCCAGTGCTGCACCTTGCTTATCATGATGAGAAAAAAAGGCAAGAGAACAAAAGGAAAATTGTGCAAGTAATTACATTATCAATTAGCCTCCTGTTGTCTATGCTACAACAATCAAGGTGCAAGATGAGGTGTTTAGAGCTAGAATATGCAACACTTATGAATCTGTGATTGATAGATTGTTCTAGAATGCTCTGGCTAGATTCAGATGAATACAGAACAGGCCCTGATTCCTCCCAACAGCAGATCGAGGGATGAGGAGACCATGGATTCCTCCCAGCAAGCAGAGAAGCCACGGCCTGGGAGGGTTACAGTGAGCAGAAACAACTGACGTAAGAAACGTGAAGAGAACATAGAAAATAAAAAAACAAAAAACACGAAAAAACACCAAGCCTTCCAAAAGCTCTTTGTTATTTTAAAAAGAGAATCGGATTACTGGATTATTAATTCTGTTTAGTCCAGCAGGTCTGGACGTCACCACCTGAAGTGACAACCTTCTCTGAGTGACTAAGTCTGCGCCCCTGAAGAGATGAGCTGCAGGGTGGGCGAGCTCCACGGTGTTGGGCGTCGGTCCCTGTGGGAGGAGGGACGTGAACAACACCGACCGTGGACAGTCCTCGTGAGAGGACTTCACTTCTGGGGGCCAAACAGAGCGGGGAGCAAGACAGCAACAGCTTTCAATCTCTGAGGTCCATAGTTCGATTTTAAATCATGTGTAGGGAGCTGCATTATACGAAGCAGCATGATTCAGGCACCTAAGAAATTCCGCTGTCTCTTTCATTGTGCTGTCCCATGGACGCCTTATAGTCTTTAGTCAAAAAAACACTGGAAATGATTTTAACAGGACATACAGAAATAAAGAAAGTCCTACATATTTCCTGACATTTGGCTCCCTTTGGGCCAAAATGTTTAACCTTCGATAGTGGATCAATATATGAAGCTCTGTCCAACTTGAAGCAGGCGAAGGATTCTTGGCCGTGCATTCTTAAATATGAGGTGAGCTGATGACATTGAAGAGTGAGTGTTTCCTCCTACTTGTTTAACTACATTTTAGATATAAATAGTAACATTTTTGAAAGTCATTTTTCTACAGAAAATACATTGGCTAAACAAGTGCCTATTTGAGGAGAAAAATTATCCTAAAATTGTTGTTTTCCTCAAGTTTCATGGAAAACGTGCTCTGACATCCTCAGACAGGCCTGGGTGGCAGAGGCTGAAAGCGTCCTTTCCATTTTTAACTTCCAAAGTTGATTACAGAGGTGTTCCTAGGACAACCATGGACACAAGCACGATCACTTCCAGTAGAAAGACCTGCTTTCTTCTGGCCACCGCCTTTTGCATGCTTAGCTATATACCTTTATTTCTGAGGAACATATTTGCCTTTGTTTCCATTTTTGAAAATCCACGTACATGCTGATATGTCTCATGCAGGTGCAAATATAAACAGAGTGTTTAATTTGGAAAAACAATAAGTATCACAAGGAAGTGGAGCCCAAAGAGTTAATGTGGTCATAACAGGATTCAAAAGATAAGTGAGCAATGTATGTATACTGATTATCACTGTTCATTCAAAAATACTGATTAGGTATCTATTTTACAGCAACTACCCTGTTAGGGGCTGAAAAACAGAGATGGAAGGGGAGTCCTGCCTCGGAGGGCTGGGTGTCTGGAAGTCAGCGCCACAGGGCTCTGGACTCAGATGGGAAGAGGACGAAAGGAAGCACAGAAGTGAGTCTCGGGCCCGGGTAGGAAGGCTTCCCGGAGGAAGGGGACTCTTGGCCATGCAGCACCTTCGAACGTTCTGAAAAGAAGTCAGAACAAGAGGCGAGAACATGCTCAGCACTAAGGCAAGGATATCCAAAGCTCCACAAGAGCAAGAGGTCACGACTTATTCCAGAAACGTGATTCCTTTGAGATGCACTAGCTCAGGAAGTACCATGGGGCTGATGGGCTTTGTCTGGCATGCCGATAACTAGAATTTTATACCAAGAGCAGCAGGAAAGCATTGGAGAAGTTTAAGCAGTGAGCAACAAGAGTTCACAGCCCAGGGAGGTGAAGTCACTGACTCTAGAAATCAGATTCGAGGGAAAGCACTCTGGACAAGTCACTCATTTAGCAATTGGTCAAAAGGACAACTTAAAAGTCAGCTAACAGTACAGATGCCAGATAAGTGTGTTTGAGCTTTCCAGCTTTAATGTGCTTAACTTGAATGGTTTAACTTAGTCCCTTTGAAGACATAACTTAGTGACAAGAGAAGGAATCTCAAGTTAAGTGTGTGGGTCCCCCCTAAAGCTCTAGGTGTGTTTTGCTGTTACATATCAGTAGTCGAGTTAAAGAATAACTGGTTGGGAGAAAACCAGCGACAAAGTGAAAACTGAAATGTGCTAGGAGAAACCAACCTAAACATAAATCACAAGGGTAAGGCTCAACACAATTCTATCCATGAGTGCACTTCTATAAAACTGATTGGGCAAACACCCCAAGTAAACAATGAAAGAGATTTTCAAAATATAACAGAATCAGGAATTTGGCATTTTATCAATTATATCAACATCCAATTGTAAAGGCCAATAATGTGGAATGAATCAAAAACAATCTAAAGAATAAGGCAATTTAGATGACTTAGCCAAACAATACCAGTAATTTAGTATAAACATATGAATGGAATTGATCCAGATATAAAGCATAATCATGTTAAATATGACATAATTATATTGCAAGCTTATTGGAACTAATGTTTAATTATTTCAATAAAAGAAAGCATTGAAATGGAGACCTAATAAAAACTTGTTTTTCCTGAATTGTAAGACTGAATATCAAATGAAAATATAAGGAAATATAAAAAGTTCTTTTTGTTTTAATACTAGTCTACCTCCCAACACAGATAAGCACTACTAAATCTTTCAAAAAAAAAAATGAGGAAAAAGAGGGTGTGGAAGAGGAGAGAAATCACTCTAAAACATAAACAAAATCTTTAAAATTGCTCACAGTCCAGCTAATGCCATTTCCAAGTGTAAGCAGATACTGCTCGCCCCAATGAAGCCCTGACCAACTACTAGGAATATCCCCAAAAGCAAGAAACGCAGTAAACAGCAAAACAAAAGAGAAGTATCTTATGAACTATTTTATTCAAAGGCCAGCACACATATGGAACCTGTTAAGGGACGGTGACTGTAGAACAAACTACAAACGAGTTTCGGAGACACCTAGGCCATCTCCGAAAGGAAAGGACAGAGGAAAGGGCGGATCCAAAGGCAGGAAAGTGGGCCAGAGATCAGTCAGGTGGGAGGGAGACCAGCTGTGAGGCAGATGGCCACTTCTATTCCCAAATGGTCAAAGTTCAGGGACACTCCTCAGCACACTTACTTTACACAAAGAATGAATTAAGAAGAAACCAGGGGCTGTCCGAGTTCCTCTGGATGCGCTCGCTCCTTTCCTTGATGCACTCTGCTTGTTTATGAATCTGATCCATGGCCCTCTTCATACTAAAGTTCTCTCTCACTGGGTGCGTGCTCAATCCTTAGACTTCCAGGAAAAGCACGCACCATTTAAGAGCACAAATTATCTGCATCACATTATCTTATCTCCTGCTGCAAATTTCACAGGAAGCTCAGTATTTCTCTTCAGACAAAGTGCAAATCTCATGCTTGCTAATTTACCAAATTTAGGCCCAGTCCAGACTCTGGAAATGGTAATTAAACTATTTTTTGGGGAGGAATATTTGTGTGTCTACATTAAAAACTGATGAACACAAAGACCAAAGGTAGTTGACTTGCCTTCCTTTTACAAGGCGAAATTACAACTGCTGTGTCAAGCTCTCCTGTATGGATCCGGTGGGGAAGACAACTTCCCCGAGACACTGTACAGACACTCTCCTAGCTACTGGGTAGAAGCCAATATTCAGGCTCCTTAACCAAGCTCAAAGGGCTAAGGGAAAAGGCTTTGTCCTAGGCACTGTGAGAAATAAAAGTCAGGGAAAAGAACCTCTTTGAAGAGGCGATCTGCTAATGCAGAGATCAGAATAAACACCTAGCAACACACGTGTGCTAAGAATGAAAACACACAAACCAATTCCGGACAGCTAACGACAGATGAGAAACTGACTGAAACCTGTCCGAGTCTGGTCAGTGTGTCGTGCATGACAGACTTTCCATGCACTCCAGCTGGCCTGGGGCTGGCACATACAGAAATCCAGACAATAGGTGCCCTTGGAGATAAGCTGTGACCCACACCTGCGAGACCAAGCAGCGATGGCCACTTGAGTCTTGGGCTTTCCAGCTTCTGTCATAGATATGAGAGCCTCGGGGAAGCAAATGAATATGTACAGGTGCAAGAACTGCTGATACACCTTCTAGCTGGGACAATAGAGGAAATGGGACGTTGATCCTGAGGCTGAGGTTCCTGTGTCTTACTGGAAACATACTTTGTAGAAAATATACTTTTCCTACTTTTTCTCCATCTTTCCAAGAACTTACAAAATCTGAATGACAAGAAGTGCCAAATGAACACAGAGAGGAATGACAGAGAGAGCAAGCCAGCAGTGATAGATGAAATCCAGTAACATGAAATCCAGTAAAAGATCTTCAGTTGCTCAAATCAAAAGAGAACCGCAGGGAAGCCTCCCTGAGTGGAGTACAACTTCCGAAGGCAGAGTTTACTTTGGCTTCTGTTCCAGAATGAACATTACATTTTGCCAAACTCATTAAATCCTGACGAGTGAGAGATAATGAATGTAGGGACCCAAGTAATTCATACACAAAAAGAACTTAAAAATTGTTTGATCTTGACGTGTCCATCCTGACGTGTCCATCCAACTTAGAATTTAATTCACACTTGCCATCTTGCCCAACATTGTGGATCCTAGTGTTGCCTGCATGTAAGAATCACCTGGGGACACTCAGGAAGTTCAGCTGCTGGAAGTTTTGCCATAATAAATGTGAGAACCATTTTGAATTTGTCTCCCCAGTCACTCTAGTGGACAGCCAGCACTGGGTACCACTTGCGTAGCCGTCATGCCTGGACTATCTCTAAAGCATTAGGCCATTTGTGCTTCCTGGAAGCGATTCAAAGCAGCTTCACCTACAACTCGAAGACCCAACTGCAGCTGACTCAAAGGTATTTTTAAAGGCCTTTCTTTACATGTATTCTTTTCCATTTTGCTTCGAAACTGTAAAAAGCAAAGATAAACATCTGAAAGACAGACACAAGATAGTTCTCATTGTTTAGTTTTCCTCTTCAATAGAAATCTACTCCTCCTCTTTTGAACAGACAAACACCTATGGGAGAGGACATCAGTGGTTAAATCAGTTCCTTGAGAATATTTTTGTAACCCTGCACTATTTCAGTGAGAGAACTTCAGCCAGTCATCGAAGTTGTCTCCAGTCCAGTGCACCCTCCGTCAAATGCAGAGCACACGGCACTAAGATCCCAGAACTGCATTGTTTCCATCAACACCTTACCAGTGTGCTGCCATCGGTCCAGCGGAAGTCATGCTCAAACATCTTGTCATTGAGTCCAATCCACTGATAATCATGGCCCAAACCTAAGGGATGAGAAAAAAAATGCAGGTATGTTTCCTGCCTTTCCCACATATCAATGAAAATGTGTCACAGGAAAGTATTTTCAGAGTGAATCATGCATCTTCTTTTCTCCCTGGATTTTTATTTAGCTGCTCATTAACAAAAAAATTCTCCTAGTCTATCTTCTGTTCTTCTGCCCAATGTGTTCTAAACTAAAAAGGTAATTTTCAAATTACCATGGAACATCAAAATATCAGACATAGACAATAATTTCCCTAGCCGTTTACTGTAATTGAATATTTCCCATATTCACTCATAATTGAATTTTTCCATTTACTTATTTTGTTTTTGTTAATCTACGCCATTGGCAAAAATTCAGTGACTCAATAAAATGTACCGGACCTCAGGGACTACCATTCTTCCCTCACTTTGGAAACCACATGTTTCTTCTCAAAGTATTTTAAAAAGTGAACACCTAAGCCAGAAAATTTTGAAAAACTATCCTTGAAAATATTTCTATCATGCGATGAGTCACTGGCAAAAATATTGTACCATTGATTTTGTAAATTAGTAAACTTCAAAAAGATAGCACCATGGGAACATGTTTCAGAGACCACTGAACTATGTAAAATGTTCTTCTAAGTAAAATGGTTCTACAAATTTGCTATGTAAAAACCAGCAGCCCTCCTCTTCGCTGTAGTGTAAGAAGTTATTAAACAACTCTGCTCTTTTCTTTCATTAGCTTTGTATCTCCATCTATTCCTGTTCCTGATATGTAACTCACTTCCTATTGTCTAAAATAGAAACTTGGATGAGAACCAGAAGATAAGATTAGGGTGTTAGTCACATTTTGATTTTAATTAGCTGGACAAAAAATAACTTCTTCCTTAACTTTATCTTTAATTCTAGCCAACACATGCAAATATTCAAAACAGAGACCATGAAGGTAACCATGGTAGGAATTTTATTGAACTGTAAGAAATGGCCATTTTTCTAAGCTAAAAAAAAAACGAGCAAAGAGCGATTCCTTACGATTCAACTCACTGCCAAGTGTTTCATTTATTACCGCTGCCAAACCACATGATGCTTTCCTGTATTAGAGCTGACTGTTTCCCAAAGTGGAGGACTCACCTAGGTAAGTCATACTGGGTCTGACTAGTTCACAAATAAGAGGTTTAATCCACTGAATCAAGACTGAGAAAGCCACTACTCTTCCGTTGGTTCAGAGAAAACTAAAAAAGTGGTGAGAATGAGTGAAGTGGCAGGAAACTCAAGTCTGTCTGGTACATACGATTCACAAACATCTGCTCTTCATGTGACAGGATGCTGGTGAGATGCGCGCCCTGCAGACGACATTCCCTCTCGGCCGCGTCCCACGTACGTCGGTGGGCGAAGTATTTGTAGCACTGCCCCTGGAATTTGTGCCAGCCGTAGTCACAGGTCTCAGTATCTGGGAAGAAACAGGAGTGAGCAGATTAAACTCATCTACGTCATTCAAACTTAGCTCCTCAATCCAAGTGTAGCCAGGATACCCAAGGCAACATCTACACGATGTCCCTGAAGCCACTGACTCATAAAAGTTGGTCACAGTGACAAAGAGATCATCGTAAAGTGAGCCCAGTGGATCCCGATCAAGTGGCTGGTTGTATACCCTTATGCCACATGGAAGGGCCGCATCTAACTGCAGTATTCTTGATTCAAGCCAGTCGGTAAGGGAGAAAACTGGAAGCGTGGTCAGGTGGAACCCCTCAGTCGTCTGCTCAGGGACTTGTGCAGCAGTTGGAGTGAATTCCTGACCCACACAACTTTTCTGAGAGCATGGAGTGATAAGAACTCCACTAACAGGATTAGGAGCACTCTATTTGCATAATGACTTCAAAGGCTCTGGAAGTAGTCCTTTGCCACCAACCAGAGAGACAGCTGGCAGGCCACAGGCTCTTGTCATGTAGGATGTACACGGAAGGAAAAAATTGGGAGTAAGCAGCTCTGGGGAAATAGCTAAAATGTATGCTCTCTTCCTCCTCACGAACAGATTATAAACAGGGAACTCCCAGGGCAAATGCATGGCTTTTATTAGAAATGAAACAACCTAAATCCTGCAAATCACCACTCCCCCTTTCACCGAGTCATACACACAGGAGATGTGATCAAAATGTATGGTGGATGCTTAAATTTTAAAAGTTGATTACAGTAAGAGACACATTGCCACTAATCCCCCCAAAATATTCCCCACAGCTTCAAACACACTTAGCGTACTGTTCTGGCCACTTTCTGAAGCAGTTCTGGAAGTCCTCTCTCAGGAGTATCTTTACAAGATGTGATCAAAAATACAGTGAATGCCACTGCTGTATGCCATCCAATGGAAAGGCAGCTCCTGAAAACATGATGTCATGTCCTCATCCACCTTATTCACCAGATCTTGTACCAAGCGACTTCTGGTGCTTCTCCAAAGTCAAAGTGATCACAAGAGGTAAGTGTTTTGAGTCAATTCTGGAACTGAGGCAGCCAGGACAGCACAACTAAAGACACTCAGGAAAGAGGATCCCAGAGCTGCTGCAGAAAGTAGCAAGAAGGATGGGGTGAGCGTGTTTGAAATGAGGGGGAGGATTTTAAGGGAGATTAATGGCAATGTGTCCTTTACTGTAATAATAATTTTTCATTTAAAATTTACCACATATTTTGAGCACATCTCGTGTGTGTGTGTGTGTGTGTGTGTGTGTGTGTGTGTTTCTCATTTGCAATAAGCATACCAAAACTGGTATCCCAGTGGGATGAAATGTTTTCAAATATTTCTAAATTTTGTGTTTGTCGTAACCTTCACCTGTACTTTCTCTTATGCTAATCTCAAGAAAATAGCCTTACTCATAGCACTGTATTCTAATTGGCAATTTTCCCTCAAATTCACTTACTCACAGGTAGAGTTATCACCTAGATATTAAATAATGATCAGTGGAAATGACTTTGACTTTCACCAATTATAGCTCACTAATATAATGAAATAGTTTTTTACAAAAACTAGCAAAATTGGGCTGGTGAGATAGCTCAGCGGCATAAGCGCCTGCCTGGCAAGCGCAAGGTCCTGAGTTCGGTTCCCAGTACTCACATAAAGAAAAAAAAAAAAAAAAAACTAGCAAAATTGCAAAGTTTATAGAATTTTAGACACCATGTGGACCTTTCAGCTGCTCTAACAAGCATGTCTTCTCTGAGTTTACCGATAGATAACGAAAACAAACTCTACTCCATTAAATGTTTTAGATGTTAATTTTGGTAGCAAATTGAAACACAAGTTGCCTCCTGCTTTGTGCTCTATTACTCTCTACCTGTAGTATTTGCTCCTCTTTCTTTCTTCAACTGTAGGAGCATAGGGATTCGGAGAGCCATGGTATTCTCACCCTGGATTCAGTGATTTAGACATAGTCAGGGAGCAGATGCCGCTTATCTCTGACAGCAACCTTCAGTTTAGTCTATTGGCCTGTTGTTTAGTTACAGCCTGCTGACTAATTGTTTTGAATAACGTGCACTAGAAGTTTTATGAAAGTGTTGCTTAGAGATCACCAAATCTGTCAGGAAGGAGCGGGGTGCAGCCAGATGATTGGTGCAGAAGCAGCACTCGGTTTCCACAGTGAAGCACATTTTGGTCCCACAGATAGTAATTTTCTTTGGGAGAAGTTCATTTAGAAGAATTCAAAAGTGAGGTGGGAGGGGCAGAAAACAGACCTTCCCATCTGAGGCGCTTACTTTAAAAAGAACGAGAGTTGGAAATAAATTTTAGAACATTTTCACCGCCAAAGTCAATACTGTGGTATTCTAATACCATAGTTTCCCTTAACCCTGGAAATTATCATTTATTTTAAGATGCACAGTTTAAAATTCTAGGGGCGGGGGATGGAGCTCAGTGTCGAGTGCTTGCCTAGCACGCAGAAGACCCGGGCTCAATCCAGAGAACAGAAGAAAGAGAATCCAGCAGAGCCTTAGTTCTTAATAAACCAGGAAAAAAGTCTTCTCTGCCTTCTTATGGCTATCAACCCAAATGATTTTTGTTTGGTTTTCTTCTTGTCTTTTGTCATTAAAACAGATTATCATTAAGTATTTTTTATCTTTTAGCAAAAGAATTCATAAAATTTAGCTGTATGGCATTGGTACAATGTCGCTGCCACCTGGATGTCATCTGTTCTCCCACGGGTTCCTGTGCTACAAGTGTGGTCTCCAAGGTAGCAGGACGAAGAGGCAGTGGCGTTTGTAAGAGGTGGGGCCTCCTGGAACGCAGTGAGGTCTTCAGGCTCCGCCGTCACGATGGGTTGGGTCTGGGAGGAGTGAATTAGTTTCCACTGAGTCGTTTTCAGAAGGGGAAGCTGGACCCCTCAGGGGCTCTTACTTCCTGTCTTACTATTTGCTCTCTCCTCTCTACATGCGGCTGCCTCCTGTTCTGCTTCTTCACTGTGCTGCAGCAATAAGGCCCTCAGTAGAGACAGAGCCGATGGGGATGCCCTATCGAAGATGTCCCTCCAAACCGGAAGCTAAATACACCTCTTTTCTTTGCGTAGTACCCAGTGCTAGGTATTCTGTTATAGCACTGTACAGACTGAGACAAATGCCTTTCTTCGTTCACAGGTGTATATATTCCTACAAGAATAAAAACCAAGGAGCACAGTTTCTATCAAAACCATGCTGGAAAAAAATTATCTGTCTATACCCGTGGTGGTGAAGCTATGGCACACGTTATTTGTTTTTCTTTTAAGACAAAAGATATTAATGTACAAGTTGTTTTTCCTAAACTAAAAACCTCTGTATTCAGGTTTAATTGCAGTGTTGGCACTCTGTGATAAATAAGTGGGTTTTGGGTTGCAGTTTGAGCACTCGTCTCTAAAAGGCTCGCCATCAATGACTGGTACTATTTGAACCATAGTTTTCTAATGATTATAAATACATGTGTACATACCACACGTGGCTTTTGGTATTTTTTAAAAGCCAAACATCCACACTGATCCAAGAAAATTTTTTTGTTCACGTAATGAAGGATTTACATGGCAAGCAGCATCTTCCAGGATACTATTCTGACAGGAAATCTCAGTGTTTCTTATTTTTCCAACTCTACAAACAATGTGAATCTGATTTCACTGATTGGAAGACAACTCTTTCTGATGATGATCTTTTTCCTAAATCTTATTCAACATTATGGAAAGTTATCTTATGCTTTAAAACTCCTTGAGTGCACAGGCCAAAATACAAAGACAGATTTAGAGGGTGTGAGCTTCTATGCATGACCACAGAAGCTAAAAATATCACTGTTAAACAGCTCCCCTGAAAAGCTATCTTTTTATGCCTTCAGGTAATCTTTTCAACACCTCTGATATATGGCTGTCGAGCCTTAAGAAATTGTTGACACTTTGACCCTCCACGCTGGTAAGCTCCACTGCCCACTTTGGACGTAGTCTGTGCGTGCAGGGATGTTTCTGTATCAGCCCAAGGGCACCGTCAAGATTTTATATCTGTTATTATTCTGCTGGATTATGTTCCCCTATTTCCAAGTTACTGAGACTTAAAAAGTTACTAGTAAAGAAAGAAAAGGTCAGCTGAAGAAATAATGACAGGGTCACCACAGAACTTTGGATAGAAAACTGTTTAGACAACGATGCTGCTGTTAATAAAGAAAACATTTGTTCTTAGGCAACCTGAGAAGAAGAGAAAAAAGAAATCTTTCAGCATGTGCCAATAAAGCACAGGATCACAGCTGCATCTGGTAAACAAACAGGGATAGAAGTTTCTCAGCAAATAAAGTGGATGAAAGCTAGACTGGCTTGCGGATAGAATAGAATGTACCTATAATTGAGGTGCGACAGAAAAAGAAGAAGAAATTTAAAATTGTTTCTGTTCAATAGTCTTTTTAAAAGAGAAGGAAGAATTAACCTGCCTCAAAGTCCCTTCCAAGAATCGGTTACCGTGCAATTCATTAGATATACTCAAACAAGAAGTGCTTTATCTTCGAGAAGTACTGTAAAAGTGTGAAGACACTGAGAAAAACTCAGGCTTGAGAGTTAATCCATTTAGGTTCATTTTTCCCATTCTGTAATTCACTAGCTGTGAAATCCTGAGCACTTTTCTTCTCTGAGCCCCCACTTGTAACACACTGAATGCAAAGAAATGTCATCTTAACCAAAGGCAGCATCACACAGGAAGCATCTGATAAACTATAAACTAGCAAACAAACAGGCTGTCTTTTTATTCTCCACCAAGAGTTACACTAAGTGACCAAGATCAGGGATTTTCTTGTTCAGGGATCAATCTCTGGTACCCAGCACAGTGTCCGGAACGCAGTGGGTGTTCCGTACATACTGGTTGAACCCATGAATTCGCAGATTCCTCCCTATACACGAAACTAAGGGAAGCCAGAATCATTTCAACGTGTTTGAATGTTTCATGTGTTTCATCCCTTAGTCTTCTTCAAGAAATGATATCTTTCTTCCTTTTCATTAAAAAGAGAATCGTGCTCAGTCTATTTTTATATTGAACATTCTAGAACAAAAAGACCCACCCTACCCCTAAAAAAAGAAAAACCCCAAAACTGAGCCATCGCCCATGGCTTTGTAACAGTAATTCAGTACATGCTGCTTTTAGCTTTGCTTTAATTGTAGTGACGTCTGGATTAACACCGCAAAGCCGAATATGGGGCCAGACCAATGTGTCTGAGTGTCTAACACATTTTCATTTTGTCTGGTAGGATAGAAGTTTGGCACTGAGCACTTTCGTCAAAGCCAAACCACTGTACGACTTTAAGCAGAGGAAATCGACATTCCCAAGCTGAGTATGCTGAGCATGCAATCTGTTTCTGATTGATGGACTGAGAAATGTTACCATTAACCACCTAGAACATTCTCTTCGGTTGGCCATAAAATGCAAAGTACAGGGATCATGGGAGTCTGGGCCTTTCTTTTATTCAGAAAAAAAAGTAGCTGCTTCATTAGTAGGGAAATTTTCTAGTGAGCAGACTCCTAACATCGTTTACGTAGTGTGTGCCACACCGAGGGTAACGTATTTTAACAGCTGTATCAACTCACTCTCCAGATATGATTGACCATGCGAAATCAGCCTGAGTCTCAAGACCTCAGGGAGAGAAAATACAGGCAACTAACGTTGAATCTAATATTCCCTGGTACACAGGCCACATGAAGGCAATGCCTCCTTTGTCCCCAGAAAGAATACATATAACAACACTCCTTCCATTGAGTCGATGTCTTCCAATTCAGTGCTGTGAGGCTGTCTTCAATTCCAATCTATCAGCGAAACAAAGGTAAGTCACCCCGAGGCCCAGGTGTATCTCACAGAAAAGGAAATCAGGAATTTCCACCACACAGAAGACAATGCAGTAAGGCCAACATTTTGGGAAACGTCAACAATGCTCATCACCGAAACTTTCCAATAGTTCTTACCTTGTTCACAAAGTGCACCAACGTAGCTTGGAAGGCAGAGACACCGAAATGTATTAAAGCCATCGACACATGTTGCTCCATTCCGACATGGGTTAGAGTGGCATTCATCAAAATCTGAAATAAATAATAATAACATTTAAAAGCCCTCAAATATGCTTTCATAAAGGATGGAATAATTCTGTTTAGTGAGAGGTTGGCAGATAAGAAAGGACGGCCAGTCAAATTTGATTGAATCTAGAGTGTCTGCATTAACCTACATCTCCAGCATTTTTTAATTTACTTTTTCATTTGAGACAAGGCCCTTTTTTAAACTGAGATTCAAATTTAACTGACTAGCTATATTTTTAATTGCTGAATCTGGCAACCTTAAGAAAATTTCAAATATATTCAGAGTGAGGTCACTATTCTATCCCATGAGCCCTAAAACAGGTAAAGAATCCATGTGGCCTTCCACTTTTGATCCCCCACATGTGAAATACTCGAAACACCTGCCTGGCCTCACAGCCTCTGGACCTTTCTCCTGCTCATCGGCATCTTTTCTGTCTGACCGTTTCATTCTTCTGCTTCTCAACTTTCCATGGATGCCAATTGCCCAGGGCAGTGGTCCTCAAAGTGGACCAGCAGCATTAGCATCACTGAGAACATTAGAAATGCACTTTCCCCACCCCACCCCAGACCTACAGAATCAATGCTCTGGGACCGGCACGATAACCTATCAAGCCCTCCGAGTAATTCTGATGCATGTACAAGAGGGGATCAAATATGTGGTAAAGATTTAAATTTTAAAAAAGTATTACAGTAAAAGATGCAGGGACATGTATCCCCCTCAAAATTCTCCCCCTCACTTCCAACACACTTATCCCATCATCCTTGCCCGTCCCTGGAACAGTTCTGAAAGTTCTCTTTCGGAAGTGTCTTTATAAAGTGTGATTTAAAATATGGTGAATGCTGCTGCTGAGTGCCATCCAATAGAACGGCATGCTCATAAAAATACCATGGCTCATCCACTTTATTCACCAGTTATAGCACAGTATGACTTTTGGCTCTTCTCCAATGTCAACATGACCATGAATGGTCAATGTTACAAATTGATTCAGGACATCGAGGCAGCCAGGATAACACAACTAAAGACACTCAGGAAAGAGGACTTTCAGAACTGCTTCAGAAAGTGTCAAGAATGATGGGATGAGTGTGTTCAAAGTGAGGGGAGGCATTTTGAGGGGAGATCGTCAGCAATGCATCTTTTACTACAATGTTTTTTAATTTAAGTATCCATCATATTTGTTGATCACACCTCACAGATATCTCAGAACCAACTGAGTAGAATATAAGTAAAACTATTCAGTACATTGGATTCAGGACCTTCTCAGATCAGTATCTTCTGGACCCAACCTGCTTGCTAGTCTCTCCGGCTATGACCCCACCCCCCAGGTCATTCTTAGGGCTGTGTACATACTTGCATCCCCTTAATATACTCTGTGATTTCATGGTTTCTCTACCTCTGTTTGTTGTGTCCTTATCTCCCCCCAATCATTTATCAAATCCTCCCCAGCGCAAAGGTCAATGTCAAATGCAGTCTTTCTACACAGATCTCCATGGGCTCCTCCAATGAAATTAATGACTATATTCCCATAGCATTTTGCTATTACACAGAGAATTTAAGGACTATTTTTTTTGTGTGGGTACCGGGGGTCGACCTCAGGACCTCGCGCGCCAGCAGGCACCCGTGCCGCTGAGCGATATCACCGGCCCTTTTATTGTTTGTGGGTTCCGGGAGTCGAACTCGGGCCCTCGCACTTGCCAGGCAGGCGCTTACGCCACTGAGCCATCTCACCAGCCCCAAAAGACTATTTTTTTTTGTGGGTACCGGGGGGTCGACCTCAGGACCTCGTACGCCAACAGGCACCCGTGCCACTGAGCGATATCACCGGCCCCTTTTTCGTATGTGGGATCCGGGAGTCGAACTCGGGCCCTCGCACTTGCAAGGCAGGCGCTTACGCCGCTGAGCCATCTCACCGGCCCCCAAAGGACTATTTTTGAAAATAAATACATAAAGCAAGTTAAATATCCAAGAATCATATGATATGTTCATGTCTAAAGCACTGGTCTCGTCACAGCAGTGTTAGACAGTAATGGCAGTAAGCACCTTTCCATTCATGTCCAGGGCCAGTCAGTACTAAGAGCATCCCAGACATTAACTCACTTAATTATTTTAATCAATTTTAATATAAAACAGAATGAGGACCAGATACATTCTGTTATATCTGTAAATTTGATCTTTGTCATGGTTTGTGTCTCGATGTCCCCCAGTGCTTCATGCGGTCATGGGGCTTCTTCAGAGGTGGCCGGATCTAGAGTGTGTGATGCTGGGATTAAGGTTGTGTGATCAGCTCACTGACTGGCTTGGCACTGCCCCAATCCCAGCAGCCTAGATAGAGTATAAAGGGAGCAGAAAGATGCTGTTGAAATCGATTATTGCTCTTGCAGTCTTCCGCCACCATGAACAGTTGCCCCTCTGCCATGAGCCACCCTGCCTTGGAGCCAGCTGATTATGGAGTGAAACCTCTACAGACTGTGAGCTAAAAAACCTTTCCTTCCTTAACTTCCAACATCAGGTACTTCCTTAATATTTGAGCATCTCAGCAATGAGGGTAAAGTAACTGAGACAATCTTTAAGACACAATTATCCCTTAAACGTTATCCACCTCCGTTTCCTCTATACTCACACAGCACAAAGTGGAGCCAGCTCCGTGTTGACTTTTTTCTAGGACAAGTACTTCTCAAGTACGCAGTCTGGGATTTTACAGTGTTCCTGTATAATTGCAAGGTTTACTGGTGGGACTTATTCAATAATTGTAAGCAAGCCATATGCCTTTAAAAAGGAGCACTCGGACAATACATTCAATCATCCTTTTCTTATTCGTTGTACCCCCTTGTTCTTCACTCATTCTCACCAAAGTACTGACTAGTTTTACTTCATACTTGAGTCAAGTGGCACGAGGACCTTAGCACGCATCAGCATCCCTGGTGAGGGTCACCGGAGAGCTTGGTGAGGCACAGGTGTGGTCCCTGTCCAGAACATCCATTTCAGTAGATCTGAGTGGGAGGGGCAGGTGCATTTCTAATGTTCTCAGTGATGCTGTTTCTGATCTGCAGACCACACTTTGAGAACCACTGCCCTGGGCAACTGGAATCCATGGGAAGCAAGGTTGGTATTTAGCCAAATCAAAACCAAGAAATTTTTTTTTAAAGGAAAAATAAAAAGGAATATACCCAGCACTCGGGAGGCTGAGACAGGAAGATCGCCACAAGTTTGAGGCCAGCCTGGGCTAAATAGTGAATTCAAGGCCAGCCTGAACTGCATAGTGAGACCCCGTATCAAAAAAAAAATATATATATATATATATATGTATGTATGTATACACACACACACACACACGAATAAAATGAACTGATTTAATAAAAAGAACAGTTTTATTCCTTGGAAAATGAAAGAGAGGACATGGATCACAGTGGTGCAACTCCTTGAGGCAGAGACAGGTTTAGACCGGATGAGCAGAGAAGCAAATGGACACCTGTCCCACTACCCACCAGAGACTAAAGTCATCCAAACAGAAGAACTAGAGTCCCTCGTTTTATTTTTCCCTGTTTAAATAGTTTTCTAAGAAGAAAAATTGTGTCCATTTCAATTGATGATGTATGGATGCACAGAAGTTAAGGATGGATGAAGATTTTTAATTAATACCCGTACATCTCTCTCTTTGCAAAGTCTATCTTTTAAAACCACGGAAAGGCACCAGTGGCCTCAGGAGGCCTCACCTAGTCTTGGTTGTATTAAAAGACGTCAGGGAACACCCGGCCCTTTCCCAGCCCTACGTAACAACACTCAGATTTTAACTTCGTTTAGCACACAGTTTGTACACACACGGTCCCCCGAGACCTCTGACTGACTGCACAATACGGATTCTCCCCACCATGTCCAGCTTCTGGAAAGAACTGCATCTGGCAGCCAAGAACCTCTTACCAAGCTCACACTGGTCTCCGCTGTAGCCCGGCACACAGGTGCACACGTAGGACGTTTCCGTAGGGTAGCAAGTGCCTCCATTTAGGCACGGGTTGGTTTTACACCGATCAGGTCCTATCATGTTCAGGAAAGTAAGAAAAATAAACTATTAGGCTCATCTCTGAGGTTTCAATATATTTTAGCATAAAATACCACTGACTGCTACCACAATATAAGCTTTACCATAGAAATTTAGAAATGCTACCTGTAGAAATTAACATTAACTTTACTCTGGAGTGTTTCTTGGCATTATAACTAATTGTTACAAATTGCATCTATTCATTTCTAGGTTTCAATCATAAGTTTAAACAATATTTTTATACTGTATCTGGCAACTAATGTATTCTATGGCAGATTTAGTCGGCATGATAATGACAATTGATTTTAGTCAAAAATGATTACACGTATGTGCACAGTGAATGGAAAATGTATTCTTTTAAACGGGGTTAGTTCATGTGAAATGGCTGGATACACAGATCATGCATTCTTTTTAGCAGACTGGCTTGTTACCATCATTTGAATTATTATTGCCTTTTACCACTTAATGCTCAGAAACTGTTTTTCTTCGAAAGTGTGCACTGAAGTCTCTTCTGCTACATTAATATGCTTTTTCCAAAAACACGTTCCAAATGTACTCCATTAAACTATACTTGAAGAAAAGCAACACATCGATTAAACTCTACTGCACAAAAACAAACCCAAATACAAAAACCTCACCTACAATGAAACCCCCAATCTTATTACACTTTTCTTATTAAAACATAAATAGAATGAGCCCTTCTTAGAGATCACTCTAAAGGTCAGACATGAATCTATGAAGACAAATAGTGTAAAATGTATATCCTACATGCAAATATTTTATACCATTTGAAGTGTGTATGTTATTTTTATTCAAATTATATTTATTCTTTGAATATTTTTCAGAACTGCTTAATTCTCAAAGTGCTCAAGTATTCAATTGACAACTAAAAGTTTTACAAAATAGTTGAAATAAGGTGGATCATATATGGCTTACAACCATATTTTCAATAATCATAAGTCCTGAAATCCTGAAATAATTGCACATGAAAAGCAAATGTCTAACTGCTGTGGAAGATACCTCAGCCATTTCTACACAGGAAAGTCAAACTCAAACTTTCCAAGTGCTAAGTAAACTCTGGACAACCTAGAAAGACATATTTGGTGGACACATTCGCTTTTAGGGTTCACATTAAAGTTAGATAAATCTGGATGCATACATCAGTGTGTTCAAAAATTAACCCAATTTTTCTAAGACATTTTCTCCTACGGATTCAAAAATAATTAAAATTCCCTTGTGATGTCAGCTTTCTCAGTGTGAAAGCACACTACCTCGGGGACAAGGTCGCGGTCACGGACACACCTCCATCTGTGCAGAATCAAATGACACTTCTGTGACAGTGCTTTGTGAGATGCCGCACAACATAAAGTCCTCTTACTGACCCCCCCCACACAGAAGACCCCACGCTGAGACCAGGGATAAGGCTGGATGGGAAAGTGGGTCCCTCTGTGAACTTGAAGGAGCTCTCCTTAGAAGAAAAGTTTGCTTTTAGGAATTTTATTTTGCCCTAAATAGTTTGTATTAGTCTCTGAAAGTCAAATCTGCAAGATAAACCAGAGAATCCCATGTGAGCTGCTGTTTACTGAATTAAGCTAAAGTGACAATTTGTTTCGCAATGAAGACACAAATTCGAATTCCTGGTAAACAGTGGAGCGGATGACTGGTAGGATGACTAGTACACACTGTTCACTCAGTTGTCAAATTTAACTCTTTCTTTCTCTCTCTCTCTAGAGTTAGGACAAGTTATTTCTGTATCATATTTTCAACAACCTGAAGTACATTTTAACTTAATTACAAAACAGTATGTATTGAACAGGTCACCAGGTTATCGGTTACAGAATGATAGCAAAAAAAAAAAAAAAAAAGAATCCAGTGTCAACCACCTTTGATTAATTTTATTCACAAAATATTCCAATCAGTTTATAAAAAATTGCACTTTCTGACTATTTTACTCTTTCTGAAGCACAAGATAAAGTATCAGTATCACAAAAAATAAAATTGGTATGATCAGAATAACAATTCTAACAATAGTTGTGACATCAAACGTATTTATTAAAATACAACATTGATTTTCAACCAACACAGCCCTTAAAGTACTGATTTTCTTTTTCTAGATAGCAGCCAAGTGGTGATGGTTGTTTGTGGGTTCCACTGACAGAGTCATTCAAATAAAAACATTCCAGACAAACTCTATAAAACTGACTTTTCAGCATCCTAAGCTTTATTAAAAAGAAAATGACTACTAAGCTTATATTCCAAGATTTCTAGTTGATATATTATTAAATGTCAATTGTTCATTTTTATAAAGTAGTGGAAACCAGCAAAAGGCAGTAAAAAGACTGTGGACCGCAGAGCGGGGCGGTTCTGTGTTCAAATCCCATTTTCGCCATGGTGTGGCTGTGCAACCTTGGGCAAGTGACTGACCCTCTCAGAATCCCCACATCTACGCTTTTACATGAAGCTAAAAATTGTGCTTTATGGCCTTTTATGAAGACCAAATGAAATGGTCTATGTGACGCAGTATCAAATTCACGCTTTCAGTGTATTCAGTAAATAAAGAGAAATCTTTCCATAGTCAGAATGTCAATGCTTACTAAATAAATACCACTATGGCTAGGCTCTGGGTTAGATAGAAGGTGCAGACTCTCTCAAGCAAGGAAATTACCTTAGAGTATAAACTGATAATTGGTATTTCCCAAGCTGCAAAATATTTATTAAAACTAGTGACTCCTCTCAAATGTTAAAGGCATGGCAAATTTTGATGACTGCTATAATAACATCCACCAATGGGAGGGTTTTAAAAAACAAGGATTTTTCATTTTTAAAACTAAGATGTACACGTATAGGATGTATGACAAAGCAATACTTTAGTTGTGAGCAAAAACAAATTGAATTTTTAGCATTATTTCATTTTATCCATTTTACAACTGTATGTTGTTTCTAAAACACAGAAAAATACAAAATATATCTGTAAAGCCCAGAAAAACTCTGTACTTACTTTCATTACATCTCATATTGTGGCCTGACCTGCTGTTACATGAATAATATAAAAATTTCCATTGATTTAACATCACAGTAAAAATTATATACACTAGCACCAAGGGACTGTTTCCAGATGTGGAAACTGATGTGTCAATGTTGCGATCTTACCTGGTAAATAGACGGCTGTGCCTTCCACGGCCTCTTCGTGAATGCCAATCAGGAAATGAGTTTCATTAGAAGTTTCCAGAAGGGAAAATGGTGGTGTGGTGAGCTCAGTGTTTAATCCCACAGTGCTTACTGTAGCCTGATTATTAGAATCAAGAATTCTGGCTGGTATTTCCTTTTCTGGTGCTGCTACCGTGGAGTCCTCCCCTTGGATTAAAGCTGCTGCGTGTGTTTCAGGGTTCACGTCCGAAGAAGGGATGGTGGGGCTTGCAGAAGTCTGCGGGCTGGGCTGAGGCACCACACCTGCCCCGACCCTGGAAATCACAGAAGCAGAAGCAGAATGTGGCCACTGTGTGGCACCTTCCAACTTAGTCGCCCCAGCAGCTGTAGGAACGGTTCCAACTCCAGGGGTTTGAAATCTTGGAAATACCTCTGTTGTTTCTCCAGAAAACTGACCATTGTCTTTGTCTGCGGGATCTTGAGAGGTCTCAGTTGTCTCCTCAGTAACTAGTTCTGTGGGAGAAGTTTCCACTTCTTCTAGTAACTTGGGTTCACTTTCATCTTTGGAAAGTTCTGTGTCAGGAGAGGAGGATAGAGGCTCGGTTACATGGGCATGTTCTTCACTCGATGGCTTAAAAGTGGCTTCAAAGATTGTATGAACCTTGTTCTGAGAATGCTCTGGAGACGTTGGAGGTGGGCCGGCATCTGTACCTGGCAGGGCACTTGGCTGGGGAACCTCTGTATATTCCGATGCCCCACTGCCCGGGGAGATAGGTAACGCAGAGGATGGTGTCTGAGGGGGCAGCTCTTCAAGTGCTGAAAGAGCTGAGGGGCTGGGTCCTCCCAGGACATCAGGGGCTTCCGTTGAACTCTGAGCCATGAGGTGGACATGACTGATACTTACGTAGGGAGTGACGTCTATCAATAACTCCTCGGCCCCTGAAGAGAATTCTGGCTGAAAGGAAGGACTGACATATTTCTTCTCTTCATACTCCTCCTGTGTCCTTTCCAAATGACCCAATGTTGATATTACTTCACTTTGGTCTGCAATAGCTTGACCATCAGACAAAGTGCTTGATTCAAATGTGTCATCTAGGCCTGTTGTTTCTATTTTTGGTTCTTTGATCTCTGGATGAACTGTGGCCAATTTACCAGGCATAGGCAGGGATGTTACCGTAGGAAGTAAAATACTTAATTCTGTTTCCATGCTAGGGACAGAGACTTCAGTTGCAGAGTTAAAGCCCATGTGACCTAGTTGGCTTTTGTCCTCAGAAGTCGCTGGCTCGTTATCTGCTGCCTGAGTGTAGCTAGGCAGAAGAGCGTCACCAGAGCCCCCAAATGCTTCCTCGGCTACAGAAAGGTTGCCAGCTGCCTCACGCTGGTCTTGAACTTGGGTGGCTTGCACGCTTTCTTCATTTCCATCACCTGGTCCTAATGGTGCCTCTGGGTCGACACCCGTCTGCATTCCAAGGATATCTTCATCTACAGGTTTCCTGTGATCAATATCTATGATAGTGGTTGTATCTCTCAGCTCGAGAATATCAAGGATGGGACTCTCTGTAATGGTCAACATTAAATCCTCTTTGTCCAGATCTATAATAATATTTTTGGTGGATTTTCTTCTGTTAGGTTTTAAGGTGGAATCCTCAAATCCCACAAAATGGTCTTGGAAAGAGTCTGCACCTTCTTCTGTGGGCCTCTGGGAGGACTCGGTGTCTGCTGGGGTGCTACTTGGATCAGGGGTGCTTTTGTTCTGCTCCAAATGGAGAGGCAGCACCGTGGACACCGGGGGAGGTGCGTGGGCAGTTTTAGCTTCAGCACTAGTGACTTCTGGATGCTTTTCCAGGAATCTATCAGAAACAAATGTGGTGCTCCCTTGCCTGCTTGCCTGAGTAGTTCCAGAAGCGTGGACTAAATCAAGAGTATCTAATTCTCCAGATCCCTCTCCAGAATTTTCATAAAGAAAGTCAGATGGGCTTGGTGCTGATGTAACAAATTCTTTGGCCATTTCAGGACCATGAGTTTTAGCTAGAAAAACAGTGGAAGAAGTTGCTGTTTCTCTAGTTTCTGCTACCGAAGAAATCTCAGGAGAGACTTGCTCTGTTACAGCTTGTGGTCTCCAAGTCTGGATTTCTTCCAACTGTCTGAGGGTCTCATTGAGAGGATGCTCAATGTCTGTGGAGAAAGAGACAGGTGCTGGAGTTGGCCCTTCTGCTCTAGCACTACCCAGAACTTCTAAAGAGGTTGTGTTAGCTGCTGCCTCATCAGATTTGGAGATGTTGTCTGTCATAAAAATGAGGGATCCAACTTCACTTTCCACATTTTCCATTCTCTCATAGTCTATTTTTTCACTGAAGACACTGGTTTTTAAACTTCCCACTTGAGGGGTCTGGGGATATAAGGTGCTAATGATTTGTTCCATTTCAGTAAAATTCACTGACACTGTAGGCAGAGTGGGCAAAACTTCTTCTCCTGATCCCAGTCCAGAAAATAAAAGATCAGTACCCAACTCGTTAATGTTTGGCCTCGCGCCTTTGGGAAAGAGTTTTACACTTTCTTCCTCTTTAATTAATGAAACTGTGACCACATCTTCAGCTGGTGTCAATTCAGTCACAAAAGCAGAAGCTGAGTAAAACTCTGACCTTCCAGCACCCTCAGGGAGAGGAGTGTATGGTTCCGAGGCCTCTGTATCTGGATGTGGAGTAGAGAAGAGAACTGAGGAAACGCCTTCCTCCTCCACTTGCTCATCGGTGCTGTATGTTTTCTTTGTAGAATAATCTGTAGTTTGGAGTCCAGTTTCAGTAAGTGTTTGTGCATAAAAAGTCGTTTGTTCTGGTGCGAGAGAGCTATGGGCTGATTCAAAAGATGCATGTTCTTGAATCTTCTCCTCTGAGGCTGTCTCACCTTCAATCCCTTGTCTCAAGGGATCACCTTCTCGCCATAACTTGGCTGGCTCCATTGTTTGGAGAAAGTCCACTGAAATTGTGCCATTGACCTTTACTTCTTCCTTTTCTGTTGGCTCTGTAGTACTCTCTGCTTCTGCTCTAGGTAAAATGGTGGGTCTTTGATTGGCTTCATGAATAACACTCACTTCTTCCAATCCTTGGTCAATAAATGGGAAATCTGTACCAGAGAAGATTTCCACTGCAGCGGGAAGCACTGGGTCAACAGAGCTGCTGGCTGTGACCAGCTGCTCGCCGGAGCCCTCTGCTAAGGCCACGAGCTCTTCCCAGAGGAAGGCTGAGGTGCTGACCGTGGTGCTGCTGGGCTGTTCTGCATCAGAACTGTGATGAGTGTGCTTTGAAGTAGACACTGAAGATGGTAAAATCTGGATATTTGTAGCGCCTGCATCTCCAGAGCCTTCCCTCATTGCCGTTTCTTCTTTTGTTACGGGATGAGATAGTGTGGAGTACTCTGTAAAGTCACCACTGAAATCTTCCTCCAAAGGAAAACCTGTGGAAAAGCCCTTTATTTCTCCCCCATGATTTGGTTCTTCTGGTAGTTCTGAAATCAATTTTCCCTTGGATGTTTGGGTTATAATTTCAGCAACTTCTCTGTCCCTTACAGCAGTCAAACCTTGTCCTGCTGGTTCAGAGAATGTGGTTTCCACATGGGGAGACCAAGTGCTTGCCGCTTCCATTTTGGCTTGAGTTTCAGACTCCAAATTTAATGAAAATGAAGAAAAGGTGGTGGTCTCTGGGTCCACAGCAGCTTCCCCAGAGCCCTGCTCCGTATAGAGAGAGATGAGGCTCCCCGGGAGAGTGCTCAGCCCTTCCTGGACCCCAGCTTGGCTGCCACTGCTGTGCTCAAAGGGCTGTGCCCCCGAGTTAACCAAAAGCTCTGGCTCTGTAAAAGAAAGCGGGGAGCTTGGCACTGCATTTTCAGACTGTGCGGGTGTTGTCAAGGGCAGAAAACTCTGCCGGACGGCTGAATCACTAGAGGTAGCTACATTTGAACTTTCTAACTCAGGGGATGAAACGAGTTGATCTGATCTCTGTGTTGGTGACAGTAACTCAATTGTAGAAGCTGTACCAGTAGTTCCCTCTTCCTCCTCCTCCTCTTCCTTTTCCTTTCCCTCAGGAGCTGTACTGAAAACCCAGGTGGAAGTATCTGTTTCATTTACAAATTTGGGAGACACCACTGCTGCAGAAGGATGCTCAGAACCGGAATAAACGGTGGTCACAGCAACAGCAGAAAAGCCTTCTGTGATCATGGCCTTGCTAGTTTCTAAAGTAATGAGTGCATCTGTAGTATTTCTCTGTGATAACTCAGCCACCGTGGTGAACACTTTATCTGTGTATTCGTCTACGCCCCCCGAGCCCTCTAGAAGTGGAAGTGAAGAACTCCCTGAGTGCTCCACAGTTTGGCCAGGGGTTATTTCAACCCAGCTTTCTGTAGCAGAGAAGGGGCCATCAGGCTGTGGATTTCCTGTTAGGGTAACTGAGCTTTCCTGTGACATAGAATCCGGAGAACTTGGAACTATACTGCTTGGAGTATATGTGAGAGCAGTACTTTTTTCTGCCTCTTCACCCAGTGTTACTTCTGTAGTCCTTGAAAACTCCATTTTTGGAGATACTTGGTCAATGTTAGCCTCTCCAGAAGACTCTTCAGGAAACAGAGGCACAGGCTCAGGATTCCCACGCACCAGATTTTCAAGTCCAGGACCTCTCTCTGTGATCGACTCTGCCCGCTCTGGGCCTTTTCCCCCATGGAATGGGGCTGTAGGGAAAGTATCAGGCTCACCACTTGAAAAAGTTTCTGACATTTTGGGGTAAGTCTCAGGTTTCCATGTAATTTCCAGCAATTCAGCAGATTCTTTAGATTCATTAGGTTTCAAAGCAGTGGACAATTCTGTTTCTGGTATAACAAACTGATGGGCGTCACTTTCAGAGCTGTCTGAGAAATTTTGAGAAGGTGCCACACTTTCATACTGGCCACGCCTAGCTTCTTCCGCCTCCGGGTCCTTGGGCACAGTGGTGACGAGGTGTTTCCCGTTTATGTACTGCACAGATGGGGTGGTGGTTACATCAGTAGCGTTTGCACAGTCTTCGTCCTCCCCTCCATCCTCCTCACTGTTGTATAGGTTTATTTCGATTATCTCAGGATAAATTCCATCAAATAGATTTTGCACCGGGTCTGTCTCTTCACTACATGGTTCATCTTCTTTAGATTCTGAATCTATTGGATGACCACTTACACTCAAATCACTCATTCGACCTGAAAAAAACAAAGAGTTTTCACAATACTTAAATGAAAGATTTGGCAGAGTACGACAGAAGAAATCGATAGCAAGGCTGATCACATTTATACACACAAAGGAGGTCTTGAAGCTTTCCACATTAAATGCAGTCACGCTACACATGGTTCTGTCTTCAAAATCTGTTGCCTTACATTAACAACAAGGAAACCAAGTCTCATTTGTGATTGTAGAAACAGGTTAGAAAAACTCTTCAGTGAGTTTCGCAAAACAACAAAGTCCTTAACATGAAGCAAGGAATCACATACGCATTATAATCCTGAAAGATAGCAATGTAAAAATAAATATCAAGACCATTTCACCGGACCATCTACAAAAAGTAATTAATTATTGTTCTGTGTGTAAGGGAGATGCTTAGATAGTCTGTATCCAACAAGGAATTGCAAAGAGCCCCCTTCAGGATTCTTCGTGATCTGTCTGAAAGAAGGTCGTTCTTAGAAGGGTGAAAGACAGCTATTCATAGCCCATTCAGAATGCGGTAACAGTCCCTACCCGTGGCACCAGTGAGCCAGGAGCTCAGCCACACCCTGTCCACAGGAACAGGAAGTCCTGGTGGGGACAGCTCGCGGAAAAGACCAGGAAGGAAAGCAGAGCCTTCCGTACCTGTACACCTTTAGCCTTTCCGAGATGTGACTGGGACGATGTCACTTTTAGTTGTTAAAAACATTTTCTCCAAAGAAAGTTCAGGAGCCACATCTCAATAGCGTATTTCAAATAATACCTATCATCAGAGCATTCCCTGGATTGTAAATTCAAAATGGCACCAGCCAGCAAGCTCAGTGGATTTTTCTGTCACCAGAAATGTACCAGCAAAGCTCTCTGCCTCAGGCACTAGGAAGGAAGACATTCTAAGGCTTCACGCTCATCACAGTGGTGTTTAACTATCCTAGGAGCGGGTGCTGCCACTACCGCTGCTCTACCTCAGTGAGCCCACATGGCGAGAGGGACTTTGGATCCCCTGAGCCATGAAGAAGGCACCAGACTGTGCAGTGCCTTCACATCTGCAAAGGGATTCGATCACAGAGCCCGAGTTCACAGCACACAGCTTAGGCTGAACCTGAGACACGTACAGGAGTAACCAGCACAGAGCCGACCCCGTCCTCCACACCATCGTGAGGGTAGAAAATATCTGTTTTCTCCTGGACTCTCTCAGCTGCAAGAAGCCACTTGCCTTTATGTTTGGAGGACCAATAGCCACCACCTATGTTACATCAGAAAAGAAAAATCCTACTCAGGAGAAATCAGCGCCATACCGCTCATATTCCCATCTGCTATGCATCAATATAAATACAGAAGTACTGTATGAACTACCAACATAAACTCTATGGGATCTTATCAAATTTCTTTAAAATTAAAAAAATAAAGGCCACCAGACTTTTATGTAAACAGAAGACATGTACAATATTTAGATCTCTTTTTTTCTATCTCATATGAAAACATAAAAGAAAACTCTTCTTTGTATCCAGCATATCTTCACTAAACTGTTCCCCTAAAATGTTATTTGTGTAAAGCTGGTTATTCCTACCCTAACTCTATGTCCTTCCTATTTAACTTTCACACATTGCAATTCATTTCCTGTTTCTCCATCCTATTCCACTCAGACATTCAACTTTTCAGCTACGTAAGCTAAGGCATATGGAACTCAAATGAATAAGAAAATAGTTCTGTCATAAGGAAAAGTGAGATTAATGCCAACTCTAGTGTATTATAAAAGCACAAAACAAATACAGGTTAATTTTGGCACAGATATCCTTAATTGTCCAGTCAAAGAAAAGACTTTGCTCTTTTAAAAAGTGTAACTAAAAGGAATAAGTTTGCTCAATATTAGGCCACAAAAGTTGTTGTACTGACCTTACAGTGGCCACTGCATATGTTTTAAAAGAGGGCATAATAAAATCCTCAGTTTGTGTCAAAGATAAGCTTTGTGCAATGAAAAAGAATGGGAATAAAATGTTTACACTGTATGACAGAATGCATTTTTAATGCCTTTTGCACAAATGAATCTCGGGAAATACCACATCAACAAGTTAATCACTAAATCAGGTAGTTTCTCATTGTTAATAGTATTTGAGATAGTTGAATAAAGCCAGCCTCAGTAATAACTATTTTCTACAACTTCCTGGGATTTATCTGAAGTTTCTAAAACCTGCCTATCTGAAATTGCTCACACTCTCATTTTACATGAAACCCTGGCTTATTGGATCATTAGGCACAAATAAAAGTAGCATTCGTGATTAAGAAGCATTACACAAGGTTCACTAAGTTCACACCTACGTCTGCTTCACTCGCAGCACCCTTCAGTTGCATGGAGAAAGAATTTCTCAAGAAATGAGTCGGTGTTGAGCATGTAAGAATCCCTACCACATCTCAGACCATTTAATAAATGTTGGAGTTAAAATCAGCCAGACAGCCAAGCTTCTCGGCCAAAGACAAAGATAAACAAGGGAGCAACTGCTCAATATTGCCTGTTTCTTAGGCCAGGAGTGGGTAAAAACACTCACTGTTGGTAGAGATTCATGTGGGCTTCTAAGCAAATTCTTATTTTAAAAAATAAAACTGATATAAACATATCCCACCATCTTCTTAGTGAACAATTACAGGCGGAGGGTCTTTTACGTGGCTTTAAAATTGTAGGGTAGAGAGACGCAGACAGGGAAGACACGAAGGTGTGATTAAGGTGTGCTCATGGGTCACATGTTAACACGGTGAAGAAACTAACAGATGGTCACCATGCTCCTTTAAATGTATTCTTTTCTTTTTTCTGGTCTAGAAAATGAAAAAGAAAAACCCTACTTCTGCATTAGCAATATCAACTCATACTAAGTCTACTTGATTCTATCCAATAGAGACCATGACATTCACTCTACGTTCTCTGATGTTAGTTTCAATGAACGGAAGTAGAACATTGCACCTGACAAAGAGCTCTAAGAGTTCCTGCTGCTCATACACCTTCTTAGTGTTTTAGACCATTTCACCGAAAACTTAACTGTTAGACGCAACATGTCCTATTTGCTAACCAAAATAAATGTCACAATACTTCAACCACAGCCATGTAAACATATCAGAGTTTGCATATCCATCTCAAGCACAGCACTGCTTTGTTCCAGGTTTTGCCTGCAAAATTAAATGCGCTACCACACCCATGAGTGCCGTGCTAAATGCACTTCTCTGCAGGAGCTAGCTACTTGCACAAAATTTGCTAAGTACCTGCTATGTACTAGGCCCATGGCTGACACCGGCTTATTATTAGCTTTACAGCAACTCATGGATACCTTCTAACCCCACCTGCTGACACAAACATTTTTGCCAACAAGTTAGAGAACTGGACTAACTAAACTCTTTTATCCTTATGTTGTGAGGAAACTTGCTGAGTGTACATATTGCAAATATACCCATCATTAAATTTAAATTAGGATGCCTTCCTCAATTACCTCTCAAGTATTTGATCAGACTTGCCTTCAGAATAGCAAAAAGAAAAAGCATATTACCCAATGTAATCCTGTGTTTTTCATTGTAGCCTGAACCTGGCATGACCAAAGAATGATCATTACTCCATGATAAGCAGGGATTGTGATGAAAACCTACACATAATACGCTCACTTGATAAGTACCGTCAACTGACATTTAAATAAATGTTATTGTGTATACTTGAGGCTTACCATATTTTGTTATTATATACCCGTGAATAGTAAAATGGTAACTGTAAAGAAGCAAACTAAAGCATCATTTATTTACAACAAGAGCAGCTAAAATCTACATGTATAACACAAATCCCTAATACAATATAATTCTATTACCTACGATCCTCATGTTATGGTCCCATGTTGTACTAAATGTGACTTAAGTAAACAAACAAACACCAAATGAGAGTTAAGATTATTTGTTTCCTTTTACCAAAAGGCATATTCTCACAATTGAGCAACTCGTATTCACAGCGTTTCTTAATATTGCCTTAAAGGCAGGGGGGTATTGACTACCAAGGGCTTTGAGGTTAAATTTTTCTGCCAACAGAGTCTGTACACATCAGTCTCCCTTCTGTGCTGTCTGTATATCTGGTTTGCTTCCACACTTTTAACATTTCACGCCAAGGGGGAGGCACTGGTATAAAGTCCATCTACCATACGCAGAGAGAGGCGAGTTTTCGCCAGCCACGTGGCCGGAATCCTGGGCGCTAATCCCTTCTAGCTCCCCATTCCTGCTTCTCCTCTTTGCTTATTCACCCTCTGAAATTACCTCCTCATCCACTTTCCTGTCACCACCCCCACCCACCACATGTATTATTAGAGAATCGCGACAGCTGTAATTACTGCAAACCACAACAGTTTCTTTGTGGAGTGCGGGAGGGGGGTTACCTGTGCCATTGTGCAGGTGGCGTCTCGTTCCAAAACCACCACGATCTGCTTTATTTCACACTAACAGAGCAACCTAATAGAGTTATTGACATTCCAAGCTCTTAGATGAACAAGTCCTTATAAAGGACTACTCTATTGCAGAATTTTCCTCTAAGGATAATATAACTTTTATTTGGATTTCAAGAGTCAAGCCACAGGACTCAGTAGAGTGCGTGTGTAATCTTTTCTGTGTTTACATGAATGTATTTTAACAGCTTGACTTCAGCATACTGGTACCATGGTTAATAGGGTTTTTAATGGCATTTCACACAAAGCTTTATTGCTAGCTGACCTCAAGTATTTGTAAGTATTTGTAAGTACTTCATGGCGGAGTTTTGTAGACATAGCACAAGTCTTCCGGTCACACTGTTACAGACAGAAAACATAACTGCTAAAACACATCAGCAGCTAGCTAAAGTTCACGTTCTCTTTGGGGAATTTTACAGTTTAAGTTGAAGAGCTTTTAATTAAATGTAAGTTATAATCTACTCTGTGAGATGTATTAGGAGTGTATTTCTTTATTAAAATGGATTTCATTCAAATGTATAACAAAAATATTTCATTTGCCTAATTCAAAATATAGTAGATAGCCACACTGACATGTTTAAGAAATACTTGCAGAACTTAAGGAAAGTTTGAAATTCCCTAAGATATTCAAATTTCCGGACATACACCTATAGATTCAATGTTTTAATTTCATGTATCTTTCATATTTTCTTAATAAACATAAAATGCTAACAGGCACCTTAAGAAATGAAGAAAACCAACTGATTTTGACCAGACTGTCTTAGATATCTCGAATCCTCAACATTTTCAAAATTTGACACACTAAAAATGGCATTGACTCAGCACGTTTTTTAAATACTGACAGTAGTAATCATGACATAAACATCCTCCCCAAACCTTCTCAGGGGTTTCTGCATCCCTAAGTACTTCGGCGTCTGAGTATCATGTGACATTTGTGTTGATCAACCCTCCCAGAGACCAGAGGTGAAGGTGACGATCAGTAGTACTGTGACCCACTTCCCCCATTAACTCTGACAGCTGGGGTTCACTGGGTCCACTGACCAAGCCTTTTCTTGTGCAGCAAGGAGTTCAATTCTCAATTATTCAATTTTGCATCCCAAAAAGCATAATGTATGCCTGTAAACAATATGAGTGTTTCCAAGGACCTCGCGTTGAAGGGGCAGGCTATGATGGGCAGGATGAATGGGAATCATCTCTTTTCCCAACTTCAAAGAATTCTCAGATAATGCTGTTCTTTCAGGTGGGAAGGATGTGTCAGGATGCAGCCCTCCAGGCCGTGTGCACTCAGGGAAGCGGTACGGGTGTGGACGCTTCTCGAGTACAGAAAAGGCCCACGGGATTTCACAACTTCCAACTTCAGCACGAGGTTTCCTAGAGAACACATTCAAAAAATTTGGTACCTCTGAGCAACTTCTGAACAATGAGAAAAAGAGCTATCTGGAAAAAAGTAATCCAAGTAATTTAGGTTTGTAAGTTTTCTTTACAAAGTAAAAGAGAAATAGAGCAAATTAAAAAAAAAAACCATGGGGCTATGCTTTTATTATGTTTTCCGCTTTGGTTCTCTAATATTGCCAAATAATTTGATAAATAGATAGTAGATGATAATAATAGATAGATGACAGATGGGTTTTATCAAATATTCTAATATGAGAAAATGCTTGGGTCAGAATCAAGAACTCAGATGTAAATAAAAGCTCAATTAAAGTGAAAGAAAGGCCTCTCCTAAATGAGCGCATACAGTTCCTCTTTAGACCTTTGGATGACAGCTACTGAGCTAAACATCACAAACACCATTTTATTTTTAATCGTGCACATCCTTTATTCAAAAGTTAGCAGCAGCTTGTGGTCCCCTCTCCCTGGTGTCCCTCAGTCTATCCCGCAATGTGGCATCAGGGACCATCGTGGAGGCATCATCAGCTGTCGGTGCCCGGCTGGCGTGGCCTCGGCCCTCTAGGGTAAACTGAGTCATGCTTGAGGAGAAGGCAAGTGCCCAAACTTTCCTCTGAGGTTGGTTCTGAAACTCTGCCTGGCACAGATTCTTGTCTTAATTTCTCTCACAGTAGCTTCCAATATATGTATTATAGCAAGCAGTTCACCTTTATTATATACTTTTGCTTACCAATTACTCGGTTGCTTTCCCATCTAAGTCATAAGTAATCCAATTTTCTTTTCCTCAGCCACATAATGGTTTGGTTGAACGACTTTATTTCAGTAAACCTCTAAAGGATATTGTGGGAGACAGAGAGTTTTCATCTGTAGATGGTAAGGTAGGTAGGCTTCCTGTGAAGTTCAGGACAGTAAGCTTTCAGGAGTGAAAATGATGTTTATACCACATTCCAATAGATTCTCCAAAAATAATGCATTACTGTTTTCTTTCCCTTCCTCATCTTAGAAAACCAAAACCTTCACAAACAGCATATGGCTAAAGTAAGCAAACCGCTCCTGAGAGACACCAAGAATCTCTGCTATGAAGCAAAAAAAAAGAAAAGAAAAAGAAAGAAAGATGCTAAGAACCAATCAATGAATCGATGTATTTACTATACACTAATAACACGTGTGTGCCAAAGAGTCAGGTAAAGTACAGTGACAGGATTTCAAAGTTGTATTGCAAAGGCATAGATTCTGAAATACAACTGAACTTTTCCTCTCTCTTCAAAGGTATTTTCTACTTTAAAATCTCCTATGTAGACCTTAAATTATATATGGAGAAAGATTATATACATTACCCTGATCATTCTAACAAGTATTTACAAGGTCCACCACAATTAATCTTTCTCCAAAGGATCAAGTCACTCTTTTTAGAAATAATTATACCCTTCTTCTTGCCAATAGATGCGTTTCCCTCCCAAGACCAGCACTACCTCTCTAAGGGACACCATTGTGTAATGCAACCAAATGGGTTCTCAATTGGCCTTATGATTCCCTAGTACAAAAGACTATCTTATATCACCTCAATTATGCTGTAAAAATCTCAAAATATTCAATGCAAATGAAAAAGCTATAGAACAGTTTTCAGTAAGCACACCACGTCGCCCTACTCTCAGTTGTCAACAACCCATTCTTGGAATTTTTCTATCAATGAAGTCACTTTATAACCGACAATTTTTGTAAATGAAAAGCTGGCCTCAATGGGGAGTAATACTGAAAAATTTCTAAACTGACCAAAATAGACAATGTCTTCTTTAAAACACGGTATTTTCAGCTTTTCCTCCTTAGAATGGAATCCTTAGCTATGTCTTTCCCCAAAAACATTTGAACCGTATCTGGACTTGTGAATATTTTGTATTTATTGAACAAATGAGTGATCTAAGAGCTACTCAGAGAATGTACGCCCTGTGTGGAGACCTGGGGGCTTCCTTGAAGACACAAAGGGACAGCAGGGAAGGCACAGTCTTTCTATGACTATGGAAGAGTAGGTCACGCCCAATACATGGGGACATCTATACTGAATTTGTGCAAAGACTTTTTCTTTTGAGAAAAATATTCAATTGGTAGTTCTCCAAATCATAAGCCCAATGTTCACACACAAAAGAGGACAGAAAGCTAATGAATTCTACTCTTGGAGACTACACATTCAATGCTTTAGTTAACTAGGGGTGGTGGCTGCTGGGGATTGAAAATTTATATAAAACCTAGAGCTGCTTCTGATTCATACTCGAAGTGGCATCACCGGAAGCCACCATGAGCCACAGAAGATTCAAACTTTGCCATGTTCTCTCAGTCCATCAGGTCAAAGTGCAATTAATGTGGCTCCTCGCACACTGAATCATCTGAATTTTAAAATAGTTCAACTTTCACTTGTTTAGTTCAAAACAATTTATGTTTTCCTATGACTAAAAGTCTGTAAAAACTACACTTGAATTTAGCCAAAAGGCTGAAAAGCAAAAGCACTGTGATGAAAATTCCAAAGGCTGAGATGGGAGGAATTTGTACTCAGTGGTCCCTATGTACTTTAGCCACTTAAGGAGCACAATTAGTGCGCGGTGCCGACCACAGGAACCGGCACGCGAAAAGCTCTCAAACGCATAACGTGCTTGGAGCAACCCTGTGCGGTTGAAGTAATATTATATAATTGTAATGTTATGGCAACTGAGGCTATAAAGGTTTAATGTTTCATGCAAGACCGAATAGATCACAAACAATAGTGCTGATGATGAATCCGAGTCCCTTTCCAAAGGCTCTTTCCACAACATCAACACCGCTTCTGTATAGTTTATGGAGTGAACTGACCACCTACCCGTGTTCATTCAGCATACTGCAGAGTGTACTTTAAAAAATCCAGGGCCGGTGAGATGGCTCAGTGGCATAAGCGCCTGCCTGGCAAGCGCAAGGACCCGAGTTCATCTCCCGGAACCCACATAGGAAAAAAGGGCCGGTGATATCGCTCAGCGGCACAGGCGCCTGCTGGCGCGCCAGGTCTTGAGGTCGACCCCAGGGATCCACAAAAAAATAAAAAAATAAAAAATCCAGTTTCAGTGTAGTTAGTACACTGTGATTATTTAACTACTGCAAAATGAAAAGATATGTTTCGTGTATATGCACAGGTATATATATACATATGTGTGCATGAATGAACGCATACATATTTTCTTTGTTATGCAACCTCTGTGATTTGGAGAAAGGAAGTCAGAGCTGGGAAATATCCTATATAAGAACAGTCCTTATATCCATCTTCTAATAAAAAAAAAATTCTAATGAGGAAATTTAAAAATTCCTGCATCCACATTGCAGATGGGCAAAGGAGAGTTTGAATCCAGAGCCCCCGACCTGGAGCACTGGCTCTGCGATCCCTATGATTCAACATGCACTTGAATTAAGATGTCATAGCCCTTTAAGTCAACTTTAACAGCACACAGGCACTCTTTTACAAAAAGCTTTTATGCCATTCAACCTTATGAGTGCATAATTCTGAACTGCAGCATCACATGGGAATATATTTTGAAAAGCTAAACACGCTTAACCTACAGAATATGCCATCTTTATCAAACCCTTAGAATCACTAAAGTCCAGGGAGTGTGAGAACAATCCTTCCTCAGGAAGTTGGCTGAATATCTATCTCTGCTCTCCATGAACAGGTTTCTGGAGTCCTAGTTAGAAGAATAGCTGGTTATGCCTAGGTTTTCTCAGCCCCAAGGATAAGCCCAGGTTGCAAAGCAACAGGCAAATAAGTGGTTTCCAATAATTTCTTTTTATTCTACCTTTCCGAAAAGGACCAGCTTATGTTGCTGCTGCTGCTGCTGCTTTTCTCTTCCTCCTCCTCCTCTTCTTTTTTGAAATATACTTTAACTTTCAAATATACTTTAACCTTCTGCCTTCATCGATTCCTTCTTTTGCTGACCTCATCTGTTACTCACAATTTGTTACTCCACATTACCTACTGTGTAATTATAGGTGTTTGTACCACAATTATACTTAATTATGTTAATATTGCTTCCCCAGTATGCATTTAAAGGCTTGGAAGCAAAGATGCTGGTTTAAGATTCTTTTGCCCACCTCTCCTTTAATACCTGTCAAAGAACTGGGCATGTTGGAGCTTTACCTAAAGATGATTCTCTTCTCATTTCTTTCTTTTCTTCTTTTTTGTGGTGTGTGTGTGCGCGCATGTGCGCAGGTTGTGCTAGATAAATACACTATTACTGAGCTACATCCTTGGCTCTTTTTATTTTTATTTTTTGATCTGAGTTAGACCTCATTAAATTCCCCAGGCTGACCTCGAACTTGCCACCCTCCTGCCTCAGCCTCCAGAGTAGCCACTGTGCCTATCAACCTGAAGATAACTTTTGATAGGCTGCTCTTTGCCAGAAGATGTACACATCTTTCTCAAGGTAGCTGCCTTTGCATGTCTGTCTCTGGATATATCCCTACCTCTTTGGTAATGGTAAGTTGCAAATGTCAATTTCAGAAACTATTGCTTTATTTCAGGAAGAAGGAAAGGAAGTTTTCTGTGGCTATGTACGCAACACCTCTTTTGTTATTTATTAAACTTCAACTTTTGAAGCAAACACTTTGAACTATTCAAATTTTTTCCTCAAGGTCAGTGGTCAAATAAAACTATTCACAGAACATTCTTAAAACTGAAATCCTATATGTGCATTGTGTGTCTATATGTGCACATATGTGTAATATACACAAAACGTTTCATTTAGGATTGTTTTAAAGTAATCAGTCTACGGTGCCGAGTTAAGTTCGGCACTAATTTTGAAGCATTAAGGTCAATTCTCACCTTCATCACTCTACATGAGGGAGGGAGAATAAGCAATTTCTAACCTAACTTTATCTGAATAACAGAACAAGAGCTCAATCCTTTTGAGGACTCAGGGCAGCCAAAGATGGATGGGGAAAGCTATGCTAATTTCTTTCTTTTTTTTTTTTATGTGGGTACCGGGAGTCGACCTCAGGACCTCGCGCTTGCCAGGCAGGCGCTTATGCTGCTGAGCCATCTCACCGGCCCCGCTATGCTAATTTCCTGCAGAACAAACACAAATGCTTCTGTGGCAATAAGCTACAGGTGGAGCGCAGCAACGGGGGCCACCTATGCACCCCAAAATTCTGCAGAAGAGAAGCAACACAGAACTGTGGACAGCAGCTTACCAATTTCAGCACATGATTCCCTTTCCGTGCCAGGTATCGGAGTGTGGCATGCATAGTCCCCTGAATTAGCAGTACCCAAATTGACATCATATACTCTTAACAAACCAAAGGACAGCTACTAGGAAAACAGCCTTTCCAGAGTTCTTGCTCTTTCAGGAACTGATGGACATGGGGGCACCAGAGCCAGCAGAGAGCAGGTCCTTGTTCCTTTGTTCATCAAAGGAGAAAGTTGCTTCACTACAAAAATGCCCCTGAGGGCACCAAGGTGACTGGACTAACTGCCAAGAGAGACCCAGTGTGTGTCCACCCCTCTGCTTTCCCTAGATTTGTCCCTGAGTTTAGAAGGTATTCCATATAAAAAAGCGATCTGACAGTCCAGAGAGCCCTAAGTGAAGCTTGGTGATTTAGTCCTACACATACATGCGACGCTCTGCACTGTAACTTTGTATGATCTTGCTGACACGTAGGTGTCTGTAAGATTGAAACTACACTCGCCTAACTGTCTTTATGTAGCACCATGCATGCAACTATCCGAAGGCAAATGTTAATAAGTGTGTATCCTTATGGGGCAAAGCTATTGGTAACCAGAACAACTTTAAAGACATTTTTCCTTTCAAAAATTAATTCATTCAGGAATGAGTCAATATTTCTGCTTGAGATGATATGAAACTCTTTCCAGTTGTGTGTTTGAGGTGTGTGCTTTTCTAGAAAGTAACAGAGGAGAGGAGGGAGAGGACCCAAGAGACAGGCTCCTCTCTGTCCCCTCAAATATCAGCCAGTACAGGTATTCTTCTATCAAAATACAGGGGTGCTGGATAAGGTATTGTTGAAGAAAGGAGTCTGATCATCTAATAAAAGAAAAAAATCTCAAAATAATTTTCCTTATAAAAGATTCCCTAAAATTCTACAAAGTGAAAAATATGTGATGTTAACAAGCTGCTTCATGAATTATCTTATGTAAGCGTCACCTTTTAAAAAGCAGTGACTGCACAATCAATGACATAAATATGGGTATTTGTCAGATATCGCCTGCTTTCAGGGCCAATGTCCCTCTGCGTAATACCACAACATTCAGAAAATAAACTTTGAGTTTTATATGAATTTCTCAGATGCACAAAAACAATGTAGAGGAGATTAACCAGATGGAAGTTATTTCAAAATGGTAGAAACAATAAACTACACTTCTTTGTAAATAAACTGGGCAAAATGAGTTCTAATTCAGAAGCCAAATATTATCTTTCTCAAAATCTAACTATCCTGCAGTATCATTACATTAATAATTTTATCCACATCTCAATCTTTAAATCATTTTAGTTTAATATTGGCTTTACAACTGCCTTACACTTATATTTGGGTAGATGTAAGTTGTAAAACCAGTTTTATAAAAAGAAATTATGTAACTAGACAACATCCAGCAAGCCTTCGTAATGTTGGTATTTAGTATCTACACATTTCTATATTATTCTTTGACTTAAAGGTACAGGTATATCAGTTTTTAAAAACATTTATAATTCTGTTACATTAACTTGTATCTTTTCAGATGATTTATTGGGGCACTCTTCAAAAAACAAAAATTCTGGAATCGAAGAAACTCTTCCTATACCTCCAAACCCCGAAGCCTTGACACATGCTCACAAAGAAACCTTTCGATGAATTTTTTTCCACAAGCAGGTGTGCAAATTACTCCTGAAACAGACAGGAGTAGTTTTCAGCATCCGCTGCACCATGTTTAAACACACCCCATGGCGTTTTTCAGCTCATAAAACTTTTATGAGCTGAAAAGTTCCTTCAGATTTTCTGAACTGCTGACTCTCGTTGCCCTCAGCAACAGCACCCTAAGTTGTTATTAAGATCCCCATTTCAACAGATAGAGCATAAACATGCCTTGAGTAGCATGTTTTGCTTCATGGTATTTGAAAAAAAAAAAGCAACCAAGATTTATATGACTTGCTGAGTGCAGAAAAAAAAAATATGAATGCCCTGGTGTAGTGTAGCATGGGTGATATTTTCGCTTACATAGATACACAGTAGATGTAAAGGTCAATCCTATTCAGATGAATTGATTTATACAAGTTCACACATGCACCAAAGATTTTCCAGTCTGGAAAAATGTTCCTTGATACATAAAAAGGTTGGCTTTCCAGGCACACATGCACTTTCCCCTATTAACATATGCACCTGCCTTACAACTCATTAATTGTACATCTGCTATAGAGCTTTTCCTTGCCAAAGTTCAAAACGTTGGAAAACTGAATTTCTCAGGGAAAATAAATGAAATTAGTGTAAGCGAGCTCAGTGTTTTAGGAAGACAATAAACAATGCTGATTGTCCTACGAATAGCGTATGTAGAACACAGGAAAATGGAGATGATAGACGGGTTAATCCACAGATACTCTAATGCTCCATTTACCCCCTACACACGCACACACACACACACGCACACACACACATGCACACAGACGCACACGTGCACACATGCACACACACACGCACAGACGCGCACATGCACACATGCACACACTGTGGAATCCTGCCTACTGCAAGTACCCAAGTACTCCACGGAGGTTTCTGGCCAATTATCAACACAGAACAAAATTGCTTTGAAGGTGGAGCACAGTCCCATGTTTTAGAAGTGGAAAAAAGAAGGGAAACCCTTATTCACGTCTCCCAGGTCCACACACTTATAAATAGACACCTTCATACAAATTGTTTCAGGGTTAGGTTACGCAGGTCCATTTTGAGTAGCCATTTATAAACTTTTTTTTTCTTTGATGACAGCCAACTCTTCTTGGAAGAGTTTCATTTTTTTTTCCATTTTGTAATTGATCGGCCTAATCTTTATGCTCAGTTTCCCACTTGGAAGAGCTGTTAGATGCAGAACATTTTTACTGTTTTTTAGTATCAGATCAACTTAGTATCTATATGAACAACACAGTAATGTAAATTGAGAAAAATATCTACATAGTACTTGAAGTACTTTTCAAATTCTCAAGTGAAGCGTTTGTAATAACTTACTTCTCCCTTCACTTTTTTTTACAGTTACATCTTTCTAGCTCTTCTCTAGCTCTACTAACAGCAATCCTCTTTCCCACTTCTTGGTAACTTCTCTCTTTTCTACTTCAGTTCTGAGAGACAGAATACAGAAGAGGAACCACGTTACAGTTTTCAAGAAACAGCACCATTAGCAAGAAAATCACTCTCCTATCCTAGTCTCTTTCAACTGTACTGAAAAGTAGAGACCAACACTCTTCATACTAGGAGGGTATGTTTTTATCTGCTACCCATGCCTCATGAATTCACTAACACCATTCCGGACAGCAGAGGCCCAGGCAAGCAGCGAAGTTCCCACCCATCACGCTGGATACCAAATGTCTGGACGTTACAGTCTGTTTCCACGGGTGCACGCCTGAGCAGCGACTGAGGATGGCACTGCTGTTCCGTCAGCAGTGGAAACACCCCACGTGGAGGTTTCCATCAGTAAGAAAACCTGATTCAAAAGACGTTTTTCCAATCTGGCTTCTCAGAGCCAGGTCAAGAAAAAATGGATGTTTATTCGTTTACTTCTTCTATTAATTAAAATACAGTAACCTGCTAAAATCAATTATCTTAACTTCTAAATTAAAAAGAAACAAGCAATCCTGAACTGATCCATTGAACTGTGTGTGCTATATATTCTCAACCCAGCTGACCAAATGTAAAAGATGGTGTGATCTCACATTTAGGCAAAAATAAGTGATGTTTGAATGTGACGACTGCAATATTAATCAATGTCAACAAACAGCTTTTAAGAATTCTGCCAGAGAGCTAAAATATTTGAGTGAAATAGAAGGCATCATAAATATCCCTAGAGATGAAACAGTTAAGTCATAATATAAACATTACAGCCTGGTTTTAGGACACAAAGATACACTTACGTATCTACCTTCTGAAATTATATCTAATATAATTATAGCAATGCCTAGAACTAAACTAGATTGTATGTGCTTTAAATAGTTAAAGCCACAGGGAAAATACTCAAAAGCAACAGCTTAAGGATATGTTGAATTTCATTAAAATAACATGTAAAGTACAGACTTATAACCCACCCCACAAGTTATATAATGAACCTATAAAATCCTGAAAGAAAAAAACCAAGGCAAACCTTTGAATGTCTTTCTGTCCACCCTAGGCATATGCAAAAATCACTTTAGCTGTTCACATTGTAAGTACTAAAGGTTAATAGTTACAGACCGATGGAATGTTAACACAGTCTAGTGCTACGCTTGAGTAGTAATGTATGGAAAGACACTGAAATTAAAACACTTTGCTCTGCATGTTCTGAAGTGATGTAACATGATGGTTTGGTTATATTAGATGACAAAGCAGGGCTTCTTATGACTTTTAAAATAAAACTGGATCTAACATTATTCCAAATTATTAAGATATTCTTCTGATTCTTGTACAAATATATGAAGCTAATACATTTTTTTCACACTCCAGGCATCTTCTAATGACAGCGTTTGGTATGTTGATTATTTTTTTCCCCAAAAGTAGCTTTCAAGGTAAAATTTTGATTGTCTTGAAAGGTATGTCTAGAAAGCAAAGACTTACCTGTCTTGTTTTCTCTGACCTCAATAATATAAACATTTATGTCATGGCGGAATTTTGTCCCTGCTGGGGGTTGTGGAGTGGAAACTGCCTGAGGTCTGAAGGCCTCTTTGCCTTCCATGGTGGGTGGTCTTTGGGGCTGTGTAGAAGGAGGACTTGGAGTCTCAAAATATTCTCTGTCGATATCCGCTTCTGTTTCCTTAGCTATGAGATCAGCAAGGGTAGTGGAAGGAAGGCGAGACGTGGATTCTCCAGGGAGCACCGTGTCCCGAGTGGGTCCCTCTCCAGGCTCCCTGTTGATGAGAGACGGCTCCTTAGCGGGTGCTGCAGATGGCTTGGCTGCTGAAGTCGGGCGACGTCCGTCTACCACACTGAATATGGTAGTGATATCACTTGGAACGGCTGCTTTACTTGTTGAAAATTGTGGTAATTCTGTGCTTTTGGGCTTTTCAAATAACCCCGAGCCTAAATCTATATAATCCAATGATGTTTTCTCCCTTTTCTCAGGAGTGATTTCCTCCGTGAGTAGGGTGACACGGGTGCTGAAGGGACTTGAGAATGATATGAATTCCGTTGGACTACTACCTTCTGCTTCATATTTTTCTTCAGGCTCTGGACTTACAAACATTTCTGGCATGATGCTTGGTATTACTGTGACCATTTCATCCACTTCCACTTTATGCTCAATTATAGCACTAGTTGGAAGCTCAATTTTTTCAACTGGAGTTGTTTCTAAAACCGGGACTCTCACAACACTTGTCACCAATTGATCTTCTGGGACCATATATGCTGACCCTTCACCCTCGTCTTCATCCAACAGTGTTGTTTCCTCTGTGGGCACAGCTACTGTGGAAGTGAGAACGCGATCTGGTGTCCTGGCTGTTTGTTCTTCCCAAGGGAATTCTTCCTCAGTTGTTTCCTGCATGGTTTCTGTTGTTGTTCTCAAAGTTTCAGGAGCCATAGTTGCTTCCAGGTGAGGCTGTTCAGTGATTTCTTGAGAGGGTTCAACTACAGCCTCACCTTCTGATGGAGCAGAAAGAGCTAACTCTCCCCGGTCTGTCTTGGGAATTACCGGAAGAGGAATGGTGTGAGAAGTGTCTGCATAAGTAGCGGGCTCCAGGGTGCTACTGTAATTCACAAATGCCAATCCTCCCACATCCGAGATATGTGCAAATGACAGAACAGTAGACAGTGGCTTAGAGGCATCTACGTCTTCTCCTTCACCCAGTGCACTTCCTTCCGTGACATAAATAACTTGGCCTTCTGTGCTTGTGGTAGGTGGAACTCTGTCTTCAGTCACAGAATCTCTCAAAGTGGACTTTTCTGAAATGCCTGTTGATGTAGTTGGCTGAAATTTCACTGTGACTTTCCCATCATCTGTCGAGCCCTCCTCAGCAAACTTTTCTAATAGCTTTTGAGTACTGTCTGGAAAATGAGTAAATTCATGTCTTCCATTTTCTGTGAAACCTGGGATTTCTTCATCCTTTCCATTTGCTCCCGTAGTGGTAAGTAAGACAGATGGCTGTTTTGGAGAGCTTGTCTGTTCTGTGGACTCGAAAAATGTGAATGCTGCATTATCCTCATCCCAGGACCATTTTGATTCAGTGACCACCTCCACACTTGAAGTACTGTGGGTCACATGTGCTACTGTAACATCTTCATGCTTGGGAGTACCTTGATAAGCATCTAATCCACCAAGAGTTCGCATGGTATCTTCATCCATATCTCTCGCTACTGTTGGCTTCACACTTAACTCTGTTGTTGTCAATGCTGGGGAATCAAAAGATTTGGTCATTTCCACAGAAGATTCTGTAAAATGGATCTGCTCTGGGAAAGATGTTGAGACCCTCATTCCAGAGAATTCTTCTTCCATGTTACCTGCAAAGGGCTCTTCGGTGACTTTTCCTTGTATTCCATAATGTGTGTAAGTGTCAGTTTTCCTCTCTGGTCTTGGTGTCTCTGTTCTTTCTCTTCCTTGTGTCATTTCTGTCTGTGAGGGATGGATAGCTGTGGACATTCCCTCTGCTAATATTTTATCACCGGAATAAGGAAATGATTCTACTTCTGTAATGTGCTGTAATGGGAAAGGTGTAGTAGAGAGGGATCGGCCAAACGTATCTTCAGTTATTAGACCATTTGTTTGTTTCTCTTCCCAGCTGTCTATGGATGATCCATCGTGGTCAGGTGTTGTCACAGGTAAAACAACTGCAGGTGCTGACACCGACTTCAAGTCCTCTGAAGTCTTTGAGACTGTAATGACTTCTGGTATTTGGCTAAAGACCAGCGTGCTCTGACCAGACCTGACTGTGAGTGTTCTGTCCTCCTTGTCATCTTCTAAGGTGAACCCATAGTGGTCTGTGCTCACCAACTCGGGAATAGTGCTTACAGCTGTATCTTCAGTTTTGGATTCCAGTTTCATTTCTGTGAATACAAGTGGTGCTTCGGTGACAGACAATTCCTTGGAAGGAGTGTGTTTTGAGATTTCCGTAGATGTTACTAAGGGACCCACTTCTATTTGTTCAACCTGTGTCACGGATTCTTGTGTTTGAGTGTCTCCCACGACACCATCCCATGAATCGGTGGCATGCTGGGAGATGACAGCTGTACTCTGAAGCACTTCTTCCTTAAATTCAGATATATCTGCTTTTCCAAGAGGTCCAGAGGCAGACGGTGGGTAGTAGTCCATCTCCCAAGGCCTCTCCGCACTCTCAGCAGGAGCGGTGGGCGCTACAGTGGCTAATAGGTTTGTGGCAGCAGCCTGAGCTTGGACAGTGGCTTTCTGTTCAAAATTGATCATATTCCCTACAGGAGTGAACTCTGTTGTAAAAATAGGTAACTCAGTGACTAAAGGGATGATTGGTGTCGTGCTGTCGAGGACCACTTGTGGTTCTCTGGATAAACTGGGTGATGCGGTTTCTGCGAGGATATTCAATTCGATCGTTGTAGCCTCTGATATATTCTGTTTAGCTAGAAAGATAATTTCAAAGAGTTGATTAGACAAGTCACTCATAAAAAGGCTGCATGTCCAGTGTTTGTATTTTTGGATGGGCCAGAGTGTTTTGTGAAGGAAGAAGAATCTAAACACCGTAACCCAAAGACACATAATTGCACACTTAATAGTCACAAAGAAGTAAGTTGTTTCATATTGTAAGGGTTACAATTGTTTTTACTCACAGGTAGGAAAGACTATTCTCAAAGGAAATGAATATTATGTAGTTTTAGGAAATGAGAGGTCCAAGAAAATATAAATGCAGAGTGTGGACACAATAGATAGTTTATTTATCAGAAACTACAGCGGCTACTTGAAACCTAGTAGGAGAACGTGGCACTATTATCGTTCTGGAGGCTACGGTGCCCTGCTGCTAGCTTCCTCCTTCTCAACTGCAGTGTCTCCAGGGAGAAGGAGTGTCTCAGACTGCAAAACAACAAAAAAGCCACATCAAATGAAACGGGCTACACAGGAACCATGACACTGTCCACAACGGGGAGACTTCCATAAAAACAGGATATTAAATTTTTAATAGCGTTCTTCATTTGGTTCCAGGTGTTGGACATTTCGTCTTCATCTTCCTTTCAACTCTGTAGCTTGTCTCTAATAAATTATCGAATGTGTCTGGCAGGGGCTGGCTGGCATTTGTTGTAGTCCTACACTTTGTTCTATGTTATACACACTGTGTTTGTACCTCTTCCGGGCCTTGGTTCCCATTTTCCTTTAGTGTGAAACATAAGCGCACAGGAAGTAAAGCACCCACATGATATATTTTAGGTCTGTAATTACAAACCACTTGAACAACCCTGAGCATGAGAAAGAATGGACTCAGGCGACATAAAGTAACATGTCATCGTAAAACGCTACATTAGAATGCCTCTAGATTTATAGAGAATGGCTGGCCTGCTTCAAGATGTTTAAATTGTTCATGAAAGCATCCATGTCTTCAACAAAATTCCTCAACACAGGAAAAACACATAGCCTGGCACATAAAGGTTGTTGTTTAAAAACAAATCAGAATTTTTGAAAGTCAAAAATTAGTTGCCACTGAACTCACAAGGAACTAAAGTCAGGAGCCCCACAGTCATCATTTGGCTGCAGTCTCTATGACTTAACGCTGGGTATACGGGCGGTGTTCTCCCGGATAAGATGTGCAACATCTGTCAAAACTCAAATCTCCAAATGGAAACCCCGAAAGACAAAACTGGGTACCTTTTGACTCCATTTGTCCTGTCAAACTTTAATGATAAAATGGTGTGATTTTACTGTAAATCACAGTAAGACAAAAATAGGTTCCTTACATTTGTCCGGCATGTGCTCTTACCAGCTGTTCTCATTCCCCAGACCATACAAAAGCCTAGATTTTTCAGTTTAATAATGAAAATGCAGAGGTCACTGCATCACTGTGCACTGAAATAACTCTTTAAAGCCTGTCACTGTGTATCCTTTTCTACTAAAGCAAACTAAACAAAAAAGAACTGGGGTTTTTAAAAACATGCTAAATATCCTTTTTCTCTCCTCTTTCAAGAAAAGCTTTTTTTTTTTTTTCCCTCATTTCCTGGAAGAGGCATTGGTCTACTTTGATTGACATGAACAACTTAAAGACCCAAAATGTGGCCGACTATTTTTCTTTTAATTCAATTCTCTATCCTCTGAAATTCCATCATCATTACCTCATTTCATTGCCAAATTTCATGTTTGTCTTATAACTGAATTCTTTGGGGAAACAGTAAAAAATATGTACAGAGAGAGCTCCCATGGAAACATAATATAAACTTTTAGAACACTGCATATTAGAGAAAATTTAATCATATTATTATTAATAACAACAAAAAGGCTAATTTTACTTATTCCCTCTGAGTATTTCCATGGCTGATGAAATTAATTTAAGGTGATATTACATTAAGGCCAAACAAAGGGTTTATGAATCAGGTCTTCTTATGTTCCAAGACAAGCTCTCTGCTCTCAAGTCTCTATAATGCTAGGAAAATATTTTTATAGTGTTTTAAAAATGGACTCAGATTTTAAAAACTAAATAAACGTATGTCATTGTCAATTATTACTGTACAGCTTGCTGTGGCCTTTCCTCCGGCCTTACTGCGTAGTAAAAAGACAGCAATATTTCTCAGGGAATCTGCTTTCCAAAGCTAGGATTTATATGACCTTGTTTGCAGAAAGAAAAAAAGATTTTCAATAATTTTAGAGCCCAGTTTTCAAAAATCTGTTTACAATTAAGTTAATTAATTCTACGACTTGGAATGGAAAGCCTCAGACTTCCTTTTGGGGTTGGGTGGCTTTTCTGTCAACCTCACAGCTGACTTCCATCTTAACTCCCTGTTTCTGATCATCTCTGCCATTTGTCTCAGCTGGCCCAAAAAAGGAACTCATTTTCTAAAAGCACAAATATCTACAAAGAGACATCTCAAGAATGAATACGGCTGTATTATAGCTGAGTATCATAGAGGTGAAAACACAACTCTGGCTTATTCCGCAAAGTCCCTCCAGAAGGTGTGTTCACAGGGAGACGTTTTGGTCTTGGAAAACTACCAGTGTTCCCTCTACTTCATTACTGAGGAAGCCAGCAAAAATCAGCATACTTCTTTTCCCACAAAAGTTCCCTTCCAACCTTCGCAGCTGTCTGCCACACAGATGTTTTACATCACTGTACTTATGGTATTTTATGTTCTATAGACTATCTTCTCTGAGCTTCTGTTGCGAGACATGAGGCAGATTTTCCTAATAAAATGTAAAACCCCTCTTAGCACATCATAGTCAATTTAACTCATACCTCACAATGTCTACATTGTGGAGAAATGACTAACTCTAAATTGGTTCTTCTATATTAAAATAGATATCCGTAAATAGGTGTAAACATGCAGAGAAGTGGCAAGTATAGTGGACATTCAGTAGGTTGACTCTGGATTCACGGTTGAGGAAAGGGCCCAGGTTGAAAATTGGGATTAGAATTCAAACTATCTTTTAAAAGTTCTGAGTGAAAGCCAACTGATTCCAGTTTAATAAACAAGAAACAGATTTTAAATACAAATTAGAGAAGGATTAGTTTTGTCACCAAGGGCAGATTATGATTTAGGGCAAAAAATCAAATAAAAACAAAAAGGGTGATGAAGTAACTATGGATTAGAAGGGCAGGCCAACTATAAATGTGAATACGTACGTAAGATTACATAGGAAGTACGGGGAACTAGTTCAGCTCTCGACCACTATTTCTACTCTTTCCAAACATAATCAAACAATGGGATGTGAAAGGCAGGAAGGGTCCAGAGATTATATGATCATTACAGGTTTCAATTAATATTTCAAAACAAGGAAATCATTTCACTGGAAATGCAGAGCAACAATTAAGTAATTGTGCTCAACAGAAATGGCTGCTATTTAGATTTTGCGTTCAACATAAAAATGGATTCAAATTCTAATGTTGAAACACTTAGACAGTTAGAACTCTCTGGGAGTGACAGCTGTAAATATTAGAACGGGTTATCTAGGAAATATGCCCTTGTCTTTTGTTCAGAGGGATCATTAATAATACGTGAAGTGAGATTCTCGTGAGCACTGAATGAGTTTGACTCATTTAGATCTGGGGATGTATGATGGGAACACTCAAAGCCCTGTATGTTTTTATGATTTTCTAACTTCCACAGAGCTTGCATAATTCTGAGGTCAAGCAAAAATAAAAAGCACACAATTTAATTTAATCATCAAGGGAAAATAAATAGGAAAACCATTTCACAAAGATATTCATTTACCTGTTTATCAAATCTGTGTGACCAGAATAAATTCTAGCTGTATTTCTTATCAGTAACTGTAAATGTGCTATTCAGTGAGTTTATTGGGAGAAAGGAAGTACAGCAAACTTAGATCTGGAACCTTCATTCGCCAATTGGCTTTAACAAAAACACTTTCTATATTTGATAAAAGCAAATGAGAAAATGTGGACACATTTCCAAATTCCTCTGCTTAACCAGCTGTTCATCACTGGAACCACTTCTGGAACTGTAGCTGGGGCCACAACTCATAAACTTTGCCCTGCAGGGTTTAGTCACTCCTGGACTATGTGGGAAAAGTGGGCAAGAGTCAAGTCATTTTGAAAATGCATATTAAAAAAGTCCTTGCAAAATGTGTTAGAAATTCGGGAAGCCGCTGGCACTGTGTGTAGTTTAAGGAAGGTCTTAATGTCATGGCTAGACTTTCTTAACCTCTCATGTGCTGAACGAATTCTGTATAAGACAGGGTTTCAGGGAGAAAGAATTAACAAAAATTGGGACTCCAACTTAGGTAGAAAAACACCAAAATATGAATCCATTCTATTTCTAAGTTCTATGCATTTAATAAATTAGCAAAAATAAACAGATCTAGACCTTCAATCCTTTTTTCCATTTTATATAGATTTTTAGTGGGTGGTTACTCTATTTAAACCTAAACATGTTATTTCATGCATTCATGTGAATTCTTCATTTAAATAAATACTTTAAGACACATCAGGTTGAATTTGTGTGTGTGTGTGTGTGTGTACCGGGGGTCGAACTCAGGACCTCGCGCACCAGCAGGCACCCGTGCTGCTGAGCGATATCACCGGCCCTTTTTTAGTATGTGGGTTCCGAGTGTCAAACTCAGGACCTCGCGCCTGCCAGGCAGGCGCTTACGCCACTGAGCCATCTCACCGGCCCCATAATAATAATCTTTGTGGCTACAGATAAGCCTTGATTTCAATTTTACCCTCAGGGAGAAAGGCATGTTGTTTAAAAGTTTTCTAGTACCAGTTTTACACTGCACCCGAAAAAATAAGATACTCAGCCTAGGTATTCTGTTCCTTTCCTACTGTGGTGTCTCTGACCCCTACCCTCCCACACATTCATCTAATATTGTTCCTTCATCTCATCACTCGCTTAATGTAAAACTGATTTTAGAGCCTGAATTACTTGAAAATTTCTGTTGTGACAATGCGGCTTGAAGGAATGTGTATCTGTCTGCTTTTAGGATGAGGTTTTAGTTATTGTTGTTTTCCTGAGAATGATTAGCAAAGACTGCCATTTCAGGGCCTGAGAACAAAAGCTAGAGTTTTCTATGGCCTATTTTGGATCAGCTGGCTTGTGTGGCACCAATACACAACACAGGACTTTAACACTCAGAAAGTCGAGTCTGAGGGAGGAGATGCGAGCACAGACATCTTAGCCGGGAGACAGAAGTATGAGAAATAAAATCTCGTCGTTGTACTGACATCTACTGTGCCGACTACCTAGACGTAACAGCGCTGTGTCCTTCTCCTCAATGAAAAATGCCTGTGCATTTCGCTTGAGAAGCTAAGTATAAAATAGTTTGCGTACCTTCTCATTTTAGTCACATATTTCTACAAGATGTATGTGAAATTTAGTCAAAAATCTTTATGATATTCCAAAATAAGTTTCTATGTTGGACATATGCAAGGTCACCAAAAAATTGAATGCTTGTTGTTTAGCATAATATAGCCCCTATAGTAAATATTACAGTAAGACTCTAGATTACTTGTTTCTTTCAAGCCATTCTATAATCATGACACTCCATCATGTGACTAATATTGGTAAAATAATTTAAGGATACCTGAAAACTTAAAATAACAACATCACGAATGTTGAAAAATGTTACTTAAAACTAATTTTAAGTGGTAGACTTAATGGAGATACCCTATCTATGTTACATGCTGCAAAGAGGACATAGTGTACTTGAATTAATTCAATATAGAATTTATCATTAATCATTAATCCTGATTATAGAAATAATCGTTAATCCTCAATATAGAATTAATCATTATAGAATGTAATCAGAAGGTATATATTCCATTACTTAAAATAAAATGAGATACATGCATATTTTTTATCAATATCATGGTTCATTTTTAGGTAGGAATTGGACAGTATGATTATCAGCTGCAAATACTCACCTGCAATCACTGAAATTCAACTTCTCCACCATTTTCAAGAAAGAGTGATGTCAAACAAAGACAAAACAACCAGGTTTCAAGGATTTAACTCAGCATTACCAGCCTAGGTATCACGGTACCCACAATAAAACTGCATTTAAGACTGCAATTAATATAAAGTAACTATTCAGAAATTTCTGAGTTAAGACCTGAACCTGACATTTCCTTATCCCCTCTACAAGCCCATTTGTTAAACTTCCTGTCGTTTTAAGTACATCACTGCCATTCAGTCTGCTTGCTCTCGGAAGTCACTGAACTGTTTCCATTCTGCACACATACTCTAAGACCTGCAATCTTTCCAAAGGCTAGTTGAACATCAGTGCATGCCTTTGAAGTACGTTTTTTTATCTGTAATTTTTAAAAAGATATCAAACACTTACGTTTAAAGCAGTAGGCATCAAATCTGCTATCAGGGGGAGGGAAGCCTGTCTGGTTCTCAAAACGATACAGGGTTCTCACCCCAAGGAGACCACCTCCGCACTGGGCTCTGGCTACAGTCACGGGGTGGCGCACGCTGGCATCCAGCAGCCACCCGTAGTCACACTGGTCGAAGCCATTCCTCCAGGCCGCCTGCAGCTCGCCCACAGTCGCCAGCCTGGCATCCTGGACTTCACACTCTTCTGCAGCCTCCTCAAAGGTGAATTTGTTGGAAGCAGTAATGTGGAATACATCACCTGGAAGAAAAAAAGGAAGAAAAGCCCTAAGTTTTACCATTCATTTCTCTCCTGTTTTCATAAATATGGGTGGGGGTGTAAAACTTTTTCATGTCAAGATACAGATTCTGACGCCATATAGCAAAAAGTATGACGGTTACTTTGGTACAATTACCAGATATCCCTCATCTGACGACCTACCGGTTTCATGACTGTGCAGACTCGCAACTGGGGCACGCTGGTCTGACTGACGACTGGCCTTGTGTTCTCGTACAGTTCTGTACGTCTTGGTTATAGAACTTCAGCGTCTTGTTTTGTACAGTACACCTTGCTTATATAGTGCTGTAATTTTTGCTGATTGTATTGTACAGTACAGTCATGCAGATTTACGTTCTGTTATAATTACAGTGCTGCATGCAAGAGTTATGCAAATAAAAGCAAAGCCATCAATTTGGAGTTTCCTTTCACCATATCTTTGTTCTGAACATTGTAATGTACTTACTATATACAATTTCTCACTAGGTGACCAATTCATTTAACAACCTAGTCGCAAGAATAGACCTCTGTTGTTAAATGAGGAGTGTCTGTATTAACATATAATAAAAGTGACACATTAGAAAAATTTTATATGTATATATATTTTTTTCTATGACACTGTGTGTATAGTCCTATTAGCCACAGAAGTCATTTGATAATAAAATCACAATAAATATTTTTAACAAATTCTTTTAAGTGAACAAATGTCTCCAAGAGATCTTCAGGTTATTGACCGAGGAATGGGTTCCCTTTCTAATGGAAGACTTTGTGCTAAATAACATTTCATGTAAAAGAAGAAAGCTATATTGAAATGCCACCCATGTTACTTCCCTTTGTTTATGCTAGAATCAAGCAGGAATTCTCTGACTCCCTCTTCTCACATATCACTGCCATCAGAGTGGATTAACTCTACTAAACCAAACAGTTAAATCAGAAAACCTCCAGGAGTTTGAAGTCAGGAAGGACAGAAGCAACATGGCGTGCTGTTTCCCTCCTTCCCGTTGTAGGCTCAGGGCCGCCACGATGGCAATGTGGGTGTTGGCCAGGTTTGCAGCATACAGCCAAGAGCATATGGGGCTGCCATCAGCTCCCACTCAGCCAGCAAGAGACCAAACCCCTTTGGAGGAAGCCTTTCTTCCCACTTGCTTTGTCCAGAGAGTATACTTTTTGGAACGCATCTGCCCAGAGTGGGCACATGGCTCTAATATTTCGCAGACACCTTAAGTGCCACCAGCACTCTAATTAGGTAAAAGAGACCTTCATACTTGCTGACTAGCTAACAAGGAAAGGTTGGGCATTTACTTTGGTCATCACCAGGTCCAATTAGTAGAGGCACCATTCATGATTGCTTAAATGCCACAATAAAATATTCTAGAAAATTCAGGGTTTATTAAGTTGACATTTGGGGGGGGCTCACTAGTATAACAATCTGCCAAAATTAACTCAACTCAAATTAAATGATGCTTTTCATTTATGAGCTACAAGACAGAGGCAGAATTAGCAAACACCTAAGTGAATAGAACAAGTAGAGGGAGGAATAAAAGATGAGTGAGAGGAAGGAAGCTAAAATATTGATAACCCTTCATTGTAGCAGCTGCGGGTCTTGTCTCCATCTTACCAAGGCCGATCGCTCATTCTGGGATATATTCAGGGACAACAAGAGCTCTCATGACTTGGATCTTCACTTGACCCAAGCCAGATATAACAAGCAGTTGTTTAAAATAAATAGCACCATTACTCTGGGTGTGTGATAGTTTTATGAAATTAAAAAAAAAAAAATAGTCATGGGAAAAAAATGGCCAAAGCACACATGTAAGATTTTCTCACTATAAGTCTAAAATTGGTCCTGAAAAAAAATACAATAAATCATAATAAGAGCTATTTGTAGAAGAGAGAGAAAAATTACTTGGACCTGGCTGAAAGGAAAGGTAAAGGTAAGACTTGGATTTTATACTTCATTATTTAGTATGGCTAATGATAGTTATCAGGAATCTAGAAATACAAAATAAGAACAAGTCCCCGCACCCCAGTAAATTTTAAAAGCTTGAGGATCACTGTACCCTGTCACCTAAGATGTATTCAATAACATTTGTTCAATAAATGGTGTTTCAAATTTTTGTTAAGAAATGAGGTCTCTTTTTTTCCATGCTTCCCAAGCAGTTAAGTCTGCTGCAAAGCTTTGGGAAGCTGCTGACGGGAACAGGCATTGCATCTCACCTAGGGACTTGGCTCAAGCAACAGGGACAAGGGCAGATGAAGAAATGATGTCACCCTAAGCCTGCTCATTCGCCACAGTGTCACACTGCCATTAGGCCTGAAGGGATGAGGGTGTGAAAGAGGGCAGCACGCCAAAGCATGGGCCTCAAAGGTCGAACTCAGACTTGCTATTGCAGCTGGATTAACAGCTTTGTGACCTTAGTTTCCCGAATTGTTGGACACTTTTTCTTTGAAACAAAACTACTGTTCCTCCTATGTAACATGAATGATTACCCAGCCAGAGCAGAGCAAAGAAATATTGTCAGTCGAGTAAAACTCTGTTTCTCCTTATAGTACTACTAGTTTACATGTTGTAGGACATCAGCTTCTCTGAACAAGACCAAAGGGCTAATGAGGAAAAAGGATATATGATAACTGGTTTCCAGTTTTAAACAGAAAACATGTCCTGGGGGTATTAAAAGAAAGCCAGGTTTCAGTAGATACTGACAGGTGTTTTTAAATGGAAATTCCCATATTAAATTAGTATATGGCCACTTACAGAACTTTTCATGTAGAAATTCTTATTAAATCTGACTTTATATCAAAGTATCAATTATTTAACTCCCTTTTTTAGAAGATACAATTTCCATTTATCTCTTTGATAAATCAAAGAGCTAAGTAATAATTTTACTAACTGATTGAAATTGTTGTTAGCAGACCATTTATTTTCCTTCTTTTCATTCATATGTAGGCATTTTTCAACCATAGAAATAAAATATAAAAAAAATTCAAAGAGCCATCATCATTCTTTTTCATGTTACTCAGAAGGAAAAGGTAAGATTTAACCAGAACAATGAGTTTAGGGTGATGGTTGAAAGAATTCATCTCTAAAGATAATGTATATTCAGTCATCACAGGTGGGTAATTGTTGCGTTATTTCAGAATAAGGAGAAAAAGAAAAGCAATTTACTTTAACTCTGCTCCTGAATTATTTATCTAGGTGTTTTAAATCATAATTCTTTAGCATGAACATTACCTTGTTTACTTGAAAAACCTAAAGACAGGGGCTGGTGAGATGGCTCAGCGGCATAAGTGCCTGCCTGGCAAGCGCAAGGTCCTGAGTTCGACTCCCGGAACCCACATACGAAAAAAGGGCCGGTGTTATTGCTCAGCAGCACGGGCGCCTGCTGGCGTGCGAGGTCCTGAGGTCGACCCCTGGTACCCACCAAAAAAAAAAAAAAAAAAAGAAAAACCTAAAGATAGAGTGAAACCTGTACACTGTAGAATTATCTTACTGGATCTAATTTTAATCTTCTTTAATCATTAACACTCAATCCACACCAAATGTAATAATCTGTATGTCCAAACTTCTGTCCTACCTATGTATCATGCCCGAATATTCACACCAAGACATCTATACATGGTTCTGTTTCATGCAATCATTTAGAAAACATCGCCCTGAAGACATTTATTCCAAATGAGAAGAGGACCGTCAGTTGATTTGTAACAAACATAACTTTAGTGTTAGGTTCCCAGTAGCCCCTAGGCAAACCTGATCACAACAGAAGCACAGTTGTAACATGAGAGAATCCAAGTAGAGAGGCAAACCTAGTACCCCTGAAGTCAGTTGTGTCAAAGGTGGAAAGTGGGCACAAAGGGGGACAGAGAGAGAGGGGGGCCCCATTCAACAGTGGTAACGGGTTAGATCTGGAATGTTCCCCAAAGTCTCACATGTTTAGAGATGAAGCTTTTGAAAGCTGATTGGATTGCTCATTTGTGGATGAATGGATGAATTTAGTTCACGGCTCAATGTGTCGTAAGGAAGTAGAGCCTGGTCAAAGGTGGGTCACTGGGAGTGTGACCCAGAAGGATTTATTCTTGTTTCCAGCTATTCCCTTGTGTCTGCTTCCTGGATGCCATGGGTTGCACAGCTTTCTTCAGTCAGACCCTCCCACCATGCTGTTTCTGCCTTGGAACCAGCCAACGATGGACTGAGTGCCCTGAAAATCGTGAGCCAAAATAAATTCCTCCTCCTTAAATTCAGGATGTCTGGTATTTTGTGTCCAGCAATGGAAAACCTGACTTATTCAACAGTCTACGACAGCAATTTAAGACAGACGCAGAAGAACCACATTTCCTCAAAAGAAGCTCATTTTGCAAAAAGTAAACCGAGAACCAACCAAGTTCAAAGCCGTAGGACTTCTCCTCAATAATAAATTACAGAAGCAAGTCTTTTGGTACCATAACCCACACAGAAACGCAGTTTAGGCTAAATGCAGACTTCTCTTACACTAAAGAAAAGCAGTAAAGATGTTAACATTGTTAAGGTTTTCACTGATCTACTTTCAGTTTTCAAGTCCATGTGCAGGAATTATTCACAAGTTAGATTTCCTAAACTACAGCACAATGGAATGAATTTGAATGTACTTTAAGTGCAAGCCTGTAATAGCAGCAAATCCAGGCCCCATTCAGAAGTGGATGTTCATGTAAGAATGTGTCCAAAGGTAACATGTAAAGTCTAGAGGCAAAGCTAAATCAGGACCCAGAGGAGCAAGACAAACGAGAAAGCCACTGATCACTGCAAACGTGAAGTCAAGCGAAGCAACTCAGTACCTTTGCCGTTTAACTGGCCCAACTGTGTGAGTTTCTGCCCTGAGTGTAGCTTCCAGGTACCTTTTTGCCTCTGATGGGAATAACAGAAGTTTCCTCCAAATCTTTACCACAGTACCACATTCATGGTTGGGAGGGGGAACACACAACATTCCATGAAAGAAAAATGCCGATTTTATCAGTCTAGGACAGGACTGTGTTCTACCTCCACTCCTGGGCACTTGTACCTGAACAATTTAAGGTAATTTTACATCAAAGCAGCTACCGGGATAAGACAGTCATCAAATTTGTAACTACAGCATACATGGTTATCTATTTATAGGAAAATACTTTAGAGTAAATAAAATGTCATTAAATTCATAAAATAGCTGTTACATACACAAAATGATCCATTAGTTAAGATAAAATGTCCACTTAATTTATAAGAAGTCATTGAGGTATATATGTATATATGTATATGATCACATTCACACTAATGTACACACAAATTATAAGGCAGAACAGAGAATTTCACACATAGGACAATTTGTATATTTCTGGTATACCTGTACTGTATTTCAAGACATATTTTTTCCTAAAATTTCAAGTTAAATCCTTCTAGATTAGAATTATGCTTCTATTAACTTTCTAGAGATGCCTGGAAGAAACTAGAAGACATAGTTGGTGAGACCTTAATCTGTGACATCCCACAAACTAAATTCATCCTGATCGTGGGAATCACCGTTATCAGAAATATGGGAAAATTAACCACAAACTGCTCCAAGACTCCCTGGAGCAGGGACCAGGCTTGCCCTTCCTCCGCACTTCTGATTGCTGAATGGAAAAGCTACTTCGTGGCACACTCAAAACTGACACACACCGACGCGGCAACCACTGAAGAGAGCAAATGGAACCCTCAAACATGACCCACCATGTTCAAAAGCTAGAGTTTATAGCCAGGAGTCACTCAGCAAATTTTGCTAAGTCCAGAGCAAAGTTAGGATGCAATCTTCCTCTCCCACGACAAATGCTTGCAATCACAGATAATTATGCAGTTCTTTCCTAGACTACAGCTGAGGGAGGCTCTCTTTGGTAGTCAAAGCTGAGATCTCACCCCAATTTCCCGGATGAGGGTATTTGCCGAGGAGTGTGGTAAGTGTTAATGTGTGCTCACAACCCCATTCTCCTGAACTGTTTGATCTGATAGTCAGTTCTTCTCAACTAATTGAATCTCTTTGCCCATCTGAGAACAGAATTTCCTGTTTTTGTTGTTTTTCCCACTGTAAAAGTTCAAAATACATAATTGTTCCTACATTTCCTTGCTATGTGAGTCAAAATCATATACAAGTAAGAAATGTATGCATGCATTAATAGATATGGTAAGCTGAAAGTAGTCACATGAAATAAGTATTTAAATACCCATAAGATAAAGCAACTCACCAAATACGTCAAGATGATAACAAGAATTCAATATAAGGGCTGGCGAGATGGCTCAGCGGCTTAAGCGCCTGCCCGGCAAGCGCGAGGGCCCGAGTTCGACTCCCAGAACCCACATACGAAAAAGGGGCCGGTGATATCGCTCAGCGGCACGGGCGCCTGCTGGCGCGCGAGGTCCTGAGGTCGACCCCCCGGTACCCACAAAAAAAAAAAAAAAAAAAAAAAAAAAAAAAAGAATTCAATATAATAATTGCCTTTGAACTGTTGACTTTTTAGTTTTTTTCCAAAATTACAATAAAATATTAGTGAGGCTTATTAGACTCATGAATATAGAAATAAATTTCCATTCTCTCTCTCTCTCGCTCTCACGCTCCATCTCTCTTTATCTCTGTTTCTCTATCTTTCATTTTTGCTCATATCTACATCAAAGCAGCGAAGACTCATTACCCTCTGAAACACAAAATCCATCATCCATACATGTTTGGCTGCTGAACACTGCTATGTAACCATTAATGGGCCAGTATTTGGAAATATTTCAAAACCATGTCAATTTCTCCTGAGAGTTGGTCCTATACTTTGTACGAAAGCCAACCTTCCATTAACAGTGACGAGAAAACTGTAGGGTTTGCCAAAATAACTTCACTCCATTTTGGAATCCAGAGTTAGCATCAGAGTTAGCTGGCCATCTTTCTAATTTGAGAGTAATGATCCTAGAAAACTAACTCTGTACCTACCAAGTTTCTCACTAGTCTTAGGCTGAAATAGAAACACAATAATGTGGCTTCAAAGCATAGAATTCGGGTTTTGAAACATTCAACCTCTAGTTAATTATTACAGCATTATCAATAGTGTACTACTTAATAGTTAACATTCTCTTAGATTACATTAATTTGAAAAGGAATTTGCCTATTTGTGAATGTATTATAAGATCTCAGATACATCCATTTAAAAACGTACAAAGGCTCCAGTAGGTTTTAAATAGAGTACAAAAGAAGTTCTAGACAATTTCTGGGTTTCTGAGTCTTCAAAATATGTGACAGGGGCCAGTGAGATGGCTCAGCGGCATACGCGCCTTCCTGGCAAGCGTGAGGTCCTGAGGTCGACCCCGGTGTCCACAAAAAAATAAAAATATGTGACAGCCTGAAAGTCTTATTTGGTCTGACAGACACAGTATGGTCTCAGGTCAGCACTAGAGAATTAGCCTAATTCTGGTTTTCGTGATGTTTCACAGCTGAAAAGGAAATGGCCACTGTCTTTCCAAAGAAGTTCTTTGGATTCAGAATGCCTTAAAGCAAATGACTGTCACATGCTTTAAGGATTGCATATTACAATATTTCTACTTACATAAAACTAAAAAGACTATACAGAAAACCCTAAGTCCATGAAAACACCACTGATACTGTTAGACAAGTATAGCAAGACTGCAAGAAACAAGACCAAAACATAGATATCAATTGCATTTCTATGCACTTCCCATGGACAATTAGAAAAAGAAATTAAGAAAATTCCATTTATTGTACAATAGATATGGTAAAACAGGAAGAAACTGCTCAAAAGGAAAGAGAAACTGGGATGGGGAAATGGGGAAAAGAAAGAAGGGAAAAGAAAAAAATTATATATATATATATATATATATATATGATAGTTAAGATAGATACACTACTAATTTTGCTTAATTCATTGAAAAGGCACAATATTGTGCGAATATTGTTTGGACAATTGAATGCTGATATCTTGTACCCTGAGTAACTAATTCAAAGATAACAATACGCAATGTATTAACCATTGTTACCCTCCTATTATGTTATTTTGAAATTTTGTTCTATTTTTTCTCTTTAAAATAAATAAATAAATAAATAAAAAGAAAATTCTATTTATATTTGCACCAAAAAGTACAAAATATTTAGGATTAAATGTAAGAAAAGAACCATGAAATATATAATCTGAAAACTACAAAATATTGTTGACTGAAACTAAAGAAAATCTTAAGAAAAAAGTCCATGGACCAGAAGACTTAATACAGCTAAATGGCAATTTAGTCCAAACTGATACAGAGATTGAATGAAATCTGTTAGAATCATAATTGTCTTCTTTGTAGAAACTGAGAAGCTGGCTTTAAAATTCATAGGGAAATCCAAATGACCAGAACCGCTAAAACGAGTTTGAAAAGAAGAAAATTAGAGCCCTCACACCTTTACAATTTTAATTTTTACAACAAAACAATAGTAGTAAAGATGATGTGGCACTAACATCCTTAGAAATCAAGGGAATAGAATCGTGAATCCAGAACCAAACCCATATATCTGCGATCAGTTGATTTTTAACAGAATGTCAAGGCCATTAAATGGAGAAAGAACAGTCTTTTCAATAAGTGGTGCTGGGACAAAATTTTATTTAGGACCTCTATCTCACCATGTGTAAAAAGTAACTCAAAATGCATAAATACAAAAGTGAGAAAATTGATACTTATAAGGCAAATCTTTATGAGCAGGAGTTCGGCAATATCTTCTTAGCTATGACGCCAAAGCACATGCACACACACACGCACGCAAACATAATCACACCGATACATTGAATTTCATTAAAATTAAAAATTTGGGGCTTTGAAAGGCCCTATTAAAAAACTAAAGAAGGCAACATACAGATTGGTGAAAATATTTGCCAATCATGTACATAAGAAGACACTTGAATCTAGAACTCTTACAACTCAGTAATGAAAAGACAATGCAATTACAACTGGGCCAAGTTTCTAAAGCCAGGTGGGTGTTTGTAATCCCTCCTACTTAGAAGGCTGAAGCAGGAGGAATACAAATTCAAGCCCGACTTGAGCAGCTTAGTAAGACCCTGTCTTAAATAAAAAGTCAAAGAATACCCTGGACTCAGTCCCTAGTACCACAAACAAATAAATTAAAAGATGGGAAAAGGCTCTACTACAGTTTAGATATAAAATATCCCCCCAAAGTCTCACAGTCAGAGATGGGGATTTTGGAAGGTGATTGATTGTGGGGTGCTATACTCAGCAGATTGATGAGTCTGTAGCCCACCAACCATGCTGTGTGGAGGCGTGGCCTAAAAGGCAGCTCACCGGAGGTGTGACCTGAAAGAATGCATTCTCATTCCAGGCTCCACCCTTTGCTCTCTGCTTCCTGGCCACCAGGGGGCAAGCAACTATTTTTCTGCCAAGCTGTTCTTCCTTAGAGTCAGCCGATCTTTGACTGAACCCTCTGAAACTATGAGCCAAAATAAACCTTTCTTTAATTTGTGTAGGTGGGTAACAGAAAAAACAATTAACACAGGTTCTAAATAGGTATTTCTCCAAAGAATATATGTAAATGACCAGCCATCACATGAAAAGATGCTGAACATCTTTAGCCATCAGAGAAATGCAAATCAAAACCACGAGATAGTACTTCACACACGAATGGCTGTACAAAAATGTCAGGTAAGAATTACTGTTGGCAAGATGTGGAGGAATAAGGGTCTCCATATAATCCTGGTGGGGATGTAAAATGGTACAGACACACTGACAACCTCGAAGTTCCTAAAAACTCAATTTGACCTACAAATTCCAATCATTATAATCCAACCAATCATTGGAAATCAACCAGTAATTATTACTCAAGTAAGAATAATTTTTTGGCAGTACTTAGGATTGAGCCCAAGGCTTTCACACCAAGATATATCTTAAAACCTTTTTAATTTTGACTTTATTTTTTATTTTGAGACAGTGTCTTGCTAAGTCCCTAAGTTGCCCAGGTTGGGTTCAAACTTGGATGCTCCAGAGTCCTGGGATTATAGGCATGTGCCACCATGGCCAATTTAAAATAATGATGCTTTCATCTGAGAAATCAGAGGTGTGAAGGAGCTTTGAGGACACTTTACATCTTCTTGACTGGCAAAACTCCCTATTTTTCTGCTAGGGAATCTTTGGTGGTCCTATGAGTTCATCATAGCAGAACTGAAGAAAAGACAGAAACAATCATCTAACCTCTCCATGCCTCAGCCTCTTTCTGCAAAAAAATGTTTTATTTTTCAAAAGTACCTGAGAAGAGTTCCAGATGATTAAGAGAAATAAGAATGAAACCACACATTATTTTCCTCCCTCTTCTACTCACAGAGCTGCCTTAGCAGCCAATCTACTGAAACCGCCACATAAGTGAGGACCCCAACATTCAGAGATGCTGCCAGCAGGCTGGGCCTGGTCACCCTCTTCAATGGCTCCTAGGAGACTATCTCAATGCTGTGAACATAAGCAGCTACAAGTTCACCTCCACTCCCCTATCAAAGTGTGTTAGTAGTTACATAAGAAGCCACAGCTCCAGCTGTAAGCTGTGATTCTAGTTCTACAGACAATAAAAAAGCTTCACACCTGCTTGCACTGGTATTGATAGACATAGAGAGGTCCTAAAACCCAGGCCCAATCTCTACATTATCTGCCAAACCACGGCATGCAAGAAGCTCTTCTAATTGATGCAGGACATTATAACTGAATAAACCCAGGAAGGATGCAGATCATCAACTCTTAGATAACCCCCATCACTGAACTGTTCTGTAGACTGCATATTGCAAATGCCATTGAAATTAAAAGGCGACCTGAAAATTAAAAGGACAGAAATCACCAATTTCCAGATTGGTGTTGCTCTGATCAAAACCTCTAGAAAGCTAGAAACGAGTCTTGTTCTAACACTTGCTTAATAACATGCAGGCCACTCCTTAATATTTTAGATTTTCATCTCTGAAAGACCTCATAAGAAAACAAATAGGAAAAGTTAATTTTGGTTCTAGGTCTATCAACAAGGATGACATGTGTCATGGAGATCTAAAATGTCCCCCAAATGTTTCACGTGTGTGGAAAGTGATTAGGTCACAGAGGTGCTACACTGACACATCTGTTGATGAGTCCACAGCTGAATGTGCTGCCAGGAGGTGGAGCCTGTCTGAAGAGGGGTCCCTGAGAGGAAGACCTGGAGGAGTGGGTCCCCCTCCTCAGCTCTTGCCTGCTCTCTCTGCTTCCAGGATGCCGTGGGCTGAGCAGCTGTCCTCCACCAAGCCCTTCCACCATGCATGGAGTCAGCCAAACTAGGACTGAACCCACTGGAAACCGTAAGCCAAATAAACTTCTCCTCCTTTAAGCTGTGAGTGTCAGGTATTGTGTCCCAGTGAAACTGACTAACACAGCACAGGCACATTAGACAAGCTGCAGATGTGACAGAGCTTTCCTGGATTTTGACACCAGGAACCAGTAGAAAAAGAAAAACAACCTGTAATCTGTGCCTATGCATAAGAATCCATCCCAGAGAGGTCAATTTCCTGCAAAGGAGTGGGGAGGTAAGAATGAGAAATCACGTTGAGAAGCCAGGAAGGAGGATCTCCAAGAAGGAATTATTTCTAAAAGACATCACAGAAGAGTGAGAGGAGAAAGCCAAAGAGAAAAAGGACTATGGTGATCTAATAATGACTAAAAACAGATCTTTAAAATTTTGGTGAACAAAGGAAAACCTTTTTTTTCACATGTTATCAAAATGGAAAGGTGGCAGTGGCTGGCAATTTCCAAAAGGGACAGAGGTTGGAGAATTCTGCAATTACCAGCAAGCATTTCCTGGGTAACTATCACACGTACATGACTGGTTGTCGTTTGGAAAGATATAGATGTTTATGGCCTTCTTTCTACTAGGAGCTTAGAATGCTTTTGCAGAAATACAACTTACAGCATTTTACTTTCAATAAACACAAAACTGTAACTACTTGTAAATAAAGCAGGAGGTCCCATCAAGAAATCTCCATGTGAGTAGACAACCAAAGAAGGGCTCTTGGAAGCAGTACGTTTTTGAGAACAGGTAAGATCAGAAGGTTGGAAGATGAGAGGTGTGTGTTCTCTGAGAGGAGAACAGAAATGTAGGAGAAGCTAACACAGAATGTGTGGAGGGAAAGCGAGGGGAGCAAAGTTAGATTGGCAAGCAGACCATGATTCAGGGGCTATGAATTCCAGGCTGATTTAATGACTGTGGAGTAGGCAGCAAAACAACCAATGCCCGCTGTTATATGGGAAGATGACAGGGTGAGAAAGGGCCTTTGGAAGACTATTATTAAAGGTAAAAGCACTATTTGTGAGAATCAAAAGCAGAGGTGAAACACGAAAGTTATTTACAAACTAGACAAAAGGGTGTGAAATTCAGAAAAGAGTTTGTTGCTAGAAGTGCAAAACTAGAATTTAATATCATCAATTTTTATTTACTTGGGTTTTTTTCCATTTGGTATTCTTTTGTGCCCCAGTCTTCCCACAAATCTTTGGACTTAATATTTATATTAAAAAGAACAAAAATGAAATTAAGTAATCTAATAAGGAAACTGAAGCAAAAAAATTGTGTTAAATTCTGCCTGTGGAGCACCACTATGGGCCAAGAGCATGCTGCAGATACAAACATGGATTGTATGGTTCCCTGTCTCCCAGAAGAGAGGGAAGTGTTAGCAAATATTGGCAGGAAGGCGATTATAGTCATGTATTCGAGTTTTAGAGATGGTACAGGTGAGAGCAATCAACCAGGACTGGAAAGGCACGAGGGGTGAAAGACAGTCCACGGTGCAGTTCCATCAGGGTGTAAAAGCCAGTGGATTGGAACAGTAGGGCATAATCTAGGTCCCTGGTGGTGAAACTATGGCACATGTGCTGCAGCGGGCTGTTTGTTATCACTGAAAGCTCTAAAAGGTTCGCCATCACTGATCTAGGAGAAATAAAAGTCAAAGTGCAGACCACATAGCAAGTATGGCCCGTAAGGGGATAGGATGTGGGTCTCCAAGGTGACAGGGAAAGGAGCTCCCAGACTGACCATGCATCAGGTCTGGGCACAAGACTGGCAGGGCTGGCTCTTTCTCAAGGGATCTAAGTAGGTCAACCACGAAGGCAGGCAATGCGACCTCGCTAGCAACTTCTGATTTATCTGCAGGGAGAACAAAATGCCTATAATCTATTTTCTTCCAAGTTCTTACAACACAGGGAGACTAAATAAATAGTCAATCTATCAATTTCATTGAAAAGAAACTGGAAGGTTTTTTTTTTTTTTAGTTTGCTTGTGTTTTTTAAGCTGAAATATTTACATTATAGTCTTATTCTTTACAACCCACTCTTGTCTGCCTTACTTAGGAATTATTTTTTGCAATGAATATAGCTAGACACACAAAATAAACTGCCAGTTTTCATCACAGAGGCACATTAACTCCAAAGCCCTTTATGAGGTATTGAAATGCTCCCCTGCAAGAATGGGCATGTTTATGTGTCCGAGACTTGCTGTGGGGAGTTGGACCCCAGACTATTCCTGAACACTGTGATTTGGAAAGATAATGTTCTAATCTGGGAAGAAATCTATTTCAATCCATTGAGGAGTAATAATATAGGAATTCTTATTTTGCCAGTGTCATTTTTAATTATTCAATAATGTTCAAGCATTAAGTAATCATATTCAAAATGACCCTTCTTCGAAAAATTCCCATTTCCACTTATTCTCTATATCCGTCAAAGCATCATGACTTTGACAGAGTATTGAACTCGTAACACCTCAGACCAATTCCATTTTTACGAAACCTCTAGGGAAGAAGTTCTATAGCGTCTCAATATTCCTTCAACATTTAACAATATGCATTGTCGGAAAAATGTTCCTTACACTGAACCTAATTCAATTATTCTTATGAATTCATTGGGGAAAAGGACCTGTCTTGTACCCATAACACTCATAACAGCTGTTATTTATTAAGCACTTGCTCTGTACCACACACTGCGAAAAAAGCTTTACCCACTGTCTTGTTCAATCCTCATCTTATGATTACAAAATAAGCGTTCTTCTTGTTTTCATTTCACAGAAGAGAAATGGAGCTTACAAGAAACTGGAGCTCACAGAGGTGAACCTTGCCCAAGATCTCACCAGTAGGAAAGGAAGAGCTGGGGTGGAAGTGAAGTCCTTCCCATTCATAACCACAAGGTGTTTAACGAGGCATAATGCCTAGGCACTGCCCTTACTGTTCCTAAATACGGCTGATCCCAAATTGACCACGGCTCGATTTGCGATTCCCAGACTTCATGATAGTGAACCAGCAATATGTATTCTGAAGAAACCACACTTGCAATTTTGAATTTTGTTTTTTCCTAATGCCAGGCAGCAGCATCGAGCCACAGCTCCTCATCAGCCACGTAATCACAGACATTCTGCACGTCACCGTGTTGCTAAACTTGGAGGTTTAGCAGGGCAGGTATATGGCAGGTGTATTTGTGTTGTCAATTCACAGTGGGTTTACTGAGATATAATTCCATCATCCATCAAAGAGCATCTGTAAGTGCAATCTAATTTTCTGAACCATTTAATCATCTCAATTCTAAAGCCATCTCAACATTTTCCAAATCTACTTAATCGGGAAACATTGATTAAGCTTCCTAATAAGAAGCATTTTATGGATCTGAACTTCTTTACTCCTATTTTAGAATTCTAATTCCATTAATTTACTAACAACAATGTCCTCTTGCTGACTCATGCCTAATAACATCTAAAGCACTTCTAAGAACACAGGCTAGTACTGAAAAGCTCCTGGTGTGTACAGCTGATGCTATTGCTCTTTTACGCTTAGTGGTTAACATTTTAAAATAGAACTGAATATTCCACTCATGCAGAAATGTGTTATACTCACCAGTTAGATAAAACCAGAAAACTGGCTGGATTTAATGTACTTATTTTAATTTTATATAAAATACTTATGTCAAATATGAAATTATAAAACAAGAAAGGAGAAAAAACAGTCAACATTCTGTCACCTAAATATTTTTCATGACAAGTTAAAACAGAAAATTAATTAGCTTTTTGAGTAGGATTTTATTTTATTTTATTTTATTTTTTATTTTTATTTTTATTTTTTTGTGGGTACTGGGGGTCGAACTCAGTACCTCGCGCTTACCAGGCAGGCGCTTATGCCGCTGAGGTATCTCACCAGCCCCAGGATTTTATTTTGTACGGAGCTGACTTTTTCATTAGACCATCTGGAATACATAGCGTCTGATCTGAAGCAACTGCACATTAGCTCATAACTCCCACGTATATGTTCCATGTATTCTGAGTGCGTGGATATTGCTGATTTTTACTCCCCTCACCATCTCTTAGGCATATACACTTGGCTCCCCAAAATATAATAAAATATTGATGGAAATTACTAGACCTACAAATACAGCAATTGATGTAAATCTTTTATGAGGAATGTGGGCTCAGCTCCAAATAATCTTTTATCAATGTGACAAGTGAACTACCAGAAGTAATTTTATGCATTCAACTTCCCACAGAATTTTCATCCATTCACAGTTTAGTCAATAGCTATTACTTCAAAGTGAAGACATATAATTCACTAACGGAATGAGAGAACCTTATGAGAATGATCGGTGAACTTCCACTTACATCACCAGCCATAGAAGTTCTCCTTAGCTCCCATCCCAGCCCAATTTCAAGTCAGCAGAGGAAAGCATAGTGCCCAAAGACTTGCTAACTATTACAAGGGCCCATAGACAAGGAAGGAAAGATTTCTAGATCAGTGACATTATAAACATTCTGAATATCCCCCAGAATTGTCAAGCTTTCTCTGAAATAAACAAAAGCCTTGTTATTTTGCTGACACAAATTTCAATCAGTGGTCGATGTAGTATTTATACTTATTCTTTTTTTCTTTCTCTTCTGACTTTTCTGTACTGAAACAAAAGTTTCAAATTCTGTTAAATTTGTTATGCCACATCCCACATTATAAGTTTTCAGATATCAAATATGAGGAACATTTATTCCAAGTAACTTCATACAACAGAATTGGGTTACACTGGAGCAGAAATTGATTTTACACAGAATATTTGGAGGTGGGAAAGGACTTCTGTTTAAACTAGTGAATCCTTCCTCATCTGAACTTTGCTCACAACCTCAGAGCTCTGAAGGCTTAATTTCTGGACACTGGTTATTGCCACTCTGAGCAGACATCGAGGGACCAGCTCTCGGCGGGTGCAGTATGGCTACAGAATCCCTGGCAGGACTTCCACCACCAAGACTTTTAAGCAGTAGTTATAGAGGGATAGGAATTTCTGGGTCTTCTACCAAGGACTCCTCTGGTCTTGAGAGAATTCTAAGTTGGGGAGTCTATACCCTTAGACTATAGTGTACAGAATTCTACTAGCTCTCTGTTATGGCTTATTCCTAGATGTCCCTTCAAAGCCTCATGTACCCATAAGTGGGGCTTTGGGGAATTGGCTGGATCATGGGTGTGTGATACTGGATTATGTGTATGATAACTGGATTAGTTCACTGATTGATTTAGCATAGTTCTCGGTGTAGATGATGGGAAGGCCCATACTGGGTGTGGGTGGCACTAACCAATAGGCTTGTAGCCTGGATGGAATAAAAAGGGAAAGGGAAGCTCGCTGCTTGCTGCTTCCTGCCTGCTCTGCTATGGACCGTTTCTCCTCTGCCATACTGCCCTGCCTTGGAACCAGCCAACTATGGACTAAACCCTCTATAAATTATGAGCTACAATAAACCTTTCCTCCTTTAACTTGTAGGTGTCAGGTATTTTGTCCCAGCAATGAGAAAGTAACTAAGACACTCTCTCAGGATAACCTGAAGAACAGACACACAGAGGGGTCTCTGGGCTACCCCTGCAGTGACATCATGAACTTATAAACCTGTCTCTCAATCAAGAAGTCCCACTTAGGATACTTATTCTATTCAAACAAGGGTGTGAATCTCTACCCGAATGCCCACCCTTTCAGTAGTATTTCATAAAGGTCTTTTAGGTTTATTAGATTTGCATGTATTTTTCAGAAACTACCTGTGGTTCAGCTTCTCTACTACCAGCATTCCAGATATTTTCACAACTAACACTTTGGTAGATATTATTCTAAATTAAAACAACAGTGATAGAAACTCCCACCTTACTGAAACAGTAATAACCAAGTTTATTTCCTAGAACTAGATTCTCCAACAAACCATCTTCTGAAGCTTTGGCTTAGAAAATACATTGACCAGTTTAAATGATAGTGATAATAAGAATACTCAGGTCCTGGAGAACCACACACTTAAGCACTTTTCTTGAAAGCAGCCTTTCGTATTCAAGTTTAGTTAAGGCATTAGGAAAATATAAGCTGCTAATATTCTAGTTTGCGGGTTCCATGGTCCTTCATTCCATTGATAGAATTATAGAATTCCAGCACACACATGTGATGTGCACCTGCAGTCCTGGCTACTCAGGAGGCTGAGGCGAGAGGATCACATGACTCCAGGAGCATGAGACCAGTCGGCCAATAGTGAGATCCTACCTCAACAAAACAACACCCAAATAAACCAACAACAATAAACTAGGATCACGGAATTTTAAACAGGGATATAGTTCTTTGGAAATCAGAAGGGGACCAAGAGACCGAGAGAGGGCAGAAAAAGGGGAAACAGTCATAGACCAACTCACCACAATGAATGTAATCATTAGGTACTGCAAAGATGTACTAATAAAAATAAAATTTAAAAAAAAGAATTTTAAAGTTGGAAGGAATCAAGCAATTGTCTAGTTCAATATTCTTATTCTACACATAAAAAATTTGAGGTCACTCTTTATACACGTACCCAGACAGAATTGAAAGTATAACTCAAGGTAATATTATGTATACATTTAGGCTTCTAAGATACCTGAAAATCCATTTCTAAAGTCATAGAAACTTGAAATGTATGTGCCTTCCACACACACAATGCCTGTTAGATAATTGGGCACCACTGACCCCAAGCTTGTCTTCAGAACCTCTAACTCAGGCAGAGGAGAAAGAAAGACCCCAAATCAATCATACCCTAAGCATCGTCAAGAGAGGGCTTTACCTCAGCTAGCTTCACACAAGCAGAGAACCATCACGCAGCAGGTATTTTTGAATGCATTTTTAATACGTGGCTTGGCTTCCTGTGCTGCATGGCTGAGTGAATGAATGACTGCTCAGAATACAAATGCAAGGATGTAAACAAGTGAGAAACTGGCATCGCCTCTTGTTGCAGAGGCCTGGAGTGGAGTTTTGGGGTGTTTATCTGCACTTGGACTCACAGCGGTTTGTCACCGCAGAGTTTTTATCTGAAGTCCTCACCGGAATAGGAGCCACCTTTAGAGTTTCTATTCTGAATGCTCTAAACGTGTGCTGGAAGCAGCTCAAGAGCAGCACGCCTGCAGGAGAACCTGCCATTAAGCCAGGGCACCTCCAGCCTGCACAGCCACTTACATGGTCCTCTTTGGTTTCCCACTTTAAGCTTCTTTTACCACAAAATCACACAGTCGTCTCAACAAAGTGCTCCTGTGTGGGACCCAAACAAGCCCGAAGATTGGCTTAATCCCCATGCACTTCTGGGCTTTCCCCAATTTTCCTAGTTCCCACAAAGTGATAGAAACTTAGACATCTCACCATCCAGGTGATCCACGTAACAATACACATCGTAAGTTTCCAGAGGAGAACGGAATCCGTAGGTCCTGACTCCTTGCCTCCCCATCATATCTCCAAAACAGCCTTCTCGGGGAACTCGAATAGGGTATCTGGGGAAATGAAGAGGTTAATAAGTGCCACTTCCTTCTCATTCCCAAATGATGAATACAGGGTATGGAGCCCTGGGCTCTCACCTAACAGTCTGATCAGCCAGCCAGCCAGCGTCGCACTGCTCAAAACCATCTTCGTAGGCAGCAAACAGCTGCTCTGGGGTTGCTATGACAGCCCCGACGTCTAAACAAGCCTTCTGAGCAGCCTCAAAGTTCAGCGTGTACCTGCTGGTTGCCGCCCTGTAGTGAAACACAACCCCTGCAAACACAATAGCAAACAATTACAAGTGTGTCAATTTCCCCTGGACTGTTCGAAATTTCTCACTGAAGCAACATAGCAAATCAACAGTGATAGTAATGATATTGTCATAATCACTTCATTATACAAAAATCATGTTCATTTGTGGAGCTCCCAAAACACCTTTCACCTAGGTATCCCACACTGTTCCAGTAGAACATTTTCTAGCCGGGAATTTTCTGTTAATGTGTACACAACCCAAGAGAGAGACTGAAGTCCCTAAGTCCCAAGTGTTGGCCCGTTGGGCTCTCTTGGGCACGCTGAGCGTCTAAATGGAGCAGGTTCTGCAGAAAATGCAAAGGGTTAAGGGAGCCACAAAACCAGTACCTCCTACTTCATCATTTTACCCAGGGTCAGCTCCAAAGGAGGACATGAAATAGTGACCCATCCCATGAAATATTTACTAAGGCCACTTCCTCCAAACATGAAACACTGGAGACTTTCAGAGCGGCAAGCACACTGGGGTGGAAGGGACACAGACTGTAATTACAGAAAAGGCTTTTTCCAATACTACTTTGTTCCAAGTCAAGCTCTCAGAGTTTAATTTCCTCACTCATAAGGTAGAACTAAAAATTACTGATTATTTGATTGATCTAAAGGTCCTATTAGGTAAAGGATAAAATGTTGGGTTGGCAACTAGGTACTACCCAAATGTTTATCGTTTTTGCTGTATAACTAGCATAAGTTAGGGTCTCTGCTAGGACAGATGAAATGTCACATTTCTATGCCAAAGAAGGCCTGAAATAAAACTCTCCAGCTCTCCTGAGTAGAAGCAAAGTGTCCTGGATCTTTCCTCAAATTCCACTGTTAATTTTAGGAATTGGTTAAACTAGTGGTTTTGAACTGTGCTCAGGGCTCAAGGAGTTGTCAAATGGGTGAAGAAGGAACAGGGTGGAGCTTTGGGGCCTGGCCTCTCTTTCCATTTGAGCAAAAGGATTTCCATTTCTAACTGTAGTAGATGTCATGACTCATTCTACCAGACATCAAAGCGAGTCTAATTAATGCGCCACAGAAATCTCCAGAAAATGTAAATTGAGGCAACTGAGCCTTATGGATGAAATTTTATTGAGTCATATCAGTTAAAAAGACTTCTGTCGTTGTTGTAGCTGTCATCTGGAGTGAATTCTGGTGTCTGAGACATGTGTTACTCTCCTCCTTTTTATTTCTAATGATTTCTGGGGATTTCCAGCAGTCTGTCTTCCCAGCCTGACTTCCAGCTATGAGGCTGTCTCCAGCAAAGCCATCCGACCAGACTGTCTCTCTACCAAGTCAGGTGTGTGCCAATGGGGGACAGATTAGCTTCTCAGAGATCAGCAACTGCGCTCCGTATCAGCACAAGAGGTCCTGTGTGGCCACCAAGTAGATACACCAGCAACTCACATCCATTTGCCCTTTTCTGACCTTTTATGACTCAAAATAATCACCAACTGCCAATTTCTACCTCTATAGATCCTCTCCAATGTTGCCAGGAAGTATGTGTGACGCCATGATTGTAAGGCTCATGCAAGAATCTTCTTGGTTTTCAATCAGTTTGGTACTGATCAAAGCTTCAAATACTCTTTTGGTGATTAAAAAGCTCCCTTGAGCACTGAAGACTGTTACTAAAAGGGACCGGGGGGGGGGGGGTCTAGACCAAGGCAGGGGACATCGCTCTGGCTAAGTATCTGCAATGGTAGGAATAATCTGAAGACCCCATGGGGCTAAGGAGATTAAGTGGAGAATTTGCATTGTTCCAGAGGGGCAAGGGGCAAATCCATTGCTAATTCTTTAATGATGAAAATTTGTAAAGAGTTGTTAAACTCCTTTGGGGACTTTTAAAAGAGAGAACTATATAACACATTGTTTCAATCTTAGGTAACTAAAGGGAATGATGAAAAAAGAAGAACCCAGGAAATTTAATAGATACCTGGACAGCATAAAACTAGATAGATAGAGGGGAACAATAGGATTTGAACATAAAAAGATGCTCAGTAAATTACTTTGCTGCATCTGAAATTCAGAGTATTTCCTTTTGGCTAAACAAGAAAGAGTTTCAATAAAATCCTTTGTGTATGTTTGTGAGAGGTAAATATTTTATAGGAAAATGGAGGGTTGCAAGAAAATCTGTTCCATCATGTCTGGGTTTAGAATTCTGCTTAATAACTTGCCAAGACATTCTGCTTCCAAAAGCTATGGCATTATGTCCGTGCCCAATTAAAGCAATTTTTCTTTGCTTTGTCTCCCAACTTAAATTCAAGTGACATAAACCACCACCAAAAGGGGTAAACTAAAATGTCCCATTGCAAGACTCAACTGGTATATTAACCTTGAAATGTTTTAACTGAGTTCTTGCTTTCAACCAATTTAAATATTTATTGAGTCCTGGCTTTTTTCAAGACACTATGGTATGTACCATGGTACTTACTAAGGATCTTACTAGTTGATAAAAGTTAAGATGAAATTTACATAAAAGTAAACTCAAAGATTGTAATAATCACTAGTAAAATGCAAGAAAGGAAGATTTTCTGTGTGTATATATGTATATGTGTGTATTCATACATGCAGATACACGCATATGTAAAATTAAAACAAAATGTAGATCAGTATGTATAGTCTTGCAGATTAATTATTAAATCTCAGTACTGAAGTAATGATCACCGAACTAAGTACCATGTTTTGAGGTATTCAGTATTTCTACTAAGAGGTATGACTGAAAAAGTCAATGAATGTTTAATTTTTTTTTTTTTTTTGTGGGTACCGGGGGGTCGACCTCAGGACCTCGTGCACCAACAGGCGCCCGTGCCGCTGAGCGATATCACCGGCTCCTTTTTTGTATGTGGGATCCGGGAGTCGAACTCGGGCCCTCGCGCTTGCAAGGCAGTCGCTTACGCAGCTGAGCCATCTCACCGGCCAAATGTTTAAATTTTTAAAAATTTTATTACAGTAAAAGACACTTTGGCAGGAATCCCGCTCAAAACTCCTGCCCCTCACTTCAAACACACTTATCCCATCGTTCTGGCCACTTTCTACAGCAGTTCTGGAATCCTCTTTCCCGAGTATATTTACCAGATGTGATCAAAAAATACCATGAAAGTGCTGCCCAGCGCCATCCAGTGGAAAGGCGGGTTCTTACAAACATGACTCTGTCCACCTTATTCACCAGGTCTGGCACCCTGTGACTTTGGGCTCTTCCCCGAAGTGAAAATTATCATAAAAGGTCAGCGTTTTCAATTGATTCAGGCAGCCATGACAGTACAACTAAAAACAAAAATGAACTCCAGAAAATCTCATAATAGCTAAATCTTGGATGCAGCCTACCTGCCCATCAACATATGAATGGATAAAGAAAATGTGGTATTTATACATAATGGAGCACTACTCTGCCATGAAGAAGGATAAACTGAAGTCATGTGTAGGAAAATGGATGCACTTTGAGAACATAACGTTAAGTGAAATAAATCAGACACACAAGCTTAAATTGCAGTTTTTCTTATGTGACAAACCCAAAGTATAAATAAACTAAAAAGAAAAATAAAAAACAATAGAAAACAGGGAGACAGATATTTTGGAAATGGGAAGGGGACCAAGAGATGGAGGGAGGGGGGAGAGAGAAAAGAGATGAAAAAAAGGATTAAAGGTGCATGCACCAACTCCCCATGAGGAATGTAATCATTTACTGCAAACATGGACGGACAAAAATAAAAATAAAAGAAAGTGGCAAGAACCCTGGGGTGCGTGTGTGGGAAGCGGAGGGGGGATCTGCAGAGGGACGAACAGCACTGTTTCTCACTGTGACGTGACTTGAACGTCCGCCGCGCTGCAGTCACGGCTCCGCGGGCTCCACGCGGCTGCAGGGGCTGAGCAGGGTGCAGCCCGCGCCACGCCCACCACCCGCGGCCACGCCCCCGCCACGCCCCCAGGCCCCGCGTCCTCACCGTCCACCGCCAGCGCCACGGCCGCCTGCGCGTCCTCCACGCCCAGCAGCAGGTCGCAGCGGTACCGGCCCGCGTCGCTGGCCCGCAGGGCGCCCAGGATCAGGGACGCGTCGCCCGCCGCCGCGGGGTGCGTGGGCACCGACACGCGGCCCTGGAAGTCCGGCCCCACCTTCACGTGCCCGTCCTGGGCCACCAGCACGGTCGTCTCCCTCAGGTCCCTTCCGCTCCGGTCCGCCTCGAGCTTCGACCACTTGATGCGCAGGGAGTCGCCGGCGTGGGCCGCGGGCCGCGGCGTGGGCAGCGCCGGGAAGCGGCAGGGCAGCACCACGGTCCCGGCCAGCGAGCCCCGCACCGCCGCGCCGCTCTCCGCGGGGCCTGGGACGGAAAAGGCCGGTTACAGCCCAGCCGAGGGCCGGGCCCTGCCTCGCGTGGGCGGGAAGCCTCGCGGGCCGCTCGGTCCACGGGGCGAGACAGCGTGGTCTGTGCAGGGCACCGTGCAGCTGCAGCCCTGTGCCACAACAAAGCCGGAGACCCTGGTGCTCCTTTAGACACGGGGTTCTGGAGCTCATTTTAAACTGTGCAATTTAATATTTAACACGAAAAAAAGTGAGTGATTAGAAAAAGAAGACGAACAGGCAAGCAGGTGGGCGGGGACGTGGTTCAGTGGTAGAGCCTTGTTTAGAGACGCAGATGCTTGGTTTAATGCCCGAGGGGGAAGGAAGACAGGAGAGAGAGGAAGGGAAAGGAAAGGAGAAGGGAAAGGAAAGAAAGAGCCACCACGAGCGGTCAAGGTCAGAGGGACGGGATGGCGCCCTGGGCCAGGTTTGCCAGACCACACCCGTGCTCGGAACAGCGCGTGGAAAATCATGCTCACAGGTCCAAGAGGGAAAACGCGTGTAAAGATAACTGCTACATTACCTTAGAGGAAATGAAAATAAAATTCAAAAGGGAAGTGAGAATTTAAAAAAACAAAGATAAAAAAACTACTTCAGGGACCTGGAGCCCGGGAACCTGACATCCGAGGCCCCTTGGGCTCGGCTCAAGCCAGCGGCCTTCATGGCGAGGAGGAATCCAGCTGGGATCACTGCAGTGAGACAGCTCTCTCATTGCTTCCTGGGGAGAAAGCTGGCTCCGGTTCCCTAACCCTCCGAAAATATTTATTTTCTGTGTAAGCCCTTAAACTTTAATCACAAAGAATACACTCATTACAATTTAACACCACTGCGTGCGAAAGGAACTCCCCTCCCTTCCACCGTCCTCGTCTTCCAGCCCCCATCAGTCGGTCTTGAGAATGTGTTGGTGATAACAGAAATGGTTATGAACGTGGGTGCAAAGCCCACTTCGTGGAAATATGGTCAGCAAGTTAGTATTAGCCTGCAGATGAAGTAAAATACTTTTAATTTAAAAACCGGTGTGTATCTAACTGGGCCAGAAATCAAAATATGAGTAACATATGCCCCACCATGGACATGCATGAGACCTAACCCTGTGAATTCCACTGGGATAAGTCATTTGGAACATTCCAGAAAGATATCGTGTAGGTATAATGCGAAAAAAAAAATACTCTTGCTAAATATTAAAATTTACCTTAACAAAGACTAAGCTATAAAATATATGATATAAATAGATTAAAATAATTAATGAAGTATAATTGTATTTATGATAGAAATCGCTAGTCTGTTCCAAAATTATAATGGTCCTTGCTGTCATGCATTTATTGTTTTATTTATATATATATAACTTGCTCAGATTTAAGGTGCTGAACAAAATTAAATAAAAATAGAATGAGGTGTGCTATGAACAGTAACAAGTTACTCAAAATGTTACTAAGATCATTCCCATTTTGTAATGTAATATCAAGGTGATAATCTCATTTTTAATCTTTCTTGGCTTAGATAGTAAACTGTAATTTAAAGCTCATCCTTGGAGCAAAACTGGTCCAATTCTGTACTAAGTATGCTCTGCAGAGGGGCAGGGACTGGCTCCCAGCTGGCTAGGGATAGAGCTGACCGGAATACACGTCTCCTTATAACTAAGAAAGAAATCCTTTAGCTTTGGTACTTACCGGGTTCTTCCTCTGCTCCTAAATTAATCACAAAAAGTGTTCCTTTTAGTTAACTTTCAGTATCTAGACTCATCCTACTTCTCTAAGTCTTTAGTTACTAGCTGAACTAAAACTTTACAGTAATCTCATGATATTTTTAAGAAATTCATAAAATCCACAGGGGACACCCTAAAAGTAAGGTTTGCCTCGTTTATATTCTTTTAATTTGTATCCAGTTAGAGAAATGATGACAACACAGATATCTTGAACTTTTTTGTCAAAAAAATAGGGGCTTTAAGAAAAGAAGTGATGAGGCTAGGCGTGCTAGTGCACACCTGTAATCCCAGCACTCAGGAGGCTGAGGCAGGAGGATCGCTGTGAGTTTGAGGCCAGCCTGAACTGCACAGTGAAACCCTGTCCCAAAAAGACAAAGAGAAAAGGAAAGGGAGGGAGGGGAGGGGAGGAAGGGGAGGGAAAAAGAAGAAAAGAGAAAAGAGTAGAGGTGAGAATCCTATAATCCTAATAAATCATCTAATTAATGTTCATCATATGTTCTAGGAAATCTCATCTTCCTTCCTGAAGAATGAGTTACTACCAATAAAATGTATAATCTTAACCACAAATAAAATAATGCTTTCTTAATGGAAAAATAAACAGCTTTACCATCAACTTTAATCATTATATAAATTATGAGACTTTATCATCTCCTTAGAAAATTGCTTAGGATAACTGCTTTCTAATATCTTAATACTTATTGCTAAATTATTTTCAGAATTCTAGGTGCATGAGACAGATGTGAAATCTATCCCATAGGGAGGGTTCTGAAATGTAGTGCATTACCTAACAACCATCCTGTAATGACATGTTTTCACAATGATGTCAAAAAGTGATTTCCTAAGGGACTGTTTATTATTATAGTTAAAAGTTTTAGTTGGATATAAATATATATATTCCTATAGAATCCAATGTCACCAATAAGATTAACAAAAAGCTGTGTGGTCAAATCTTTTGTTTTATTAAATCTTGGCTCTTAAAGCATGGGGCTGCAAGAACTAGGCTCACTAAATCCAAACATTTTAAGAAGAAAATTCAGCATATAATGCGTATAACCTATGCATGTTTTTAAAAAAAAATCTGCTACCTTCGGGAAGTTGTCTGGAATTCTGACAATGCAAGTAATAAAATGAATTGTAACAAAAATGTTCACTGTTCCCACCAGATGGTCCCTGGCCTAAATGAGCCCAGTGAGAGAGAGAGCTCTTGTAATAAATGATCAGTTACCCTTCATTCTGTCAGATTCTGCAGAGTAAGCATGATGTAGATTCCATGTGCACAATTCATTCACACACACACACACACATGCAGACCTTGGCCAAGTAAATGTCAGCTGAAAATGGGAATTTGTCACTCCCTTGATGAATATCATTGTCTGTTCATTCATTCACTCATGCCTGTGCCAGGCTCCGTGTCTTACTACACAAGGAATAATAAAATCCAGATCGATGCTGAGTAATCAACGATTCGGATAGCTTGTAAACTAATATAGTGAATGTCACTAAAGCAAAGATCTCCTATGTGTTAAAATAAAGCAGGGGACAAGGTGCGCATTGATCCCTTGGGCACCAGGGAATAAACAGAAAAAACCTTAAGACCAAGTGTCCACTCGTGTCCACTCAACAAGTTACTGCACTGTATCTCATTTGAACTTGGAAATGTTTTAATATAGATTTTATATTTTCAATTTTTGCCTTTCATAGGAAAAAATAAGTCATCTTAAATTAACCTCGAATTAATTACAATCCTTAGTAATGATCATGAATTTACAAAGAACAGAGCCCGATATATAAAAGTCACTCGCTCTGATTGGTTATTATTGAGAACGCTGTAAAGGAGCTGCACTATGTGTGTGTTGCTTCCTTTGGTGCTTCCCAGCGTGAGTTCTCTCTTTGAGGGGAAAGTCTATATTTAAGTGGAGAGTTGTGTGCCCACTACTTTCTCTATAATGCCCCTTCCATAACTGGCCACCCAAACCGATTCCCCTTTCCGTATCCCTCTGTAAAACTCCCTGAAAGCTCGAGAAGAGCGCTCTTCAGCCGAAACGTGCTGGAGGAGGCTAGACTGGGAGAGCACCTGGGTCATCGCCGCAGCCTTCATTCACCCAGTCAGCCAGTAACCAAGAACCTGTGTCATGCTGCACTGCTAGAAGATGAAAGAAAGCCCTTTCGGAGAGAAAACATGAACCACCACGAGAGCGTGCCATGATAGTCAGGACAGCGCCGGGACGAAGGGAACGCGGTGATAGAGGAGGGGCTTTCCGATGAGCTAGAAAGGGTCATGAGAGGCCGGAAGGGCAGGCCGTGCCAGGAGTCCGGCATGCTCCACTCCCCTCCTGCCCGCACCCTCGCCCAGTGCCCTAGCGGGTCTGAGTCCTCCACCTCCACCCGTTCAATTCCCTTCTCTCTGGCTTTGCAGCCACCACCTGGTAGGAGCCACCATTCACGACAGGCTGGCACTCTCACTCTCCTACAAGGAAATCTTCACAGAGCAACAGATATAGAACTTTTAAAAACACACAACTCATATATTTCATGGACTGAAACTAATCAGCATTTCGCAATGCACTGAGAATACATCTGGTCTTTTCTAAAGCCGGTAACGTCCTACACAGACACAGTGTAGGAGGGGGGATGGACAGGAGTGCCTTGGGCCGCTCCTTCTTCTCCAGCTCTGCTGCCTACTGGGCGTGAGGCTGGGCCTGGTACTAAGCACCTCAATCCCTGTGCCCCTCACCTGGGTGAGGGAGTTGCCCTGAGTTAACTTTGAACACTTAGAACAGCTCCTGCTCATGGTAAGTCTTACCCAGGTGCCAGGTGTTATTATTTAAAGGGGCTGACCTCTCTCCTCATCCATCCACTCACACCTCCTGTTTTCCTCTTGATCACGATTGTCCAGCTGTAGTGACCTTCCTGTCCCTCAGACACACTCATCTCTTCCTAAACTAGGGCCAGATCTTGGCTGACTGGCTACCCCACATCATTCTCACTTCAGCTGCAATGTTACTCTCTCGGAGTGGCCTTACCAGTATCTCCCAGCCTAAGTCATTCTCATATCGCTCTGCTTAATTTTCACCAGTGTGACAGGACCTAGATTGTTTGTGTGTTTGTTGCCTGCCTCATATAACTAGGGGACTAGGCTCAGTGAAAGCTGAGACGGTGTATGGATGGCCCATCTATTCATAAATCCCTGGACACCCAGCATAACACCTGGCTCAAAGAAAGTACTCAAAACATAGTCACTGGGGGAATAAGTGAGAGCGTGAGTGGGAGGGTGGATGGATGGACAGATGGACGGGTGGATGGATGACTGGGTAAATGAACAGATGGAGTAATGGTTAACCTTGAGTCTTGAAGAGGAGTTAAAACAGCAGAGGAGAAAGAGTAGCAAGTGAAATGAATCAAATGGGGACAAGCAGGAAAGATAACAGCTTGTGTATGTGCAGATTACCTCAGGAAGCGCAAAGCATGGTGCGAGGCTGAGGAAGAAACGGAAGCGCACTAGGCAGAAGCGCACCAGTGAAGTTCAGCATAGTTTCTTCCTTCCAATTTTTGGGTGTATCTCTCTAAATACATTAAATGACGAGCTTGGAATTCGAGAAGCTAGCTTTTCTTAATTTTTTGTTGTTGTTGTTGTTGTTGTTTCTTGAGACAAGGTCTCACTCTGTAGTTCAGGCTATCCTTGAGCTCACTGTGTAGCCCAGGCTGGCCTCAAACTCACAGCAATCATCCTGCCTCCGCTTTCCCAAGTGCTGGGATTACAGGCGTGCACCAGCTGCCTGGCAACTACTAGCTTTTCCTTTTTTTTTTTTTTTTTTTTTTTTTTTGTGGGTACCAGGGGTCGACCTGAGGACCTCGCACGCCAGCAGGCACCCGTGCCACTGAGCGATATCACCGGCCCTTTTTCCGTATGTGGGTTCCGGGAGTCGAACTCGGGCCCTCGCGCTTGCCAAGCAGGCACTTAAGCTGCTGAGCCATCTCACCGGCCCATGAGATAGCTCAGCAGCATAAGCGCCTGCCTAGCTTTTCTTAAAGCTAAGAAAAACAGTGCACGTTTATTTGCAAAGTTACTTTTAAACAAACAAAGAAAAGAATAGAGGTGAGTCCAAATTCTTGCTGTCAACCTTTTTTTTATATTCTCGACTCTTCAAAACTTAACCTCCTGAGTGTTTAATAATCTTTCTATTTAGGATAAAAAAAAATGCCTTTGAGGGGCCGGTGAGATAGCTCAGCAGCATAAGCGCCTGCCTGGCAAGCGCGAGGTCCTGAGTTCGACTCCCAGTACCCACAAAAAGGAAAAAAAGTGCCAGTGATATCACTCAGTGGCACAAGCGCCTGCTGGCACGCACGAGGTCCTAAGTTCAACTCCTGGTACCCACATTAAAAAAAAAAAAAGTCTTTGAGAAGCAGTATTGGAGAAGCTAGAATTTTTAAACATCCCCCATGCCATATATGCATTAAAAGGGAATCTGGGTATGACTGAAACCCCACTTAGAACTCTAGCATTCTGTTCATTATTTTGTTTTGATTGGTTTAAAACCACTGTTTTTAGCCTTATAATATTTTAAATAAGAATTTACAGCAATGAGTGGATGGGGAAAGTCAATCCTTTATTCTAGGGAATCCATGCCGCTCTTCCATCCCCTAGTACTGAAACTGTTATGTCAGCAAGCAGGAAAGAACTCGTCACCACACTCACCTGTATGTAGTGCCTGGGTCACTATTAAGGTTGAGCACATCCATAAGATGCTTCTGATATTTATCAACATCTTGTCCTAGGAATGAAGAAAAACGAAGTAAATCACAAGCATTCAGCCTGGTAGCAGACCTACATCACATGCCACTCTTTGTGCATTCTATGTAGGAAAAGCAGAAGTAGCAATTTTTTGGAATGTAAAAACAGGAGGAAACTTGTAATAGGAGAAGTTATCTCAACCCTCTAATTATTAGTCCGAGTCTCACCCAAGGCAGTAGTTACCAAAATAATCCCAGAATCTAATTTGGGGACACACAACAATACGGGTATGTGTCAAAGCCACAAGTGGGGTAGGCTGTAGGAAGAATACTAGGGGCCACTGCCTGAGTCACTAACAACAGTTAGGATCTGGTGGAAAAAAAAAAAAAAGGAAAAAGGGAAAAGGAAAGGCGACCACAGAGTCTTAGCAATAAGAAGCTGATCGTGGATAGAGCAAGAGAAATGGAGATGAAGAAGCAACAGCAAAGACGTTGAATATAAGAACTTTGCACCAAATGAGGCACATGATATCACAGCAGAGAACAAGGACCTCAGCAGGCTTTTCAGAGCGCAGACTCCGCTGGGTTTCCAGCTGGCTGAGCAAACCAAACAAGTGTATTCTAAGCAGTTGCTAATTACAAAAGTGGCCAGTGCTTGCCGTGAGTCTGAAAGCAGTTCCAGCAGTTCCCAACTCTCCAGAGTAAATGGTGAAGGAAAGTAGCCTGCACTGACTGCCAAGAAATCCTGTCCTGACTCTAGTCTTTAATTCACTGTGTGACATTCAACAATCTAAGTCTCACAGTGGTCCCTTCCAGTGTGAATTTCTATGAAGCTTTAATGAGGGGGAGAAGCAGCACCAGTGTTGGAAACTGCTACAGTTTGGATCTGAAACGTCCCTACATGGCCAGATCTTAAAGGCTTGGTCTTCAGTTTGGCACTATTGGAAGGTGGAGGAAGTTGGTTAAGATGTGGGGACTCCTGGAGGTCTCAGGTAACTGGGGGCGTGACCTTGAAGGGACTATGGGACACTAGTCTCTCTCTTCCCTGCTCTCTTTGTGCTTCCTGGCCCCCTTGAGCTGAGCAGTAGCTCTGCCATATGCTTCCAGCTGTGACATACTGCCTTGCTACGAGCCATAATCGATCATGCCTTGGAACCTCCAAAACTGAGCCAAAGCTATCCTTTCCCTTTTTAGCTGGTATCTCAGATATTTACCATGGTTATGCAAAGCTGACTAACAAAGGGACCATCTAGAAATCAAAGTGCCAACCTCAAAAAAGGCAGATTATTTGGTTTCCATATTATGTCTTTCTCTGCTACATTGACAATTGGCCTATAAAAACCTTCATTGATTGGCTTCCAAGTAGCCATTCCTCCTTCTCCCTTCTAAAAGAAAACCCCAGTTCCATTCCAGTATCTCCCCTCTGAGTAACACTATATACTTTTAGAGGAACCTGGGTCAAACCCCAGCGCGAGGGGATGATTCTGATATGCTAAGTCAATTACAGTGGTTATATTCTTTTTGCCAGTGATTGCTTTTGGAATGGTGGTGGGTATGGAGCTTTGGCCAATGAAATAGAGAATCTCTGTCCTGGGCTGAGGGTGGCAGGCTGCTGAGAAAGGTATATTCAACTTAAGAAGAGAACAAAGGGAGAGGTGGCCACTTTTCTCCACTGGACACTGTCATGATAAGATATGTCTTCTTGAAATCACTGTAGCTATCTTGAATCCATACATGGGTGAGATAACTCTGAAACAAAGCTGAAAACGAACCAGGGACGACAAGGCTTAAGTCCTCAAGCTATGGATCTCAAAGGGGCCATAACTTTGAACTTCTTTTCATAAGAGCTGATAGATTCCTTTATTGTCCAAACCCTTCACTATAGTTTGGATCTTAATTGTTCCCCTAAGGCCCAGGTGTTGAAGCTTAGTCCCGATATTGATGCTACTGGAAGGAGGAGGAAACTTTAAGAGGTGTGGCCTGCGTGAGTTCTTAGGTAGGTGGACGCATGTGTTCGCATGGGATCATGGGACCCCAGTCCCCTCACCCCTCCTTTGCTCCCTGGCCACAGGTTGGCAGTTGTGGTTTACCACACTTTCTACCATGAGACCCTGCCTGGACAGGCCCAAAGGCCACAGGGCCAAGTGACCATGGTCTGAACCCTCCGGTGCTCCAATACAACTTTTATCTGTAGAAATTGATGATTTTTATTCTAAACATTATAAACTGAATTTTAAAAACCTATAACTCTAGGTATTTCCTGGAGAACAATTTTAAATGTAATATATATCTCACATTTTCCATCTGTAGGTCAATTGATAATTCCCAAAGAAAAGAATATATTGGGCAATCCTAAATAAAACTTGACAGTCACGCTTGTTATTTATCATTTAGTCAATAATATATGCTATTAGATTACTTAAAATACTAACTGGGAAGTGCCATAATTTTTGACATTTCTGGATTTCTTATAAGGTACTACAGTAAGTTGTTATGGCTTATGGCTTTATATTTTACCTATATCTTAATGACACTACAATATTTTAGAAGAGATACACATATCAATGTCATAACCAAGATGAAAGCTCAGGTTGTATCATAAACTGCTATTAAAAGTAATACAATTCATAAGTACTAACTGAATCCAGATAAACAATAATTTCCCACTTTTCTTCAAGCAAAATTATTCTCCTCTTTCTTCTTTTTCTTTTTTTCAGGAAACTTTTAGAGCTAATTTTAATCTCCACTTTCAAACAACCCTGAATTCAAGTTCTACATCCTCCACTTAGACTCTTGGCTGTTGGATACATTATGCTTCCTCTCTAAACATCATTTTCTGTAGCTATTTGATACTGAAAGTTAGTATTTATTATAGAAGTGATGTAAGAACTGATAAACATAATGCACATAAATAAATAAATATATATATATATATATATATATATATATATATATATATATATATATCTCAGAGGTATACAGTGTGTTTAGTACTCAATATTTATTCTTAAGATTACTAATTTAGTCTTTCTACAGGTGTTTTAGTTATGGCTTCATATCATCAATAGTAAAAAGAAAAGTATTTGAAGTCCTATATTATAGCCTTAGTTAACCACTATAACAGCAGCATACAACTTTATGTTTACAATAAATTGCTCTATACTTCGAATTATTATGTGTAACCACATTTTATCTCCTCTGTAAAACAATAGCTTCTGGAAGGCAGAGCTACTAACTTATTCAACTTACTAATTCCCACAATATTCCTACTGTACAAGGTTTAGAGTAGACTCTTGAAAAATGTCCATGTACCAATTGCGTGACTACACTAAAGTGCGCTGTGGAGCACCATACCTTATGAATATGGCAAGTGAAATACATTGAAATACCTTTGGATCAGTCCAGTGCTTCCCATGACCCATATAATGTCTGATATTAATCAGTATCCAGAGTGTCAAATCTCATAACAAAACCAGAAGGAAAATGTGTGAGCCTGACCCAGGAATGGATCGTCTGCCTCCTAACCTGCCCAAGACTGATACTCAAAAGTCTGACTCTTGGTGCCACACTTCCTCCATATAAAAGTGTCTTTATTTTTTGAATGAAGGATGGAAATCATCCCTCACCTATATAAGACTACTGAGTATATTCATCGCTTGCTCTAAGACTAAACTAGGGAAGGAAATCAGTGCATAGAAAATAAGAAGAAAATGATCAGAAGCATTTAAGTACATTGGAATAAGTGCATAAGTATATTCGAAATACTCCAAATTAAAAATTGGAGTGTTCATGCTGAGTCACAGATCTCTACCTTCTTTTGAAAAATCAGAAATCTAGCAAAGCTAGTTCCATGTTTTAACTGGCCAGGTGCATGCAGAAGCCAAGCAGCAGCCTCTCCTTGAGTCTATGTACAGGAGGCCATCCCCGCCCACAGAGCCCATATCTATTTCCACCCATGCCTGGGTCTGCAGGATCCTGAGTTCACGGCACTGGAGTCAGAGGGTGACCCTTTATCTCTTGTAAATACCTCAGACTGCTGTTGCTGGCCCTAACTGCCTCAGCCACACATCTCCACTGTCTCTCCCTCACTCCGCACACATGCGTTCCCCTTCTCTAATTTTCTTAAGGCTGTACCTGTGTCCTTGTTACGATACACTGTTTGCCTTCTGCATTTGATTTTATTTTACATGGGAACCCTTGGAAAACTTTCTTTGTCTTTAGCTCCATCCAGCCCCCATCTCCATTCCTCTGCTCTTCCGCATCTGTCTGGCTGTTGGCGATAACAGGTCTACGTGCATGGAGAAACCCGGTGAGATAGCAGAGCCAGGGCCTATATTTAGCCTCCCACTTCAGTAAAGTCAATGAGAAGAGGAAGAGGTCATCATGCAATCAAGGTACAGCTGATGAAATTGTGCAGTTGCCTGGGAGACAGAAGAGACAAGGTCAACAGGACTCAGTCCACGAGAGATGTCTGCAAAGAGGAGCGTCGCAGCGGGCTAGGCCGTCCCTGTGAGACAGCCAGAGCTCTAGCAAACAGATATTTAGTGCTCTCCCTGGACCTTAGGGAAGCCCAGCTGAGCCGGGGGTGACCTAAGGACGCAGACGCAGTGGTTTTGTCTACCACTCTGCTAATTAGTTCCCCCAGACAACCAAGGTCTAAGGGGCTTGGTCACACAGCAGATGTAACGAGCACTGCCAAGCATCTTTCTCCTGGTTCTTTCTCCCAAGAAGCACTGGTGAAACACAGGGAGACTTCTCAAGGCTTAGACTTGAAGTTTCACTATCTCACTTCACAGTGGTCACAGGGCCACATGAATTTATCGCTAACCTGGACCTGGATTCCAAAACTTGGGCCTGGCTGAGCTTTATTGTGTTGTTGTCCCTTAGTGCCGCTTGGGTCTCTGCCCAGCAAGCCTCTCCCTCAGTACTCTGTCTTTCTCAAGCTCTTATTTTCCTCATAGCACGTATCGCCTTTACCTATGTGTTAAGGAATTACCTTTTCCTACCCACTGTAACAGAAAATCCAGGAGAGAGTCCGATACTTTTCTCACTCCTGTGTTCACAATGCCTAGGACTCTCAGTAAATACTGGTTAAAGAATGAATATATCCCCATTTTTACATGATTAGACTCATACTGTACATACACCGTTTTGTATATTATTTTCTTCACTTAAAACACATGTTCCATCTCTTGATGGAGGGGGAAAGGGGATGCAAAAAGGAATGAAGATGTGTCATGTGCATGCACCAACTCCACACAAGGAATGTAAACATTATGTACTGCAGACAAGGACTAATAAAATAATAATACTAGTAATAATAGTATTACCAAAATCCATATCACCAAATACAATCCTTCTATGTCATTTCTAGCAGCTGCAAAGCTTTCCATTAGATGGGTGTATTAGCAACATTTATTCAACCAGTTCCCTGTGATAACCTTTTAGGATGCTCTCAAATTTTTACTATTAAAAATCAATGCTTCAAGAGACATCCTTGCCCATTTGTCCTGGGTAACATGTGTACCATGTAAATGATAGACTTTCCCAGTAAAACTTCTAGTTCAATGGATATATGTGTATTTTTAAAAATGTTTGATGCTGGGCCGGTGAGATGGCTCAGCAGCGTAAGCGCCTGCCTTGCAAGCGCGAGGGCCCGAGTTCGACTCCCGGATCCCACATACGAAAAAAGGGGCCGGTGATATCGCTCAGCGGCACGGATGCCTGCTGGTGCGCGAGGTCCTGAGGTCGACCCCCCGTACCCACAAAAAGAAAAAAAAATGTTTGATGCTAAATCAAAAAACTCTTGATTGCCACATAATTTTCTAAAGATGAACCTATCTTTGTTCCCATATTTTCTGAAAGACTAAGTTTCTCTATAACCCAAACAACAAAGATGCTTCTCAAGCTAATTTTTCTTTACTGCTGAGTGATAAAGAAAAGTGCAGCACACCATCGGTGTTTTAATTACTGTTTCTTTCATTATTAATGAGGATGCACAAATCTTTATATGATGAAAAAACATTTACATTTCTCTGTGACACTATCTGTATGTAAATTTTGGCCATTTAAGCCATAGATATGGTTTTATGTTAATTACTCCTGAAAGTTCTTGGTATATCAAGAATTATTATTACAGATAATTTCCAGATGTATTGTTTTCTTGTTGATCATTTAAAATTGTTATTTAGTCAGACTTACCAACATTTTCTGGTATGGCTTCTGGGTTTATGTTTTGCTTAGCACAAGTTTCTTGCTTCCTAGCTTATTTTTCAAAATCTCATAGTCTCCTCTAGTCATTTTTTTTCCTAGTAATTTTTCAAATAATATCATTCCTTCCACTTCATTTGAATTCACCTTAAATTTCTTTTAGGATGACAAATAAGGTAGAGATTGGTTCTTATTTTGAGTTGACTAGTCAACTGTCCCAAAATTATGTATGGAATAGTCCTTATTTCCATTGAAAGACCATGTCATTTGTATCTATTTCTGGACTCTGTCTTCTGGACTCTGTCTCAAAAACTAGTTAATTTTTAAAAACCATATGCCTTTCTCAGGCTCATTTCATAGGTTTAGTTGAAAATACATGTACCTGGTTTAGTGCTATTATTAGATAATACGAATTATATAGGCATAGTACATTAGCATCTCTTGTTTGTATAGTTTTCCATTTTTCGAAGCCTTTTCATAGGAATTTACTCTTTTGATCTTTATAACTGTATATCCATTTATTAAATTATGATGCTGAGCATCCAGAAATTCTGTCTTAACTTGGTTTTTGCAGCTGAAGAGCCAACTCAACCTTTCTGACTCCAAGTCTAATGCTTACTCTGCTAAACCTCAAGGACTATCAAATCAGTAATTAAACAGTCAAAAGGTTATAATTTATTACACATTATATGTTTATTATAAAATATATAATTTCACCTTAGACACATAAACATCTCTTAAAATTCTTGGAAGAATGAAGTAGGCTATATATAGATAAATAAACATAAATGTAGACTGACATTTGTACTTGCGTAGAGATGCTAGGTCTATCCAGAGACTTCTAGGAAACAAAACTGGAAACTCATTAAACCAAGACCCTTTGTGCTGGCAACTGGAAGACAAGCACTTTCAGCATAGGTAGCAATAAGAACTTAGTGTCTGAAACCCCTACGTGTACACGTGTATATGAATGAGAAAGGAAACTGGCAAAAACTCACTAAGCCACATGGAGCTTGGCCAAGATAGTTATCTCTACTTCTGCTTGTTCTGATCCCAAATCATAGGGCACACAGGCGCCCTGTTTTCTGGTAGAGTAAGAGAAAGAGCCTAGGTGACAATCAGCATATCCTCTCAGACAGAGAGAGGAGTCCCCCACCTTGAGTGTCCTAACTGGTTTCTCTAGGTGGGTGATGGAGAAACAGCCTACTACAGTCACTCACACCTTCCGAGAAAGACCCGAGTGTCTGGAGCACCACTCCTTCCCAGAGCTGTGTCCCATTTTAAATGCAGTGTCCCCTGACGTTTGTCCACAACTAAAGATAACCAAGATGTTTAAACTCCACCAGGAAAGGAGGGTTTAGTTACAGGGCCGTGGGAGACAGTTAGTTGATCTTTGGGCTCTAAAAGGTTATGATGCTCAATTAGTTGGCCAATCGTTAACCACAGAGCATTTAAACATAATAATGAAACAAGAGAAGACAATCCGCAAGGTTGATCTTCTTCAGCCGACTTAGCTCCATAGACCTCCCCGCACGGATTTTATTAGTGGCTAAATACAGATATCTTGGACAACAGATGTGTCTCCCTCCAATTTGCAAAAACAAAGCGGAAACCTATATCCACAAACACATATAACCCCAAGTAGATTCTTTTCTAAATTCATTTTTAAAAGCAGGTAATACAATTTAGGACGAACTTTAATTTTTTTAATCTGCCAAGGAAAACCAAATTGTGAACTCTTCCCTGAATCCTACTCGACTGTCCCGGATCTCAGACTTCTTCCACCCCTACCCAGAGGATTACACACCGCGGACTCCCTGCAGGAGGAGCATTGCTCAACCAACAGGGATCTATTGGGCCTTTGCAGTATTACTGCAATCTCGCCAACTGCAGAGAATTCCTTTTTTCACTTGGAGCTCAGAACTAGAAGGTGGACCCGTGGGGAACGTCGCCTCCATGGCCTGCTCTTCCAAATCACCAATTCCCCAAAGGGAAACCAATTCTGTCTTCCCGGGAAACAGTTCCTTTCGTTAGTGCCTTCCTATTCTTATATCAAACTCATCACATCCTATTTTAGGACTTCCTACAAATAGTTTCACAATGAGTTTGCCACAGTCTCCAAGAGTACTCCGAACAACTTAGGTCACATCTTTTCGAAAGAACCTGAGAGAAAGGGAAAGTGGGTCAATTTGCTACAGAATTCAAAGTGCCAGACGAGATCCTTAAAATCCAGTTCTTCCAAAGTAGGAGAACCGGGAGAATCAAAACGCGGCCCTTCAGTAGGGCTTCTACACCCCATCAGGCCCCAGGCCGGGTCCTTGAGTGAGTCAGAGCCGACCCTGCACTTCCGGCCGGGCCCACTCTGGGCCCCCGATTGTGTTCTCCTGAGCTGTGACCTGTTACGCCAGCAACCCTTACCCCTTCGTGCTTCCCCACAGAATTCCATCAGTCTGGCGTGGCAAACTTCTGCCATTCTAGACAGACACTTCAGGACAATGTGGAACGTGATCAATCTTGCAATTAACTAAAAAAAAATGGTCTTTAGACAGAGGAATATATTTTTTAAATATATTTAAAATATATGGAGCACAGGATAAAGTGGTCTCATTTTTATGCCAAAAGTGGGGGTCCTTGAAATTAATCTTGACCTCCTTCTCGTCTTAAGGCAAATATTCTATACCTCTCCTAACGCAAGAAGCAAGAAAAAAGCTGGGCATGGTGGCGCACACATGGAACCTCATCTCTCCGGGAGGCTGAGGCAGGAGGCTGCCAAGTTCGAGCCCAGCCTAGTGACTCTCACTGCCTCATACAACTTAAGTAGCCTTTTAGTAAGAGCGGTTAGCGCCGTCTGGATGGAAGCTGGGTCAGCTCCAGCTGCAGGCGGTCTGACAGCGGGGAGCGCGCGGCGGGGTGACCGCCGCAGCCAGGGCCCGCCTCCCCGCCCCGCCCCGCCCCGCCCCGGCCCGGCTCGACCGCCACAGCCCGCGAGGCCGCGCCGCCGTCCTGGGCCCAGGAAGTCACGCGCGTCTCGGCCGGAGCGGGAGCCGAGGCTGCAGCCCGCGTGGCAGCTGGCGAGCCGGGCGCGGAGAGGGCAGAGCCCGGCGCGGTTCCGGCCTCGGCCCGCCCCGGCCCGAGAGCTGCGCCCTCTCCTCGCCCCGTCCCCCCGAGCTGGCAGCGCGGCTCCCCGCAGCCTTCCGGCTCCCGCCCGGCGCGCGGCTCCCCCCGCCTCCTTCCCGTCTTTCTGCTGCCGCCCCGCGCCGCCCTCTCCCCGCTCCGCGCGCGACCGTCCCGAAGTCGCCGAAGTTGGGGCCGCGGCCGGGGCTCCCACTCCGCTGCGCTCGGGGCGGGCGGGCTCCGCCGAGGAAGCCCGGATCCAAGCCCAGATCCGTCCCCGTCTCGCGGGACGCGAACCCACGCGCTCCGCCCGGCGCCGGGACGAGGCGACACCTCCCCCGGAGCCCTCCTCCCGGCCCTGGATTTGCAGCAGATTCTGAAGTGGGAAACAGGATTAGCGGGGAACCAGGGCCCTGCAGCCTTTCTGCCCCACGTTTTTATCGGTGCATGTTGGTGATACAGATCGCGCGTTTCACGGCGCGCATTCGTACCTCCTGCCCCACCCGAACCCCGACTTTCACATTTGGGGCGTGCGTTCCACGTGCGAAATGCATCTGGATCCCATCCCTGCCCCTCTGACTCGCTAACAGTCTCCGTTTGGACCCCGCACAGGAGAGAACGTGCACTGTTTGTCTTCGGGGTCTGCCTCCTACCCTGAGCCCGAGTGTGAAAGCGGTTGGCTCGCGTGGCGGGTGGCTGTGGGGGTCCCCTTCCGCCGCCGTGCGGGACTTCTCCATCAGGGGGCGCCCGCGCCCACCACAAACTCCCGGCTCCTGGACTTCAGGGCTGTGCTGCCCGGGCGCCCGCGGGAGGCGGACCCAAAGGAGCGCACCGCCTCGCTCGCTCCTCCCTCCGCGTCTGGGCGCGGGGGTCTCCCCTGCCGTTCCTGAGTCCCCGTGGGGGAGGGGATGTCGCGGAGGCCTACGCGGGCCCGGGGGTACGAAATGGGGACTCGGGGGACACAAAGGTGCGACGCGGGGCTCCCCTCGGCGCTGGCTCTCGGGGCGCAGCTGGACCCAAAGCGAATGCTTTAAGACACGACTTGATTTTTCTACCCGGCGGTGCGCGCCCTGCGCCCACTGGTGACACAGGGAACGCGCGGGGACACCCGGGCGCGCAGGGAGTCGCTCTGCGGGCCCACGCCCCCGCGCGCGGCTCGGGGACTCGCAGGACTCCCGGGACACGCCCGCCACCGGCCAGGAAAGTTGCTCAACGGACCGAGAGCTGCGCGGGGGCAGGGATGGGGACCGAGGCGAGCGCGGCTGCGATCTGCGATCGAGCCCCCGCGCCACCTTTGTCTGCAAAGCGCCTGGGCGCTGCTTTGCGGACGCAGACCCGAGTGGCAGCCCCCAGGTTTCTCTAGGGTGAGGAGGAAAAAAAAGAAAATCCTTGCAAATCCCTGCTTGTTAAGCGCAAGCTTCCCGCCTCGGCCTCCCGGGCCTCCGCGGGGCTCAGCAGCCCCACCCCCTTCCCTGCTCGGTCACCCCAGCGCCGGCAACGCGCGCAGGACAAAAGAACCTGGGGCGCAACCCCGAGTGTCAACCCGGAGTGTCCTAAGGGCGCATCTCGGGGCCACGCGCTCCACACCCCAGGACCTCGCGCGCTCCCGCGGGTCCCGCCGCGGACCGGGGCGCACGGTCCGGAGCCACGCGCGAGCGGCTTTCCAGGAACGCCGGGCACGGACCACGCCCGCGGCCAGAAAGCCGGCTGGCCCGTGTGAGCGTGGCTTGGGGACCTGCAAGTGGGCGAGTCTCGCGGGTCCCCATTCAAACTTTGCCTCAAGTCGATTAACAACAGCAGCAGCAGCAGAAGGAAGGTGGCAGGGGTTCCTCCCCTCCTTCCCGCTCAGACCCCACGACTTTCCAGGACAGCGCGACACCTCGCTTCCCCGTCCCGTTAGTCCTTCTGCCCCCACCCACCGGCTTCTTTTGTCTGCATCTTCCCAGCGCCCTGGTCCCCTGCGTCCTCTCCAAAAAGCCCTGGGGAAAGTTACCTGCGTGGAAGTGCACACGTTTTCCTAACTTCGCCCGATAGCTGGTTCTCTTTGCCTTCATTAAAGCCTCCTACCAATTGCAATGTTCCTTTTTAAAAAAAAAAAAAAACTCATGCGATTTTTTTCCCTGCAAGTTTTTTTCTCTTTCTTCCCTTTTAAAAGGGGAACAAAAGAAACGCGATTACCTTGAAAGGCGGCTTTTTGCAGTTCGGGGTGGGGAAATTCACTGCAGCGCTGTGCAAGTGGGTTCGGCGTGGCCGGGGCGGGTCACATAGAAGCGCGGTGGCCCGGGGACGCTGCGCTGGACCGTGCCGGGGGACAAGGCAGGATGCGCTGCTGGCCGCACGCGGGTCCCGGTCCCAAGCGCCCGTGCGCCGCGCCTGCTACTGCCCGCGTCTGCTTCACCCGCGCGCTTCGAGTTCTTCCCCCAGAAAGGCTCGGGACAGCTCGCCTGCAAGTTCAAATGCGGCTTGTGACACCCATCATCATTATATCACTGTACCGTCAGCGCTGAGGAGGAGACTCGGCGAGCAGAAGGCGGAGGGAGAGGAGGAGGGTTCATTACGGGCTCCTGAAGCGCCCCGCGGCTCCAGCCACTCCTAGGAGCCCGGCCGTGGAGAGCAGGCGCAGGGCCGGAAAGGCAGCAGCCCGCGCCCGCCGCAGGGACCGCCTGCCGCCCTCCCCGGCACTCCCACCTCCCCGCGTCTCTTCCTGACCACAAGTACCAATCGGCTTGGGGACAGCAGCGCGCCCCGGGCAGCGGCGCACTCGGGAACATCGCGCAGCACTCACGTACACCCCCACCTTCCCACCCCTCTCCCCCTCCCCCGCCCCCCACGCCGCCCGCTCCGAGTTAGGGGGAGAGGAGCCCCCGGGCTCTTGTGGGTCAGGCCAGCGCAGAACAATTGAGCAGGATCCGTCCTGTTTAGGAGCAACCGAAACTCTCTAAAATCAGCCAAGAACTTGGCTACAGCCAGATTGTGCGCCCACAGAGCCTGCCTGTCCCGGCTGAAGAAGTGTCAGGCTGAAGGCTCCTGCCAACCTGTAAGGGACACAGAAAATGAGATCCTGCTGAACCCTGGAGGGAAAGTGTAAGAATTCCCCCACTGCCCTCTCCGGGGACCTGCGCGACGGGGAGCCGGGCGGCCTCCCGCAACACACAAAGACCCTGGTAATAAAGATCTGGACAGGAAATTCCCCCAGGCGGATCCCTTGTTAGATTCAAAGAGACTCCTCTTCCTCCGCCACAAATCCGCACCTCCCGACATAAATCTAGCCTGGCTTTCTCCCTCCTTTCTTTCCTCTCTTTTTCGGTGTCCTTTATAGCAAAGTATTTAATAATTTTTCCGAGTAACTAAGACTCCGTAGATCTATCAATCACACTCCACATTGACAGGAAATAGAACCAAAATCTATGCTGTGTTTAGGCGAATTTCTCTCTTCAAGCCAGCGCACCCCGCTGTGTAAACAACATCAACTCACGGAAGAGTTCTTACATTGTGTCACAAAAGGTTTCCAATAGGACCTTAAGGAGCAAAGGGTCAACCAGTTGACACAAAGGGATTCTGCTCCTCAGAAAACAGGGACTTTGGGTTTTCCTTTGAAGTCAAGTGTGATTTTACATAATGGGAACAACATGAGTCTAGGGTGTACGTCAGTGTAACACCAGGGGTATTGGAATGGACGGCGAACTTTTTTGTTCTACACAAATATGGAAGTAGCTTCATAAGTCTTCTCCCCGAAGGCTCTCCTCAAAAAACTGCATGAAGTGCAGGACCTCAGAGCGGTAGTGAATAAAGGACAAAGTCAATTTTCACTGTGAATTTCCTTGACTGGGTTGCCTTAAACTCCCTCTTTAAACCTTTAAACATGAGCTCTTTGTATCCATATTTCCAAGGCCTCTTGTAGGTGTCTTGTCTAGGTTATATGCATTCAGCACGATCCTAGATTTTAAACGACAAACAGGTAGGAGTTTTATCAGGGCAGTTTCCATTCTCGGAATGTGCGTTGTTCATTTCTATTTTATTTGTCAGCTTACTATGCTGAGTAACAAAACTACCAATTATATCCCTTGGAAATCCATTTGTTTTTCAGTGAATTGTTTACCTGTATACATTAATTATACTACCATTCATAACATTAAAATTTAATCCACTTAACATGCAAGTAAACTAAAGTGCAGAAAGTGACGCTCCCAGAATCACTCATTTAACACGGGGCTTTCCTCAGAAGACCACTCTAGATTCAAGATGACTTTATGTAGAAAAGGGAATGAAAGAAGCAAAATACTCCAGGCATTTGGATAGATCTTTCACTGAAGTGCTTCAAGATACATTTCATTATTCTCATTTGCATTTCATTGAATTTGAGTGACTTCCCAAGGCCATTTTGTGACACATGTGCCAGTCTGAAAGTTTATCCTCTCTCCATTACCTCATTCTCCCTTCACAGAGTAGTTCAATAGAACAGTTCTACGAAGGAGAAATGGACCAGAAATAAGCAACTACTAGTAGAAGTAGATGAACATCCATTTGCAAGGGAATGCTATGAGTTAGCATTCACTGTAAATAATACCATTTGCACAGGATGGAACGTTTTCTACGATGATGGGTCAGACCCTCCTTACATTCTGAGAAGTTTTCCTTTATCCTGTCAAATGAGATCCTGCAGCTCTCCAGTGTTTATAGTTTCTTATACCATCCCTGACATTATAACCCTTGACCAAGTAGTGGTCCAGGCCAAAGCGCTTTCTTAGGCAGTCTCAACTCATCAAATTACCGGCGGTGTTGACAAGCTTTTTACTGCATGCCTTGTCTCTTCTTTAGCTTGCAACATTTATTTAGAAAAATAAACACTTCTTCGGACTGTCAACTAAAATAAAATGACATCCCCTGTATATTTGCTCTCTTTTGCTAGGGCAAGTTTTCCCCCTTTCGCTGTCCAAAATATAGAATAAAATGAAAAAAGGAAAACACACCAGGTATATCCAGGGTAGAGTCTACAGCTATGTTATATGTATGTGTAACTGTTCTTGAGGGCCTTCTTTCTTCAAGGAGAATAAGAAATCAGCTATTTCTGATTCTTTAAGTTTGACAAAACTATTAGAAGTTTTTAAAGGAGAAAATATTTTTGTGGCTTTTATGACTAAAACTCCATTTACCTGCCCATTACACTCAAGTCTCAGTCGAATGGGAATTAAAATCTCATCCTAGGAGTCCCTCCTTTTTTTTTTCTTTTTGTGGGTACCGGGGGTCGACCTCAGGACTTCGTGCACCAGCAGGCGCCCGTGCTGCTGAGCGATATCACCGGCCCTTTTTTTGTATGTGGGTTCCGGGAGTCAAACTCAGGCCCTCACGCTTGCCAGGCAGGCGCTTATGCCGCTGAGCCATCTCACCGGCCCTAGGAGTCCCTCTTGAAGTCATGTGCTCGCAATGGGGATGCTGTTTATGTGAACATCCAAATCCCAGGCATAGACAAAGCAAGGTCTTTCTTTGGAGTGTTAGTGTCTACAAGAAACCACAAGCCAAGAGCTCTGAGCCTTGCTTCCTTGCCTTGATCTTGTCTCTAGGAACTTGGCAGAGCTCGGGGCAGCCAGCCAAGGCCTTGGAGAAGGAAGGTGTAGATGGCAGGTGAGTCTCCGGGGAATTTCATTATCTTCATCCAAACCCTTCTCCCCAGGTTCTTGAGAATCGCTTTTCAGTCCTCTCCTTTTTTATTGATCAGGCGAAGCGTCCTTGGACATGGCATTATCTGTTGCTGTGTCAGGGATGACAAAATCCCAGTCCTATTCGAAGGCAGGAAACCAAGAGCTCATGCTTCAGTTCCCTGCTCTGACTGGTTCTGGGCACAGGGGAGCAAAGTGTGCACTCAGGTGGGAAAGACGGTTACAGGTTATCAAGGCACTGTCACCGCTTCCAAAGACCATGGACAAAGGGGACCAGCCCTCTAAGACTGTGTCACGACCATTTACAAAAAAAAACCTGCATTTTAGGGACAGACATTCCACCCAACACTTTAAATCCTCTTTGATTTTCTAGGAAATGTAGATGTAATAAAGGTCTTTGTGGCCTCTTCTAAAAAATAAAAAGAAATCCTGCAAAAGGCAAAGTCTCATTGTACTTTAACCTGAAAGGTTTTTTTCCTACTCAGAAAAATTAAACACAGGAAAAACATCCTTAGAAAACCACCAAAAATTAATTTTTTTCACCAGCAATCACATACTGACCCTATGTCTCCCCAGCTCCTCCAGCAAAATGTCATAGCAAAATGTTTCTTTCAACAGAACGGTTTTCTCCTTTCCTGTAAATGCCCTGAACATGATTGGGGAGATTGCTCCAGAACTTAGCTAGAAAACCATCTACATCATGTCAGAACTATGCGCGCTAAAGCCAAGTTCCACCACGGAGCAATGGGAGAGGCCGGCTTGGAGTGGAGATGACTTCATGAGGGAGAAGAGAGACTCTCTGCACAGGTCCACAGGCAGCCAAAGGGCTCAGCACATCTGCACTCGCCCAGGGACACCGCTGGGAGCAGAGCATCAACAAGGCTATCATTTTTACAAAGCAAAAGATCAAGGCAGGACGAGAGCAGGCTGACTAAATGGAACCAAAGACAGTAGCAATCTTACTCCTCTGCTTAGTTGCTTGTTCCAACTCTTTTCCTTCCCTCCCCACAGCCTGACAGATATAGGTCATTTTTTGAAAATACAAAACATTTGTCTGTCTGAACCAAGAAGAACTGAAGAGTCTGGTTTCTGAACACAAGGAAGCGGTAGAGATCTTAGAATCTACGAGGCAAAGCAGAGAAAAATGCAAAGGTTTTGTGAAGCAGCAAAACTTCTGAGCTTGCTGTTTACTTCCAGTGGCTACCAGCTTCCATGTATTTAATTAGACACACTGGAACTGAGAGACAAAGACTTAGTGGAAGCTGCTGCACAGATCGTACAAACAGACGCCATGGTGTCCCCAGTGCCTGTGCAGTAAGTGGAGGCAGGATGCAAGACTGGAAGCCAAGGGACTTCTACCCAGTGGGAAGAATGTTTTCAGGACTCCAGTGTGGGCATCGGAACAAGGTAGAGGGGTAACGAGCAGGGGTTCTAGTTTTACTCTATCACTTTAAAGAATCACAGGACTCCTTGAATACTGGGAACTTTATACCTTTAACTCAAAATATAAGCAATCTTATTTTAACCCTACAAAACAATGGACATCAAGTATTTGTTATAATAACTCCAGAATTAGAAGAATATTAATGAATCAGCAAACACTTCTCACACACAGACTGCTCTCAGTGTCTATTTGTTCAATTCAGCTGAGCACAGTTTCTGTGCATTGTTTTAAAACTTAAGCATTCTTCAGAAAGTTGAGAATTGCCTCTCACCCTCAAAGAGTTTCTAATCTCTGTAGAAAAGTTTAATTCATTAGACTACCAAGATTATAATTTTTCTACATAATGACTAATGAACTTAGAGGAAAAAATATGTATGTAATTTGGTTTCCCTTAGCTGGTTTGGTCAGTTATCATTTTCAAAACATACCATTGATTACAAAAGGATCAGGAGAGAATGATCCTGTACTAGAAAACCTCTTCCATGCACATATTCTGTGACACTGACTTCCAGGCATCTTTATTGCATATGAAGAATCACATTTCTTATCTTCTCGTAATAAAAACTGTTGGTTAAATGACTTGGGGTTCATTTAAGTTTCTGAACTTCTTCCAATGTTGATAAATCAAACGTTGGTTTTATCTGTGTAGGGAAAAAAGTAAATGGTGGAAGGAAAGCATTAAATGCCACCTTAACAAGAACAGATGATGAGGACAATACATCACTCTAAGGATCGCTGACTGCTGGACACAGGTGTCAAATGTAGGCATTAAAAAAACAAGAGAAAAGAACTATTTGCTAAAATTCCTTGTTCTTTTTAAGTATCATATAGTTAAAAATAATGTAATTTTAAATGTAATATCCAATTTAAAGCTTCTCCATAAAAACAGGTTGAGAATGCTCAATAGCCCTTTCCATCCCCCATTTCAACCCTTTTTTGGGATGTTTTTGTCTCTTTCCCTCCCTGGTGGCACCTGCATGTGGCTTCCACTTCCCGCCTGTGCCATCTCACAAGACGTCCACCTCAGCTCAGATTTCCACAGCAGTGAACTGTGAGGCAGGGATTCCAGTGCAAGTAGTTTATTTGAAGGTGAGGTCACCAAACATCTGTGGAGAAATATGGGAGGATGGGAGGCGAGTGAAGGGTGCATTTCAAGCAAGTTGCCCAACAGGGTACAGAGCTCACTCCCCTGGGGATGTTGCGGAACAGTCTAGAGCACACACCTCAGAGGTGTCTCATCTAGCAGTGTGGCATTAATCCTGGTATGTCTACTTCATTATGTTAAGAAACGTCTAACAGATTAGTAAAGCACATTACCTAGTGTGGGTCACGGAGGTGTGATGTTGGATACTACATATAGTCCCTCATCCCTTCCTCTCAAGCACCGTTCCCCTGCTCTGCTTCCTGACCACCATGAACTAAGCACTTTTGCTCCATCACACACTTCTGCCATGATATTTTGCCCTCGAAGCCAGAGGACCACTGCCCGAATGCCCTGAAACTGTGAACCAAATTAAACCTTTCTTCCTTTAAATTGTGGATGTCAGGTATTGTGTCTCAGCCATAGGAAAGCTGACTAATATAAGGTGCAAGAGAGCTAAAGTATTTAGACATTTGTTGGTTGAAAACTTCTCCAAAGTTTGTTACTCTTCTGCCACTTTTACCACGTATGCAAGCAGACAGGATTCGGGTTTACTTCCACAGGGAAAGGAACCAGTGAGCGCTGTAGGCTGCGATTGGAAGTTAGGCTGTAATGCATGGAAATGAGGAGGGTGAGGGGCTGTGGGTTATCACTGCTACAGTTCCCAATACTCTCCTCACTACCAAGGATTGGCAACAATGGGCTTCTACCCTCGCTGGTGCAGAATAAGGTGGCAAATCTTGAGGTATTGGGGAGGAACGTAAATCCTTCCCTCAGCGCCTTCCTCAAAGCCCCACCTTCCTCCCACACCAGGACCAACCCTCCTGTCTTTCACTTGCTCAGTGCTACCTCGCTGGCAAAATCCCAGGCCCAAGTTCCTGCCTCTTCTCCCTCCCAGCGACAGACATGGACTCCCTCCCGCCTCAACTCCCAGGAAAACCAACCAGATATGACTTGAAAACTGTTGTCCTGGGCATGCTCAATGAACCTTAAACTCATGGTAGTTGCGGTCAGAAGAACTGGAAAGTCACCTGAGCAGGGTCTTATGTGTTGTATCCACAACATACATGTTTATCAACCTTTATTGTCAGAAAGAGATAGATGCTAGATAGATGCTAGATAGATAGATAGATAGATAGATAGATAGATAGATAGATAGATAGATAATAGGGGCTAGATTTATTGTGAGTGCTCTATATCCTATGAACTTCTTTTGAGAATCCTTTTTTAAGGATTGAAACCTACACTGCCTTGAGAAATACACACGAATGCCAGCTGAGGGCATGAGAAACACTTAAGGGAGTAAAGTAAGGCATCACGGTAAACAGGGGAGAGCAGTGAGGACTGTGTTAAGCTGGAGAGCTGGTTGCTGCTTAGTTTTAGCCAATTGTAATGTGGAGCTCTTGCTCCAGTACTTCTAGCTCCTGGAACAGCCAATGAGCAAAATAAAACCAGACTGCGGGCTGACTCCGGCTTGAGGGATCCCAGGGTGCAGCTCTAAGCCTGAGTGACGAAGGGCAGGGAGGGCAGGAAGGGAGGAGAGGAAGGAGGCATCTTGTTACCCTTATTTACTTTCTGTTCCTTTTTTCCTCCAGGGACACCTTCATGTTTCCCCAGGAGGCCGGTGTGTTCTGCAGGGCATAGGAAGGAGAAGGTGCAGTGACAGGGAGCGTTGAGGGGAGGGAACAGATCAGAGCATGAGGATTTTGGAAGAAACAGGGAAGGCTGAGACCAAAATGCAAAAGGCAGTCAGTTTGTCATGGGTTGCTCCCTGCAGGTCACCTGGCCTCACCATGGGGCACCAGAAAGCCCTGACTCCACTTGACCTATTGCCGCAGAGGCGAGAAAGTCCATTTCCACTTGCAGTTTCAGGATCCAAATCTCCAGTGATGAAAGTGGTAACACGCTTGTGTTGGCGTAAGGATCCCTGAGCAAGAACTCTGCTAGTTCTGCGCTGCTCATAGACATTCCTAACCCACAGGTTTCCCAGGAGTTTATACCTTGGATACTGTGTTATCTAAAAGAACCATTTTTCCACTATTCATAAATGCAGACTGGCATGTTAGGCCCTAAATAAAATAGAAAACAAAACCCTACACATTCTAGCAAAGATAATTATATTTTTGGAGGGAAGAAAGTGTAATAAAAAAGAGTAGGCTGCCGAGAATATGGTTATTTGACAAATTCTAAACACTAAACAAACCATTCAATCAAAGGTCCCAGCCCCACTGAGATGAAAGTTCCCTGACCTGGAAGACTCCACAAATATCCATGCACATTTAACCGATAAAGGTCTGGCTCGCATAGTCTAAAATGCTGATCTCAAATACCAGCTAACGCTTTTCCTCCGCAATACTTCTCGCTTGTGTCTGAAGGGCCTTGGTGTGGGAAAGAGGAGCCCTGCGCATCCCTCTTCCTCTTCCTCTGGATTCTGAAGAGGAACTGAGGCCAAGACCATTGCTCTTGGGCCTCTGCTTTTGCTCTGCCCGGGCTTCTTCTTCCTCCCTTTTTATCATCTTTGGTAAAGTGTAACTGACAAATTCAAATTCTATATTTCAGGTGACATTTTGATATATCTCGTGAATGGTATTGTGAATGATTTCCACAGTTGAGCTAGTTAATGTACTTCAGATCTCCTCTCATAGCAAATTTCATGAGTAAAATACAGTATTGCTAACTCTCCTCACTGTGCGGCACAGTGGGTTTCCAGAACATTTTCATCAGGGGGCTGCAGTCTCGCACCCTTTGGCCAACATCTTCCCCTTTCTCTCACCCTGTGGCTCCTGGCAATTTTCCTTCAACTCTATTTCTGTGAGTTCAACTTTTTTAGACCGTGCACATAATCAAGCAGCGTTTGTCCTTCTGCATTTGGCTTATTTCACTCAGCATAATGTACTCCAGGTTCATCTGCCTTGTCACAAGTGACACGATTTTCTTCTTTTCTACAGCTGAATCATCTGTCTCTCTATCCACCTATCTGTCTGTCTGTCTGTCCGTCTAATTTCTTCATTCATTCATCTGTCAGTGAACACTTTGGCTGTTTCTGTGTCTTCGCTATGGGACTAATGCTGCAATGAACATGGAAAAGCAGATATCTCTTCAACATACTTACTTCACTTCTGAGGATATTTATCTAGAAATACAATAATAATGAGTTTTCTGGATTGTAAGGTAGTACTATTTTTAACTTTTTGAGGAAACTCCATACTGTTTCCATGATGGATGTAGCAATTTACATTTCCATTAACAACATACAAAGGATTTCCCTTTCTCCACATCCTTGACATGTATTCTCTTTTGACATTTTGGTGACAGGCATATTAATGGGTATAAAGTGATGTGTAACATTAATGTGTAAAATGGTTTTGGCTTGCATTTCTTGGTAATTAGTAATGAGGAGCATTTTTTTCATATGCATATTGGTCACGTGTATGTCTTCATTGAACAACTGTCCCTTATGGTAGTTTGCCTATTTTTAATCAGGTTATTATTATTTTTTATTATTCAGTTGTTTGATTCCAAAATATATAAATATATAATAATATAATATCTAAAATATATAAATAATTTATCCTATATGTGGTTTGCCAATATTTTCTCTCATTTCATAGGTTGCCATCTCATTTTGCTGATGATTTCCTTTGCTATGCAAAAATCTTCCCATTTCATACAGTTCCACTTGTTTATTTTTTGTTTTGTTGCCTGTGTTTTTAGTGTCATATCCAAAATGTCATTGCCAAGACCAATTTCATATAGCGTTTCCTCTAGTTTTCTTCTTAGGATTTTAAGAATTTAGGTCTTACGTTTAAATCTTTAATACATTGTGTTGAATTTTTTGCATACAATGTAAGATAAGGGTCCAATTTTGTTTTCCCTGCACGTGGATATTCAGTTTATCTAACACTATTTATTGAAGAGCTATGCTTTGCCCATCGAGTATGTTTCATGCTCTTGTCATGCACTTGTCAAGGATTAGTTGACTGTATATAAATAGGTTTATTTCTAGGCTTTCCGCACTGTTCCATTTGTCTATGTGTTTGTCTTCACGCCAGTACCATACTGTGATGCTTACTATGACTTTATATTACAATTTGAAATCAGGAAATGTGATTTATCCAGCTTTGTTCTTGGTTAGAAGACTATATTTATTCAGAATTCTGCATTTTCACAGGAATTCTAAGACTTTTTTAAAAAAATTTCTCTTTAAAAGTCTACTATAGTTGGATATAGTTTGAGTTCCCCAAGGGTTAATTGCTGGAATCTTGGTCCTCAACGTATTGGTATTGAGAGGTGGTAGAGCCTTTAACTGTGGTGCCTAATAGAAGTCACTGGGGTACAACCTTCAGAAGGGATCAGTTCTCATAGGACTTATGTTAGTTGCCTTGAAGTCGAATTGTTATGACAGTAAAAAAAAAAAAAAAAAAAAAAAAGGAAGCCTAACCTCAAATCCTTCTTGCTTCACGTCTACATGTGGGATCTCTCCAAGCTGTGATGGAGCCATGAGGCCCTCAGCAGAACCAGACAGATGCCAGCAGCTCTTAGACCTGCAAAGCTGTCAACCAAATAAACCAGTCTTCTTGCACACTACTCAGCAATCAGACATTTTTTTATAGCAATGGGAAATGGACGACTACTACTACTACTATGAATGTCACTGGAATCTGGATAGGACTTACATGGAATGTGTACAATGCTTGGGTAATAGAAACACTTTAACAATGTCAAATCTTTCAATCTGTAAACATAAGAGATATTTCCATTGATGTCTTCATCAGTTTCTTTCAACAAGGCTTTGTAGTTCTCACCATGGATATATTTCACCTTCTCATTTTATTGTATTCTTACTTATACTAATATAGGAATTTTTTTCCTAATTTTTTGAATAGATTGTCATTAATACACGGAAACGTAACTGAGTTTGGATGTTGATTTTTGTATTCTGCAACTTTACCAGATTTGTTTATTTGTTGTATTAAGATTTTTTTTTGATATATTGAAACACCTGATGCTGGATATTTTTCGAGAAAAGAGCGTTATTGGATGTCAGGAGCGGGCGCCTCATCCCAGTGGGGGCTTCCCTGGCCGCATCACGATAGGGTGGATGACACCACAGCAGGGGTCCCTGCAAGCTGAAGGGATGACACAGTGCGACAGGAAGCCAGACACAGTCTTGCTGCTTTCTAATGACCCGGTCTTGGGTGCTTCAGAGGTGCTTTCAAAAAGTCAAAAGATAACCACAGAATGGGAGAAAATTTTATAAATAGTATACCTGATAAGAGGCCTGTATATGGATTAAATAAGAAGCACTACAACTCAACAAAGAAAAGACAAATAATACAAATATAAAACGGGCAAGGAATTTAAATGGATATTTTCTAAAAAGTGTTACATTAATAACCTCTAAGCACATGTAAAGATGCTGGATATCGCCCGTCAGGGAGGTACAATTCAAAGCCACAGCGGGGTTTCCCTGGGGTGGCTAAAATCAAAATGTCAGAAAATAACGAACATTGGTGACAATGCTTGGGAATGTGAAGTGAAATGGTGCAGCCACTCGGGAAAACAGTGTGGCAGTTCCCCGAAAGGTTAAAGGTAGAGTTACTACTTCAGCCAACAGTTCCATCCTTTGCTATATACCTAAGAGAATGGAAAATGTCCACGTAAAAACTTGGAAATGAACATTTGTAGCAGAATCATTTATAATAAGGAGACAGGGCCAGTGATACAGCTCAGCGGCATAAGCGCTTACCTGGCAAGTGCAAGGTTCTGAGTTCGGTTCCTGGTACCCACAAAAGGAAAAGAAAATAATCATAATCATAATCATAATAATAAGGAGACAGTGGAAACAACCCAAAGTCCATCAGTGGATAAATAGATAAATAAAATGTGGTATGTCTTTATAATGGAATACTATTCTTTATTTAAAAGAAATGAAGCACTAATACAGGGTGCAGCATGGGTGAACCTTGGAGATTTTAGGCAAGGGAAAGAAATCAGGGACAAAAGACCACATATTGAATGATTTTATTTACGAGTCATCCGCCAAAATAAGCAAATCTGCATAGACAGAAAGCAGACTAGTGCTTGGTGCGGCGTGTGGGATTGCCCAGTGGTTGACAGTTTCCTTTTGTGGTAATGAAAATGTTCTGGAATACGTTAATCCCAGTGGATGCATAGCTCTATGAATATACTAAGAATCATTTAATTGTACACTTTAAATGGTATGTGAATTATATTTCCATAAAATTATGGATAACTGGCCTCTTCTCTAAACCTACTAAATGGGGATTTCTGGGAGTAAATTCCAAAATGTGCAATATAACAGGCACATAGGAGCATTCTTACATGAATTAAGTTTGCCAATCAATGTAGTTTATTATACATCTTTGTTATAGCTTCTGCTAATAATTTCTTCCTGTACAAATGTGACATATAAAGTAAAGAAGCTGAGAAATAGTTTGTATAAAAACCAATTAACACTTTTCCAAGTGTTAATAAAGATAGCCAAATGGAAGATTCTAATTTTTTAGTTTGCTCACTAACATGATCATTGATGAAAATTAAACTTAAAGGTAGACTAAATAAATTAATTAATTTGTGAATTCAAAGTAACTATATAAATTAATTTATAAAAGGGTAAGAAAATTAAATTTAAAGGTAAACAAAGTAAAAGTTCAGTAATTCATAGCATAAATTTCTATTATCAATTTCTCTACTAGTAATTAAGATAAAGACAAGGCTCCCGTAGTGTCTAACACTTGGGAGATCAAGATTCTACTTGTCTGTTGGTCGCTCACCAATGGGGTGAGATTTAATTTTCCACATCGCAAACTCAGCCATTCTTTTTACTGTGTTCACTGCATCACAGTAAAAGTTCAGGGTCAATTTCAGCAGCATGACAATAATTATTAAGATTTGGAGAATTCACATTAATTTGTTTTACTCTTGGATTCCATAGTTATCTTTTTATTAGTATAGAATTTTACTATTCTACCAAAAACTCCGTCTTTGCACTGTCCCTGTGTGGTACAGATGGTCTCCCACTTACAATGGTCCAACTAAAGATTTTCCCGCTGCGTGGTGCTGTGAAGGTGACACATATCGAGTAGAAATTGCACTTCACATTTTGGATCTTACATGGAAACATCATATGGTATCCTTTAATATGGACAATATTATGTCAATTTAAATTTTATATCAATTAAAATAATAAAAAAGAATTATAAAAAAATGTGCTTTGAATTTTTATCTTTTCCCAGCTGTGATCTGCAGAATGACACCCTCAGGATGTTCTGCGGTGGTGGTGAGACAAAGCTCCCGGTATCCACACGTCCCAAAGACAAATGGTTCCTACGCTACTGTGTCCTATGCTGCTAAGCCCTGGCAGATTTGAGGTGCTAAATGCGTTTTTGACTTAAAATATTTTCAACTTGTGATGAGTTTAAGGGAACTTAACCCCAATCACAAGTTGAGTACCTCTATAGGTGGAAGAGAATACCATCCCCTCCAGCAGAGCCTTCTAGTGGTTCCTCTGCCTAATTATCCTTCAAAGGTCACCCCTTGCTTTATGTCAAGCTGGGATGCCAGCTACCAGATAAACAACATTTCCCAGATGTTCTTACAGTGGAGCAGGACCACCAGACTACATTCTGGCCAATGTGTCAGGAGGGAAATGACGTATGAGGATGGATGACACCAGAATGACAGCAGAGAAGCCAAAGAGAAAGAGCCTGCAACCCTGATGCTATGAACCACACATGACAGCCATAATCCGCTCACATGCAGCCATTCAAGTTGTTCTGTTACACAGAAATTAATGTAAACCTTGTAAGACGCTCCAATTTTGAAACTTGATTACACATGTTGAGTCTGTATTCTACCTGACGGAGTTGAGCTAAAGCATATAGATTTCAGGCAATTTTCACTTTGCTCTGTGCATGTGTACACTATCCCAGAACACAGCCCCATTTCTCAGAGGAACACAGGAAGTCCAAGGAAATTATGCCATACCTTAGTATACCCCATGACCCTACAAGGATGTTAGACACTAAGGAGAAAAATATGTTGCTTTCATTATAAAATAAAATACAGTAATATTTCAAACTTCTTAGGGAAAGATAAAAAAAATCTTAAGAACTAGACTCAGTACTTAATTAGAAATGAAAGTAAGAACTATAAACATAAAACTAGATAGAGACAGCGCTCATGCTGAATGTTGCGCAACATTCTCAGAGAAGCACGATCTTGCCTTAAATCTAAGAGCCCGAGTGGAAAGCCAGGCTCAGAGGAGTGAGGAGGTCTGCACATGGTGTTTGCAGGCATCAGATGTCAGTCAGGCACCCATATTTCACCGGCACGCACCAGCAATGTGATCTGCTCCCCCAAGCCCCGCTGTTCTCATCATTACTTGATTTGCGAGCCAAATGCATGGTTTGAGGATGGAAAGAAAGACACACTAACTCCATTTGGTAAGTTCCATTTTGACTGTAGACTTTCTATGAATGAAAGATTAAATGTAGGATTCAAAGTTGGTTTATTTGAAATATTTGATATTCGGAGATCCACTGTTTAAACGGTTCAGTTTTATTTTCTGCACTTATAATTGCACCTTGACTGGAAGATGTAGTTAAGTGAGGACTGAAATCATTTGCAGCTTAAGAAAACAAGTAGAATCTATACTTGCTATCAGTAAAGTATATCATATCCACCCCACAGGCTTAAGAAAAATCATGTCCAATTTTCATATTTAAAGGAGATGTAACAATGTCCTGAATTTATCTGCCAGTTGCTCCAAAACACATGCACCCCATGTTAGTAACTGTGAAGATGGACTTTGCCTCTTCAGATCTTTGACACACTTTTCTAATAACACCCTGGGTTCATAGATTAATTCACAAAAAATTTCTCCTACATTGAAAAGTCAGTTTTCCCCATCATGCAAGCATGTTCTGTGGGAACTGGAATAGACTTACAATTCAATTCTCCTATTCATAAGAAGTGTTTGTACTACTACAAACCACACCGTACTGTACCACTGTATCGTGGGCTGCAATTAGTAGAGGGGCTTGCAACTCCGCTGGTATTGCTTAAAACCTTTGCTCCTGCAAGGCTGGGATGGTCCCCAGTTCTTCCTGGAGCTGGAGGGAAGCAGCAACTTCTGTCATTAGGTAAAGGTACCCAGGGATGCTGCCTCACTCCACTGCTAGGGGACAGACAGCATGGGACAGTTCTGCTACCCATCTTGAAACAGGGATTTTGTAACAATTTTAGCCAAAGATGATGGGTGAGGTTACATTCAAAAAGGTTTTAGCCATTAGTAGTTTTTAAATTGAGTAGGGCACCCACCCTTTTTAAAAGGATGTTCCAATTGGTTCAAGAAAATCCACAAGGCCAGCTTTGATTTCTAGCTTCTATTTTGATTCTATCAAATCATCAGATTATCTCCTTGTTATAAAAACCAAAATATTTTGTTTCTAGGGTTATTTTCATCCAACAATCTCAGACGAGCTCTAAATCTCCTTCATTCTCCGAATGACTGATACTAATAAAAATGACTGGGACAATAATAAAAATAATATCAATAGCAACTACTTGTTGGGCACCAAATATAGAGAAATCATAATCTTAATGACACTCTTGAAAAGCAGGTGCTATCGTTCCAGCTTTACAGGACACTAAAGTGCAGCGAGGGAGGAAATGACCCTAAGCAGCCTAGGTAAAACCGACTCCGCTGCTGTTACGTACTGAGTACTGCATTCGCCTGCAGATGGGCAGACGTCCCGTGATTGGGGGAAGAAGGAGGCTGGGGCAGGGGCGGGAGGGATGAAGCCTATATCTCGGGAAAGCACAGTAGCACAGATTTATTGCTATATATTTTGTCCTTCTCAGGCCTGAGACACTCTCTGTTTCACAGTATATCTCCCTTTAGGAAAAGGTGGCAGCTGAATTTCTAAGGTGTGAGTTTACTATACTTTTCCCAGGAATTTGTTACTAGTTCCATAGGACACCAGTTAATTTTTTTCCCCTTCCTGAACTGAAGCTGAACAGAGCACAGACTTCGCTGATGCCATTCCTCTTGGAAAAGAAACTAAAAAAAAAAAGGAGCAGGAAGTGTGCGTCCAAACTACTTATCGCACTCAAGTGCCCTCAGTCTTAGTAAGTGCTCTGTAAAGCCTTCCCGTCCTGGACATTCTGATAAACACTGTCCCGCAATACTTTATTTTTATTTTGATAATTTGGCTTCTATATCACTTGGTTTTACATAAGAACGTGGAAAAAAATCAATTGGTGTTTTGTTCCGTTGCTCTTGCTCAATTAAATGCTTCTTTTTACCACCCCCCTTCCTCCTGCTTAAAATAACACCCAGCAATAGTCTCAGCCTCGGTGTTCACAGATAGGAACGTTCTTACAATTAGCTCAGTAGGACGTTTTGTCAGAACTGTACCCGTGTTCTCAGGCTCCTATCAGTCCCCGAGGTAGCCATAACAATCATGAACTGCAGCTTCGAAACCTTCAGGAAACTCTGGCCTTTAAAAACAAAACAAAACAAAAGCTGTCTTTGGGAGTTCCTCCAAAATTAATGCAATGTTTATAAATTGGGTCAATAATCCATAAAATTAAAGCCAGGGATTGCTTAAGAAGATAACTAGGAAAACTCTATTTATATGGTGCTAAAAATGACACACTTAAAATGTCCTAACAAAAGTTAGGACAGTGATTTCAGAAGAATAGGACAATTTAGGGGGAAAAGGAACATTAAGTGTTTTGGGTTTTGAAATGTTCCATATTCTTAAAGAAAGTGGGGTTATAGAGGAGTCATTCTACGACATTTTCACATGAACATCAGGTTTGTGAAGTGTGTTTCCTATGCGCTTATCTGCGTAGTAGAGTTGCTTTGCTGTGCTTTTTTACCGTGAGAAGCGTAGCTCGCTGCTATGAGTTCTGCCCAGGCCCACGTTATTTTCGTTTTCCTGACACACCACTGAGAGAAACCAAGCTCTTCAAATCCTAGGTCACAGATTGTGACCCAAAGTGTGTGCCGCAGCCAGCCTAGTCAAGTTCATTTCTTTTTTAAAAATTTCGTGTCCATGAAGCATAATGAGTTTTATGTTTAAATCTTTCCAGAAATTATAATAGCCTAACGAACTCCTATGGAATGCTTTTACTTTCTAGAAGTTTTCACCCCAAATGTTGACCATTCTTCCTACAGCGAGTTAACCAAAACGTTGATCTCCTGTGATTGCTACCTCTTCGGGCCACCCCGCTGGCCTTTGGGGATTGTCTCTGTAGCACAGATACTTCTTTCTCTGCCTCCCAACTTCATCTGCCTGCAGAGAAACTGACCAACATTTCCAGACCTGGATGAAGGTTGTTCAACTTCACAAAACTCACACACACACGCACACGCACACACACACACTTCTACCTCCCCAGCTGCAGGAGAATTAGCTCCTATAATCTGTGTGTCCGTCCTTTATGACATTTACCCCAGTAGGCAATAATTTATACATTACCTGAGGCTTTCAGAGCCAGGGCCATGGTTTGAGGGTTATGTTTGTTTGTGTGTGTGATGTATTTGAACTTGCACCCCAAGTTTCTGGAGCAGGAAATCTCATGAACAAATGCATGAGAAAGAACACATCTGGTTTCTATGTCAGAGAGATTTTTGATTTCGTCTCTACTCTGAAAATGAAGCTAAAATCATTAGTGCACCTATTTTCTTGTCAAACAGCAGCAAGTTCCTGGGTTCACAATGTGGCTCCCCCATTTGGGGGCTGAATATACTTGGAAAAGTGGCTTTGTTCCAGCATCTCCTCCAAAAGCATCCTCAGCCCGCCGATCTGTGCAGTAGTTGTCCTTACACTGTGCGTCCCCCAGCCGGCTCTGCAGGGAAGCCCGCAGGTGTCCTCTGCGCACAGCCTCTGCCTGAGGACAGCGGAGCTTGGGGCAGCAGCTCGCAGAAACAGTCAGTGATCAGGTTGGAGCCTGCGAAACTATCTTTATTCTTAAACGGTGAGAAAAGAAAATCTCTACTATGTGGCTTCATTTTAGAAAAACAGCCAGCTTTATGACTAATTAATATGTAATTAGTTATTGGAGTTCTATAACTACAATTGGAATGAAGGGGCCAGTGCGCGCCAGGGAAGGCTAATCAGCAGTGTGACTGTGTTGAACAATACACTTAAATATGGTTAAAATGGTAAATTTTATGATATGCACATTGTACCACAATTTAGAAAATATTTTTAAGTGGCATGTGAGAAACATCACTAGTTAAAAGGGTATAGTATTTCTGATGACGTTTGATGTACATATACACTCACCAAAGTAAAAGTGCACAGATCTGTCCCCTCCACAGGATGTACCACGCCCTTTTGCAGTTACTCCCTCCCATCACCCTTGCCCGAACCTTCCGGCAACCACTATAGATTAGCGTGCATTCCCAACACCTTTATAAAAACGACACCAGTATATACTCTGCTTTATCTGGCTTTTTTTTTTTTTTTTTTGACTTAGCCATGTTGTGTCACTGTCATTCCTTTTTAATTGCTGAGTAGTATTCTATTGTATGGGATATATCACTGGGTTGTTTTCCATTCACATATTGGTGAACATTGGAGTTGCTTCCAGTTTTTGGCCATTGTAAATAAAGATGCTATGAATGTTCATATGTAAGTCTTTCTACAGACATATATTTTCATTCTCTTGGATAAATAAAATTGGAATGATTGACTCTTATGGTAGGTATATATTTAACTTAAAAAAAAAAACTCTTAAATTGTTTTCCAAGTCATTTTGTCCAGGTTTTTAGTTGTTTCTGGCAGGAGAAGAGATGGAAGCTTTTTATTCCATCTTGGTCAGAAGTGAGTCTTTTGTGTCCTTGGTCTCACTGGGTAAGCAGTTCCATGTAATGTGTAAACCAGCAGATATGCGACCATTAACTGAAAGGGCAGTCATGCGCCATACTTTCTAGAATATTAGTTTGCACTGGAAACCAGATATTCTGTTATTTATATTGTGTTATGCATAGATGTTAGATCTCTATTAGAGTGAATTAAACATAAGCATATGTAGCTTTCGCAGGTGAATTCTGGGAAGAGAGAAGCCCGGCTGGCCGGTTGCTTTTACATGATTTGCATTAGCTTCAGAGGTAACAGAGGAGCAAGGTCTTGCCCAGCGCCCAGCCCAATATATTGTAAGAACCTGATAAGTGAAAGTCATTGATTCGGTTGGGCTAGTGTGTTAGAAACCCCGTTCTATGCCAGCTGAGCTTCCAGGGATGCTCAGGAGGCATTTTCACCGTCTCCCTACCTTACTTCTGACGCAGTGCATCATGGCAGGCTCCCTGGGTGCTCTGCTGGCTGATTAACAGAGATCAGGCGATGCCGTACATCTCTTCTGACATCAACAGGACATTTCACATGTGAAGAGCACATTTCCTGGCTTTGGGAAGTCAGTGAAAACTACTGCTGCCCTCCAACAACTGGAAACAGAGTCATCCCAACTGTCTCCCATCTGAGCCATGGGCTGCCATTTTGTAGGGAGCAGAGGAGAGCTCGTGGGCCTCGCAGCTCTGAGTGTTCTAACTGGCAAACATTTTAGTATCCACTCCTCTTTGTTATCTTCCCATCTTTACATGCTTTAAGTGAAAGCTAAATCCAATGAGAACATTATTCTAGTCTTTGGTAAAACACTGACACGTGCACACCCCAGGCAGTGTGTGTGTATGTGTGTGTGTGTGTACATGGGGGGTCAGACCTTCAGGGGCGGAGAGAGGGCTCCCCAGAAGCTTGAGCAATGTCTTGGGCGGACCCTCCCAGGGGGTGGTGTCCCGAGGTAAAGAGGAGGCCTTCTCTACAAGGTGTCTCTTCCTAACAAATCCCTCTAACGAAGTTCAGACTCAGGATAAAATGGGGAAGTCAAATACCCTCACTGTGTGTAAAAGACCTGTAGAAAAATGAGCCCAGTTTCCAGGAGCTTCAAACATTAACTTTCTGATGCCACAGGCCCTGAAGTGAGGAGAAATGAAAGGAATAGTCGGAAGCAAAGTGAAAAGGCGGAAAGAAAGCTCAAGTGGTGAAACCTTTTTTAAAAGCTACATCAGTGATTTATTATTGTACATTACTGAAAAATCAATTTTAACACCAATATATCTCTGACCACAGAAATAACTTGAATCTTTAGTAAAATCAATTTACAAAGCATGAAAGAAAGCCAGATGAATGAAAGACCTTTATTAGCTCCTTTAAGTATTCCAGGTAGGAAGAATACAAGGTGGTTAGCGTCCCTTAACTCTCTCATTCAGGCTGGGGAAACCACAGAAACGGGCAAATGCTAGAAATTAGTGGCCCTCACCTCCAACCCAAAGGTGAATGGGTAGGTAGGTGGATGGATGGATGGATGGATGAGTGGATGGATGATTGGAGTCAAGATAGGGAAAAATATCTCTTATGCAGTAGATGGCATTCTTTCAGAACTTTCTTAAGATTGCTTTATCAAGCTGAAATTAATTATTGTAGCAAAATTGTTTCTCTCCTAAGGTTTGCAACTAGTGATGGCAAAAGTGAATCACCGTTAGCGATAAGCATGTGATGGGTAACAACAAGAAGAGCGTGCTTTGGGAGTATGTGAACAAGGCAGACATAACTAGGATTGTGCTGGTGATTAGCAACCGGCTCTTTGTGTTGGAGGCGGGGAAGCACTAATTTCTAGCATTTGCCAGTTTCTGTGGTTTACATATTTCATGGAGAATTTTGAGATTCCAATGTGACGTCACTGAATGGGTATTTGAAAACAGATGTACACAACTGACTCTTCACCGAAACAAAGCTGTGATAGGCATCCTGGCAGCAAGGTAGCAAAATGCACATATTCCACGCTTCCCTGCAGATGTTTACTGATTAGTGCAGCCATTTCCCTGTGTCCTCACAAACACGGGATAGAATAGGATTTTCAGTTTACACTGATCAAGTGAGTAATAATGCTTATTATTAATGAGCACTTCCTTGATTACTACTCCTCTACTTCATCTTCAGACTCAACTGGTAGGAGCTTTATTCCTTATTATTGCTGTTTGGGTTTTGTTTGTTGTTCTGGCTTTTTTTTTAGGAATATATGTATTGTCCATTACCATTACTATCACAGGTTAGCCTCAGACTCTGATATCTGAAATGCTTCAAAACATGAAATGGGGCCGGTGAGATGGCTCAGCGGCGTAAGCGCCTGCCTGGCAAGCGCGAGGGCCCAAGTTCGACTCCCAGAACCCACATACGAAAAAAGGGCTGGTGATATCGCTCAGCAGCACAGGCGCCTGCTGGTGCGCGAGGTCCTGAGGTCGACCCCCGGTACCCACAAAAACAAAACAAAAACATGAAATGTTTTGAGGGTCAACATTACTCCACAGTAGAAAGTAACACACCTGAGCTCAAGTGACAACAGGTTACAGCCAAAATACAGAGGAAGTAAAATTATTGTATGAAATTACCTTCTGCCTGTGCATCCCATCCCCAGGTGTCTCATTATGCAATGTCGAATATTCCAAAATCCACAAAATCCAAATTTGAAACATTCATGGCTCAAGCATTTCAGATAAGGGATACTCAACCTGTACTAGCATTTGTTAAATGGAACTGGGAACCTGCTAGTGACATACTAGAAATGTAAGTCACAATGTGAACGTAATTAGAGCAAAGAGCTTACAGTTGTAGGAAAGAACCAAAGACAAAAATGACTGTGTTTCTGCATTTTACTTTCAAATAAAAGGAAGCTTAAAGGAATTTAAAGAGAATACTGCTTAAGCTTGCAAGTAGTTTATATTACTGAAGAAAAGGTAATGTTCTGTTGTCCCTCTATTATGGGTTGCATCTCAATGTCCACGGAAAGCCTTGTGTGCCACAGGAGGGGCTGTGGCAGGGACTGGATGCTCACAGGTAGAGTCCGATGCATTTATAGCTAACTGGGCTGGTAGGAGGCAGGTCTGACTGCAAGAGGTGAGGTACAGGGATGTGGCCTGGAAGTGTTTTTCTCCCACCCCAGCTCCTCCCTTCCTTCTCTGCTTCCTGTCCACCAGGCCATGAGCAACTTTCCCTCCGCCATGTCCCTGATGTCCCTGTGCCATGCCATCTTGCTGGGAATCAGCCAACTATGGACTGAAATGTAAGCCAAAATCAACCTCTTCTGCTTTAAGTTGTGGGGGTCGGGTACTGTGTCCCTACAATGAGCAAAGTGAGTAAGACATCTCCCAATTAAGTGCTAGGGTTTAGTCAGTTAAGTTCAATTAATATCTGTGCTAATGGATAGAAATATATGTACAAAACAGCAGCAGAGGGCTGGTGAGATGGCTCAGCAGCATAAGTGCCTACCTGGTAAGCAAGAGGTCCTGAGTTCGACTCCCGGTACCCACATAAAAAGGAAAAAAGGGCCGGTGATATTGCTTAGTGGCACAAGCGCCTGCTGGCAACCATGAGGTCCTGAGTTTGACCCCTGGTAGCCACATAAAAAAAGAAAAAAAAAAAAAAAAAACAGCAGCAGAATTTTAAATGCTATATCATTTATTTTTGAGAAACCTAGATGCCTTTTGAAAAGTCTTGAAAGTCATTTTGCCAACAGAGTTCTGCTTGAGACTCAGGGTTCCGGCTGATGCCCACTGCCATTGACCGGCTCCCAGCATCTTTTCAGCCCCTCTGACCTGTTCACCTGTTCAGTGCCCACTCAGTTCTCTAGACCTGTCCTGAACCACTCTGTCTCAGATGCTGCTTTCTAGACAACCAGTGGATCAAGAAGCTGAAAGGATGGAGAGCAAAAAGAGGTGCTGGAGAGAAATCCAAGGCCAAGGAATGTAGAGAAACGTAGAAGAAGCTAAGAAGTGGAGACCCAGACTCAGGTTCTAGCCTACAGATGTGTTCGGATTGGACATCACAGAGAACTTCCTTCCTTCCTTTCCTTTTCATTTTAGTGAATTCATTGCTAACTCAAAACGGCAAGTGTTCTCATCTATGTTTCTGGCTTTACATAAAAATATGAGATGGGGCGGGTAACATGAAGCTCAAATCTCTGTATTGCAACAATCAGCTGCAACCCACTAGCTCCAGCAATTCCCAGTCCACACCTTGCCTCGTAATTCCAGGTTAGCCTCACTCTTCGGCTCTATAAGGATTTGCAGCTGTTTCTTCTGCATAAAGAAATAAGATGGGATTTATTCCATGCCTATCTCGGACTTTCTACAGATAGCTTCAGTTTTAATGAGTTTATTTTATTTGTGAATGTCCTAATTCGAGGGTTACCTAAAGTCAGTCTCAGACTCTTCACTGAATAAATTCATCTACTGAACAAATATTTATTGAGTGCCTCCTATATATCTGGCATTAGGTAGGAATCAATCTCACTATTTCAGATGTTTAGCTAAAATCTTCCCCCAAGATGACTACTAAAGGGAAAATACTGATTGCAAACAATGGATATTTGATAAAGTCGGTCTTATGAGTAAGACACAAATGCTTTTCATTTTGCACACCCTAGTTCAAACTTCAACAATGTGTGATTTTGGTTTTGGTCATCAAATTTAAGCACAGCTTTAAGGATTCCAAAATGATGATGCAAATGCTGCAGAAGATCGAAGTGCTCACCGAGATGAATTTGAATATTTTAAAGGGTTGTGATGTTGTTTTCTGAATTGCGCTACATATAAGAAAAACAATACAATTTTAAAACTAGATTTGCCTAAAGAACCACACAGACTGTGTTGAAGGTAACAGATGACCCAAAGGTTATTCCTTAACGTGTTTACTTGTTACTCAGAATTTTGGAGGGAAAAAGCGACAGCAAAGCCAATATATATGGATAAGTTTCACCAAATCTTGTCATCACCCCAGACATCTCTCCGAGGATGCTACTCTGCAGAGAAGCTCTTTTGAATTTCCTTAAGCCTACATTTCATTCCCAATTCACTATGGTAGAGATAAGGTAGAAATTACAGAGGGTAAAATGAGATCCAGCCAAAAGATATTCTTCTGGGTTGTCAGGTGCTATGGTGTGAATGTGTATGATTTTCCAAAATTCAGAACTTAATCCCCAGATTGATGGCATTAAGAAGTGGGACACTTGGGAGATGATTGGGCAATTTGGGTTCTGGCTTTGTGAATGGGATTGGTACTCATGAAAGGGCTGGAGGAAAGTAGACAGCCCCTTTCGCTTTTCCATCCCATTGGCCACATGAGGATACAGTGTTCGTCTTCTCTGAAAGATGCAGAGACCAAGCCCTGACCAGACATCAACCTATGGCAGGCACTTTGATCTTGGCCGTTCCAGCCTCCAGAACTGTGAGAAATAAATCTCTGTTGTTTATAAATTACCAGCCTGTGGCATGTTGTTATAGCAGTAGGAACAGCCTGAGACACCCTGCGTTTTAGTATCTGACAGTTGCCATTATGAATTACTGCAAATTGGATGGCCTAAAACAAGGGAATTTTATTCTTGCGATTATGGACTGAAGTTCTGGAGTCAAGGTGTTGGCAGGGCTGCTGTCCATTTAAAGCTGTAGGGGAGAAGAGTTCCTCACCTCTTCCCGCCTCCCTGGTTTATGGTTGTGTAATTTCAGCATCTGGTTCCATTCACATGGTCTCTCCTCTGTGTCTGTATCTCCTCTTTTGTCTCCAATGAATGCACCTGTCCTAAGATTTAGGGCCTACCTTGGTAATAGCATGATCTCATCTTAAGATCTTTAACTCAGTTATCTGCAAAGATCCTATTATTTTCCCAAATAAGGTCATATTCACCCTTTGTTTTAATCAAGCCTCCATTCTACCAACTACATCATGTTTCTGTTTGAGCTCTCGTGTACCTGTTAAAAACATACCAACTTAATTCAATGTAGTACTTATAATTAATTCTACAAAAGGTTTAGCATCATGTCCTTGGTCAACCAACATGCCTCAATTTGTCCATTTTTTTCTATAGGGAAAATAAATGTGATTCGTGATACATAATGTTTCCCATGAAAGTTTCACATTAGCCTTCTTGCACTCTAATTATAGTGTAAGTTCAAAGAATTCAAAAGCTGTGCCTTACATTTGTATTTTCTACTCAGTACCTAAGATGGCCCAGTAGATACAGATATGTACTTCATACTTATTTATTGTTTCATTGCTTTTGAAATTGGTCTTTGTCTATGTTCTCTGTAGGGATTTTGCCCAGGGTATGAAATACATTGCAGGAACAAAGACAGCTTTTGTACTGGACTTTTCTTTGGTGGAAGTGGATGGGAGAAGCATGACTAACTCTAGGGCAGTGGTGGCGAACCTATGGCATGAGTGCCACAGCCAGCTTTGTTAGGACTGAAAGCTGTGGAAGGTTCACTGTCACTGCTCTAGGGTTATAACTTCTTGTTTTCCCGAAGTACTTCCTATTTGGCTATTTGCATGGACCTATAGACTTCCTTCTGGAAAGTGTGAGCAGGAAGAACAAAACTGCAAAACCTGTTTAAGAACAGAGGGACATGGGCCAGTGAGATGGCTCAGCGGCGTAAGCGCCTGCCTGGCAAGCACGAGGGCCCGAGTTCGACTCCCGGAACCCACATATGAAGAAAGGGCCGGTGATATCACTCAGCAGCATGGGCACCTGCTGGCACATGAGGTCCTGAGGTCGACCCCCAGTACCCACAAAAAAAAAAAAAAAAAAGAACGGAGGGACAAGCATATTGTTTAGAAATCTGTACAGAATCCTTTCGGTGCTGTAGTTAGCACTGAGGGTTTTCAGAATTGACACTGGGAAATATGTCTATAGATCATCTTAATACCTTAGCTGGAACTGTTTTGAATGATTTTCAAGCAAGGAAAGAAGGGGAAGAAGGAGGGAGGGAGGGAAGGAGGGAGAAAGAGGGGGAGACAACTTTAATTTGAATAGCTATCAGGATCAATAAAGAATTATTTTTAGGTTCTCAGAACTTTTTTGAGACATAGTAAGAAATGTCAGAGAAATTAACTGAAAGTGTGCAGAGAAGTGAAATTTTTGCACTAGGTTGGTGGTTGTAGCAAACAGAAATTAAAACATCAAAATGTTCTGAGCTGGCTGAAGGCACTTAGTGGCAGAGAAAAATTAATGTAAGGGGGGGAAATGTGTTTGTGAAAAGAAATATAGAGCCTTCGCAATGCAATTATAATATGAATAGCTAGCCAACCTGGGACTGCTGGAGGGAATCATTAGCTCTGTTAAATGAGTATGTTTCTGCTGTGAGAATTAAATAAAATACCCTAGAGGCATCAGAAGCTGGGTGGGAGGTTGATAGAGTCCTCTTAATGTTTTGTAAATTAGCCAAGACTACCTTTTCCTAAGCTTCTTTGAACCTCAACGGGCGTCTCACGTGGATATTTTTCTCAGAGGTGGAGCAAGAAAACCTAGTACAATAATGTCCTTTTGTTCATTTTCAGTAGAGGTCATTTAGATTTGCTTTAATTCAGGGAAAACATCCAGGCAAAGATTTCACTTCGCATTGAAATGACTCTACTAATCCAAAGCCCTTGATTAGCCCCTAAAAAGTTTCCCTTTAAATCAAGGAAAATTGGAAAATGCTGAGCCTTCGGTGAGGGGCGGATTGCAAGGTTGGGCTCTATGGTCTGCTCTAGAGACCTGAGCTCTGCTATCCCTTCTCTGCTTGTCTGGCCAACGCGGCTCTGAAGGCTCAAGGATTGCTTTCAAACCAAGTTGATAAGAGACTAAAAAACCCAAAGTGAATTCTCTTGACCTTATCTTTTCCCTTAAAACCCCCACCACCTTGTAAATGTGAGACAGATTGGTAAAAACTAAACGAGATCCAAATGAATACGTTTCTCTTACCGAAATGAGTACTTTTGTGATTTGGAGAAAGCAAAAGCAATTACAAGGTTGAGATGTGAGCATCAGGCGTAGGAAGGAGAACGCTTGGGTGGGATCCACTAGCTGGAGAACAAAGCCTCCTCTTACTCCCGCGGGAGGCCACTGGCTAGGAATTTGTCCACTAGGTGGCGATTCCTCTCTTAGGTCGGTCCTGTAATTGTAGAGCAAGCTGCTAAACCTTTTAGCAAACGTGAGAAAGGTAAATATGTACCATTCGTTTAAAAACGAGTCTTTGTCTGAAAGACAGTTTTAATAGTGATGAGAACAATTAAGATCTTCCATTTAGTGTAGAACCTGAGTGCTATCATTTTGGAAGATTTCATCATCAAAGTCTGAATCTTGAGCAGAGTTGAAGAATTTTGGAGCTGAAAGTCATCTTAGAGATCATCTCATTCATCCTTGCTTTGCAGGTGAGGGTGCTGAGAACCGAGCAGACCGCATCACTTGCCTACCATTTCAGTATCACATCGTGATGGGCTCAGGATTGGACACCACGTCACCTCAATCATCCTGATCCAGATTTGAGGTTTTCATTAATGAAAGTGCGTTGTATCCGCATTCAGTTCCAAATACAGAGCTGGCTGCTGAGGAGCATATTTACCTTTAGCCCTGATAGAGTGTAGTTGGAGAAACAAATAAGCTAACACGCGATAGCAATGTGGATAGTACATTTAACAATGACCAGTGATTATTGCCACTGAGTACCCAGAGCAGAATGTGTCATGGGACAAGCAAGGAAATCAAGGAGGCAAAGCCGCATGTGTGGAAGAGGAGCTGGGTTCTCAAGCTTACAGCCCAGGGAGTCGAACACAGACTAAAGTTGGGGGCAGCGAGCCTGTGATTGAGTTAACATGGAACCCGCGAGTGCCAGAGGGAGACTGTGCCTGACAAGTCTTGCTCCAGGACTCACACTTGAGCCGGGTGACTGACCTAGCGACACCAGAGCCCAGGAGAGCGAGCCAGAGGGCCAGGCAAGGTGATGAGGAAAACCCTCGGGAGGGAAGCTGTTGATCTGGTAATCAAGTCAGGATACAAGAATCTGGTTTGCAATTCAATGTTGTCCTAGTCAAGGAGATTCTAATAATATGCTTTCTGCTGGGAGAAGGAATAGTTCCAACACAGGGACAGCCCAGAATCTGTTAACAAGAGCACACAAGTAGAACTTCACTCACTCTCTTTTTTAAAAATATTTTTATTAGTACATGTTTGTAGTACGTAATGATTGCATTCCTCATGGGGAGTTGGCACATGGACATTAGCATCTTAATTTTTTTTACCTCACCTTCTCCTCCCCTTCCTCCCCAACCCTCCATCTCTAGATCTCCTTCCCATTTGCAAAAGATCTGTCTCCCTGTTTCCTATGGTTTGTCTTTTATTTTACTCTCTGAATGCATTCATTCATTCTTGATAAAGCAAGAGAGGGAGGAAAGAAGAGAGAGAGAATATGAGTTTACTTACCCGACAATTGCACTCAGCTATGATTTTATCCTTATCAAAGTTTAACAAAATCAGTATGAAAAACCTTAAAACCCCATCCCCATCTCAAAATATATTGAAGATGTGTCCGTGGTGCATTTGTGGATCCTTTAAAAATGGAGCTGGGTTTTAACCCATTCGCCAAGACTAGCTGTGTGTGCACCAGATATGTGCTACCAGCAACAAATTACAGGACAGAGGGAGCACTGGGCCCTGGAAGAGACAGAAGCAAAAACACAACACAATTGTCCATGAGGAAAACAAGTTCTTCCTTTATTTTAGAAAACAGATGCTACATCAGGCTAATATTAATCCACTCCTACACAAATTTTGCCTCTAGACAAAATTTCCATTTTCTCTGGGTGGATCCCAGTCTAACGGCATAACATTGCCATGAAGCCAGGCAAAGCCAATTTTTTTGTTGGACTATTTAACTCCCATCTTCAAAGTTTTACTCAGTTAAATACAAATCTTGACATATTATTGATTTTAATTTACTAGGACTGTTCCAATGGGGCTAAAATGTGCCACATATCTTGGCTACTAATTTTTAAAGATACAAGTGACAATATTCTTTTTATTTTCCAAAAACATTATTCACGAACAACTCCAGTATGTCCTGAAGCTTGTGAAGGCCTTGTGATTAAACGGCACTGTTCTACTCTTGACCCATGTGATGGCTCCGTGGTATTTTGTTTTATACGAAGTCACTATGTTTAGATTTTAGACTTTTTTTCTGTATTATATTTCAGAATTAAAGATTTTTTTTAAATGCTACAGTCTGTGTTTTTGAGTTGTGTGGCCCATGAAGAAATATGGTTAATTCAATTCTTTAATTCCATAAGATCCATTGACAATGCAAAACCAGTTTGTAGATATCTAACGCTATAGTGATTTCTTTTGTAGTAGTACTTTAAAGGATAACATTATAATGTATATTCCCACTGTGTCTTTTCAGTGATTTGAAAATACTTCCAAAATATCTTTTTTGCTTTTCTTACACTTCTGGTACCTGCAATGAAGGAAATCGAGTCCAACAAAATATATCATGTAAATGAAGAAAATTGTTTTTCTGTTTTTTTTGTTTTTTTGTTTTTTCACATTTAAACGCTATCCTTTAAATTTTCATCTCCTCTCTTCGACATTCCCTCAGAGGATTAAGGTGTAGTTAGTATACTTCTGTGTGTGCACTATTCATTCATTTCAGAAAATGAGTTTGACATTTCTGAGAGCACTTGACAGGACAGGACCTGAGATTCAGGGCTCCGGATCTGTGTTCACGGAAACAAACCTGAGTTTTTAATCCTTTCCTGAATGTTTTGCCAGTTTAAACTGGTCTCCCTGTCACCCTTTGTTCAACTGTGCGTATACATCTCCTCTATAGAGACAGTTCTGTGAGCTTACCCTGCCAAGTTTAGAGCCAATCAAAATTTGTGGTTACTATTTCAAACTGACCTTGAACCTGTGGTATTTGGGCTTGTTTAATCTTGGCAAAGTTTACTTCCTGTTTCTAAGAATGAACAATTATTAAGCTGAAAGGTTTCTTGCCCATCTAATAGTTCTTAGAAAGTGAGATAATCACTGTGGGAGTGAAGTTAGTAAGTTGAACATTGGTGATTAAACAAAGCCTGGAAGGATCAAACAAGAAACACGAAGAAAAAAAGTCTAAAACATTGAAAAATAGATTATAAAGGTACATATTTAAACACTAAATAGAAAAATCTGGTCCTAAAAAAAATCTAGTCCTAAAACTGAACTTTATGGTGTTTTACTACCATGAAAATCTATGAAGTTACTGTCATGAAAAAGAAAGCTCTTAGGCTAAAAATCAGGATACATACAGTAAAATTTAATCTGCCAATAACAAATTACCACATAAAAAGTTGCTAAATTTTTGCAAACCGCTACTAAGCTAACATATTTTCCACAGGTAAATTAGTTATATATATACATTTTTAGTACCAAATTGCTTTATTGGGAGGAATGGTGTAAATGTAGGAAGGAAACAGGGGTGAGTGCTTTGGTAAAGTCTTTGGGATGTGTAAAGGTCGCACAGACAAGAGCTACACCACTGTCACAGTGGGAATGGGAAGCCATGCCCACTGGATATTCACAGATGTGTACTGAGAGACCAGATTTAGTACCCTTCTCTTATACAAGCTTATTACATGATCAACTATTTTCAAAACATATTTTATCTGCTTCTTTGGGAAACACTCAAAGATGTTAAACAAATGTGACTCATTTTTGCCAATGGCTAGTTTTCATGGTCTCAGCTATAAGGAGATCCATACATTTTCTAGGAGCTACAACATTCTCTCTCGTCATCAGTCTGTCTCCCATCATCAAAGTCTGCTTCACTGACACCCTGAGGAATATCTGGCCAGCTCTTTGGTTCTGTAGTCCTTGTGGCAGTTCTGCAAGAAGGTCACAGGAGGTAGCTGAGAAGAGGTGACATTGGGTACTGTATTGGGTAAGGGGCCCATGGGGCGGTGTGAGTGTACACTGTGGTGGCAAAGTGGCAGATGGCTCCGAAAAGGTGATCATTAGCAAGCTCCAGGCTCCAGCCAAGCATTGTCAAAGAATAAAATTATTGTCACTCTGTATTTAGCATCTTCCCACTTACTAATTTTCTTATTTATGCTTTAATTGCTCTCTTATTTAATTGCAAGAAGCAATGATAGACGTTTGTTTCTGGTTATAGTTATTTAGAAAGGCCGGATACATTCACCCATTATAAACAATTAGAAATAGTGACAAAAAATATAGGAGTCAATGCTTTTAAGACATTGGTCAACAGAAACCATAGAAGTATTATACCAAAGAAAAGAGAAACAAAGATGTGGGCTTATTACTAGAAGTGCTTTATGGCCCAGAGCATAGGGAGAGGAATCTTACAATGTGCGTTGCTCTAACTACTTGAGGGAATGCGATGAAGGTCAACGTTTGGGGAAGCCAAGGAACTCATTGCAAAAAAATGAGAGAGAGAGAGAGAGAGAGAGAGAGAGAGAGGGAGAGAGAGAGAGGGAGAGAGAGAGAGAGAAACAGAACCGAAAGTAATGAATAGTGTTACTGAGTCTATGACCACTTCTCTTTTTTGACTCTGTGTCAGATTTTCCTACCCTTGGCGTGACTCAAGCTTTCATATTGTTTGCCCAACACTGTGTGTAAATCAGCAGCAGAGACTAAGTTATATTTACCCCAGAATAAGACACACCCTGCTTCTGTGATGCTGCTAGTGTAGGGGACCGAGTCGATCTAATCTACAGATGATCCCGTCTGGGTTTTGTTACAACTTTAGCCATCCAGTCCAGCTCACCATTGGGTTCGGATGCTTTGATGATGGAACCAGGACCTGTCCTTCACAGGACTTGGGTTTGTGTGTTCGCAAAGCTCGCAAAGCCTCTGTGCTCTGTAGCCTGTCCACCAGCTTTCTGACTATGGGAAACAAACACCTTTACCAGCCCAGGAGTGGCAGCACTTTGGGTTTGTGGGAAATCTTTGCTCTCTTGGGAAGTTACTGCTCTTTGGAGCCCTAGTCTTTGCAGGGCTGAGATAGCCCATTCAGTGCAGGCTCGAGAGCTTGCAGGAGGTTGTACTCTTCTGCCCACTCAGCCTTCAGCAGCTGCTACCTTGCTCTCACAGAAGGCTGGAGGTGCTCGGGGACACTGGGCTCTTCCGTGGTGACTCCAGCCTCCACCATCCTGGTGTGGGCAGAGTCAGTAGGTGGAGACTCACACTGAATCTGGGCCTCGTTGGGATTTGGTCTTTCACACCAGTTCACATGCAAATGGTAAAGGCTTAGCTGTTTTGTTTTGTTTTTTGTTTGTTTGTTTTTGTTTTTCTGGTATACTTTTCTCTGGCCAACATCACCTCCCATGGTTGAGTCATAAAGTAACCTGCCATACATGGTGGCACACGCTGTAATCCCAGCTCTCAGGAGGCTGAGGCAAGACGATAGCTGTTAGTTCGAGGCCAGCCTGAACTGTACAGTGAAAACTTGTCTCAAAAAGACAAAAAAAAAAAAAAAGAAATTAAAATAACCATAGATCTCTTGTTATCCTGGAAATGGCCAGCCGCCTTCTGAATTTTAGTTCACTTAGTTTTCTTTACGTGTGCATTGCTCTGATTAGTTTTAATATCAAAATTGTATAATTTATCTGGACTGGTCTCAGTGTTAGGTAGAAGTGATGAAACCATATGACTTACGGAATTGTAAGTAGAAGGAAAAGCTAAAGTTTAAGTTTTGAAAAAGACACTCACCAGGTAAGTCCTTTTAAAAATTACTTCTATTACTTTTTGCAAAATTCAACAGTATTACATGTTTATTATTAAAATTCAAGTTATATAAAAATTACAAAAACCTTGGATAAGATATTGAAAGTTCCTTTTAATCCTACCCCCAGGCATATCATTTGTAAAAGTTAGCTGTAGTATTAATCAAAATAGCAAGCATAGTTTGCTATAAATTAAGAAAATAATCAGATTCCCTGAGACTGATTTGAAACACAACTGTGTATGTGGCTTGAGTTGAGTCCCTCATTTCTTCATGCAATTAGAATAAATGGTGCCTCCAAAAAGAAAAATCAATGACCTGAAATTGTGGGAATGAATTTTAACAGCATGCAATAACATTTCTTTTCTCAGCAAGTCTTGACTGCAGCCTAATTTTAGATGACAAAGTTTCATTACAGCAAAATAATCTTAGGTACATTTTCACAGAAGATCTGCAACTGAAGAGAGATGCAGGTTGGCTGAAAGAGGACTATAATCAAATTAAGTCATCTACTTGACGGATGTGCTGTAGAGAGGATGTGCAGAGGTTAACACCGCCAGGCTGTTTGGTTAATCAGAGACAGTCACGGAGGAAACTGAGGAAATAAGAGCCTTCGCTTATCTGAAAAAACGTAGATATAGCATCACGGTTACTTCATTCATCATCATTGATAATTTTAAAGTGGAGTTTATGAACCTATCTCATAACCTTGCTCATAAAAAAGATTTAAATTTAATACATTCAAGAAATCTTTCCTGGGCCGGTGAGATGGCTCAGCTGCTTAAGGGCCTGCCCGGCAAGCGCGAGGGCCTGAGTTCGACTCCTGGAACCCACATACGAAAAAAGGGCCGGTGATATCGCTCAGCGGCACGGGCGCCTGGTGGCACTCGAGGTCCTGAGGTCGACCCCCCGGTACCCACAAAAAAAAAAAAAAGAAATCTTTCCAAAAAATACCCCATCAGGATTAAAAGGAATGGTTTTTACTTGTATAATGGCATGGCCCCATAAATATTTCAGGTTTCAAGACCAACTGTTCTAAAAGCACCCTGCTTTCCTTAAGGCAGGAGTTTCACCCTAATAGACTGTCTTGCTTCGTGGTTATTCCACTGAATTGTACAGCAAATCTGTACAGTTTATATTATTCAATTATTCAGCATATATTTGTAGACTACTGTCTTGGTTACTTTTCTCTTGTTGGTGAGACAAAATATCTGATGCCCAAAATTAAGGAAGGAAAGGTTTATTTAGCTTACAGTTTGTGGAGGCTTCAGCCCATACTCAGCTGGCTCAAAGGCAGTGGCTTATGGCAGAGGGCAACAGTTCATGGTGGCAGAAAACAGCAAGAGCAGCAAGAGCAAGAAGGGAGGAGCAAGAGAGAGAAGACTCTTTCTGTCCCTAATATTGTATGTAGGCTACCTACCCTAGGGTGGGTGTAGCACTCACACCCATAATCCCAGCACTAGACAATGAACCAATCACAAACTCGAGATTCAGCTGCCTCTGAAAAGCAAACCCCCATGACTGCATGAGGCTTTGGGGGGACATCTAGACACAAACCATAACATTCTGCCCCTGGCCCCCCAAAGAGTCATGTACATCCCTTTATGCAAAAGGCATTTTAGTCCATCTCTAAGAGTTGCCAATGTCTTAACAGTTTCAGCATTGCTGAAAAGTCCAAATCCCAAGTCTCCTCCGAGACCTAAGGCTAACTCTTAGCTGTGAGCCCCTCTACAAATGAAAAGTTAAACACTTCCAACATTCAATGGCACAAGATAGACATTTCCATTCTAAAAGTTACAAACAGGGGAATGCAAAGGAATGAGACCAAAGCAAGTCCAAAATCCAGCAGGGCAAACATTACGTGCTGTGGTTCCATGTGGAACATCTGAAGCAGTCTGTGGTAAGTTGTGAGCTCCAAAGGGCTTGCATGGCTCTGCCCTTACGACACTTCTCATGGTTGTAGCTCCCATGACTTCTCTTTTAGGACTGCTCTGCTCCTTCCTTGCAGTTTTTCTCAGATAATCCACGTTCCTGGCTCCTCCAAACTTCTGGGGTCTCCACGGCACCTTTGGCTTTGCACTCAAAGCTTCACACACTGCCCTCTCAGGGGTACACTGCTTGGCCTCCCAGGCCTTCTTCTGAAATCTGGGTGGAAGCCTTCTTAACCTCAGAACTCTTGCATTTTGCATGCGCCTAAAACCAGCGCCACATGGATGATGCCAAGGTCCGCTGCCAGCTGAAGCAGTAGCCAGGCTTTCTTCTCTCTTGGCTGTAGGGGTCGAGTGCCTGGATCTCTGAGCACTCTGAATCCAGCTCTGAGAAACAAATTCTCTATGCCGCTGCACTCATGGTGCTCTGCGTCTTTCTACTGAAAGCAAAGTCTTTCACTTTTTTTTTTTTTTTGTGGGTACCGGGGGGACGACCTCAGGACCTCGCGCGCCAACAGGCACCCGTGCCGCTGAGCGATATCACCGGCCCCTTTTTCGTATGTGGGATCCGGGAGTCGAACTCGGGCCTTCGCGCTTGCAAGGCAGGCGCTTAAGCCGCTGAGCCGTCTCACCGGCCCCAAGTCTTTCACTTTTGCACTTTTGAGGCTACAAAGGGTGGAGTCCTGCTGCTTCTTGTGATGCCCTCAGGCCATCTTTTATATTCTCCTGTTCCTTTTCAGCAATCGAGATCTCCTCAGCTCTATCTTTGCAGTCCACAGCTTTACTGGAGCTTCCTTTCTGGCCAAACTCACAGCATTTTAAGTCATTCTGCTCGGCTCTTTGCTCTTGATTCTCAACATAGATCTGGCTAAAATCCACCAATAATAGCCGTGCCACCGCCCCAACATTAGACTGCCTTGAAATTTCCTCTGCCAGATTAATTAGTCCACCTCCCTTAATCTCAGTTTCAGGCAAAGTCTCTGGACATGAGCAAAATGCAGACAAACTTTCTGCCAAGTCATAACACACATCATCCAGAGTCCAGCAGCCAATGCAGTTCTTCTTCCCAGCAGAAACCTCCCAAGCCTGGTCTTTACTGGCAGGATTTCTATCAGCCTTCCGGTCTTCTGAGCTCTGACCAGAATCTCCCATACAGAACAGCCTGAGGTGTCCCAGCTCTACTCTTTCAGGCGACATCTCTGAACTTTTCCAAACTCTTCCCACAAGACATTCCCAAAGGCTCTTGAACCACAGTCAGGTACAGTCACAGCAATGACCCCACTTCTCTGGTACCAAATTCTGTGTTGGTTACTTTTCTCTCATTGCTGAGACAAAATACCCGACACCCAAATTTAAAGAAGGAAAGGTTTATTTAGCTTACAGTTTGTGGAGGTTTCAGTCCATACTCAGCTGGCTCCAAGGCAGTGGCTTATGGCAGAGGGCAACAGTTCATGGTGGCAGAAAACAGCAAGAGTAGCAAGAGCAAAAAGGGAGGAGCAAGAGAGAGAAGACTCTTTCTGTCCCTTTTATTGCATGTAGGCTGCCCACCCTAGGGGGGGGTGTAGCACTCACACCCATAATCCCAGCACTAGACAATGAATTAATCACAAACTTGAGATTCAGCTGCCTCTGAAAAGCAACCCCCCATGACTACATGAGGCTTTGGGGGGACATCCAGACACAAACCATAACAACTACCTACCATCATATGCTAGGTGCTGTGCTAAGTGCTTTAGGTTCTACTATTGAACAGTGAACAAAATCAAACATAATCTTTGCCTTTGTAGTACTTGTACTACCTTACATGCAGAGCACTTATTTCTATTTGTAATTTTACATTATTTGCTGTCACTATTAGAATACTATCTGTTCTGCAAAGGCATATAATAGAACAACCTGTTCTATACGAAGATAGACAGGAAAGGCTGCCCTGAATCTGAGCCCAGAAGAAGGAAAGGGATTAACCTGGGGAGTGGAAGAGTTTTGGTTCTCATAATGTGAACAGTATATACAAAGGCTAAATGGACCAAGACCTGTTTTAGGAACTTAAAAAGGAGGGCAGATATAGAGTGAGCTGCTAACTTGAGGTGGGGCGGAGAGGTATACAGAGTCTGATCATCTAGTACCATAAGGGACTTCAATGATTCTGATCTTCATTCTAAAAGCAAAGGGGGGGCCAGTGAGATGGCTCAGTGGCATAAGCACCTGCCTGGCAAGTGCGAGGTCCTGAGTTTGACTCCCAGAACCCACATAAAGGAAGAAAAGGGCCGGTGATATCACTTAGAGGCACAAGCGCTTGCTGGCAAGTGTGAGGTCCTGAGGTCGACTCCCAGTACCCACATTTAAAAAAAATAAAAATAAAAATAAAAAAGTAAAAGCAATGGGGATGAGTTAGAGAAGGCTTGAGGAGAGGACAGTTGAGACATTGGTGAGTGCCTTGACCAGAATAATATCTGGGAAATGTTGGAAGGGGCCAGGGTGAATGCGGGCAAAACAGTTAGTGTCCTATTCCAAGTAGGTTCGATGGAAGGTGAAATATTGTTAGCAAAGAATGAGAGAAATCAACAATCATATGAAACATGTAGGGTGTAAAACTGGCAAGACTTGATGACAAATTTGATTTCGTGAGGGTGAGAAGATAGAAAATATCAAAGAGTGCTTTTAGAATTGTAGCTTGCATAATCGATAGGCTGGTGACATCTTTAGCTGAGATGGGAGGCACTGCAGAAGGACGGATGCTCAGTGGAAGATCATGAGTCTGAAGTTGGAGGTCTGAAGTACGAAGTGTATTTGCAGGATCTAAGCAGAGTTGTCAAGCATGCAATTGGATTTGTAGGTCTGGAGTTTAGAGGAAATGCTCAGGTGAGGTAAATATTAGTAAGATAGATATCTAAAGTTTGGAGAGATTAGGGCAGTGGGCTCCAACATTTGTGGCACCAGAGACTGGTTTTGTGGAAGACAGTTTTTCCATGGTAGGCAAACAGGCATGGTTTCAAAATGATTCAAGGGCATGACAATTATTGTGTACTTTATTTCTATTACTATTACATTGTAATGCATGATGAAATAATCATACAGCTCATTACAATGCATAATCAGGTATATAAGTGAGCTACACATGGACTAAATTAAGTGCCAGTTTCTGACTTAAAACCAGCCAGCAGATACAGCTGTACAATTGAAGCATGTCAACTCACTTGCCAGTCTAAAGCCTGGACAAACATGCAGATTGTCACTTGCCACTATCTGATGGGGCTTCAATATAAGTCTGCAAGTAACTGATTTCTCATGGTCTCTGTGCAGTCAAACCTCTCTTTATCTCAGCTGCTCCCCAGCACTAGTGTCACTGCCTCAGCTCCACCTCAGATCATCAGGCACTAGACACTCACAGGACTTCACAACTGAGATCCCTGGCACGCACAGTTCCCAGTAGGGTCCACGCTCCTATGAGCACCTAATGCTGCTGCTGATCTGACAGGACGTGGTGCTCAGGTTGCAATATGAGTGCGGGGAGCAGCTGTAAATACAGATGAAACTTCCTTCCTTTACCTGCCCCTCACTGGCTGTTTGGCCTGTTTCCTAAGGGTTGGAGACTCCAGGGTTATGGGTAAAAGTATAGAGTAATAAGGAAAAAACCCCTATGGTTTATGCTTGAATTATTCCAAAACCTGATGTGTCTCCTTCTGCAATGCCTAGCAAAGGACATGACACTGATATAGTATTTCTCTCCCAAAGCCATAACCTGATTCTTAAATATCAGCAAACACAAGACAACCAAAATAACTGCTCTATATTTTTCAGAGTTGAGCTCAAGGAAATGAAAGGAGGGCTAAAGAACTGCTCCAGATTAAAGAAGTCTAAAGAGATATCACAACTCAAAGCAATGAATGATGCTGAAGTGAATCCTGACTATACAAGGAAAAGTGGCAGGTGACAGTCTTGTGGCATTAACCACCAATCATTTACCACTAGATCATAAACCCCAGAGGCAGAAGTATCCACTACTGTATTAAAGGCAGGAGTGCTTGCTGCTATATACCTTGTAACTGGCACCTGTGTCCTTTGACACTCAAGAAATATTTTCTAAAATACTAAATGCGTGAATGCCCAGTAAGCCCTTCAGGAGTTTTTTGGATCTTGTAGTTGCTATTCCCGTTTTCTGAACTTGACTGATTTCCTAACAAATTGCCTTCTGTCCCTGGACGTGGTTGGTATCTGGTCCAGGTGTCATTCCCATTTTGTGAGCTTCTTGGTTCCTGAGAATTGATTACAAATGAGGAAAGGGTGTGCTTGGTTCTTTCCTCTCACTGCCCAATGCTTCCCCTGTCAGTGACTAAGCCACTGGCTTTACCGCCCAGAGTCGCCCAGTGGACACACCCACAAGATTGAGAAACTCAACATGACTGCTTATCGAAAGTTCATTATCCCAGAATAACTGAAGAATTTATCCTCCATCAAGTCACTATGCTTGCTGTCCCTCCAAATTTCTAATGCCGGTCCCTTCCATGGTCTTAGCCTAGAGATGTGCATAACATGTTTGTTAAAAACTGTACCAGCTTGTTGGTACCTGATACCGGCTTTTGTTCCCAATAGGTAGTGATGCCATTTTTATTGTTGTTAGTATCCGCTACCAGCACTGAAGCATGTTTCATTCTTGATTATAAACACACACACAATGTCTGGTGTGTGTTTGTGTGTGTGTGTGTGAATACATTTATTCTCCATGTATCACACTTCACAATGAAGACATTAATTGATCTCATAGGTTTCCTGTCTGCAAAACAGAAAGTAGTTGGGATTGATGAATAAGAGCTTCTACCATGTTGTATTTAATTGTGCTACGGTAAGTGGTCTGTATCTCCAACTGAACAGTTAATTTATGCTTCATTAAACTTCCTCTCATTTTGCACTTCAGGTACTTTGATTAGATGGCAGCTGTATGTTGAACGGCTCATTCAAGCATGACAAGATTCCAGCGAGTATTTAGAGAAGCAAGAGAATTAAAAACACCCTTTGCATCTGGAAGACACTACCTCTTACTTCCTATAATGCTGAATTGAACTCTGTGGCTCATAAATATTCATAAATCTAAAAAAACATATCTTAGATAAGTGAACAAACATCACAGAAATCCTTGATGGTAGGCTTAACTAATGCTTCAGAATTAGAAATTTATTTTTACAGAAGTGAAATATTTGTCTTGTTTGGCACCTTTGAGGATTACAAAGCTCATAGACCTATTTATTTTTAGACACAGTGTGCATGGAATATTAACCCGTTAGTGATTAAACGTGATCCAACAACATAGAAGCAAAATAATGCTTGCAAGATGCAAAGCTAGAAGACTTTATTTTCTTAAATTGAGTGATACACTGTACATTAGGATACTGTCTTTGATACAAGTTTAATTTTACTTCAAATATATAAACTATGCTTTTACATACATACATTTGCTTGAATTTACACAAATAAAAAAGGCTTAAATATGTGGGGATAAGACTTTATAAATTTATTTTACCATTTTCATAACTTTAAAAAGAATCAGACAGTCTGTGTTTCATTGATGAAAAGCTGAGACACTCAAATTTGTTTCTCTTTGAAGATAACAAAGTACTGAAAATGTAACTGGCTCTTTTTAAGTATTTGAAGTAATGAATATTTGAAGATGTTCATTATATTCATGAGCCAATAAACTCATATGAAATGATTCTTCCCACTCCTACTTAATAGACAGAATCTTGAATCAAAATGAACCCTTCCTTAATGGATGTTTGTACTCCATACTGAAAAAGGCTTCCCATCTTTCCTGTGGTTCTTTTATCACATTGTATGCTGTCTGATTAAGTACTTTCCTCCTTTTCCTTTCTAATCTGATGAAATCCAGGGGTCTTGAAACTGACCCAGCAGCTATGATATCTTTGCATTTATATTTTCTTTCTCAAGATGGAAATCAGAAGTTTTTAAAGCCGTTTAGTCCTGTTTCTCAGTGGTACGGATTAATTCCAGAAGAAATTCAATGAAAATATGGGGACTTGCAAAGAAAAGATGGAAAAACCAGAGATGCCCACAGAGATGGGATCAGAGGCGCTCAGGGTCAAACATCACTGGATGGATTTAATAATCCAGCCACAACTTGGCACGGTCTCTGTCTTGTCTCTATGGGTAGGCAGACAGGTTTTATGAAAATGGCTTCTTTGTCTTAGTTGCTATCTTGCCTGCAGGACGGTCCTCCGGACGCTGGTGTGAGTCTCCCCACTCCCTCTCCTGCACCGGAGCCTAGCCCGTCCCCGCCCGCCTCGCCCATGCTCTCCTTTAAACAAACAGCCTTGTCTTTAAAGGCAAAGAAAATCTCTGCTCTCCATTTTTGTTTGATTTCCCACACTGCTCCTAACACAGATGGAAGGAGGCTCAGACTCTTCCAAGGGTGAGGGTTTTACAAGATCTCTTCCTTTTAAATATTTTGATTCATTCTTCTGTAAAGAATTCTCCCTTTCAGTGATCCCTGCTCCCAACCCCCACCACCACTCCCACCACCACCACCACCACCACCAGAAATTGATCGTTTCTGAATCTTGCTATGTTAGTAGTGATAGCTTTCCAGTGACAAAGCCTATGCCAATGGAATAGCCAAGTACCAGGCTAAAAAATCAATCACCTCTGATGGAAGAAAGGATGCAGACATGAAACCCATAAAATGGTCCTTTAATTATTTATCACCCACAATTCTCTAGCTTCACTGCTGAGCAGTGTGCTGCGATCAGCACGTGTTCAGAGGTGCGTTATCACGGACTAGTCTGGCCGTGTGCGTGTAGACCTGCTGTGAGGATGCTGTCCATTCACAGTGACCTTGGGAACCAAGCAGATTTCTCTTTTTCAGGAGAAGGTCCACTGCTGTTAGAATTGTTGCAGAAAAACCTGGACAGACAGGAAAACACTGCACACCTAGGAGTTTGGCAGGCAACTTATTAACGCCGGCGGGCTGGGGGACGACTTGAGTCCAAATCACCAGCCCAGAGTCAGCTTACGGTTCAGGTTAAATACATTTTGCAAGCAGGAAGCACAAAGCTGATAGCAGGTTATTATATGATTGGTTACATGAATCGAGTCGTATGTTGTCCAGCAGATTTGTTCCAAGCAGGTTTACTTAAAAGGAATTGTTTATCATAAGGCAGGAACATCCTGGGAGGAGGATGCGTCCTTGACTGGGCCAGTCTGTCCCAGACATGAAGTCCTTGAAGCATGTTGGAAAAACTACATACATATATTTTTAGGTAGAAAAACATAGACATTACAGCTGGATGCGGTCAGGTTGTCCTAGCCAGCTATCTGGAAGAAGCAGCTGGACACAGACAGTCAAGGCTGGCTGAACGTAGCAGCCTAAGTGACAAGCAGCATGAGCATATCCCATCTCAATACAGCAACAGGCTACTAATTGATTTTTAATTTCTGCTATAAAATTTCTAAAAGTTTATCATCACAGAGCATTTCCAACCTGAAATCATACGAACTTCTCTCAAGCACAATCTCAAAGCGTAGAAGGCATTTACTTAGAAAGGAAGGGTTTAACACTGAACAAGAAGAACATGTACAAGAGATTGCCCAGAAATCTGTCATAATGAACTTCACCGTCTTCACCTGTAGAATAAGGAAGATGGACTAGAATCAACTGTGTGCTTCCTTCTAACGCTAATATTTATCCTTTTATGATTTTCCAAATGTTTTAGTTATTTGGAAAAAAAATTGTGGTACCTTTATTTTAAGCAAACTTATTACATGAAAGGTCCAACTTTAAAATCTTTGATTAAAAGTTGATTATTCCCATTATTAAAGTTTCTTCTTTCTTTCCTTTCTTCCCTCCATCCTTTTTTTCATCCTAATTCCCTTCCTTCCATTCTTTCAGAAAATAGCTCCTTAAAGTGACAAGCTTTGAAGCAAAAATTACATCATTTAAAATTCAGACAGATTTGAGATAAATATGATGATGTAAGGTAACATGTATTATTGTATACCAAGAAATGTTAGACTCTTTGAGACTAGAATATACTACATTTAAAGAGGATATTTAGCTTTATTTTCATATTCTTCTTGCAACTCATACATGACAGCATCTTATGTACACACATACACACCTCTCTTCCTCTCTGTGTATGTTTGTATGTGTACATGAAGAAAATATCAAGGTATTTAGTGATCAATACCCCTAACATAGGTTATACACACATAAACACACACACACACATGCATGATGTCTGAAATCCATATACTATGAAACCTGATTTCTTTTGTTAACATGTATTAAATTCCTATCCTATAGATATATCTAGTAAATATTCAGTATTGAATCCCATATACATAAATCTATCAAGCTATTTATCAGAGCGCTCTTCATTACATAGCAGAGTATATCTCATATAATAATCTAGTAATTATGCAGTAGAGATCTCTTGATAGATACATAGCTATCCAGAAATCTATTTTATATGTATATATGTATGATTTCATATACAGTATATAATAGACATGTACACAGAACAGAAATTCAACTCCTATGTAATAGAAATGTGTCTACATACCAGTTTATGTAATAGTGATAGCTCTATAAATATATAGTTCTGGAGGGATCAATGAATTGGGTTTTGCGGGTGTGGGTTCCAGCGTCGTTCTTCTGGGACAAGTCTCTTGCACACACACATGCTTTTCTCCTGCGTGTGTGCATCCTGCATTCATATTGTCGTTCACCATGTATTTCCGAATATGCCTCTTCCAGGCATGAAGTAGGACTGCATTTCTCCTGGAGCCATCTGGAACCATGTGACTGACTTGGCCACTGGAATGTGAGCAGAAGAGCTTCATGCACACCCAGGTAAGTTCTGAGAGCCAGGATTCAGCACATCATGTCCCTGTTGCTGCAGTGACCATTAAGCACATACTGACCCGAAGACTCCTGGCCTGGTTTCTGAGTGACCCTGAGAAGCAGAGACTCCTGCCGAGCTGTTTGTGGCATGTGGCACTGGCAAATAATATATTTTGCTGAGCAAAAATCACTGAGATATAGGTGTCATGTGTTACTACTACAAAATCATATAACCAAGTCCAGAGACTGACAAAATTTTTCTGTAAAAATCAAGATACTACATGTTTTAGGTTCTGCATGCCACGTATGGTCTCTGACACATATTTCTTTTCATTTTTTCTTAACAAACATTTAAAGTATTTCTAGTTTTTGTACCATACAAAAATAGGTTGCAGGCCAAACTTGGCCTGTGGTCCACAGTTTTCTAATTTTCATCTCAGGGTTTCCTTAGAAAGAAGGAAAGAAGAAATGAAGATACAACTCTTTTGAAAAAAATTGTGATTTATGCTATCCAAACTGCTATTATTATATCTTAAACAATGACTTAAAACAATACTTCCACACAAAAATGGCTAAAAGGAAATAAATGTTCACTATTACATCTTCTTTATTTTCACATAGATAACCTATTTCAAATGGAGCTTTTCCATGTCATAGCCCAAATTTTCTAAGGTGTGTTTTCGATCCCCTTATGATGCCACACACACACACACACACACACACACACATGCACACACTGGATCTTTAGCTAAATAAATTCTGCATACTATGTCCATGGAATCCTTTCTATCAATACGCACTGGAATTACCAGTCCTCAGGACAGGCTTTGGGAATCCTTACTTGCTTCTTTCTTGCTTCTGAGCTCTTTGAAGTTACGCTGGGTTAGCATGAGGGCCAGTCTAGCATAATCTTTTCTGCCTTCCAAGGTGTCTGCTTTTGCTCAGCCTTATGATTCAGCCCGAGGTTCTGCAACATCTCTGGACAATGTACATGGTCTCTTGGGCTTGAACTCCTGCAGCCTTTGATGGTGGTAAGAATAATCTCATAGTAATGTCTGAAACTGCAACAAACGCAAGTTATCTCGGTTTCAAAAGAAACACACTCAGGAGAAAACACTAGAAGGTCAAGTCAGAAAAGGATTTCTGGTTACTTGATTCTCTGAATTTCCCAGACCAATCGTTTTATGAGGATTAAAAGAATCTGCAGTAGCACTCTCTGAAGAACTTAGTACTTTTGAAAGCAACACATGGAGCGCCATAGAGACTTTGTCATCTGCGATAGACATTACGTTGCCTTGGACTGCGTTATTCTTATGTGATAATCATCTTCCTTTGCTATGTTATCCAAATTTAATTCAGTTAGCAGCCCCAGAATGAGTAACAAATGTTATACATTTAGAATCCCATTAGAATGTTGTAAGTTAGCAAATCCAAGAAAAGGAAAATTATGAGACAATAAAGAAATTAAAGGCTAAATCAAATGTTTCATATGTATTGCAGAACTACACATACTCACATATTATAACTGAAAGAAACTTGAGAAATGTAAGCCTCAGAATTATAAAACGTTACACACATGGTGACTTGCCATAAGATAAAGCAGTGAGGAAGAAGTTATTGTGTATGATATTTGAGGTGGCATGTAATGTTCTCTTCTGCAAATAGAAATTCTTCCCAGCTGAAATGATCTAGAACCTATGTACCCCATCCTTCCTACCCTGAATCATCTCAATCAAAGACTTCAGGAAAATTAACCACTCTGATCTATCGATAATAATTCAAGCTATAGAATAAAGTACCTACAGATGATATCTATGAAAGTGCTTCCGGTGTGACTGACCTGTGTTATATGGCGTGTTCCCTAATCACTTCACGTGTTGGAACCAAATTATCAGTGATTCCAACTTCACAGATCCTAATCTTCCTTTAAATCTGGGATTATGTGGCAGGATCTCAGGAGTAAAGATGAGTCTTTAAAGCTGTATTTGGGCTAAATTAACACAGTGTATTTTTCCTACAAAAGGGAAGTTTCAGGTAGTGTGGGCTTGGGGCTGACTGGTCCAGCAGCTGAAGATCTGCCCTGTGCACAGGTCCTATCCCTCTTTCCTCTGCTGTGCCTGGTGGTGACTTCACTCCCAAAACTTGTACTCTCGTGGGAGAGAAGATAACTCTCTTCAACTTGGGACAAGTCTCTTCATTGACTAGGACTGGACAAGTTAGGTCACACATTCCTGAGCAGATGACAGCTGGGGGAAGGTTGTGTTCTGATTGGCTTAGGCACTGCTTTCTCAAGCAGTACTGGAAAGGGAGGTGGAATTATCATAAATGACTTAGTCAAATCAGAACCTGCCTTGAATTAGGGTCCCCTCCCAGAGCCACACAGCTGCTGAACATTAGGGGATCAACTCTCAAAGTTTTATTTCTATGACCCGCTTCTTCTAAAAGAGGTATAGTTTGTTTTCTTCTGAGCTCTGAGCCTGATTCAGTCACCATGCCACCTTCAAAAGCCAATGATCCATTCAATTTTGAATCAGGAATTTATAACGTGATTTTATAAATATCTTCTCTCATTTGCTTTACCTAAGACAGGCATACAAATTATCACAGGCCAAGAAAACCCTAAAATGTTTCTCTTAAGTTGAGAGATTTTAGGCCAAAGGAAAGCAAGCATTTTCTTTTTTTAGATAGAACTCACACCAGTACCACACTTCAAGGAAGCAGTCCATGATACCAATGGGTACGTCACAAGTTCGATGTCAACAACTGCAAATAACTGTTTTAGATGGGTGATATTTTAGGGTAAGAATCATCATGTTTAATTTTCAGTTCTATCTGTGTGACTTTCAGCACATTAGTTTTGTGCAGCTCACTTTGCTGCAATGTAAGATGGAGATGACAATAGTTCCCAGTTCATAGGACTGAGGTGAGGATTAAATGATTTAATATATGCAAAGCATTATTCAATATATGATGGGCATTATGAGACACTATACAAATAAGTGTTATTTTATTATTTTTATTTTTTTATTCTCTTCCAAGAGGTTGCCTATGGAGGATGTGGCAGACTAGACAAGAAAAATAGCAGAGCTTTTTCTTTATGTATATTTTCAAGATTTCTAAAAGAATTTTCTTCTAAAGAAATTATATTGCATTTTAGAAAACTGTGATAAGATTTGTAGGGAACATAAATCTGGAAAGACATATTTGATGCAAAATGATGGAAAGCTAACACCTCATTTTGTATGTTTCTCATGAATAAAGTCTTCAGAACTTATTCATGCCAAGGCCCAAATGTAAGAAAGAGTCCAATTTGTTTAAATAGCATTTGGGTGAGATTTTGTCGGGTGTTTATGAATTTATGAACTCTGAAAAATACAAAATTAACTGAAATCTCTCCTTCTACCTATTATAGAATAACTGCCCATGTGATTGTTACTTTTAAACTATTCTTTTTTGCTAATACAGTTGTGCCTTGATTCACAAACTTAATTCTTTCCACGATTCTGGTTGCAGTGGAAGGAATTCTGCGACCAGAGTCATAGAAAGAACAAAGTTGATGAGCCAAGCTGCCGCTGTAGTTTGGAAAGCCTCTGCGTGACTTATGCCATTCACAAATAACACGAATCTTAATGTTATTTAAAATTTGTGGGCCGGTGAGATGGCTCAGTGGCGTAAGCGCCTCCTGACAAGCGCGAGGGCATGAGTTCGACTCCCAGTACCCACATACAAAAAAAGTGCCAGTGATATTGCTCACTGGCACGGGTGCCTGCTGGCGCACGAGGTCCTGAGGTCGACCCCCCTGGTACCCACCAAAAAATAAATAAATAAATAAATAAAATTCATTTTAATGATAGTCAATTAATGATCAAAAACATAACAATAGGACACAAACATAGGTGCTTTGCATAGTTCGCTAAAAGAGTGAGCTAAGGAGGCCAAAGTTATAAAGTCTATTTAAGCATAACATGGTCTAGTTTGAAAAGTTCTATTCTCAAACCAGTCCACCTCCGGGCAGATCCCTGGGGACTGCAGGCTTTTGAGGACACGTGAGAGAACAAAAAGGGTACAAAGGTACAGCCCGCATCTACGCAGCTGTCAGAAAATGACCCAGGGCTGCCTCTTGCAGAGACAGCGTGGACCAGTGGCGTCAGAGCTATCACGACCATTGCAGTTTCTTAGATCTGTCTGTGCGTGTTGATAGATGGCTCACAACGTTCATTTGATTTAATCTGCACAATGCCACAAGAAAAGAGGTATTTTTATCTCTTTTCCAAAGATGAAGAACATGAAGCTTTAAAGTTAAATGAACTTGGTTAAAATCACAAAGCTAAAAGCTAGTAGAGCTGTGCAAGATGTGCTCCTCTTCAGTGAAGGGTGGGTGAGTACAAGGCTGCAGGGATGCAGAAGTGGCTGGCCACTCGGTTTAATAGGGTCTCCAAGTTGCTTTCCAATACTTGTAAACTGTACACTATAGTTGCAATTTTCAAAAGATCCATCAAAAGCAAACAAAAATGTTTTCAATTTAAAAATGTAAAAAAGTATCTGAGTTCGTTGGAGGAAACTGAACAATGATGGTGACTATGATACCAATAGATATTATTGAAAACTTACATGGGACAAACAAAGGTATGCATATGTAATCCTCCCAAGGACCACAAGTATGAGGTAGGATCATTTTATTCTCATTCTATACATGAAGTAAATAAAGATAAGAGAGCTCAGTAATATCCCCCAAGATTATACAGTTATCAAAAGGGAGATGCAGAGCTTCAGTAATCTCCACATAAGAGCAAAACCCGTGGTGTTACTGAGATACACTGACAAAAATTGAACAACAAAATGTTTACACAATCTGGTAGATTTCTGATAAAAATTGCACTCAACTCCTGGTTATTCCATCTAAATTTACCCTCCCCAATTTAGCTTTCAGAATAATTTAGCAATGGTTTCATGGCATAATGCCTTATACCCATAAGGAAAGCCTTTTATGAAAACAGGTATTTCCAAGAGAAAGAAATGCACGGAATGGAGTATACAAGCTTCTCCCCATTTTGAACTGGATGCAGATTCTCAGTTAACTTTATTTTTCATTCAATTGGTAAAAAGTCATGATTTTCTGTCCTGTGTCCTGTATAAAATGCCTAGATTTACTTGCAGTGTGTACTGCATACATCCAGCCATAAAATCAAAACGGAGAACAATACAAATTAAATTGCATCCTTTGTGTAAAAGCATGTGTCTTTGATCGCACCTTCTTAATGAATAGCAGCAGACAAGCAACACAGCTAATAAGTTATTTTAATGGGGTGATGTAAGGGTGTGTGAACTGTTACCTCCTGGGAGAGTGAGTGACAGATTCCAGTCCTCATTACTGTTCAGATTAGTCTCTGAGAATTCATTAGTGCCCAATGTGGCAGCTCTGCTGAGTGCCCTTAATTTGAAAGAAGAGACAGGAGGTCTATATGCCCACGAAGCTCTAAAGACAGATGATCTGGAGTTGAAGGCTTTTAGGGCAAAGGACTCTCTTGAGAAGAAGGCAATTATTCATCGAGCTTTTCAAGCGATTGGTGACAGCCCTCTTCCCTTTAGTCTTTGTCAGTACGTACAATGAAAAGTAACAGAGGACTTACTAGGATTGTGCTTGAGGAGGCAGGTGTAATGTAGCGTGTTTCAAATGTATACTCCTTCCATACGGCTTATCTCAATCACAAATGACTTCTTGATTTTACAAAAGGGTGACAACCTGAAGTAGCATAGAGAAGTGTAATTTGCTGATAGTTCTAATATTTCATTTTCCATCAATAAAAAATGGGGGATGGGGAAAAAAGCAGCAAGATATATTATGTACAGGTACAAATTCCTTATGATGAATGGTATTATTATGTATATCTAAAATGTACCAATACAATTTTATTGCATTCAAAAATAAAAATTGAAAAATTAAAAGAAAATTATCCTTTTCACAAAACCTCCAAGAAAACTTGCTATTGATTGATTTTAAAATTCAATATATGTTATTTCTACATATGTAGTAGAGATTTTTTTTAATACACTTCATAACAAACACAAAAACTATTCTGACTCCTGGGTAAATGAAAGTGCCAATGAGGCACTGTTCACATATTGTTAAAAAACTCTCAAACTTGTATCTGTAGCCTTAGGTAAGAAATATGTTTTCCACTCAACCAACACCCATAAAATAGAGACACAGCTAGAAGTGAAGCTAACCGCACAGTACCTGTGGTGGACTCTTAGCTGTCATCCGTGGACCAGCGTGTTGTTAGCAGATAGAGACCGATAAGATGGGGGCATCATCCGGAAGGGTTCATCTCCCTGTCTGGCTCCTCCTTTTGCTCTCTGCTTCCTGGCTGCCATGGGTTTAGCACATTTTCTTCTGCTGGGCCCTTCTGCCATCCTATTTTTCCCTTGGAGCCTTTTGACTATGGACCAAAAGTGTGATCCAATATAAACGTCCTCCCTTAAGTTTAGGGGGTCAGGATTGTGTCTTAACAATGCAAAAAATGACTAAGACACTGATGACTATGGTTAATATATATCAAGCCCTTAATATGCACCACGCACTACCCTAAGCACTTCACATTTATAAATATAAATAACAGCAGCAATCTCATGTGGCTGTCATGAGGATTAATTTCACTTAATCCTTTCATCAGCCCTAGATGGTACGCTAACACTATTTCTGTTGTATAGTTGAGGAGAGCCAGACACAAAGAGATTGGGCAACTTACCCAAGGACACACGGCTTACAAAACCCAAACAACCTGCGTCCAGAATCTGAGCACCTGAGCTTTACTCCTCACTGACTAATGAGCAGTGATCAGCTGTTTTTCTACTACCCAGTGCAAGGTTGGTTTCTTCCAAAGCAGACACAGTAAGAAATGCCAAATGCTTCGATAGACTAAGTCATTAATTTTGAGTCACTCAGTTCTCATAATATGCTCATATCTGCTTTAGAGTATTTTCTTGATGTGTAGAGATAGTCTTCCATATTATGCAACACCAACATTGAGAATTGTGATTTAAGAATCTTTTATTTGCTTGTTCCAGGATTTTGTAAAGTTAGTGACAAATATACCTTTTAAGAAACTAGTAATGATTTAATTTTTAATAAAATCACATCAAGAAATGGATGAATAGTTAACAGCAATTCAGTTTGCTAAGATACCGTCAAAGTGACAAAGAGATACATTTTCCAGTATGAATACGGGTGGTTTTGGGGGTGGGGGAAGGAATGCGGGACAATTTTACCAGCAGAATCTAAAAGACCAACACCAAGTTGGAAGAGGGAGGCAATTTGAAAGCCGGGAGCCAGGATTACAAGCTGACTGCAGGGCTGCCAGAAGGACAGGAGTGCAGTTTCTCAAGCTATTGTGTGTGACTCTCCCTTTGGCTCCAAGGACCAAAGACTTGAGACTTTCTCCTTTTCGTCTCCTAAATTAAAATTTAGTATGAGGTGTGTGTGATGATGAAACTGCTTAGTTTGTGTGGCAGAGAAGGCTGTGTCCACAAATACAGTTTGCCTCTTCTACTTGGAACCAACACTAAACTCCATTTCCCACGCTCCTGATACTCTGACCAGCGGCGTGGGGAGAAGTTGTGTCTGGTCTCTGATCGCCTCTCTGGCATCCCCTGTTCTATTTCCTCACCCACCTGCCCCAGATGGCACGGGGCAGTTCTGTGTTGAAGAAGGAAGTGGACTAGATCTCCCGACGACTGGATATGGCAGTGCCCCTTTGAAAATCTGCATCAGACAGGGACAGGAAAAAGAAGTAAGCATTCTTTGTATTGGGCTGCTGAGATTTTTATGGGTAAATAAACAAATAAATAGATGGATAAAATGTCCCAAAGAGATAAACAAAAGAACTGCTTATAGCAGCTACAGTTACTATTCTGATTAAAACAGTGCTGGAATCTGAACACTGGTGAAAACCCACAGTTAAATAAGCGATGGTAGTTGCTGTTTAATGATGTAAATTTGGGGAAAGGGTACGTGTGGAGCATCCTTGGGTGCACAAGTCCAGCTGATCTTCCCAAGAGTCCTGACCTCTGCCAGAGCAGAACACTGGGTCGGACTGCTCTCCCCACATGCCTGCCGGAATCTGGGGGTCCCCTGCCCTCCCCTCGACAATCAGAGGTGCTTTGGGCCACACAGAGAGTCAGGTCATGGTCTGGTAAACCACCTGAGCTCTCGGGCTGGGTCACTTAGCAATTTGCTTACAATATCTGTACTCAACTTTCTTATCTGTTATATCGGAAAAAAGCACTTTCACACAGATTCTTTTTGAAGATTAAAAATTAAATGGGCTGGTGAGATGGCTCAGCGGCGTAAGCGCCTGCCTTGTAAGCGCGAGGGCCCAAGTTCGACTCCCGGATCCCACATACGAAAAAGGGGCCGGTGATATCGCTCAGCGGCACGGGTGCCTGTTGGCGCGCGAGGTCCTGAGGTCGACCCCCCGGTACCCACACACAAAAAAATTAATTTAAAATGATGCTTGCAACATTGTTTTAAATTTACCTGGCCTATGCTCAATCTATGTCAGCTACTGCTATTGTTATTATGAATACTTTTATCATAACATTGGAGTCATTTTCCCTCTTACCTGGAACATTAAGACTTACGATTCTTGTTTCCAGGGTAGGGACCTTGTCTCCTTTTTCTTTATCGTGTGGGAAAGCTTGGGACAATAATAAAGCTATGTTTATTTGAATAATCCCATTTTTCAAATTCATGTTTTCTGAGTCCTCAGTCAGAAAATCTTCTCTTGGTCTAACTTTCTGATATATAAGAAAAGAAAAGGGCCGGTGAGATGGCTCAGCGGCATAAGCGCCTGCCTGGCAAGCGTGAGGCCCTGAGTTTGACTCCCAGAACCCACATAAAGGAAAAAAGGGGCCGGTGATATCGCTCAGAGGCACAAGCCCCTGCTGTCAGGGGCGGGGTCCTGAGATTGACTCCCAGTACCTACAAAAAAAAGAAAAGACAAGAAAAATTCCAACTTTTAACTGGCCCCACACACTCCCAAGGCAACAGTCACTGGACGAGAGGTGTTGGTCAGGCAGGTGTTTTGCCTTCCTTTCTGCAAAGCTTGGTGGGGATTTTGTACACATAGTTAAGTCCATGTTACTTATTAATTCCTAATTAAATGCATCAGTGATTTAGTTTATGAGAGAAACCAACAAGAAGTTAAATGGAAAGCCTCTGCTTTCTATTGCCCAAGCCCACACCATCTTGGCGTCATCCTTCAAAAGTAGCTGGGTTCCAGGGGGAAGGTCAAGGCCAGCTGTGCTCACACGGCTGTAAGGAGCAGGTAACTTCATTATGAGCCAAGACTTTGGTACAATGAATGTTGCACAGAAAGAGTCCATTTTTTCTTCCAAATCCCCTGGCAACAGCTAATGATTAATGCCAAAAAGAACATGTTTGCCTTTTCTCTTGCATTGGATATTTCCTCATGGTCAGAGCCAGACTCTGTCATGCAGGCAAGGATGTAATCATTGGCCAGAGTTTACCAGCTCTATTCTCTCTGTTTCAAAGCCAGTCAGTGGCCTACAAGTTTTTAAAGGGAGCAAATGGAGTGGGAACAGAGACCGCCAATGTGATGGAAAGCAACACAGTAAGAGCAAAGGAGAACTTGCCAATGTAGCTGGGCAACTCAACTTGCCCACACGTCACTAGCAGAAGAGGAAAGAGAAAAGAAAAAAGAAAAGAAAGCAGTCCTCGCCCGAGTTTGAAGGTCTTAGTACAAATCAAGAGCTCTTTGGTTTCTTTCATAAACTACATCATTGATGCATTTAGTAAGTAATAAGTAACATATATTTAAAAATTAAGAAATGATCAAAGTATGCTTCAAATCTGCCAAAATAAAACCCATTGATTTCTGTAACTGATACAGACTAATAAAAAAGACATAAAAAATTAAAAAGAAGTTTTGTGCCAAAATAGTGTCTTTAATGAAAGGGGAAGGCATATTTTTACCTGTATTGTATGCAGGGATTATTTTTTCTCAATAAAGATGTAAGGCAGATAATATAGAAAAATGATGAACTGTAAGAAAATGAATAGCAGGAAGTTAAGTCAAATCAAAGCACATTTTTTTCAAACGTTTAAGGAACAGTCTTGTCTTTACCTTATTTTTCTATCTAGGTTTCTGTTTTATACAGCTAAACACTGAATCAATTGTTCAGACTTTCTTTATATTGGCTTGAAAGTTCTAACTGTACCAAGAAAAGACACTTCGCCATTCTTCTTGGCTGCTCTGAACTCCCTTCACATACTGGGGTCCTCCTCCCTCTAGAGAAACTGAGGATGTGCTGGACACTGACCACCCAGCGTCTCTTACCACGTACCCTCTATCGATCACAGGGCACACCCTTGATGCCAGTAGAAGCAGGAGGTGACTGATGCAGGAAGCAGAAGTCTCAGGGATTTTTCCTACAGTTGGTAAGATTGCACCCACGGCCATCGCTGACCCTACCTCTGTGAATGGACCTCACGCCTGGGGTCAGTGTCCCGCAGGTCATGTGGCGGGGACTGTGACACGCCGGGGAGGCCCGTTTCCCTGCCGTCCTTGGACATCGTTTGCGGTTGTTTGGCCTTGGAGTCTGGTGATATTCCCATGGCTTCCACAATTCAGTAACCTCCCTGCCATCCTATCTTTGTTCTTTTGTATATTTCCCTTTGAATAATTTTAGATTGACAAAATAGTTGCAAAAAGTAGGCCAGAGAGTCTCCATGTCCCTTTCTCCCAGCTTACGCTAATGCCAACATCATCTGTAAGTGTAAAGTCAGCCTCTATGGTTTTTCTGTGGTCTTTTTTGGTTCCAGGATCCAGTTCGTGAAAGCACATTACATTTCCATGTCATATCTCCCTAGTTACCTCCGGTCTGTGCCCATTTCTTGGCCTTCCCTTGTCTTTTATGAGTGTGACACTTCCGTGATCAGGTATTTTCTTTCATTAGTCCATAATGCTCATATTCATCATGGGGAATTTGTACATGTACATAGCACTTAATTCTTTTTTTTGTACGCTTCCCCTCCCCTCCCTCTAAACCTTCTTCTCCTTCCCATTTCTGTTTTTCATTTCTTGTTCTTCTTTAGATCCCTTTTCCTTTCCTTCCCTCCCCCTCCCCCATCTCATTCCCCCTCCCATTTGAAAAGTTCTACTTCCTAATAGCTGTCCTCTATTTTGCTCTTTATACTTTGGGTTTGGAAACAGCCCATATGCCTACCAACAGCTGAATGGATTAAAAATGTGGTATTTATATACAGTGTAATACTATTCTGGCATAAAGAAGGATAAACTTGAGGCATTTTTAGGTAAATAGAGCCACGGTAAGTGAAATAAATCAGTCACAAGTTTAAATATAGCATTGCTTCTCTTGTATGTGGCCCGGTATCTTGCAAGACATCTCTCAGGTTGAGTTCTTCTGGTAGTTTCCCATGATTAGACTGAGGTTATGGACTTGGAAAAAGAAATCTACAGAAGTTGCGCACCCTTCTCAGAACATCATGTCAGGAAGTACCTGACTTTGATGTCTTTTCACTGATGATGTTAACCAAGAGCCATTGGTTACCCTGGCAGATGCCTCACTACAGAAAGGCAAACTTACTATTTTTCTAGTTTCACATTGTACTCATTAGAACCAAGTCACTAAATTTAGCCAACAGAGCAGAAGAGGGAAGTTAACTGCAGTTTGTGAACATGTTAAAATCACCGCAGTAACTAAACATTCTTTTGAAGGACATACTTTGAGATTATGAAAGCGCCCTGTTTCTCCGCCCATTAACTTTAAGTCTTGTTAATAGATCTTGCCTGAGACAAATGTTACTATGGAGTTCTAGTGGTAACTTTCTATTTCCTTAAGTTCTTGTACAGGTATTCATTGTAATTCTTCCAAAATGTGTATTTTTTGGATGTATGCACTTGTTTATTTAATCACTTATTTCTGTCTGGACTCATGGCATCTATTTTATTGCATGATTTTATAATCCAGTGGTACTGTTATTTATTTTATTGCCCAATTTCTTATAGCCTTAGCTATTTGTAGCTCTTTCAGGTTGTTTCCTGTGTGACTTTGATCCTGCTTAAAATAATTATTAATACTACATCCCTAACTTCAAACACTAAAATGTTGCAGGCTCATTTTCCCAGCCTAATCCTAGAATCAACAATTTTGTCAAGAAACTTTCATTCCTTTTATTGAAGAATTGTATTTAGAAATCTATGAGCCTGGCATGGCGGCCTATAATTCCAGTACTTCGAGAGACAGGAAAATTACAGATTCAAACCCAGCCTGGGCAATTTAGCAACTTAGTACATAACACCCTGTCTCAAAAAATAAGAAAAGGTCTGGGGATATAGCTCAGTGCAAAAGGCCTGAGTTTGATTTTCCACTAGCAAAAAATAATAATAATAGGAAAAAGAAGGAGAAGGAGAAGAAGAAGAGAAGAAGAAGAGGAGGAGGAGGAGAAGAAGAAAGAAGAGAAAGAGGAGAAAGAAGGGGAAGGGAGGGGAGAGGGAGGGAAGAAGGAAGAAGGAGAAGGAGAAAAAAATATGAGACAGGAAAGAAAAGGGAAGGCAAGGAAAGGGAGGGGAAGAAAAAAAAAGAGAAAAGAAAACCAATAATCTTGGAGTCATGTTTTTATTGGGATGTCACAATTTCTACAAATCCTCAACAAAAATAACTAGGAAGTATATGTGTTTATATACTTTCATATCTGTATATCTTTGTATCTATCTATACACATATATAAATACACATATTTCTGTGTCTCTTCGTCTGTATATATGCAAATATACATACTGTGTATTTATATATCTCTATTTAAATAAACATGAGTTTATTGTCACAACTCCCATTCCAACCAGCATAATGAGTTTCATTCTAGAATTTTCTCCTGTCTCTGACAGGGAGCAGCCAGCCTGTCCATATCACAACTCCGATGTGCACGTCCTAGGAACCGCTGGACTCTGCAGGGGGAACTGACCAGCACCACAGCTGTGTACACTGCTACTTCGTGTGCAGCTCTGCGGTATCAGCCCAGACACTTGCTGAGCCCACCGGTGGGCTTCTTCCTCACCCACGCTCCTAAGCGATCTTATCCGCCAGGCAGACAGGTGCATGGGTACAGTGCACAATGTGTCCTGCCCTCTCTCAGCATCCGGGGTGATTCGTGTCACATCGGCAGGCAGGTGGCACAGGGTACATCTGAGTCTTGGAAAATGCAAAGAGCCTTGTATGGGACACCTCAGTGCCACACAGAACAACAGTCACCCTAAAGTGCTCTCGGCTGCCACTTGGGTGTAATTTCTAGTCCGTCTCTCAGAACCCCTGGAGATAGCTGGTCTATTTCCTGTCCCCATAGTTTCATTTCTCCCAGGATGACATGCAGATGGAAGCACACTTCTCAGCCCTTCGTGTCTGGCTTTATTTCACAAAATGCGGTTAAAGTTTATGCGTGCTTCTCCATGCATCAATCCGTCACTATTTTCAGTACTATCCTACCTGGTTTTCTTCTGGAAGTCTGAGTAGAGAAACATCTGACCTACTTCTTATCAGAAAGCATACTCTTCATTCGTTCGTGTTAAGATCCCGTTTGTTCTGGGCGCACTGCGCTGGGGCTGGGACTTCATCAGTGACAGGGGAGGACAGGGTCTCCTCTCTCCTAGGACTTCTAGCCTATTAAGCCAGCATCATGAAAAAGCAAAAACATGTATGAACATGGACGTGTGACAGTTAATCCTCTGTGTCGATTTGACTGGCTACAAAGTGCCGGGATTAAACCCTGTTTCTGGGTTCCTCTGTGAGGATGGATATTTCACCGGTGAAGAAGATGCGCTTCCTCCATGCGGGCGGGGGCGTCGTCTGAGCCACCTGCGCTTGAGCAGAACGACAGGTGGGAGAGGAGGAATCCGCCTCCTTCCTCCTGCCTTGCTGCTGGAGCTGGGCTGCTCATTTCTGCCCCGGGATTTATGTCCTGGGCTCCTCCAGTTTGCAGGCCTCAGGGTCTGACTGACCACACCATTGGCTTTCCTCGGTCTTCAGCTTGTAGATGGTAAATTAAAGAACGTCTCCCTGCTCCTGTGGGCTAACTTTGCATGAGAAATCTTCTCCGGGCACTGTTTCTCTGGAAAACGCTTCACACAGGAAGAGCTGCCTCAGCCAGGCAGGGCCCAGGCGGTATTCCCAGGGCAGGGACATCTTGGCTGAAGGGTGAAGGAAGACTAAGCAGTAGTTAGAAGAAATCGCACAGAACATGTAGGAATGGAAATATTTGCAGGCTACAGGAATTGCCTAAGAGGCATATTATTATTTTGTTTCTACTTTTGTTTTTATCAGTACATGCTTGTGGTACATAACCATTACACTCTTCGTGGAGACCTGGTACGTGTGCATAACACGTTTCAATTCTCTTTATACCTCCTTCTCCTCTCCTCCTCCCCCCATTCCATCTCTTGGTCCCCTTCCCATTTGCAAAAGATCCCTACTTCCTATGATCTGTCTTTTACTTTGCTCTTTAATTTATTAGCACTTCAGGACATGAGTACCTTCAGGAAAGCTGAAAGGAAATTAGAAGAGGGAATGAAGTGGAAGACTTAACGTAGGCAGGTCGCACAGAGCTGCGCAAGTCACGTTAGGATACTCGGAGTTCTTGCTGAGAGGCCACTGCTTACCTCAAAAATCTCAGCTCTCTGTCCTCACACTGAGCCCGCACCACCTTCCATCTGGATCCCTACATTTTATTGGGAACGATATGACAATCCCCAGTTATCAATCTGGGGGTAAATGGTAATTTTGTATTTTGGCATTGAAATGAATACAAAAAGTCACTCTGAAACTTTGCTTTCTTATGTAAACCCATCACTGCTTCCTCCAAAAGAGGGAGATGATCAAGTGTTTGTATTTGGAGTTGCAAGCATGTTTTTTTTCGTGAAGAAAATAAAATTTTAAAATGATGACAAATAGTAAAATTCTGAATAAGGTTAATGAAATCACTGTGCTTCTAATAGTAAAGCGTGGCTCAGAGAGCTGGCCTGGGCAGCAGACATTATCTTGGAAATCAGCTGGCAATCCTGCAGACACACTGCGACCACAGCACTGCCTGTGACAAGGACCCTACGGCCACGGAGGGGGTTCGAGTACTGGATTCAGAGAGCTCATCATGTCAGTCCTGAAAAGTTTGCTTCTCTTCCATGAGAAACAGCATCAATGATTTAAAAGATAGAAAAGGTACTATCAGTCATTTATTTCTTCCCTGAAAGTGTTACTTGAATATTGCCCTTAATCAACATAATTCTGACTAGAGCTCCATGAACATTTACATAAAGAAATAGTTCATCGGGTAATTTTTTTTTTTAAAGCAAGTAGTAAACTTTCAACCTTCTATCAGAAATAGTCTTTGAAAAAGCTTTGAAATGTGAAAGTATTGTCATTGGCAGCAATGCGGCCACACTTCCTTACCACTGCTTTCAGCATCTGCTTATTGATGTGAATCCAGACACTGAAGACACTGTGGGCTCCAAACAGAAAGAGAAATTGCTGAAGGAACCATCTGAACCTCCCTCCAACTTCATTCTCGCCAGTGCCATTTGCAACGCTGTCAGGTAGATACTGTGAGTATTTACACTTGATGAATGAGGAAACTGAGGCCTGCAAAGGATTAATAACAGCCTAAAGTTGTGTACATGCTAAGCAGTCAAGAGTAAGAATGAACCTGATCGACCTGATTTCCAAACCTGCTTCGTTTCATCCATTTCAGCGGACCTCAGTATCACCTCAGCATTGGCAAAAGTGTCTCAGTTCGACTGTTTGAAAAGCCAGTAACAGACAGATTAGTTAGGGACTTTTCTAATGGTAATTTAAAATATTATCTTTATTCTATTGTTTCTTTAATATAAGCGGAGCAGTACTGATGAAAGGAAAAGTTCATATCAAGTTTTGGAATAAATGAAAATTTAAATGTTTTATTGTTGCTCTGGGCTTCAGTGGGTACAAACTCATGCTCTATAGGTAGTTTAATCATTAGATTTGAGGTGTATCATAGATATGCATGCTATTTTATTTTGCCATGTTTGGATAAAAATGCTTTCTATAAAAAGTATTATTTTAAAAGGAAAATTATCAGGGACTTATTAAAATGAGAATAATATTGCAGGTTACAAAGTGGGAGAAAAGTATATATTTTCAGCAGGTGCATAATAAAATAGGAAAATGGATAGATGCATACTTAGGTACACTTTGTTATTTTTTTCTCAATCTTGGAATTTTATTCATCAGTCTTTTTAAAAACTGTGTAGCCATTCAGTACACATGCATAATTTGCTTGGCCAGCAAGCTGAGTTTCACTGAGATAGTTTCCAGATTTTTTTGCTACTATGAAAAAAGCAGCAGTGAATCCTTATATCTACTTCTTTTCTCATTTGTAAAATGTATTTGTAGGATAAATTCTTACATACTGTGCAGAGAAGGACACATGACTGATATCTACATTTATACATATCATATTTTTAAAAACATTTATCTGTGGCTAGGACGCTTAATGCTTCCTGGTAATACTTCATCCTTCTGTAAGCAGTAAGATGCAGGGGTTTTTTCCATTTATAGCTGTAGTTTATACTTCAACTTAAAGACCACAAAGTTACAATAAAACCACAGTGTGTTGAGAAAGAAAATGTGGTGCATAGTTTTTAAAAATGTATACCTTGGAGCCAAGATGATTTGAACTTTTTCTAGGCTTTATCGTTTATTAGCTGTGTGACCTGGACACATTATTATGGTTCTCTAAGCCAGAGCTTTCCATGTGAGGGAGCCTAAACATCACCTCCTTTAGGGTTATTTTGATCATTATCTCAGAGAACGCATGTGAAGTACCTAGAATAATGCCTCGCACATAAAAAGGAGCCTGTAAACATTCATTGCTATTACCTATTTATTAGTTCTGTATATCTTTTGTGAGTGTGACATCACTTTCAGTATCCAAATCTTCAACAACTTAATACATTCAAATATTTTATTTATTCACTCATTCATATTTACCTACCACCTGATACGTACCACGCACCATTCTGGGCCTTAGGGGTTCATAGGCCTGTGGGAAAATGACCTGTGTTTAAATAGTCATCAATATTTGAAAGCAGAATGAATTCATGACTTTTTACTTTAAAAAGTATAGTTAATACCCTCTGAAACAGAATATATGCTATGCCATTATAACTCTAAAAGATTTGGTGTTATTTTAAGTTTATTTTGATACTTTTCTAAAAATGAAAAATGGTACCACAGTTTGTGGGTCAGTGGTGAGTGAGAATTCTTTTTACAGCTGCCTTGTGTCATTTATCTTAATCAGGCACTAAATAAAACATTTTTTTTTTTGTTATTTAGAAGATCATTGTGTCTTTTATAGCCTGGCTCCCAGATTGCTGAGGAATATAGCTTAACCTTAATTTTTATCCATCCATGTGGAAAAATAATATGTAATAGGGTCTCTAAACCCTCCACTTTAATATGTCTCCCTAAAAATATCAGTCGACAAAAAATATTAACTAGTGACATTTGTAGAGAAAGTGAGCTTACATTAAGAGTATATTTCACCAGAGATATGGAAAAATGTTTTTGAAAATTCTGAAATTCAGACTCAAATAGGATGTATTTTTTGGTGTACTACTAACCCCTGGAAATCTATGTGACATATCAACAACAAACATGTATATTTGGCATATATACATACATATGACATCAGCAATGGCCTTTGCCGGGTAAGCAGCAATCTTATTGTTATTTAAGTTTATGAGTATGGTTTGAAGAGTTAGTGATCAAAGGCTGCCCAGAATGATGTCATAACATGGTAGTATGGACCCTGATTATGTGAAAAGCTGGGTATTTACACAAAGAGGTCACCCGCCAGCTGGCTACATATAAACTAAAGAAAAGCCAACAAACATCTTAAGGCAGTTTTCACTCTGGATGTGCTATAGACTTGCAAGCCTAGCACAATTTTTGAAGACCTGGATATTAAGTATGTTTTCTAAGTCAGCATAAATCCTCTCAAAACTTTTGTGTGGCTTGCTACATAAATTATCCTGGAGACAGTAAGAGTAGGTGTTTATTTTCCCTTTGCATGGTACTGTTTAAAAATTCTATTTTAAAAAACAGTGGCAATGTTTTACCTCTATGATTTAGAGAAAACATACTCCTAAATTGAATAAAGCAAATTTTGGGTTATTTTTAGATGTGTCTTATTTTCATTCTGAAGATCTGAATATTTGTTTAAATAAGATTTGGGGTAGAAAATCAATGGACTACTTGGATTATTGCTAATATTTAAAGAAGCACTTAGCTAAAAAGTCTGCTTTGTGATTGTATTCCTTTCAGCCTTTGCTTCTTTCCTTCTTCCTTCTCTTCTCTTTCTTCCTCATCTTCTCTTTTCTCTTCCCTTCTCTTCTTTCTCTTCTCTTTCCTTCCCTTCCTCTTTCCTTCCTTCCTTCCTTCCTTTCTTTCTTTCTTTCCTTCACTTTTATTCTTCCTTTTTTCTTTTCTTTCTTCTTTACTTTCTTCCTCCAGTCCCCCTTTCTCCATAACTCCCTTCTTTTTCATGACTCTAAACTTAAACACCATGAAATACTACATAAAGCATATCACTTATAGTAACAAAACCATAATGAATTGTAAAAAAAATTTTACCTTCACAGTACAATTTAATCTTTAGTTCAGTTTCTTTGACAGAGTGAAGATATATTCTAAACTGAGTAAATGAGGTATGGGAAAGAAAAGAGGAACCAGAGAGGCAATATTTCAAGGTTATTCCTTAAAATTCAGAAGACTCAAAAATGAATAAAGATGGTGATGATGCATGAACACTGAATATACAAACCCCAAAACAAGAGTAGAAATAGGCTAATATTCAAAATCTAACATGAGATTGAGGGTAGATTTGGTAAATATTTGGTGGAAATACTACTGTGTCATTTTATTATGTGATGCCTTTATTAATTTTTCTGGAATTTTGGTTTGGTCAACAACTATGGATTTCTAAGATTCTTATAATGCTATAAAATATTTGTAGGGTTAAAAAGCACACAGTATTAGCATATGGAACCAGTCTTCTAGGAATTGTTAAACACCACAAAGGAAGTCCCACACCAGCATAACACAGTAACTTGCCGATCACAATGTTCATTGGTTTATTGATAGACTTTATTATCTGGTAGAATCTTTAAGTTTTACAGAGCAACAGAGAGATCCTGACATTTATAGTGAATAAATTTGGCTTTAATAACATAGATGATCTTCTACTTTAATCTTTTCTTGCCACCTTTATAGATGCCATCTGGCCAGGCATTTAAAATAAAGGTGAAATAGCTAATGACTCTTTTAGCACCATATAGTGTAGCAGTGGGTCACAGCTTCAGAAGGCAGAAGAGCAGGCACAGATCATCGTAAAACCATGGCAAGGCAATGGCCCACTTGTTTGTGACAGTGTCTCAGAATCCTCAGTCAGGGCCAAGATAAGATGGATGCAACCCAGAGCTGAGATGCAACCCAGAGCCTATAGCAGGAGCTCCCCGCTCCATATCCATCTCTGTTTTTCTGTTAGCCTAAAGGAATTCATGAAGCAAAACTTGTTTTTTGAAAATAGCGAGTTTTTCTACCTCAGGTGCTCAAGGCTATCTTCCTGTTGCTTCTCCTTCCCAGTAATAGATGGATGGGAGAGCAGGGATGGGGAAGCCTTCGATTTTTTAAAAAATGCACAGTAATTGCTTCTTTGGTAGAAATAGGTTTCCAGTATATGAGTCATTCACTCATAGGAATCGTGAATGGAAATTTCATTCTACGTTTCTCAAAATGGAAGCAGCTCCATTTTTTATAATTGTGAAAATATTTGGTGCTTAATGCATAAATATTGGACAATCTGGAAGGATAAGAAAAGAGGTTTTAGTTAGAGGTTTGATAGCCATTACTTGCTTTCAAAGTATCATTTTCTATCATTTCAGTTGCATCCAGACACACTGACAGAGTTGCCAACCAAAATTTATATTCTTTTTTATTATACTAAAAAGTATAAAATTTACCATGTTAATTCTAAGGGTACAGCTTAGATAAGTCTATTCCCATTACTCTGAAAAAGACCTCATTTCTTCTTTATCTTGTGGAGCCGCAACTCTACCCATTAAACAACTTTCATTCCCCTCACCCCCTGCCACTCTACCTTCTGTTTCCATGATTTGACTACTTTAGATACCTCATGTAAGTGGAATCGTAGTATTTATTTTTCTATTTAGCTTGTCTTCAAATTTCATTCATGCTTGTAGCATGTGACAGAGTTTTCTTCCTGTCGAAGGCTGAATAATATTCCACTGTGTCCTGACACCACAGTTTCTTTATCTGGTCACCCACGGATGGACATTCGTGTCGCTTCCAGCACTCGGCTACTGTGATCACGCTTTTATGACATGGGTGCACAGTTATCCCTTCCAGAGCTTACTTGCCGTTTCTGGATATACACCCTCAAGTGCACTGCTGAATCCTATGGTAATTCTATTGTTAATTTTTGAGGACCTACCATGCTGTTTTCCACAACGGTTGTGCCATTTTGTATTCCAGCAACTGTGCACAAGTGTCCTAATTTACTTGGCACCAACACTTGTTATTTTCTACTCCTTTTCTATAGTAGCCACACCAATGGATGTGATGTGATAGCTCATGGTTTTAACTTGCATTTCTCTGATGAGTGGTGATATTGAATGTCTTTTCATATGTTTTTTGGCAATTTTTATATCTTCTTGTGATAAATATCTCTTCAAGCCCTTTACCCATTCTTGATCAGACTAATTTAGTTTTCATAGCTGCATTGTACATGTACTTTATGTATTTCAGATATTAATCTTTTATCAGATAAGTGATTTGCAAATATTTTCTTCTATTCTGTAGGTTGCTTTTTCACAGTGTGGATTATATTCTTTGATGCATAAACCTTTTGAAGTTTGATGCAATTTCATTTGTCTATATTTCCACTTTTGCTTGTGTTTTGGTCTCACATCCAATGAATCATTATGAACAAAACATCATGAAGCCTTTTTTCTATTTTTTTCTGGGCGTTTTACAGTTTTGAGTCTTAAATTTAACACTTTAACCCATTTTCAATGAATTTTTGTATATAGTACAAGGTTCAAATTCCTTCTTTTACATGTGGAGATGCAGTTTTGAATGGTCTTACAATTCTTGTCATACTCTCTTCTACGTATACCTGTCTTTATGTGAGTAACCCACATTTTTTTAATTACTGTGATTTTATAATATGTTTTGAAAGCGAGTCCTCAAACTGTTTTTGTTTTGTTTTGCAAAATTTTCTTGACTATTTGAAGTCCCCTGAATTCCATACAAATTTTAGGATAACTTTTTTTTCTATTTCCACAAAATATGCCTTTGGAATTTGAATAGGGACTGCAATGAATCTGTAGATTGCTTTGGTAGTATTTACACATTGACAATATAGTCTTCTAATCCATGAACATAAAATATCTTTCACTAATTTGTGTCCTTTCATTTCTTTCAGCAATGTTTTGTAGCTTTTGTTGTACAAGCATTTAACTTCATTTGTTAGATTTATTTTTAGTAATTTTTTATGCTATTGTAAATTGGATTTCTTTCTTTTTTCCGTCGTCCCCCTTTCCTTTCTTTCTTTCCTTTCTTCTTATAATGAGAATGGAACTCTGGACTTTGAACATGCAAGCACTCTACCAGTGATCTGCCTCTCCCATCCCTGTTATTTTATTTTATTTTATTATTTTATTTGATTTGATTTTAAAAATTTGAGGTAGGGTCTTGCTAAGTTGCATAGGCTGGACTTGATTTGCATTCCTAGTGCCTCAGCCTCCTAAGTAGCTAGAATTAAAGGCCTGCACCACTGCACCCCGTGAGTTGTGTGTGTGTGTGTGCACGCGTGTGCACGTGCATGTGTGTGTGTAATTTTTAGGGCTTTCTACATATAAGTTACCTCATCAGAGAACACCTTTGCCGTTGGATGCTTTTCATTGCTTTTTCTTGCTTAATTCCTCTATGATTTCTAATACTGTATTGAATAAAAATGGTGAAACTACACATCTTTGTCTTATTCCTAATCTTGGAGGAAAATTTTTCAGTCTTATCCTACTGATTATGATATTTGCTGAAAGCTTTTCATATCTGGGCTTTATTATGTCCAGATAGTTTCTTTCTATTTATAACTTACTGAGTATTTTAATCATGAAAGGAGATGTGTTTTTGTCCTTTATTTTGTTAATACGCACATTATGTGTATAGATTTTCATACGTAAAAACGTCTTTGCATTGCAGAAATAAAACTTGTTCCCAGTGTGCAGTACTTTCAATGCGCTGTTGAATTTGGTTTGCTATCATTTTATTGATGATCTTCGCATCGGAGATACTGATTTCTAGTTTTCTTTTCTTGTGGTGTCTTTGATTTTAGTACCAGGGTAATGCTAGCCTCTGTAGGAGGAGCGTGGACTTATTCCTTCCTCTTGAAGTTTTTGGAAGAAGTTGATGAGGATCAGTGTTTTTTTTTTTTTTTTTTTGTGGGTACCGGGGGGTCGACCTCAGGACCTCGTGCGCCAGCAGGCGCCCGTGCCGCTGAGCGATATCACCGGCCCCTTTTTCGTATGTGGGCTCTGGGAGTCGAACTCGGGCCCTCACGCTTGCCGGGCAGGCACTTAAGCCGCTGAGCCATCTCACCGGCCCGAGGATCAGTGTTAATTCCTCTTTAATCTGTAGACTACGGACTAATTCTGTAGTCTAGTTAGTTAGCCCTGAGCTTTTCCTTAATGGGAGGCGGTTTATTGTTGTTGTTGTTGTTATTATTATTATTATTATTATTATTATTATTACTACTACTACTGACATTCTCTTTATTTAGTTACTGGCCTATTCAGATTTTCTATTTCTCATGATTTAGTATTGGAAGATTATGTGTTTCCATGAATTTACCCATTTCTTCTATTTTATTCAATTAGTTGGCATACAGTTTTCCTTGAAACTTTCTTATAGTCTTTTATTTGGTGTAATATCCTCTTTTCATATCTGATTTTTGTTATTTTAGTATTATCTCTTTTGTTGATCTTTTTAAATAACCTCACTCTTACTTTCTTTGATATTTTCCTTTAAAAATTATCTATTTCCTTTATCTTTTTTCTGATGATTGCAATTTTCTTTCTTGCTCACTCTTCTTCTCTGTCTAGCTCCTGGAGTTGTAAAGTTAGGTTGTAAATTTCAGATCTTGGTTCTTTAAAACGTGTGTATTCAAAAATACGAACTTCCCTCTTAGCACTGCTTTCACTGAATTCTTTAAATCTCATAGGATTTTTTTCATTTTCATTTGTTTCAAAGTACTTACTAATTTCCCTGTGATTTCTTTGACCTACTGGTTGTTTAAAAGTGTGTTGTTTGCTTTCTACATATTTGTAGAATTTGCAGCTTTGCCTTTTGCTAATTGATTTTTAGCTTCATTCCACTGTGACTGGAAAAGATGCTCTGTAAAATTTCAATCTTTCCAAATTCGTTAAGATTTGTTTTGTGGTCTAGCATATGTGATCTGTCTTGGAGAATGTTCCATGTGCACTTGAGAAGAATGCTACTTCGCTGTCATCTGGTGGAGTGCCCGTTAGTTCTAATAGATCAGTAATGTCCAAATCTTCTGTTTTCTCATTTATCTTATGTCTGGTTGTTCTCAAAATTCTATTTCATGATATACTTCTTCAATAAATTTATTTTAAACTTTTTTGTATTCACTAGATGAGGCTCCCACATGTAACAGAACAGCAAAGCTAATGTGGTTTAAGCAAGCTAGAATTTGATTTCCTTTCTTGTTGGCCACTGGAGAAAAGCATTTCAGGGTTGGAATGGTGTTTCATGGACCCAAGGAACCAAGTTATGTTAGTTTATGTTATGTTATATTTCATTTTTTTTCTTGACACTGGTGACTGAACCTAGGGCCTTGCACTCCCGCTCATCTTCTTTTCTTGTTGCTCTGGCAAAGAGGGTCCCCCTCCCCTCTGGATCACCTCATGGTCCAGAATGACCTTTCCAGCTACAGTGACATATTCAAGCCAGGAAAAGAAGGGCAGGGAAAAATAGTGGTTCATCTTCTCCATAAAGTAAATTTCTGGAATTTGTGCACACAACTTCTCCTGAAATTTAATTAGCTGGAACATAATAATGTAGGTATACTTAGCTACCAGGGAAGGTAGGAAATCTCTCCTGCCAGCCATGTAAGCAGCCCCATAGCAAAGACTTTCCTACTACAGAAGGGGGGAAATATGGATGTTGAGGGACTCAGCAATTTCTGTAACAAGAACAGACTGATATCAATACACCAATTGCTGTGGTATTGTGCTGTGCATTTTATGGAATATATATTGTTTAAAATTGTGGACAATACAATAATTAAATTCATAAACATAAATATATATATATATTTTTTTTTTAATGTGGGTACCAGGGGTTGACCTCAGGACCTCGTGCTTGCCAGCAGGCGCTTGTGCCACTGAGCGATATCACTGACCCTTTTTTTCCTTTATGTGGGTACTGGGAGTTGAACTCAGGACCTCACGCTTGCCAGGCAGGCGCTTATGCCGCTGAGCTATCTCACTGGCCCAACATAAATATTTTTATAGTTGATGAGTTACTCTCAAGAAAATTCTGAGTAGCATAATTGCTGAGTCAGAATCTTTTTGCATGAAAAATAAATTCATATATCATGGTGCAAATCAGAAACTATAAAATAGCACATGAGCAAAGCAACATTTTCCTCTTTTTTTCCCATCCTTAGCCTATTGCCCACATAGATCCTCAAATGAATTTTCCCAATTGTTTTTGTTTTCATTCCGTTGGTCCACTATTATTCTAGATCACTGATTCTCAACCGTGACTATACATTTTAAACACTTCAGAAATTCTTAAAAAGAAACAAAAGCTCACAACAAAACAGTGATTTCTCAAGCCCATGCAGATCATTTAAGATACAATTTCTGAAGGTGGGACCTGGGCTTTTTCTTCCTTTTCAACACTCTTTTAAAGCTCCCTGTATGCCTCTCACAATGCCGAGCCTACATTGAGAAACACTGTTTTAGAAGAGCGCTATTCAAATTTTGAAGTGTTCATAAAGCACAGACAGATGTGGCTGAAATGTAGATTCCATGCCAGTAGGTCAGTTGAAATTTGGCTTTTTAACTCATGATGCCATTTTTTCCTGTCTACAGGCTACACTTTTGAGTATTAAAGCACTGGATAATGCATGCATTTTTCTGTTTCCTGGTTTGACAAGTGTAGACAAATTGCAGGGACTTTCTGAGATGATGACAGAGATTTGTTCTTGTCCATTATACTTCCTACCTCATCTTAATATTTGCTTTATTTGTACTTTTAGTCTTAATTTGGGTTTTATTTATATCTTTAGATAACATGGCTATAATTCTCTTTTTTCCTCTACTTTTGACAGTATTTCTTGATACTTCTTGTCTCCCAAAGATGAGATAATTGGTGTTCTATTATTTTCTCTCATCTTTCCTCTCAGAAAATTTTTGTCCCATCTTACTTTTCTTTCATACTGACATAGTCTAAGTAGTTGACATTTTTGTTCTCTCCTTCAATCACTGATAAACCCCCTGCACTGTGTCCTCAGGCTTTCCTCTTAGAGTACAAAACCAAAAAAACAGAGACAGACAGACAGACAGACATGATTGTGCAATGTTATATTTTAAAGCAAAAGCAGATATGTGCCACATAAAGCAGTGTACTCAGCTTCTAGTGCCTTGTCCATAGGCCCTTGGACAGGATCTTGGCTACCTAAAGAACTCTGTTCCTAACCTGAAGGTCCAAACAGGTGCCTTAAAATTACAGCATTTAGTTTGCTTCCTATTTGATCATGATTTTCTACTACAAATTTCTCCCTTGGAATTTCTATTACTTTCTACCTGTATTTCTGCTGTTATTTGTCCCTTAGTTTTCTCATCTTCTAAGCCATATTAGCTAATCGACTAGCCACATATTACCCAGTAGCCTCTCTCCGGTCTTACTGTCCTATTCCTTTTAGGATTGGATGTTCCCTAGGTCTGGGACCTCTCTTCCCTCTCTGTGGGGTAGAATCTGCTGTTTGCATCCTCCTAGGTGGAGAGACACCTGGTGAACCACACTCAAGTAGCTTCCTAAGAGATGACACGTTGCTGGTATGTGTACTTAGTGCTTGTAAACGACATTGTATTTATAGAGTTTTCTAGGTAGTGAAGGATTTCACTTCAGAACATTGAAAGTATTAGTGAATCTCTTTTCTTTGTAACTTACAACTTTTTTCTTCCCTGATGCTTTGAGGATTTTCTTTTTAATTATACTCTTCTGATTGGCCATTATAATGGCTAGGTAGAGCTCTTTCACTGTCTGTTCGCTCAGAGGAAGGGAGTGTATTCCAAACTGAAGATTCTTGGCTTTCCTTGGCTGTAGTACATACTTTTTTTATTTTTTGCTTGAATATTTTCAACATTTCTTTGTCTCTCTCTTTCTGAGGTATTGATTAGGTGAATAAGGCCCTTTCAGTTTATCACTTACATTTATCAGCTTTTGCTTTTTTTGTTGTTTAAAATTTTGGTATATTTCCTTGATTTTGCTTTCAAGCATAGCTACTAAATTTTTAGTGTTAGCAGTTATACTGAATTCTTTAAGACCACTTTCTCATTTTCTCATTGTTCTACTTTTTTTTGGTAAATGTGGTTTTCCTTGAATTTTAAAATAATGTTTATAAGAATGATTTTTATGTTATTTTTGTTTCCTAAACTCTTTCAGCTTCTCCCAAGGTTATTTTTCTATTTTTTAATATTGGAAATTTCTCTTTCCACTTTGCTAATTTTCCTTACATGCTAGAGACTTCTGTCTGTTATTAAGGAAGGCGACGTGGATACAGTGTGTGTTTCTGCTTTTATGTAGGTAGAACTGTTTTCTTACCAGCCCTCTCCCTTTCCTACTGCAATTTCCTCATGGACAGACAATACTGAGTTGTCACTTTGATTTAGAGAGAGTGGACTGAGAGTGGCTGTTGGGCAGCTGGTCTGCAAATGCCTGAAACGAGAATGGTTTTCCTCTGGAGCACCAAGCAATTTAGAAATTCTAGCTTTTCCCGGTTTGTTCAGTTTCTTTAGAAAGGCTTCATCATATGTTTTGCCTGGGGACAAAATGCTGGCCGTCTGCTCAGTGTGTATACATTGTGGATGGAGCGCCTGTCTGGAAGAATCCTGGCATATTCAGACCCTAAAGAATCTGTTTTCAGTTCTATTTTTAATTCTCTCACCCCACTTGTGCCTACTGGTTCTGCACACAAGGCATCTTTGGAGTTCAAAGGCAGATTCACTGTCTACCTTTCCCGAGCTCTCCATCTATTGCAGGCTGGTGACTTCTCTCTCTTTTTCTCTGTCAAAAGCCTCCCAGCTGCATTTTATATTCAAGGAGTTTATGAGTCTCACCCTTTAGGGATGTACACGCCCTATTCTGTGTTGTCCACCAGGCCAGACAATTGCCTTTTTGCCTTAGTCATTCCTCTCCATCTGTCTGCTCTGCACTCTATCACAAGGAAGTGACTCCTGCAAAGGATATTTCCTCACCACCTGCCTTCCATATAGATTCAGCCGCTGGGAAGCACTGGTGAGATGCTGGAGAGAGGGGAGAAGGGAAAAGGCAGATATTTCTCCTGTCCCTCTTTGCCTTGGGAGCCTCGGTAGATTCAGCGGCATTTCTTGCATCTCACCCAATACAACACTTTCTGACTCCAAGCAGCCCTTACTCTGAGGTTCCAGTTCCTCCCTTAGAGTCCTGAATCCTGGGCTTTGCCCATAATAACTTGTTCCTTACTCCCTGCAGCCCTACTGATGGCAGTAGTAATGGATGTTGCTAACTTATCTGGCTTTTTAGATCTCCCAACATTTTTATAAGAAGTTCAACAACTGGGACTTGGAGCCCAAAACTAAGGATCATAACAAGGCAAAATTGGAGACCCAAACCAAGGACCATAATGAGGCCAAGAGGACAGCCAACAGTTTTGCCCTTGCCCCTCCGAGGTCAGCCAGGACCCAGCACACGACAGGCCACCTCTGAAAGCCCCTGCAACTCTGGCGAGTCTTGCAACCGCCCACGCCAGGAGACTGTCGGACCTCAGAGGCCAGTAGTCAACCAGTGGGCATCGTGCAAGACAAAGAGTCGCTAAACAGAGACATCTTCCCCGTGCTTGCACAGGAATCCACGTGGCCAAGCCAGACCATGACCTGCCCTGGAAAGTGACACAAGTGGTAGAGAAAAAGCTAGAGAGACTGCAAGGCTCTTCATGCAGCCCCCAGTGTAAACCTTGGTAAAGCCATACCTGACTTTGAAAAACAGATACAGAGAGATAGATGATAGATGATGGATGATAGATGGATGATAGATGGATAGATAGGTAGATGATAGATAGATGATGGATGGATAGACAAATGATAGATGACAGACAGATGATAGATACATAGGACGCTGGATTTCTTATTGACAAAATGGGGAGGAGACTGCACGCTCTTAGACTCCACACATTATACTTGAGTTAACCCCTCTGGACAACAGAGCTAATGTTGAAAATAAAGCTCATGCCAAACGCTGCCTGATTTGGTTTTGGAGTCACTATGCACCAGTATTCTATTTTAATTTTTTGGCCCTTAGTTGTTTAGCATGGCTATAAAATCAAATTTAAACATCAATGACCTGCTAATGTCCTTGTCCTCTTTTCCAGACTATCAAAAATGATGGCTCTTTGAACAGGAGAATTTGGGACTCCTAGATTTCCTTTCGATTGGTCAAAATGAGGCGTTTGATTCCTGGCTAGGCAGAGTCATCGTCCCGCTCAGTCTGAAACAGCCACAAGAAGGCGGACCTGCAGCCCCTCTATTCCTTCAGAATGAGAGATCAAAGTCTTGAGTGGGGGCATTAGTTAACATAGAATAAATAAAGATAGGTAAAAAGGAGACAAGGAAAATCACGACTTAAAAATTTTACTTTTAAGAAGACTTCGATTTCAGGACTCAAAGTTAGCCAAGGCTTTCCTTATCTGTAGACTCTAGGCTTGTTTACACTTCTTTTTTCCCAGGCCCATCACACTCTAAATCTCTTAAAGATACTGTCTTTATATTAGCTTAGTTGATAAGATAAAGGGCAGAAACCTGACTTTAAGAGAAGCAGATTCAAAAGTTTTGAAGTACGTCTTTGGGAAAACCATTTTAGATCACCTATCATTACAAAAAAAAAAAAAAATATATATATATATATATAATAGACTGGGTCCTGTCTTTCCCCTGTGAGAGGGGCCGTCTCCATCTGTAAAGTGACCCATTATCTTTGTTCCCATTGGTGGACCATCGCTTTTCTTCTGTAAACCAATCCTAAATTTTCTGTGGATTCACAAACTGTACAGATTTCCACCATCCAAACCACATAAATATTCCCTACTCCTGATCATAGTGCCCCTGTTCCTGGAGGGCTTGCACTCTATTGAGTGTATACTTTAAATTCTGCTTAATAGACCTCTTTACACTTCCAAGAAATAGTTCGTGTAACAAATTCTCTTTCTTTAGAACTATTTGACTTGATTCCCCTTACTGATTCCGAGAGATGTGGATAAAGGGGTTTTCTGTGTTCTGTGTCTGTATTTGTAATTCAAAGGAGTTCTGAAGGAAGTGAGAGGTCAGGGTAGGCATGTGTTCACCCTGCCATTGAGAATTGGAAAATATACGTATTTTGAGGTTTTTCATACATATTACCAAATTGCCCAGTAGAACATCTGTATCAAATGGCATTTTCACTGACCGTGATACGGTACCCATATCCTGACATCCTCAAAACATGGGTTTTGGTGCTTTTTAGAAGTCATCGTATCTTCGTATAGGGATTCAATAAACATACAGGATTTCCGGTTGGCTGAAAGATGTCGTATTTGTGTTATGCTAACAGCTGGAACTGATCCGTGAGGAGAGAGAGCCCGTAGCACTTGCACAACTTTTGGTTCAAGATGGCTGGGCAAGATAGTAAGGAGTCTAGAATCCCAACAGTATGGGAAAGATACAAGATGCAGCTTTCCCAGTATTTGCTTCCAGTATCTCAGAGGGAGGAATTACTGTGGCTCTCCATAAAAAGTAATATTCCCCAAATAGAGAAAGTCATTGCTAAGATCCAAATTATTAAAGCATGACTCAGAGGAGAGTCTGTCTCAGAAAAAAAGGAGAGAAATTAGTGTCTAACATTCTTGCTTTCTAGCTTAATAATTCGTTGGAAAAAAAAGTTGCCCTTTATAGATTTCCAACTGCAAAACTGAAAACAGAATGGGAGTACCAGAAATAAGGAATTTCCAAAGAAAGACATTGCCTTTCCTACACCTTCTGGAACAATGTCATCTCCGCAGCCTTTACTGAAGTACTGTGGAAGTCACAGTGTGCCGTCTCGACTGGCCACATCCGGCCATGATTCAGTCCCTTTTATGATGACTTTATTGTCCAGTATTTCTTTTCAGTGCAAGAATGCGCTCCACACTTACCACCTTATCAATTGCTAGCAGTCAACCTACCCACTCAAGATCTCCTGGGTCTTCCATGTTCCCTCTACCTACAGAGAGACGGAGACATGCTTTTTCATCAGCTCATTGGCTGTGCTCAGAGCACACCATTTATGTCCTTCAGCTTCTGTTTCCTTACCTAGAAAATGAGACCAAATGGTCCCAGAAATTTCTCTCAGCTCTGCGCAGGAACTCTGATGGCTGGGAGAAAAGAGTCCTCAGGAAAGGCATTGAGCTAGGGCCTTTTATTCACAAAAGTCTTGACGCTTGCCTTTTCTGAAGGTTATTTTATTGTTCATGGGCTATAGCATGATTCTGAGGAGTTAAAATGTGCTGCAATTTCTGTTGTGACTTTTTTAATATTCAAGGAGACTCAAGAAACAGAAACATCTTAGTCATCTCCTGACATCTGAGAGGGTTTGGCCCTGGAGTCTTTCGGATCCCCTTCGTGTCCCCATGGTCTATGAACAGGTTATTGTGGGATGGAGAAGAGATTTGGTTTTACGAAAGGTTTTGGTAACTGCTGAGGTGGAACCCAAAAATTCTGCCAAGTTAGGATTAGCAGCAGTGGTACTTCCCCTTGGTGGGGATTCAGCCCAAAATCATGGTTAAAGAGCACTAAAGTGTCCAAATGATCTCTAATTATAATAACCACCAGAGTAGTTTTCAAAGCTTCAAAGAATTAAAAAAGAAATTGTCCTCAAACACATTAACACACTATTTGTATCTTGTTAGTATTTGTACTCTTCATCAAAGAGTATTTTTAATGAGATGAATTCAAAGCCAAAATGGTCAACAGATTAGACCAAGTCAGGCACAAAAAAATGTCTCCAGGGCTTTTTACAAAAATTTCATTTCACTCTACTCTTCCACACACAGTTTCTTATCTTGTTAATCACTACTTATTCCTTTGACGCTGCAGAATCAAGGCAGGGTTCACAAATCATTTCAGAAAATAACCATTAGTCACTTTATACACCACGAGTTGTCAAAATTTGCTATATATTTTAATTTCTGAAGAATTTAAATTTAATCTCATTTGTCCCTTATTAAAGATGGAACATCAAAGCATTTCGTATGACTGAAGTGTTCTGTGTTTTACTTCTTATTGAAAGGAAGTTAATGCTGGCGAGCTAACTTGCTTTCAGGGGCACTGGAGTATAAGGTGGGAAGTTCCCAATAGGTGTAGACAAGGCGTAGACCCCAATATGAGAGGCCTCTCCCATCTTGCCACTTTTAAGTGACGTCTACTCTTCCCTCAGAGCTCTTTACCATGTAGTAAATGTATATTTTGACTCAGACTAGTTCCTCGGCATTGACTGAGAGTGAAGGTTAGAGGTGTCATCTTTGTGTCTCCCAAGATTGGTTTTGCTCTCTGGTCTTACCCCACGTCGATACACGAGTTGGCCATATCTGTATTCCAAGCAACACCAAAAAGCGAAGTGTGCTTCTGGGTAACAAATGGCATCCCTGTTTTATGAAAAAAACTGAGAAGCAAGGAGGACTTTTTAAAAAAAAATTTTTTTTTCAGCAGATATCTGGAAATTAGGAGTCTCAAAGTAACAAACAAAAACTAAAGCTAAATACAAGAAAAATGACCGATTTAGATGATATGCTGAAGTACAGGTATAAGGAAAAAAGTGTTCACTGTGTTCCCAAACAAAGAACATTGTAAAAGAATACACACAGGGCGAGGCCTGGTCTTGAGTAGACGGAAGGGCCCTCTGCCCAACCGTAGACTGGACCCGGGCAGGCTACGCATGAAGCCGAGCGATCTGAGAAGTGTGGGGGCCGCTACCTTCCGGGGAGAATTTCCGCGTTGTGGGTTAGGCCGTGGCTACCCTCTCTGTGAGGCGTCTGCCCTCCCTGCCGCTTCGGTGAGAAGCACATGCAGGCTTTGCTGAGGAAGGTGAGTTCCAAAACGAGGCTCAGGGCTTGTGTGAGGCAGAGAGCTGGGCCAAGGAGGTGCAGATAGGAACATCGAACCTAGGGGCTCCAGATCAGCGAATGGACCCCACTGTGCCGGAGCGCGTGTGCTGCCGGAATTATCCACCACTGCAGCACACTTACGTGTTATTTGCAGGCTCTGGGGGAAGTGTTTTCAGTTAGCAATAATAAACATTCGCCTCTCCTGTTTCGGGGGTCACCATGACTGAGGTGGGTATGGGATTCGTGGTTTTCGGCAGCTTTGTCCTGGTGGGAAAGGGAGGGCCAAGATTATCTCACAGACAGCCAGAAAGGAGCGGCGAGTTCTACACCCACTGCTTTTTCAAACGATAACCGGTGACGTCTGACCGGGGTTGAGTAATGCGCTGGAGAACTGTTTTGCCAGCGTCTCAAAATGCAATCTTTAACCCCTTGCAGGGATGGATCCTGCGACACTATGACATGGGGAAAAAATGAATGAAGCACAGAGGAGTCCCCTATAGAAAGAAAGTAGGGAGAAATAAGGCAGCGCATCTCCCTCCATTTTTCTGCCCTGGGAAATACCATGAAAGTTCAAAAGAGGAGGCGAAACCCGGCTCGGACTCACAGACCTGGCTCTCAAATGCTCTATTTCTGTCCAAGATCTGATCGTGCTGTTGCGTTGAGTGTGGGGGAAGGAGGGATTTTATATAAAAGCATTCTCCAAAAACAAAGAACGCATAAAGCAAGATTGCACCTTGAACATATTGCAAGGGTTTTAAAGGATAGATTATATAGATGCACACAATTATTTAAAAATAAGATAAAACATTTTGCTTCCCACTTAAATTATCACCCAGTGGCTTTATACACGGTTTCTAGCAAACAACAGCAGCAAGTGGCCCAACTGTGTTTGAGTGCGAGGACTTGCCACGCTGGAAATCATAACTTTAATGTCTATAGATTGAGAAGATATAGGTGATCAAAGACTGCTGTTAATTCAGTGAAGCAAGTAGGTGAAACTGTGTTTTATTCATCACCTCATCTGTAGACACTTTAAAAATAGTAGTGTGTGTGGATGACATAGTATTTATTTAGTCTCCCTGTACTGAATGTGCATATGGGTTTACAGACCCCCTCACAATAAATCCTGCTACCCTCAGGGGTCCAAGACCTGCTGGTGGAGGACCATGGACGGGACAGCCCTATGATTGATGACGACGAGAAGGGCCCGGGGCACATCTGCTCGTCTTCCCTTCCTTTTATCCTCCCGGCTCTCACACTTTCTTCCCAAAATTCTGCACTCTGCTGTGTTTACTGAAAATGTTTTTTGTATAAACTTTAACAAGTTGGTTAAAACTTTCCACAGTGGAAACATTTTTCATGCCTAAAAAATGAGTTGTACCTTGAGTGGAGATTTGTACATCTGGGAGAAAAGTCTTTTAATTCAAGATTCACCAGGTCTCCCGCTGAATGTAATAAGAGTTTATTCCTTAAGCTGGGAGGGGGATATGTGGTTGTGTGCTCATGGCTCTTCATACTTTGCAGATATAAATATTTAATAAAAATTAAATCAAAAGGATTTTCTGTGTCTCAGTTCCAGCTGTTTCTCTTCACATTGTGATCACCATAGGCCAGAAAAAAAAAAAAAAAAAAAAAAAAAGAAAGAAAAAGAAAGAAAGAAAGAAAGAAAGAAGAAATACTTACCAATAAAGTTGCCACTTGCTGCACTGAGTACAGCTAGATAACACTGTAAATTTCCTTTCTGAGTGCATTTATCCTACACATTTTGTCAGAACTTGGGATGCAAAATGTGCTTGTGGACCTCTGTCCAGCTGCGCTTTCTTTTCTGTGTGTCAGCCTTTGGGGTGACAGTTGTGACCTTCTCTCAAGTGACTGCCTTAATTTTTCATGTGTATGTTCTTTGTATGTTTCTCTCCTTTTACATTAACCATATCTTCCTCTTTTCATGGTATAACTTTTCAACTTGCCTGTATGTGCTGTCCACACATAATCATGTCGTAGTGAGTTTCAATCCACTCCACCCTGGCTTCTGCCCTGTTTCTCCGCTGAAAGTGCTCCTGCCACAGCACTTATATCTGAAGCCAAAGTTCACGTCTCAGTTCCCAGATCACTGGCTTTCCCAGGGGCTGTGACATATTGATCGCCCCTCCTCGAAATGTCTCCATAGCTTTGTTTCCCCTGTTCTCATTCTTTGGTTCACATATTTATTCAGAAAGCCTTTTTCTGAGTACAAGGAATAGAATGGTGGGGTGGAAAGACCAGGTGCTCGTCTTCAGGAGCCGACCTCTGCAAGCATCAGAAAATCAAACACGCAGTTGCAGTAGAGTGAGTAAGTGATGCGGAGGAAAGTACGGTGTTAGAGATGACCTTTGGGAAGCACCTACACGGGTCTGAAATGTCAGGGACAACTTCCTGTGCAGAGTGACACTTCCTCCCAGATTTGACAGAAAACTAGGAGTCAGCCACAGGATGAGGAAGTTAGTGAGAAAATGTGTTCAACCTCAAACCCGAGCACATGTAAGGGCTTGGAGGCAGAAAGAGGGTGCGGAGAGCCGGAGAAGCTGGGCCCCAATCACAGGCAGGGTATTCTGGGGGGAGAAAGTGACAAAGAAGAGAACAGACAAAATGTCACTGGAGTGAGACAGCGTCACATCATGACAGGCTTTGTAAGATAAGTCGAGAAGATTGGCCTTCTTTTTTTTTTTTTTTTGTGGGTACCGGGGGGTCGACCTCAGGACCTCGCACGCCAACAGGCGCCCGTGCCGCTGAGCGATATCACCGGCCCCTTTTTCGTATGTGGGTTCCAGGAGTCGAACTCGGGCCCTCGCGCTTGCCGGGCAGGTGCTTAAGCCGCTGAGCCATCTCACCGGCCCCTGGCCTTCTTTACTGAAGTAGTGAAAGCCTTTGAAGAGTATGGGAATGGGGTGACTGAAGTGGGAGAAAGAGTTGGCACGGGGCAAAGTCAAAGGAAGAAAGACTTGTAGGTGGCTGGGACACCACTCCTATACAACAGCTAATTACACGTTGGTTCTGTGCCACGGCTAGTGTTGTTGTTTCTTCCCAGGTAACAGTGAATTCTCTCTCTCCATTAGCACTACCATGGTGTGGTAGCAGAGGGAGAAATAATTTGTTGTTACAAAGGAAGAAACAATAGAATTGGAAGATTGGTTGGGGGCCAGAACTGGGGACAATGCCTGGTCATGGAGATGAAAAAGTCAATAACAAACACAATGAGATTTCCAATGTGGGCAACCAGGTACACGCTGGAGCTATTCACCAAGTTGGAAAGCATCAGGTAAGAACAAGATGTGGTGAAAGGTGGAAGGGAAATGATGAATTCGGTTGGAGTTCGTTGATGCCTTTCAAAATCAGAGACGCAGCTGGACAGGCCATGGGGGCCCTGAAAATACCAGCTCTCCCATGGGTCTCACAGTTGTAGGTAAAGAAATGAGGAAACAACAATACATCTGTTCCTAGGAACCTTGTCTGGGATCATGTCTGATTGACCCACAGCACCAGATGTGGAGAGGGGAAATGCCATGGCTCGGGAACACTTCCCGTGACAGACAGAAAGCGCAGTTCAAGTTCCACTGTCTACAAGTTGAAGTGTCACGGAATCTGCAGCAAGACCCACACATGTCTTCATTGTCAAGCTCTCCACAGTGCGGCTGAGGAGTACCGGTCATCAGAGAGGCCAACGCAGGTCTCGGGAAGAAGAGCCACCCTGGAATAACTAGGATATGAGTTAGGGGCCCTTGTCTTTTCTCAGCATTTTGGCAAGGGCTGGGCAATATAATTTAAGTTTACGGTCAGCAGATCAGGCCAAGTTAAAATCAGAACAGCTAGATGAGGTACAAGAAAAAATGAACTTTTCGATCATATTTTGTTCGTTTTGTGTTTTTACAGAACATACTATTGGTAGTAGAGGTCATGTTTTTTGCAAGATCACTGCCATCATGATCCTATCTAGAGCAATGCATTAAAAAGAATATATAAAACAATGAGGAACTTTATTCCAGTGACTTCTAAGTAGACATACAAATTACTACATCTTTGTTTAAAACCAGAAACATTTCTAAGACTCCTAGTTGAAGTATTATATCTCACTGTGCTGTCTGAGAGAGAAAAACAAAATAACTCCAAAATTGTGGTCTAAGGGACCATTTTTCCTTTTCAACTGGAGTTTTCCAGCTCATGTACCCCATCATCTGTCATCTACCAGGTCCTGCAAGTCTTGCCATGCTAATACCTTATACGGGAACACCATCTGCTGTACCAAAAAGCTATTAACATACCATTAATGGAGTGTGTAAGGACTTCAGGAAGTATGTAAGGAATTCCCAGAAAAGTATACTTAGTATATCTGTCTTAGTCATTTTTCTCATTGCTGGGACAAAATGTTTGACATCCACAAATTAAAGGAGGAGAGGTTTATCTTGGCTCACAGTTTGCAGAGGTTTCGGTCCAAAGGCTGCCGGCTCCAAGACTGGACGTTATGGCAAAGGGCCACAGTGGAGGACAGCTGCTCCAGTCAGGGCGGCCAGGAAGCGGGGACTGAGGAGAGGAGCGAGGAGGGAGACGGACCCTTTCAGAGCAGACCTGGCCTCGGAACAAGTGACCTCTAGTCCTCCACCAGGCAGTCACCTTCCAAAAGCCCCGCCTGTGGGCCCGGGAGGCTCTGGGCACGGAGGGGGATACTTCAGATCTAAACCATAGCAATATCTTATGTGTAAAACTTCTGTTTCGCAAATAAGTACATTTCTTCTGTGTTAAGAACTACTGTAGCAGCTGCAAGGATGGGAGCGTATCTACGGCCCGAATTTCTGTAAGTGGGACACAATCAACTTTCCAACAGTGCCTTGCACGGTAGGGCCAACTCCCTTCTGCTGCGTTAGTCAGTTAGTCATCGTTAGCCCCACCAGAGAGTGATTTAACCCAGTTTACAAGGAAGTGATTGTTCCTCTGCCCCTGGGGACGTGATGGCTTAGTCACAAGCACCAGAGTTTTGGTCCTTGGCATGGGGAGGTTTCATCCTCCTTCCCCAGCACAGTTCTGGGCTCAGATGAAAGCGGTCACAGGGTGACCCTAGCTGTCCCCTCCCTGAGTCTTGTGCACCAGGCACGGTGCTAATCACTATGTTACATTATCTCACTCAGTCCTCAGAGCCACCCGGAATTATCCGCTGCATTCTAGAGATGACACAACTAACGTTCAGGGGAAGAAAGACATTTTCCAAGGGCATCCAGCACTGGGTTCAGAGCCCAAATGCGTGGCTCTTGAGTCTGTTCTCGGACTACTCACCAGATCCATGCCTTGCAAACGTCATCCCTGGAGGATGAGGGGGCCTCCACAGCCACACCAACTCCTTTTTTGTTGTCTGATATATTGGGGTGCTGTAAAGGACTCAGTGAAATAAGGGTCCCCAGCCACGTTTTAAAAATAGCTTGAAGCTCGTGCATTAGCTCTGTTGTCCCTGTACAGCACGTGGGCCAGCTGCTAACCTGCACACAAACTCAGAACGCTGGAGGTGTGCACTCAGCGGCCTCTACAGGACCAACGCGAAGAATAATCCCCATGAAGTCTAGCATCCTGTGTCAGCGGCTCTGGGGTAGATCACCCGAGGCCTCTAAACTGCTCACGGGGAAAGACAGAGTAGCAGGAAAAGTGAACACTCGTGGATCTTTTGTATCAATTTGTTAGTTACCTTGTCTACTCCCAGTTCTGCATTTGCAAGAATATTACCATCTTCAATCTAGAAACAGCTGTGATTTTTGCAATTCAGAAACGATGCTCTGAGAAGTTACTGTGCAGTGTGCACAAATTCAAAGCACCGCTGTCATCTAACAGATAAGGAAAGCCCAGAGTATAGTGTCGTAACACGTACACATCAAAGACACATGGAAACACACACCGTGGTGTTTCCTACGCGACACTAGACTGCTTCAAGATTTCTAAACATGGAAAGGGAGAAGCTACAGAATCTGCCACTTTGAGGCTGCAAGCAGTTTTCTATATCTCAGGAAGTGGGGCACTAGAGCAGACAGCTTTCTCTTCCAGAAAAACCCATGCATTCTTACTCTAAAATATTCTCTGTTCTTGGGGAAGAACCAACAACCTGGATTTGGACACTCTCATTCCAAAGGACAGGCCTTCTCTTCAGCCATGTAAACTTGATGTGCTCAAAAACAGAGTTCTCTTTCTCTGAAGATAGCTTTTGGGGTGGAAGAAGGAAGAGGCCAGGCAGAAACATTTCTCTTTTCTTTATATGGATTTATGCTGCTTTGCAATAGTGTCTTGTTTCTTCCTGGGGGAGCCCTCTCAGACCATGTGTGTCAGATCTCTCTGTCTCTCTGTCTGTCTGCCTCTGTCTCTCTCTGTCTCCCTGTCTCTCTCTGTCTCTGTCTGTCTCTGTCTCTCTCTCCCTGTAAATGCTGCAATGCTTATGATGTTCTCAACTCCTCTATGTTATATCAAGATCTTAGAGTCAGAGAATCCAAAGTCTGCACGGAAGTTGGATGTGTCTGAAGATGCTTCAGAAGGCTGCGGAAGCCTTGGTGCAGCCTAGACTGGAACTACCGATGCTGCACACACCAGGGGCCAACCAGTGACCAAATAGCTGCAGTTGGAGGGATACATACTAATGTTGATCCATTTGCTTGCTGAAGTGCACAGGTGAAGGCCAACTGCGAGGCAGTGTATGGCTCCCCTGGGTGAATTAACCTAATCACCCAGGAAAGGGCAGATCCTGAGATATGCATTCAAGGCCCAAGAAAGAGGCTCTGGGATGAGAGCGAGATGAATTCTCTGTGCCCTGGAGCCTCGCAGTGACCAGGCTGGGAGGGGAGACTTGTGGAAGGACACAGACACACCCGTGCCAGGGGTCGTGTGTTGATGAGCTGATTCTTACCACACGTTCCGGGTGCTGGTGGCTCCCTAGGGGTCCGGCTGCGGTAGATTTACTTAGTCAGTGCTGTACACTGGCATCATTCCTGACCCCTTGCATTCTCGCACGCAGCACTGTGGTATAAGATGGAAATGAGTGACCAGTGTGTTTCGCTCCACAGAAGTCGCCAAGGAGCTTGATAAGGGTTTCAGGGACAACCTGGTCTCTTCTGTGTGGTTTGGGTCACACTTCAAGCTTGATGGCTATTTGGGGGATAAAGCGACATGCTGGTGGCTGCAACAACTTGAAAGTGATACAGGGGTGATCAGGGGTCCACAGAAGGTCTGGGCGAGGTGGTGACATAAACAATGACCAGGATGGGTTTATAGACAGCGGAACCCAACAGTCACACACGGTGAAGGCTGAGGTCTTTATTTTGGACATTTAAAGTTCATATAACTTCTGTTTGCCTTACACCGATGAAACTTGGACTAAGATTTCCACATAGAAATGTAAAATGTGAACACTATCAATGCTAAGAGTTGGATACTGTCCTCCTAAATTGGATTTAGGAAAGGGTCTATTCTACTAAAATTTCACTGAGCCCAACCAACAAAATATGCCTTTTGCTTTTCTTGACATTAACACTCTTGTGTTTATCATGCTATGGATTTAAATCACTAACTCAAGAATATCTATTGAGCATCTACTGTGTACTCCGTGCTACCCTAAGCAACGAGGCTGGAGGGGAGAATGAAACAGGCTGTTCTGATTGTGTTTATCGTCTCCTGTGAACAGATGGTTAAGAAGTGAACACGCTGTAGCACAGCAGGTCCTGTGTGTGAGGTGCAAAAGGAAGCAACGAGGGCAGGGAGAACAATGTATGCCAGGTGGGGGTGTGTTTTACATGGGCTGGTCACGGAAGGCCTCCCCGAGAACATGGAGCGTGAGCAGGAACATGAAGCACAGGGGCGAGCTCTGTGCACATGCGAGGGGCCGCGTGTTCCAGCCAGGAAGGGTGGTACATGTAGGAGGTCACGGCAGAGCAATGACATGAGTGTGGCTGCACCAGAAAGAGGGCAGGCAGGAGACCAAGCTGGGGAGCTGAAGTCCAGGTGAGTTGTTTCCAGAGTCTTAGAAGCCATGGCAAAGACTCTTGACTTTCACACGAGTGTGCAAGGGAGGAACGGGAGGGTTTTGAGGAGAGAATTTGGCTCCTGGCTTCTATGTGACGCCTACTGAGGCTCCCAGGAGGACTGCTGAGGGGTCCGCTGCAGTGATCCAGGGGAAATGCAGTCTGACCTGTTCTAGCCCTGAAGTCGGTAGGAGAGAACCCGATTCTGAGTGTATTTGGCTTGTGAATTGGAGGTTGGTTGTGAGCGACATCAATGAATCAGGGATGACTCAGGGACGGCATCACTATTTATGGAATGAGAAAAGCTATTGAAGAATGCTTGAGAGGGACGTTTGAAGGTTAGATTTATGTATCTATTGGACATCCAAGGACAAAGGGCCGGGAGGCAGTTGGCATCTTTCAGTGTATAAAGCGCCAGTCTGCATGAGATCACTTGGAGAGCCGTATTAGTCAGCTGCTGCTCCACAGCAAAATGCCATAGACTGGGAGGAGTAAGAACAGAAATTTATTTTCTTTCAATTCTGGCTGGTTCAGTTCGCAGAGGTGGATCTCCCTATTCTGTAGAGCGCTATCTGCTCTTTGAGTCTTCACATAGCAGAGGGAGAGGGCGCTCTCTCTGCTCGCTTTATACAGGTACCAATCTCATCACGTGACTTCGTGAACCTAATTATTTCCTAAAGTTTCCACCTCCAGTTATCATCGGATGGATGAGGGTGTTAGGCTTCAACATATGAAGTTGGGGTGAAATCCAGTTCAGTGCAAAGGAAGGACCAAGGTATAGATAGGACACGTGCAACCACTGAGCATGTCGTAGGGATCGGGAAAATTGAGAGGAAGTAGACGTGTTAAAGAGGGAATTGCTACTGGAATTGGATGAGAATTAAAAAAGAGACGAGTGAATGAAACACAAAGCATTTTAAGTCACTGGGGTTGCAGGAGAACGGCCACTGAACTTAGCAATGTGAAAGCCTCGGTGACCCAGATAAGAACACTTCGGCAGAATGCAGAAATGACGATCCGATTGTAGTGGATTTCAAGAGAAAATGGGAAATGCACCTTGACACAACTTGGTTCAGACCATGCTTTGGAGATTTAAAGATGCTCTAACTCTCAAATTGTTCACTAATGATGCAGATGGTCACCTGTGAGTGAACAGGTCCACTCAGGAAGAGTTAGTGGGCTGCACATGGGGCCCGCTTCCCTCCGGTCGTCCAGTAAAGGTGCATCAGAGACGCAGCAGTCGGCTTCAGCTGAGGGAGGGACAAGCACTGTGTGGAAGGAGAGGTCTGCAGCATTGCGGTCAGTTACTATTCGGGTCCCCTCCTAGGGGAAGTGGAACATGACTTTTTAGTTACATAAGATAAGGCAGGACACATGGTAGCTCTATTGTCACAGTCTCCAGCACTGAAGCGAACAGAAAGCCACTCTCAATTCTTTCTTTCCCTCCCTCCCTCCTCCTCCCTCTTTTTCTTCCTTCCTTGCTTCCCTCCTTCCTGCTCTATGGTGGCGATGGGACCCAGGGCCTCGTGCGTGCTGGGCAAGTGCTCTACCACTGAGCTACATCCCCAGGCACCATTTTTTTCCTAAATTGAAATTAGCAATAAGGAACCCATTGACTCAGTTTTACCCTGCTCAGATTTTCATTTTTGCCTTCACACTTTTAGATAAGTTTCAGACTAATGCAGTTGGCGGCGAGTCTCAGGAAAAGTGTGTCTCCCCTTCCGAGCCTGAAGACATCATGCTTTCCTGTGACCCGGAGTGGGAAATCATCCCACTGTCCCTGCGGCAGCTCGGCACACACAGCATGTAAAGCAGTCATAACGCGTTTGACTTGATTATCTTTCTTTTCCTCTTACGAGTTTCCTTTACTTTGGCAGAAGATGGGATGTGATGACCTAAATTAAGAATTTCTACATCTATTCCTAGATTCTGGGACACCAGTTTTACTTTCCTACTTAAAACCATATGAGCTTCAGAAGTTAACTGGAAGAGTCCCACCGATGGCAAATCTCCCATCAGTTACAGTGTGGTCTGAAACGATTTATTCGAATGGGCATTTCTGCTGCCTCTTAGCAGAGTGGTCACATTAAGCAAGTCTACCGTAGAGTAAGTGGTATTTCCTGAGGTAACACAGCCCCCAACTAATGGCCTCTGAGTGCAATTCTCAGGAACTGCAATGCTTTCACACACAAATCTGCAAATGCCCAATGCAGGCTTTGCCAAATAAGCACCCTCGCGCGCACACATGGTCTATGTGGGCAACTCAAACAAAATCGCGTTTGCCTCTCTTCACCTTTCTCTGCGCTCATATCCCTGGGTTTTTGTAAACATTTAAAAAAGATATTTAAAACTGCGCTTGAGCCACCTTGTAAAATGAAAGAGTACATTGTACAGGCACCCAAGGTACACGTCAGTGCTTTTATCAAAGTCAGGGTCCTGCTCTGCGGCACTAATTGGAACCATGTGTCGAAAATGCAAGACGGGATTTTCAGCTGTTCTTTAATTAACTGGAATAAAATAAGAACTAAACCTCACATTTCTCTTTAAGGTGAGGCTGCTGGCACTGCTCTATTAGCAGGCCTGACAGATGACTCCAGACAGGGCCCCTGGCACCCGTGTCACACGGGTAATTGTTTTATTTAAGGAACTCTCAATGATTCTATTATGTTTTTTAGCTACACTCTTAGGAGGCCTGGTTGCAAACGTTTTTCGGATAAGGAGATGAAAGGAAGTGATAGAAAACCCTAATTATTTTCAAGTGCACAAGAAGATTGACTCACGAATAGTTTTTTTTTTTTTACACATTCTTGTAAAGTTCAGTTACTGCAAAAATCATTAGTAGGTGGAAAAAGTTCCTCCTCATGCAGTTGAAATCTGTGGAGAAATAGCACCTGATATGCATGTCTAATAGAAAATATTGTCGCAAATTTTCTGTGGAAGCTTAAAAAAAACTATAATTTGATTTTTTAAAGTGAAACTTCTGCCACTGTTTGCATAGGGAAAAAGGATACTTTATAGTTCTTAATTGTCCTGAGATCAAAATCCCAGGGAATAAAAAGTTCACAATGTCTCCTTTCAGGATTTAAGCACCCCCTCTTACACAGTGCTTCACGTTGCTTAACCTTCATTGAATGGAACCAGTGTGTTGACCTCTGTTCCCTCGCTGCCCCTACAACAATTGGATCCAGTGCCGGTGCCTCTGCAGCCGGTGCTGAAGCCGGAAGGAAGAAATGTACACACTGCTTCCAATGGCACAGTTCCACCTACTGCTGCCAGACAGAGGTAAAAATTGAAATGAATTAATGGTGACAGTGACCACAGTTCCTCCAAACATGTACCTACAGTAGCATTTTTCAAGAAATGAAGATGTGAAGCGGCGCTGAGTATGCTCAAGGAAGCACAGAGCATTCCTAAAATCACTCCTGAGGTGATCAGAGCCCGAGGAGGGAGCGCTGGAAGAGCCTCCCTCTGAGTTGGGCAGGGTTAGCGTCTTCTTCCAGTGGGCTGGGAACTTCCCAGGACAATTGGGCAAGTTCAATCAGTGAGTGTTCCTCAGTCTGAGGTGGAGTTTGGAAATTTCCCAAACAGGTTAGAAATAGCATCGGGAGCTACATCGCCTGCAGAGAAAGGGGAGACCTCTGAGTGCAAATGCCAGTACCCTCTTTTCCTTCAAACTTCCCAATCAAAAGCGCAGGTGTAATCAGGTCACCCACTTACTTCCCTTTAGATCTATCTACAACTGTTCACTCGGGCTAAAATCTAGATTCATAGTGCCAAATTCAAGACACTTATGCTACCTTTGCAGCCCACGGCTCCCTACTGCAGGGCACACCGGCCAGCCTCGCTCCCTTTCTCTGTGGCTCAACACAGCTGTGTGCACCCAGCCACCTGGCACCTTGGTTACTCCTGGGGCTCAGCTCAAACTTCACCCATCTCCTCTCTTCAGTTCCTTTGGCTCCATCCTCTCCTCCCTGTACTCTCCCAAAGAAGTCAGAGCAGGCTGTTTCTCCTCTGTGCCCACGAGGAGTTCTGAGTGCATCACTTTCACAGTATGCAGCGACACCTTAACTGTCAGCGGACATGGCTGCCTGCTTCCTGTGTCTAGACATCCAAACACCTGCTCTCTTAGTTACTTTTCTCTTGTTGCTGGGACAAAATACCCAATGCCCAAACTGAAGGAAGGAAAGGTTTATTTAGCTCACAGTGTGTGGAGGTTTCAGTCCATAATCAGCTGGCTCCAAGGCAGGGTGGGGTGGCAGAAGAGCAACAGTTCATGGCAGCAGAAGACAGCAAAGCAACAAGAGGAAAAAGGGAGGAACACGAAGAGAAGACTCTTTCTGTCCCTTATATTGTATGTAGGCTACTCACTGTATGGTGGGTGTAGCGCTCACACCCATAATCCCAGCACTAGACAAGGAATCAATCACAAACTCTAGAATCCTGTGCCCAAAAAGCACCCCTCCCCATGACTGCATGAGGCTTTGAGGGGACATCCAGACACAAACCACAACACCTGCCAAGGCCACAGTGACATCTGCTTCATTTCCACAGCCCCAGTGCCCCGGGACGAGGTGTCCCACAAACATGAGATGAATCATGAACACATACGACATTCACATTAGGACTTGTTCCTTAACTACAGCTGAGGATTTTGTGTAAGCTGAAGACCCCATGCCCTCGAATGTAGCCGAAGTTTCAAATCTTGAAATAAATAAGATTATCGATACAAAGAATAGTGAAAATAAAAGAATATATTGATTCAAAACCTTTAGCTGATATTTGCTAATTGTAGGCAATGACGAAAGTTAATGATTTCATATATAATATGTTGGGGCTATTATGGAAAAAGTCAAACTAAGAGAGAAACGCCCTTCAGAAATGGCAGTATTTTATATACCATTACACAAGAAAATACTAACATTGTTATTAAATCCCCCCTTCTCAAATGCCCTAATTCTTGCAGAATGTAACATTTTTACTAATTACACACAGTCTTGGGTGATAAATTGTCGCATGTGAAACGCTGTCTCCAGGCAGACGCTCCCATTCTGGAGACTCTAAGTCTTGAGGAAAGAGCGCCAGTTTGGGCCAGATGGACAAATCCCCATCTTATCTTTTGGTGGAGAATATGAGTAAATAAATCGGGAAATGAATACATGTTCATATTTAAAGCACAGGGATAGATGTTCTCCTGGCTAAATAGCACTTGTATAGATAATGCTTTCCTCTGGAGTTTTCATTTCTTATTCTTTCATGGAAAACTTACTGCTCGTTGCCAGTCATTTTCCTTCATCAGATCCTTCAGCACTTTCAATCAGGTCTAGCTTTGCCTGGAAGGGGTACTGCCCTTAACAGGACATGGCATGAGCTACAGGGGTAGAAAGAGGATAAAGTTAACATTCAGCGCTAGAGAAAATATGTTATGAAACAAGGGATGAGCCAAAGAACAAGACAGCTCGGATGCTCTGTGCTGAGAAAGTAAGAGGAAATGGAGAAAGGAAAGAGGAAAGAGGGAGAAAGAAAAGAAAGTAAGGGTGCCCGAATGGCCAGGCAGGAGGCCAGACTCACGGAGACATGGTCAGTGGGCAGCTGTTGAGTAGGACAGCCAGGAGACTTTCAGGAACAGAGTTCTGATAAAATCCAAACAAGGCTTCTTGTTTTCTTTATGGTAAACGCATCTCTGTCACCCACCACTTCAGTGAACTTTGCTACAAACAGAAATTTGAGGGCTTTTTTTTGTCACAGGAATCCAAGAAAAGGAGACAATTCTATGGCTGGATCTGCAGAGAGATGAGAAAGAATAAAGTCAGGGTTGACAAAACATGAGCAAGGCTCAGTGCCCAGGAATTTAGAGAAGCAACTATGAAAATACATCCTATGGGAATTCACAAAAATTTTCAGAAGAGCACCTGACTTAGGAAAGATGAAGGTTGAGGAGCTCTATTAAATACCAAAAAAGGGTCAATTGGCCGATCATCTGGTTTTGTATAGCTTTGTGCTAATCCATCATGTGTTGATTTTCTAACGAAATGGTAACAACCCACATCTGCCACACGTGCCTCACGTAGGGTACGCCAGGCGTGGCGCTCCTTCATGAGCGACATCTTCATGCCTTCCAGGTTCAGGATGAGGAAACTCAAGTTCAGAAAATACAAGCTGCCCAGTGTCAGTTATCAGCAGGCAGAAACAGGGTAGGAACCCAGCTGGATCGGGCCCCTCAATACACATTTCTAATTTGTTTATTTTGTCACCAGGTTCTAGGCAGGAGACAGCTGATTTTGTTTCATGTATACATTAAAATTTACTATATATGTTGTAAAATTGCCAGTTTTTCTATGTGAATAACTGCATTGTCATGAATTGTGAAATATTGCTAAATGACAAACTATCCAGATCTCAGCCACTTTGTGGAGCAATTATCCCCCTCACTGTAAGACAGTGAGTACAGCTGAATATGCTTCAGCTTATCTGTGTGGGCTGAGATAGACAGCTCTTCCGAAGGTTCCAGCAGAGTGGCCTTGGCTCTGGCTCGAAGACCAGGTTTATTTCTAATCTACGGTTCATCAGAGATTAGGGTGGGAGGAGCAATAGCTACCTGCCCCATATTCCCCTCATAGCAGAAATTATGTGCTCCCAAAGGGACAAACAGAATCAGAGAATAGCCCTTGCCTCCTAAGCTCAAATCTGTTATTTTATCCACACTTATTGGCCAAGGCCAGTCAATAAATGGGGCAGTGAACAGTAAATAATTACTGAGAAAATGTGATCTTCTGTGGTAATCTAATTGCTCCTCTGTAAACTGAGTCCCTCCAAGAACGACACCCTTTTGAAAAGTAAACCAGGATTTTTTCCAATATGATTCAGGAGAGGCCTCTGGAAAATTTCACAAGCTCAATTCCCTAAAATGTTTGCCAAGTCATCATCTCTAGACAGACTTCTGTCACCACTGCCACCATTTTGTCCCAACAGAGTGTCACAGCGCTCATGCTTCCACGAGATACCCTATGAGAAAGTGACAGAACACTATCTTAAAGTGGCCCATTGACTCTACTCAGTCAGACCAAGTAAAAATGATGATGCTCTGCTGTATTTCATGGATTAATGTACATATTTTCCTCCAAATGATACCCAACTGTGGGAATCCTGCCATTTGAAATTTGTTTTTTTTAATTTATAAAATCAATAATAGGATCCTATATTGTCAAAGATCATAGATATTTTATACTATCACTAAAATCAGTCAGGGACTAGAAAACACATCTAATGCAGATAAGCTATTGGGTACACATTGACCGCATAGAATACAGCACGGGAGCCATGTTGGGCACCCCTGCATATCGCTTCAAGATCCCCCGGACCTGCTTCAATACCAATGACATCTTCGGCAATGAGTTTCCGTGGGGCCTCGTTGTACTTGAAGTCAGTGAGTGCACTTGGCACCTGGGTCCTCCTGGTCACCTGCAGGAACCTGTTGTGCATTCACACAGGGCACTGAACTATGGGGTGATGTTTCTGGGCTACCCTCGACCAATGAGAAAAAGTAACCAATGGGTAGTTAATGCTTTCCTTTCTCCCCCCGCATGTGTTTTTTTTTTGTTGTTGTTGTTGTTGTTGTGGGTACCGGGGGGTCGACCTCAGGACCTCGCGCGCCAACAGGCACCTGTGCCGCTGAGCGATATCACTGGCCCCTTTTTCGTATGTGGGATCCGGGAGTCGAACTCGGGCCCTCGCGCTTGCAAGGCAGGCACTTACACCGCTGAGCCATCTCACCGGCCCAACATGTGTGGTTTTGGGAAAACTTTCAGGAGCTTTCTCAGAAGATTCTGGTGGGATGCAGCATATGTCAGCCACCGGGGTGGCATCTGGATAAGGCATCTTTGCTTTGCCTTCCCCTCCTCTCCTGTTTTATGCTTCTGTCTCACTTCCTGGTTCCTGGGATCTCATATGGAAATATATTTCTTTTCTACAAGCCCTTTTCTCAGGCTCAGCTTCTGGAGGAATACAAGGTAAAAGGGTCTTGTATGAGCATAAAAATTGTCTATTTCACCTACATTTATTCAACTGGCTATGTTATTTCTAGAATCACGATTGAGTTGGAGACTGTGTCTAAGTCAACAGCGTTTCGGGACCAGTATATATTCCATTTACTGGAAGTCTAGCTAGCAGAATTGCTCCTGCCCTTCAGTAAGAACATTTAATATCTGTCTCCTTTCCTGAAAACATAAGAGCCTTTTGGGACGGGTTCTCTCTAAGATCGTGAGACGAAAATTTAGAATGAAAGGCCTCTAAACAAGGGAAGAGAAATCAATGTATGAACAAGAAAATTCATGTAGAATTTTATGCAAATAGAGAAGTAAATCTGACAAAGAAGACAATAGTGGGTAAATGAAAAGATGTGGACTTATGAAAGAAAGAAATGAATCAATATAATCTGGAGAGGATTTTATGTTGAGCAGGTAAAAAGAAGAGTTGAGAGTCAGGAAAAGAGATAGTGGTTCCTTAGTTAATGAAATAATTGCAACATGTATTTTTCAAGGTGTCCTTTTCTAAGAAAGACATAGAGAAAATCATTTTAGGTTACATAGTGCTTGCAAATGAAATCTGCTGTTCTGAAAAGGATTTATTAGAAGCTGTCATATCAGTAGTGAAAATTTCGAATTCAGACAATAGCTACGAATGGATTCATGAATAATTCTTTTCTGATGGTGTCACTCTCCCTCACAAAGCTGTTACAATGAGTACAACAATTAACTACTACCTTTCCGTGTTTCCTACTGTACAGGTGAATTCAGGAGGCCTTTCTTGGATTCAGATGTCAGCTACTGACTCACGTTTGATGAGCTATGTAAATAATACTGAGCTTGAGAAAGACACAAACACGAAAAGGTGATGGTTGCCGTTGTTCCTCTGGGCAATGTCTAGCAAGAGGCCCTTCGACGGGCCTTCCTTTCCTGTTTCCGGACTCCCAGGAAGGTCCCGATGTGTTCTAGCCCATCAGAACTGCGCAGCCCGTCTCTTCAGGCCTTCATCACCCAGCTTAGCCAGTGGTTCCGACTCTACAGGCCCCTTCACCGCACCGCCCTCCGCCCACCTTCCAGGCCGCCTGCTTCATTCTGGGATTTCACAATCCCAGCTCTAGGCATTGACTCTGCGTCTGCCCCTGCAGTTCTCGCCTGGTGCAAAGCAAACGGCACCATCCAAAACTCCCTCTCCAACCCCTCCCAGGTTCTGTCCACCTCTCAGCCAAATCTTCTCCACGGATGCTCATCCACAGCTGGCAGCTTTGTTTGATAGCGCCACTCCTGTGTCACAGTTAGTAACAGAGTGGTCACAGTGCCCGTCCCAGTGCAGCTCCCGCCCACATCCTCCGTGCTTTGAGAGGTCCGGAGTTTCACTTCCTGGAACACAATAGGCAAGCGACAGGGCACTCGTCCGCATCATTCGCTGCCACGCCTCGTGCCCAGAAGAGAGAGCAGCACAGATACATTGCTGAGGGGATGGAAGCATCCTTTAATTCTTCTCGTGGCACAGTTCTGTATTTTGCACATAACCGATCCTTAATAAACGTTTGTTGAATCAAGATTACCCAATAAAGAATTGTTTGGCTCAAAAACACAAAGAGTCCTGTATTTTATAAATATGAGTTTCAGGCTACTAAGAAAAACTTTTCTAAAATAGTCTCCTGACCTTTTAAAACCACGTAATGAAGACATCGCTTCCAGAGAAGGGGTTTTTCTTTCACGAACTTTGCTAATGAGGCCTGAGGCGTTCTGTCTGCGGCTAGGGTGAAGACTTACACATTTTAAGATGAAAAAATCTTCAGAAATGTAATCGCCTTGTCTTGGAGGTAAGAATACTAAGGATCGAAAAAGTTACCCTGCATTATAATTTAATTTCTGTCCCTTATCTTTCTATGCTGTTCTGCAACAATTTGTTTTTGAGTATAGATTATGGAAAATTTGAGGACAAACTTGGCATGGAACAGCGGGGTATGGGCGCCTGCCCAGCAACCCAGAGGTGTCTATCCACATAAGGCAGGAAACAGAAAACACACTCGCTGTTTCTCCATGCTAGACACAGACAAGGAACCCATGGCTATAGTCTTGTTATACTCTTTTTCTATCTTTTCTAACACATTGAATTAATCTGAGAACCCAGCAATGGTTGAAAGATCCATTGCCCAGAGAAATAAAATCAAAATTTTGAAAATATAATGAACTTTCTGATTCTATTGCTATAATTACTTAGGAAACATTTTTCCTGTTTCACCAGTAATTTTCTTCTTTTTCACTGCAAGTGCATGCACACACACATGCACACACACATGCACACCCCCACACACACACGCACACACACACACACACAGACAGTTGCATACTGACTTTAGTAAGTTGTGGTTGCTTCATGTATGGAAAACCTTAGAAAAATCCAAGGTAAGGCCTGAAATACAGTAAGTTCAATATTATCCAATGTGACTGAGTGGAATTTTGTATTTTATTATCATATATTTATATTTCATATGTTGATATTTTAAATTTTTTCTTTTAAATGTAAGCTATCAAATAAAAATGTAGGAAAATTTTTGTTCATAATGTTTTGCTATACCTTTGGCTTAGTCAAATCCTGCTCTTGATATGAACAATAATTTGTGATTTCATCCTTATTTTCTCTCTATAGTCAAATGTATGAGCAGACACATAAATGTACATTTTATTTTAATTAATTACAAAGCATGCTTTAGCTTTCTTGATAATTATTTCTTTGTAACAAATCATCCAGCCAAACTTCAATCTTTCAAAGAATTGCTTTACAAAATGCCTTAGCAACTTAATTTAAAAGACAACATTTCAATGCCTATTATGGAATAGACATATATTACTCACTCAGAAAACATTAAGCTTCTAGGAGACCAGCCACGATCTTGGTATTAGAGCTAGAGAGATAAATCAGATGGCCTTATCTCTGATATGATGGGGCTTATGAGAAAGGATGAGGGCGTGAGAGAGGGAGAGGGAAAGGGAAAAGGAGAGGGAGGGGAGGGGGAGGGAGGGGGAGGGGGAGACAGAGTCAGAGACAGGAATCCCAGCCAGTAACACGCACAGTGAAGAAAACTCCTAATGAAATGGAGAGAGTTGGGAAGGGCACACAATTTTAAAAAGGGTGTGAGGGCGTGAGGGTGCTCTGGGGAAAGCACTTAGAGATGATGACATTTGGCTCCAGATTTGAACGAGGGGACTCACCAGCCATACACAAATGGGTGTTCCAGGCAGAGGGGGCGGCAGAATGGCGCTTCTGAGATCCAGCCTGCTCGCAGGGTAGTGTGGGGCCAGGGAGCAAGGAGCTCGGGCAGGAAGTCAGTCTGGAGCTGCAGAATCGTATCGGACCTCGTAGACCCTGGTGCGAATGTGGACTTGGTCAGAGCGGAAGGGGTTACTATCAGAGGGTCTTTATCCAGGCAGGAAGTGGTCTTCTCTAAGTTTTTTAAAATTTGGTTTGACTGGACAGTAGGGAAGTAGGAGGCACTTGTAGTAGAGACAGAGTTGTAGGTGGAGGCAAGGTGTATTTTCGTGGTAAGAGTGAAGGGATGTGTGGGGAAGGGAAGCAGAGAGACACCAAGCAGGGCTCCAAGGGTTTCAGCTGGAAGTAGCTGAGTACTGCATGGTAGTGAAATTTCCTGGGTGGAGAAGACTGAACATCAGTGGTGGCTGGGATCTAATCAGACCTCTGTTTTGGGGAGGCCAAGCCATCTGAGGAAAGAAATAAGCAGATAAACGCACTCATGTGTGCTTGCAAATGACGCCTGGGTGTACAAGTGTTGATACAAATACTTTTTTCAGAACGTTCAAGAAACTTCCTTTGTGACAAATTTACAACAAATTTTATATACTTTTTTTGTGTGTGAGTGTATAAATAAGACTATAGAGAGACCAAGGCTGCTAGTTCATAGATGTACGTAGATGGTTTTTAACCACACACAACCTAGGTTGACCTAGGCTGACACTGCAGGCCATGAAGATGAGAGGGCTGAAGTCTGAGCCCGGCTGATCAAATATTTAACTATTAAGGAAAGAAGAAATCAGCAAAGAAGTCTAAAAAAATGAATGGCCAGAAAGAGGATGGGAAAGAACAGATGCTACTGCACAAGTGAAGTGGAGAAAGAGGACAAGTGAGGCTGAAAAACCACCGGAACCGGCAACACGGGACCCCCGTTCACTCTGAGTTGACCACAGGGAATGGACATTCAAGTGGAGAGAAGCGAAAGCAGAATGAGAGGTTAGAAAGTAGAGCCATGGATATAAAACAAAGTGCCAGGTGTCACCGCTGATAGACATGAAAAAGGATTTATCTCCAAGGAGGGCTGTGGTACAGCATGATAATATCAACGATCCCTGAAAAATATGCTTTTTCTTTTACATGATTCTTCTTTTGACAAAAAAGGTGGTAGCATTCATAAGCACTCTTTAAAGACATATTACTACAATGAAAAAAAGTTAAGCTAAATAACACATTTATTAATACAAAAATTTCAATGTATCAAGAATTTTGTTAGCAGATTTTCAGAGTGTGCATGCACAAAAGAAAAATATATTTTATATACCATCCCACAATTTAAAATGCTCAAACATACTGCTCAGAATATGGCCATTTAAAAAGAAATGCGGACATTTAGAGAAGATGCTTACTTTGTCTTATTTCCAAAATCTTCTTGGATAGGATGTTAGGTAGCTACACCATATAATATGCGTGAATGAACAGGATAAATGTGTCTTTTGTGAAAGAAGTCTGAGATTTTATGCAATCACAGACATGTGAATGGAGAGTTCAGAATAATGTAAGACTGTAATGAAATCATCTTTTCATACACACGAGGAAACTACTTTACATGGCTCCCACTCACGTCATTAAGTTGTAAGGTGCAGTAATAGCTACTGCTGAGTGGAAATTTTGTTTTTTCATTTTATATAAATGAATAGAAAATGTAGTCTAGTGAACATCGAAGCATTCTTCCAGGACTGTTAAATCTCATCAAAGAGGTCTTCCGGACTGCTGTTCCTTAGAGTTTCTAAAGACATGTTCTCAGCCGAGATGTACTCCTTTTTTGACGTCTTGGGACTAGAAGTGTCAAGCCTGGGGTCAAAAGAAAATTGAGATAATTTTATTTTTAAAAATTCCATTATAGAGTAAAAGAGAATGAAAATACATATCAATGAAATGGCAGTTAAATCCTGTTTCAGGATTTTCCTCTTGTGTTAATTATAAAGAAAGATAAAGAAAATTAAATTTCTTTAATTGCTTTAGAGTTAATCTGTCTCCATTCTGAGCGAACAGGAATTCAAGGTCCTACACAATAGTCAAAATCAAGATCAGGAGATAAAACACTCCATCCTTTGGATATGTAATCGCTTTTACAATTGCAAGGATTTAGAGGTTTCTTAAGCCAATCATTTTATGATTCCATCACAATTTATATTTTTCTTTTGCTCCCTAAGTTTCTCTACTGGTCAACTGATGAGCTGGATAAAGTGAAAAATGAGTCTTCATGTTTGTAGAAATTGCTGATAACATGTTGTTGGTTGACATGCCACGTATCTTCATTCAGTACACTCAATTTTACATTGGTCCAGTCCTGTGGCAATCACTACTCCCCTGGACTGGCCTCTCTCTATGTGCTTTTTTGTTGAGTCCCAGGAAAATGGGCCGTTCACTGCCCTGCCCGTGAGCTGGAGGACGACAGGGCTCAGGCAGAAGTAAATGTTAGGGACACAGATGTATGTCCTTGGACGCACCCTGCCAGTGCTTCTCCAAGGAGCCTGAACGTAACGTGCTTAATATGAACAATGAGAGGCAAATTCAGAGGCGATTATGATTAGGGTCCAGTCACACTCAGTAATAACCATATTTCCAAATTCAAAGCCAGGGGAGAATCTTAGCAGCTTGATATAGTTGAAAAACCACGGGACTTCAAGTCAGGGCACAGGTTTGAATCTCTCTCTCCTCAAGTTTAATTGCATGATTGTTATGTCTTTTTTTTTTCATGAATATACTTGTTGCACGAAATCACACTTGGAGGTGAAATCTGAAAACAACTAACTCCGAGAGCCTGTATCGAAAGCCTTACCAGGAGGTGAGCCGGACAGCTCATGTGAAACCTGGGCGTTCCTTTCTGTCTCATTCAATTACAGCCATTAGTTATGGCTCAGTTTAAATTCTTAACTTTCCACAAAGACTTGTTTTCCCTAACTTTCCACATTCAGACTAATTTCTCTTTCCTCGAATCATTTAGAGTACTTAATATCTACACCCTAAATTCCAATATATAGTTTTATTGATTTAATCAATACTTGTTGTATTTGCACTGTGAGCAGCTCACTGTGTTAGGGAAATACAACAAATACAGTAAAGGCAACACATGATACCTGCTCTGCTCTGAGAAAGATTTCAATTACACTTTCTCACTTTATCTAATCTTTTCAAATATGTCTTTTTATCCTAAGAAGTTTATAAATACCTTGAAGATAAGGACCATATAACAATTAGATCACAAAGAGTAATTTATCCCTTTAGATATCTCTGTAAATATTCTATCAATATTTAGGGTTCAGGTGGGTTTTTAGATAGTTTTCTCTGGGCAACATAGTTCAAATAGAAGGAATTCCAAATCTGGGACCAGGAGATCTCCATTTATTCTCCACCACATTGAGATTTTGGTTGGGTTATCTTAGCTTCTTAATCTAATTTGTGGAAAGTTACCATAAATGATCTTGGAACTCATTCAGTCCTTTGAATTCTGAGATGGCTGTGCTTATCTATTGGAACATAGATTACATACATAGGACCTTAGGAAAATGATGGAAACCATGAATACTCAACATAGGAAAGAAATGGAATCCATGAAACAGATTCAAACAGATACCCAGGAGGTTAAAAATTACATTGAAATTATAAAGATCAGAGCAGAAATTAATTTAGTGGAGATTCAGAAAACAATATAAAGAATCAATGAATGGAAGAGTTGGTTCTTTGAAAGATAAAATAAAATTGACAAATCCTTAGCCAATCTTATCAAAAAAAGGAACAAAAAGACTCAAATCTATGCAATTAGGAATGAAAAGGGTGAAATCACAATAATAATCTAATTAGATGGAAAACACAGAAGAAATGGACAGATTCCTAGATATATATGACTCACCAAAGCTGAATCAAGAAGATATACAAATTCTAAATAAATCAGTATCAGTCAATGAAATTGAAGAAGTAATTAAAAACTTACCAATAAAGAAAAGCCCAGGGCCTGAGGGATTCACTGCTGAATTCTACAAGAAATTTAGAGATGAGCTAATGTCACTACTCCTCAAACTCTTTAATGAAATTGAAAGGGAAGCAATCCTCCCTAACTCATTCCTGGAGGCAAATATTGCCCTGATACCAAAACCAGAGAAAGACCCAACCAAAAGAGAGAACTATAGGCCAATCTCCCTAATGAACATAGATGCAAAAATTATCAGTAAGACACTGGCAAACAGAATGCAGCAAATCATAAAGAAGATTATATACCATTACCTAGTAGGATTTATCCCAGGGATGCAGGGATGGCTCAAAATATGCAAATCAATAAATATAATACATCATATTAACAAAGCCAAGGACAAAAACCATATGATCTCTCAATAGATGTAGAAAAGGCATTTAACAAAGACCAATACCCATTCATGATAAAAACCTTACAGAAAATTGGAATAGCTGGTCTTTATCTCAATCTGATAAAAGCTATCTATGACAAACCAACAGCCAACATCATACTAAATGGACAAAAACTGAAAGCTTTCACTCTAAAATCAGGAACAAGACAAGGATGTCCACTATCACCACTCTTACTCAATACAGTTCTGCAAACATTAGCCAGATCAATTAGACAAGAGGAAGAAATAAAAGGAAGAATAGGAAAGGAAGAAGTCAAATTATCATTGCTTGTGGATGACATAATACTCTACATAGAAGACCCCAAAACTCCACAAAAAGACTTCTAGATCTAATAATCAAATTCAGTAGTGTAGCTGAATACAAAGTCAACACTCAAAAATCAATAGCCTTCTTGCACATAAATAACAAACTCACCGAGAGAGAAATTAGGGAAACCACACCTTTCACAATAACACCCCAAAAAATGAAATACCTAGGAATCAACCTAACAAAGGATGTAAAAGACCTCTACACTGAAAACTACAATACTCTGAAAAAAGAGATTAAAGAGGATATCAGAAAATGGAAAGATAATCCCTTGTTCTTGGGTAGGAAGAACCAATATAGTGCAAATGGCCATACTTCCAAAATTGTTATACAGGTTTAATGTAATCCCCATGAAAACACCAATAGCATATCTCATAGAATTAGCGAAACCAATCCTAAAATTCATTGGGAACCAGAAGTGACCTAGAATAGCAAAAGCAATTCTGGTCAACAAAGGCAAGGCAGGAGGCATCACAATCCCTGACTTGGAATTATACTACAAAGCTACTGTGATAAAAGCAGCATATTACTGGCAAGAAAAACAGACCCCAGGATCAATGAAATAGATTAGAAGATGCAGAAACAACTCCAAACACATTCAGCCACCTTATCTTTGACACAGGAGCCGAATACCTTCCCTAGAAGAAAGATAGCCTCTTTAATAAATGTTCCTGGAAAAACTGGCTTTACTCATGCCAAAGATTAAAACTAGACCCATATCTTTCACTGTGCACTAAACTAAAATAGAAATAGATCAAAGGTCTAAACATTAAAACAGTAACACTAAATCTGCTGGAAGAGAGAACAGGTAGAACTCTCGAACATATAGGCGTAGGCAAAAACTTTATGAACAAAACTCGATTGCACAGGAACTATTAAAAAGAATCAACAACTGGGATTTCGTCTTATAAAAAAGCTTTTGTACAGCAAAAGAAACCACCAACAGAATGAAGAGACAACCCACAGAGTGGGAAAAAAATTTTACCACCTGTTCCCTGTTCTTTAGACAAAGGACTAATATCTAGAATACATAAAGAACTCAAAAAAATCAGACCCCCCAAATTTAAGGACCCAATCCAAAAATGGGCATCTGAAATGTATAGATACTTCTCAGATGAAGAAGCAGAAATGGCAAATAAATGCATGAAAATGTTCAACATCACTGGTCACTCGAGAGATGCAAATTAAAACAATCCTGAGATTCCATCTCACTCCGGAAAGAATGGCTATTATCAAGAAATCAACCAATAACAAATGCTGGCAGGGCTGTGGGGAAAAAGGAACCCTTCTCCACTGTTGGTGGGAGTGTAGACTGGTACAACCACTGTGGAAATCAGTGTGGAGATTCCTCAAAAAACTAAAACTAGAGGTTCCATTTAACCCAGATATTCCTCTTCTTGGTATCTTCCTGAAAGAATTGATAGCATCATACCACAGTGATATATGCGCACCCATGTTTATAGCGGCACAGTCTGTAATAGCTAAAACTTGGAAACAGCCCAAATGCCCATCAACCAATGAATGGATAAAGAATATGTTTTTTTTTAATATAAGGAAATACTACTCTGCCATAAAGAAGGATGAGCTTGAGACACTGCTAGGTAAATAGATGCATCTTGAGACCATACTTTAAAGTGAAATAAATAGGACACAAATGTGTAAATACCATATTGTTTCTCTGGTACAAGAAACTGAAAGTAAAAATAAGGACCAAAATGTATAAGAGATATTGGGAAATAGGAAGAAATATTAAACTGAGAAGGGGAATAGGGGAAGGGGGAGGTGGAAAGGAAGGAAAGGAAAATAAAGAGAATAGAAGGAAAAAAATGGAAAGGAAGCTTTCGTAAATAAGGCGAGGAAGAGGTGTTAAAGGGAGGGTAGGGGAATGGGAAAAAAAGAAGCAAGATATATTATGTACAGGTACAATTCCCTATGATGAATGTTATCATTATGTATATCTAAAATGTACCAAAAAATTTTTTTTAAATGCAAAAAAAAAAAAAATCAGGCTCATAGGTGAGTGTGGTCGAACTCTGGGAGGATGAAGCAGAATTATCACAAGTCTGAGTCCAGCCTGGACTTAGTGACTTAGCAAGACAATGTTTCAAAATTCAAAATTCAAAAAGAGTTGGGGATGTGGTGTGGTGTGAAGGTCCTGGGCTTAATCCCATTATTTGCCCCCGCCCATAAAAAAAGAAAAAAGAAAAAGAAAGAAAAAGAAAAAAAAAATGCTCATTTGACTTCTGACACAAACAATGGTACTGAAACTTAAAAAATCAATTATTATGTGGCCAAAGGATACCTAAACAAAAGTCTTGGGATATGTTTTGTCTCTTCCTATGCAAACATATATAACATTCCATCTCAGATGAAAGAAGCCCTTACATGAGAAAGGTAAAGCTTTTAGAAGCAAGTTAAATGAATATGTTTAGTATCTTGGGATAAGGAGGCTTATCTGTTTAAGACAGAAAAAGGAAAACCACAAAGATAAAGACTAGCAAATTCATTCAGATTAGCAGTTCCTTTACTCATTGGCAGAAATCTTACAGAGGACTGGAAAGCACGCAGACACTGCAGCATATGCTACTGACAAAAGATCAGCACCCAAAGGACACCTACAAACAATTCCTAAAAAATCCTGCAGAATTAGAAAGTACGCAGACTATAGGAGCTCCCGGGAAGAGGACAGTGGGGTGGGTAGGCACACGATAACAATTTCAATTTCCACTGAAATAAGACCAAGGAAATGCAAGTTAAAACCACCATGAAATTTTATACCAGACTAGCAAAAATTAAGATCTATAACAGTATCAAAGATTTCAGAGGATGACAAACAAGGGTGTGAAAGGAGAGGCACTGACTCTTTCTGGCAACCCAAGTGGCAAATAAAGGAACCGCGTTATTTATTTTTAACTAAAACCCTAAAGGTATTTTCTTCTAATAAATATGACCTTGCTGCTTAAATTCATTAAGAGCAAGAAGAACATAGAAACATGCATTTGAAATACATGATTTTGGGTGAAATAAGAATAATGAATAGTGGATATATTTAATGCTTAATGCACTTACATATTAGATATTAGGAAGGGATGACAATTCCAAAGTCTACCTGTAAAATACATATATGATGAATCTGAAAATAAGATTATCTAGTTCTGTGTGGTTTGCTTTTTAAATCAACCATTCAGATAAATACATCAATAATCTGCAAAAATGCCCACCACTTATGCAGCCATTTCATAGTAAACTGGAATACTGTGCCACTCTTGTTGTTTACTTAGATAAATAATACTGTCTGGGTAACTCATAAGATAATCAACACTAGTCTATGCATTCGTTAGAAAATGAATGCCTGAAATATCCTACAATAACCATACTTTGTTTTACAATCATTGCAAGTTTTGAAATGGTAGTGATAACAACTACTATTGTGGATAGATGTGTATAAAAGTCGAAAACCACCACCTCCGTAGAAAGTTGTTCTGCACTACGTTAATTTTAAGACAGGTTGAGGGATCAGTGAACTTACTGCTGTTTGCTGTGCTACAATGGAGCCTCCTCCGGTAGCCTAGAGGCTTCTTGGGCGGGGGACTCTGTTTACTTTGACCTGGTACAAGATTTGGTGCACAAACACTCCGCTGATCGTGAGTACTAACTAATGAACCAGTGACTGGAGACAAGAGGTAGAGAGCATTAATAAGAGGACTACAGACAGGTGATAACCCACCCAAAGCTGCTGAGCCCAAAGGATGGAAAGGATGGTGCAGGCTGGTGGCAGAGCCAGGATTCTGGCCTAGCTCTCTCCCTCACTCCAAAACCACAGCCTGTGTGCTACGCTCGTGCATGGGCCACCACTTCGTATTTCTACTCTGGAGGATGTTTTCTCTTCTCACAAAGCTCAGATGCATGCAGCATGTCTCAAAAAAGGGGTTCTGTGAACTATTTCATGCCATAGATCTCTAAAAATGGGATAACCTGTATATTCGTACGTCTAGAATAGCTCTGGAAGGATATACAAGTGTCTGATCATGGTGAGAAGAACTTATAGCATAAAACGAGGCTAACTTCTGCTGGCTGTTCTCCTAAACTGTTGAGATTTTTTAAAAAATCTTTTACATAGATTACAGTTTGCTTTCCTGAGAATACAATGTCTAATAGCCTGAACCCCCAAACTTAGTGAACAACAAGACCAGAGTCTAGCTTTAGATACCAGGAGAAGTGGAAAACACACGAGCAGACGGCAATACCAGTCACGGAGGTCAGGGACTTCGGATGAGCCAGCGGCCAAGAATGAGTTTCACCACAGTTGCACCCAGATGTTTTAGTTTCCTGTGGCTGCTGCAACAAATCACCACAGTGCAGTGCTTTAGAAAACCGATCCTCTGATAGTTCTGGAGGCCAGAAGCCTGACGGCTCTCTCAGGGCTCAAATCAAGCTGCTGCCAGGGCTGCGCTGCTCTCTGGAGGCTCCGGTGCACAAGCTGTTCTCTTGCTCTGTCAGCTTCCAGAGGTCGCTTCCTCCCATCTTCAAAGCCTGTAAGAGTAGGTGCTCTTCTTCTGCAACCTCACCTGTCAGATCTCTTTTGCTGGCTTTCCTTTTCTGCTCCTTTCTGTAACTTATAGGCCTTTGTGATTACACTGGACTTACCTGGATAATCCAGGCTATATAGACTAATTTAAAGTCAGCTGATTTGCAACCTCAATTCATTTGCAACCTTCATTTCCTTTGCCACATGGCCTAACATATTCTTAAGTTCCAGGGATTAAGATGTGGACATTTGGAGGGGCATTATTCTGCATACCACTCCAGCCTTAACTTTGTTAGAGCTCAATGATTATCCCAATCTTCTGGATTAAATATGTTCAGGAAAATAGGATGAGGAAGAGCGGGACATGCAAGGACCTGAGCTAAAAGAAACCCATGGGCCAGCTGGAAGACCAGCTGCAAGGTCTGTGCAGTGTGACCTGAAGCTTGGAAAAGCTCCTGAGAGATCCGCAGAACCAGGGCATTGAGACGCTGGAGATTCCACTGCCCTCACCCAGCCAGCCACTACACAGTGAATGCCTCTCATCAGCCAGAGACCAAGCCATGGAGTTGAGGGGAAAGTGAGCAAGCGATCAACCCAAGACAGGAATAATTCGAGCTGCTGAGCTCCCTCAGGACACAGGGGAACCCTTGATGCAGGGAGCCCTGTTTCGCTAGGATAGCTCTCAAGAGGAAGGCTGCTAAAGGACTGTCACGGGCATGTGACCTTGCTGTCAGTCTTAGAAGAGCATTGCACCTGGGGCAATGCCTGCTGAATATTTTCTGAGCCATTCCATGAAAAGGACAACAAGACCACTCTGCAGCCTAAAGATTAAATGAAGACAAACATTTTGTAACATTGGAAAGATCACATAATAACTTATATAAAGTGAAAAAACTACGAAACGATTTTGCCGGAGTCCTAACTCAATTCGGTATTATGGGTAAATGTAAAGAGAGTGGCTGCTCAGATTCTGAGCGACGGTCTGCGTTCCTTAAGCAAATGTGTCAGTGAGGTGGCAGAGCTCTGGACGAGGGCAGATGGAAGTAATCTATAAAACGCTGCGGCTTTCAATTTCGAATTAAAAAGATTAAACTTTCAGTTGATGTTTAAAACATAACCAGACCGCGAAGGAAAACCAAAATGTGTAGAGACACAGAATGCTTTAGAAGAATCGCTGTTTCCCACAGTGGGTACCAAGTGGCTGGGAGGCGAGGCAGGAGAGCCAGGACGGGGGGTCCCCGGGCTCACGATCACTGGAACCGCCGGAGAAAGACCTAACCACCTTTTTATCTTTTTGCCCTGGAAAAGTCTTTCAGTTGTGTGGTATTAAGATTCTAATATAAGTTTATATGCCACTAATACACCTTTTTACCACACTAACAATATGTGAAGTAATATCAAACCTGTAAAAGTCAAACTAATTCATGCAGTTGTTTTATGCTCACATAATCATATCAACTAAGTGTACTATACGCATCTTTATGCATACATAAATTACCAGTTTTTCAAGATTTTATACTGAGCTAATGTTTATTTTGAGGAAGCAGAGTAAGTACAACATACAACTTCACTAGTGCATTAACTGACACAATGCATTCTCACTTCATTAAATACCCTACTGTAATCAATGGCTTAAGAAAAATACAAAAATGAGGTTATTTAATCATAATTTCCCAAAATTCATCGTGGAAGAGTTCAGAAATATTAACAAATTTAACTAAAATCAGTGGTTTACTAATGTATTGGTTTTATTTGCCAAAAGGGAGGGTTGGTTGTAGCATTTAATTATCATGCCTCAAACATACAAATGTAATAAACAAGAGACTTAACAGTTCAAACAACCAGTGTTATGACATATCTTATTTTGATATTATAAGAAAGCGACACCTCAGCCTTGATTGTTATCTGAACTGTATAATTATTCCCGTTCTCCTGTCTTTCACTTCTTTTGTAGCCCTTTTTTATACTGCTGCTAACTAGTAATCTTTCTGTAAGACAAATCTGATTATCACTTTCCACTTCTATAAGGCTTCTGCTAAAACTCTGGGGCATAGCAGAAAGAAAAACCAGTGTATAATTTCTAGCTTTATGTCTACTATTTGGCTTTAACTTCCCAACGCTTTTGCACATCCAGCTTCCTTTCACCCATCAAACACACCACTCTCTCTCAGGCTCCATCCTTTCTACGGCTTCCTCTGCTGTTGGACCTTTCTTCTGACCACTTTACTCAGTAGGCTCTTACGCATCAAAGGCAAATTCAAATGTCACAGCCTTTGTGAAGCTGCCCAGGATTCTCTCAGGAGAGAAGGTCGGTATCTGCTATTTGCTCAAAGTATATCCTAAGTCTAGTAACTCTTCATCCCAGTAACCACGGCTATGTAACACACCGCTTTAAACTCAGGGTCACAACTAGAAGGCCATTTTACCCTGCTCTTATTTCTTGTGACTCAGCAATTTGGATAGAGTCCAGCGGGGGCAGGCTGGCTCTGTTCCGAGGTGTCACGGTCTGCTGGGGTCCTGGAGAACTATGAGGGACACGAAGGCTGGAAGACACCTGCAAGCCCACCCACTCATCACTGTGCCTGAGCCGGCAGGCCTCAAGAGCAGACCCAGCTACGCCACAGGCTGTGGCGGCTTTGGCTTCTGGCACCGAGGCAGGCTTGGGAAGCCAGACTTTTGAGACAAAAGCTGAGGGCTCCAAGCAAAAGGCAGCCTCTTTTCTGACGCAGGCTCTGTAACTACATAACACCACTTCTCTTGCATTCTACTGTTTGCACGCACCGAGAAGCTCGCCTGTATTAAAGACAGGGAACACGGAAACCCACCGCCCGATGGAGGGAGTATCTACCGCAGGCTTTCATCTGTGCATCTCACTTTGTAAGATGTAAGAGAACAGGGACCACGATTCTTTTAGAATTTGGCATAATCTCTTAGAATAAAGAACTGAACCTCCATTGAATAAATTTACTGTTATTGAGGGTATTTGCCTTTTCTCTCTTAAAGTTGTTTGTGAAAAAGACTATTGTCGCTTTTATATATGAGTTACATGTAACAAAATTGATCCAAATCAGAAAGAAATATAGCCTTTTAGAAAAGTCATAAGAAGATGATTTAAATTTCATGTAGAGCACAGCATGGAAATTTTCATTTTGGACAATTAATTTTGGCCAGCAGTTTCCATTATGAGTTGTTATTTATTTTTCTAAGTAGTTTTAGATGTTTAGAAATTTATATGTTTACAAGTTCATACTAACACCGTTTAGTTGTATCCCACTTTACTGGAATGCTTGGGAAAGGAAAATTGTGGTTAAATGAGTAGCCTTTCCATCATAATGGCTAAAGCCCCACTATAACAAAGAGTTCCCTCTCTCACCAACTGCCTTTTGGATTTTCATTAAATTACTTAAGTTTCATTAAATTTCTATTATTATTAAAGCTTGAGAAGTGTTAGTCAATTTAAACCTCTTCTTTCTGCCTACTGAGTAACAGCAGGACAAACAAGCAAGCATACTTTTCTTATTAATGCAAGTAAGTTAAAGCTGAAATAAAATCGTCCGCTGCACACATTCTTTAGTCTGAAAAGAAACACAGCCCCCATTATCAATAGGGGTTACCACCATCGATATCACAATAACCAATCAAGAAGGAGAATCAGATTTCAAAAATTGGAAAGCGCAAGCAAAAATTAAAAGTGTTAAACCAAGAAATTCTAGTGCTTGTTTGCGATTAGGGAAACTGTCACCCATACATTCACATGCATCCCCCCATGAGAGGAGCATGAAAACTGAATACACTACAAACACGCATGGAAAATGTTTAGCTGGAGTCTACAATCTGATCATGATTTCCTTGAAATATACACATAACCTCCAAACTCCCCTCAAAATGTTACTGGGCCTCTACAGAAAAAATAATCTTACTTCTTAAAAAATATTAGTTCTTCAAATGGCTGTCTAAAGTGCATCCTTTTATGATTTCCCATAAACATAAGCCCCTCTTGTCATGTTATAAAAGAAAAAGGATGTTTGATATTTCCTATTCTATTATTGAACACTTCTCTACAATGGAGACACTTCAAAGCGACTATAAGAAATGGTTTATGAAGCACACTGCTAAGAACTCAGGTTCTCAGAAGGCAGGAACCATGGTTTTCCATGTACAGAAGATTTACAACTTAAGAAATGCTTACTTTTTTAAAAAGTTTGTTTTTTATTTCATTCCAAAAAGACTATTATGATATAGATAAACTATTAAAAAGCAATAATCATAAAAACTTTAAGAATCAACTCAATTGTGAGACTGAAATTGTAGATTTTTAACTTCGATCAATAGTTTCTCAGTGTACTAGCTCCTGAGGTACAAAGATTTTAAAAAATCCTATCCTTGAAAATTTCACAGTCTAGTTGAGTGAAAATATATTTAAACAATTAAAACATTCTATGGTAACATAAGTTCAAAGTATTGACTAACAGGGTTAAAAGCCCCAAAGATAATGTCAGGAACACATCTATCCTCACAGTAGGAATATTTGTATTTATAGAAACATAGATTTAAAACTCTCATGTTCTACACAAAATGCTACTTGTTATATACTATATGATAATTTTTCATAATAATTGAAGAAATGCTAATGATTAAAAGTAGCTGTTATTAATAGCAGCAATAATTATTTTCTTTCCTCTAGCAGCTTTTACTTATTTATTTATTTTTATTTTTTATTTTTTTTTATATGCAGGTACCGGGAGTCGAACTCAGGATCTCGTGCTTGCCGGGCAGGTGCTTATGCCACTGAGCTATATCACTGGCCCTCCTCTAACAACTTTTAAAGAAAATAGAGTTGGCTGCTGTATCATTCCACTGACTATCTAAAGGAAACTTTTATTTATATTCCAAATAAATTTTATTTTATTTTATTAATAACGATAGATTCTTCTAATCCAAACTCAATACAAATATCCAAAATTTTAGCATGGGTTAATAGGCTACGTCCACATCTGACGGTCCTTTCTGGGTCCAAAATTCTATTATTGTACTCTCAGGACAGAAGAGAAAAATGTAGCTTTTAGGTTTCATCTAAAGTTATGAAGCTAAACTTTCAGTACTATTTCCTAATTTATTTTGAGTGTTCATCATACTAAAATGTTCGTTAATATGAAATAGTTAATACTAAAACATTTGATATAAACAAATAAGAAATGTCCCATCACATCTTAAGGGAACTAGATCTTCAACCTGAGAAATTCCAAGGCCAACATAATCTCAGTGGATGCCAGTAACCACAAAAAAAGCGTTTCTTTGGTATGTGGAGTAGTATGTTCATACTACAAAGATTTCAGAAAAGTAGAACAAAATAACAATTATTTTCTGTGCCTGTACCTATTGTCATTTTGGTGCAGGTCTTTTGAAACTTATACATGCATATATAATTGTATATAATGCATAATTATATATAGTATGTATATATGTAGTCTTTTAAAAGTAATTATACTATGAAAAATACTCTATAGTGTTATAGTCTATAGTATAGACTCCTTCTAGGTAATGGTTTTAAGACAATGGTGTATTTAATTCTAATTGGAAAAGATGGGTTATAACTCTATAGTTACTGGAAGTCCTTACCACTAGAAATGCTAGAGGGAGAATTACCACTTTTAAGACTGTAGCACATGTGTATTTTTACAATCTTGAGATTAAATTATTTCATGGCAAGCTTTATTTTGATTCGATGTGATTTTTACCATGGGAAGATTAAACTACTACATAGATGTAAGTAAGCTTCTGGGAGTAACTGCCACAGTAATTGTTCATTTAAACTTGGAAGAGAATGCTTGCATGTTGGAGAATGGAGGGGGCATTTAGTAAAATAAGTATATAGGCCAACGTAGGAAGCGATGAGTGATTCTCCCGCTTTCGCTTTGAATACCACTGCCCCCCCCTCCTCCTTGGTAGTCACAAAAATTTCTGGTGCCACACATACACCAGATGCGGACCTCAAACAATATAAATGAACTGTGAGTTTTGTTCATTTTTCTTGGGAAATTTAGCTTAGGTCATCTCACCAATTATACATAACAAGTCTCTTATGTTTGCTTATGCAAAAGTGTGGGCCAAACTCTCTTACACATGAAGTAAAAGAGTATTATTAATTAGGAAATAAGGCACAGGGTTATTTTCCACAGGACTGAGAAACAGCCCTCAGAGTTGATGAGCCTAGCATGATAGGAAAAATAAAAGGACTAACACGCAAAGATACCTTTTGCATTGAAAGCTTTTTATCAATATCATGATATTAATAATTTAAACCAAGTACATACGATTAGACTTTGATACAATGCTGCCACATGTGTAACTGAAAGAATAAGGGGCAAAAAAGATGACATTTTACCTTTCTCTGTAGAAATAACATTTCCAACTGGAAGTTTAGATCTTTGTATATAGCCTGGAGCTTTCTCTCCATGTGTTTTTAAAATTGTTTTGTCTCTTTTGTTTGTTTTTTAGTACGACATTTAAAATTCTGTTGAAATCTATTTAACATTGTTAAAGCTAACATTTATTAAATGTTATTCTTGTGCCAGCACTACATTAAGTTCTATACACATATCATAGTCATAACATCCTAAAGTTTGCATAGTCTCTATTTTCTACATGAGAAAAAAAAATCCAACATAGTATAGCGACTTGCCAAAATCTCACAGTTTATAAATTTTCTATGGTCCCGGCACTCTGGGAGGCTGAGGCAGGAGGATTGCAAGTTAAAGCCCAGCCTGGGCAACGCAGTAGCTTAAGGAGACCCTGTCTCAAAATAAAAAATAAAAAAAGAACTAGGGATATAGCTCTATGTGCAAGGGCCTGCGTTCAATCCCCAGGACCTCAGAAAGAAAAAAATGGCCCTGGAAGGAAATGAGGCCATGCCTACCTGCTTCCTCCAGCCTCTTAATCCATGCTTTTCCCTTTCCTCTCTGCCTCAAGCGTCTTCCTGGCATTCTTGCGTGCTCACCTACATTCTATCCACCCTAGTGGGCTCAGCTGGAATGCTATGTGCCTCATGAAATCTGCCTTGAACTCTGCCTCTTTAAAATAGCATGCGGCACATCACTAGGGAATTATTCTAAACAAGTAAATTACAGTGGTGCCTTGGTTCACAAACTTAACTCTCTCCATGGTTCTGGTCACAAACCCGACTGGACAAGAACCGAATCAAATTTCACCATAAGGTCAATATGGAACCTAACCATTGAATTTGATTTGGTTTGATTCCATTCTCATCCAATTCGGTTTGCGAACAGAATCATGGAAAGAATTAAGTTCATGAATGGAGTCACCACTGTAATTCTGCTAAAACAAAAACAAAAAACCATGGTTTTCTATGTTACCTGGCTAATTCTAATGTGTGAAGTAGAAAACAGCATGTACAGCAGATGCCTCTTAAAGCGCAAAGGTGTTTACAGTCATATTGTAAGCTGCAGTTTTTCTTAAAGTCATTGACATCACCATCTTGATTGACAAAAACTTAGTAAGCACTCAAAAGAGAACAATGCTTTCCTTGACGCTGTCTGCCTAATGTGAAATTGACGTGGTCGCCACCTTCTTCGAGCTTGCAATCGAAAACAGATGCTGTGGTATAAACACATATTAGAAAAGATAAAGGTTCTTATGCATACCTGTTCAGCGACTGGAATATACTACATGGAGTATTTATACTATGCCCCATTACAGTGCAATGCACGCGCGTGTGTGTGTGTGTGTGTGTGTGTTTGTGTGAACGCTCGCATGCATAAGATCAAAATGTTCATCTCAGGAAGGGTTGAGGTAAGCATTTCTCAAATGCAAGTTCTGTTTGCAGAAGGCAGCAGCTCACATCTGTGCGACTGGGACTTTATTAGAAGGATACACATGTCAGTCACCACCGAATAACCACTGTACACATGTGAGCCAGATGCTTCCATGTAAAATAACCCAGGGTGTTTCGCAGATGAATCACTGAAAGTGTAATTACGCATCAGTCGTCGTTTATCAGTGGCAGGTCCACTTACAAGGAAGCCGTCTGGTACCATCATCCATCCGGAAGGAGCAGAAAATACAAAAATGGCTGCTGTGAAATTCAACTATAAACTCTTCTTGTGCTGTTTGCTCCATAATCTCAGTGGCGAGTTAAGTGAGGATTCTGTGTTTTCAATCAAGTGTCTGAGAGAGATGCACAGCCGCTCTTTAATGAACGTCGCACCAACGAAGTCTACATGGCATCACCTCTTTTCAACAGAGAAGAAAACGTTTAGTGGCCCCACAACTCCTATCTAATCTAATTAGCGACTGATAGAGTAAAAATTCATTTATGATATCTCACAATGCGAGCTCAAGATTGAACTGTTTCGAATATTTTTGCGTGAACCGTTTACGTGTTGAGTCGATATATGTGAGTTTACTGCAGATAAACGCAGCACCCATGGAAGCTGTCAGGAAGCTTCGGCGTTTCATAGCACTGGGCCTGAGAACCAAGGGTCACGTCTACCTGGTCCTGCAATCGGCGCGCTTGCTTTCTTCAGGCGTCGGAGCACCGTGTGACGAATGGGAAAACGAGCTCTTTATTGAGCAGCACAGTCTTTTAAAAGCGCGGACTCCGGGAGGCCGAGGCTTCGCGGATCTCAAATAACCAAGCCCTGGGGAAAGAGTACGAAGCTCTGGGCTCAGCACCCCGGCTCTGGGACGTTCTTTTGTCTACTGTTCGGCTATATTGGTCAGAAAAGTCCTGACAGATGGACCTTGCCTCATCTTTGCCCTTTCTTTCCAGCCTTAAATATTATCTTCTCAGCACTAAAAGGAAAAACCCAAACCTGGTATAATTCACTCCTCAGTGATTTCAATTATTTAAAAATATTTTAACGTAGAACTTGAAACTTGCACTATACATATGCTATGCAACCCCAGTTCCCTCGTGTGGTTCCATCCCACCTGCCCCTCTTCTCACTGGCCCTCAAAAGTATTAGCAGACCGTACAGCATGTGCGAATCATTCTTTTGCCTTAAAATGAAAAGTTTTATTATGCCTATATGTATTTCTACCTAATATCTTGTATAAATGCTGCTATATTTTTGAGTGTTATAAAAATAGGATCACATTGTGGCTAGTTTTCTGTGACTTGTTTCTTTCGACCAACGTTAAGTAACTATGATTCATCCATTTTAATTTTCAATGTTTCCTAATATTGCACGATTATATTTTATTATTTTTTCTAAAACAATGTTGCTATGAATATGAATATTTTATATAAATTCTCTGAAGCACCTATATTACAATTTCTCTTTGTACAGTACAAATTCTTGGTCATATTATATATGAATGTTTCTTTTTTACAAAATGATGCCGAACTATTTTTAAAGTGTTTGAGTTAATTTCTGCTCCCATTAGTGATATGTAAAAGTTCTGGTTGACCAATTCCTCACCAACAGTTGATGTTATCAGAACACCAAATTCTTGCCAACATGGTTTTAAATGATATCTTTTTAATCTTATGAAGATTTTAAAAAATACAAAAAAGGGCCGGTGAGATGGCTCAGCGGCTTAAGCGCCTGCCCGGCAAGCGCGAGGGCCCGAGTTCGACTCCCGGAACCCACATACGAAAAAGGGGCCGGTGATATCGCTCAGCGGCACGGGCGCCTGCTGGCGCGCGAGGTCCTGAGGTCGACCCCCCGGTACCCACAAAAAAAAAAAATACAAAAAAAACTATAGTATTATTTTTGTGTTGAAAGAAAAGCTGTAAGAACAGTATCATTTGACAACAAGTTGCTAGTGTGATTTCCCTCTTATGCCTGAACACTTCAGTATTTGGTGAACTTCTACTTGACCACAACTCTCAAAGCAGAAAATTAACATTGTTACATTGTTTTGTCTCTCACCTGCCACCCAGTTTCCAAACATTCCAATAATGTTCAGTAGAACAAAATGTCCAAAATCACGTATTACTTGTATTACTCACATCTTAGCCTCCTACCTCAGCATCTGAGTCATTTCCTACATTTCTTTTTCTTTGTTTTTTTGCATTAGTGAAGACTGAACTCAGGGCCTTCAAACTGAGCTACATCCCAGAACTTTTCCCTTTTTCAAAATGTTTTATTTTGTGACAGGGTCCTGCCAAGTCAGTAAGTTGCCCACAGTGGACTCGAACCTGCGACTGTCTTGAGGTACTTTGGGGAACATTGGCCACCACGCTGTGCACTGCGTGTCAGTCTGAGTTTGCCTGCCATTTCCTCATGGTATGAGGAAAGCGTATACCCTTCGCAGGCTGATCGCAGGAGCGCTGGCCTGGTTCCACTGCATTTGATCAGGTGTGTATGGTTTCCATTTGTACTGCTACTGATGAGTTTCGCTTTGATCACAAGGAGTGTCAGCCATGCTTCTCTCCTGCAAACTTTCTTTTCCCTTTGCAGTTAGTGACAGCTTTGTGGCAAGGTCATGACAGTGACCATCCTTTCAGATGTTTTAAGGGAAGGGGGTGGGAGGTGGATGGCCGGGAGGGCAAGCAGAAGAAAAAATGATGAAGATGAGAAATGTATATGTACCAATTCCTCAAGACAAATATACACTAATAAAAAAGAAAGAAAAGAAAAAACTAAAAGTTATTTGTGTATTTCTTCTTTTCTGGAATGCCTGTTCGAGTCTTGGGCTCTTTTTTCCATTGGGTCACTTGGCTTTTAGTTATCAACTTGGAGGAGAATACGAATCTTTTGTCTATTACATGTTGCAAATATTTTCTTTCAGCACGCCCGGTTGTCATTTTATGACATCTTTTTATGAACAAAAGCTCTTTATTTTAATGTAAACAAAGTTATACATTTTTTCTTCTATGGGTTATACTCTTCTAGCCTTATTTAAGAGTTTCTCCTTTTTCTCAAGACCTGAAAATATTCTCCTGTGTTTTCTCCAAAAGTTTTAAACTATTATCTTTTACATTCATATTTTTAATCCACTTACAATTTGTTTTCATGTAGGTATGAGGGTATCAAATTTCATTATTTTTCAAAGGTAAAACCAATTGTCCTAGTATATCATTGGTTATATAGTGCTCTTTTCCCTAATGACCTGCATTACTACTTTGTCATATGCCAAATTTGGACGGAATCTTGAGGGTTCTGTTCAACTCTCCTAGTCCCCTCGAAACGACACCCAGGATTTAGAGGCAGATTAATTTATGTTGATGGGCACTGATCGGGATCATTCCCACAATATCAAGCCCCAATCTCTGTTGGTCTAGGGCTAATATTGGATAAGCAAGCAGGAAGTACAGAGGCAGAATGGCCCGTCAGTTGGGGATTGGTTTATACAACGTGCATCATAGTGACCAGCTGTGCATCACAGTGACCAGCCGTTTCTAAGAGACTGGAGCAACTGGATCTGGAACAAGAACTATTACCTGGGCAACTAGCAAACTGAAGTATATTGGCGGGGGGGAGCATTTTCTGCTACACCCTTACCTGTGTTGTGTATGCCACAGTCACGGCCCTATTTTGTTAGCTATTATTCTTACACAGACAGTCACGCATCTGGCAGAGAAGTTCGTTTACTGACTTGTTTTCCAGAACTACTTTGGCTGTTCTTATCCTTTTGTTCTGCATAAAATACAGGGACAACTTGACAAAATCTCATTGAGATTTTGATGAGAAATGGAATGAATCTATAAATAATTTGAGGAGACTCAAAATTTTTATGATATCAAATCTTCCTATGCTTCAGATTTTGTAATTTGCTTTATATTTTAAATTTTAATCTTTGTACAGTTTGAATTACACTTTCTAACAACCTGAGACTGATATATAGGAATCCATTTGATTTTTATATTTTATTATATATTAAGCCAATGATTAAATGTTTATAGTAATTCAAAGTATTAATCTTTAGATTCTTTTAGGTTTTCTATGTAGTTAATGAACTGTAAATAGTAAAAATTTTCTTTTTCTTTTTTACAAAACTTATAAATTTTATTCCTTTTTGTACTCTACATGCACTGACTAGACCCTCTAATATAATACTGAATACTAACATTAACTGTGGTCATCCTCATGTTAAAAGTTTCAACTTTTTGTGGTTCCTTGCTGGGCATATAAGAAAATTCTAATAACTCCTAACTTTCAAAGAAATTTTATTATGTCTGAGTGAATTTTATTAAATTTCTTCTTTGTATTAATTAAATTTATTGGATAATTTTTCTCTGTAAATGAACATGATATATTATAATTATTTGTTTCTTCTTGAAATAAAGCAAATTTTGTCATACATTTTAGCTTTATTGACTTTAATGGATAAACAAAAATTATATATTTAATGTGTACAATTTGATATTTGCACGAATGTATATATTTTAAACTAAAGATCATAATCGAGCTAATTAACATATCCATCGCCTCACAGATACGTTTTGTTATTTTGTGGTGAGAACACTTCAGAAGTACCACTTCTTAGCAAATTCTAGTATACAATGCAGTCTTGTGAACTATGGTCTCGTTAGTGTAGGAACTTTAGAATTTAACCACCCTCCATAACTGACCGTGTACCTCTTAACATTGTACACACACACACGCATGCACACACACACTGCTTTAAAAAACACACTGATAGATTTGGTTTGCTGATCTTGCTGAGGAATTTTACGTTTATCATCTGTAGTAAGACTGAGACTACGTACATTTTTCCTTTTGGAAAACTCTTGCCATTTTTGGTTTGGTTTCGGAATCAAGGTGATGTTAGCCTCATAGAAAGAGTCTGGAGTCTTTTCCCTTTTACTTTCTTGAAAAGTTTGATAACACTGAGCTTGTGCGCTCCCCGAGGAACCAGAAGACTTTCTGCAGGGCAGATCTGTGTTTGTTTCTCAGGAGGCAGGGGCACTGGTCAGGGTGCCCAGGAACCAGTGTTGTCTTTTGGCTGTTGTGCTCCGCCAGCACCTCCGGGTGCCCACTTGTCTGTTTACTACTCTTAGCTGGGTGCCTACTTTGGCTTCATCTTGTCTTGGTCTTACAGATCTCCCATTATTTTAAATGCATTCTTTTGTGTATTAGAAATATATGTATTTGTGATTTATGGAGAACTACGTTGTATTTGAGTGGAAGGGTCCCTCAAAATGCCTATTTTGCTGTATTTTCAGAGAGGGATTCACCAATTTTAATAACAACAAGCAGTACTGTGTCATCAAAGAAGCACCAGATTTGGAGTCATATAAGGATGGGTTGAAATCTTGGATCTGTCACCTTACTGATTATGTGACACTGGGGAAATGAGAGCTTTTCTTAGCCCATCTCCTCTTTAAATTAGGGACATGAACTTGCAACTTTCTAAGGTGTTTCAAAATACACAGTGAAACATAACTGACATTAACGGAGCACTCCAAGCCAGACCCTGTTATAGGTGCTGACCAGTATTAACCTGTTTACTCTTCCCAGAAGCCCTAGGAGGTCGCGCTATCATCGCCTCCTGATCACAGCTGGAGCATCTCAGTTACTTACCTCCTTGGGTCAAAAATACCCTACACTCATAACTTAAGCAAGGAGAGGTTTGTTTTGGCTCACGCTTTAGAAGTTTCAGTGCTTGCATATTCTGAGGCGTGGTGGAAGGGGCTGGGAGGAGGAGAGCTGCTCACATCAAGGCAACCAGGAAGCAGAGCGTCCAGGGAGGAGCAGGAAGGGAGATGCACCCTTCCAGGTCACAGCCCCACTCACCTGCCCCTCGAGACCAGCAAGTTGGCCATGATTCCCTATAATTCAATC